>CM065321.1:12079611-13473892 GCA_033032175.1 Saturnia japonica | reverse complement strand
TAGCGCGTTGTTGGATGTCTTTTAAAATGACTGTCGTGTTTTCTGATTATTTTATATAATTAGCCTATCTTACGAATATGTAATACATTGTGGTGGTTGAATAAACGTTTCAACTATCTGTCGACTATATTATTTATAAGACTGAGCTAGCTTGGCGAAATAAAGGGTGTCTCAGAATGTTTTTCGTTTTTAGATGTCAAATAAAAAACAAAATATCAATTAAATCTCGTTTTATGTAATGTTAATTTAAGGAGCAATTCTTGAAGTTTATTTGTAGCTAAAAACATAGTAAACCACTATAGCGTATCGTCCGCGCACTACCTTCACTTTTCCCTTTCAAAAATATACTGCCCCTACACTGTTCCTGTTTTTGCTTTTATACTTTTTTTTCCTTAATATTTGTATACCACCAACATCCGTTTAACAGTGCGTTTCCGGTCTAAATTCATTCTGCAAAACGGAAGTTAGTCACGCCATCTATACATAGTTTTAAACGGTTCAGACCCCATTGAATTTTACCCAGGTTTTTATCCCAGTAGTCATTTCTCAAGTTTTGCGCCGTCAGTGTGTTTAGAATGGTACGGTCATACCGTTCCACTTGGCCGTTTGACCTCGGACTTGCTACTGAATTCAAAACATATCCGATTCCCCTGTTCTGACAAAAATCTTTGAATAATTTAGACGTAAAACAGCTACCACAGTCACTAATCAGCCTATCCGGATTGCGAAAAGTAGAAAATACCTCCTCTAGTACACTAATCACATTTTGGGTCTTCATATTCTTTACAGGTTTAACAAACACAAATTTCGTAAAAGAGTCTACAGTTACTAAAATATGTGTATGTCCATGCTTAGATTTTATGAATGGGCCGACATGATCAAGGCGAAGACTATGAAAAGGTATGTCTGCCTTTGGGATAGGGTGTAGTAGTCCTTCTCGCTTATTTAACGATTTTTTTGCATAAGCGCACTCGATGCATGCTCCTACATATTTTTTTACGAAACGTGTCATTTTTGGAAACCAGTTATTCCTCTTTATCCGTTCTAAAGTTTTTTCAAACCCCAGGTGCCCGATGTTTTCATGGTTCATTCTGCAAAATTGCCAGCGAGCGCCCTTTGGTACCACCCAACAAGCTACGTTGTTTTCTTCGTCTATATATCTAAATAGTTTGTTGTCACGAATTACAAAACTGTCTTTGATATATTGGAGTTCTTTCGCATATGTATTACTGGTAAGAAATGTCTCGGATTCTATTTAGCTCTGTATCACCTAATTGAAGTGCCAATAACCAATCTTCGTCACTTATAATGAGTACAGTGGGTACTGGCTCACGTTCATCTCCAGCCGATACAGGGTTTCGGAACAGTGCATCGACGTGTGCCATTTTGGTGCCTGCTCTATATTCTATGCTACAATCAAATTCTTGTAGTAATATCCACCAACGAGCAATTCGGGGAATTAAATCCCTTTTATTAAATGTAGCCCGTAATGCACTGCAATTGGTTATTATTTTGAAAACCTTGCCCAGTAAGTATACCCGAAATTTCTTGAGTGAGCATATGACGGCTAACGTTTCCAGTTCATAAGAGTGGAAGTCTTTTCCTCGGGGGAAGTTTGCCGGCTGTAGTAAGCTACCGGTTGTAATGAGTCACTTCCCTGAATTCGTTGCAGTAGAATGCTTCCTATTCCGATCTAACTTGCATCTGTTCTGCATTTGGATCATATATAGCCAAGATCTGCCTTTCGATGAGATTCTTCTTTAGGGTTTGAAAGGCATGTTCTTGTATATTTGACCATTGCCATGCAGTGTCCTTTTTTAGTAACTTGTTTAGAGGATGTGCAATTACAGTAAACCCCTTGACAAATTTCCGAAAGTAACATATAAGTCCCAGGAACTGTCGTACACCACGGATACCGTCTGGACGTGGAAAGTCCACGACACGTTGTATCTTAGCTATACCTGGTTTGACACCCGATACGCTGACCTCGTACCCAAGATAGTCGATTTTATTTTGTAAAAAACTACATTTTGATAATTTTAGTGTTTAGTTAGCGTTTCCAATTAGCTTCATTACATCCTCGAACCTATCCAGACATTGCTCATGAGTTGTCCCGTATATCAACAGGTCATCAATATAAACGGTGGCTTTATTGTAACGAGCTTAACAGGCAGATTAGCTTGCGTTTATATTCTTCAGGCACTTCTTGTCCAAGGTCAACCTGGTCTTCTTGGATCGTTTCTTGAAACGTCGAATCTTCTGTGCCTGTTTTCGTAATTCTACTCACGACTTCAATTGTTTCAACTCGACAAAGGACTGTGTTGTCTTGCAGTACACAAGTTTTAGTGACTGGTGTGACTGTCACATACATTTGTCAAGGTTTTGTGCATTTTAAATATGGATGTCCCTGTTCCTTGCAATTAAAGCAAAACACACCTTAATCTCTTTGTTGCAAAGCTACTGCTGCCAGCATTATTATCTGACGTGTTCCTTCTTTTCCCATTAAAAGGTTGTTGAAGATTCATCGAGTCCCTATTGCTCATTAAAAACCGCAAAAGTTGTTCTGGATGAGAACAGGGCAGGGCTAAGTCACTATTTATGGTCTTGTCACTAATTCCATGAATGATGCAATCGACAACACGTTTACGCAAAATATCACATAAATTTAACAGTGTTAATTTTTCATAATAGTATGCTTCCACAGGCTCATTAAATCTACTTATACGTCGTAGCATGTCTTCCAAGCATTGGCCATAGTTATGTTAATGAGGAAATGCGTTAATTAACTTACTTTGCCATTCGGGCCAAGTATATAAAATAGTATTTAAACTCAAACTATGTGCTGGCCAATCCTTGGAGCTTTTGCAGAGAAAAATTGATGGTGGTTCTGTCATCCCAACCATATACCATAGCATATTCATTAACCTTCTTTAGCCATATGTCTATCCGCTGATTTTTAACGGACTGATCAAATGGCGGAAGGATATTCTTATGATCCATATTTTTATTAATTGATGAATCGCCAGGCATTTGTTGAGATTCAAAACCGTGCTTTCGCTCGTAGTCTCTCTGGCGTGTCCTCTGTCACTCGCTCGTAGTCTCTCTGGCGTGTCCTCTATCGCTCGCTCGTAGTCTCTGTGGCGTGTCCTCTGTCGCTCGCTCGTAGTCTCTCTGGCGTGTCCTCTGTCGCTCGCTCGTAGTCTCTGTGGCGTGTCCTCTGTCGCTCGCTCGTAGTCTCTCTGGCGTGTCCTCTGTCGCTCGTCGTCTTTCTGGCGTGTTCTCTGTCGCTCGTCGTCTCTCTGGCGTGTCCCCTGTCGGTCGTCGTCTCTCTGGCGTGTCCTTTGTCGCTTGTCGTCTCTCTGGCGTGTCCTCTGTCGCTCGTCGTCTCTCTGGCGTGACCTCTGTCGCTCGTCGTTTTTCTGGCGTGTCCTCTGTTGCTCGTCGTCTCTCTGGCGTATCCTCTGTCGCTCGTCGTCGCTCTGGCTGCGTTCCAGTCCTGAACACTGTTCTTCGGCCCGACTCTGCCTGCACCGACTGCGTGAGCGAGCCCCGACAGTCTCCTTCAAGGTCCAGTTATCTGGTCCTGCTTGGCCCACGGTGACTGCGACTGTGACTGCAATTGTGACGGCGACTGTGCGATCGAGACCAACGGTCTCGCTCCAGTTCACGGATTCGTACCAAGTCTAAATCCAATTCTCCGGTGCTGTTCAGGCCGTGGTGGCTATGGCTGCGTGAGTGTGATTGGCTAGGAACCACCTCACCTCTGCTTTCCTCACCACTGCGTAAAGGCGTCTTTAACCTTCGTAGTTTCATCTCTTTTTCCATATTTGTAATAACCGCCATATTTGTAATGTCAATAACCGGAAGTTGTGATGTTTTTAAAAAATGTTTTGAGTAACCTTACAGTTTTAAATGGATGATGTTTTAACTTTGTTGAATCTGAAGTCAGTCACACCATCTATACATAGTTTAATAAACGGAAGTTGTGATGTTTTTTTAAGAAATGTTTTGAGTAACCTTAAATATTTATGAAAAACAACCGTTTGCAAATGCGTACCATTAATTTGTTCACACTCATTTAACCTGGAGCTAAAATTTTCAATAACTCGCTGGAGCATCGCTCTTGGAATAGAGTTGATTTCTTCAGTGATTCTTTGCTTCAAAACATTCAGGTTGGGTGGCAATGGATTGTAAACTTTGCTTTTAAGGTAGCCCCATAGGAAGAAATCAGCAGGCGTTAAATCAGGGCTCTTCGGTGGCCAGTTGATGTCTGAACTTGATAACTGAACAGACAAATTTATAAAATACAAAGCTTTAATATTAAACTAAAGGGATCGTAATATAACAATACAAGAACCTAACCTGATGTCCTGGAAATACCTAGTAATAAACGAATACGCAAATAACGACAATAATATAAGAACCAAAAGGTAAAATATACAAGGTACAAAGATAAATATATATTGAAATTGACTGCCTACACTTTCAACTATAATAACAAGCTTCTTCGCAAATGCTTGCAGACCAAGAAACGAATTGGCGAAAAAAAACTACTAGTATTTCGTTTTTCTGGTGGGAAGACATTGGTATTGTCGTCGAATCTATCTAAACGACTTCAAACAAGCTAAATTATTAAAAAGAAAACTGCTTTTTACTTAAATATTATATAGCCTATATTACTCTCACAATTACCTAGTATTTACCTACCTTACTTACTACCTTACCCTTACTTACCTAAGAAGAAGTTTTTTTTTATCCATAAAATTTACCGTATTTTGTGTAACTTCGATGGCATTTTACTAGATACAACATACATTTGAAGCTACCACAAAAGCTCCTTGGAAAGTTTTAACAAGGTGGCCTCCATCTTGTTAGAGTTATGTCCGAAAATTTTATGTTGTGGTTTTAATTTTATTACATTAGGTAACTTAGGTTTTTTCGCCCTATGTTATGTAATATTGGTGGCGTTTTGTGTGATATAATTTGGTTATTGAGCACAAGTTAAGTGGATTAAAAATATAAACTGGAAACTTACATTTTGAGTTGTCACAAATATCCATAAATGGTTCTAACATTGAAGGCAGCATCTTGTTAGACCCCACTTAAAAAATCAGAAAACATTAGGAAGGTGTAAGAAATTTGACACTGGCAACTGCTTTTGCGGCGATAAACGAGAAAGAAAAGAAGAATATTAGAGTATCATTTTTATGTATTATGTGGTAATGCAATAGTGATTAAAAAACTTTATTATAATATCTATTATGTTATTTTAACAATTAAAAATCCTGCAGAAATAAAATAGCAGAAACGCAAGAACTTATTATTAATATGATATTTACCATTTATTAGATATTAAATTCTATCAGTGTACATTATTGATAGGTATTAAGATTTATAACAAAGAAAACAAATGTATTATATATAATATACAAATACTAGCTGGCGGATGTTATTCTCTCCTTTCTAGTATTCAAAATGATAATCCTTCTAGTCATATATGTAAATAAAATATTGATATCTAATAAGGATAAGGACCTAGTAGGGATAACGGGTCTAACTGTTTGAAATATTGAATTGTCATCGGTCCTTGATAAGTTGCCAAATTTCGAGTTAATCAGACGTTTTGAAGGGGGTCAAAATCATGTTCAAAGTTTTCGTGACATACATACATATATATGAAGCTAATAATAAAACAAATAAAAGGTAAGAACAACTTCAATGATTTTGAGGAGTTCCCTGGTGTATTTTCGAAGTCAAAAGTCCAATTCAAATGAAATTAAAATGGGACCACCCTTGAGGTATCGCATATCCAACAAGAAAATAATCATACAATTCGGTCATAAACCAAGAAGTTATGGTTGAACATCCATAAAAAAATATATTCATTCGAATTGAGTAACCTCTTGTCTTTTGTTCAAGTCGATTAAACAAATAGTTTAAATTAATGTTTTTATTTAAAAGATGTTGAAAAACCGTATCCGTTATAAATTCTATCTGTTTGTTAATGCTAATGAAAATATATTCAGTGCTATCTATTAAAAGTCTGATAAACCAACATGACAGCTGTTGGATAGTTGACACTCTATAGTGTGCGGAATATCCTATAGTGATGATTATTTATTATGTTTGCATTTAAATAAAAATAATTTTGAATTTTTACCCGTCTGCAAAAAAGGAGTGCAATGTTTTTCGAGCGTATGTATGTCTATTTCTTTGGAACACCCTACAGGTTACAGGTTTAGGCTACAGCCTAAACGGCGTTATTAATTTTAGCATACGAGCTGTTGTTAGATTCGTTATTAATTGTGGGAGTGACATAGACTACAAAGTGTTTAAGTGCAACGTCTGGGAATCAAATAAAAAGCAAAAATTGAAATAAGTTATTTTTTTGTTTTTGTTGCAATCGATTTTTTTGTTTCCCTTTTAATATGTAGTTTAGTTTGTTATAAGCAGTTGGATGATGAATGTATGTGCAATTCTTGTATGGACACATGTTAGAAAGTAATGTACCTGCAAATAATTCCGCCGATGCTTATGGCTCAGACTATACATTACCTAGTTGTCTCATCCCATAGTCCGAGGCGGTGAGAGTGTTTCCCGGAATAAATTGCTGAATTACTGACCTCAAATAATTGGTAGCCGTAAAGCCATTACACCAAAGAATTTAAATAAAATAAGTTATCCATGAACATGACTGTTTACTATTAGCAAATTAGATATATAATGTTGCATGCAAATTTATCCAATAGAAAAATTTGAAAAAAAAATCTGTTAGTTAACATCAAAATTGGTTAACGTGATCAATTTAAGTGTTTATGTCGGTTTCTTACGGGTACTATCTATCGTGTAAAAATGCTATTTATAATAAAATAGGTACTTACCTATTGAAATTTATATTTAATTTTATATATTTTTATATCTGATCCATATTATCGTCTGATAATTTATCTTCAATCTTATCATATACAATATCTAAAACAGTCTTTTTGTTTTCATTTGGTACCTATACTTATTTTTTACAGAATTATTCATTGCATTTAAGTACCTACATTCATTTCGTAGCGCACAGGAAAAGTTTTATTCCTGTGGCTCGTAGGGTTCTCAACAGACATTTAAAAAAATATAATTAAAATTCTAATTGATAAAGGCTTATTCTTAAAGTTATGCCTATGTCATTCCCATAATTAAGACGAATCTAACGACACCTCGTATGCTAAAGTCGCTTAAGCCGTTTAGGCTACAGAGCGTGCCAAAGAAATAGACATACATACATCATACATACGCTCGAAAAATATAATCCTCCTCTTTGGAAGTCGGGTAAAAAAGCAGATAGGCTACTCTGGTTCTCGTGGCCTCAATTAATCCGGATTAATTATCTAAATAATTAAGACACGTAATTCCCGTAGAACAACAAAAGCCTGGGTAACCGAAAGTAATTTAATGAAACATTTCATGATACGAAATGCAGTAAAATTTCGTAAAAAAAAATTGTACCCAAAATCCCGTTTCCGACCGACAGATGTCCGAACAATACGCACAACTGATAATTTGACCCGTCAAAAAGTTCTGCGTAGCAAAAGCGAATGCGTAATTAATGCGTATGAAGTGAGAATATGTTAATTTATTTTTATGTACTTACTACTATAGAACGCAACATCTGTTGATGTTTAATAGTTAAACTTATTTACCATCAATCGGATTAGAATATATTTAGTTGAACTTCAAGGAAGTAACATAGAGTCGATACTACATCTCTCTAAAATACCAGAATATTAATAATTAAGCATTCATTTTGGAATTTAAGAAATTAGTAATTATTTATTGCATTTTAAATATATCCCAAACAAATTATCATCATACTATATTATAAAACAAAGTCCCCTGCCACGTCTGTCTGAACGCGATAAACACAAAAACTAGTGAACGGATTTTCATACTGTTTCCATCAATGGACCGAGTGATTCACGAGCAATGTTTAAGTGTATACTTAATTCATTAAATTTTCTTATAAATTGGGAGAAATATGACGATAATTGATGAAGACATCGGAAAATATCATGCACTGTGATTTTTACTGTCATGCGCCGTGTAAACCAATAGAGCTATAAATGTATTACGCTGCCACCCGTGCGAAGCTGAGGCGAGTTGCTGGATTACTATACCTATATATCTATACAATTCATAAAATCGAAGTGTCTCTTTGTTATTTCAAAATAAAAGCTTTTAACTAAGTGATTATGAAAATATTTACGATACATAGATTAAAAAAAATTAAATTTTTGACTATCTGTCTGTCTGTTCGTTCCGGGTAATATCCGGGTATGGGACTTTTACTAGTAGATAGCTGATGTTATAAAGAGTAACTGAGACTAGTTTTATTTTAGAAAAAGAATTAGGTTTCCACGCCAGTTAAGTAAAACTGGTCATGGTGAATCAATTCGGGCGCTTAAATGGCTTACGCTGCTTAAACCAATAACCAAATTAATGTACCACATAATTGTAGACCTTAGAAAAACAAATAAAATTTGGTGAGAGTATATGTCTATTTTCTGAGGAACACGGGCAATAAGTATTTTTGTCTTTAAAATAGCCGAAAGCGGAGGAGCAACATTGGCGCGTGTGCCTGATCGATGGCATTCTGTTAACTACGTGAGCGAAGCCGCGGTTACAACTAGTATACCATGATATATAATAATATAACAGGGAATTATAAAGAAATTATAAACAGCCTGTTTGCAAGGTTCAGTGCCGAGGGTGTCGAGCGACCGGAAGGGGGTGGTATGGGAACGCGTGACGTCGCTCTTACATCCGGCGGCCGTGTGCTGCGAACCACGAGCATATTTATTTCATAAAACTATTTTCCTAGTGAAAAAGCGAAATGAAGAGTATTAATAATATTTAGTAACTCACATAAATTATGTTTGAGTACGTTTAAGGGAAGGAAGGCTACTTATAACTTATACGGTACTTATAACAAAACTTCCATTTTTTTAATTTATCTGTCTGTTTGTTCCGGCTAATCTCCGAAACGCCTGGACCGAATTTGACGGGACTTTAACTGGCAGATAGCTGATGTTATAAGGAGTAATTTAGTCTACTTTTATTTTGGAAAAATAATAAGGTTTTCCATTTTGTGAAAAGACGATGTCAAAGAATTAATCAAATGGTGCGAAAACAAATAAATTACAAAATTCTAAAGATAAGACACCAACATAAATTTGAAATAAAATTGAATTTGGAATTCCTAACCAAACGCCAGAGAATTGAGATCAAAATGGCCAATTCAACAAAACGCCAATTTCTTATGTAAGGACGTATTAAAACGTTCCTTGAAATTATTTACTCGTCGTCTCGGGTGCACTTCGACTCCATTTGAGCGATTAGCGACTACATGGAAGGGGGGGGGGGTAGCCTACGATCGTATTTATGCATGGTTTGCTTGTCAATACATCTTATCATTGTTGGAGGGCATTAGTCAATTAGACAACTGTATCAATATGAAATTGTAAATAATTTGAGATAATCATATTCTCCCACATAAATAGAGATAATTAATTTTATACCTTATTAATTAGCTACTAATTTAAATGTTTTAGTCAATAACCTTCCAAATGTGGATAGATTTAACCAAAGTGTGGGTGAAAAATCACACCGGCGTACATATAATTGAATTACAAATAAGAATGCTATGTGGCTAGACATACACTTGGCCACTGCGTGCAATGTGGGAATTCACATCTTAGAAGAATTGATTATCTGAAGTTAGATAAATAAATAATAATATAGGGGCTCCCCTTAATAAGTGATTTGTCTTTATCTATCACTAATCGATTATTAAAATTTGATATGCAAATTAATTAAGACCGTATCTTTTGTTTTATTCACGTCATATATTTCTAGGTAATGTAGACATAGCAAATGGAATTCCAATTTTCTTTATCCTTCTAACTTCTGTCAATTCTAGCACATTCGTCAATCTCTCCATGCACTATGCCATGGTAGGTCGACATTGCAATTCTATTTCTATTTGGTTAGACCCAAGTATAATTGCAGATCATGAGGACATGATATAAGAAACTAGAGGTAGTTGAAGTACTACAAGTACATAGAAAGCTCTTAAAGTCCCTTGAACATTTCTGAATGTTTATATAAAGCCATTAAAAATTGTTGTTATTCAGATCAATTTTTTTTAAATCCTTTACACGTGTTAGTCCTGAAAAAGTCCTGGTTAATGAAAATAAGCATTTTAAAAATTATGAAAATAGACACATGAACTCTTGGATAAACTTTATAATAACTGTTTAATAATAAGTGTTTCCCTTGTTTGTTTCTTGAGAAGCTGATAGATAAGTTTGATATGACCTACGAATATTAGAACATTGTATGATATCGATGTTGAAGTATGAAACAAACGTAGTGTTAAAATAATAATAATATCTAGTACCTATGTACATTAAATTACAGTTTATTTTTGTAGATGAGCTGTTAAAAGATCACGTTGTTATGATTTAAAACTAATATATAGATTTATTAGTAAGATAATGCGATTATGCGATTACAGTATATTTTGTGAGAAAAAAGAATGATATTTCCAGTTTTATCAATCTTAAATTGTGATAGAGTCAAAAATTGCTTTTTTTGTAATCAATCAGATAAATAAACGTTGTATGGTTCCGTATGTTTTCGATAAATTGGGTTATAATAAATTTGGATTATGTTATAGAACGCTTAGAATAGAGAAATATACCTAATACTAGTCACAAATATAAAGTAGACCTATATATTAATACGTGAAGAGTAAAATTTGTACACCTATCTTAAGCATATTACACGCACGGACTAATAATTTTTGATATACCTAATTAAAGTTTATATATATAGAAGAGTGTTAAAAATGATCAAAATCTGTAGAAATGAAAAGAATACAGATAGATCCATTAAGAATATGTCGACGAATAAATTTTTAAAACGATGACGTTTTCGTGGTCGCGACTTCTTTAATATATCGAGTTCAAAGGAAACGTGGGCAATGTTTTGCCCACACTAACGTATTCCCTTACTTTCTCCCTGGATAATGGTAATGGAGAAAATATTTTTATACCGTAAATTTTATATCTACCACTACCATGTCCCTTTGTTTTCATTTTTAAAATAAATGAATTATTATGAAAACTGAGGAGCCTTTTAGAATGATGAAAATCGCCCAGCAATCAAATTAGACAACTACAAAAAGAAAAAGAATAATATACAGACATGGCCAAAGTCCTAATTGAAAAAAATATTAAAATCGGCTCAGTTTTGAAGGAGGAAACAGGGGAATACGAAACTATGATTTTGTTAATTTTACTTAGGTATAATCGGTCCGAACTGCAGTTCACTCACGCACTCTATTCAGTGGGTTTTCGGGCACAGCGCGACAGCAACAGATTTTAATTTGCTAAGATAAATGCTCAATTTAATGCAGCATCAACTGCAAGTTGCTACCGACCGGGGTAATATGGCAGTGTTAGATAATACAAAAGCTCTACCTTGCGCTAATGTTAATGGTATACAGGTTTATTTCATGCAACGACAATTCGCTGGTATTGATACACGTTTCACATGTTAAATGCGTGTGTAGTCAAGCGAATCTTTTATGGTGATATTCTAGAAACAAAAGGAAGAAGAACAACTGATGCGCTGTAAAAATGTGCACAAAAGGCTTATTGAAAGGCTTATTTTGTCTCCTCCAAATGGTAGATGTTCGATGGAAGATGATTAGATTGAAGAACTATTTTAAAGCAGTGCGTCGATTTCTCTTTCAATGATAAACGAAAAAAGAGCTAGAAAAAACGCTTAAAAAGCCAGACCATTTTCGGCAATTTCTTACAATGATTTAACGGTGTCTTGTCATACTCCAAATCTGATCGCACATTCAAGCTTAGATTGGCTATATCAGCCATTTACTAGCTAATGAAAAGACAGAACAGCAGGATCTTTAAAATGGAGTTTAACTTTAGCAGTATATATTACTACGGCAAGTTATATTATAATGCTTGCCTTAACCCTCAAGTTAGTTATTAAACATTAAACCCTATTAGTTTTAGCAGTCGCTCTTGAGAAGACAGTTTTGTTTCTATGCTTAGTGCGTTATCATCTTCTGCCACATTGTTACAAAATCAGGTGCAATTGTGGATAAACGTTGAACCATAAATCGATTAACTAAAAATCGTAGATCGTCATTAAACTAAACGTTTATCGTTTAGTTCTAATTCTACAAAGAGCATCTCTAAAATAAATTTTATCAATCAATTGTTTTCAACCAACAAATCACTGAATTTAATCAAATTCACGATAAAGACAGTGGTTGACTTTAAAACATCATACTCGAAAGTTGGATCCGTTGTAAAACACTTGATCATCATGCTGAAAGTAGTTTCTATATTTTTACTATTTACGTGCATAAATATAATCTTTTGTGAAAAGTGTACCAAATATGATTTCGAAAATAACTTCGAAACTTTATTTTCAAACAATTCGTTAACATGTCAAAGTTTCTCATCATGGCAAATAGAAAACTATTCTGACATCTTAGTACAAAGACCAAACTTTGAAAGTACAAAATTTATAACACCGGTGAAGGTGTCGGGAAATGGATGGCAACTCTTAAATAATTGTATAAGATCCTTCGGGTTCCCTATGGAGGCTGGTGGAACTATAGAAGTAATGTTTTACATAGAAGCAATATCGCAACGTGATCTATTGTATATAACAGCTAGCAAAATTGTACCAGGAGGAAATGAGGTGGATGTTGGTTTTGCGAGATACTCATTGACCAATTTAGATTATAGACATGGATGGAACATTCTGAAAATTGATATTGGAGGCAGTGATGCACAATTTGATGGTTATGTAAGTATATTTGTAAATGAAGACTTATCTATCCTCTATATTAATAAAAATGTAGGTACTTTTGTCTTTACTTTTAATATTTATCCAAAATTTCCCGATAGACCCACTATATGAACAATACTGATCACGAATATACCCTTAACATTTTTTTGTCTGCCTGTATATGTGTTTGTATGTCCGGATTTAACTTAAAAACGGTTTGATCGATTCTTATGAAATTTTGTACACGGGATGCTTATGTAATTGGTCAATTGATAGGGTATAAAAATTTCAATATTACTTTTAGTAATCAACATAAATTATCAACCGATTCTGATTAAATTTTGTAGATGGGAAGGCATGTATCATACTACAGGATGGGCCAGAAAGATTTGCTAATTTTAAAAAATAATAAAAAAATCTAAATACAATACACATACACATCTTTATTTCAATTAAAATAGACATCTGGGAAATTTATTTCTTAAAAATTACATCATTCAGGTGTGCACCATCCCGCTGCACACATTCCTCGAATGTGAACCTCAAATTGGTAAAAACTCGCTGATACATTGCGCGAGGAATAGCTGCCATTTCTTCTCGGATATTTATCTTCAACTGGTTAATCATGGCTGGGTTATTGGAGTAGACTCTACTTTTCAGGTATACCCACATGAAAAAGTCCGGTGGCGTTAGATCCGGACTTCTAGGCGGCCATGCTATGTCACCTCGGCGCGATATCAGTTTCCTAGCAAACATCTCGTTTACGGCCGCCAACGAAGCATTAGATGTATGGCACGTCGCACTATCTTGTCGAAACCACGTCGCACGATTATAGGCTTCAAATTATTGCAGTTGCGGAAAGAAAAAAATCCTTAAAATGGCTATATATTGGTCGGAATTTACAGTGACAGATTTCCTTTTTTGATTTTCAAAGAAATAGGGTCCGATAATTCCGTGTGCTGATATGGCCACCTAAACGATTACTTTCGGCGAATGCAGAGGCTTTTGATGTTTTGCACGTGGGTTCTCTGCAGCCCAGTAACATTGACATGCACCATTTAATGAAAGTGGGCTTCGTCGGAGAATAGAATATTGTTGAAATTCTGAAAGCGTTCCAACATTGTTTCAATCAAAAGCTTTTCGTAAAATTGGGTCTTTTGGCAGTAATTCCTGCACAAGTTGAATTTTATACAGGTGCAAATTCAAATCTTCCAACAAAATGCGACGCAAAGATGTTCTGGACACCACAAGTTCAGCTGATCGCTTGCGAGTCGATAGACCAGGATTACGTTGAACTGAAGCTCTAACTTGTCTAATTGTGTCTTCAGTTCCTGTTGACCTTGGGCATCCTGCAAACTTCTGTTTGTGAATTGAACCAGTAGCTTCGAACTTTCTGACCAACGATCGAATCACACTTTCCTTCGGACACTGATTTACGTCATGTAATCCAAACTCACGCCGAAATAAACGTCGAACAATAGCGCACGAATCGCCATTTTTATAATAATGTTTAACGCAGAATGCACGCTGCGCTCCGGTGGAGCGATCCATCGCGACTAAATTTCCAAGAACCGAGCTTCACATCCCCACTACCCGCGCAGCCCCCGCTCATAAGGTTCAAACGCAAGAGTGTTTTTAAAATCGTACACCTTTCTGGCCTACCCTGTATAACTGAGAGGCTATAAGAATAGTTAATAATGCATTAGAAACTGTAGATAAGTATAATAATTTTCAACCGATTTTGATAAAAATTGTACATAGGAAATGCATGCCATTCCTCAATCGATACGGCATATGAACTGTCAACAATATGAATAAAACTAAAATTACTAGATGTAAATAACTACTGCGTAGAAACAAACGCGTGCGAAGCCGCCGGCACACCGCTAGTGTAATTATAAAGATTCGTTGTTTATTTATCCTTAGGAATAACTATATAACAGCTAACTACTAACATTCTTAAACCTACTTTATAAGGCACTAATGGTACTCCAAATTTAAGATTTTGAAGAAATTATTATCAATAAAATATTTTTCCGTTATTCGTTTGTTACAACATGTAAAGTCAATGAGTGAAAAAATAGTTAATGATAATATTGAATATGAATTTAGTTTTGCTTGCTTACCCAATAACATTCGAGAGATAAGAGCGTTCAATTTTAAATATCAAATATTTTTGTATCGAAATTCCATTAGTCTTCTACCTATATTTCAGATAAATTTCAATATTCTATACTCTAGCATTTGTAAAATTTTAAAAATAGAAGCTTAATTAATTGTTAAGTGTACATGAGAGCTATTAAATTTTCAAAAAATTCAAGGGAAGATAAATTATTTTCATAATTACAGATATATTTCTTCGGAACGGTGACAGAGGGTGCTACAATAATAGTCGATTCGTTTCGATACATTGGACCAGATGGAGAAAATGAAAACTGTGAACTTGAATTAATAACTGAATATCCTACTACAATTGTAGATACAGATGCGGTAATTGGTGAAGAACACTGTACTACATACGATTTTGAAACGAACTTTGAAAGTTTATTTAATAATGAAACCGTTTTTTGTTCCGGTTCTTTGGCCTGGGAATTGCAAACCTATACAAGTACGAATATCGAAAGCCCTCATATGCAAAGTAGAAGTTTTATAACGCCAGCTAATGTTAAAAGTGACGCTGCATGGCAAACATTTAGCAGTTGTGTATCATCGTTTAAATTTGTAATGGCAGAAGCTGGAAGTTTGGAAGTAAATTTATACATGGAAGCAAATTCACCGATTGATATATTATACGTAAATGTGATACAGATTACTGTTGATGGCAGACACGTATCTATCGCTACTGAAATGTACTCAATGCTTCATACAGGTTATAAAGCGGGCTGGAATATTTTAAAAATTAACGTTCAAGGTACAGCTGGACGGTTTGATGGCTATGTAAGTTTATTTATTTCTATTATATACTTACATTCTATTTGACGATATTAAATACACGATAATGATTACTTTTATTAATTGCAAGCAATATCTAAAAATATGTTGTAAATGTATAATCAAAAAATCTTCAAGTACTATTAATACGTTTACATATTGTTTTATGATACAAACAAAGAATAGGTTGATTGCAAAGGCACAACGTAAAATTATTATATATTAAACAAATAACATAACTTTAAAATATATATACTAAATAAATATTTGATATTGAGCTTCACTAATATTGTAAATATGAACCAATTTTAATGGAATTTAGAAAGGCGTCGATTATTACTAAGGGTAAATTTACTCGCAGCGAACTGGTCTGGTAACAGCTAGTAGAAAACACATAGAAGCTTAAAAACTAAACAAGTAGATGACATACATAAACAGGTGGTAACTATATTCCTAGTAATGCCAAATTGATTGAAATATCTGTATCTGGTTATTATAGTGAAATATTCCAATAAGATAATAAAAACAGTAAAAATAATTGTGAAATTATAAGCATGTAACTTGGTAATCATAATACTGATATTAAATCAGTGATATTATCAGTGATAACAATCGTTTTAACAAATTACTACCTACAAGAAATGTTAACAGATTAATTTAGCCAAATCAGATAGATTCAAGTATGATTAAATTTAGATGGGCTGATATATTTTTAATTAAGTATGAACGGTTACCAATTCATAACGAATTGGAATAAATTAACTAGATACACGCCACTCTTTCATTAGTGTTAAATTTATTTGACCACCTCTCTGCCGGGCTGTCGCTGCCAATGCAGCCGTGTAACCTTCATAGGTTACTTGTCTACAGCTTACAATCTTGCTTAATTTCCATAATTACTGCTACGTTTCTTAAAGTCACGCTTCGACTTGTTATATAGCCTATATTCTTCCTCAATAAATAGGTTAGAAAATGAAAAAAAAAATTTTAATATGACTGGTAGTTCCAAAGGTTAGTGCGTTAAAACAAAGAAACAATCTCGTGAGCTTTATACTATTCAATCGATTATAATGAAATAAGCAATACAATTAAGGCTAGATTTAATTTGAAAATAAACTTTCGTTGACACAAATTAATCAGCATAGATTCTATTCCTTGTTGTATTTGTTTAATATTCGCTTCACAATGATGTTCATTTTTGGATGGATAACCTGTGGAGTATTTTATGGTCATATACATATACTCACTTGTATTACTAAACGAGTAATTATAATAGTAGTGAAATTATAATATTAAAAGGTTAAAATTAGTTTTCTGTGTATCTTTTTACTTTTTCATTGTTTTCACTTACTCCTAAAAAGATTAATTAAAATCTAAAACTAAAAATATCATATAAATAATTGAAAAAAATCTAAATATATAGATCTATTTAACTTTCTTTTCAGGTTTCTCTTCTAGGAATTTTGGCTGAAGGATCCGTACTATTAGTAGATTCATTCCGATACGTTAGTTCTACAATAAGTGAAGAAAACTGCATAATTTATACTAATGCGGAAACATCAACAATCACTATGACTGAGAACCCGTCTACTGATAATCCTACAACTACCGATGATCCTACAACTACTGACGATCCTACAACTACTGATGAACCTACAACTACTGATGATCCTTCAACTACTGATGCTCCTACAACTACTAACGAACCTACAACTATTGATAATCCTACAACTACTGATGAATCTACAACTACTGATGAACCTACAACTACTGATGAACCTACAACTACTGATGATCCTTCAACTACTGATGCTCCTACAACTACTAATGAACCTACAACTATTGATAATCCTACAACTACTGATGAGCCTACAACAACTGAGATTCTTACTACTATTAATCCAACAACCACTAATCCAACGACAATTTCACCTGTACCTGAAGGAAAATGTATAACATACGATTTTGAAAATTACTTCGATTCAAAGTTTAGTAATGATTCATCATTTTGCAAGGGTTTCCCGTCTTGGGAATTAGACGGTTATACGAATATCGATATCGTAAAACCTCATACACAGAGTAATTATTTCATAGCACCAACAATAGTTTTGTCTGAAAACACATGGCAAACAATAAGCAGTTGTGTAACATCATTTACATTTTTGATGGAAGTCGGTGGAATTGTTGAAGTGAAGTTCTATATGGAAGCCAAAGTACAAAGTGATAATTTATTAGTAGCAGCTAGTAGAACTGCCTCGAATGGTTTTGATGTGGTAATAAATTTAGCAAGCTATTCTCCTATTGAACCTGACTATAAAGATGGCTGGAATACTCTTAGAATCAAAATCACAGATGTAGCTGATGAATTCAAAGGCCACGTAAGTCACTGTGTTTTTATTATAGTTAGTAATTGCATTATTATTTATAAAGGTTAAAAAGAGTTACATAATTCCAAAATTTGACAAAAAAAGATCTCATACTGGAAAATTGATTTTTCCTATCTTATAGTATTAATGTTGAGGTCGACTTGGTTTACATATTTAGATATGATTAAAGTAAGGTTAAACGCATTTCAAGTGATGAAATAAAATTAGAGCCTTGCATAAAGAAAAATTAGTTGCTGAATATAAAATAAGTTTAATGAACTGTTAAAGTTAAATAGCCGAAAATGGTTTTTTAGCGCTGTTATAAACACGTTTAAGTGACTCCTCGATTACGCATTTTGTTAAGCAACTTGCTTGATGGAATCAGTTTTCTTGCATTCAATAATGTGTATAGGGTTCCAAAGAAGAAAACATGAGCAGTTGTTCTTCTCTACTAAAATTGGGTGATCTGATTCTTATAATACTTTTACCAGATTTTTTGCTCATATTTAATATAAGATAATATTATATTAATTTTTATCAATCAACTTTTTAATGTAAGTCGTCGCGTCGAATGCACTATTTTGGTGTTATTTATTTAATTTTGACAGACAACAAATTATGAAATCCAAGTATGCACGATTCATTCTAAGCTTAAGTTTATAAGTCATCGCACTTTTGGGTTTAAGAAACTCGTCATGACGTGAAACGGAATGCAGAGACTGTTTTGCCGACTCGCTAATTATATTTAACTAAATCAGCGTCCTGTATGTCTCCTGCACGATGATCTTAAATGGCGTTTACGATAAATCATTTAGGAGGCTAATTGTAATTAACTAATTTTGTTTGATGGTGAGTTAAATTAAATGTTGCGCAAGCCGTCCCTAAGAAATCAAATTGTAACTAAACATATAAGAAAAAGAGTTTTTGGGCTAAGTATAAAAATGGAATAGAGGAAGACCAGAGAAGAAGGTATGGATTGAATGTGTGAAGAATGATAGTTTTATAAAAGGTATGTATACTGATAGAGGACAGAGGAAAAGAAAAACACACAAACTGACCCTACTTAGGTGGCATAAGTGCAGAATAAGAAGTTAAGAAGACACAATTCCTGTGGTTAAAAATTTGTTATGTAGTTTAAAACAGTTGTTATATATAAAATTTACAAACGCATAACTTGGTAATCGGGTATAGATACTGAACTAATCATATTATAATCACTGATCACTTGATGAATCACTTTTGTATAAAGCATTACTACCATTTTGAAATGTCGTACGATTATAAATATATTATCGCTTGATGAAACGCTGAATGTAATGTGAAAATAACTGATGTTACTGTGATAATTATAGTTTAATGTGAAATTGTCGAGTTATGATTTTCAATAAATAGTAAAGGACTATGAATATGGGTTTTAAAAATTTAAAATATTTACGGATCGACGATTATGCACAAAGTGTGAAAAAAGTATGACTGATGACGGGAGTGAGGAGGATGATATCAGATATATAATAATAAGACGGTTTATACATTATAGTGATTAAAATAAGCATTAAAATTAGTAGTAAGAAAAAACTTTCACTCAAATTTTGCTTAGACCCAGTTTTTGTGATTACAGTAATTAATAGATTCAAAGCTAAAAACAAGACTGTATCAAGAAACAAGAAATTTAACAATTATTTTCATTTCAGTTACTTTTCTTGGGAACAGTGTCTGAAAATGCAGTTTTAATTGTCGATTCCTTCCGATACATTGGACCAACGATCGATGAAGAGAGTTGTGTTGTTTATACAGATGCTGAAACAACTACGTCAATTCCAACAACAGATAATCCAACCACAACTACAGATAATCCAACTACAGCTACTAGTCCTCCTGTTGAAGAAGACTTATGTGTTACATATGATTTCGAGGAAAATTTTGATAGTCTATTCACCCATGATAATTATATATGTGTTGCATTTACGAGGTGGCATCTTGGGAATTACTCCTCTATTGATATGAACCGTCTTCATCCGAGTAGTGATTTATTCTTGACGCCTAATAAAGATTTAAGCTGCATAGCTTCATTCCCATTTGCAATGAGCCCAGGAGGTACTGTTGAAGTAAATATCTTCATGGAAACTGTATCGAACTTAGACCATATTACAGTTTTAGCCAAAATGTTAGTTCCTAATGGAATTGATACTGTTGCTGGAATGAATATGTACAATCCATCTAGCCCTGCTTTTGTAAGAGGATGGAATGTTCTAGAAATCCGTTTAGCTAGTTTGACTGATTTTAATGGATATGTAAGTACCTATATGAAATATTTGCTTATACTTGGGGTTTCTATGATTTTATTTTACTTTAAATACTTATAGTTTGAAATAGTTTGTAGTTTTGAGATATGACACGTGATCAAGAACGAGATAAAAATAATAATTACGTACCTACATTGGATCTTAAAATATTCCTTAAGATTTATAAGATTATTAATTATGAGTTTATTTTATTAATATTTCTACAATAAGAACTTTTTCACTATCTTAATTACAAACGCCATCAGTATTTTTTTTTAATATATAATTATCTAGTAGTATTTGCATTGTTGCCATGTGATTTCTGATATCTGCATTTCTTTATGATATATATTGTAATTTCAATTCTGCAAGGATATTAAAACTATGCTTTTAAGAGTGTAATGAAATAACGGCTTCTTTAAAATATCAAACAAACAATTATACTCAATTGCTATAACAATAATAAAGATATATCTTTATTTATTAGATTAATTTAATTACGGTCAGCAAAAAAAATAAAAATTTCCTTCTTTACATGTAGATCCAGTATATTAAAATCAACATATCAATAATATTGTTTTAAAGAAGGATTTCGTTGTTGACCAGAGGTTCAAGGTAATGGATTACTAACTAATTCAACGAAATTTGTCACTTATCTGGCCTGGTTAGTCTTTGGATAATAGGGAATATCTGTTGCTAAGAACCTATAGGTTTGCTTCGGTTACTGTAATTAAAACCAGTTCTCTTTCTAGGTTTAGAGTGTCACTATCTTCAGCCATATCGCCACTAAACAATGGTTAAGATTATAATCAGTAAACCTGAATAGAATAAAAAAGCATGTGGTTTTGGGTAAAGCATAACGTCGTGCAACGATAGCATGAAGATAGGGGGGATTTTTCACCTGATTGGTCCAAGCATGGTCGTGTGTTTGTAGCTTCACTTGATAGCCAATTTATATTAGAAGCAATGATAGTTCAAAGGCAGCGTGTAGGGCACCGCAACAATTGACGAGAGTAGCATGGTGGAAGGACATTATTAAATGGAAGGCCTTGATAGGTGCTATCCTCAAGTTGCAAATTGCAAATCGCACAGCTGGACTTGGGGGGCAGACCTCCCACGAGGCTTAGCGTTTTGACTAAACTTATAAGAATATAAAAGCCTTCTCTCTCAGCTTAACATTTTATCTCTTACCCGCTTGTATCACATCAGTGAACATTAGCTACGACCCTGGTCATAGATCCTGATCCTGGTCACCTACTATATAATAAGATAAATAATCATAATATATTTGTTACAGCTATTGTTCTTGGGCGCGGCAACAGATGGCGCAACAGTTCTCGTAGATTCCTTCCGGTACATTCCCCCCACAGTTTCTGCTGATCACGAATCATGCGCTATTTACTAGAGTGGAATAATCAGTCTTAAACTTCTCCAAATGTGATATTTTAATTGATTATATTTTTAAAGCATCAACTTTAGAATGGTCTTTTACTTCACCACTACTCTGCGTCGATTGACGTTAGTTAGAAACCCGCAAAGAGTCTTAGCTTTCGGTAAAGGAAAATATCGTCATGCAATCATAGCAAAGTGGTAGGGCTTTTTCTAATGCCCGCCTGATTATCAACCAACCTCAAGTTGAAAATCTGTCGCCTAAACACCAATAGGTGTGTTCCGGAAGCTGCACTTGAGTGCCAGTCGGCCACTTGGCTTAGCGTGCTACCATCTTAGGACACATCGTTACTTATGATTAGGTGAGATTAAGGCCATAATGCTTAACCTATAACGATAAAAAAAAATCATTTTTGTATAATTTTTTTTAAAAACGAATCTAATTGTAGCAAAATGTAACTAAAAAATTAATAAATACCTAAATTAAAATATTAATAAAAAATTAGTTGTAAAATTTATACGATTTTAAACTGCTGTGGCTATTTTTTAAATTACATCATAGGTTTAACATTTGACTATAGTTTTCTTTACTGTTAAATGGCCATGTGGCCTAAGGTTTGTAATGCACTAAGCCTAGAGGACTGTCTCTCAAGTGCAACTACCGGAACATACAAAAAGGAGCTTGGCGACAGATTTTCAACTTTAAGCTGGTAGGTAGCTAGACGAGTATTAGAAAATTCATACACCATGCTGTAGCTCCATCAAGATGTTTTACTTCATAGACAGCTCAGTTTCATTTTAAGGTTGAAACGTACTTCGATTGAATCATCATCATTTCGAAATTTGACGACTAACGGCCATTTTTAATAATCTATATAACCACTGTGTTTTTTCTGACCATAGAAAGATATATATTTTGCTAAGATTTTACATTTCAGTAACGTATATTCGGAGAGTTAGTTCATACAAAAGCTTACCAATACACATATCTTTCTATCTTCAGTAGTAAAAACAGTAGTTAGATTATTGAAAACAATCGTAACTTGAAATTGCGCGTCATCAAATTTAAGATATAAATACAACGGGAGTAATGACTAGTGTTTTAGTAGAAATAATTTTAGAAAATCTTACTTTCCTGTTGAACCTCGGACAGCAGCATCATCATTTCTCAAAGACGTTTTGTGGCAACGCCATATCTTGATTAAAAATTCAAAGAAATTTAATAATGCTTATGTTTTCCACTATAGACAGAAATAGTAGTAATTAATACCTTTAAGTAACATAATAAGAATTAAATTATTTCTATAACGTTCAAAGTAATTCAACTGTTCAGCTAGTATTAAAATTGTTAATTTTGTCATCATATGTTCCTTATGTTAATATGAATGTTTTTTTGGGGCCAATCGGGGCGATTTGGCTGCAACTACAGCTTTACGCTGCCGATGTTTCTGGTAAAACCGAAACGGTGTTTTTATTAAAAGACATTAAAAATAAGTAAATCCAGCGAATCGGCGCCTATCTATTCTACAAATGAATTGCACCTTAGTAATCAAACGCGCCACCTCAAAACTGTTTTATCTTTATGATCAGCATCGGATGTACTTATTTATCGACCGCTGCAACAGATTTATCGTTAAACAAAATCAGTTATTACTACATTTATATCTTATCATTATTAATTAATCTTTCCTTTTGTATGCCGCTATAGCGCCAATAAATACTCACCAAGGATCAAAAATTATATCATGAGACATTTTCATATTAATTAATACTAACTTTTACTTATTCACTAAAATTACAATAATATCTTGGAGGTAATTATTCCTTATAATGTATAATTTTGGAAACAATACATTACATTCATTGTTATAATAAGTAATCTGAGAGCCTAAGTAATAATTTCGCGTATCGAGTCTTAGAAATCGCTGTACTGTTTCATAAAATACAAACTACCAAACTTTATTTATTCCCTTAAGGGTTTATTTATAAACCGAATAAAATCGGTAATAACATCATTTAAAAAAGTCCATTCTCAATGTTTCTTAAATACCTTTCGTAGCGGAGGTCTGCATTAACAAAATAAGTTTTTCAAAAATAAATAATTTATACGTTCAAATTACATAATGACAGTTAATCGCATATTATTAGGGATCCGTTCCCAGAAGAGAACCCCTTTTTCTAAGCCTACGTTATCCGTGCTACCCTCAAAGATCTGTAGAAGACCTTTAAAATCGTAGTAAGTAGCCGGGTGAAATTTTCACACACTATGTTATGGTGGATACCGTAACAAATAATAAAAAATACAAAGCCCATACATGAAAAGTTCTTTTTTCCATCGATTTTTTTTGATTCCCCCTCACCATAAAAACTGTAATACTTACAAGCGTCAAACTTTGTATAATTATAGATCAAACTCTAAAGTAATGCAACAAATATTAAAATTCGATCAATTCTGAGACGGGCTCTTAAAAGATCCCGAATTTAATGAGATATAACACATTTTTTACTGAATATATTACACCAACATTAAAGTTGGAGAGCTGATAATGAATTTGGGGAAGGTATTTTAGGAAATTCGAAATTATAACAAGGTAAATTAAATTTTTTAATAACCTATTCATCGAGACCATTCAAGGAGCACAAATACAATTTCTCTGTTGTACTTTGATGAGGAGTTAGGTATCCTGCAGATTACATCAGGCCAAGATTACCATGTTTTTCTCTTGTATGTTCTCTGCAATAAATATATTTGACTGACTGTACACTACGGACTGATATCAGTATGTATACACTACGCTATGTAATGCTTTTTGTTAACGCTTTTATAAATTTCGCTAATGAAAGCAAGCCACTGTAAAGATGTTTATTTTATTACTATGTATATGGTGGTCGCGATATCAACAATCCTCCGCTTTTAATATATATTCATTTAAAAAAAAATGAACTCGGCTCCACACCGGCAAAGCGTCGCCACACTAACATCCGCCAACATTGGGTCCAACAATCGTTCTGACCCGACGCATTAGATGTTTCACATCTAAAATTAATGCATTTTTATGGCTTCTATAAATATATGTAATTTTGTGTACACGAATTTAGAGTGTGACAAATACTTCTTTTAGAGTTTATCTATCAATTGTTCGTTTTATTATATAAAAGTTTTATAAATACATATCTAAACTTAAAAACATAACTTATCGTCACACATGTCATGTCACAGGTTAAATAATAGCAATAGTCGAGAATCTTTAAGACGGACTTCCCACAGAGCAATAAATAAAGATGAATATTTTCCACGGTACATTTAATATTAGATTCGTAGAATTGTTTCTATAAAGTTTTTCCGAGTTATAACAATCTGTTTCAGAAGTTAAATTACCTCAGTGCGCGTTTCGGTTTTTTGATTTTTATACTGTTTAGTTTTATGTAACGTTATGTGTACTTCATACAGTGGTCCTCAAATTTGTTCAGAATATAAACGGCATATAAGTAAAACTTCCTTAGGCGCGATTTGAGAGTTACTCAGACCTTTTTTTGGACGAAAATAATACCAATAAAACCTATAGTCTTCGTTTCTAATTATTGTTATATAAATTATATACTAATAATGCTGGTCATATTATTGATGATTATTTTATTAACAAATAAAATAATTTTTATAAATCAAAATAATAAAAGAAGTTGTTGTAACCTTTATTCCGTGTTTGAAAATCCTAATTTGTCAATATTCATGACAAATAACTTTTTTGATTAGAAAGGTTTTAGTAAATAACAAGCAATTGCAGAGCTGCGCTCGCGTGGACCACAGAATGTCATCGATCCGGCACGCGAATCGTACTACCCCCACTCCCGTTTATTCTAAAGACAAAAATGCTTATCGTCATCGTCGTATGCTTGGAATATCTATAATTATACTTTCGTTGACTTTTTGCGGGTATTTTTAATGTCTATAATGATATAGTAAATTAATTTGATATATATCATATGGTATACTCAGGGTAAACCATTTAGGCGCCCGAATTGATTCACCATCACCAGTTTGACCATCATCACTTGGATTTTGCACTACGATAATGCGCCTTGCTTTGATTCAAAACTCAACAAACACCATCGAGCAACCACCTTATTGACTATGACTCCAGTCGACTTCTTTTTTCTCCCAAACTCCTATTATCACTTCGTGGCACCCGTTTATCATTCGGTAAAAGACATGTAGAAGAATTCCCGATGAGAACTAAACTCAATTCCGGAAAAAGCATTTAATAAATGTTTTGATGATTGGATTATTCGTTGGTGTAAGTATATCGTTTCTAAAGGAGCATACTTTGAAGGCGATAAAAAAATTTCGATGAATAACACTGAGTTTTGTATTATTGATATTTTCCCGGTACTTTTTTGACAGAGTTCTACTTTCACATGCATCTAGTGAAAAGCTAGACATTCTTGACATTGCAAACAGACACTTTAATTTTATTAATTGTATAATAGATGGCAACAAAATTCTGCTAATTTCACGTTAATAGAAATTTTTCTAATCTTCGAAATACAAACAAAATTTTGCAAAATGTTGCTAGAACTATACAAAGGTTTTTGTGACATGTTCCTTGTTGTTAATTTAATTCGCTTTACTTGAGTACGATACCCAATTTATATATCACAAATATTATAAAACGTAGGGTCAAATAACTCAAGTTTATAAATTAAAAACGAACTCACATTCTGATAAAGAATGGAAAACATACTGGGTCGTTGAATGTCATTTTTTAGTATTTTAAATTCAAATTACTTTTGAAAAATAACCGCATGAGACTGAAATATTTTTTTGAACATAAAATAACTTTGAGAATCACGTACATCGATAACATGAGAAGATCATTACGTCTGTTTGTCACGTCCACAAGACAAATCTGTCGCCGAAATGCTATTACAATAAGCAAAATATAGTATTATTTCTAGGAAATATTGAAAGATTAACGAGACAGCTAAAATCCCGAAAAACACTTTTTTACTTCTGTGTTTTCTAAATACCATCTCTACCATACGTATTTTCGGTGTTAAAGAATTTATGACATACAAGGTAGTTTTGTGAAATGGTTCTATTAGTTTTTTTTTGCTAGCTTTATTTATGTATAATACATACATTTATGTTCATAATACATTTATAAAATAAACATATATGTTCTTAGAAAATGGTCGCAACAAAAACATAAAAAAGGGGCCAAGTTCGGTAGAAACGACGTTAGCTCTTCCTTTAATTATATCATATCTCATTTGGCAAGTTTCAATTATCATTAAATTACGATAAAAAAATTGACTTTATTAATTACGAATTAACATAAATATTTCTTTTATTTACATAATAGATATAATAAGTTAATATATAATATAAATATTTTATTAGCTTACCTATTCATTACTACCAATATTTTTAGTGGAAAAAAAATTAATACAATATATACTCATATAAATAATAAATATCTATGTACAAGAATTGCTCAATTATTAGACGGACATTATATATAAATTATACATGTAATTATTGTGGCTATATAAAAATTGCTTTCTCTTTCTATAGCGTTTAAACTTGTGTAAGTATCGAGTGAATTGACCTCCGAATACTCTGAATTTTTGCAAGGGTGCAAACAATTAATCACCCCGAGGTCCGTACCTTAAATGTCGCGTACAGACAGAGAAAAAAGAGGTCCATTCCATTCCGTGTAACAATTAGAATGGAGGGAGTAAAAAGACTAAGCCTTACCAAGAAAGGACCTCACAATAAATTATTAAGGAGACAAAGTTTTGGTCGAGCGTTTTTATGTCTCAAGTAGGGCGCCCATTCATTTTAATCAGAAAGGATTTTTCTATTTATTGTTTTCTGTTAACTTTATTTTGAAGTGTTTTTATTGTATGCATGAATTGTTTTTATTTGTATTTAAGTTGGGATCACCCGGCTCGACTGGCTATTCTAAAAGTTTCTTCTTTATCACACAAAGAGTCTCCTAAATGGGGAGTTAACAATAGGATGGTTCTTGAGATATTGCTAATCAATAATCCCATCAAGCACAAAGTTAAGGCATCTATTAAAATCTATAGCACCTTTTGTTTTAATTGTTAAGGCCAGTGAATACACGTCTTATAAGCATAACTACGTAAAAATGTTATAATCTTCATACATCACTGTAACAAGTTGGTGTTCCCTCTTTAGAAGTGTCGAGGGAGTTTTTATAGCAACTCAAAATGTATGCTTCTGTTATTATTTATACTACAATTTAATTGTGCATAATAACCAAATGCCATCAATATTTTATGACATGGGATCAAACAACGAAAGATTATAAATTAAGATAAGCGGTCCCAAGGCAAATCAAGAACCTGCCAACAAACTATCCATAGCACCAGTAAATATTTATGGTTACCCTATTGTAGAAAAGAAGTTGCCACATCCATTAATCCTACGGCCGACGTATTAAACGGTATAAAGCGGTTTTTATGACCCCTGGTTCTCTTACGTAGGCGATTTAAAATAATCTTCAGACACATTTGCCTTACTCGCAAGTTTGTTTCAAACTTCTCAATGAGTTAGTAATGGTGTACAAGTAAAATTAAAAGTTATTTGGATTTTCTTTTATTTAGGTTACTTTTATTATGTTTATGAACGGAGTTTATTATACGCTCAAAATTGATATAATTATATGTGATAAAAAAAAATCAAATACAAAAGATACCTATTACGTTGAGCTGCGAATTGTAACACTCGTGAAATTTTTATTTCACGATTTTATAATATTTAGCTAGCGGTGCTCGCGTTTATTACGCAGTAATTATTTTCTTTTTGTAATTTTAATTGTACCTCTAAAATTCTATTTCTATTCATCATATTACATTTCTATATTTTTATTATATTTGTTTTTAGCTCAACATTTGAGGAATGAATGATATTATACTTCCCTTTTACATAATTTCCTCAAAATCGGTGGAGATGTGAAACTATTTTTTAACGAGTACTGATAGTAAAATAATATTATTAAAAATTATTCAATTGATATATGATCTACCGTGTACAAATTTTAAAAAGAAATCGTTCAAGCCGTTTTAGAGTAAAATCCGGACTTTGTTACAGACTGAAAGTTAAACAGAGAAATATTTTTTTATGACGTATTTGTGATCAGTGTGTCCTTTATAAAGGAGGTTTATTAGAACTTTTGGAAAAAATAACATGTACAGACAGAACTACAGATTTATTAATACTAGCGATCGCCTTAAGGTCGAAATTCGACCAGTGACTTTTTGATCATAGATAAATTGAACCTAAACAATGAATATTATCTACATCACTGCTGTCACTTTTCGTTGAGTGACAATGTCAATATTTTGGGAGGTCTAAGTTCAATGGCACTGGACGGTTTAGGAATTCGCAGTATTATTTTTTAAATTTAAATATATTAGTAACAGATATTATCGATACATTTTAGATTTCTGCACTCTTTCTAACCATTTAAGCTTTAACCATGCCAAATCTCACACGCACGCAAGCTCTTCGTGCATGCAATACGCTTAAAAAGGGGTAGAAAACTTTTGCTTCACGTATTAATATATAGATATATTGAAGGTGTTGTAAAATGGTGGGTGATTTTAACTAACGAAATATCAAATAATTATAGTTATGTTTTATCACATGGAGGTAGTGTTATGAGAATATTTCTTAAATGGGTTTCCGTAGCTTTTGATGCTTCGGTATTCACTATATAGGTACAAAGTGGCGTTAAAATAGTGATTTTAATTAAACCTACGGGTTAGGCTAGTTGTTAGTAATCGTAACAATAATAATAAATAAAATAGTTTGTAAAATGAAAAAAAAATCAAAGTAAATAATAAATTAGGTGACCAAATTCGCATCACTCTATGCAACAGATTAATTAACCTACTCGAAGTGGAAATACTCACTGACATAGGGATCAAGTATCTCATTGTAGTACCTAGCTTGTTCCGAAAATTTTTAGCCACAGAATAAATACAATCTCTTTTTTCTTGCAAACTATTTTGAATTGATAACTAATTTCAATACAAATCACCGTGCTCAAAACCATTGGCCACCTATGAGTAAAAATAAAAAAAAAAAACCATTGAAATTTATATTTAATTCTTCTTTTGTTTACAACAATGGACGTCTCGAGGGAATCTTTTCGTGCTATGAATTTTTATGATTGTAAACGAGTGGAGTCTGCTCCTGCGTTAGCAATAGTTAGTTATTGGTTTCGTGAATTTAAACGTGGTTCGAGAGATCATTAATGATGACCCCAGACGCGGCCGACCTACAACTGCATTAACTCATGAAAATGTCATCAGGGTAGAGTGGCTATTGCAGGAGAATAGTCACATTGCACATCGAGAGATTCAGACCGTACTGAAGATTGGATCACGGGCAGTTTCTACCATCCTGAATGAACACCATAAAGTTAGGAAGCTTGCTTCGCTATTGATACCTCATTCGAGAGCAAAAAATTGTTTGAAGTTTGAAGGAGGAACTTCACAAAACAAATCCCACATCCTTATAATTGACGAAATTTGAATCTGCAGCTAAGATCCTTTTTAAATGTTTCGAAAGCTGGTTTACTCGAATGCATAAGTGCTTTAGGGTTAGAGGGAAATATTTTGAAAAGCCATAAAAAAACTTCATTCATATTCTATTTTTCATTCTAACAATTTTTACAATAGCCCTCGTAGTGTTTCTTTACGTTTTTGTTTCATTGATGCACTGTTTTTGTAGCGCCACGCTGTATATAAGTAACCTTCTCGACCAAGTCTTGTGAAGCTATAAAAGCCGCAGCGGCTTCAGGCCCCTAAAGCTAACAGAATAGTCAGATCTAAAAAAAACTGACGTTATTCTGCCCTTTCTAGTAGTCAAACATTTTAAAGGCGAACAAATGACTTTGCCTGTGGCGGGATACCCATTTAGCTACAACAAATGTGTAAAACTAACGTAACCGGGCCCTATATCCCAAATCTAATGAAACAGGATTTTTTTCTTCGGCCAGTGAGTTACGTGCGGATAAAACACTGGCGACAGGGTGGAAAGTTACGACCCCTAAAGGGGCTAAGGGACATCGGCCGAGGCGACGTCACGGCAGATTTTATTACGGAGAATACAAAGGCAGTACACTGTCATAGAATTCTTGAGGGAGTAACAAACAAAAAATCGCGACACTGTGAGGGAATATACGATATAAATTGTTTACACATTTGGCTTATTCAGTTTTAACATTATTTTTATTAAACATCTTTCTCACTATATATTAAAGACGAAAGCGCACTTTAAATTTCATTTATAATTTACAATGACATTTTATAAATTGCACTAAAAGCAATTACACGGTACAAATTTTGTTATCACCATGTTAAAACAAAAGAGATAGGAAATCACAGCGTAAGGCGGAAACACTGTTGTCAAAAAAGGACAAAAGTTTCTTGTCGCTCACGCCGGTATCAAGTCGAAAGTGAACTGAAGACCATTGCCCACCATTCACGATTGCATGTAAAGAGCGTCAATGCTGTGTCAACTTATAAAATATCATTGATAATTCAGTGATCTCAGCTTCTCACATTGATCGCCACAATGACCGGTCCTGTACTGTTTGCAACAAGCTGGTTCCCGTTCCTTGTCTGCCCACACTGCAGTTCCCATTAAGTGGCCGCCACTTAAAAACTCTTCGACCACATTGGCCATCTGTTCTACGTGCTGCATGCCTTGCCCACTGCCACTTTAGTCTAGGTTTACTTAGAGCTATGTCGGGACTTAAAAAATATTAATAGGGATTATTAGCGTGAATCACAGTAATTTTAAATACATGTCTAAAATTATAAGAATCTTTGGCTAATATCTAATTTATATTGTCCGTGAGACATAGTATATACATAACTTTTTTAAAACAATATTAAAAAGAGAAATTTAAAAATATCAACATTGCAACACGCAACACTAGGCTTAGTGGTAAAAGTTATGAAGTTGCCCAAAAGAAGAATTATGATAAAACCAAACAAAGGTTATTTTTATCGTTTAAAATCACTATAAAATTCTTAAATAAGAAATTGCTTTTTAGTCTAAAGTCTAGATTTCATTACATTCGATGGAATGGATCCAATGGATGGATGAATTAATTATTTACTCTATAATTTTTTTTTATGGATTCATTTTCATAGTTAATCCAGATTAAAACTTCTTAAGGGAAAAAAGCAAAATTAAAATCATATTACAAAAAAAAACTGAATCAGAGGAAAACACAAAGGTTCTGTCAAAGGGAATGCATAGAAAGTCAGTGCAACGCTCTCTTGATGCGCATAGAATGGATATAGACAAAGCTTTGCTCGTAATATTCCCCTATACTTCTACATACTACATTTGAAATAGATTTCCCGAGGGTGTGCATAAATGGAACTATGAAATGCTTTTGACATCGGTATGCAAGTATTCAATATAGAAATGATTGAATAGCAGGAACTAATTCTGCAATCGAAGGCACGGATTTAGATTTAGAAAGTATATACCTTAACATTATTATCATCAGCTACCTGGACAACTATTCCTTTTATGTAAAAACAATATACGATGTTAGTGAATGAAAATTTTGGAAAAGGGTATTGGCTTGATAACAAGTAAGAGCCAGATCTAGATGATAAACCTATGTGATGATATAATAAGCGTGAATTATACGATTTGTAGTTATTTGATATAAAGGCTTATGAACAAATAAGAAAGAAGCGAGAAAATATATTTGAAGTTGTGTTAATAAGTTGTAACTTTAATATTTCTACAATAACCATAGTATATGATTATTTTAAAGAGCAATAATTAGACATTAAATTGGGAGAAAAAATACAATTCATTTTTGTAAATGAAGCCTATAAGAAAATAACATTACTAATCTTGGATGTCATTTTATTGATTTAAATAGTTTTGTCTTAATATCTATGTTACTACTTGTGAATGTTATTACTTGTCACAAAAAAGGATTTGATTGCCTTAATTCCTGGAAGCGAGGCAATCGATCTCGCTAAGGCGCAGGTATATGATATCTCATTTAGCAACATTACATTATCTGAATTAATATACAATTTTCTAATCTCGGATAGTATAAATGTCGATTTATTATTTAAGTTTGAATTTTTGCACAATTCTTACATCAAATTTCAACAATGTTATATATTCGTTGGTCGTAGCAGCAGCTGATCACCGGGCTACATACATATGGCAAAGCATTTCTTAATATGTAAAGGTTCTTCGACATTATCATACGCTTTCATAAGCTTAATAACCGGGTACTAAAACACGTCTAGTTGCAATTCAAGTAACATCTTTGAGATCTGACTCCGCGTCTCCAGAGCGTCTTGCGCAAATTTAATATCTGTCTGCTAAATTAAAGTCAATTCATATTCAAATTATTTCTACGCGTTGAATACTGCCAGAGTGAAACTAGTGGTTAGTGTGGTTTTCAGTTATTTGACTTTGTTATATATTTGTGATCCTTCAAAATAACAAATATGGGACGTAGATACAGCTGTGTGCTTTTGACATCCAGATAACAACACGTACGACCGTGTGAATAATGTTGCCAAGGTAGATAAAATAAGTTATACTGTTTTTACCACTCCAGCAGTTTAGTCGTTAATCCATTATCCGTTATCAAAAAACTAATTTTGTACTTGAACTACTCTATCACCCCCCTCAATTACTGAGTATGCACCGGTTGATCTTAAAACGTGACATGCCAGAACCACTATAGTGGCTTTCACGCCTTGTGTAAGGTGCTCGCGATTCAGTGTATCGCAATTATTGTGTCCTACCACACGGAAAATATAATTTTAAACAATTTGAATTTTTAATTGCGCATAATCTTCGATAATAGACAAAGGATCATTCTTGTAATGAAATCCATGGAGTTGTAATAGCTAAAAAAAAACAATTTAGGCCCTAAGAAGGCACTTACGAACGGTCATCAAGAAAAACCAGTAAAAATTCGATCAGGTTTTACTTTTTTTATTTTCAACAGTAAAATAATGTTAATTTAATACAGTAATAATAAGCAAAAATGTATTTATGATATAAATTGAAACAAGGCGATTTTAATCTAAGCTTTCGTGTTTCAATTAACGTCTGAATTATATACCAAAATAAATAATAATACCCAATAAACACCTACATCAAGCAGCACAGTTAGTATATAAGTGCTTTAAAAATATAATAAATTATTTTAAAAGAAATACCGAGAAATCAGATGAAATTGAATGGGTCTTAAATGAAAGTTACTCGTCTATTTCAATTTCGCTTCACACTTCAGTTATTTCATAAGTCAGTGTTTGATAAAGTGGTTGATAAAGTACTCATTGGTCCTACTTATTATTCACAAAATCACGATGTATAATAATAGACTGAGTGTTCAATATTCAAAACCTTTCATTTGTAAACTTAATTACCAGCTGTGCCCATGGTTTCTCCAGTATAACATTTATTTGAACAACTGTCCACCACACCGCGTCGCCAACTTTCGCTTTCCACGTTTCCAGATTTATTGATGTTCATGATTACTACTCCACTTTTTAAAGTCGTAGCTTAAAGTTTTATAATCTATAATCTTTCTCAATACCTATACTATAAAGTAAAAAAAGAATTTTTCAAATCCAACTGCTAGATTCAGAGATTACTGTGGTCAAACAAACAACTATCTTTTGAGCTATGTAATATTATATTATAGTATAGATAATAAGCTACATGTGTAACAAAAGAAGCTATTTTGTTTCTGGAAGCTATTTTGTTTGCAAAGTTTTGCACAGTTTCTACGAATCCTTTTAGCACTTTAATCCATCATAAGGTTTAACAATAATTACCCATAACACGAAATATAATGTTTATCTTCCAAAATAAATTCGATTATGATTTCAAAGTAATTGGAAGTTCTACAAGAAGGCGGTTAATTGGATTATCTTTTCGGTATTAAATAATATATCCAGGTACTTGGTTAAAATATAATCTGTGCGGTTTAAGAATCAAATACCTATTAATAATAAGAAATATACGTAAGGAGGCGGAATCTACTTATCTGGAATTGAAATCATTCGTTGCGTGGAGCCAGGATTCTGTCGCTGCAAGGGAAAGCCGAGATCCGATTTTAACTAAATTGAGTTTTATAGGATTTCTGCCTCCGGTTGAAATGGGAACTGACAATATTGGTCCCTATATTATTGGGCTTACCGTAATGTCGTATTGTTAGGTTGACCACACGGGCAGAATAGATTATAATTTATTTACTTTTGTCCTAATTTATGTAGTACTTATGAATTTTAAATTTTACAGCCATGATAGAAATTAAGGAAAGCGATTTTTAAATTTAATATCTTTTGGAACGTTTAGTAGACTGAGAAAAGGGTGAGGTTTTTGAAGTGAAAACTTCTTTAGCATCATTGTGATTTGAAAGTTGATGAAACAAAAAAAGCGAAAGCGACAGCAAAAAGAGACAGACACTTAAATTCATAAGATTTAACGTGGGAGAAAATGAGATAGGAAAGTCTTAGACAATGGTTAAAATGGTCCAAAAAAGTTTTGTTGCCACACAATAATGAATTTTATTACCTCACCAAAAAGGCACGAAACAAAAACTTTTTAGACAACACTTATGACATTCTCTTACTGATTGATATTGTGTTAGGTTACCATGGATATTTCAAATACGCATTAATTGAAAATGATATTGTAAATAATAATTGTGAGTGTTTGTATGTACATTTTCATAAACTTTAAATAGTGTATATTTGATCATTTTCTGAATTAAGAAAAACATAGATGTGATGGTTTCACTTCTACCACGTGTGAATTGCACATAATTTTTTTTTCATCATGTGACAAAAATGCTACAAGAAAGTTAGTCGTTAATAATAATAACGCAAACATATTTATTGTACTGATTAAATTCATTTCATCATGTTGTTAACATTCGGGATAAACACTTTGGAGATATTACGCCAAAAATATTTAACTTCTTAAGTAGTGCCTCATTAGCCTAGTGGTCGTAATCGCGACTGCTATGATCGAGGTCCTGGATTCGATATCCATGGTCGATCAAAGTGTTATTGGGTTATTCTATGATATTCTCAGTAGCAGGTCGGAGTTTGGCTTTGTTCCCGATTAATGGCAATAGGATCTCCCCCTGTTACATGGGAGCTAAAAAGATACCCGGCGAACTGTGGATGTACATTAGTACAGCTCTGCCTAACCTTTCGGGGATACAGACATGATGATATGTTATGTTATGTTAATTCAAAATCAATTCAAAATGCACGTAATATCTAACGGAATTTTTCACTACCCAAGGAATGTAACAATTTTCATATTGAGGTGAAATAAATAAGACGCGAAAAGCATAGTAGTGGGCTTCCGGGCAATTTAAATGCAAACTTTAATAATTAACATATTCAATTTACGCAGTATAATAATCCGCAGTTAATAAGGCTACAAATAATGGAATTACCTGCCGGTGTCGATGCAACGTTAGTCGGGACGACAATAACATTAATTGATTCTCTTACAATCCACCTGATGTCCTATCCTGTTGTTTGTATATCGGTATTGATAGAAAACGTTTATTTTAAACATTTTATTGCATGTTTATTATGTAATTTTAATTATCATTTCGTTCTCTTTTGTAATGCTTACGTTCCGAGGCCTGGCATCTCGGCAACATCATTAAATATATCTAGAAACTAAAAGTTATCTCATAGCCAACACTAAAAAAATGAAAATTTACATTGAATATTTTTTAAATTTAATTTAAATAAATTATTAATTTAATTAATTAAATGTGTTTATAGACTATAGTTTCATTAAAATAGGGTGTAAGTGGTGTCGAATTACATATTCAGCACTGAGACGCCCTAGCCAACCTCACCTGCACGTGCTGAATTTTGCTGAATAAAAAAGTTTTGCCCGACTGGTTAGCGATCACCATGCATGTGGCGAAAAGTCCGTCATAGTGACTCACTTTTGCGTGTCGCGTTTTGGAATCAGCCTGTACATATCCTGTTAAATTAATATAGGCCGGCATGACAACATGGAAACTAAAGTAGTTGCTAACGTTACATTCTTTTGTTTTATGTATTATATGTTAATGTAAACTTAAAATAAATTGTATATAGTAGTACAAACATAAAATGTAAAACTGGTTAAATGGAAGAGTTAGCAGGTGAGCACTATGTAAAGCAATTAGTGATATTATCTCCGAACATCCATTGTTCGGATAGTAATAATTCCTTTATTTGTTGACATATTAATGTTGTAATTACTTATCCTTGATAATTATAAAATTGGTTTTTCTAAAATAATAAAAAATATAAATAAACAACAAATTTTGTTAAATTTTTACCACATACCTACATTAATCAGACAGAGTTCCAAGCAGAACCGAAATCATAAATCATCAGCTGTATAAAAGAAAATTTGAATAGATTTTTTAATAGTAGAGAAATCTGTTTTTTGTTATAGGTATCTTGTATACTTATGCATCTAGTAAAAAGCTGTTATTTTGACATTACAAACAGACACTTCACTTATATTAATTGTATAGATAACGATATAATAAAAACATAAAAATACAATTTTTGGAAATTCGACAGGGAACATTTTACGCATACGCAACAAACTTGCAGTTGATCTATATTAATTGAACACTGGTAGTTACTTCTAAGAGCTGTCGCTAAATTCCGCTGTTATAGTCTAAATCACGACTTACAACTTACTTTATACTTCTCAAAATAAGTAGATAATAAGTGTTATATAAGTAGTATTTTTTTTGCTTATGCTCGACTTTTAATGTATCCTAGTACCCCAACTAATTATAACGTCAAGTCCAAAGAGCAGTTTATTAAATACTCAATTTGAGCCGTCGTTTGTGCTACACCGTATATCGCAGTTAACTTAGCTTAATTAAACATACCCTTACCCTAACAGCGCATTGTTGTGGCTCCTACGCCATCGTCAAATAAGTACTCGGGAAGATATATGTATAGCCTTCATAATTACGACATACTGACGTACAGTTTATCAAACTTGATGTCTCAAAGCAATACTGTACTTGGCTTAACATTTTCGTATATTTAATTATTTGCACAAATAAAGCTAATTACGTGTGTAATTATCATTTTCAAAAGCTTTAAGATAACAAGACGTAATAGAGTTAAACAGAATACTGTAACGTAGAAACAAAGTATTATATGAGTATTCTGATGAAGTCTAATTGGAAGCAATTTGAGCTTGTCGCGAAATTCTGTGAAATTGTTGAATTTGAGTAATTCATAATTAATTAAATTGAATACAAAAACCAGTAAACCACTCAACCGACCGCCTACACTTTTATTATATCGTTAGGTACTAGGTTGATTTTGATTTTGACGAGCTGGTATTTGCCTGCTATAAGGAAGTTTTTTTTAAATGATTATAAATAATAATTATACATTTATTAAATATATGTTAAGTTAAATCCATTCAAATATACATACAAGTCCATACAAAGAATATTATATATAAGTATAGATATTGTAGATTTTAGTGTTTCAATTTGTTGAAAAGATTCTACATACAAAAAAAAAAATGCATATGCGTTCTGTGGTACATATGATAGAAGTGAAACTTTTAAAAAGGGAGACGCAGATAGCCACAACTGTGTATTATCTAATGTTTAGATATCAGCTCTCTTTCTTCTCCTCTCTACGTTATATCTTTCATCTTTCTCATGTAACAAAATATGACTAAACGTGACGCGTCCTTGACATGTCACTCTTAATTTTCGTCCGATTATCTTATCACCGCCTAGGTAGTTTCACTTAAAAAAACGCTTGACAATTAAGATAATGACCACAAAAATGGACGTTTTTGGCGGGATTTTGAAGTGACAAGTTGTGGTTTTAACTTTTAATTCATTAACTTAGGTTTTTGACCATATTATGTAATATTGGTGGCGTTTTGTTTTTGTGCATAAGTGAAGTGGTTTATAAATATATGCTGAAGCATTCATTGTGAGGTCCCACAAAAACTTCCTAGAAAGTTCTTACAAGGGAGCCACCATCTTGTTTGGATACTGAATCGTCATAACACAAGACACTATAATTCACTCGATAATGGCAGTAATGGTCTTCATTAAAGAGGTCCGTCCGGTTGCCAAATTAGGAAGAAGGAGAAGAAGAAGACCAGAAAATAATTTGCAGTTTAAATACGGATTGGAGTTTCTCTTTATTTCTCATTTTACTTGATAACAAATTGAATAGGCATCCTTTGTGGCAGTATGTCTCCCGCTACTTGTTCACCTGTTATTAAATTTTAGCGATAACATTGTAGGGTGTTGGTTACGCATTAAAGAAGAATTGTTGACACTCGGGTGAATTTATTTTAAGTGTAAATAGACTCCGGATCCTGGAAGATTGGCTTTAATTAAATTTAAAAGCGAAGCCATTGTTATTGTAATGGGAAACTAGACTAGTTGGCTTCGTAAAAGCATTTAAAGGGTTTAGGAAAGGTTCGGTTTCAGTGAAGTTTTAATTTAATATATTGCTCATTTGAATTGTTTCGACTGTACTCTGTTACTTTATATCGAGCTGGTTGGGAATCTATTGGCCATCGGAATTAAGAAGCACCATGTTTTGGAGCTTGTTTATTTATAATCGATTTGTATATAAGAACCCCGGTATGAAATTTTATGGGGAGTGAAATTTATAAAAGCGCTAACTCGAAAGCGTTATGTTTTCTGTCAAAAGGTAAATATCAGATTTATGCGCCATCTAGTAACTAATGCAAGAGATGTTTTACTTTTTTGATTATTTGAAATATACGTACAGTTTTGTTTATTGTTTATTATATTAGCTGAAATATGGCGCGATTTCTATTATTATGATTACTTATAGAGTTATTAATTTATAGAATAAACCTCAGTCGTACATCTTGACCGTGACAAACACCCACTTTTTTTGGATATTTGCAGACCAAAGTGATGATACTATTGTTAATGGAAGCACAGTAAATGTAAACACAACGGCGACCACCGAAAGTTCGGATTCAATTGTCGGCAAGTCTCTCGACAGCTGGATACCCTGGCTGATACCGAAATGTGACATACCAACATACAGTCACTTAGTCCTGTTTGATGATCACAAGATGGTAGGAAGTCGACTACGCATCTTGATTATTGGATCTACATCAGTTGATCTTTGAATGCAAATTTCCTACACAAGACACTACAGCGGGTGTTCTGGCAATCCAGAAACTCGGCATTTTCTGACGACAGACGGTAACTTTAGTAAAAGATGCTCATCGTTGCAAAGCCACTATGCTCAGCATTGGAGAACCGAAGTCTGCGATCTTGTATCCAATATAGACGCTGTCGAATTAAAAAAGAATGATCGAAATATACGATAGCAGTTTCGATATATCTTCAAAACAAATGTTCTACAAAATTACATTGATTTTTCTCAAGTAGTGTATAGTATTGACTTTAATTAATATATAGTTGAGCACAATGATATTTTATAAGTAGATAAGTACAGCATTGACGCTCTTTACATGCAATCGTGAACGGCAGGCAATCGCCTTCCTTCACTTTCGACTTGGTACCGATGTGAGCGAGAATAAACTTTTATCCTTATTAGACAACAGAGTTTCCGCCTTACCCTGTGGTTTATTAGACACTATTGAAATAAAATTTAATATTCTGACACATTTCTATGTGAATTGATGGACTTTTTTAATTTAATAAATACCAATTTGTTGAATATGATAAACGTAATATGACAATACAAAACTATCAAAAATGTATTATAGTGGACTAAACCTCATTTGATATGTATCCACACAAAAGGCTTCGCACTACATTCATTCTGAGATCAAAAATGTTATCGACATTTTGGAAACAAACGGACTAATACTTACAATATATATTTATACATATCTAAAGGTAGATCAAGTTCAATACACAAGTTGGGAAGTTGCAAATATAATTTCAAGTATGTTTGTGATTGTTAGCGACAAATTTACATATTCAAGTCTTGGCACAGTAATCAGGAGTGCGTCAGTGAACTGTCATGTCAAATTCTGTATTCCCTCCGGGTATGCGTAACATGACGCATGAAATCAAAAGTTAGTTATCTTGTGTTTGTCAAATTTAACTAAGTATGGTAGGTAAAGATTATTTCTCGAAGTTTTAAGTGATATTTGATTACCTATTTGATTAGTTATAGAAAAAAATCTATATAAATAAAATGATTCAAGTTTGCCGTCGTGCGCGTATCACGCAAAAACTACTGGGTAGATTTTGAACATTTTATTTATTACTCCTTAGGTATTTGGTTCTCATCAAAAAATATAAACTAACACGATATCTTCATAAACAATCATTCTGTCGTTCGCGTTAGCGGATCCGTGGGCACAGCTAGTTTTGTATATAAATGGTGTATGGTATTGTGTATGGTAATGGTGGTGTAATATAAATGGTTATAGAAGCACGCGAAGGCCACCGATGAGATGGCCTGATGATTCAGTGAAGGTAGCGCGATGAACTTGAATGAGGAATGCTCTGGGCAGACGTGAATGGCGTACAATGAAAAAGACCTATATTCAAATTTTGGTAGAAATAGGCTGAAAAAGAATATTATTTTATTTTCTATTTACCACCTGAGGATATTATTTATTATATTTATTTTATTGTCTGAGGGAAGAAGGGAAAATCACGTGTAATCGATTGTGGTCGTTTCACGTATCATCTGCAAATTTTTAAAATTGTATTTATTTTTTATTATTATAAAAATTAACTCTTTTTACATTTATTCCATAAAGTTTAATAACTATTGGGTCTGAAAAAAATAATATTTAGTATATGTTGCAGAAAGATGAAACAACAGTAAAACCATTTCAAAGTGGTAAAGAAATTTATGGATAAATTTTATAGCAACAAATTTAGTAGATAAAACATAATAGTAAAAAAAACCTGATTAAAATTCAAATTTCAAAGTTATTTCATTGGAAATAATAAGCAAGCCTAAGTATTTATTAAGTAGATTAACTTATGCGACATGTTAGCTGACACCGACTACAGTTTAAGATAAAACTTTTAGAAACCGGTATGACAATAAATCGCCAAGTTTCTCGTCTCGTTGGCAGTTTTCAGTACATATCGTTATTTCTAGATGAGACAAACAAATTATTTTTTTCCTTATTATTAGTATTTCAATGAGATGAGATAGATAGATATCTAGGTAATTCTATTTTACTTTTACAGACATGGAATATTTCACGCATCACGGTTGTGTAGCAAGCGATATGATATATCACGTGTTAATACTTTTACACGCATAAAAAAGCCCGCTATATTTTGCTAGAGCGTAATTTAAATTCACGCAGGCCAAATTACATTTCAATTCATAGATTTTCGTCGTGTGAAAGCAAAGCTATGCGTGGGACAGAGAAAAAACGATAACGTTATAGTGATACATGCCACGGTCAGTTAGATAATATATTACCTATGTTTGAGTGAAATTGTATTATTCTTAATACTGTTAGGCTTTTATTAATTACTTGATGCTATTTACAACATTGAAATAATTTTCTAAGTGCGAGAAATTGTTTCCTTGATCCCCGCCGTCACTCAATACTGTTTTTAATCGCCACATATAAGTTATAATTGATCATGATAATTATATCACCCATGACATAACAGTAACAATATAATTTCACGAAGTTATTATTATGTTAAAGTCACTATAATTTCCATGGCACTAAAAACAGTTGCGTACGTTTGAAGATTAAATTAAAATTGAAAGCATGTTGAATAGAAATACGGTATCAAATGCAAAAATCAAATATGAAAGATGCAGTCGCAAGCAGAAAGACTCTGTCGCATCCAGAAAATCTATATCGTTCCAACTGCCTCTTCCGATGTACCTTATGAGTTAGCAAAGGCATAAATTAAGCCGTCGGACGTAATGGGGTAATATTAGAGACAAGTCTGTTTTATTACCATACTTCGGCACAGAGTTCCGTACGTGCAGGATTTTCTGTTTCCTCATTTGACACTATCGGTGCAAGTTTTAAAATGCTTTTAAGTGCATGTGAATCGGGTTTTTAAGTTTGAAGTTTTATGATAAATGTTGTAAAAGTAGAACAACTTTGCACTCGTTCCTCCACTGATGTGGATTGCGCCCATGAACGTTGTCTCTCCTTATTTCTGCGATCATACGATATGTGAACAGACATGTATAAATTTCCTCCAATGGCTGTCATCATCAGATTACCGAGCAGTAGTTCTAGTGAGGTCGTTTGATTGATCTGCCTCAAGATAATGAGCTTTTAGGGAGAACATATCTCAGCTAATGTTACGAAATTCTCGGATTCATCTAGGAACTTCATATATAGAAATTTTAATATTTCTAAAATACGATCGATTGTTCAAAGATCAAGACTGTCACTGTCAATAATTATGTCAAACATTTGAATATAAGTACTATAATACTTTATTTTTACGATATTTGATGATCTTGTTACATTCAGCGGGTTTAATATTCAAGTCTCATGATAACTGGATTCTGGGTCCATACAAGCAAGCAATACCTTACTGTGATAATTTCTTGTTGCTTTTATCGTTAAATATTTTAGTTTTTATCCAAGATTTCTAACTTTTCCTAATATCTCACTCTTGTAGCATTGAACTTTCTATTACCAAAGGTTCACTATATGTCTACCAAGGATTGCTACGTCAACCGTTTTATAATCTATATTAATAAATCTGTAGTTCTGTGTGTGCCTTTATTTGTTTGACGAAGGCGTTACTTTGCGGAAATCCATCGTAAATAGTTAATCCGATTTTTTTTGCTACCTTGCCTGAAATAGACCAACAGCAGTTTTGTTCTTCCTACAACATAAAAACGTATAATTAATAATTAAACATTTAGTTTTTTTTTAATATTAATATTTCATCACACATATTATTTATTACTTTCTTTTATTATTGTTATCATTGTATTACTAATTATTATTATGTTGTTGGAAGACGAGCTAAGATATTTTTAGATTAATTATGTACTTTTTATTTCATATTTCCTTATAGATATCTATTATACAGGACACTGATCACGATATTGGCTTCCAAAACGGGAGAATGCCATTTGCGCAAATTTTTACCAGTTATCGGCTTGAAGCTGACTCAGATCTTCAACTATCACACCTGCGGTAATTACTCGTACCAAGTCTTTTTTACCTGCTTATTCCTCCACCGTACCCTGTAAATGACCGAGCCAGTGAAGTCTATAAGATATTGTTTAGTTGATGACTAAACCACCAACTTCGCAACTCAGCATTATTTCGAATCCTCCAAATGCCATCGCCTCTTTTGATAGGTCACAGTATCTACTAGCACTTAACGTAACCAGGAGCTGGATTTTTTTTGTGTTATTGTCCAAGCCTCACGAACGGCTTAAAGACAGGACTTTTGTTAATTACATATTAATTTGAAAAACTATACCTGCGTGTTTTATTCCTCATTGTTGCTATTTTCAATGATCAGATTTCAACTCCGGCGTGATGTTGACAACAAACGAAATAACTGAGCAGTCAAAGAATAAACTTAGCTGAGACTAAGCTTTGGTTATAAAAGTAAAGTTAAAAGATAACGATGTCTTTTGTTCGACGCTGAGCCCTTTGATGCTCGCTTGTTACAAGTTTATTCTAGTTAAGCTAACTGCGGGAAAAACTCCGTTATTTGACACGTTGTTGGTTATAACCCGATACTGTTTTGTTCTTTTGAAAACGCATGACTTCGTTTTATTTGATTGTACATGTTGGTAAAGCTTTTGTGGTGAATTTAATCAATTTTGTACAGTGAATGATAATTTTATTCTAAAATTTTCTGTTTTTTGTTTTAATATAGTTACAAAAATTAACATCAAAATCACAAAAATATTTTACTCTAAGTCCTTAGAAGGTACTTTTAAACGTAATATCCATCCATATTAATAAATTCTCAGTTTTGCCCGTACATGTAAGTTTTTTTCCAAATTTTCTGATAGACATCCTATGCAAAGGATTCTGTTGACCAATGTGCCATTTTTTGTCTGTCTATTTTTGTATGGCCTGCATTTAAGTCAAAAACGGCTTGACCGATAGTTATGAAATTCTGTACACGGAAAACCTATTTCATTGGTCAAAGGATAGGCTATATAATTTTTCCACCAATATAGGGTCGAAGAACCTAAGTTAATAAAAACCACAACATCACAGTTCAAGAATACGCCAAAAATCCACGAGTTTACGCTTTGTACATATAAATAAAAAATTAAAAGCAATAAGTCAAAAAGTGATCATCGATATACAATTTCGACCATTGCTTAAACTGAGGTTGTAAATTGTCCCAAAGGGTTCCTTGGATAAATCAAGTTCCATGTAATCTTGAATGGCGGAGATGTATGAGAATCGATTCTTTAGCTCGCTGATTCGGAAGCGAGGGTTCAACTGTATTTTGTTTAACATCCCATCCTCTTACGCAGTAAAGAGTCCATTTTTTTGCTAATAGAAATCCGTGTGTGCGGAGTAAATATTTTTTGCTGGAATCATATGGGCCTTGGGAAATCCTCTGAGTTATTTATGTACTCAAATATGGGATGTATTGTGGTAAAAAGCTAAGGGATCTTCGTTTGTAGCTTAAGACGATGTTATAGTTAGATGTTTAGTTTTTTGTGGAATAGTATATGCCGGTAGCATTTGTTATTCCTTAGTTTTTCTAGAGATTTAGTTATAAATGTTATTCAGGACACTTTCATAAGGCATTAATAAAATACATTATATTATTATATATAACATTAAAACTAATTCAAGTTTATTTCCCATTTTTTCTTACTTAATATTTCTATATATTAAACGCTAAATGTTCATACACAAGCTTCTCATAAAGTGTAAATATTTGCGTTTGAAAATTTGGGTTTAATTTTACCCTAATAATAACGAACTCAGTATAGTATAGCTAACTTTATAACTCTATGATTTTAGCTAACGCAATTGATCTTATTCGACCAATTAAAAATTGATAATACTTAAGTTAAAATAAAATAAAAATAATCATTATGAAATCCTGTTTCACAGATAAAATTAGATATAAAAAAGGCGTACCTTATTGATCCATTTAATAGAATAATCCAATAACATGATGACTTAACTTTGAAGAAGTTATGCTCATTTCCCAATAGAAGATTTGATTTCAATTTACTTCTTTAGGTGTATTCTAAAGTGATATTGCAACCGCGCTTATTAGGAGCACAGCAACAAACCACAAACGATTGTCACTTCGCTAGTAATCTAGTGGAGTGCGCCAGGCTAAGGGTGTTGCTAGTATCAGATTTGCATAATGGCCAATCAGTCGACGTTGCGACTTGCCCGCGTGTTGATGGCATTTCCATAAACTTTCGACACCATATTGAGGTGAGATTAGGTTGGGGAATTAGGGTGAATTTGAACCTTTAATGGTTGATGCGGGTTTAAATTTAATCTATCAGTAACCAAGCGTAAACTTTGTAGCAATATATTGTATTTCAAGTTTTGTTGAAGTACTTTTCTGTTTACATGGATTTGCAATAACTTCACATTTCTCGATGTGAACTTGGGATTATGAGATTGTGTCCTTAACATAGAATGGTCAACTTCACGATTAGCCAGATCTAATGCCAAATGAGATATGTGTAAGAAAAATTTAAACAAATTTAAATTTGGAGAAATCAGGGACTTATGTGTCTGGTAGGGGATCCAAGAAATACATGCACATAATAACAAGCGCTGTATCTGCTACTTAAGTGACAACTAGGATAAGAATACAAAAAGGTACTATTTATAAATTGCTAGTAATTATTTATTTAACTATGGATTAATTTAGGCAAATTGGACGAATATATCCGTATACATTTGCATTACCATCAAAGAAAGGATGAATTCCAACTTTAGTTATTTAGTTTTAAATTTACACCAACACGCCTTATATGTACAAAGTTAAGTAAATTAGTTTATCCAGCTTGGAGCGTAGTTTGAGGTGTACAAATAAAATTAGTAGCGTAATAAAATCAAGCAATCTCACCTGAAGCGGATTGCAACTCGCTTAACTCGAGTTAAAGTATTTCGGTTGAAGAGGTTTTAAATTAAAATCTACATAATATTATTATATTTCTATTATTATTTGTAACCTACGTTTCGTTTATAATTTTAGAGTAGTTTTAAAGGTGGAGAGAAGGTTTGGAAATCGATTTTTTGGAATGTTTCGCATTTTTTAAGGCCCCATTTTTCCCTTGGTTTTATGTCATTCCTTTGGGTTACGTCAGCCTTTTTTTTTTTTTTTTTTTTTTAATGTAGCGATACCCTTCATGGGTACACACTCGTCCGGTAGGACGAGTGGTTATGTGAGTCTCCTACTCACAAAAAATCCACGGTGTACCATCGGCCGCCTAGCGGGAAGCCGCGGGCAATGCGGTTGCAATCTGCCGCGTCGCCCCGGCCAGCCTAGTTGAATCAACGCATTTTATAACAATCAATGAAGTTGAATACTGAAAGGGCGTCAGTACTGCCAGGCTTGGGCAATACAGCATGGAAGTCACCTTGATTTCATATATTGAGACTAAGGAGCCCGACCAGATTATGAACTATTTAAGTGACTATTTTGTGGTCTAAAAAAGCAAAATTGCATGGAGTTCACTAGAAGTTAAGTAAGCCAATGAAGCTTATTGATCTCAAAACGACCAGAGCAGTAACTTAAACTAGTCAATAATAGATTACTACACCTGAGGACTGATTTAGAACATCTCGAGTGATAGTTTGTGTTGCCAAACACACCTTTCGAACCTTAATACAACAACGTTACTGTTAATTTACGGCAGAAGTAGATATAGCAGTTGTACGTCTGCAGTTGTACCTTAAACAGGTCCAACTACTCTTAAAGGTACGGTTAGAAATTTGAAATACATATGCGCTCGGACTTCGTGGAAGTGGAAAATTAGGAGTTGTAAGAAAACACTTTCAAGCCCTGGTAAAATTATTAGCGAATTTAACAACAAAACTATTCAAGCTCATCGTACCGTAGTTTACTTTATTCAGAGCAATCCAACTTAAGCAGTTACCTAGACGTATTACACTATAAAAGTGACTTATTATCTCACTGTAAAGTGTGGTTTCACCTGCACGTAATAATTGTGGAACTGTGTGTTTAAGTCAGAGCACAGACTTGGGATTGGACATCGCTAATTGTGCAACCGGTTTAAAGTACATATATATAATTTGACATATAAGTTCAATTGCCATTGTCTTCACTGTCACCAAGAATCGTAAATACATTAAGACTGCATAAAATACGATTATAAATTATTTGACTAAGTTTATTTCATGGTGAATGTGATTTTATGTGTTGCATTTCAAACGATTCAATTATTAATTAATTTTGCTTCTCCTGCATAACCAAAATTTTCATATTTCTTTTCAAGTAAAAATTGTAATCATGCGTAATTAATTCACTTCGTCGGTTATAGAACCATTGTAGATTTCCAAAAAATTTGCAAGTCAGGTTCATGTTTCTACTAAGATAAATATTTGCACAATTAAATTTGTGCAAAAAAGAATAAGAATGATTCTGAATTATACTCGAAATGTGACTTCTATGGAAGTAAAAAAAAACCAAAGGCTTTTGCGGCTATAAATGAACAAAGAACACTAGCTTCCCGTGTACAATTATAAAATTCGGTTAAGCCTGTCTGTGTTAAATCAGGACATACAGATAGACAAAATTGTTTTTATGTGATATTCGTGAGCAGTGTCCTTTATAATAGATGTCTATCGAGAAATTTAAAAAAAGTTTACACAAAACTACCCATATACTTATTAATATAGGTAGATATTATTTAAGGAAAAACATTTATCATTCGATTTAATTTTTAAAATTATCAACATTATACCGAAAACCAGCAACATTCGAGGGGCCAAAAGTCGACCCAATGTTAGCAAAACATATCCAACGTTCTTTCAAACTGTTATAACAATTTGTGTTTCACAGCAATAACATTAAGACATCACAAAACTTTACAGAGTACTGAGACGTCGGCAAACAAATTTGTTTTGGGAAATAACGAGTACGGTTATCATTGTAATATCGCTAAAATGTTTGTATATACAACGATTCAGTGTTTCAATTTGATGAAAGCTTTGTCTCCCTTTCAACGTTCGAGAGGCTTAATGGTTGGCAGAGTACGATTTTTGTTTCGAACGCGTTATTCGATTTTAAAACCGTTCCGCTATGGATACGTATTTCGTCTTATTTTATTCCAATTGGAGTATATAATACTATTTAATGTCAATATTTAGGAATTGTTATTATTTTTCTGTTCCTAATACATACAAAACTGCAAGTTATGAGTGATCTGTACAGTTCTTAGCGGCTAAAGTTAGAGCGCTTTATTGTTTTGTGTATTTTTAATTAGCTTACACAAAGCATTTTAACACTTTTTAATTAATCGTTCTATATAAAAGAAGTAACAAGCTTATTAATCACAAATAAAGGTACAAGAACCTATCACCGACCAAGTATTGTAAAAAAAATTGTTTGCGTTTTCTCTACAATGAAGTAAAAAATTTGGCAAGGGTAAAATGCATAGGTACTTACCTGTATCGTAACATGTCAATTTCATTATTTTATAAATTTTAGTCCGTTATAAAAGCGTGTTTTTTACTACTACATATTTCTATTAACATTTCCAGTAAGTAAATAAATAAAAAAATATATTAGAAATTTTATGCGTCAAAAATCAAAAGAAAAAAAATTGTAATCGATGCTTAGACATTTTAAAAACAAATGGATTATTATTACGTAAAATGTAATAGTATAGGAATATTTATTAACTTTAAGTTTTATAGTAAATTTAGTTAAAAAAATAGATATTACGACGGATAAAATAATACAAAAATTAAATACAAGTACGTCTGAACGATTTTCTAACTTTACTTAAGGCACGTTTCTATTGAATACTTTTCCTAGCTGAAAGCAAAAGCGATAGAAATAAAAAATAAATAATGTAGAAAGAAAGATAAGACTTAACACTATAGGTCAAACGAACACCACCGTTTCCAACTGGGCATATTTAAAACACATTAAAAGTCTACTTAAGCCGAGATCAACTTTGTGTATTTTATTGCACTTTTCACCTCTTCGTTCTCGTCGTAGCGTCCAAGTTTGTGATATTTGAATTGTAAAACGGTCTAGTGGTGATTTAAATTTGAAACGAGATCGTAGATTGATGTTTAGCGGCCTGCAAGTTAAACAGTGGCTGTTGGAAGTCGATGAGGACTTTTGCAGTGTCTTCTTCTATTTTTATTTTCAAACCCCTTTTGATAGCTGAATGCAAAATGCCTCTTTTGAGTGCTTTCACTAAATAGTCCTTATTTATATACGGAGGCAGGCATGGAGTAGAGATGCGCGAAAAACCTTGGAATCATTTTAAATTCGATTATACCAATTCACTTAAGTTTCGAAGATTCGATTCCAATTTATTTAAAGTTTGAATCGTATTCCTGAAAAGTTACAAAATATTTGAAAAACATCAATAATTTAACATTTACGAATTATTCAAACTTTCCAAAACGCTATAGGTACTAAACTATATATATATATATAATAGGTCGGGGAAAAAGTTTCTTCGCATTTTTATATGAAAACTCAAGGCATTTTATTCAAAGTGTATTTACATTTATTTACAGTATTTATGTGCCGTTTTGTTCGATGACTTTCTGCCATTTCGTTGGTAGAGACATGATCCCATAGCTGTAGAAACTTTGGGACTTCTGATCAAAAAAATGCGACAAACAGTTTTGGCAGTCCTCTTTTGATGTTAACCTTACAGAACATATAGAATTCTGAAGAGACCGAAACAGATGAAAATTTGAAGGTGCAAGTTTTGGGCTATACGGTGGATACACCAACATCTCCCAGTCAAACTCTCTTAATTTTTGCTGAGTGGCTAAAGATGTGTGTGATCTAGAGTTATCGTGATGAAAGACCACACCCTTACTGTTGATCAATCACGGCCGCTTTCTTTCTTTTTAATCTCATCAGTTTTTGGCAGTAGAGGTCCGAATCGATGCTTTTACCGGATGGTAAAAGCTTATAATGTACAATGCTCTTCCAGTCCCACCATACACACATCATCCACCTTATTTCGAGTTAGTCCAGACTTAGCCATAGTCTGTGAAGCCTCGCCGACCTTTTTCGCACGTTCTTATCGTACGTGATCCACTTTTCATCGCCAGTTATCAATCTCTTCAAAAACAGCTCGATTTCATTACGTCTCAATAATGATTCGCAAATGAGTACACGGTTCATTAGGTTTCTTTCAGTGAGCTCGTTTCGCAAACAAATATCGAGGTTTTTGGTATAGCCAGCTTTCTTCAAATGGGTTAAAACTGTTTTGTGGTCAATTTCCAATTTTTCAACTACATCGTAACTACTGATATGCCGATCTTGCTCCACTTTTTCAAAAATGGCGTCCATTTTATTCGTAACAGGGCGACCAGAGCGAGGTGTATCTTTAACATCAAAATTTCCGGACTGAAAACGTTTGTGGTACTCTTACTGAACACTGCATTAGGTCCATAAACATCACAAATTTTTTCGTTCTTCGAGTTGCATTTTTGCCTTTTTGTAATAATATACTAAAATCTATAGAATTTCTTCATTAGATTTACTCATTTTTACAGAAACAAAAACAAATGAAAAATAGCGTGAAACAACTTTTTTGTTCTTTTATTTTTTCTTTTTAATGTTACCAAAACCAGCCAGATACAAATAGTACAGCCAAATAAATTTTATAACAAGTTTATACCTACGTTATGCGAAAACAATTTTTCCCCGACCTAATTTATATCTGTAAATTATAATTAATATTCGATTTGAATCGTAAGTTCGAATTGTTCGCACACCCCTAATACGAATGTCATACATAGTTCAAAATACGGACTCGTTCCCCGCATATATACTTGGAATTCCTTTTTCCGAACTTCGATTAAAATATAAGACAAAAGCAAAATTCAATGAACCATACTCCTTGTTCTGTTGAAAAATGAATCCCAAAGGACAAACTAAAAACTGTTATGTTTACTCGTCACAGTTTACCGAACAACATAATTGGATCTATCAGGGGTCGTCCCTGCCTCGCGAGTCGCGCCTTGATTGGCTGATATTCAAATTTGGAACTAACGAAATATAGTACGGCGTGTGCGCAAAACGACATTTCACGCCGTGGCTAATAATTCGCTGGTGCCCTAAGGGCCCAAGTTAGGGTTAATGGAGCGTAAAATGGAGGGAGTGCCTTTAAATATTTTTAACGTTCAGTACGATGTTTCTGATCGTTTGTAGGTATAAATCTTTTTTACTTGTTTGTTATAGGAAAAAAAGTCGTTTCTTTTAAAGTAAGTTCTTGCTATTCAAGTATGGATTTATTTGTATTAACAAATTTTTCAAAAGCCGTAAGTAATATTCGTATTTCTGTATTTGCAATATAAAACCTATATAGCCTACACAATTTAAAAAATAATGGAAACATTATATTTAATTTCATTCTTTGTACCATCGCTTTGAAGTTGATTTTCAATAAATCATCAAAGAAATCTATTGTTAAAATTCCATTTTATTTATTTAAATATCTTCAGCCATGCTAAAATCTCTTTCAGTTATGACTTATTCTTTCTTAATATTACACATGTAAAGACAATTTTTAACAAAAAAGAAATAACTTTAGTTATTTTAAAGGGTTCCCGGTGTGTCCTCAAAGTTGAAGGTACAATGCCAATTGAAATTAAAATGGGACCACCTGTAAGCACCACATGGTGATAAACTGTAAACCTTTAAGGCTAGTTCGCACTACGCTAGTAATTTTGACGAGTAACGAGTAATTTAGGCTGTCCGTCCGTGTAAAGTAGGTACACAAGTGAGCGGTGTTTTCAGTCTTAAGATGAACAGCCTGCAACGCAGTAAAGTGAATAAGCTAATAAAGCTAATAATAATGGTCATTTTAGAAGAAATATCCAAAGAAATTTGTATGCTAAAAAAAACTATGGGAATTAATAGAAGAGATGAACTGGAAACTACAAATTGTCTTTTCATATTTAGAAACAAATTTTAAAGTTGTTTCTTTGCTCCAGCGAAAATTCATTTTTGCGGCAGCTAATGAATTCGACTAAAACGTGAGGCTCGAACTTGATTAGCTGATGGACCAGTAAATAGTGACATCTGAAGGGGACGCTACTTGCTCGATAAAAAAGAATAAAATGGATCGACTTGACTAAATGACTTGCTATACACTACTCGACTAAATTTTCGGTGTTCGCACATGTTTAGTTATTAAATTAATCGGTATACTACTAAATTACTAGCCTAATGCGAATAAGGCTTTACATACACTTTCACATTTCCAGATCAGCCAGCAGACATCCAGCATGGCATGTCAGTGGCGATCGGTGATAGATAATAGAAGCAATACGACTCAATGGTTGCGTGTACGGATACCGCGTCGGTCAACATGAGTTCGAAACTCTGCTGTATATCTGAGATTTCGGAAAACGGAAATATTGCGATGACATCATTGTATGATGGTAGAGTATTTTATAATGCCTGGTAAGCTACCTCAAGTTAAAAATCTTTCGCAAAGCAGATAAAGGTGTGTTCCGGAACTGTACTTGAGAGCCATTTCTCCCACTAGGCTAAATGTGTCCCCATCTTGGGCCACATCATCATTTAAATAAGGAGAGATTTGTGGCTATAAAGCTGAACCTACAAACGATAATAAAAAATTGCCAAACTCTGTTTTTGGTTTGTGCTGTGCTTATCATAGAGCATAGTATCGTTAAAGTAACCGTATAACAACACACTCTCGAGCACCCTATGGGCGTAATGTACATAGAGTTCCCTACGAGAGTGGACTGGGTTCGCGTAAGGAAAAGAGTTCACCCACCGAAAAGTTAAAAGACAGACCGCATGTGACCACTCAACTTCGTGGTGGAAGGTTGACTGCCAGTTGGACGTGCCGGTTGAATATCCCAGACATAAGGTTACATGCATCCTACAGATTTGCGTGTGAGTGAGTAAAAAGATAGGTGTGTTATATGAGAGAGAATAAGAAAGAGAACCAAGAAGAAATGTGATGTACTGATACAGCGCAATGTCGAATAACAAAAAATATGTTATAACCGTTAATAAACTATTAATCACCTTTACAAATTGGCACTCATCTTACTCCTTTCTCTCTCTCACTTTACTTTTATTCTGTCCCTTTTATATATACAAACGTTTTTGTTCGATTGCATTCAAAATATTTTAATGACTAAAAACATATTTCTAAGTTTATATTTAGCATATATTGAACCTACTCGCAATGTATACACAAATAAATTACTGAAGATGGTCTAGACAAAAAAAAACAAAAATCAATCGTTTCATGAATGAACAACATAGTATATGGTGTCTGTTCGCTTTCTGATTAATTTAAATTAAGTCCGTCGGTTTAATGGTGAAATTTATGTTCCGTTTTTTATATCCCTATAAAGTTGCCATCGTATGAAGCAATGTTGTTAATCTAGAAACCTAATAAAACGGCAAAAACTCCAATGATGTGGGCGAAGCCATTTCATTGAGGTTTTGTTTTATAATATTCACTTTCCAGTCCTATCTATTTCTATTTAGAAGTTTCTGCTAGTTTACAAAAAAATATCGGTAAAATATTGAACTGATGTCCTCGACATAATATACCAACGAATATTTTGGAATTCGCGTAAATTTACTAATTCACATTAGTAGCATTATCGGTTGACGATGAAGGTAAATATCGTAAAGAAACCCGAAAGCTCCAGGCATATTATTTTAGTAAGTACTACTGTATATGGGAAAATGACTTTTTCGATGTCTGCCTTCACATGGAAGAGACTTTTTCCCAGAAGTGGGAAACTAACAAGTTGATTATTATTTATTTCCAAAAATGTGGTAAATAAAATGATTATTATTATTAGTATTGGATTATATAAAAATAAACAGAAACAAAGACTATATGAATGTCAATTCCGTCCTAAAAAAGATGAATTATTCTCAAGTTGTAACTAAAGATGTTTTGATTCAAAAGTACGCGAGATATTGTAAATCGCATTCACTAATCGAATAATAACCACGGAAATTTTATTCTTAACTGTATTACGGAATCTGAAAATTGTATTCCCGTTGTGGGAACAAGCTGTTTAGCTTAAATAACGATATATTTGCGTATGGGGCTTTATAAAAGTGACTATATATCTTATTCTTTGCCGGAAAAACTTCACTATACTAAGGAATAGAATATAAATAAGGAAATAATTTTAAAGCTTCGGTAGGTAATGGAAAACACCAAGCTTCTATCAGTTTGGGCTGCAGCTGTTGAGAACTACTTTAGTTTCTAAACATCATATAAGAGCAAGAGGCTATTAAGTTGTAAAATACATGTTTAGAATGTAGTCTATATAAATAAAATGATTTAGGGTTGCCGTTGCGCGCATCACGCAAAAATTACTGGATAGATTTTGTTGTTTTGCTCCTTAGGTACTTGATCTTTTTCAAAATAAAAAATTTAATTATATATTTATTTAATAAAAGATTATTAAAGTTTTTAATAATCATTACGCGTTCTTTTGTTGTTTACACGAGCAAATCCGTAGGCACAGCTAGCAAGAAATATTTGCAATTTATTTCATATGGAAATCGCAGATTCCACTGTCTATTTTAGAGATTCATAAAGTAAGTTCCGTTTAAGTCACCGAGGTTCTGCGAATCTTTAAATTTTTCACTGAACCGTAGAAATTGCTTTAGCTGTTAAATAATTTTACTCCCACAAATATTATTTTGGAACAATGTAATAATTCTAATAAGGCTTTTTGCTCTTATTTCAAAGAAGCTTTATCTCGTGATTTTGTTTAAGTGTTTCTCATACTATGTCCTTCTCCGGGTCCCAGGCTATATCTATACAAAATTTCATTGTGATCCATCCAGTTTTAATAGTTTATAAGGTAAAAAACAAACATAGTATTACAAGGACCGACTTTCCCTACTAACACGTCATATTATTATGGTACTATTTAATATTAGTCGGAGAGTCAAGTCGATGTGCTTATGGAATCCGTACTAATCACTTATATTCATATTATTTACTCGCAAGCTATTTGCTGCGCGATAGCAAATGGTGCGCTAGGCAATTTATAAGCGTACGTATCCTATCGACGCTTGTTAGACCATAGGTATCAGTAGCGCGTTGTCGACCTAAACCCAAGAGTTCAGGACCACAACACAAGGTTATTTTATTTGGCTGCGACCTTCTGTAGGGTACAGGTAATTTCAGCAGTCGGGCTGCCCCAAGAGGAGAAAAAACATTTTCGAAGCTTTGTAAATAAATATATGAAGTACACAAATAATAATACAGAAACCCAGGAAACACGCAGAATTTAAGTCATAACTTAAATAAAAAAATGACGCAATAATAACTAACGTGCAATTTTATTATGACTGTATGACGTAGGTAAAACGAAATTCCGCTTTGAGTAACCGATGCGAATTCGCTCCCAGTTTTATGGCCGCGTTTAGGGGTTAAGTGCGAAATGGAATTTAGATAGGACGTGGAAATACTTTCGCCGTGTCGAAGGGTCGTGTGACGCCTTTATAGGCCGCCGTTGTCGGGTTATTGTGTTACGAATATGGCAGTTTGTTTTATTAGATTAAACGATAAAATATAGTTTTGGGATAGTATGCAAATGACGTTTTTGTTGGGATAAAAGTTATGGGTACGTGTTTTGTTTTACATGCTTAGTGAGAAAGGAATAGACAGGGTGGATTTTTCAGATGAGGCAGAGGTACCTTATCAGTTGTAGAAATTTTTGAAATATTTTCACCGGGATTTACAGTATAAAAAAGAGTCTCTTTTATTGCAAAAGTTTATCGAAGCCACGATGAGTTTTCTATGAAATGTATGGGAAAAGATTTTTGCGATATCTGTTATTTTTATTACTGCAATCTCAGTTGGTCCCGTAGAGTTTATTAATCCTTATAAAACACAGGATCGATTGGTATGATTTTTTTAAAAATATAAATTACCCATTTTCTTTCTTACTGTACACTCTTAAACTACTGTAAATACTAATGTAATATCTCACAAAGTCAATGAAAGCCTCATTAGTAAGTTTATTTGTAGCTACAACTGTTAATCCTTACTGATCCATCTCAAGAAGCCATTCTGTATAATAATTCCACAGCATGAGTATATTTCTCGTGTATTTAAGTAGTATATACGGGCATGCCCATTACTCCTTCCGGCGTACTTATATCGCCATCTATCGAGAAATAAAAAATGGACAATTAATGACATAATAATATCGTAAAATAGTATTAGACATATTATAATTTTATAGAAATTATATTTTGTTAGTTTTACATAGTGTATTATTGTTTATTATGACTAGATGGCACCATCAGTAATGTTTCTTTAAAAATAAGGAACTTCTGTATTTAATTTTATTATATATTAGCTGTACCCCACGGTTTCACCCGTGTTCATTATATACGTCAAACATCGCCAACGCAGCAGTGCAGGCAATTTTTTGTACTTTGTGCAAAACTATCGACATGTTTATGAGGGGATAAATTAATTTTTCAAATTATAATATAGCCTATATTACTCGCTGGTAATGTAGCTTTATATTTGTGTAAGAATTTTGAAAATCGGTCCAGGAGTTTTTGATTTTATCCGTTACAAACAAAAAATCAAATCTTGCCCCTATAAAATATTGGTATAGATAGTTATGACTTACCAAGGTAATATTGTCCAGCGTAGGTACCTACCTATAATACTGGAGTCGAGTCATTTCTTGATTCCAACTCGGTGCATAAATTAAGTTGAATGACTGTAATTACTCTACTAAATTAATAAAAATATTGTATTTAATATCACTAGCAAAGTGCCTTTACCAGCTTTTATAAGCATTCCCGGCCAGTAGCGCTGATAAATACTTAGGTACCTGAGTTGCATATAGTGGTAGGATACTATAAATGTGTAACTAAATTGCGACTTCATACAGCAGGTCACCCGTCATAGTGGCTCGATTAGGTATCTCGTCTTCTGAAGTCAGCTTGTTTATTTCCAGCAATGAAGCAAGGTTGCAGGGTCGGTATGAAGCAGATGACTCAGTGGTAGCATGTAAGGATATCGCGACGACGTAAGTTCGAATCCCTGCAATGGGCCCGATCTTTCGGTAAAGAAAACATCGTGATGAAACCAAAGCATGATGGTAGGGTACTTTCTAATGCCCATCTGGCTAGCTACCACCCTCAAGTTGAAAATATTTCGCCAAGCACCTGTAGTTGTGTTCACCTGTTCCTGCAGCTACAATTGAGAGCCAGTTTCCCCACTAATATTTTTATCGTAATCTCTTGTTTAATGTGTTGTGTTAATTATGTTTGTATTTTTAGTGTCAAATAAATGTTCTTTCTTTCTTTCTTTCACTAGCCTTAGCGTATCACCATCTTGGGCCACATCATCTCTTAGCAGATTACGTGAATGATGGTGATGTCTGGATGTGATTCCCCTCTCTGTACATCTAGTGAAAATGATATTAACTGTATAATATTTAATACTGTTAAAAAAATTAAAACAAGAAAATAAGATGTTGATAAACCCGATCGAGTTTATTGTCGGTTCTTCTTGATGTCTGGGATATTTTACGAACCGGTAGTGATGTTTTAAAATTCATAAGTGCCTTCTTAGGGCCTAAATTGAATAAAAAATATTTTGATTTTGTAGATCAGGTAAGATTGTGGCCGTAGCGCTAAAAATTATAGACGATAAAAATAGTAAATGTATCTGACTGGGTAACGAGCATCATGCGCATCATGATAAAGTTCTCTTTAGGTTTGTTGCATTTCGGTACAAACCAGTATATCGATATATACTGCTGCAAACAAGTCTCTTGGCATGACAGGTCACCGTTGTTTTTGCATTGTATTAGGACTACTGTTGAACACAGTACCTTCCTTTACCGTACAACTATTATTATTACAAAGGAGGCCGGGCCTCCTTTACCAACACGTCATATTAAAATACATATTATTTAATAATACGTCAAAGAATCGTTGAAGTGATTATGAAATACATACTAATGACTTAGTATTATTAGTATTGCCAGTCTCGGCTACTCTACAATGTATATTAATTAACACCATAGCACGTTGTCGCGACTATAAAGCGTCTCGTCTACACCTACTTTGACAAATAATAAAAAAATGTCAAGAACTAAGTGTAGTCTTTATCGTGTTATAACGCGTGATATCTAAAATCCCATCGCATCTAACAGCTAAGAGTACCTTCCTTTTCGAACGCCGAATAGATGTCTTTCTAATCCAGGAAACCTTTTGTTGTGAAACATCTGATGCGGCAGGTCAGACCGGTTTGTTAGACCCAATGTTGACGGATGATAAAACATATATATAGTGGCGGTGTGGAGCCGAGTTGGTTTTTTTTTTAATAGACAGTCTGGACCAATTCAAAGTCTCATGTTAAAACATGGATAGATTAAAACCGTTTGCTGGAGATCGCGACCACCGTACACATAGTAATAAAATTAAAATCATCAGAGTGACTTTTTTTTGGTTTGTCGTGTTTCGGGATCACCCGGTTTATTTATCAGGTACACTTACAGGTACAGTCTGTCAGTCAATCAACCAATCACCTTTGCCTGTTGCATATTCAAAAACAATCGTATTTAATGAGTAAATTTCAATCCTGCGTCGAAGTTGAAATATACACAAAATTATTTTTTTAATAGTCACTAATATGTTTCATATCTGCCGGGCGTCCAGTGACGGCTATTATTTTTAAAATCTAGAGCGCGCAATTCAAGGAATGTTAATTACATTATTCTAGGAAATTACCTTAAAATAAGAGTATTGTATCAAAAAAATATTCTAATTTTCACTTGGCTAGATAAATAAATAAATAAAACTAAATAAATAAAATAAACAAATCGATAAAGTACGCTGACTGATATATTCCATGAACTAAAATTTTTAATTGGTTATAAATAACAGTCTTTAACATTTAAAGCGGGGAAATTTCGTATCTAAGCTGTTGACCTAGAAGTTCTTTCATGTGAAGCCAATCCCAGACCTCTATTCAGGCTAGGATTACCATAAAACGGATTGTCATCGGATTTGAACCAATATCTAAAAATTGAACTCCGTAACATAAGACCATAATTTAACACAAACAAACAAACTAACATTGCAAGTTAAATGAAAGATTGTACAAAAAATGCATATAGTAAAAAAATACGTAAAAGAACACTCAGGGGACACCCGGGTTTGAACCGGGGACCTCTCGATCTGCAGTCGAATGCTCTACCACTGAGCTATATCCCCACACATTTTACTTTAGTAAACTACCTATTTAAATAAATAATGAAGTCAGATAGTAAAATTTATGAACAGAAATACGAGTAGGTTGTATAAAAATATTATAGATGTTTGTAGTACGTAACCAAGACGGAGGTTATCACTGATTTGGATGATTCTTTTTTAGTTGGAAAGGGTGGTCCCATTTTAATTTTATTGGCATTGGACCTTCAACTTCGAAGATACAACAGAAAACTCCTCAAAATCATTGAAGTTGGTTTTCTTTTTTGTAAAAAATTCTCTTGCTTCTTTAAAACTAAAGTTTGTCAGAAATATTTTCTAAGCACTTATAAAAGCCAGATTGCATCAACACGCGGACATTCAGCATTTAAATACTATGTCATTTCCCTATAAAATTAGTCAAAATATAAACTCCGATCAAAGTATTTGTCTCTTTGTTTAATCCATACTATTAGAAGAAAACAGAGCTAAAGATAACCGTTGCTTATATTTAATCAATGTATATAAGTAGGAACATAAATAAATAACTAACTCAAATATATCTGAAATCATTAAGTATATAATATTGATAGGTATATTTTATAGGTATTTTAAATACGTACACCGCCAACGCTTGGTCTGCACATTTTGTATTGGTAGACGTTTTCTTGAAATATAAAATATTGCTTAATATTAGTTTATTACACACAACTTTACTATGTTAAGTCTTAGTTAAGTGACTCATCTTATTTTATCGAGTATAAAAAATATACCTACTTGTACTTACTATATAAATTAAGTCACTTCTCTGTGGAAACAGATGTTTACAAATATTAAGTTATGATTATTTTACTAATTACATTGGTGACCTTGGGCTTCTTGGACATTCCGAGGTTATACTCAGCTCATCTTTTTTATACAACTATAACTTGCTGTACATATAGCTCACCTGATACCGTAGCCTAAAGATGCTTGTAATACCATATACCTTGGTAACCTTGGGCAACCCCAAGGAGCCCTGAAAACACAACATAAGGTTATGTGGCTTACTTTCTTTGCAAAGCTGTGGTGCGTTCGTACAAGGAATGCTGTTTGTTTCTCTGGGATGGATCCGTAAAATATTTACTCGATGCCCTGAAAGGTTACAAAGACGGGCTGTCAGCATTGTAAATTATGTAGACGTATAAACATTGCCTTGCTGAGTGTATTATACTCTCTGAATCATGGTCATAATTCACATTAAAGATATTTTTTTACAACAGATATTCATCCTCCTTAAGTTTTACTGAATTTTCTCTCAAAACAAGGTCGAAATCGACTTCAGTATCTCCAACAGGACCTTATCAAATTATCCTATTACAATTTAAACATAATTATAAAGCAGAAATGAACGTTTTTAATCCCGGCTTTGGTTACGGGTGAATTGAGTGAAAATAAAATTTATTCAAACACAATCTCCTTGGCGCGGCGCGGGGAGTATCTTTCGATAATGACTGCTATTCATCCCAACAATACAACGGATCTAAAGTCCCTCCATTCACGAGACGTAGGTGCTTTATTCGCGAGGATTTCTTAGACTGAAATGAACAGTGCTCTATAACAATTCATTATAATGCGCTCGAGATAACCCCATTGTGATGAGAGGCCCATTATGGGCTCATCTACAATCGTAAAATACTCAATAGTCGTCATGGTTCTTGATTCAATTCGATTGTAGATTTAAGTGTGGTCTGTCTATCTGTTTAACCTATTTAACATTAGTAGACCTAGACAAGGTACGTTGAAAGTTTATACTTTATACCTCCGACACAATTAATCCATTCACTGAGTCTATTCCAATGAGCCAAAATACTATCTGTTGCAAGTTGGTGACGAGTTAGGTATCCTACTGATACCAGATGGTGTTGCAGCGTCAGGTCAAGATTCCCATGTTCTTATAATATTATTGAAGTAAGAAAATACTAATTTCGACTTGATCAGACCTGTGGAAGATGCTGACGTCCATTTATCAAATAGAAAAGAGCAGATAGCCTTTAAATGGATGAACAGATTAGCTTAAAAGCTAAGAACACTCTCGACCTTTTCGTTACCTGTCAAATAAATAAATAAAAATTACAATTGGTTGAACCTTTTAGGCAGCTACGATGGCACCGGTAGACGCATACAAACTATAACCTTTTAATATAAGTCACTAAAATAGAAATTTATATCTTTAATCACGTAATTAGACTCTATAATATCATTTGTCTTGTTTCAATTAAGTCAATATCCCGATATCACGTAATTAGATTAAATTGGTTGTGTTAGTTATATACCCGATAAGTTATTACAGTACCATTACAGTTATGTTTGTATGTAAAGTTTCCGTTAGCAACACGGCATTTATAGATAGACTAGCGAACCGTCCTAACTACGCACGGGTGGAATTTACAAAGTGTTGTCATTTATGTTTAAAAATGCTTGTTTGATTGAGTTTTATCGCTTTAGTATTGATAGTTTATAACTTCATAGTTACGAAAAGTGCGCTTAAATTGCGACTCGTTATTCTTAGCTCTTACGTAGACCGCCTTACTTATTCTGTAAGAATTTTGAGCGGTTCTATCTTCTTATTTACTGTGTTTTAGTTAACATTATTTTGTTCGACGTACTTTGGGTGTGGAATGGTTTATATTTGTTGTATTAAGTCTTAAGTCGTGAAAAATTAAAAAATAACAAGTTATAAAATATTTTATCTTTGATAATTATTTCTATATCTATACAATAGTATTCAAATTAAATAATTATATAGTAACATTACCTTTCGAATAAATAATAAATTTCCATTTATAAATTTTAAATACCATGTGAAATATTTGAAATTGTTTTTATCATCGTATCATACAACAAGACAATTTTCAACAAGAAAGAAAACTGACTTCAATGATTTTAACTCCTTAAAATTCCTCCAAGAAACTCCTTTCTTGGTGTAGTTTTTATTGGTTTCCTTCGAAGTCGAAGATTCAATGCAAATGAAACTAAAGTGGTACCTACCACCTTTGAATTATCCTCTTTCCAACGAAAAAAGAATCATCTAAATCGGTTCATAAACAAAGACGTTATAGCTGAACATCCATTAAAAAAAACATTTGAATTGAGACCTCTTTTTTAAGTCTGTTAAAAGTAAGTAGGCAATATTTAACTCAACCAGCGAAGAAAAAAGTCAATTTAACTCAACCAACGAAGAACAAAGTTAATTCATTACATATTCATTAAATTAATATCGTTTATATGTTTAGCGTTATAGCCACAACCTCACTTGATGTAACTCAAGATGATAACACGCTAAACCTAGTAGGGGAACTGGCTCTCAAGTGCTGCTGCCGGAAGACACCTACAGCTGCTTGGCGCAGATTTTCAACGTGAGGGTGATAGCTAGGCAGTCGGGTATTAGAAAAAGCCCTTCCACCATGCTATGGTTTCATCACGATGTTTTCCTTCAACGAAGCCACGCTCATTGCAGGGGTTCGAGCCATCATTGCTTCATTTCATTCTTTTCATTATTAAAATTCACACACACAAACTCACACGTAAAAGTATGTTGTATGTATGCCAGAGATGTGTATTTAAATGAGACATAGTTAACTTCTCGGGAAAACTAATAACATACAACAATAGTTAATATTTGTCGATGTAATATTTATATTTACATAACTGTGAAACAGAAAACAACTGTAAGTGTGCATGTAGAGTTATTCAGCGCAGCGGCAGTAGTTCATCTGCAACTTCATCTCCCCTGCTTAAAGTTGGAAAGTTCTTTGTAAAACAAATAAGGTATTTGAATTTCCTTGCCCACTTTAAATTGAATACTCTGGCGTCTAGTTCGGAACTAACCGGGGTCTTTTAAAGTAATGCTTAAAAATTTTCATGAAGTAGTGTATTACGTACTTTGAATAATGAAATTTTTTTTTGGATTTTTTTTCGTAAACATAACATACTATGACGCCTGTATCCCTGAAGGGTTAGGCAGAGGTGTACTAATGTACACCCACAGTTCTCCGGGTATGTTTTAGGTCCCATTGGCATTAATCGGACACAAAGCCAAATTCCGAGCGGGAACTGAGAATTTCATTGAAAAAACCCAACAATATTTTGCATAGAGCAAAGGAATCGAAGCCAGGACCTCGAGCATAGCAGTCGCGCTTAGGACCTATTGCCTATTGACCTATATTTCCTGAAGTTAAGTGACGATTTTTCCAAAGTGTATGTGTATACACGCTAAGCCTACTGGGAGGTGTCCCTCAAGTGCGTACAATAAACATAAGTCAAATTACAATTTCAATAATAATAATATCTAACAATAGGAACAAAATAATATACATATATTATAAGTTTAACAATATAATTTAAATACTATCACTTTAAAAATACGAATAAAATTATATATTATGGAGTCACCTAAATGAAACATATGAGAGCATTAAACTAATAGAAGATAATGATAGAAAAAAAAAAACAAATACATGACTCAACTCAGTCAAAGAATTTCAACATCTTTTTTTTAAGCTCCTTAAAAGGACATAATAATATGAAATAAATTTACCAGTCGCAATGTTATGCTTGCAAATAGGATGGTACGTAGAACAGGTCATGGCCATGGACGAGTGTAGACCAAGGTTTTTTAACTGACTATTATGTTAGCTATAAGGGCCCTGGAATCTCAGACGGCTTTTACAGCTTCACCGTGGTATGGGGGCGAGCGCTTTAGGCACTCAACCGCGAAAGCGTGGCAACATGCTCAAGGGTGCCAAAGTGACCGAACTTCGGCTTGAGCTGTTGCCGTATTTGCAATTAAGTCGCGAACTGGCTAATTCTCTATGCGTAAAAATTAAATCTAAAATAACATAGGTTTAAGATTTGGATGCCTTAATTGTATATTTGGAACCGTAACACTAGTAGCGGTTCCTAGTGCTCGTATGCGCGACTGCTATGATCGCACTCCTGGGTTCGATTCCCAGGCCAAGCAAAGTGTTATTGGGGTTTTCTATGAAATTCTCAGTAGCAGTTCGGAGTTTGGCTTTGTGTCCGATTAATGAAAATAGGCTCGCCTCCATTACATGGGGCCTAAAAACATACCCAGCGAACTGTGGGTGTACATTAGTACACCTCTGCCTAACCCTTCGGGGATACAGGCGTGATGGTATGTTATGTTATGTTTGTAACAATATTTATATTGGTTATGTAACTGTCCTTTTGTTAACAAAGCACTCTAGTTTTTCTATTTAAAAAAGAAACAGAACTCTAAAATCATTGTAGGAACACCCATAAAACTCATTAAAAAGCGTTTCGTAAAGTAACCTATTACGAACAACAATACGCTAACATCAATCCATGGGTTCCAATTACGTATTCAACTAGATCGCTGTACAATACGTTCCTAGAAGTACGTTGTAGAAAGGGCGCCAAGTTTCGCGCATGCGTACACCATACCAGCCGTGAGGAACACCAGTCATGTGGAGTCAGTCCTGCTGGATACGTCAGCCTGGGTGGACGCTGCAGAAATCTGCGAAAAACGCGATCCGATTACGCGCGGGACGTATCGTAATCGAAGTTGTCAATGGAAGTTGAGTGTAGGTAGGAACGTGAGATGCGTAATGTTCGCACTTGTGGTCGTGCTGCTGACAGTGGTGGACTCATGTGTGCCGTGGTATCACCACCAGTTCGCCGTGTTCCTGCCGGATGGGTTGGATAGCGCTCACGATGTCGCCCATAGGCATGGGTTTATCAATCACGGAGAGGTGAGAGCTTTCGGAATACAGATTTATCCTACTGACTGTAACTTGTCTATCTTGGATATCCACAAATAACTTATGTTTTTAGGAGTGTAATAAAATTCGACAGTATTTAATATACAACGCTTGTTTCTAAAATATGGACTGAAAAGTCGATATCTAAACTTTCCATTTCAAGTTATTACAAAAAATATATAACTACTACATTGATTTTACTGTATGTTTCAATGTTTATTTATTAAAAAATATCTCATAATCCATTACTAAAAGTCGTCTTCAATACCATAAATGCAATTCTTACTTACATATTTGATCAAATTCATATCCTTGTAAAGACCTTATAATTCAGCTACTTTGATGCGGTACTTTAATTTATAGTTCGAATTGGATTTGTTGGTTATCCAGACTCCTAGGATTCTTATACCTAAATAAAAACCTCTATCACAAAACTATTTAAGAACTGCATTATAATTTAAAATATAAAATTCACTAAAATAATATAATTATTACTCTCCTGTAAACATTATTCACACAGTATTTAAAAAAATTGGTACACAAGATCTGACTAGGGCAGGGAAGACCGGGATGTTTTCCGAATCGATGGTAGTATTTTTAAACTTCATAAGTGCTTTCTTAATGAGTAAATTGAATATAGTATTGGTTATTTTGTTCATACTAACCTGTAAATGTGTTAGTACTGGGTAAAGGTTCTTTATCGGGGCATGAGGCCTGAGGTACGAGTAAGCTGAGAAATTTGTAATTCTGTATATTTCCCACTAGAATGTTGTAGTATAAAAAACATTTCTTAAAACGTTCAGGTTTCTTCACGACGTTTATCATGATCAGCTGTCGATGTTGGACTAGTATTTTTAAATTAGTAAATGTAAGCAAATTCCGAACAACTCACAAATTTGCGGACATTAGATTAATGTTCCACATGTCTAAACATTCGATAACTACGACTACGTACTTTACCTACGCATTCTGAAAACCCAATCTGGAATAAGTGAATCTAATAAGTAATACTATATATTATACAATGATATCTATAAATTTTGTAATATCGATATTAAAAAATTACCTTACAATACACAACAACAATACAATTTATACAACTCTTGTAGAAAATTTATAAAAACTATTCATATTTCCTTAAAAATGGATTTCTTATCCAAAATAAATAAACCTTTCATAAACCTAAAGACATAAAAGTAAATAAAATAAAAATGTTCTTTACCTCGTAATGTCATATACCTACAATACATATTTTTATTACCATTAATGCGTTGAATGTAAATTAAATATTAAATCAAAAAGAAAAGAAAAAAAATTATGTTACAAACTTGTAAAAGCCTGAAATCCAACCTACTGTGTACGTATAAATTTGTAAACGGATATTTACTTGAAATTTTACAAAAACAGGTAATACCATACTTATGATTAATTTTATTTTTATGTATATAATTATATTGATTTTTAATTTACTACCTAATTATAAATATTGAGGGCTTGACCTATCATGTTTCTACTTGAATTAAACAAAACCCGGTTAATCAAACATACAAAAAACAGGAAAACATCTTTTCACTGTATTAACAAATAATTTTCTAACCATTGTTATATATATTAAATAGGCAATTTTCTTCATACTAACCGTGCGTGAATGACAAATGAGATTCCAATAAGCAATCCATCCACGCTTTCTCTCGTTTATCCAGTGAGAGTATTTGTTGATACATTACTGTCACGGCTTCCACTAAGTTAATGGATAGTGTTCATATACCTAATTCTTCTTAAACGGACAATGATGAAGCGACGAGAATAAGTTTACAAATAAACAAGAATCTTGTTATGAAATCATTAGCAAATGTTGTTAATACATCTCGGAACTTTCACGAACGAACGTGTATTACTTTTGTAAAAAAAAAAATTATAGTATTTATTGTATATTACCATAAGATATGAAATAGTCTTCCTTAACTAAATGGGTCATAGCAGCCTCTTGCTATCTGGTAGTAAAACATATTTTTAACCAATTTCAAAAATTAAAGGTTCTCTATTTCCCTATTTTTAAAGAATCTATGCGACGGATTTTAATGATTATTTTACTGAATTAATGTACACACTTAGAAAGGGCTCAATATATAAAATATTAAGGTACTATTCTTATATAAACTCATATAATAATCTCAAAATGGCCATAGTCCTGAGACCAGTGTAAAAGGTTGCTCTACTTCTGGGGAATGGATTAGAATGCCTCATATTAGCACTTGACATGATGCATACGTTTTATAATATACTCTATGTTTATTTATACTACCTAAAACAAGACAATTTTAACAAAAAATAAATCCAATTTCAATGATTTTGAGAGTTCCCGGGTGTATCCTCAAAGTTGAAGGACCAAATGAAATTAAAATGGAACCACCCTTGAGGTACCCCAATCGTCAATTCATAAACAAAAAAGTTATGGCTGAAAATCCATAAAAAATATACATTCCAATTGAGTAACCTCCCGACTTTTTTTTAAGTCGGTTAAAAAAAGAAAGTATTGTAAAAATATTGAGATTACGGTCAAACACAAAAACAAGAAAAAAGTGTTTGCTCGTTATAAAACTTCGTTACGTTGTTCTTGTCAGGATTTTATTTTAATTTAGAACATATTTACACTTTATGTTTAAATCTATGCAAAACGAAGACATTTGTGATACGTTTTAATTTAGTCCTGTAGTCTGTTCGGATACGGAGTATTGAACTTTGAGCAGCAATAAAAATGTTTTACATTCAGCTTTTTCATTTTTCATCTATTCTGATGATGTCATCAACAAGCCTTGGTAGCCAAACGAACTATGTAAAAATCTATCATTGTCATTACTAGCCTTATATTAGTAAATTTTTTAGAATTAGTTAGTTTATCGACAGAAATTAAAGGAATGCATTGTAAAGAAACTTGAATTGCGTAGGATATATTCTCTTCAGTGTAAAAAATACCCAATTATAGATAATTAGAGATCGACAATACATCGTGGCCTAGAGTTGTAATCAATCCCGTGCCTTCCCTTGGGAAGAGGCCTTTGCCCAGTACTAGAATATTTATATCCTGCCGTTATTAAACATTACAACTTACTTGTACTTCACTTAATTTTAATGTATTCTTTGATTTACGTTTGCGATTTTGTGTTTTTTATTTTCAATGTAGTGACCGCCTATAATAGATTCGCATATCTGTATTGGATTTAGAGTTAATTGTACAATAATTAAATAAACTATAAATTGAGAAAGAGAAATAAAGCCATACGTATAATAAATGATTTCGAATAATATTTATATTATTTATATATATATATATATATATATATAATATAATATATAATATATTTTATATAATAATATTTATAAAAATAAGACGTCAGCCTCTGTTTTTCCTGGCAAATAATTGTAAATAAAAAGTCAAGACGTAGTAATTTAAAAAAAAAATATATTGGGGAATACATATATTTTATTTTTATTCTATTCAGAATATTTAATTATTATTAGTCTGGAAACTGAAATATATATGATAAAACCTAAATACCAAAATCTTCATTTTTTTACCCCCGACGCAACAAGAGGGGTTGTTATAAGTTTAAAGTGTATATCTGTTTATATACTCCGTCAGATATCTGATTGAGTCGAGATTTGATTTTCTGTTACATCAATGATATTAGTAAAACCTTGACCTGATGCTGCAGCCTCAACTGGAATATGTAGAATACCTAACTTCTTGGCAACTTACAACAAACATATCGTATTTGAGCTTATTGCAATGATCTCAATGAACAGGTTACATAAATCGTGGGTTTATTAAATTTTCAATTTACCTTGTTATATATTGTGCAATAAATGCATTTCATTGTGATTTATAATTTGAAATTATATTTACGTTTAACTTATTAATTATAATTATATAATTGCCGTAATAAAGTAAGCAATGATTTAGGAAATTTTATATTGGAGAAAAGTATTTGAATTATTGTGAAAAAGCATTCGAATTCCATTCATATTTACTTTTAAATACTGTAATAATAACGTTTGTTTTTCATAGAAATTTATGCGTGTTGTACTTACTATTCGCTATGAACTGGTTTCGGGGTAGTGTATTCACGCTGTTACTGCAATTATCATAATATAACAATTTTCACAACAATATCAGGAAGAAAAATAATGCAGGATATATCTAACTTCCACTATTGCCTGTTATTATATAGTTACGTATAGCTATATCTTTTTTATTGTTGTGGCCACATTCGCACCTGATCCTAAGTGACGATGTGGCTCAAGATAGTAGCGTGCTAACCTGGTGGAAGACTGACTCTCAAGTGCGGGCTGCTGAAACACGCCTATTGGTGTTCGGCGACAGGTTTTCAACTTGATCTAGAAAAGCCCCTACTACCATGCTATGGTTAGGTATACAATTAATAAAATTGAAGATTCTGGTTGTAATGTCAAAATAACAGTTTTTTTCTAAATGCATGTGAAAGTATATACGACACCTATAACAAAAAGCCCATTTTTAAAATTTTTGTCTGTCTGTCTGTTTGTTTGTTCCTGGTAATCTCCGAAACGGTTGGACCGATTTTGATGGGACTTTCATATAGGGAGTAACTTAAGCTACTTTTATTTTAGAAAAAGAAATAGGGCCCGCACAAATAAAAATAACTGGTCATGGTGAATCAATTCGGGCGCTTAAATGGCTTATGTTGAGTAAAACATACGAGATATAGCAAATTAATAAACAAACATAATTATAGACATTAAAAAGATATACAAAAAAGTCCGGCAGAGTATACATCTATCTTCTAAGAAACATCCACAATAAGCATTTTTGTCTTTAAAATAGCCGGGAGCGGGTGAACAAGATTCGCGCACATTCTTTAGTCCACGTGAGTTAAGCCACGGGCACAGCTAGTAAGTAATAAAATGCCGTTTGCAGTAAAATAATTTATTCACACACAAAGACAAAACTAGAACAGACAAACTATATTTATTGGTGTTCTCAGTCGCAGTCGTCGTCCGCTTATAGATTTCTTCTATTCCTCTTATTTCTTGTATTCGCTTTGATGTACAAGAGCGAATTGTTTTCGGCCGGACTGTTGCTTGTTTATATTATATCTGATAAAAACAAGGTATTGATATTTCGAGAGTGGTTTTGATTGATTTACATACGTTTTAAAGGAGTTTTGAGGTATGCTCTTTCAAGGATTTCTTTGGCTGTTTACGATTCTCGAAGGTTGCAATATGTGCGTGTTCCGTGAACTGATACGTAACAGTGGTTCTTTATTTTTTCTGTCAGTTTAAACCTGAAGTTTGTAAGGAGTCCTAGATTTTTCCAGATATTTCTTTAGTGTTCCATAACAGTGTTATTTTTGTACAAGTTGTAAACATTATAACACAAATTGGATATTAAATACATAACATATTTGACAACAATAATTATATTAAAACAATAAATTTATATTACGAAAATAGAAAATAATAAACCAATGTCATAGACGAGACGGGACGCACAGGACAAAGTAGTAACTCAAGTCCAGTTGCCAATTGTCAGGTGTTCGTAAAGTTAAAATGAAGTGTATCTACTCATGGCGCTAGCGCGCACGGGTGACTTTTATCACCGTGACTTTTGCGTCACCCTTGTCCGGGTGAACGCACGTTACAACGAGACAAAACTGTTTTATCCATAGACGATAAGGGTGACGAAACAATCACGACGACGAAGGTCACCCGTGCGCGATAGCACTTAGTTTGTTGCCTAAAATGTCTGAGACTTATAAAATAAGATACCGCCAATGTCAGTAAAACGACTAAAAGCCGCTATGGTTATTGCAGGTTCCGTATTTGTTTTTTTTTATTACATAAGTACTACAATAAATAAATTCCAAGCAGATAAATTCGCGAGTAACAGCCCAGTAATTACATAAAGGGATTTGATAAATACTGTCGACTCGTTCTTGATTACTAAGCTCGGCTTTTAATCTTGCTTAATCGGACATATTTCACGAGAATTAAGTCTCCGAAACAACTCTGATAAACTTTGCTTATAGTAGTTTATAAGTAGCGAATTACTTGTCGAGTTGGCAACTTCTTCGGTGACACTGTGTGTACTCTGTAGATGAAGTCGTTGTAAATGTTCGATGTTGAATAATGATAGCGCAGTGGTGGCGTGTATAGACAACGCATTGATTGACGTGAGTTCGAATCTCCCCAATGAGACCGTAATTATGTGAAAAAAAAAACATGGTTATGAAACCATACCATGGTGTTAGATTATTTTCTAATGCCCACCTGGCTAGCTACCACCCACCCTCTTGAAAATCTGTCGCTAATGTGATGAAAGTCACTATGGTGTGTCCCGGCAACTGCATTTGAGAGCACCCAATAGACTTAGCTTGTTTCCATCTTTGACACACCGTCACTTAACATCAGGTGTAATTTTATAGCAATAAAAAACAAAAATAAAATAAAATAATTCGATCCAGTTATGAGGGCTGCGACAAAAGTTAAAACTATAAACCTTTTTCCTAAACTTCAAATAATAGAATTAATTATAATAATAGAAGTAACTATTATTAATATTCATAATGGAATTAAGAAAATATATTTCAATAAAAAATATTTATAAATACAATGTAGTTAATTGTATTAAAGGTAAATCCAGTAATATTAAATAACAAATGACATAATTAAATTACGTGGACACCTCTTCGGGTACAGGCATCCTCCTAAGAATGCCAAGCGTCACGATTTTTAGCAACATCTAACCAGCTCATGCCTACGATAGCTTCTAATTCGTACCCTTCCACCATACCCTTGGCCTACCTCTGCGCCTGTAATCTTCAATCATCAAACTAAAATACTTCATAATAAAATAAGGAAACAGACAATAGTAATAGATGCTTTATCTTTGGCCTGAAGTTTAAAATGGAATACGCAAGGCACGTGGCTCGTAATACCCACGAAAGCAAAACAATAATATTAAAAAAGCAGAAGAGAATCAAAAGCTGCATATAAGAGCTAAATTTCCTTACTAGCTTAGCGTGTTTTTCTAATGGAATACAACCGTATTCACACTATAATACAAAACCGTGGAGCTCATTTGATTGTTGTAGTATTCCATAAATAATACTAAAAAGTATGCTTTCAAAAACTACTATAAAATAATTGCGAAATTTTATTCTAAATATACCCAGTTCTTATTGAAAAACCCTATATTTTACAACTCACCAAGTCTGAAATTTAGGAACGGTTAATGAACTCGTTCATTTCAAAATAATGAACTTTTTCAAGCAACTCATTTAATGAAGGCATCGCGGGCATTTTGTTCGACTTGGAAAAAACGTAGCGTACGGACTAAATTTGATTGATTACACGGCGAGTGAGAAATCAGGGTACATCTGCTGACATCACTGGAAAATTAACAGTGGCTTAAATTTGAGCTGAAGCATTGTGTTGACGAGATGTTGTTCATAAGTAGAACCTTTAGGCATTTGGAATATTTGTCAATTGACGTGAATTCATATCCTAGAAAGTGCTTGGGAGAAAAAGATTACTATAAATTATTTAGATTTATACATTTGTGTAATTGACTAACGCGCTCTCTCAGCAAACCGTGGTATACTATATACGTTGGTAGGGCCTCTCTACAGATTTTCTGCGGCAACTCAAGCCTAGGCCCGTTCCCTCGGTGTGGAGCCCTTGAGTCTTGCAGCCGCTCGCGTGATACATGCGACACTGCACTTCGCAATCACTAGCTACCCACAGATATCACTACACACTATGTTCATACATACGTGCATACCACACAAATACATAGGTTCTGTAAGGGACTTTCTTTTTTCTTTTTCTGTACCTACTAGTTAGTGTAGACCAAAACTAACAGATTACTAGACACACATATATTTTTTCCTTCCTCCCAGGAGGCAGGGACATTTATTTGTATATGTTATTATAGTTTAGCTCGAATTCTACTGGTAGGGAATTATTATAGTCAGATCGCGATTTATTTGCATTCGCGGCAACAGCCTAAAAGCCAAAGTCCGTCCATTTTGGCACCCTTGCGCATGTTGCCCTGCTTTCGCGGCTGCGTGCCTTAAGCGCTCTCTCCCAAATCACGTTGAAGCTGTTAAAGCTAAGGTTAATAGTATAGTCAGTCAGAAAAAAAATCTCGACAGATTGGAAATTGCTCAGTCGCGGACACGGCACAACAGTGTTCTGAACTGTATACACAGTTTATTTTACGCTCTCACATAAATCGTGATGAGATTGCGTGTCCAATACTATAATGCCTTTAAAGCATCATTGTGACTACCGAGATTTTGTATGCGTTTGGGATTTTTGCATACACCCCCGTTGGATGGTTTTTATGCCATAATGCGCCACAAAGTGACGTCTATCCTAGATAGGTAAGAGTCCCGACTCAATAATGAGGACCATAATGGGAATTTATGATATGAGTTCATAAAACATTGGATAGAAAGTTGTACCGATGTGAAGTCATCATTGAAGAACTACTTTAGTCTAAAATATTTTAATATAATTATAATTTCTTTTATTATATTTTATTTTGCTTCAATGTTGCAATGGACCCTGTTGCCATATAAATAAATGTATTATTTTTATTAAATTATAGCATGGTGATAAACTATTTTGTAGTGTTAATTTTTTTATACAACTATTTATTAAACAGTATCAAAGTTGACTTAACATAAAACACTGGAACATTTTTAGTTGTAAAAGCCGTGCAGTGACGAAGGTAATAGGAACCACTTCGCTTCTGGTTAAGAAGATACTTACTGCATGATTTGTAAGTATATAAATGTATCACAACTAGCCGTGCACCACGGTTCGCCATTGTCAAAATTTCTCCACCACGCACCACCGTGTAGCCATTCCAGTTGCTTTACGTTTATAGTTACTGTTCCGCTTCTGTAGAGTCGCAGCGTGATGTTATAATAGTTTCAATAAATGGGCAATGAAATGATATCTTGAGATTAATAATATTTAAATAGATTCCATTTAGTATGTCTCTATATTCGATATAGTATTCGTCGTTTATGCAGGCCCTCGTAAATAGCAATGTAGGGTATTCAACCCTTCTGCGGCCGATTTCCTTGTAGGCGCGTGTAAACAAAGACCGACCGATTACGTGATTGTGTTTATGTTATGTGCGATTTGTTTTTACTGTCGCCATATTATGAATAACTATACAAGTCGTGTTTATAGATCATGTATGTTTTACATTAGTTTACCTTTTATGATGTGGATTAATAAAATATACTGATCTAATAATAAAACTATATTATACTAGCTGTGTCCGCGGCCTTCACACGTGTTTGTTACGCAATATTTATTTATATCTCATTAAAAGCTTTTTAATTAAATTTTATTTTGATTTACTTATGTGTCATCAGTTTTTTGGGCTTATGTTAATCATTTTTATAGTTTAGCAATTTTAGAATGAAGTAATATATACCTACTCTTTGAATGAAAAATTTTACCAAAATTTTTTGAGAATAAAGGAAATGTAATTTTTTCAAGATTTCTTCGAAGTAAGTATTGTTGATAATTGTTAAGCCTATCGATTAAATAAAGACATAATTCCCGTGTACAAAATTGTATCAAAATCGGTAAAGCTGTTTTTTTGTGAATTCCATACATACAGTTGTAATGTATAAAAAAGCTATTTAGTGTTAATATGCAGCGAGATGGCACTCAGGCACATTATTTAATGTATTTGTAGTCGACTTATTAACTTAGTTCTTTAAGATTAGATAATTCGAGCGAGAACGTTTTTAAGCAATTTGTTGCCTGCTTGTAAGGTGCGTGCGGTTACAGAACACACCTGTTGCCATCGTGCTCAGCCAATAGTGCGGGTCAATAGTACAAATATTAAGTCATTAGTACGGACTCCACAATCACATTGCCATGACTCGAATTAATCAGTGTTTTATTTAATAGAACGTTTTAGTATGGGACGCCGGTCTTTATAATAGTAGTACAGAATTTGAAAAAAAAGTCACATTGACAAACAGAACTACATAGAGCATAGGATAAAAATTGGATTATAATGAAAGAAATTGAAAAATATAATTCTGAAAATTATACTTTCAGCACAATACAGTTAATTTTCGGCATCGATCTATTAAATATAATAACATGAAAAAAAAATCGTGAAACACACTATGTTAATTAGGATACCAAAATAACAAAAATAAATGATTGCAATAAAAGAAATACAAATCAAAGCATAAAAAAAAAACTTAATTTCACTATAACTTGCAAGCAAACTATTAAAATCTAACTATATTACAATTACATAATAAGTACCTACTTAATTAATTTTCATTGTACACTAACCATAATACAGTTTTTTTTTGGTACATAATTTGCTTCCCAGCTAAGTAGCTGACAGTAAGTAATGACAAATTTATCATTAGGTAACTGAACGAATAATATATATTGAATTATTATTTAAGTTGTAATTTTGGTAAGTAAGAAAGGTCGGCAACGCGCTAGTGATATCTCTAGTGTTATAAACGTCCATACGCTAACGGTTACCACTTGTCATCATATATAAGCTTGTTTGTAACCTTAGCTATAAAGAAAAAAAAATACAGATGTTAAAAAACATCTCATTTTTATATTTATGTTGTAATAACTGGCCCGGCAAACTTTGTTCTAGCCTTTCCTATAGTCAATTAACTCAACCAAAACTATTCCAGGACCATAACGCCAAAAAAGAAACATGTCTAACATCTAAATCGTGAGTTATGTAGCTTTAAGTTTATAAACAAGTCCAACAGAATTTTCCAATTTTCTAGGAAACTTTAAAAATTATTTCATCCCTATTTTCCTTGATCGGTCTATTACTGACACTAAATAAAAATAAGGATTTAGATTATTTTTATAATTAATATAAATTTAAATAAATAGTCGATGATAAAGTAGGCGTTATACCAATATAGCACACACTTCTGGATATAAAAGGACCCAATAAAACTAGATACTGTACATAAAATATAAAAAAGGTTGTGTGTTTGTCAGCATCGACGACGCACGACTGGAGTTTACTCCTTTAGTATGATTGTCTTTGAATATTATTATGTATAACATTTCCATTTCTTTATTTTCTCGACAGCTCCTGTGAAAACTTGAACGAGCGTCTTTTTTACATTATGTATGCATTATTTTATAAAAATATGACGTTTACACACGTACAAGGTTATACCAGAGTCGGAGAAACTGATAGGGATGGAGCTATATCGATAAACGTAACACGATAACAGAGCCGATATTTTTGTACAAAATGTAGTAAAATAAACTAATGCCGGACACTTTTGTACATATTTATTAATTTATATTATATTTCATTACAAGATGTTACACGTATTAATAATTCTTGATTGATAATGCCAACTTCTTCAAAATTTTCGAAGCTGTTGTAAAATAAATCGGTATAGGTAGGTACTCGACAATGAAACGAAATAATTATAACGACAGGTAATCTTTATTTATTTATATTTGAATGTTTTTGTTGTATTTGTCTTTGTTCAAAATATAATAAATATATTCGATCGATATCACTACTTATTTGGTCAAAACTATCAAATTAGAACTGTCATCGAAAAAATAAAGAAATGGACATAGTATAATAGGTAAAGATATAACCGATTGATTGATTGATTGGTTGACTGACTGAGTGACTGACATAGTGACTGACTATGGACTGACGGATTGACTGACTGATAGACCAACTGAATGAGTAGTTAAAGATTTTTGTAAATGCAAGATGATGTATGTATAACAATAATGAATTCATAGCGAAAAAGTAATGCTTTTGTTAGCGCTTTTATGAATTTCCCTCCTCATAAAATTTGTATATAAAGTCCTATATGTAAATCGATTCATAAGGAGTAAACTCCAATAAATATATAATTACTAGCTATGCCCCACGGTTTCACCCGTGTTAAATTTATTTGATCAATTCTTCACCACGCCACCTCGCCGCCTATGCGGCCGTGTAGCCTATCGGAGTTCTCGCTTCCCGTACTTGTTTACAGGTTAATTAATTGCTTGAAGTTCATGGTTACTGCTACGCACTTTAGAGTCGTAGCGTGATGTTATATTAGTTCTATTAGCTATTATATATCCCGTTCAAACAAAAAATCTCTTCCTTGATTTATATTCGTTTTTAATTTTACCTTAATCAAGATCTTGTTCCGAGCACGCGTCTACTTTCTACGTAATATTTTCCTCTTAAACTATTAATAGAAAATTTTATATAAGGCTACAGCTTTCATGCTAGCTTTGCAGACGAACTTTTACAACAAAAATTGGATGATCGCCATGCCCTAAATTTTAACAAGTAGTGTTTAAACTTTATAATAACATTTTTTTATATTATGTAGCAGGATTATTCTGTGTTATTAGAAAATTTAATTTGTATTTACTGACGAGGTTAATGCTTGTATTGTTGTAACATATTTTATAGTAATTAAGTACAAAACTTTTAACACAAGACCATTTTTAACAAAAAAGAAAACCAACTTAAATGGTTTTAAAAAGTTCCTTTGTGTCTTCGAAATTTAAGGTCAAACGCTAATGAAATTGAAATGGGACCATCCTTGAGACCACCCTATCAAACAAAAAAAGAATCATCTAAATCGGTTCATAAACAAAGAAGTTATGGCTGAGCATCCATAAAAAAAAAATCGAATTGAGTTACCTCAAATCGTTTGATGAAGTCGGTCAAAAAATAACGGAAGTAGCGGTGTTCGAGTTATCCAAGACAAACAACGAAGCGAAAGAATTGGTGCTGAGCCCTTAAAAAGTGACCTACCTAGTATTCCTAAAATAGCTTAACTCAAACCTAGGCGTTCTCTAGGCTACAATTCCCATAAACCAGATTGTGTATGTGTAGTAAATTTATACTTAAAGTGAGTATGTAAGGTTTAACTAGGAGAGCGGAATTCAAGTCACCACTCTACGAAACTAGCCTGGACCGTACGCTTTCTTAGTCACTTTTCAGAATTTCAGCATATACTAATTAAAATCCACCTTTTCACATCTCTTCACAATAATAAGCTTATATTTACAGTCCAAGTACTCACAAATCCTCAAGGCACGCAGAATCTCTAAAAGGTGTCTAATACGAAACACGCGTCGCGGTAATATTTACAAAACTGGTTTGACAAAACTATATCGAGCGACCGCCGCGCCGCCGCGCCAGTACATAATTTTTATTTCTACCTACAAGTGATGAACAAAATTATAATAATAGTGAATACAAAATAACGTAAAGCGCTTATTCTCTGGCAGGGTAAATACCTTTTTTAGTATTGCCTTTTTATTTCTCCGCGTTTCAAATCACAACGGTACTAAAGAAGTTTTCAAAAACAATATTTACGGCACACAACATAAAGTAACTGGTCTTAAGCAATTGGTTATTTGTTATTGATTATGCTATGCTCGAGATTCTTGACTCAATTCCCAGATCGAGTAAAGTGTTATTGGGGTTTTCTATAAAATTCTCAATAGCAACTCGGAGTCTGGCTTTGATGATTAATGGCAATAGACTCGCCCCCTATTAAATGGGACCTAAAAACATACCGTACGAACTGTCGGTGTTGTACATTAATATACCTCGGCCTAACCGTTTAGGGAATACAGATGTGAGGGAATGTATGTATGTAAGTACATTATTTTAAATATAAAATAACTAAAACTGTCTACGTTTTAACATTGCATATCATCTACATTATTATTTGAAGTCACTATTTTAGCGCTATATAGAACCTACCAATGTTATACGTGATTATCGTCCTTCTTTGAAATTGTATGAATCATTGCAACTTTAGTCTCTGTACAGAAATATCGAGAGTATACGGCTATTACACTGGACAGCCGATCGACATTTGAAAGGCAGTTAATTGATGGATTGCGACCCAAACGACCTTTACTGTCGTGACATTACCGATATATGTATTTATTGTCATGAGCACAAAGTTTAAAAACTTACTTTGTTGTTACATCACTATATTTTTTTCGATTTCCTTAGCTGTTATTATTATCGTAGTCGAAATTTCTGTATACTTTCGTTAGGTGATATAGATCGTTAGGGTGAGTTAAGAAAAACTGTACAATAGCCAAAAACCACTATAAATGATCATTTAAATAATTTAATTTGAAGTAAGTATCTGTAAAGTGCTTTAAGGTAGAGGGGTGTTAGTGTGAGCATATATTTTTCACTGGTATAAGAGACATTCCAACATAGTTCACAGGTTTTGCAACCAGACTGGCCATCATAGTTAAGATTTCAGTACTTAATGAGGTTTGTTATATAGAGCTATAGGCTGCAGTGACCATTTATTAGTTTCTTCCCTCCCCATTCTTCAGAATGTCTCGCTAGCAATGCGTGACAATCTCAGTATCCTAGGTGTGGATATTCGCTGCGATCTCAACTCGAGGGATTACATCAGGAGTGTCATCTCTACTACATTTCGGAGACTCAGAATCTTGAACAGGGTGCGACGGTTTTTCATGCCCAGTCAGATGTATCTTCTTTACAAGACACAAGTTCGGCTGTGTATGGATTACTGTTCGTATCTCTGGGATGAATCCGCAAAATACCTCCTCGATGCTCTGGACAAGTTGCAGAGAAGGGCTGTTCGCATTGTTAATGATTCAGACGTTACCAAATACATAGAGCCACTTCAGCTGCGCAGGAATATCGCCTCGCTGAGCGTGTTCTATCGTCTGTATCATGGTGAGTATTTGAAGAGCGTTTTCAATCTAATACCATCCTCTGCCTTACATAACAGAACCACACTCTCTGGGCTTCGGAGTCACAGTTTTACGGTAACCTTCATCTAGGCACGAAGTAAAAAGTTCTCTATGACTTATTTTTGTAGTACCGTGAAGCTGTAGAACCTTCTCCCGGCCAGTTTGTTCCCTTCTTACAACATCGGATTGTTTAAGCGTAACGTGAAGATATATTTATGTAGGCTGAGCATGACAGCGGCGACCGCAAATGAATTTAAATTTCTCGGTGATCGACGTTGTGTTTGGACTGTGCTGTGTTTACCATCAGAAACAGTACCATCAATGCGACAAGCTATTATAAAATAAATAGTGTCTGATAAAATCATGGCTACCAAGCCTTAGATGTAACACATGCTATAGTGGTATACTTAGGCGTGTCGTGGTACAGGATCAGCCGGATTGGTACACAAATAGGTTGCAGCCATCATACACATGGCGATAAATTCCACGATGACTCTGTTTTTGTAATGTCTCAGTGATCATTGTTTTTGGATTGTACTGTACTTTTGAAGTGATGATGGCTCAGTTGGTGCTTGTACAGACTCCGCGATGATCGACGAGAGTGAAACCATAGCATAGTCGTAGTGCATTTTATAAAGCCCGTCGGCTAGCCACCACCCTCAGGTTGAAATACCAATAGGTGTGTGTGTTCCGGAAGCTTCACTTGAGAGACAGTCTTCCACTAGGCTTAGCGTGCTACCATCTTGGGTTACGTCGTTACTTAAGATCAGATGAATTGTGGCCACAACGCTAACTAAACTTTTAACGATTTAAAAAAATATACCTCACCGTAAAAGGGTATAAAAAGAAAAAAATGAATTAATGTAGATTCAACAATGCAATTTACCCTCTCAAGCTCAAAGAATTACAGTTCCCCCTCCTCCGCCTCTTCGGTAGATAACCACAGAAATATGAAAATTATCAGATTAGGCGAGCGCAGCGAGTTCCTAAATTCATAACGCTCTCCGCTCATTTGCGCAAATGTGAATATAATGCAAAGTAGGGCAAAAAATAGGCCTTTCTGACTCTCGAGTACTCCGCCGTAATTTTCCGCATCGAAGTGTAGTTATAAAGTGGGCGGACAGATGGCGCCCCAAGGAAGTTGGGTGAGTATTAACTTAACGGAAATTTAGGTTTTTTTGTTTCTTTTTGTTTACGTTTAAGCAGGGTGTACACATTTAAAGTATTATATATTCGATATACAGGTGTAACATTTAAATGGGTCTGTGGGGGAACTCTGAAACTATAACAGACATAGAAATATGTTTTAAGGAACAATGATATCGATTTTAATGAAAACAAAAACTGCTTTCATACATTTTTAAAAATTTTATAAAGTAGTCGGGAATTGAACATAATAATTAAAAAAAGAAGTATGTAATTTTATTAAGATAATTTATAGTGTAGATTGTAAGGATTAAAAATGTTGCTAGAAAACCCTGTAGTTTTAAGGGGTGAGTTTTTTAAATGGTCTTTATAAACGCTTTATAACCTTTGAAGATGTCGTGGTTCGTTTCGTAAACATTCAGTTTTAACGTAACCACTCAAGGAATTATCTAGTGTGGTTAAATCTGATGACTTTCTTTGCGCTTTTTTTTTAATGTTACAAATAGATAATATGTTGTACAATCATATGTTGTAAATATTTAAATAATATTTAAACGTCCATCATAAATTTTCGAGAAGAGTAGCTGTGCAAGTACTACATATTGGTGTTCGGCGACAGATTTACAACTTGAGGGTGGTAGTTAGCCAGGCAAGCATTAGAAAAATCTCTACCACCATATGATGGTTTATCACGATGTTTCCCTTCATCGAAAGTTCAGGCTCATTGCAGGGATTCGAACTTACGTTGATCGAAACGGAGTCCGTACACGCTACCGACTGAACTATAATTGAAAATGCTATTTATAATTATGTCAATGTCACATGAATATTTTTTTTTTTCTAATCTTCGCTTATGCGAGATGGAGGGCTCTTGATAAAACTGTCTAGGGAATTCATGTGGAAGTTCAAAATTCATGCATTTGGTTAGGTATTTTTATAATTTATTTCACTTGCACGATAACCAAACTACATATATTATGTAGTGTTGTTTTGTTTTTATTTAAAAATGTGTTTTTTGTTACATTTCGGTATGTTTATCGTGAGCGTGCTTTACACTTGGCTCGTTTATATTATTTGTTGATGTAGGTACTTTACAGTGTGAACTACGACCGTTACTAGTATGACGATTGTGCACGTGTTATCGTTTCTAAAACTAAGCAAAATAAAAAAATAATTATCATGGGTAGAGTTTAATATTTTACTTGTTACTTATTTGTTAGGATATCTACCATAATAACACATATTCTGTGATATTCCGACTATTACGGTTAAAAAATACAGTCCTATAAGTCTAGGATGCACTACGTAGATTTAGCAATAGTTTCTTAATCTAAAAAAGTAATAAAGTTCAAAAATAATAAAAATAAAAGTTATGCATGGCTTAGAGGGTCCCTTATTTAAGAAATATTTGATTGTTTATGCTCCGAGGGGATCATCATAGGGTTCCAAATAAGTTATATCAGGTTTTCAAAGTATTGAAATCTCTTAATTGTAACTATTTATTAGAAAATTAACATTTTTTTTAGTTATTATCATTTTAGATTCATATTATTTCCAAAATTTATCTAAAATTTAATAATAAACTATAATAATTAAAAATTCGAAAATTTCGAACGAATACCTGATATTATATTTCAAGTCTGACAAGTTTTAAATCTTTTAAACAGTTACTTTGTTCGGCATAAAAAATCAATTTTATTAATTCAATTCTTAAATTTCTATGCTATTCATACAGATAACTTAAACTGTATTTTTTTTAATCGTAGCACGGCATAGTATCTATACACTGTACCTGATGGTGACCACAGTGAAACCAATAACATTGGCGACTGCCGTGGCATCTACAATCCATCGTCAGTCGCCGCTGTCATGCAGGCCTGTCAAAATCTCTCTTCACGTTAAGCTTGAAGGACTCCATATTATAGCAAGAAGGGAACACGCTGGTTAGTAGACAGTTACAGAGCTTCACTGTGAAGTTAAGTAAAGTTAAGACTTAGCAAATATCTTTGTTCTCGCCGAAATGGAGGTTATCGTAAAGCTGTGGTTATGAAAAGGAGAATTAGGTTGAACAGTTCTTTAAAACACTCGCCATGATACAACAGATGGTAGACCATGCTTATCGAGGCAAAAATGCTCGGTATATAAACCCTTAATATTAACAATCTTGATTTAAAAAATATTTCATTTATTAATTATGACCCATGTGAATATACTGGGTACATTAAAAATCAATAATTTTCAAAATAATAAAATCCTTTATTCAATGTAGGCCACAATAAAGCACTTATAAACGTTATGAAAACTACTACCGGTTCAGAAGACATCCCAGTCATCGAGAAGAATCGGCAAGAATTACTAGATTGGGTTTATGTTTTACATTTTTTTTATTTGCATAAATTATATTTACAGTTAATAATCATATTGATGATATGAATGTAAAGAGAAGGAGTCATTTTCAAATATCATTCACGTATTGATCCACCCTATAATAACCTTTTGACAGCAAATCCTGATTGACATAGTCAAATATAAGGGCCACGCATATACCTATGTAAATATAATAGTATGTATGCTGTTCATAAATATTTAGAAGTCAGGACGTATATCGCTTGATAGGAGCTTGGTAGCTGCAAGTATAATTTGATATCGATCTTTCGTAACATTAACCGGGGTTGTTTATAGCTCAGAAAAGGAGGTCGAGAGTAATTTTCATGTATTATGGCCTGGTTATGGGGAGTTTTTGGGGTAAATGATTTTAAGAAAGCTTTTTTACTTTTGTTTAAAATAATATAAAAGATTTTCATAGACTAACGTGGACTTATTTTAAGCATTATAACATTTTTGGTTTTCGTTTTCCCCTTCTTGTAAAACTTTGTTCGATCACTTAAACGAATTTTTATACACGAATTGTTTTTTATAATTAGTTATATTTTGTGATTTAGTCACTGGAACTTTATTAATTTTGTAGTTTATTACACATTTGAAATATTATAAGTAAGTTTTGTATAATGTAAAAAACAAAGTCGGTAATATTGAATGACTCTGTCTTTTTATTCCTGGATGTTTAGATCTAAAGAAAGGTAAATTTAACCATGACTGGTTTGGTATGTTTCTGTATGGTTCACTATGGTTCAGTAGTATCTTGGTGGGATAACGTGTTGAGTAGTTTCAGATCAAACACTGCAATAAGCTTGAACTATCATTGAGGGACAGTATCGCGATAAAATCATAGTACATCTAGTATTTTTTATACTTTATAAGCTTACCAGCAAACCCGGCCATCATCAACACTTAAAACTGTTAAAGTTATTTTAACATTCTTAGAAATTCACGATGAGAGTAAGTACTTAAATAAAATAAAAGTTAATGTATGAAGTATCTGTAAAAAGTTATCAAGTAAATCATTTCTACATAAAGTAATTGGCAAGATTATTGTTACCTACATACCTTTGAACGTTTATTTTTTAGATGAGATATTATAACAAAAAGTTTGGGATTATATTTGGAGACCTATTTTTGACTATCTATGTGTGCGGCTGTAATTTCGAAACTGGAACGAATATCTCGATAATTTCTTGTTATTTTTTTGTTGTTTGTGTTCATTTTACAGCTATTTCATAATAGTCATTTATAATGAAATAATATGATGAAAATTTGATGACTTAGAAGCTTGCTTTTAAAACCACAAAGTCTCAAATTATTAGTGAGAGGAATCCGCAGTTGTCCAAATAGATAAATACTAAGCATACGGTCTCCTTGATGGTAAACAGTTATCGTAGTTTAAGGACGAATACTATGGCATAACTAGCGCGTTGCTAATGGGTTATTTGGCTACGATCTTCTGAATGGTGGAGGTATTCGACGAGTCGGACTGCTCCAAGGAGAGAAACATCTACAAATAAATTTCTCTGTGCACTACCTCTCTTTGATTTTGTTGCGAGAGATAGAAAATTTGGTAAACGTTGAAGTCTCGAGAGACGCGTACAACGTCCACAGCAAGTCATTTAGACAACTCCACTGTTAGGTATTAAGGCTTACGGTTCAGCATAGGCCTTTTATAATAAAAAGTAGACGTGCGTTTTTAAATGTATAATATTCTTGTAAAGAGTATAGACACAAGACAAGTGACAACGACATGTAATAAAATACATTAAATGAGCACCAGTGTTGCAAGTGTTATATTTTATATAACTACATAACATCCACTTTTGAGTCAAAAATGTTAAGATACTTTGAGTGTAGCTGCTTTTAAGCTGCAGAAGAGTTAACCACCAGTCATACTTGTGTACATTGAAATACAATGCAGTCATATTAATTTGTGCATACAAATAAGATAAAGGATTTCATTTCGTGCTACATAACAGAAAATTTGTTTAAATGTATGATAGTAGTAATTTCAAATTAATATCTTCTTTAGATATAAATTTGCTTTTATGTAAGTTCGATTAGTACTAGAACGATTTAACCACCGTTCTAGGGTACCTATGTACGAATTATTGAATTTCATGGTCTCCTGTAACTATAAGATACAATGTTTATTTGAGAGATTTTATACTTGATTGGTGTAATAATATTCTTAGTACATATCTGTTTTTTTGCATTTTTGTTTCTTTCGAATCCCATTACAGGTATGTTTAAAAAAAATGTGAATGCAGTTATTATTATTTCAAAAAAACGAAAGAATGTTTCCTTTGAGTAAAATTTAATATCTTCAATATTTAATATACTTTACCTCTATGCCTCTTATGGATGTTCAGCTATATTTATATTCTTTGTTTTTGGACCGATTTGGATAATCCTTTTTTTGTTGAAAAGGGGATACCTCAAGGGTGGTTCCATTTTAATTAGATTGGTATTAGACCTTCGACTTCGAAGATACACCAGGGAGTTGTTCATAATCAATAAAGTTGGTTTTCTTTTTTATAAAAAAAAGAACGCTTCGATTGGTTCTACGAGAGACGTGATTTTGTCTGCTTTATTCGGCCTTTACATTTGGGAGGTCCAGTGTGTTTTTCGGAAAAAAATTCAATGGGAATAAAAAACTCACTATAGGCTTAAATTGTTTCTGGTTTCAGCTAAACGGCTATCAGGTGAGAACACAATCAAACACTTCTCAATAAATTGATAAAAAAAGATACAAAAAATCACGTTTATTCAAAGTTACTGCATAAAAGGCTCACACACACAAATTACACCAAGCCAAACACAAATCTTCGACAAAGCAACCGCGAGAGAGAGCATGCATCGCATTAATTAAGGGCGGCGAGTGCGTTGAAGCGAGATTTCAATTATCCACAGCTTTTGTTCACCGCCGTATATTCATTGTCATCATATTCACATTCTCGTTGAATATTTTCGTTCATTTGTGACGTATTTAATTAATTTCAACGCGTTTAGATCCCCAATGGGAATTCAATTTGTGATTTCAATTAAATTATGCTTTTAACGAATTGATAATTTTTATTTGTGCTCGTTATGTAACGTGTGTGAACAACGAACGTTTATTTATAAATCTATTATAAAATTAATAAAATTGCTGTGTCTATTTTTTAATGTCAAACGTAACAGCTTCGTACTAGATAGTTAATGTTATAGGGAGTAACTTAGGCAACTTTTATTTTAGAAAATAAAAATTAGGGTTCCGTGCAAATAAAAAAAATGACCATTGTGAATCAATTCGGGCGCTTAAATGGCTTACAATGAGTAAACCTTATTGAGATACAACAAATTAACTACATAATTATATAGATACATTATAAAAAAACAAAAAAAAATAATGGAAAAAATATATATCTATATTCTAAGGGACACCCACAATAAGCATTTTTGGCCATAAAATAGCCGGGAACGGGGAAGCAACACTCGCGCTGTTCCCGATCGACGGCATTCTGTAGTCTACGTGAGCGAAACCGCGGGCACAGCTAGTAAATTATAATATAATATGATTTCTAATCTTACGATAAGGTTTACAATAATTTAGCTACCATGCACCAGGTGAAATAATCGCCATTGTCGCACGCTTGCTGCTGAACTCAGAAACTTTCATTAATTTAGGTGCAATGAATAATTAATTAACTTACATTAAATATTTTAATGACAGATTACCCCAGAGTCAAAAATTAATCCTTCATTAGTTAATGACAACTTTAGGAAAGCATTGAGCGGTGACGATCAAAACTGCGTTATCGACAAGACGTCGATAAGTTTAGATGTTCCCACTAAAATAAATGCGTTATAATTTCTTTGTAGGTTTAATTAATTTTTCTTACATTATCTCCTTAATTTCTTTTATAAAATCTATAATTGTATTTCTCATACTTTGTTCTTACTAGGAAATAAATATAAATCGTTGTTTTAACTAAAATAATTATTCGTAAGTGTATACATTTTGTTCACTATGGCAATGAAAAGCGTCGTTAGGGTCAAGAAGTTCAAACATTAAAACATTTTTTAGGCGTGTCGCGTTAACTCGCGTTCCAGGATCAACTGGTGTAAATCCAGTAATCAAGCGGAGTGGTAGAGATCTGAACCCAACTAGGTCACAACTATCATACTTATAGACATAAATCGCGCATAGTATTCTCTTTTGGTTTATCGCATTTCGGGATCAACCAGTGTATATCTAGTCCAAATATGCTCTTATAAGCACTTGAAACTTATATCGCTGCAAAATATACATAAGGTCTTCGACCTTATTCTATTACATAAGCTTGTTATTAATGGAGTCATTTTGGTCCCTGATGTATTACAAGAATTAAATTTAAATGTTCTTAGGGAGGTTATAAGACTTATAAGAACCTTATCTAATACACATTTTAAAGTATCATCTGTTGATTTATAAGAATCGTTTTAAAGAATTACATAGGTAACGAAGTTAATACTAATTAATGCCGATATTGATATTATTGCATGTGTTGAAATTCGTTGATATTTGTATATTGAAATTGATATTATAATTTGTTTTTGTTGGTATTGTATTGCGGTATAGTATAATAAAGATGTACACATCGGTAAAGATACTTTACACAGTTCTCAACTTATTTAACTGTTACAGTTCTTGACTGTATTTGTTAATTCGATATTTTGTGAATGTGTCGTTGATGTGAAAATAAATAAATACCGAAAAAGCTGGGTTCGGTATGACATTGGTACTAAGTTCTTTTTTCATTTGTATCCGTGCCCTCGTCTCCGCTCGCGTGGTCTACAGAATTCATGTAGAATGTATAATACAGGCGTGAGTCGTGTCGCATGCCGGTTATTTCGAAGACAAAATTGCTTATTGTGGGTGATCCATAGTTGATAAACATATGCTAATACTGACTTTTTTGTAGATCTTGTTAAAATTCACAGTTACGTATTACATTAATTTGATATTTATCTTTTATAGTTTACTCATTGTAAGCCATTTAAGCGCTAAAAAGCGCTTTTTTTTCGAATCGATTCATTATTATTGTCACTGCTTATTTCGTATATTGGTTTGCCTTACAAAACATTTCCTATAATCTGGTCAGGCAATGTAGCTATTAACTAAAATAAAATCTATGTAAATCGGATAAGTGGTTCTCGCGTGAAAAAAACATAAACGAACAGACAGACAGATAGGCGTTGAGTTATATAATATGTATATAATATAATATATAAATACATCGTATAATATGATCGTAGAAATTTTTCATTTATTCGCTTGATCTGCTACTAGCTTCTGATTTAATTTATTAAATCAATACTTCAAATATAATTAAAGGAAGTGTATCACAAGAGATAGTAAATATATTAACAATAGTAATAGATCGGTGTTGTACAAAGGATTTTGTTTGAAAGTTCATGTTTCAAAATCTAGATAATGACAACGCCGAGATTTACATAACGGATACAAATCTATTTGGAACACAAGTAGGAGTATGGTTTAAGAAGATGATAATCACCATTTTTTAAATGATTAAGTGCTGTGTTTAATACAGTCACTAATTATGATATCTTCACTTTTCGAGCTTTCATAATTATATTGATATAATTTGGAACTGAGTGAATCAGTAAGGCTAACTCTGCGATTGGGGATAGGGTTGTAATTGATATAACACGGGAAGTTATTCAATTCGAATGTATATTTTTTTATAGATTTTCAGCCGTAACTTCTTTGTTTATGAATTGACGATTGGGGTACCTCAAGGGTGGTGCCATTTTAATTTCATTGGCATTGGACCTTCAACTTCGAAGATATACAGTCAGTCACAAGATCAATGATGATGGTTTCTTTTAAATTGTTTTGTTTTAGAACGTTATTTATGTTTTTTTTGTTGTTACGCTGTAAATAACACATCATAAATAATATGATAAACATACATTCTACGTGATGGGATTGTTTTTGATTGTGTATGACAGCACATCATTTCAGATAGTGTTCGAATACGCTACCACTATAATATAGTATATTATTTTATTATCATAAATTACGTTTTCAAATCCAATTGAAACTAATTGTATAGACACTAGCTATGCCCTACGGGTTCTTTCGTGTTAAATTTATTCGAAAAACTCTCCACCGCGCTGCCACTAGCCCACTCGTGTAGCCTATCCTTGTTTTCTCTTCAAGTACTTGTCTATAGTTTTCATATTGCTTGACATTCATGGTTACTCCTACGCTCCTCAGAGTCATAGCATAAAGTTTTATATCGTCTAACCTTCCTCAATAAATAGGCTATAAAATGCAACAGAATCTTTTTCATATCTAACCGGTAGTTGAAACAAAAAAAAAACGTGTCAAGCTCAAAATCGCTATAAGTGAAACATTAAAAAAGAAAATATAAAAATATCTTCTATAATATCTCTTTTTAAAAATCCTAAATCAGCGGGACACGAACTATCGACTACTCGTACTGTACATACAACGTGCATACAAGTCTGGTCGTCACACGTCTGGGCCAAATCGACGATGATCGTGGTCGTGAAAATTAGGCTTTGCATTAGCCGTGTACAGTGTATTCTATCTCATTCTCTCGTAGGCTAAATCCTATAGACGTATGTGCTTGTCTCTTTTTAGTGTCGCTTTTTCGTTTCATCGGGTTTCAAGTTTTTCACTTCAAAAAAGCTTTACAATATTTAGTATTAAATATTAATTAAAAAAACTACAATATTGGTAAATCAAATACAATACCCACATAACAGAATACAATATTCACCTCGAATCTATATTAATTAAGTATTTGTTTTTTTTAATTAATATCGACTTTTTCCCATTTCGTGGAATTTTAGAAGGAAAATACTTCTAATATTATGTTTCTTCTCATAAATTTTACGTAAGTTATTTACCTTTGAACATTTAAAGACAGATAATAAGATTGTATGTATTTGTTTTGTCGAAACGACGTTTGACGTCTTTAAATTGATTTGTATAAACATTGTGAGCCCTTCGTTAAATTTGTTATTTTGACGCCTAAACCCTGAGAAAGATAGCAAAATTCAATGTACAATTTTAAAAATCGTGATATTAAAGCAGTAAGCCATTAGAATTTCGATTTAATAACTCTTTGTATTATTTTTCCAGTCATTTTGTTCGTAACACTCTGAAGGTACATAACTTGAAAATTCTCCCAACAGCATTATTTAATTGTAAAAATAAATCAAGTAATTTTAGATACCTTGACGTTTGGAATCACTAGCAAGTCGTGATATAGTTATAAAGTTTCCGAAAATGTACTATATTTATTTTTGCCGCAAAGTAACAGTAATCTAACTGATGTGTTCCGGTCAACACGCGCTGACCGATAAAGCCTTTCAACGGACTTCTCAGAAGGCCTAGCCTAGTTGCCCACAATCGTTAATGCCAGCGAAAACTAAAAGAATTAATGGAATTGGCATAATTATCTAAACGTTAAATCACATGATCTGTTATGTCAAATCTAATACATTATTTTCAATTTCGTTGGCGTTAGCGACTGTAGAAAGGCAACTTGGCTAGGCTGTCTGGTATAGTAACCTATTAATGGTTCAGTTAAGAGCCCGATCTTTCTGAGATTGGTTTTAAATGTATATAGATTGCAGTGACTATTTATCATCACATGAACCACATGAAAAGTAATCACGCCTAGGATAAAATAGGCTATGAGATACTATAAGAATCATTATAAGTCAAAAACTCTAAAAGGTCGAGAAATTGTGGCGGGCTGGACGCGGACCGCGGGTTGTTTATCCCTGATATAGAAGTTTGAGCAGTGCCACGTAGTAATGCGTATTTATTTTAACCTTAGGCGAGTATCAGACTTTTCTAAAAAGAAAATGTATGGGGAAAACATACTTTAATTAAATATTTCTTTTCTCTCTTTGCAGATTGGGAATTTGAGGAATTTTTATCTATTTTCGCATCCACACATCAGTAAGCGTTCGATAAATGCGAGCGTGGACTTCGTGGATAACTTGAAAAATGACCCACAGGTATGTATGTTACTAAGTATTGTAATTCAAAAAACTTTCTTCTTTTTATTTAATTTAAAACTGTTGATAACAACCTTATTATGTATGCTTTCATAAATTAGTTTTTCATTCATTTGCAGTTTTACTATCCTCATTAGAAGGTTTATTAGAAAGCAATGATGGCTCAGTTTGGTAGCGTGTACGAACTCCGCGTGGATCGCCGAGAGGTCGAATCTCTTCAGTAAACCTGAGCTTTCGGTAAAGGAAAACATCGTGATGAACCCATAGCAGCATTGTAGTAGGACTTTTTCTAATGCCCGCATGATTAGCTACTTGCCTCAAGTTGAAAATTCGTCGCCAAACAACAATAAGAGTGTTCCGCCAGCTGCACTTGAGAGCCAGTCTTTCACTAGCCTTACTGTGCTACCATCTTGGGCCACATCATCACTTAAGATCAGGTGAGATTCTGGCCACAGCGCTAAATTTATATCGTTAAAAAAATTGATGAATCATTAGTTGTTTTATGTAAAATTTAAGTTGGGTTTTATAAAACTTATTCCCATAATATATGTAGAATTTGCATAATTGTGAGTTATTGTAAGACTGAATCACGACCACCATAGACTTGGTATTACAGATCGCGTCCACCTTGCACTAGTTTTAAACCCTTTACATTGTATTTTATTTAGATTATTGCATTGCGGGATCAGCCAACGTATATTTAGCTGCCGAGAGTCTTGAAGGCCGGCATGACAACAAAAAGACATACAATTAATTTTAAATATAATGCTGATTTTATTTACAGGAATTAAGAGCCATAAAAATATTCTATTTTTTAACAATTTATAGATTTAGTCACCACAATCTCACCTCATTTTAAGTGAAAATGTGTCCTTAGATTGCCTAAAGATGGGATGGTTCTTAAATATGGTCGGGGAAAAAGTGTTTTCGCATAACGTAGGTAGAAACTTGTTATAAAATTTCTTTGAATGTACTATTTGTATTTGACTGGTTTTGGTAACATTAAACCGGTTACATTAGAAAGAAAAAAAGTTGTTTCTCGATATTTTTCATTTGTTTTTCTTTCTGTAAAAATGTGTGAATCAAATGTGTAATGCAAAAATGCAACTGAAGCAGCGAACAAAATTTGAACATGTCGACCGACGCAATTACGGAATATGTTACCACTGACCTACAATCGCGTTAAAATTATACTGATTAGGTAATTCAATATCAATATGAAATAGCTAGTTTATATTTAAAACGAAATCAAAACAATACCAAAAGGATCACTGATTGGATACAGGCCTATCAAATTATTCATTGAAATTCCTTCAACTTATCAGATTGGGCAGCGACTTAAGGGAGATTTTGAATAATTGATTCGTGGCTTATTGATGCGATGTACCTTTGGAGTTCGGACAGTTGGTTAATCTCGACTGCTCTAAATGAAGGCATCCGTCCGTAAACGTCTTCTTGATTAAGATACGCCTGTCCTTTGTAAATTGAGGATATTAAATACGATCTCAAATGACTGATTACAGAAATAAATATTAAAGCTTTCATTTAATAAGATTTTGTTAAAGTCAATTTATTATGCTGTTCAGTCTCTCATATTGGACTCATGCTATAGTAATGCTTTATAAAGTTTATAAGACGTACAAAATATTTACACTTTAAATATATGTTACAAAAGTACTTACATCATTAAAGAGAAGTAGGACATAAAGAATTTTTTTTTGAGAATTATCTCTTACTTTGAACAGCCTGACTGGTGGAATACCCCTACTCAATAGAAGATCGCTGTTAAGTAACCTTGTGTTGTATACCTGCGATGAGTAGGGTTTCCAAAGCTCCTTGGGGTAAGGGGGTTTCAATATCGGTAACGCGCTAGTGATACCTATCGTACTTACAAGAGTTCATAAGCTACAGTAGCCGCTTAACATCAGGTGAGTCGTATGCTTGTTTGTCACCTTTGTAGTATTAAAAAAATTAGGTGTAGAAATTCAGAATGACTCTTAAAACTATCAATTTTATAGTTTAATTGTTCCCCAACTCTGTCTCCAATCCTGAGTATAAATTTGGTTAGACCTTGCGTGATCAAATCCCACAATTTGCGACATTACAAACGCACTGACAACTAGGTAAAATATTTGGTACTGAATTCAGTAGAAATATTTAAAAATATACATATGATAGGTAAGATGGGTAATGCAGCAGAGGGAGTTGAAAAGGACGAAGAGAGACCACCAGTGGAGACGCAGGCACGTCATGAGACAATCAAGCTCGCCTTCTTTCCCAGACCCACTTTTCAAAGAGCAGTGGTATTTGGTAAGACTATAGTATAGTTACATAAATAGTTAGTTTATAGATAGTGTATAGTTAGATCTCTTAGCACAAAACTTAAAAATAAGCAACAAAAATTAAATTAAAATTACAAATTTTAAAAGAAATGTTTACAAATTGAAACTGAATTTAAAATCATTCGCAAGACAAAAGAAACAAAGCTCTTTATATTCCGATGTTAAATCTTAGAAACTATTGAATTAGTAATTTGATGAGAACATCTCTTAGCGCGAAATAAATTTCACTTGAAATAGCTCCGACTTAACTGTTCAATGCTTTTTGTCTGTTTAAAGTTGGCTTACTTAGTAATTTAGATTCGTACTTGTAACTAAATTATATACGACATCTGGTCATCTTCGACGTGGGTTTACTTTATCGTTTATCTTTTGTTTAATTGTTTTAAAATACCTATATTAATAACATCTTTTCCATACCAGTATCCAAGTTACTATCATCATATTGACTATATTTCTTTGTTGTGTTGGGGCCTCTTATATTGTTTGTATTTCTATATTTTTTGTTACAATTTTATTGAAAAGAAAATATTGACAATTTAACAGCTACGATTCTTGGTGAAACCAGAATTTTAGCAAAGGCTAGACAGCTACACGATATTATGTGAAATAAATAATGGAGATATATTTTCAACACAAACACGCATACAGTATGGTTAAATAACGATCAATGAATTTCTGAATATTTATTTTATGTCAAAATTGAATTAAGGAAATAATATTCATAAAATAAAAGTATCATACTCATATAATTAAGGATATTTCAATTTCACGTATGATTTTACGCCGTTATTAATTTAAATTCGAATGGTGCCAATTTACGACTTTTTCGTGTTTCTTACTATCTTTTAAATACCACGGGACAATTTTATGTATTGCTAGTTTGTAAACAATCTAGGTTTCTGGGTGTATCTAAGGAGTTTGTATTCCTCAATTATTAATAATTAATACCAACTATTTACAATCTCATTAAATAGTTTATAAAGTAATGGTTTCTACAAGTATCAGGTGACGTATCCATCATTTAGTATATTTTTATGTACCTAGGTATTATTGACTTTATGTTATTATTATAATTTGGGTTTCACTCCTTTACGTTATATTATACTTCAATATAATAAGTATCGTCAGGCATGTTACTTTATAATTCATGTTTTCGGTACATTTCGTTGTCAAAATTCTCATAATTCACGGCTCGTTTTCCTGTTAAAGTAGGTCGTAACAAAGTTCGTTCGTGCTCGTCACAAAATTCAGTTTATTATTTTTATACCGTTAATACTAACTTTGAATGTTTATTTATTACAATAAACTTTTTAAGTATAGGAATTAACATAAATTACACATTACTTATTGTAAATGAATTGTATGATTTTATTACTTATAAAGAAATGAATAAATATTCATACACTCTTAATTTTTTTTAATCATTGAGTAGAACATATTATCAATGTTTCAATAGTAGTTGATTTTTTTTTAATTACAGTTAATACCGTTTTAAATATTCGTATGCCTTAAAATAATTTATTTTTAGAATGGCGGAGCAGCGGACGGTCTCGATATGAACGTGGGCTATGCCTGGAGGAAAGGATACACGGGGAAGGGAGTTGTCATCACCATTTTAGATGACGGAATACAGCCAAATCACCCAGATCTATCACAGAATTATGTAATAATCTAGAATCTAATTTAAAAATGCAAACCCCAAAATGTATATGTATTTGACTTTTTTAAACATCTCTCTCATATCAATATGAGTGGTCAAACTGTCGTAGTACTACAATTTACTCTTTTTATTTATACAAAATTACAACATGTTTCATAAATTCAGATCGGTATCTATCAAATTTTCTCGATAAAAAGTCTTATTGACCCTTTTTGCTTACATATAACCTAATATTTTAGGATCCGGCCGCATCGACTGATATAAACGGTAACGACACGGATCCAACACCGCAGGACAATGGCGACAATAAACATGGCACCCGGTGCGCGGGAGAGGTAGCAGCTGTTGCTTACAACCGCTATTGCGGTGTTGGTATAGCATACAATGCTAGCATTGGAGGAGTCAGGATGTTAGACGGTCTTGTCAACGACGCAGTGGAAGCTCAAGCTCTCGGATTTAACACGCATCACATAGATATTTACAGTGCGTCGTGGGGACCGGAGGATGATGGCAAAACTGTCGACGGTCCCGGCCCTTTAGCAAGAAGGTACTGTTTAATTAAATGCGATTTACAAGGTTAACAAACTTTTTTATATGTGTATGTGAGGTATGAGTTTTGTCAAAATATATTTGAATTTAAAACGTTTTAAATAAATAAGATTAAGATGATTCAGATTTCACTAAAGTTTGATTGTTTAAAAAAAGTCTTGGTGGTCGAAAGATTAAGACTTTTGGAATATTGATCCGATGTCCTTAGGTTACTTCTTCTGCATTATATAACGATTTTTTGGAAGACCACATACATTTATATATTTTAATTTTATTAGTAAAAAATATCGGGAATGGTAAAATTGAACATCTTTAAGAAAGCCCGTTAGAGATATGTTTTACAAAATCACAACACGGTGGTAAAATAGAGAAATTCAAATTTATTGACGCTCGCAATGGCTAATATATTATATAATTATATTCATGGGCTTACATTGTGGTTAAATCGGTTTGTTCTCTAGAACAAGACTTTTCCCAGCAATAGGACATGTTAAAGCTGGTACTGTATATTATTATGTTAATATAAGTAAATTAAAAGACACAAAAGATTGTTGTTGATTATTATGATACATTTAATTTAATTCAACTGGTTATTATTTGCTTTACATATGTAAAGCCTAGAATTAATTTATATAAAGTTCAAAAGCCTCATTAAACGGTTTAAAACCCTCGGCTTAGAGAAGTTAGAGACAGGCTCATTAAAAACTGTATTGTTCCAGAGCATTTATAAACGGGGTTACGAACGGAAGAGGGGGAAAGGGATCCATATTCATATGGGCGTCAGGAAACGGAGGGCGGCATACAGATTCCTGTAATTGCGACGGATACGCTAATAGCATATTCACTATATCTATATCTAGCGCAACTCAAGGTGGCTATAAACCTTGGTATTTAGAAGAATGCTCGTCAACATTAGCTTCTACGTATAGTTCAGGAACTCCAGGTCGAGATAAAAGTGTTGCTACTGTCGATATGGATGTTCAATTGAGGCCAGATCATATTTGTACAGTTGATCATACAGGGACATCAGCCTCTGCTCCGTTGGCTGCTGGAATATGCGCTTTGGCTTTAGAGGCAAATTCATTATTGACATGGAGAGATATGCAACATTTAATTGTGATGACTTCAAGGTCCGTGCCTCTAGAAAAAGAAGAAGGATGGATAGTGAATGGAGTGAAAAGAAAAGTGAGTCATAAATTTGGCTACGGTTTGATGGACGCTGCGCAAATGGTCACTTTAGCTGAACAGTGGAAAAATGTGCCGCCTCAACATATTTGTAAATCTCAAGAAATAAATGAGGACAAATCTATTGAAGCATCTTTCGGATATACGATATCGGTTCATATGGACGTGAATGGGTGCAGCGGGACGTTGAATGAGGTCAGATTTTTGGAACACGTTCAATGTAAAATCTCACTGAGTTTTTTCCCTAGGGGAAATTTACGAATACTGCTTACGTCGCCTATGGGGACTACCTCTACTCTTTTATTTGAGCGAACACATGACGCAACCAGTTCTAACTTTGATGACTGGCCCTTTTTAAGTGTCCATTTTTGGGGTGAAAATGCTGAAGGGCGATGGACCTTGCAGATAATCAACGCTGGGAATAATCACGTCACTCAACCAGGCATATTAAAAAAATGGCAATTAATATTTTACGGGACAGCTATTAACCCGATGAGATTGAAAAATAAGGCCTACTTCGGTTCAAAAAATTTGTATCAAGAAGAGAAGACGTATCAAATGAATGATAGGTATGATGCATCGGAGTATTCTCATTTTTTAAACGAAATTGAACTTGGTATATCTGATAAACATAATTACGTTAAAAATATCCCCTCGGCTCAGAGAAAAAACGTTTTAGCAGATGCTAACGACAAACAAGTGCAAAGGATGTGCGATCCAGAATGTGATTCCCAGGGATGTTATGGAAAAGGGCCAACTCAATGCGTTGCCTGTAAACATTACCGCTTGGATAACTCTTGCGTGTCGCGATGTCCTCCAAGGAGCTTCGTCAACCAAGGTGGCGTTTGTTGGCCTTGTCATGAATCATGTGAAACATGCGCTGGGGCCGGTCAAGATTCTTGTCTTACTTGTGCTCCTGCACATCTATTGGTTGTCGATTTAGCTGTTTGCCTTCAGCAATGCCCAGACGGCTACTACGAGGACCCCGATGCAAATGCCTGTTTTCCATGTGCGGAACATTGCGAAACTTGTTCAGAAAAGGCTGATATGTGTTCTTCTTGTGCTCATAGTTACGTTCTGTATAATGGGTCATGCTTAGCAGCGTGTCCTCCGGGGACTTATCAAAAGGATGATTTCGGTTGCATATCATGTGATGAGTCATGTGAGTCTTGTCATGGATCGAATAAATCAGCATGTGTTTCATGTAGAGTTGGTGACTACGCACTAGAAAATCAATGTATACCAAAGTGTCCTGAAGGTTTCTATGCAGATACACAGAGGAGAGAATGTTTGCCGTGAGTATATTTTTTTTATTAGCACGGAAAATTGATGGTCCATGATGGTAGTATCCAGCCCAGTAAAATATTAACACAACGGTGACTAACGAGAGATCGTAATCTATCGACGGTCACCATTGACATGCCGGCTTGCATTAATTTAACTGGATATGCATATGCTGATCACGAAACGGGACACGCAAAAGCGAGTTACTATGACGGAATTTCACCATATGCAAGTAGCTTTTTTTTCTACAATATTGATATTCTTTTGTGTTAACTACGGAGCAATGTCTGGTTTTTCTCAGACTCCATAATGAAACTAGAAATTAACAAAGGAATAAAAAGGCTAATTTCACCAAAGTCTAAACTAAGAATGTACCTACTTACAAGTTTTTAAATAGAAGTTACATATTTTATGAAGCTGCGACCAAAATATAATTATAAATGATTCAACAAATTCAAATTAAGAAAATTGGCTATATTATAATTAAGCGGAATAGTTTTTTGTTTGTTTGTTCGTTTAAACAGGCTAATCTCTGGAACTACCAGTCTGATTCAAAAATTTATTTTTATATAATATGATAACCAGACTCTCAAGGAATAGTATAGGCTAATTAACATTAGGCTACAACTTACAGCTAGCCTTAAATATTTATTTTTGTTACGTAAGTCGGAAGTCAAAGACTTCGCGAACTACTTTATTCGCGCGCGCTGGCTTAATGGTTAATTATATGTAAATCTAATATTCTAAAAAATATTAGCCATTAGTATATCTAAAAAAGCCAGCGCTAGCATATATCTATCTCTCATACATAAGCCACAACAAGATATTATGCAAAATTTATTTGTTGAAGATTATAAATTAATATATGAGCGTTATTTTTAAACATGGCATATTAATCCTTTACGAACAAAAATTACTTCATCATAAGGACAATTTTATGAGTATAAAATATGTCTTTTACAGCATTTTATTTGTTCGCATAGTTTGAGAGATAATGCAAAATTAAAATAATTCAATACTCGGCTCGGGTCTATGTTCAAAATAGTAGTGGCGCGAACAAACCGTGTGATGACGCGATGTGACCATCCTGCCGCCCGATTAAAATAATGTCTATACTGAAGTATTATTATACATCATAAACTAGTGATTTCTTGTAAATTATATGCGGATGAAACCGCGGGGCACATCTAGTAATTATCATAGTACAAAAGTTAATAGCCTTTCAAAAACATAAACATCAAAACCATTTTATTGTAAATTATTTACTTTAATTAATTTGTTATTTTGATGATTTATTATTCATAGAAAATATTAGTGATGGCGCCACAGATTTCATAAAAAGGACGGTGACATCAAGTCTATATAAGTTAACAAACATTGTAATAATAAAGTCTTAAAACTTCATAATTTTTATGATAAAGTATTTAATTCTAAATGATTTTAATTTGTTCTAAGGAACCATGTTACCGATTTTGAAAATAAGTAAATCGCGATTGATAGATTTAAAAGAAAAAAATGACGAATAATATGATGAGTTCATTCTATAGCAGTAAAATTCTAAGGAATATATTATTTTATAAATTTTGTTAGGAAAAAATATTGTTAATATTGCGTTCATGAATTTTTTTTTGTAATCATTGAAATGTTATGTTCCAAAATATTTTAAATAATCAATTAAAATGATTATACACTGTTTTGAAATACAATATTTCACCGATAGATAGCGTGAAACATGTTTGCGATCGTACAATGATTGGTTACATGGGTGCATTGGCAGAAGTGGAGAGTTCTTCGAATAAATTGAACACGAGTGAATCCTTGGGGCACAGGTAGTATAGCATTAAAATTCAAAAAAAACATCTAAGTACATAGTCATTAATTAAGGAGTAATTTTATCTTAAAACTTTACTATATTTTATTCCTGCTTTTACCTCAAACAACTTTAAGACTCATTAGAAATTTTATTGTTGTAGATGCCCAATCGGCTGTTCAATTTGCACATATGCTATTTGTTCTGTTTGCAAAGAGAAATGGATTCTAATTAAAGGAGGAAATTGTCTACCAGATGGCAATGATAAATGCGATACAAGTGAGTAATATCTGTATTAAATTGTGTGTAAAACGTGATAGGATTTAGATGGATTGATCAGTTATTAAGAAAATGGATTGAATAAAATTTAATTGGTTAGATTGAATAAAGTTTTAGTTAATGTCTAAAGAGGGTGGTTCATATAATTCGATTTGATGAGTCCAAATTTATAGAGCGTACCTTCATTATTAAATTTTCAACTTAAAATTATTTTAGGTAGATAATCTTATTTACTTTTAGGAGAGTCGATAAGAATGAGCTCCTTACGTATTGGAAAATCAATAATTAAGATTAGTAATTTATCAGTATAATTTTTACCTTATCATACATAACTGTGAACTTTATTGTGAATTAGTCTTTGTTATCTAAAAAAAACATTTTGATCAAAACAGTAGAGTCTGGTTTATTCTCAAGCAAATCGATTACGAATTAATATACAATTTTATAAAGTTTTTTACATTACTGGGTAAGGGTTTTCTTGCGCTGAAAAGAATACGCGCCATAATTTACCATGCAAGCATGTTGGTGAATTCTCTACTTTATAAAACACAGGCAAAACTAAATTTTGCTAACTGTAAAGAGATTAGACTGATAGTTTTACGATCTATGAATTTTGTGAAATAAAATCGACATTAGTAATCTGTTATTAATATCTGAATATATTTAGGGTCTATCCTTTTTTAGTGTCAAACAATGAATCACTTGTCGAACGGCCGTTTCAATAACCTATCTATCTGTTGTTTAAGTTACTAAAGATAGACAAAAATAACCTTTTTCCTTACTTGTTTTCAATAACCTATCAAAGGATAGTTTTTCGTACCTACATGATATATACTAATAAATTATACCTTGAATAGATAAGAAAGAAACCGATATCTGTATAAGTATACTTATTACATATATATGTACTAATCGGGGATAGTAAACTGAAACAAACATTTTAGCATTCAATGAATTCACCGTGCGGGCACCGGTTCTATCGTGTACCAGATAGAGGGAATACGAGCAGTCGCCGGGACTTTCGACCCAGGTGTAGGTTTAAGGGGCCCCCTTTATGATGCACATCAACGCTTACGTTGACTGCCCGCGATACCCTCCCTGCCAAATCAAGTTATTGAAAGCAGCCGTAAGATAATGAATAATAATCATGTTCATTTGTAGGTGAATATTACGAAGGTGGTCGTTGTAAAAACTGTCATTCGATTTGTGAAAAATGTAGCGGACCGAACGACTGGGATTGTTTGTCTTGTTCCAGCCCATTATTATTACAGGCATCGAGGTAAATATTTGTTACAAGTATTATAGTACTTTATTATTTAAAACATTATTTTGTAATTAGATAAAATTAGTAACTAAAATTTGTATGTGTAATATTTTAACACGATAGCGAAAATGATTTTTTACATTTCTTTACTTTTTTAACAAGACAATTTTTACGAAAAAAAAACACACACTTTAATGTTTTGAATAGTTCCCTAGTGTATCTCCGAAGTTGAAGGTCCAATGGAAATTAAATTAAAATGGCACCATCCTTGTGGTATCCCCTATGCAACAAAAAGAATCACACAAATCGGTTTATAAACAAAAAAGTTATGGCTTAAAATAAAAAAGCATTTGAATTGAGTCCCTAACCTCCATCTCTGTTTGAATTCAGTTAAAAAAGATGACAGTTTGAATTGAAAATGTTATTTACGCATAACAATATTAAAATTTAATTTTATTTTATTAAATACTTACAAAATAAAATATAGTATGTAGTAAGATTCCTTAATAGACATCAAATAATCTCATACCAATATTTAATTCACACCAATGTACAAATACAAGCATTTGTATTATCTATTACTGATTAAGATCTATCAACACTTTGATGTCGATTATTTTATTAAGTTAACGTTGACACCAATCTTTATATAAAGTTAAATGATAATGTAGTCAAAAATAGTATCACGCACAACGTTAAGCCTCAAAATGGATGCTGGCTCCCAAACGCAGCTTTCTTTGACTACCAGTTTTCTTCTTCAAAGTTATAACTAACTAGAAGAGCAATAGGAAATGCCCCAGCACCATATCGAATGTGTCGTCAACGGTGACACAAAATATATATTTGTTATAGATGCGTTGCAGAGTGTGGTCAAGGGTTTTATCAAACTGCTGGACGATGTTCACGATGCCCTCATACATGTTCAACGTGTGTTTCGAGGTTAAACTGCACGTCTTGCTCTGGTGCATTGCGCTTACAGTCTGGAACGTGTAGAGCTACATGCGCTCCAGGTTATTACCCTGATGAAGGCACTTGTTCTAAATGTTATTTATCTTGTGAAACATGCACTGGGCCTAGGAGAGACCAATGTGCATCATGCCCTCCAGATTGGAGGTTAGCTGCTGGAGAATGTAGACCTGAGTGCCCTCAGAACTTTTTCCCTTGGAAAGACAGTTGTCGTCGTTGCCATCATTACTGTCAAGACTGTCACGGTGCGGGGCCAAAGCAGTGTACGTCCTGCCCACCACATTTCTCACTAGAGACTGGACTTTGCTGTGGAGTGCCTTAGTTCCCAATATTATGAAGCAAGGACAAGGACTTGTCAACCTTGCCATGACTCGTGCAGGTCATGTTCAGGACCAGGACCAACTAGCTGCGTTAATTGTGCCCATCCTTTTCGTCTGGATAGGTAAGTACGCTAATTAACATAAACAAATGAACATAATCACTTAAATGATAATTATTTCTCCATTTCTCTCAAAAGAGTAAATATTCTATTTGGTCACATAAATTTTAAATTGGTTATCTAAAATAGTGCTTATCTAAGTATTATGTATCGTCTATTCGGACATAAACATTCTTTCTTTTACGTCATTTTTGGCTATTTTTCACCAATCCAATAATTTATATAAATTTTGAACGTGAGATTTCATTCGTTTTCTTCCGTGATTACTTAACTCAAGAAATTGGTGTAAAATAGTTACATAAGAAATGGCTAGGAAGCTAACTTAAACTAAAACTAACTAAATCCTAACTAAATAAGTTAAGAGACTGCGGGTGGGACGCATAGCTAGTAGAATGAATAGGCTAAGGGGCCGAAAAATTTCCGAGTGGCGCCTGCGTATCGAAAGATGCAGTATAGGGAGATCCGATACAAGGTGGAACGATAAACTAGTGAAGGTTGCGAGAAGCCAGTGGACCCTAGCAGTGCAGAACCAGTCGTTGTGGCGATCTTTGTGGAAGGCCTGTGACCAGCAGCTATAGCTGTAAATATGACAATGTACACAAATTGCTTAAATTTAAGAATATTGAAATATGTGACTTTTTTAGGGTTAACCATAAATGTTTGCCGTGTTGTACGGAGAGTTTTATATCTTACTCAATTAACCAAACAAATGATTGCTGTCACTGTGATAAAGATATTGGTAAGTGGTAGTTTATATCAATTCTATACAATGAAGAAGAAAATTATCATAGAAGTTTCTCTTCTCTAGGTGGTTGCTTAAATGGATCCTCAGCAGGGAAACGACGTATCGCGGAAAACCTACGGACTCACGTAACAGCTTCATTCTTCGTCGATGATGCAAAGAGTCCGTCTAGTATTTTCGATCAAAATTTATTAGCACTTTGGAGTGTTGGAGCAGTTATATTGGTCGTTGCAACCATTGTGGTGGTTGTAAAGGTAAACATTTTTTTAAAACTTTAACTTTAACCAAAAGACAATAATAACAGTGTAGTAGGGTCTCTGTCTAACATTATATAAGTTTTAATCTTGAACCACATCGTTACTTAATATCAGGTGAGACGATCACCAAAAGCTAAAATTAAAAGTCATTGAGTCATAAGTAATACTACTAAGCTACTTATAACTATATAATTTTTGTTCAGTACTTGTTTGATGAAAATACGATGCTTATTTGTTGATAGTTCAAAGGTGCACAATTCTTTAAAACGCAAATATAAAACACTTTTTCTAGCTACGACTATGATGTTGCGTTGTCAGGCATTCTATAGGTATCATAATATAATTTATCAGCATTCAACATTGATTTAATGAATTTTTCTCCCACGTCTTTAATTACAAATAATATTTTTTCCAGCTTAAGTTATGGAAGCGCAAGCACCGAAGTCTCTTTCCAAAAACGGAATATTCTCAGTTAACAACAGTCGATGAAGATTTAATAGCTCTCATGTCATCTACCACTTTAAAAGCGGTGGAGACTCATGAATTATGTTTAAGTAAAAACAAGCTGGAGGAACCAACATAGCAATGTAAAACGTCAATATAAATTATAGTAATTTTATACTGCAGACTGATATATAGAAAATTGAACTATGTAAATAAAAATTAATTTTGATTAATAAAAATATGTCACGGATATCTAATGTGAGTGACAATTCAACTCGGAATATGAAATATTTTTATGAAGATACTCATAGGTTTAACTGAAAATGTGAATCTATAAAAATATTTTCCGAAAGTAATAGATACAGGCTGGTATTAATATTATCTATTCAAAGGGTACGTCGAGGAAGGATAAAAATGTACATAAGAAAAACTCTCACTGACAAAATGTGTTATCAAATGATAATAAATCACAATAAATAAAATATTGAAATACACTAAAGTAATTAATAAAATTAAATACTTAATAGTCATAATAACTTAACTTTGATTCGATCTTTTTCTCCTTTAATTAATTTCTATATCAAAAATATTTTTCTAAAAGAAGTGCGTTCAACTTGTTATGAATGCTTAATTTAATGTACTCGTACTTATTTTAAACTTTCATGTAAATAAATACTACATTTCAGTTCTCTCATTGTATTTTTAATTAGTTCATTGCAGCTTTGTTGAAAGTCTAAATTTCATTACTCGTGTGTATCTAGCTCACAGAAACATCTTTCTTATATATACTTTGTAACATTCCCTGAAACATATACGATAAAATATATTTTAATTGTTATAGTCAAAACTCGTATAATTTAGAAATGAATGAATGAATGAACACTGGCAAATTAAGAACTTTAGTTTTGTGGGAACCATTCTCTCAGTATAACTGAGAATATCAATTATTAATAAAAATAAGTGTATTAGCAAGATTGACACCAATGGCTTTATTTTTCAACATCAATTAAATAATTAAACTATTTTTAAATGAAAGTTTTAATCCAAATTCAAATTAAATTCCGCATAATATTGGAAGCATAAAGGCTTATGATATAACAAATTCCTTTTAAATTTACATCCTTATGCTTTTGCGTTTACATAATTTAAAAAAAAATTGGTTGTCTGTGAAGTCGGTTTACTGACGATAGCTGAACGTAACAACGTCATAAGAAAATACTGATGGAATGGTATCATTTTTCAAATAATATCGAAAGAATAATTACCTTTATCGCCGCAATTATCATTGCTATAAACAATTGACACCACATTCACTTTTCACTGCACTTCATACTTGACGAAAACTTGTAAATGTATTATTGTATAGCAGCTGTCCACGCGGACGCATTGCTCACTCAAGTAGGAGAGAAACAGATGTCAAACGCTGCCGAACGCGGAGGCGGTTTGTGCCTCTTTGTCACTCGTTCCGCGCTCTCACTTGCACTTCAAGCCTTAAATAGAACGCCTCAAAGCGAGATAACGCCGCATGAGTCATGTTTTTTCGTGCGTGCAGCCGGCTCCATCGAATTATAAGACATTGTCACGTCAAAAATTGTTTATCTAGTGTTAATACGTAATATAAACAATTATAAACAAAAGTTATTTTATATGGAAAAATGCCTGGAAGAAAGTTTCGATTAAACTTGGTTAATTATATTATTTTAAAATTAAAAACCTACGAGATGGTTTAAACCGTTTACGTTTTAAATTGTTTTCATAATAAAATCAAACGATCGACCGGTCGACGCGACGCTCTGTATAAATTAAAACATTAGTGCTACCTCTTAAAAAGCTCTTGTTTTAATTTTATGATAACGAAGCTTGCTTTATTTTTATGTACCTGAATGAATAATCAAAATATACAATCTAAAAACTTTTTATGGGTTCACGATTAGTTTCTTTCTCTATCTAGCATTTAAAGAAACTAATACAATTAAAATGAAGCCTATTTTTTAACTCGTTTATGTAATATTATCGTTAGTATATAATACGACTTTTGTTTTTATAACAACAAAAAATAATAAAAAATTGTATTTGATTTACTGAAACCTTTTTTATTGAAAAATAAACACAAATTAATAAAAATTCAAATTTATCAATGTTTGAATGATTTTACAATCGTAAAATAAACTATTCAACACTGCATGTGTAAATGAGCCCTCAGAGAGAAGCCACACGATGTGTTATCTGTACGTTGCGAAGCCTGAGCTGAGATGTTAAATAGTTTTACATAAAAATCACAAGGAGTTGCGACAGAACGCGTCGCGACATCGTAAGTCGACGTAGCGCGCGCGTAACGTACGACGGAGTCAGTGAGGTGAGCGGGGACCGGGAGGGTTGAGGTGGTGTAACTGAAGTGGTAGCGCAGGAGGGAGCAACACTAAAATGACATACACTTCACTGGAACGCAGCGACATCGTAGTACCAGAGGCGTTGCGTTGCGACAAGTCATTGCTCGTGTGGCCTCAGCCTTAGTTGTTCAATATTGATATAAATATCAACTATACAAGGGGTGGTATTCGCAGTAAACACGGAATGGATACCTTATTTTAAGCTGTATTTAAGCTTTCTAGTTAGACACGGAATGGAAGTATACGCTTATAATACAACATGCATTGTGCACATAGCCTTATAATTTCAAAATTGTGACAATCTAAGCTTAATACAAAAATTACTAATTTACAAACATTTTGTACAAAATTTCGCGAGAAAAAAGGAAACCGTTGATCTTTTGACTATTAAAACTTTAAAGGTGTTTTCAAATATAAATACTTTTTATAAACAAAAAAGCTATTCAAGCATCTTAGAGTAAATTTTCAAGCTAATGTAATTATTGTGTATTGGTGCCGATTGGAAATATAAGGTCCAGGATATACAGGATGAAGTAACAATCAATGTGTTATGTTATTTGAGGTTAGCATAGAATTCGGTGTTAACATATCTTATTGTCCTTATTTCGAAGATAACATTAAGTCGTTTATCAAAACCTAGTCAAGTATTGTATTCGTGTAAATATCGTTCAATTATTAATGTAATGATAATGATGATGATGGTGATGATTAATCTAATTGTCGTTTTGTAAATATATGTAAATAACACTGACAGATGTAAATAAATTGATGGTTTTTATGACGAGTAATATCATCGTTTTATTTATTATTTAACATGTTCAAAACTGTTTCTATTCAAATCATAATTACGAGAAGACATTCTACGACGTCTTATTGTAGCAATTCTAAAAGTAGCCTCAAAAGACCAGGTTAAGGCTGCCTGTCCACTGAAGCAGAGTAGAGCGGAGCGGAATTTTATGGAATTCAATTGGTCGATATTAGCACAGCTCCGCTCAGCTACACTTCAGTGGACAGGCAGCCTTAAAATCAGTTATATATTTGTCATACAATTAATGTGGTTGACAAACACTATACACACCAAACTCTTCGAGCCGCCAACAATAGTTGGCGGGTTAGTCGGCGACTTCGCGTCGTTGTATGTCGAAATACTTTGTCAGCAACATATGGGTGACACGATAGGAGTAACTTTGTCTCCGCTGTTAGTCACTGACAAGTGTGGAGGTACGTTGTGTCTTGTGAATCATTCAGTAATTAATAACGTAAGGGAGCAAAACTGTTAATGTTAACATTTAATAATGAACAATATACATATAATATTTAAACGTTTATTTAATTCACATCTATTTAAATCTATTGTAAAAAAAATACAAATTACGGAAACATAGATTTACCAACAAACAGTTTGCAAAGACCGTTTATAATTCCACAATAACCACTTTGAATGATAAAAATTTATAACAGTGATAGTTGTTTCATTGATGCACTCCATATTTCAAAACAAACGCCACGTCATGAGTCAGTATACGTCGAAAGTCGCGGGTAAACTGCGTGTGACGCTTCGCACGAGTACAATTTACAAAGTGGTATATGTTATGTTGAATAAAGCCTGATTTATAGTTTTACGCTTTAATATTGACCGTCCATAACTTCATAGCTGCCTCATAACACGACTGCTATGCTCGTGTACCTTGTGTCCTAGGTTCGATTCTCAGGTCGAGCAAAGTACTATTGGGTTTTTCTATGAATTTCTCAGTAGCAACCTGGAGTTTGGGTATGTGCCCGATTACTGGCAATAGGCTCACCCCCTATTTACACAGGATCCTAAACTTACCCGGCGAACTGTGTGTGTACACCTCTGCCTAACACTTAGAGGATTACAGGCGTGATGGTATATTATGTAACTTCATAGGAACGAATAGTGCGCTTAGCTCGCGTCGCACACATTTATCATAGGTTTTTTAGGTAGGATCTCTTTGGTTGTTAATAATATTGAATTCGTAACGGTACTTCTACGGTATTTATTTAAATAAAAAAAACTGTAAAGGACAATCTTAATATACATTAAATAACCTAGTTAAGTAACAAACTTATCTGGATAAAGAAATACAGAATTCCAGAATAGCTTCTCAAATAAAATAATATTTTTAATTATTATGTTGAAGATAAAAATGTTTACTGTGAGTCAACTTTAGAAAATAAACATATACCAGCGCGAACTCTTTTCTAGGCTTTTTGAAGAACTACAATTCTTTACAACATTATCTTGATTTATCTCAAAAAGTTTAGCCAGCGAAAGCTATGTAAGCGCCCGAAAATCATTTTTCGACTTTTCTATTATACAAAAACATAATTGGAATGTATTTTTTATACAAACCTTCCCTAAAAAATATTCTAAACTTTAGTGAAAATCGCATTAAAATTCGTTGCGTAGTTTAAAAGATCTAAGCGTACATAGGGACAGATTAAAACTTCGCATTATTCAATACTAGCAACCACTTGTGACTTCTTTCGCGTAAATTACAATATAATAAATCTTTTTGGAGTTCATCTCTACTTGGGGCAGCCCGACTGCTGAATACTGCTACAGAACATCGCAGCGAAATATCCTTGTGCTGTGTTCACTCGGTGAGTATGGTTTCCAAAGCTCCTTGCGGGAAGTAGGTACAAGGCAGGCAGTAAACAGATACCATTATGCAGGCCGTACACTTGTGTTGGCTTCATAAAAAACTTAGTATTTAAATACTAACGACTTCCGTTATTAGTCGGTGTATCCGGTCTGAATGATGTTTTAGCGGACGTTGTTTCGGTACGCCATCTGAACATAGTTTTCATAAACAGGAATTATAATATAAATCATTGTTGACATCATGTTAAGGGACAGTATAGTACAAGGAATATAACTATAAAGATGTTACGCTCTTTCTATGACACCAAGCCTGCGGCCTTATACTGCATAAACTTTTTTAACATCTTCGCTGTATAAAAAGTACGTAAAAACATGTCAAGCTGTTTAGTTAAATCCAAACATACAAACAGATAGACGGAATTTTTTGTAGTGTTATATGAATTAGTAATCAGTTGTCTGTCAAAAATTTGGAATAAAATATTTGTACAGACAGAGCTACCGATTTATTAATATAAATTACCAACTAAATATGAGTAAACAATCGTAAATCTGAATTATTATTAAAAGGCTATGTCATTTAACAGCTTATAAAATAAACCTTCAAAAGTTCCAAATTCAACGAATATTTCTTAAATAAATAACATGGGAGTATTGGAACGAGAAATCAAATATTTAATAAGTATTTACTCTGCCAATTATCATTTCGAATGGCCGTTTAATAACTTCTACAGAGAAAATATTGTGCCCTTTTGGAAACTGTTCCGTTTAATTAAACAACAATTTATAACTCAATCGAATCAATTTAAGTTAATTATTATATTTATTTATACTGCTTAAGCGAATAGGTTTTTGAGTTAAGCGTTGTTATAATACTTAATTCACTTAGCCGATTTATGTGACTAAGTCTATTGAGAACGATGATTCGTTTTTCTTTGGAAATTTTGTTTAGAAATCTAAATTTAAATTATTGAATGAAAATTAATAGTAATGTTTGCAATTGGAAATTCGAGTCCACAAGTAAAAAATATATACCAGGGTCTTAGCAAACCTGTATAAATGATATTTTTAAACTTTATTCGTTGAGTTATATCATACTAGCTTCTGTTCATGACTTCCTCTGCGTAGACTTTCGAATTGGGTCTTTACCGGAATAAAATTAATCAGTTGTGTTATTATAGGCTAAATAAGCCGTGTGCTAAATCTTATACAAATCCATTCTGCCGTTTTTTATGTGATTCAGCAAGAAAGATACAAACTTTCACATATATAATATTAGTAGGATTATATTGATTATCTATAACCTTGGTTTCGCACGCTTTTATTGCGAAATCATTATTTCTTACGTCATGAAATATTATGAATTTTTGGATAAAAATAAGTAAAATTGTATTTTTTTATGATTTTTAATAGGTAATAATTTTTATAGTCTATCAATTGTAAATTACATATCATACTTCGGATGTATTTAAAAAAAAAATTAAAATCAGTCAAAACGTTTTTGAGTTAAATCTAGATACACAAACAGACAACATTTTTTTCGTCAGAGTGTTGATCACTAGTTTTAATATTAGATCTATCACAAAATTTGTAAAAAATACACGTGAGTACAGACATACCGCACTAAATAATTGTTGATTAATTAATTATTCAACCTTAAAATTCCGACTCCCGAAATTTATTCACAATGGGCCCTGAAAAATGTATTATTATTTATGTTACAGTTATTACAAAACTCATGTAAAAACGACACCATTAGCGGTGTGACAATAAAAACAGATTATCGCCAGCCCTGACGACACGTAACTCGCAACACACACGGTCGCTTAGTTCGTCTATTAAAAGTGTTATTATGTATTCGATTATTTTTATACGTAACTATTTTATACGATAATAGATACGTTAAGGTTTTTTTTACAAGTACCTTTTTCTGTTTGGGAATTTGTTAAGGGCTTGTTATAATATTTATCACAATATCTAAACACTTTCCAATTTCATGAAACGAACTTTCGGATAAATTAGATAAGGCTGCAAGCTTAATTCCAAATGAAATCACTTGTTGGCTTAGTTTCATAACAACAGCCAAAATACATCTACTATTGCACATAGACCTCTCCTAGATCGCTACAATGACCGTTCCTGCGCAGCAGCAGTTTCATACAACTATTACCAGGTCGTCGGATCTGCCCACGCTGCGTGTTCCGGTATGTTGTTGCCACTCGAATACTCTTTAGCCTCATCGGCTATCCATTGTACGAGCTGCCTACACCCATCAGTTTTAAGCAACCATTACCAGATGTCGGTCTACCTTGTGGTGATTCTGCCCATGCTGCGTCGTCCGGCTTGCGGTTGCCACTAGAACATTCTTTAGCCCCATCGGATATCCATTCTACGAGCTCCGTGCTCACCCACTACCACTTATGTCAGTGAATTTGGTTCATCTGCGGATTTTCTAATTTTAATCTAGTTTTGCTTCCATTTACAATATTTAAATTGCCGTTCTCCAACATTACTGATAACCGAAAAAAATTGCAGTATGGCCCAAAATTTTTTGTAAGGATAATAAAATATTTCTAAGACCATAATAAAACAAATCATTTTCTGAGACTGAACTGAACCAATACGTGTGTTCGGAAAGGTGCATTTGAAAGCCAGTTTCGCTCTAGGCATAGCATGTTCTTGTGGCAACTTAACGATCTCTTAACATAGTTATTGTGTAAAGTGGTGCTGGAACTACTGATGAAACAGGAAACTACATTCATTATCTCTAACAAACATAAGGTTTTTTTTTTAATTTTATATTGCAATTAATACGATCGAAAAATCTAACAGGAAAGTTAATCCAACATGTATGTACGTTCAACGCTAAGCTCGTATGTCAAACAAGGACCTACCAACTTCACAGATAAACCGTTTCGTATTCGAAATAGATCTCCTGGAAAGGAACAAATGTCGTGAGAAAACAAGCCTTTATTTTGATAGCAGTTGGAACTTCGGGACTATGTGTTAAATGACTAGCCCGAAGAGAATAAGCCGAGGAAATCTAGAATTAGATTTGGCCCGTCTTATCCTCTTGAAGAGGCAATTTCACGTAATGTTTGCAATGTCGTTTATTTATTGCCGCGCTATGTTAGTGCAGATGGGATGTTCTTATTCTGGGTTACAATGAAATGCTTCTTAAACCCATATCTGCATGGTATAAAATAAAATTGTAATACTGTTATGCCCGTGGATAATAAAATGTCGTTTGTTTTCACAAAAATAAGTTATTCGTACTAATTAAAACAAAAATTAAATTGCCTCATAAGCCTTGTGGTCGTAAGCGCGAGGTCCTGGGTTCGATTCCCAGGTTGAATAAAGTGTTATTGGGGTTTTCTATGAAAATTCTCAGTAGCAGCTCGGAGCTTGGCTTTGCGCCCGATTAATGTCAATAGTTTCGCCCCTATTACATGGGACCTAAAAAACACACTCGGCGAACTGTGGGTGTACATTAGTACACCTCTGCCTAACCCTTCGGGGATACAGGCGTGTTGGTATGTATGTATGTAAAACAAAAATAAAACAATCTTACTACTACTACTACACTACTGCACTGTGGTAGTACTTGCAGTATCTGTGGTTTACACTATTCTGTGGTTATAGTCCTAGTTGGATATATCACAATTACTCACCAGTTTTGATGAGTTCAGGGTCGGGATACTTGGATTCCGCCATATTCACAGTTTTTGGATTTTTGTTAAATTTATATCGGCAACGGTGTTCGTGCCGGTGCACGCGTACGAGAAGAGGCGGAAGGGGAAGGGGGGTGAAAAAGCACCAAAATGGTTGGCAACTGCGATTCACCAATCAAATTGGCCCATATTGAAACGTGTACGTTTTGTTCCGTTTTATGCAGACTTTGACTGAACAGTCCTCTTGTAGATTATGGAGGGTAGGGGGAAGGAAAACCATCTTATATGGAGGACAAGTTGAAAAAGTGTCTAGCTGTAAGCAGCAAATGACAGTTCAAAAACCCACCAAAATGAAGCTATTGTAGCAAGTGGGAATGATACTTTTCGTGTTTTATAGTTTTCAATGCTGTAAAACTAAAAAAAATATATTAAACAATAATGGAAAAAGTTATAACTTTTGGCGTCATCTTCCAAATTTACGCACTTGCTACCGTGGTGCCATCCTAATTTAACGCTTTTCGACAGACACTTTTTGATACATAGAGATTGGTACTCCTGGATTCTATCATCCATATTGCAGATTTTTTCATTTTTACGCTTCTTGTTTTCGCTTGGTTCTCCAAGATACAACTGTTATCTCTCCGAACACTGGTCGCTTATATATAGCATACGGACATTGTTTAAAAGGGGAAGTGTTCTATTATTAGACATTGCATGTTAAATAACACATAGACAGCTTTGAATGTGTACATGAATAGCGATGCGTTTTCTTTACTACTCGACGTTTGGAGTAGATTTATTGGACTTATCCAGTTTTTCGAGAAAAGTAATTCCTTTTTTATTATGCAGATCGCAACAATATAAGTATCTAAACGACAAGTTAACTTATTTGACTTCACCTGGCTAACTGTTATCTACATTTATTACAATAAAACTTATAAATATGTATAATATATCCTGATTCGTAAAAAAGTCGTAGCTTACCACCAACTGTTCGGGTGCAACAAATCAGAAAAGAGAAAAAGAAAAACAAGCTATCTTCTGGAACATATAATATATTTAATGAATTGTTATTAGCCCTAACATAAATGAACTACATAATTATTGTAACTATTTTATTATCCTGGCAACACTATGTAACTTTTTGTATCTACGATGTGTGCGATCAGGGTTATCTGTCTATAAAATAGTAAATTGTACATGATATAATATTACTTTGGCAACTGCTACAAATTGTGGTCCTTCAAGCCGGATTTAAACTAGAGATCTACGGATAACTGCTACAGTAAATTATGAAGTAATTAATTGCCTGACATCTAGCGCACTGGATATTGGCCGGTGTTTTTTTATATCCTAAAATCGAAGCGAAATAGGGATAAAGTGAAGAAGAAAAATTCTTACAAAATATTCAAATGTAGATAATATTAAACGCTTAACTAAAGTGATAAGTAAAAAAACCGTAATAAAACAACTACACTTCAGGCTCATGAGAGTTATGTTTGTTAACACATGTCGCCTGCGGTGTTATACTTAAAGTATACGTTAGTCAAATTTCGTCTCGAACCTATACTATAAAATAAAATAAAACGTATTTTTGTATATGTATGTGTGTGTGTGTTAACTCCTACGCACGATTGGAGTTTAATGATTATACTTAGAAAGCACGATTGTCTTTGAATATGTAATAGGAAAAGAGGTGATTGATTGTTATACATGATTTCATAGTGAAAGCGTAACGCTTTTAGTTAACGCTCAATGTAACGCTTTTATAAATTTCACTCCATATAAAATATTCATACCGGGGTTCTTATGTGTAAATCAATTCATAAGAAGTAAACTTCAATAATATTAAACTCAAGGGAATATTTTTTATTTGTTTGAAGTCGCTAATCTTTGGAGCTACCAATCATATTTCAAAATCCATCTTTTAATTTTATAGTTTTTTTGAGGAAACTTATAGGCTATAGAACTTCACGTTAAAATCCTAAGGAGTGAAGCTGTAACCATGAACGTCAAGTAATCTGGCAAGCTGTGGGCAAGTACGGAAAGAGAGAAAACGATAAGCAACAACACGGTGCAAAGTTGGTCGAATAAATAGAACACGAGTGAAACCGCGGGGCACAGCTAACTCATAAAGAGTTAATTCCAACCTTGAGATGACCTCCCAGGCCGCAAACATAAAATTCATTTCAACCGCAATACCTCCGATTTCTTTAACAAAATCCAAGGCAATACAAAACAAAAAGGAAAGAAACAAATGTAACCTGAAAGAGATTTATATTGTGCGGCCGGTAAATTAACTCTAGAGATGTTATACCTCGCTTGGTTTTTATTATTTAACACTCGGACCTTGTTTTTTACGGACAAAGGCCGGCGCGGGTTGAAATGCGAAATAAAATTTGAAACCCCACCTTACGGCAATGCCGCAAAGATTTTTCAGTCACAACAAAAGGTAGCGTGTGGGGTGGAATGTAAATTATGAATATTACGTTAACATTAGTATTACAATGTCGATAAAATATTAATAGCCACTATACATAGAACTGAAGTGTATGGGGAATTTTATTTTTAGTGTATCCATAAATATTTAAGTAAGGTACATAAATTTAAAAGTTATATAAATATGACCATTTAATTCCAAAGTAAGTAAACCTTGTATTATGGTAACTATGCGGATGATATATACGAATACGTACATATTATAAACTAGCTGCTATGCCCGCGGCTTCGCTCACGTGGACTACAGAATTCCCGGGCCAATCTTGCTCCCCGCTCCCGGCTATTTTAAAGACAAAAATGCTTATTGTGGGTGTTCCTTAGAAGATAGATATATACTCTCGGTAACTTTTTTGTAGGTCTTTTTAATGTTTATAATTATTTAATAAATGAATTTGCTATATATCTTATGGTTTAATCAGCGTAAACCATTTAAGCACTCGAATTGATTCACCATGACCAGATTTTTTTTTAATTTGTGCGGTACCCTAATTCTTATTCTAAAATAAAAGTAGCTAAGTTACTCTCTACACATCTGCAGTAATGCTCACCCTATTTGGTAAGAAGCTGTGATGAATCACACCAGCGCTAGACCACCAAACAGTGACCATCACTTTTCTAGGGGTAAGTTTTCGTTTAGGGCATTGTTTATGTATTGTTTTAGATATTTTCTCCCTAGCATGCGGTGTAGGAATTTGGATAGGTATTTTGCCGGCCACTCACCTCGCAAGTGCTGATGTTGATTTTCGTGGCTTCTATGCACTGCACATAACGCACTGTTGAAGCACTATGGAACCCCGGGGTTTGTGAAGTCCGAGCTTAACTATTATTTGATTTATACTTTTAATTTGTGACGGAGATGCAATAGTTTTATGCGCTCTGTTAGGCGACACGTTTTGTCTTGTCTGTTTTTTCAACTATCACTCGTCGCACGTGAGTTTTTGGTTTTGTTTGTAGATGGCGCTAATAGTGGCCGAGGTAGGAAAAGTTATGAAGGAATATATGCATGCTCTAACAGTTTAGGTGTTGAACCAGGATCCAACCAACTTGCTGAGTGCTTGCGGTTATCAAACAGAATCCATTTTTCATCGCAGGTAACAATGCGGTTCAAAATTCCTTCATTTGTGTGTCTGTTGAGCAGTGCAAGGCACGTCTCGACGCGTACTTCGTTCTGGCGATCATTGAGTTCGTGGGGCACCCATTTATCAAGCTTTTTTACCTTGCCAATTTGACGCAAATGGACCAATATTGTTTTGACGCTAACGTCGAAAGCTGCTGCTAATTCAGCCGTAGATTTTGTATCATCAGCTTCCACAATTGCCTTTAATTCGTCATTGTCGACCAAAGTCTTCGGACGACCGCGAGGTTCATTTTTCAGGTCGAAATTCCCAGAACGGAAACGAACAAACCAATAACAGGTGGTGCGTTGGTTTGTAGTGTTAGCTCCGTAAACGTCGTTGATGTTGCATGCCGCTTGTGCCGCGTTGCTGCCACGACGGTACTCATATTCCATAATTACTCGAATTTTTAACGTATCCATGATGATAAAAAAGATTGAAATGCGATGAAAATTGAACACTAATCAATAAACAAATGACTATTTTTGGAAAAAGAATTCCATGTTTTTAAAATAAAATTAATTTGAAATTAGAATTCTTAGCCAAACAAAAATTATTTTGATTTGAAATGGCCAGTACTGCAGAACGGCAATTTCATAGGTAAATACCTATTATATTGTCACGTTTGTACGTTATTGCCACCCGCCGGTACACTTCGCTACTCAATTAGTGAGTGTCTATTCTAAATAATTTTCAAGCTTCTCGTGAGAAACGTTAAGACGATTTTCAACACCCACTCCACACACGGACAGTTTACTCTCTCTTCTTAAATAGTAACAGTGCCCGCGGCACCACACGCGTTAACTACAGAATCGAAAAGATGTTGTGTTATAAATATATAAGTCACATAGAAGGCATCCAGAACAGATTTATCGAACATATTATGCTTAGGAGTAAATTTTTTGGAATTACCTGTACCAGTTCTGTCCACACTTGCAGATCGTCGAAAGGAGAACGATCAATTATTTTAAAGACGCTTTTATTAGCTTCATTCGTAACGGAAACTTTAAACATGATTTTGACCCCCTTCAAAACGTCGGATTAACTCGAAATTTGGCATACTTATCAAGGACCGATGGCAATTAAATATTTCAAACAGTTAGACCCGTTATCCTTACTAGGATAATCAGGATTAGTGAAAATCCCATTAAAAAATTGAAAATAAATAATAGTTTTAAATTTTTTTTTAAATATGCTTTTAAAAAAAATTCTAACAAATAAATAGAAAATACATATTAATAAATTTGAATTAAGAATAACTTAAAAAAAAAAGATTTTTAAAATATTTTATTGTAAAAAAAGCGTGAGGTGTTTTTAAATATATTATCAAAATTATAATCCTTCTATTCATATCTGCCAATAAAATGTGCATTTTCACAATATATTTTTTACACTATTCTTAATTCAAATTTGTTAAAATTTATTTTCTAGTTTTTTGTTGGATTTTCTATAAGAACGTGTTTTTTAGTTTTTTTTTTTTAAACTATTATTTAAATTACTCAGAAATTATTATATTGACTCCCATTCCTTGTTAGTGAAATTAGTTTCAGTTGTCCCCAGTTTAATGCTAGATATCATTTACTTTTTAATAACCTTCTTACCAAAACAAGATATGTAACAAATACCTTTTTGTTTAGCTCTTGATATATTATGATAAGTGTTTTAATAATATTGATATATTTGCATGCTCTATTTATTAGTACGTTTAAAAAATTCATACGACAAAGTATTTTACAAACTTGTTGTTTTTGTGTTTTTATTATTTTTGTTAATTTGTATTCTTTAGTATTTAGTTCTTTAGTATTTAGTTCTTTTTTAGTATTCATAATTTTGTTATTGTTGATAGTTGGAATTTTTTTTTGTTCTATTATTTGACTAATTTGGCTATTATTATGTGTAACTATATATTTGAACTTTTATTAGTGATTAGTAATATCAACTCGTACTGTTTATTGCTAGATTTTCTGAAAATGATTTTGGTTTGTGTTTAATTTTTTATTTTAAATTTATAATAAGAAATTGTAAATGTTTGTTTCTCTTGTAATAAATATTTTTTTTTGATAAGGGTCAAGTTTCTAAGAATTAAAACAAAAAAAAAATGATCAAAGTCTATCCAGTACCTTTTGCGCGATGCGCGCAAGTGAGCCAAGGCGCTGGAGCTAGCTAGATTAATATTAAGTAGCATGGACATTTCGATTACATCTACTTGTCTTGATTAATAGTTATCGATAAGCCGAATGCAATTCAATACCTGTTTGAATCTTGAGATTATTTGACTTCAAAGGTCAATAGGGAGATTGAAGAGCGGTCACCAGGGTTAGGCTTGTAGACTGAAATACGATCGGTGATTTCAATAAATAGCCAGAATTATGATTACACAAAATATTATATTATAGCATTTGATTGGTAGAAAAAAAAATTCGCATTTGACGGGCTTATCTATGAAAAACACTCGCATTTCGGTAACCGCGCGACGGCCTCGGCCGTCGGTGTTGTAACTTTTTTAATGTGAAACATCTAATGCGACAGTTGTTGGATCCAATGTTGGCGGATGTTGGCATTTTGTTGTAGATAGACTGGATCAGCTCTAAGTTTCATGTTAAAACAAGGATAGATTAAAGTGGGTAGGGTAGGGATCCCGAATAAAATGGTAATTGTTGAAATTTTTTATAGTACTCGCGGTGTGCCCGCAGTTTCACACGCGTTTATTACTACACAATAATTATTTAAATTCCTTTATTTTTACTCACATTGTTGACAATTCATATGCCGTATCAATTGAGGAGTGGAATGTATTTCCCGTGTACAATTATCATCAAAATCGGTTGAAAACTATTATTGTAATGTACAATTTCTAATGCATTATTAATTCTCAATCATAGTAGGCATGATGTATGTTCCCCGTCTACAAAATTTGATCAGAATCGGTTGAGAATTAATAAAAATTAAATTTTTTGAATTACTTTTTTGAAGTGAAAACATATTTTAGCGCGGTACGCATATTTTTAGATGAGATAAAATCTTTGGACTCGCGACACCGTTACGAGACGCAGCTATAGTGTGTGCATATATGCATGTACATATAGCAGACCGCGAATGCGTTTTTCATAAAAAAAATATTAAATGTATTTTAAAGTTTGTAATAATTAATAAAATATAATTCATAAATAAAATGCAATTCATAACCCAATAACTGAATAACCCTAGTACCCATCTAAAAAATTTTTAACGCGCCAAAATAAGTTTTCACTACTGTCGGCACTCTCGGAGTGCAACCCGTAATTTTTTTTTAATTCTAGAAGAAATATTGACATTTACCGTATAGCCCATTAGTTATGTAAATAGAAAGACTTCCCGTGTTTAAAAATTATCAAAATCGGTTAAGAATTAATGAATTTTTTTTATTTTTTTATTTTACTGTTCCCAAAAGTATTATTGAAAATTCTCATTACTTATCACTCATGGAATGACTTATACTTCCCGTGTACATAATTGAATTAAGGAAAATATATATTATTGAATTTTTTTTTACGTTATCTAAAAAGAATATTAAAATTTCTTATACCTTATCAACTGACGATGATATAAGCATCCAGTGTGCAAAATTTCATAAGAATCGGTCAATCCGTTTTTGAGTTAAATCCGGACATACAAACAGACAGACTGACGAACAAAAAAATTTAATGGCATAATCGTGATCAGTATCGTTCATGTAATATGCGTATCGGGAAATTTTGGGAAAATATGAAAAGTACAGACAGGACTACAGATTTATTAATATAGATAGCTAGACTCATATAATACAAAAAAAAAAACAACAAAAAAATCAATCAAAAACGTGAAACCCCTTTTATTCCTTTCTTACCAAAACTATTAAGTATAACAAAATCAATTAATCAACAGACCAGAATGACAATCAACAAACTGGTTGGTATGGCAGCCGATGTCATTTCACCATTATCGCGCATGCGCATTTGGTGTTCCCATATTTTGTTCATAGAAACCTTCATCCCGTATTTTCTACCCTTAAAGTTTTATTTTCGTTGCAAAAAGTACCCCATGTCCTTTCCCAAAGTCCAATCTATCTCTTTACCAAAATTCATCAAAATTGGTTCAGCGGTTTAGGCGTGAAAACGTAACAGACAGACAGAGTAACTTTCGCATTTATAATATTAGTATGGATGGTGATTGTTTTTTATAATATACTATTTCCATTTCTTTATTTTCTCTATGACAGTTCTAATTTGATAGTTGTAGTGTTGTGACCAAATAAGTAATGATATCGATTGCATGTATTTATTACGATTACGACATTGACGATTCATCAGATTTTGATTAAAATAAATAAATAAAGATTACCTGTCGTTATAATTATTTCGTTTCATTGTCGAGTACACGTCATTCATCACAGTAAACGTCATATTTTTATAAAATAATGAGTACATAATATAAAAAAGACGCTCGTTCAAGTTTTCACAGGAGCTGTCATCGAGAAAATAAAGAAATGGAAATGGTATAGCTAGGCACATTGTCTACGGCAACTAAAGTCTAGGTCCGTTCCCTCGGTGTGGAGCCCTTGAGTCTAGCAGCCGCTTGCGCGATACAGTGACACTGCACTTGCATTCACTAGCAACTAATATACACCTTTACACTGGATCCCAAACTCCTGCACACTACACAGGTAAATAGGTTGTGTAAGGGACCTTTTTTGTAATATGTAGTTAATTAGACAAAAAATTACAGATCATTTATTACATAAACTCGTTCCTTCCTTCCTTACTGGAGGCAGAAATATGTATATAATTTATAGTTAGGGATTTAGTCAGATCGCGATGTTGTTGCTTATCCGCCAACAGCCCAAGCCGAGGTACGACCTCTTTGGCACCCTTGAGCATGTTGCTACGGTTTTGCGGCTGAGTGCCTTCAGCGCTCGCTCTCAAGCCCGGTCAAGGTGTATAAGCCGTCTAAGACGCGATTTTTTTTTGGCCTTTAGGGGCCATCCATAAATTACGTCACACGTTTAGGGTTGGGAGGGGGTCGACGAAGTGTGACATTGTGTGACAAGGGGTGGGGAGGGGTCCCAAATTTTGTGACATCACATTTTTTCAAAATATTATATTTTATATCTAAGTACATTAGAACTTCTTTAAATCGAAAACCTCCCAAACTCGAAAGAATGTGTTCCCTTCCATTCACGCCCCAAAACCTCCTTTGCACTAAATCTCATCCCTCTAGTCAAAATAATCAGAGAAAAAATTAAATTGGACTTCTGTATCTCGAACATAGCAATATTTTATTTAACAACTTTTACAACTCGATTATTTGAAACTTATTACCTTTATACTTCGAAGAAAAATTAGTTATGTTAGTTATGGATTAAGTTTTTATCTTTCATTAAAGTGATTTTTTTTTGTTTTGCTAATTTTTATATCTTTGTTTGATTTGATGTCGATTTTATTGAAAAATAATTTAAATGGTAATTAAAATAATTTTCGAACACTGCTGTTTTAATTTCTAATTATAAAATTGCAAAATGTGTGACATCATACTAGATAGGGGGGTTCTCACAAATGTGACCAGCTGTGACAAGGACGGGGGAGGGGTCAAAAAAATCATGAAATTCGTGTGACGTAATTTATGGATGGCCCTTACGGTTAACAGTGTAGTCGTGAAAAAAAAGTAGCATGAAGAGATGAGAAAAGAATCGAATTCATCTCTGTCCGAGGTCATTACTTCTCTTCGATAAAGATTAACTTTGAGCGCATTAAAAAAAGAAGAAATACTTACATCTCATAATGTTTTTCTTTTTTATTATGATCAAATCCAAATCCTTTTTCGCCTGTAATAATCTTTCGTTATACCGAGTGGAAATATTTCGGTGTAATTAAAATTTTACCGTCATAACTCCGGCCTCCGGGGCTGTGTCAGTGATAACGTGAATTTATGTTTATTTGTGGGGTGGAGTTTGACTAAACATTTTTATTTTAAAGACTTATAAAAGTTTTATTTCGGACGTAAATTAAATGTCATCTGATTAGCACGCGCGTACAAAAGAGTTGCGTTCTTGCGTACACATTTTATTTTTCGTTGATTATTATTTATGCGGTACCTTGAGTCCTTGTGGTAGTGGTCTACGATTGAAAAATCGTTTTAAAAACTTTATATGTTGTAAGTAATTAATACCAGTAAATTAATGTTTAGTGATTGTTTATGTAAATAAAGAATATGATTTAAAAACGTGGTAATATGGCAACGTGACCACGAATGTATTTTTTTTAGAACTGACTCTGAAGCCGCTGCGGCTTTTACTCATCGAACTTGGAGACGACAAATGACGTTATCGTTCAATTTATACTTGTAACACTAAGGTTAATTTCGACTTCATTGTGATACATTTGACTAAAATATAAGGATATTTTACATTTCAGTAGAACGTTGTTTCTTTACTCTATTTGTAAAGTTATTTTCGATCCGTAGACCATGAAAGACTTTCATAAAATTTTAAGAGTATTTTGCGGTGGAAAACAAACGGATTATCGGAGAGAGAGCATGGAACGTCCAGGTGTTGAATTATTGATTTGTTTTGTATTGTTTAACCAGTTTATATTGACCTTTCAGGGTATTAACTTTCCGCTTTGAAATAGTGGGATTTTATCTTTAACATTTTCTGAGGAACGATTTGAGACGTCAACAAAAATATAATCTAATATGTTTTATATTTAACAACTACTTATATTGTGTTAATACCTGTTATGTTTACGACTGTACTTGGCCTTGGCTGTGTGTTGTCGGGTGTGCGGGAGCGAAGTTGACCGCCCGTCCTCTGCAGAGAGAACGGTGGGTAAGCTGGCGTGGGCGGTGGCACGCTCTGTTTGGAGAGACGGTGGAATTGAACGCGTTTGCTGTTTCGATTTGGTCGAGCGGGTCAGTGAAGATGTTACGCGGTCGGCGTTTACTCCGGCAGGCATTGGGGTCGGGAACATATGAAGCTGCCGCTTTGATTAGCGAATTCGCGTGGTTCGACGCGGTGTCGAAATACGAGCGAGAAAGGTGTTTAGCATAAGCATGTATCGAAGGAAGGTCCATATATCTATGGAAATCTTCCATACGAACATACTAAGGGGCGCCGGTAAGGCGGTGAAGAAACCTATTCTGGATGGCTTGTAAACGTTTCCAATTATATCTTGACACATGTGCGAACACAACGCAGCTATATGTCATTATCGGTCGGATACACATCTTGTAGAGCGTAATATACTATACTACCCGTGAGAAGCTAGTTATAGTAAGCGGACAAGTTCTTCTTCTTCTTTTTTTTTGTTTTGGCACCGCAAAAAGCACTTGCCAGCGTTAATGTTTTCAAGCACTCGTAGTAGTAGGTATTTCATTCAATGTGTGTTCAAAGTGGCGTCTAACAAGATGGCGACTCCCTTGTTAGAACGATCTACGGAGTTTTTGTGAGATTGCATTGCATTTGCAAATTGCATGCTTTCAGTTTATATTTACAATCCACTTCACTTAAACACAATAGCCAACCTATATCACGCCAAATACCACCAATATTACATAATATAAGGTCAAAAACCTATGTTAGTGAATTTAAAATAAAAACCACAACATGTTACTTCAAGATCCCGCCAAAAACTCAAAGCGCGCAAGTTGAATGCAGAGTTTAGGAATTCGATAGTGTTGTGTAACCTAATTAGAATGATTGCTGGTGATAACAAAGATGCCGATAAATTTTAACGTTGTTTTAAATTTAAAATTTACACATTAGTTAGCACAATGAAAAACCAAAGTAATAATTTATCAATCATTTTTTTATCAATGATTTCAAACTGAAAAAAATAAATATCTGAAATTTAATCATCGCCATTTCCTGTGCTTGGCGATGAATAAAAACATGATTTTTTGTAACAGATTTTGTTGAACTCGAATTTTAACGTTGTTTTAAATTTAATATTTACGTATTAGTTAACATAATGAAAAACCAAACTAATAATTTATCAGTGATTTCAAACTGAACAAATAAATATCTGAAATGTAATCGTCGCCATTTGGCTGCAACTTGAGCATTAACGCAATCAGTGAGAGCACAATAGTTTATCAAGACAGTACTCACATCACAACAGTACTAACGCGTGAGGAGAGGCGTGTGGGCGGCGCGGCGGGGGGAGATGCTCCCGCTTTTCACCTCAGGCCCTGACTGTATTCAACTCGCGTGCTTACTATAGTTAGTAGTTGCGAGTGGTATAATAAAATAATACACAGAAAAAAAATTACACAAGAGCTTGTGTAATTTACTTATATATAATTATTATATTTTAACTATAACGCCAAATGAAAAATGGCAGATACTAAAGTATTAAAAATTTGTGAAAACAAACATCAAGCAATAATTTGTCTTCATGACAAATAGCAGAGGGCCCTCCAATAAATACGCGTTCCTCAGCATTGTTTCCAGATATCTTTCATTAATCATTTTTATGTGCGTAATTAATATAAAGATCCCAGCGACAATAGCGCTCCAGAGCTATTACGTCTTTCGGAGAAAACTTTTAGGTAAGATTGTTACCATCCCGTCAAATGTTATAATAGTTCGCTCTCATTTTTATTATTGCTTAAAAATATCTTGGACATCAGTTCTTTAGAATTATAAAGTGTTGCATTTTGAAAGATTTATCTAATAATAATAATTTATTGGAACCATAAATCATATTACAACAATAAACAAAAATGTACGATATTAGCTACATTAGTGAAAACTGTGTCGCAGCCAATAGCGCCCACTTCCGGGCAATTTAACAGTGGGGTCTGCGTTCCATAATACAATGAAAATAGGTACAACAAAAGTACATTAAAAAATTTAATTTTTCTATTAAATTACCAATATTTAGAGTCGTAGAGTATCATGAGTGTATATATGTGTGTATGTGAATGCGCGCGTGCATGTATGTGGATGTGTGTGATTGCGGGTGTTTGTTGTTTGAATGTGTGGTGTGTTTTCGTTTGTGTGTTAGAATGTGCGTGTATGTAACGTAAAGTGTATTGTAAAATGTAATGTAATGTGCGTATATTTTGTGCACCATATATAGAAGTATATATGAATATGATTAAGTCTAAATATGTAAGGAAAATAATCTTAAGGTTTAATTATATCTTCAGTTTCCCATAAGTAAGTGTAAGAAGCCAATGAGCGATGCGCATTTTGCATTTATGGTAGGTAAGGGGAAAATCTTTAGTTCTTTGTTAAGTCTGTTATATAGAACTGGACTCAGAAAATGAAATTGTCTTCTAACTACAGCGGGACAGGAAAGATGGTTTTTACACACTCTGTCAGTTCTGCGTTTCTGATTATATGTTTTTGGACCAAAAGTGAGGGTTTTTCTATTTGTAAAATTGCCCTATTATTGAAGGTGTTAATTGCATGCTCAATAATGATATATTTTAATAGCTATGGATAGTTTAAGCTTTACACACTTTTAGTTCTTAGTTTTTTAAAGGATTGTCACTAATCTAAATACATCACTGTCGCTGTGAATTTTCGTTGGTATCAGTAAAATTAATATGAGATCATCTGTATTCACTTATTACGTGTAAAATGAAATTTCATTAATATTTTATTGAAAAATATTACTAGCTGACTGACTAGATGTTGTTCTGCACTTTCCAGTTATAAATATCTTGAACAGTGTCACTTATCGCGTTCAGGGATAGCATAAAAGTCATGTCCACAAAAAACTGAGATCTACCAACTTTTATGGTAAATGCTCTAACGGTTTTGGAGTTTATTAATCTCATATTATACCAAAATCAAGGTAAATCAAGGTAAATCAATGAATTAAGTTCAGTACACAAATTCTAATTATAATGGAAAAAAAACAAACAAAGGTTTCTCTCTCTGTGTTTTGTGTTCAGAACATTGAGGAACTTGGATACTGAATTAAATCTCAAAAATAAAATATACATAACTTTTCCATATTTAGAATTAATATAACTGTATAAAATTATACTAAGCCAATTAAAAAGCTAAGTTAATAAAAATACAACAAGGAAATATTATGCGGTCGATAGTGGGTGTAAATCACGAAGACCAGTGGGTTGGAAAATTGAGAAGTAGATTAGGCAAATCACTTTTCATTCCATCCCGTGCCCGACGAAGTTTGCCCTTTTAAATTTTATTATCTCTGAGGCACGCTGTCTCTCTGGATGTGGCATAACTGTTAGCGAGAAATTCTTATTTAAACTGTATGTAATACCTACTATCTAGAGATTTATGTATTTAGTATTAATATGTTTACGGTGTACGTAGTTATGGATGTTTTTGCTTTATACAGAAATTAGCACTTTAAAATTTTACTATCATTTAACTTCATCGATTATATTTACAAATGCAAATATACAAATTATTTTTATAAATTACAAGTAATTGATTTTAGTTATTTATCTTTATCTGTCGTCTTCTTCTTTTTACCCTTCCCCTACTTCAGTAGGGTAGGGTAGGGTATGTTTTTCTCTTCCACTCTACTCTATCAATTGCCATCTAATTCACACCTTTTATATGCATATATCATTCTTCACATAGTTCATTCCTTCTTCGGTCTTCCTCTAATCCTATATTTGTTGGCCTTTATGTTTATAACATTCATTTAGTTATATGATTTTCATTCCTGCTCGCGACATGCATATACCACATTAACTTATAACGCTTCTTCAACTTCTATTTGAATGGTCCTATTTTCAAACCTCGTTTGATATACTTCATCGTATCCTTTCTAGTTCCACCACACATCCATTTTGTTCGTATCTTTGTTACATGTAATCATCTTTTATCTATCTCTTTCAGCATAGGATCCTACTGAGATGTCAGTCGATAGTGGAAAGTGAAAAAAGAAGATATTTTGCGCTAACCAAATTTAGGTGGGATAAGGGTAAAGAGATAAAAAAAATACTGGTAAAAGATTTTCAAACCGATCTCCTAAATGGTAAACATAAATCAAACGCCAAACATACAGGGTTTATAAAAAAAATCTGGTATAGGACGCAAAAAGGGATTGAAAAACAGTATGCATTTTTATGAGCTGCATAACGGCCGACATTGAGACCACACCAAATGTAAAGTGAAAATGAATTTCATCGCGATCGAGCGGGAATACCAACTTATAGGCCTATAAAGAGTTTATTCGTCACAAATTTCACAATTTCTATTTCAATGTTTGATGTTGCATAACGGGCGGTTTTCGTCTTTGTTGAGGGTGGATTTTCTTTGAATTCAATTGGATCAATTCGAATTACTTTAGAATTGTAACGACATTTCTGGGTCAGTTTTATAGCGAATGCGATGTGACAGTTTGTAATGAAGACTTTTTTAAATATCGTGTTAAATTTCTTATGCTGAGCTCGGATCAAAGAGGTCTAATTTTTTATGTCGTTTCCTTTGCACTTTTGAATCTCAGTTACTCACTGAAAAAAGTGGACACTTTAAGCAACTCTATGATTACAATACGTGTAATGATGTGTCTTTTATCGTTTACATCTATAAGGATTTTTTATAATAGCACGAACAAGTGCCGGCAATGTATCCGATGTTAAGACCGGTGCAATAAAAAAATAGAAGCATCTACCGAGAGATATGCAACTCATCGCTAGTCATTTGCTTTTATGCCAACCTGCTCAACTGTCTATGCACAGTCCGGGAGGAATTTCCATAGCTTCACATTACGTCAAAAATATGACATAGCCAAAGTGTTTTTGCGGAGATGGAAATAACCGTAAAGCTGAGCATCTGATGCCCATTGCGTGTTGTTGTGCCCATGAAAGGGAGAAGATAAAATTAAGTTAAACGGTTTTCTGAACATTCGCCGTTATGCAGATGGATTAGAGTAATTATAAAATTATCTGATTATAAGAATCGTTTTGGTCATCGAAAGTAATAAAATTATTTTATTAAAACAAAGTAATGAAAAAATTATAATTCCCAAAATGGAATAACCTATTTATTGAGCCCAAACAAGATATAGCCTCTAATGTGAATTGGGCAGATTCCAGATAAAAGTCATGGTCAATGGAGGTCAAGGTTACAACGATCTTTTCTTATTATTGAAGTAACAAAATACTAAATTTTACTCTATCAGAATCGTGGAAGATGCTTACATCCATTCATCAACTAAAAAGAGCTGATAATCTTCAAACGACTTCAGAGATTATGTCACCTTTCAAACAAAAAAACGAAATAAAATTGGGTCAGCTGTTTGGGAGATAAGATGTAAGATGACAGAGATACATGTTAATCTTATCCGTCTGTTTGCGTCGAAAATTAAAAACATAACCTTGTCAAACAGAGAGCGAACTGAAGGTATGACCTGGCGTGGTTTGTAATGTAATTTCGCTTCGCTATCGCATTTCTATGAGGCTAGATTCAAGTGACACCATACATTACAAATTAACAAGAAACTTTTAACAAAAAAGAAAACCAACATAAATGATTTTGAAGAGATCCTTGGTGTATCTTCGAAGTTGAAGGTACAGTACCAATTAAAATAAACTATCCTTGAGATATTCCCTATCAAACAAAAAAAGAATGATCTAAATTGGTTCATAAAAAAAGAAATTATGGCTGAACATCCACAAAAGAATTATATTACATTAGAATTGAGTAAACTACGTGTTTTTTTAAAGTTGGTTAAAAACGCCTCGTCACGTCTTTGGTTCGTTTTCGGTTCGCTCTCTGTTTGATAACAAATGCTACATCAAGTAGTTGAATCGCAGCTCGACTGTAATTCGAACCCAGTTCGTTACCATCAGGTTTAAATCACATTAATTACCTTTACTTTGAGACTTTCACGGAAATGTTTGATGAATTCCGTAAAGATTTCAAGTGAGACTAAATTAATTTATTTATTTGCCCCACCGTTGAGAAAGTGCTCTAATTTCCGCTATCAATGTTGAATTATAAATGATCCAATTTCATCACAACAATTTATTTTGAAAAGTGTTTTTGTGTTTAATTAATAGATTTATAGCGCAGTTGCTCTTTATGCATTGTCAAGTGTTTACTTGTTCTTATAAATTTGACTGGCCTCATAGCGCAGTGATAGTAAGCTTTATTGTGCCGAGAGGTTGCGGTTCGATTCCCGTACCTATATGACCAACTTTTGTGTGATGAGCATAATTGTCGGTTGTTTGTCTGGGTGTTTAATTTCTATAGTTCCACTTGTATTAAATTTATTCTAATGCAACCTTTAGTTGTTCTCACTTCGCGTATTTGCTTATAGCTTTGCCAGATTGCTTGAGTGCCATGATAACTGCTCCGTTCCTAAGGTTCGTAGGGTGAAATTTAATACCCTATAACATTCTACAATAAATATATTATAAAAAGAAAACAAGAGTTTTCCAAATTTGATTGGTAGTTTCAGAGATTAGTGCGTTCAAATAAATAAACTATCTCTTGTCTATACTATAATTATAATAATATGACAAAGACGAACAGTTTGCTTGTCTCTTTTTTATCTAGGAAGGCTATAGGCTATATAACATCACGCTACGAACAGTAGGAGCGGAGAGAGCTTCTATTTAGCGTGCTGCGTAAATGGTTACAGTTACAAATCATGTGTCACAAAATTGTTCCTCCTAAATTAAAAAGTTTAAAAAAAGTCCGCGATGGCATATGTCTACCTTTTAAGGTTGCGTCAAGAAAACCTTTTTATGGTAACTAATTTAATATAAAATAATGCATTATTTGCGTTGTTGTTTTTATTGATATGGTATTAATCCATAACAAAATAAATACGTTGTTCTTTACAAGTACCAATTTAATTTTAAACAAAATTAGTAATTACATCAATTGATTCCAATGAATACCTTAGGAGACATCACAGTTTTAAAATAACTACTCAGCAAAGAATGAACAAATACCTCGCGCGTATTTTTATTATGCGGAATTATGTTAGAGGTGGTGATGTGTCAGGTCATGTGGGAAGGGGAGGGCGAATGATGCTCAAATGGTTAGTAGGTAAAAGAAAGAAAGTGTCAGCTCCTTTACTCTCTCATTCTCTCTCTCTCTCTTTCTTACGTGACGCAGACGAAGTTGCGCAGGTGAGTTACTACTTTAAAATCATAAAAAAACATAATATAAATACAGAAATCTTATGTGCGTCTGTTAGTGGTAGTATAAATTCTGATCGACATGACGGATTAACCTCATAATCACATAATATAATAGGTCCGGTCCATACATATGAAATAAGCGTTTTGTACGGGAGGAATATAAAGTCTATTTTTTTTTTGTAAAATATATTTAATTAATCAAAGTATGCACCGTTTTTATCTATGCAATTTTGCCATCTCCTAGGTAGTTCATTGATCCCTTTACTAAGAAAACCATGGGGGCGAGAATCAATAAACTCTTTGAAGGTGGTTTGGACTGCCACATCGGAGTTAAATTTTTTTCCTTGTTGGAAGTTATCCAAATTCCAGAAAAAATGGTAATCTGTTGGAGCAAGATCCAGGGAGTACGGCGGATGTGGCAAACATTCCAATTGTAGCTCATCTAACTTAGTGGTTGTTTGTTGTGCAGTGTGTGGTCTTGCGTTGTCCTCAAGCAGCAGTGGCCTAGAGCGATTGACCAATCTCGGTTGTTTTGTAGCTAGTTCTTCCTTCATGGTTTGCAGTTACTGACAATAGATATTTGCCGTAATCGTTTAGCCAGATTTTAGAAAGCTGTAGTGAACGACATCGGCGCTAGTCCACCAAACACTCACAAGTAACTTTTTCTGAGTAAATTTTCGTTTAGGGCAGGATTTGGCTGGGTATCCAGGGTCCAACCATTGCAACGAGCGCTTCCGATTATCGTACAGTATCCACTTTTCATCACAAGTAATGATTCGATTTCAAATCTCTTCATTATTGTGTCGGTTGAGCAAAGTATCACAGCAGTCGACGCGTGTTTGCAAGTTCGATTCACTCAATTCATGAGGAACCCATCGTTCAAGATTTTTTACTTTCCCGATTTGCTTCAAGTGGATTAATACAGTTTTATCACTTACTCCGAAGCCTGCAGCTATCTCTGAAGTTCTTTATGTTGGGTCCACTTCCACAATAGCCTTTAATTCTTAATTTTCCACTTTGGTCTCCGGCCATCCACGGAGTTGGTTCTGAAGGTCGAAATTTCCAGAACGAAAACGTTGAAACCAAAAACGCACCGTGCTTTCTTTTGGGACACAAGCGCCGTACACATCATTAATCCTTCGAGCTGTTTCTGCAGCACTGGTGCCACGGTAGAATTCGCACTCGTAAATATACCGATATTTCATGTTTTCCATTGTGCGGTAATAAGCGACGCCAAAGAAAGAAATAAAAAGGAAAAAACAAATGAAATGAAATGAAAAAATATAAATTTGAATTTCGAATTCTTAACCAAAGACGAGATATTTCAGATCAAAACGGTCAGTACGATAAAACGCTAAGGACCTAATATGCATTTTATCGAAGCGATGGGTTCTTGATATGTTAGGATCCGATAGGTGGCGCTATTGTGGGGGTATAACTATTAACTACCGGAAAGGGCAGAAAAACATCTGCTTGCCCAGATAGAACTATATAAGTAGAGATAGATAGTTGTATAGTATATTGTATACCAGGTATTTAGTAACCATAATATACCTAAGCCATGATTATTTTGAATTGAATGAGAGTATGTGAAATTATGCCATTTCAAAACCAGCTAATATAAATACTATTTTTGAAGCAGCATAATCTATTACCATGATTGTGCTGCCGGTTATTAAAACCAATTTGTAAAGGTACACATGTGAGTTGTTCTTGATGTTATTTAAATTGATTCCTTTGAAGTTACGTGGAATGGTTTCTAAATAAACGTAAAACAGCTATGTACCTACGGTTTAATGAATTTATGTTTGAACATGTTACACGTATGGAAATTAATACTTTTACGTTACAATTTATTCCTCTTGGATTTATTCCACTGGTGTAACTTTGATAAATGTATTTGAAATTTAAAATTATAATCAATTTCATGCACCTTAGTTTAAAATCTCATCTTCTTTAATTTAAGAGCTCAGCTCTTGTTGATGGAGGGAGCATTTACCACTGTTTCCTATGCTTTATCCATCTTTTGATCTCTTGATATGACACGACTCCCACTTTATCCTTTTCTTGTTGTGAGAAGCTTCGTCTAAGTCTACCTCCTCTTCACTTTCCTTCAATTTTTCCTTCCTTTGTTTTAAATAACTTGTCGCGCCGAATCAAGTGTCCAATCATCTTTCCTATGTTTCTCAATAATTGTTTTTTCTTGTCAACCATTCTACCGTAGTTAAAATAGATGGGTTTATTTATGGGTCTATAACTGCCTCATTAGCCTAGTGGTCGTAAGCGCGACTGCTATGATCGAAGTCCTGGGTTCGATTCCTAGGTCGAGCAAAGTGTTATTGGGTTTTTCTATGAAATTCTCAGTAGTAGCTCGGAGTTTGGGTTTGTCGCCGATTAATGGCAATAGGTTCGCCCCTATTACATAGGACCTAAAACACATACACGGAGAACTGTGCGTGTACATTACTTACTATACCTGATGTATTTAATGGTATTTATTTTAAATATTTTATATCAATCATTTCGCACGAATTTACTACGCAGTAGTTATTTTCATCCCATAATTTTATATTTACTCATATTATTGACAATTTATGTAGCTTGTGACAATTTAGTAAAGACTTCCCGTTTAGAAAAATTCATAAAAATCAGCCGTTTCCTTTTCGAGTTATATCCGGATATACAAACAAACAGACAGACAATATCTACTTTTGTGATCAGTCTACTTAATAAAGGCTTATCAGGAAATTTGGAACCATAGTTTTATTAACACATACAACATTATTGTAAACGAAGTTTAAAAAGGGAAAAACTCAGATCAAATTATGGTATTAATGAACATTTGTTCAGTTTTAGGACAGTTGTTTCCGAGTGGATCACGGCCACCATATACTAACTAGGTGAATGTAACACATGCCATAGTGGTAAGGAGGCATGTCGTGTTCCAGGATCAGAACCGTTGTATATTCAGCTGGTGAGAGTTTTTTGTAAATAATAGTTCGGCACATTGACGGTATTGTCTTTGATGATAAGCACAACCTAATCCAAACAGAACGGTAACTGCCGAGTGATCTAAATCAATCTCTTCATGTTACGCTTAAAGGACCCGATGTCGTAAGAAGGAGGGAACACACTGGCCGGGTGAAAGTTCCATAGCTCCATGGTATGACAGAGATATGCCATAGTGAACTTTTTATTTCGTGCCGAGATGGATGTTACCGTAAAACAGTGACTCCGAAGCCCAACGCGTGTAGTTCTGTCGTGGAAGGGAGAGGAGGGTAGCAAACTGAACAGCTCTTCAGGTTGCAGGTATGACAGCAAGGACCGGTGATGGGTTATAAATTTTTCGTTGATCGCGGTGGTTTTTTGGATTGTACTGTGTTTACTATAAGGCATAGTATATAAAACAAGGTAAATTGAAAATTTATTAAATCCTCGACACAAGTAACGTATTCATTGAGGAATTTCCAATGAGCCTAAACACTATATCTCTGCTGTAAGTTGGTGAAGAGTTAGGTATCTTACAGATTCCGGATGACGCTGCAGCATCAGATTAAGGTTTTTTAATGCAATTGAAGTAACAGAATACATTTGCTTCAAGTCTCTTAAAGATGTTTATATCTATTTTCAACTAGTAAAGAGATCAGCTCTTTAAATGGCTGAACAGATTTTCTTGAATTATAGCTAGGAACAGTCCCGACTACGTCACCTTGCAAACAAAAAAAATTTGTTTAAAATCGGTTCAGCCGTTTGTGAGCCACGATGCCTCTTTTTCTGTCGGGGGTTATAAAACAATGATAGCCGTGTTCTTGTAACTGCGATGCGAATAGTCGTAACGTCGGTTTTTTTGGAACCAACTACACTGTTAGCTTAAGGAGCTCTAAATAAATTAGTGCCGCTGATGGCTTTTACAGTTTTACTGGGCTTGGCAATGTCGGCGATGCCGGAACATTCTAAAGTTACTTTTTTTTCATTTTTATAATATCTGAACAAATCCGAATGTTCTGTCAATATACATGCTCATATAAAAATTAGAACTTCTTAATATGGTCGGGGTTTAAAACAAGGGTATACGTTACTATAAAATACACGAAATTTTTTTTAGCTCTGACTGCACCTTAGGGGCCCTGAAGCCGCTGCGGCTTTTAAAGCTTCACCGGACATGGAACAATACACGAAAAATAAAATAACCATATTTATAAAAAAATACCCCAACACTTTGCATATTATAGAATAAAAATAATCTAACAGATGTAATTATCGTTAAACATATTGCTTATATTTGGAGCTTTCTTTAGTTGAATTTAATTTAATGAAAAAGGTTTGTTATACGAAAACATTGATTTTATTCATTTCGTTTTTTTTTTTCGTCAATAACGGTGAACATAAACTTTAAAATGATGTTTGAATGATTAGTTTTCATAAATAATTTAGGTATATATGGCGTTGCCACAAAAACACCTTTCAGAAATAATATATAGAGATTGTGTGTTCGGGTGTGTCGTTAGTATGTATTTAAGTGTCCTATATCGACTGGCCGTTGTCAGTTTCCTATGCAAATTAGACGGATATTTATTTTCAAATAACACCATACGGAGTTGGAGTTTGACAAGGGTCGAATATATCATTCGCATATTCCATTATTCCACAATTTTTCTGTCAAATCGACAGTTCACCGCGAGACCTCCATATATTACGTCGTTTGAATTGGCAACCGGTTGTGTAGTGATGAAACAATATATTTTTTATATACATTTAACATTTGTTATTACTTAATTAACTTGTATTTATATGTATTTCACATTGATGATTTTTTTACATTTCATATTTTTTAATACTTATCTAGTTAATTGACATAATCAATAATATTTCCGTGTTATTTGAAATTTGTTAAAAATGTTGTATTACTGAAAATATTCACGTCTACTACTAGTGCACGTTGTGAATGCCTTAAAAGTCCTTGAAACTGTATTTTTTTTGCTTGTAATTGTGTTTAATGCACTGAACACTGGCGGTCCAAATAAACAAATACTGAATAAACATCAATTGTAATATTGTTCATAAAGTTGAAAGACATTTATTTATCGTAGCACAGCAAAGTTACAATACTCTATCTAATGGTAAGCAATCCAACAGCATAAGCAATCATCGAAAGATGTATGATCCATCTCTACTCTTCGCTGTCATGCCGGTCTGCTCAAATGTCTTGTTTGAAGGACCCTATGTTATGAAAAGGACACACTAACCAGGAGACCGTTCACAGCTTCCCAGTACGCCAAAGATATGACGTAGAGACATTTTATGTTCGTGCCAAAATTGAGGTTACCGTAAAGCTCAGCTTCGGAGCACAACGCATGTGGTTTTGTTATGAAAGGGAAAGGAGAGGTCAGCTCTTCGGAACACTCGCCATATCACACGGCGGCAGAACACGTAGAATGTTATCAGTGATATAATATTTTGGTATTATACAAACAAAAGTTTATTGAGATTGTTTTGATCAGATATTCGTTGTTCTTTCGTTAGATTAACTAGAATTCATGAAAATGACAACCAAGGTGGATATTACGATTATTACAAAAAATTAAATATAAAAGTATCTCAAAAGAAAATAAACAAGAACATACTATTTAAATTAAAAAAAAGTAATATGAAGTAACAAGCTAAATTATTAAAAAGGAAACAAAAACCCGACTTCAACAAAAACACTTGACTCTAATTTTTTTCTATTCTTGCTTTTTATTTGATTTCCAGACAACGTATTTAAATATTATATAGCCTATGTCACTGCCACAATTAAGACGAATCTAACGACACATCGTATGTTAAAATCCATCAAGCCATTTAGGCTGCAGAGCGTGCCAAAGAAGTAACATACATACATACGTTTAAAAAAAATAACCCTCCTTTTTCGTAGTCGGGTAAAAAAAGACATTATTACTATAGTAACAGAGTTGCTTATCTTTCATCTTAATACTTTCTATATTATGTAAAAGTTTATTAAACAAGAGGACTTTTATCTTCTATAATATACTTTTAGAGGACATAATATAAATCATAATTATAATTAACTGTACAATATGTTTATTTGTTGTACAATAACATCGTATAAAACCGATAAAGTTTTCTAACCGTCTGTTTTATTGCTTCTGCGGAGACAATAAAAATAATCACTAAATGTAAGAAACAGTAGTAAAATATCCGGCAAGATCAGTGTTTTTTGTTCAAAACTCCACTTTAATAGGTGGTTATTCGAAGCAATAACAATAACGGTAAACATTGTTACCGAGACAAAAAAAAAGAAATAAAAATGGGCAAAATAGTGGAAACCGAAGCTGGGTGTATTATAATTCCGTAATCCTTAGTTTATTAGAAACCGAAAATCCGGGGATAGAGAAAAGTTTTCTGTAAGTAAAAAGCTGCGTAGGAAATAAATTAGAATTTACTTATTAATCCACTTTTTGTATAGTGTTTCTGTTTTTCTTTTAATACATTTTGGTCTATATATGAACTGAATTTCTTAGTATAACCAGAGACTAGGTAAAACATATGAATTTCGAACATGGGCATCTATCTATATCTATACAATTTATAGAATTGAAGTGTGTTTGTAATGTCAAAATAACAGCTTTTCACTAAATGCATATGATAGTACATATATACGATACCTTGACAAAAAAAAAATTTTCAATATTGTTGCATTGTCTGTCTGTTTGATACGGGTGATCTCCGAAACGGTTAAACCGATTTTGACGGGAATTTCACTGGCAGATAGCTGATGTTATAAGCTGTAACTTAGTTTACTTTTATCATAGAAAAATAATTAGGGTTTGCGCTAATCTATACATATAATAAAAACGTAACTGATCGATATCTGTACATATAAGATATACGAGAAAAACTATTATTGGGGGCCTTTATCAACGCAGCAGACCCCAAAACAATGATTGTTAGAATTTTTGTCTGTTTGTATGTTTGTCTGTTTGCCAACGTTTGTGCACGCTAATCTCAGAAATGGCTTAACCGATTTGGAAACGGATGAGCAAAAAAATCTGAACACCTTAATATATCTTACCCCAAATTATATTAAGCTATTTTGCTAAGCGACGTTAACATTAAAATATAACAAATATCTGTAGATATTAAGTTTAATTATTGTTTTATGTTTAAGAATAACAATGAAAAATGATAGTTAAGTATAAACCATATTAGGATAAGGTCATGTACTATGGCATGTTATATGTCGCCACGTAACAACCGGCGTGGCTCAATGGGCGGCCAGGGCTCGTAAACATTCAGTATACGCTATAAAGATATTAGCGGCGGCATTTGGACCGAAATATTCACCTACCTATTCCAACCCCTTTTATATGAGCTATGAAAAAGTATATGTAAAGAAAAAAGAAAAAGGGACCAATTTTTTATACGTTAACATGTAGATATATATTATATTCTAATATTAAGTAAATCTTAAAAGTTTGTTTGTTTTTGAAGTGAAGATTCTTAGGCGGCGATTTGATAATTGGACGAGGAGAATGAGCATGTTGACTCTGTGTTTAAAAATTAAAATATCTTATTGAGTATGATTGGTCTATAAATAAAAAAGTCTAAAACAATACAAATTTGGAAAAAGTAATTGTTTATTTATTTACCCTTTGGAAAATTTCTATATTTTGTTTGTGAGTCACGTGATTTGAAACACCGATTCGTAAACGTGACGTCATCGTTTAAGAAATATGAACGTTAGACTCTTGTGTAAATTGTCACATTTGCCACTGTGATCATAAAAAATGCCGTATAAAATGAACGATGACCTCACTGGAGCATAATGCAGAGATTTTGTGGCTTATTTTTAATTTTTATAAAAAAAAATTGAAATGACTTTTATGGTGAGTTAATGAAAAAAAAATACATCGATATTATTTTTAACATATAAACCGTTTAAAACAATTTTCCAAAAGTTGTTAACTTCCGGATCAAGAGTAAAATTTCAAGGACGCGTCACGTTTAGGCAAGTTCCGTTACATAAAAGAGAAGAAAGATATAACGTAAAGAGAAGGATAGAGAGAGCTATAGGTATATTGTATATCTAATATACATTTTATATTACTGTTCTTATTTCTCGGCTCTGTGCCCTCTGCGCTCGCCCCCAAGTTCGGTGAAGCTGTAAAAGCCTCAGCGGCTTCAGGACCCCTAAGGCTAACAGTATAGTAAGTTCTAAAAAAAATACTGTTCTTATGTAAAACTAAAATCTAAATTTCTGTCTAAAAACAAACCCCGTGGACGGCCGGAGACCCTAGTTAAAAATGAAGAATCAAAGGTGATCGTTGAAGCGGATCATTCGCAAACCACATCAGAGTTAGCGGCAGGCTTCGATGTGAGTGATAAAAAAAAAAACACTTGAAACAAACAGGAAAAGTGAAAAAGCTCGAGAAATGGGTACCGCATGAATTGACTGAAGCACGCCAACAAACACCTATTGAGTTCTGCATTACATTACTCAACCGTTACAATAACGAGGGAATTTTGAATCGTATTGTTACTTGTGACGAAAAATGGATCCTTTACGACAATTGGAAATGCTCATCACAGTGGTTGAACCCAGGAGAACCGGCCAAATCCTGTCGCAAGCGAAAGTCGTCTTAGAAAAAGGTACTGGTGAGTGTTTGGTCGACCAGTGCTGGTGTCACACACTACAGCTTCGTAAGATCTATCCAGACGTTAACGGCAGATCTGTATTGTCAACAATTGCCAACCATGATGGAAAAGCTAGCCGTTAAACAACAGAGACTGGTCAATATCTCAAGCCCTCTGGTGCTTTAGAATAACGCTAGACCCCATACTTTACGACCGACGGTCGCTAAATTAGAGGAACTGCGGTTGGAATGTCTCCGAAAGACACCATATTCCCCGGGCATTGCTCATATAGATTACCACTTTTTTCGGAATTTGGACAATCTCTTGCAAGGAAAATAAATTCAATTCCGATGAGGCTGTCCAAACTGACAGCTGTTTTATTGATTCTTGCTCCTACAATTTTTTCAGCAATGGAATCAATGAACTACCTTTAAAATGGCGAAAGTGCATAAATAATAATGATACATACTTCGATTGATTAAATGTATAATTTCATAATATTTTTTTCATTTTACTTTTACGATATAAAACGCTAATTTCATATGTAAGGACCTAATATAATACCAAAAAAAAAAATAAAGAACAGAAAATAATCATAGATGGGTTTATCACTTTGTGTATTGTGGTCGCTATATTACTGCATATGCACCGGCTGATTTCGAAACACGACAAAACAAAAGAAAATCATTGATGGAATTATTACTGTTTGTAAGGTATTATCAATATAATATGCCAATATGAATCCAACACATTAACCGTCCCAATAAAACTTCAAAAATAATTAAAATCATACCTTATTGTACCGGCCTACGGGAAGGTTTTTTGAAAAACGTGAAACCCCTTTTATTCCTTTTTTACCAAAAGCATAAATATAAATGGGTTCTTCAAACTTTCACCAATGTTTTATTTTCACCACATGTTGAATAACACAATGAAATAATTCACTTATAGCAAAACTGTATAATCCAGATAATTTACAATAGGTATATCGCTTACAATGGCAAAAATCCCGCGAGCCGCGGTTTGACAGCGTCATAAAATAAAACAGTAATTATTTAAATAGTTTAAAAACACTTCAGCCAATCTTAAAAACAATACTGGATTATCATTGAATATGTAATTTTTAGAAATACAATGCATTTCTTATTATGTATATGTCTCAACATTGACAAGGCTTCAACAAACTGGTTGTCATGGAAGCTGATATTTCCCCCTTACATACTTTTTACCCTTAAAGTTTTATTTTCGCTAGAAAAAGTACCCTATGTCCTTTATCAAGGTCCAATCTATTTCTATACCAAAAATCATTAAAATTGGTTGAGCGGTTTAGGCGTGAAAACTTAACAGACAGACAGAGTTATTCTAGCATTTATAATAATAGTATGGATCGATATTTTATTTTGTTTCTTTGAACACGAGATTTTCTGAAATTATCTGTCAGATTTAGATTTTTTTATGTGTAGTCTATTTTAATTGAGGAATGCTGAATAAAATCGCACTACGGCGGTACAATGAGCTTGACCTTTCATTGAAAAATTTGAAAAAGTCATACCATATTTATGTAAATAATATTTTTTAAACAAAACAATTTTAATCCTTTCTCTTTAAAGCACTTCGAACAAAACAATAGCGTCCGTCGAGAATAAGGGAGCCATAAAACAAAACAGCCATTTCCCAGTAAGGATCGTCTTTGAAGGGATTCTGTCATGATTTATCTAACGTTTCATGACGAATTAATAACTTTAAGAGTGACTCGGAATAATCTTTTATACTCTGAAAGGTGTTGTTTTGTTGGAATCCAATTTTAAAGTGTAAATGATGTCTATAGGATTTGATCGCCTTTATTCCATATTTTGTTGGGCTAGCTTTGGCACTTCAGTTTTCTTTCAAGAAAAGATAAAATCTTTTTCTAAGCAAATTTTTTCTTACATTTTCATGAAATAGTTTTATATAAATAATTATTTATCTATATAAATAGTTATTAAAATAGCTTTAAAATTTGTGAATTTCACTTTTTTATAACATTTTGCAACAAATTACAATATTTATATAAACAAAAATAAAAATCTGTTCATTGGTAAGCGCGCATCACTTTAAAATGGCTCGACCGATTCGGATATTTTTATTTTAAAAATGTTGATTTTATTTTAAATATGCATGATATTACAAGCGTCCATGGGTCTACGATAGTCGCTTACCATCAAGCGGGCCGTAAGCTTGTTTGCCCCCATTGGTGTTAAAAAACCCTTAGTATGAACATGGCTACAATATACGAAGAAAAACCGGACAATGTAGCCGATGGGGTTTTGAGTGGAGCCCTCTGACTTCGGACATTGATTAATGAAACTAAAGGGTCTGGCCCCCAGGGGATTGTAGCGTACTACCCTAAAAATGCGAGAAAAAATTAATGAAATATTCTAACTTTCATTAAAGACAGGCACTGAATCTTATGATACGAAACTAAAATGTTGAAAAACCACTGGTGGTGACATTTTATTTTAATACATTCAGATAAGAACAAAACAAAAATATACAAACAATAAATAGATTACAAAAGTAGAATCAAGGTAAATCAATGAATTAAGTTCAGTACACAAATTCTAATTATAATGGAAAAAACAAACAAAGGTTTCTCTCTCTATGTTTTGTGTTCAGAACATTAAGGAACTTGGATACTGAATTAAATCTCAAAAATAAAATATACATAACTTTTCCATATTTAGAATTAATATAACTGTGTAAAATTATACTAAGCCAATTAAAAAGCTAAGTTAATAAAAATACAACAAGGAAATATTATGCGGTCGATAGTGGGTGTAAATCACGAAGACCAGTGGGTTGGAAAATTGAGAAGTAGATTAGGCAAATCACTTTTCATTCCATCCCGTGCCCGACGAAGTTTGCCCTTTTAAATTTTATTATCTCTGAGGCACGCTGTCTCTCTGGATGTGGCTTAACTGTTAGCGACAAATTCTTATTTAAACTGTATGTAATACCTACTATCTAGAGATTTATGTATTTAGTATTAATATGTTTACGGTGTACGTAGTTATGGATGTTTTTGCTTTATACAGAAATTAGCACTTTAAAATTTTACTATCATTTAACTTCATCGATTATATTTACAAATGCAAATATACAAATTATTTTTATAAATTACAAGTAATTGATTTTAGTTATTTATCTTTATCTGTCGTCTTCTTCTTTTTACCCTTCCCCTACTTCAGTAGGGTAGGGTAGGGTATGTTTTTCTCTTCCACTCTACTCTATCAATTGCCATCTAATTCACACCTTTTATATGCATATATCATTCTTCACATAGTTCATTCCTTCTTCGGTCTTCCTCTAATCCTATATTTGTTGGCCTTTATGTTTATAACATTCATCTAGTTATATGATTTTCATTCCTGCTCGCGACATGCATATACCACATTAACTTATAACGCTTCTTCAACTTCTATTTGAATGGTCCTATTTTCAAACCTCGTTTGATATACTTCATCGTATCCTTTCTAGTTCCACCACACATCCATTTTGTTCGTATCTTTGTTACATGTAATCATCTTTTATCTATCTCTTTCAGCATAGGATCCTACTGAGATGTCAGTCGATAGTGGAAAGTGAAAAAAGAAGATATTTTGCGCTAACCAAATTTAGGTGGGATAAGGGTAAAGAGATAAAAAAAATACTGGTAAAGATTTTCAAATCGATCTCCTAAATGGTAAACATAAATCAAACGCCAAACATACAGGGTTTATAAAAAAAATCTGGTATAGGACGCAAAAAGGGATTGAAAAACAGTATGCATTTTTATGAGCTGCATAACGGCCGACATTGAGACCACACCAAATGTAAAGTGAAAATGAATTTCATCGCGATCGAGCGGGAATACCAACTTATAGGCCTATAAAGAGTTTATTCGTCACAAATTTCACAATTTCTATTTCAATGTTTGATGTTGCATAACGGGCGGTTTTCGTCTTTGTTGAGGGTGGATTTTCTTTGAATTCAATTGGATCAATTCGAATTGCTTTAGAATTGTAACGACATTTCTGGGTCAGTTTTATAGCGAATGCGATGTGACAGTTTGTAATGAAGACTTTTTTAAATATCGTGTTATATTTCTTATGCTGAGCTCGGATCAAAGAGGTCTAATTTTTTATGTCGTTTCCTTTGCACTTTTGAGTCTCAGTTACTCACTGAAAAAAGTGGACACTTTAAGCAACTCTATGATTACAATACGTGTAATGATGTGTCTTTTATCGTTTATATCTATAAGGATTTTTTATAATAGCACGAACAAGTGCCGGCAATGTATCCGATGTTAAGACCGGTGCAATAAAAAAATAGAAGCATCTACCGAGAGATATGCAACTCATCGCTAGTCATTTGCTTTTATGCCAACCTGCTCAACTGTCTCTGCACAGTCCGGGAGGAATTTCCATAGCTTCACATTACGACAAAAATATGACATAGCCAAAGTGTTTTTGCGGAGATGGAGATAACCGTAAAGCTGAGCATCTGATGCCCATTGCGTGTTGTTGTGCCCATGAAAGGGAGAAGATAAAATTAAGTTAAACGGTTTCCTGAACATTCGCCGTTATGCAGATGGATTAGAGTAATTATAAAATTATCTGATTATAAGAATCGTTTTGGTCATCGAAAGTAATAAAATTATTTTATTAAAACAAAGTATTGAAAAAATTATAATTCCCAAAATGGAATAACCTATTTATTGAGCCCAAACAAGATATAGCCTCTAATGTGAATTGGGCAGATTCCAGATAAAAGTCATGGTCAATGGAGGTCAAGGTTACAACGATCTTTTCTTATTATTGAAGTAACAAAATACTAAATTTTACTCTATCAGAATCGTGGAAGATGCTTACATCCATTCATCAACTAAAAAGAGCTGATAATCTTCAAACGACTTCAGAGATTATGTCACCTTTCAAACAAAAAAAACGAAATAAAATTGGGTCAGCTGTTTGGGAGATAAGATGTAAGATGACAGAGATATATGTTAATCTTATCCGTCTGTTTGCGTCGAAAATTAAAAACATAACCTTGCCAAACAGAGAGCGAACTGAAGGTATGACCTGGCGTGGTTTGTAATGTAATTTCGCTTCGCTATCGCATTTCTATGAGGCTAGATTCAAGTGACACCATACATTACAAATTAACAAGAAACTTTTAACAAAAAAGAAAACCAACATAAATGATTTTGAAGAGATCCTTGGTGTATCTTCGAAGTTGAAGGTACAGTACCAATTAAAATAAACTATCCTTGAGATATTCCCTATCAAACAAAAAAAGAATGATCTAAATTGGTTCATAAACAAAGAAATTATGGCTGAACATCCACAAAAGAATTATATTACATTAGAATTGAGTAAACTACGTTATTTTTTTAAAGTTGGTTAAAAACGCCTCGTCACGTCTTTGGTTCGTTTTCGGTTCGCTCTCTGTTTGATAACAAATGCTACATCAAGTAGTTGAATCGCAGCTCGACTGTAATTCGAACCCAGTTCGTTACCATCAGGTTTAAATCACATTAATTACATTTACTTTGAGACTTTCACGGAAATGTTTGATGAATTCCGTAAAGATTTCAAGTGAGACTAAATTAATTTATTTATTTGCCCCACCGTTGAGAAAGTGCTCTAATTTCCGCTATCAATGTTGAATTATAAATGATCCAATTTCATCACAACAATTTATTTTGAAAAGTGTTTTTGTGTTTAATTAATAGATTTATAGCGCAGTTGCTCTTTATGCATTGTCAAGTGTTTACTTGTTCTTATAAATTTGACTGGCCTCATAGCGCAGTGATAGTAAGATTTATTGTGCCGAGAGGTTGCGGTTCGATTCCCGTACCTATATGACCAAATTTTGTGTGATGAGCATAATTGTCGGTTGTTCTATAGTTCTATAGTTCCACTTGTATTAAATTTATTCTAATGCAACCTTTAGTTGTTCTCACTTCGCGTATTTGCTTATAGCTTTGCCAGATTGCTTGAGTGCCATGATAACTGCTCCGCTCCTATGGTTCGTAGGGTGAAATTTAATACCCTATAACATTCTACAATAAATATATTATAAAAAGAAAACAAGAGTTTTCCAAATTTGATTGGTAGTTTCAGAGATTAGTGCGTTCAAATAAATAAACTATCTCTTGTCTATACTATAATTATAATAATATGACAAAGACGAAGAGTTTGTTTGTCTCTTTTTTATCTAGGAAGGCTATAGGCTATATAACATCACGCTACGAACAGTAGGAGCGGAGAGAGCTTCTATTGAGCGTGCTGCGTAAATGGTTACAGTTACAAATCATGTGTCACAAAATTGTTCCTCCTAAATTAAAAAGTTTAAAAAAAGTCCGCGATGGCATATGTCTACCTTTTAAGGTTGCGTCAAGAAAACCTTTTTATGGTAACTAATTTAATATAAAATAATGCATTATTTGCGTTGTTGTTTTTATGGATATGGTATTAATCCATAACAAAATAAATACGTTGTTCTTTACAAGTACCAATTTAATTTTAAACAAAATTAGTAATTACATCAATTGATTCCAATGAATACCTTAGGAGACATCACAGTTTTAAAATAACTACTCAGCAAAGAATGAACAAATACCTCGCGCGTATTTTTATTATGCGGAATTATGTTAGAGGTGGTGATGTGTCAGGTCATGTGGGAAGGGGAGGGCGAATGATGCTCAAATGGTTAGTAGGTAAAAGAAAGAAAGTGTCAGTTCCTTTACTCTCTCATTCTCTCTCTCTCTCTTTCTTACGTGACGCAGACGAAGTTGCGCAGGTGAGTTACTACTTTAAAATCATAAAAAAACATAATATAAATACAGAAATCTTATGTGCGTCTGTTAGTGGTAGTATAAATTCTGATCGACATGACGGATTAACCTCATAATCACATAATATAATAGGTCCGGTCCATACATATGAAATAAGCGTTTTGTACGGGAGGAATATAAAGTCTATTTTTTTTTTTGTAAAATATATTTAATTAATCAAAGTATGCACCGTTTTTATCTATGCAATTTTGCCATCTCCTAGGTAGTTCATTGATCCCTTTACTAAGAAAACCATGGGGGCGAGAATCAATAAACTCTTTGAAGGTGGTTTGGACTGCCACATCGGAGTTGAATTTTTTTCCTTGTTGGAAGTTATCCAAATTCCAGAAAAAATGGTAATCTGTTGGAGCAAGATCCAGGGAGTACGGCGGATGTGGCAAACATTCCAATTGTAGCTCATCTAACTTAGTGGTTGTTTGTTGTGCAGTGTGTGGTCTTGCGTTGTCCTCAAGCAGCAGTGGCCTAGAGCGATTGACCAATCTCGGTTGTTTTGTAGCTAGTTCTTCCTTCATGGTTTGCAGTTACTGACAATGGATATTTGCCGTAATCGTTTAGCCAGATTTTAGAAAGCTGTAGTGAACGACATCGGCGCTAGTCCACCAAACACTCACAAGTAACTTTTTCTGAGTAAATTTTCGTTTAGGGCAGGATTTGGCTGGGTATCCAGGGTCCAACCATTGCAACGAGCGCTTCCGATTATCGTACAGTATCCACTTTTCATCACAAGTAATGATTCGATTTCAAATCTCTTCATTATTGTGTCGGTTGAGCAAAGTATCACAGCAGTCGACGCGTGTTTGCAAGTTCGATTCACTCAATTCATGAGGAACCCATCGTTCAAGATTTTTTACTTTCCCGATTTGCTTCAAGTGGATTAATACAGTTTTATCACTTACTCCGAAGCCTGCAGCTATCTCTTAAGTTCTTTATGTTGGGTCCACTTCCACAATAGCCTTTAATTCTTAATTTTCCACTTTGGTCTCCGGCCATCCACGGAGTTGGTTCTGAAGGTCGAAATTTCCAGAACGAAAACGTTGAAACCAAAAACGCACCGTGCTTTCTTCACAAGCGCCGTACACATCATTAATCCTTCGAGCTGTTTCTGCAGCACTGGTGCCACGGTAGAACTCGCACTCATAAATATACCGATATTTCATGTTTTCCATTGTGCGGTAATAAGCGACGCCAAAGAAAGAAATAAAAAAGAAAAAACAAATGAAATGAAATGAAAAAATATAAATTTGAATTTCGAATTCTTAACCAAAGACGAGATATTTCAGATCAAAATGGTCAGTACGATAAAACGCTAAGGACCTAATATGCATTTTATCGAAGCGATGGGTTGTAGATATGTTAGGATCCGATAGGTGGCGCTATTGTGGGGGTATAACTATTAACTACCGGAAAGGGCAGAAAAACATCTGCTTGCCCAGATAGAACTATATAAGTAGAGATAGATAGTTGTATAGTATATTGTATACCAGGTATTTAGTAACCATAATATACCTAAGCCATGATTATTTTGAATTGAATGAGAGTATGTGAAATTATGCCATTTCAAAACCAGCTAATATAAATACTATTTTTGAAGCAGCATAATCTATTACCATGATTGTGCTGCCGGTTATTAAAACCAATTTGTAAAGGTACACATGTGAGTTGTTCTTGATGTTATTTAAATTGATTCCTTTGAAGTTACGTGGAATGGTTTCTAAATAAACGTAAAACAGCTATGTACCTACGGTTTAATGAATTTATGTTTGAACATGTTACACGTATGGAAATTAATACTTTTACGTTACAATTTATTCCTCTTGGATTTATTCCACTGGTGTAACTTTGATAAATGTATTTGAAATTTAAAATTATAATCAATTTCATGCACCTTAGTTTAAAATCTCATCTTCTTTAATTTAAGAGCTCAGCTCTTGTTGATGGAGGGAGCATTTACCACTGTTTCCTATGCTCTATCCATCTTTTGATCTCTTGATATGACACGACTCCCACTTTATCCTTCTCTTGTTGTGAGAAGCTTCGTCTAAGTCTACCTCCTCTTCACTTTCCTTCAATTTTTCCTTCCTTTGTTTTAAATAACTTGTCGCGCCGAATCAAGTGTCCAATCATCTTTCCTATGTTTCTCAATAATTGTTTTTTCTTGTCAACCATTCTACCGTAGTTAAAATAGATGGGTTTATTTATGGGTCTATAACTGCCTCATTAGCCTAGTGGTCGTAAGCGCGACTGCTATGATCGAAGTCCTGGGTTCGATTCCTAGGTCGAGCAAAGTGTTATTGGGTTTTTCTATGAAATTCTCAGTAGTAGCTCGGAGTTTGGGTTTGTCGCCGATTAATGGCAATAGGTTCGCCCCTATTACATAGGACCTAAAACACATACACGGAGAACTGTGCGTGTACATTACTTACTATACCTGATGTATTTAATGGTATTTATTTTAAATATTTTATATCAATCACTCCGCACGAATTTACTACGCAGTAGTTATTTTCATCCCATAATTTTATATTTACTCATATTATTGACAATTTATGTAGCTTGTGACAATTTAGTAAAGACTTCCCGTTTAGAAAAATTCATAAAAATCAGCCGTTTCCTTTTCGAGTAATATCCGGATATACAAACAAACAGACAGACAATATCTACTTTTGTGATCAGTCTACTTAATAAAGGCTTATCAGGAAATTTGGTACCATAGTTTTATTAACACATATAACATTATTGTAAACGAAGTTTAAAAAGGGAAAAACTCAGATCAAATTATGGTATTAATGAACATTTGTTCAGTTTTAGGACAGTTGTTTCCGAGTGGATCACGGCCACCATATACTAACTAGGTGAATGTAACACATGCCATAGTGGTAAGGAGGCATGTCGTGTTCCAGGATCAGAACCGTTGTATATTCAGCTGGTGAGAGTTTTTTGTAAATAATAGTTCGGCACATTGACGGTATTGTCTTTGATGATAAGCACAACCTAATCCAAACAGAACGGTAACTGCCGAGTGATCTAAATCAATCTCTTCATGTTACGCTTAAAGGACCCGATGTCGTAAGAAGGAGGGAACACACTGGCCGGGTGAAAGTTCCATAGCTCCATGGTATGACAGAGATATGCCATAGTGAACTTTTTATTTCGTGCCGAGATGGATGTTACCGTAAAACAGTGACTCCGAAGCCCAACGCGTGTAGTTCTGTCGTGGAAGGGAGAGGAGGGTAGCAAACTGAACAGCTCTTCAGGTTGCAGGTATGACAGCAAGGACCGGTGATGGGTTATAAATTTTTCGTTGATCGCGGTGGTTTTTTGGATTGTACTGTGTTTACTATAAGGCATAGTATATAAAACAAGGTAAATTGAAAATTTATTAAATCCTCGACACAAGTAACGTATTCATTGAGGAATTCCAATGAGCCTAAACACTATATCTCTGCTGTAAGTTGGTGAAGAGTTAGGTATCTTACAGATTCCGGATGACGCTGCAGCATCAGATTAAGGTTTTTTAATGCAATTGAAGTAACAGAATACATTTGCTTCAAGTCTCTTAAAGATGTTTATATCTATTTTCAACTAGTAAAGAGATCAGCTCTTTAAATGGCTGAACAGATTTTCTTGAATTATAGCTAGGAACAGTCCCGACTACGTCACCTTGCAAACAAAAAAAATTTGTTTAAAATCGGTTCAGCCGTTTGTGAGCCACGATGCCTCTTTTTCTGTCGGGGGTTATAAAACAATGATAGCCGTGTTCTTGTAACTGCGATGCGAATAGTCGTAACGTCGGTTTTTTTGGAACCAACTACACTGTTAGCTTAAGGAGCTCTAAATAAATTAGTGCCGCTGATGGCTTTTACAGTTTTACTGGGCTTGGCAATGTCGGCGATGCCGGAACATTCTAAAGTTACTTTTTTTTCATTTTTATAATATCTGAACAAATCCGAATGTTCTGTCAATATACATGCTCATATAAAAATTAGAACTTCTTAATATGGTCGGGGTTTAAAACAAGGGTATACGTTACTATAAAATACACGAAATTTTTTTTAGCTCTGACTGCACCTTAGGGGCCCTGAAGCCGCTGCGGCTTTTAAAGCTTCACCGGACATGGAACAATACACGAAAAATAAAATAACCATATTTATAAAAAAATACCCCAACACTTTGCATATTATAGAATAAAAATAATCTAACAGATGTAATTATCGTTAAACATATTGCTTATATTTGGAGCTTTCTTTAGTTGAATTTAATTTAATGAAAAAGGTTTGTTATACGAAAACATTGATTTTATTCATTTCGTTTTTTTTTTTCGTCAATAACGGTGAACATAAACTTTAAAATGATGTTTGAATGATTAGTTTTCATAAATAATTTAGGTATATATGGCGTTGCCACAAAAACACCTTTCAGAAATAATATATAGAGATTGTGTGTTCGGGTGTGTCGTTAGTATGTATTTAAGTGTCCTATATCGACTGGCCGTTGTCAGTTTCCTATGCAAATTAGACGGATATTTATTTTCAAATAACACCATACGGAGTTGGAGTTTGACAAGGGTCGAATATATCATTCGCATATTCCATTATTCCACAATTTTTCTGTCAAATCGACAGTTCACCGCGAGACCTCCATATATTACGTCGTTTGAATTGGCAACCGGTTGTGTAGTGATGAAACAATATATTTTTTATATACATTTAACATTTGTTATTACTTAATTAACTTGTATTTATATGTATTTCACATTGATGATTTTTTTACATTTCATATTTTTTAATACTTATCTAGTTAATTGACATAATCAATAATATTTCCGTGTTATTTGAAATTTGTTAAAAATGTTGTATTACTGAAAATATTCACGTCTACTACTAGTGCACGTTGTGAATGCCTTAAAAGTCCTTGAAACTGTATTTTTTTTGCTTGTAATTGTGTTTAATGCACTGAACACTGGCGGTCCAAATAAACAAATACTGAATAAACATCAATTGTAATATTGTTCATAAAGTTGAAAGACATTTATTTATCGTAGCACAGCAAAGTTACAATACTCTATCTAATGGTAAGCAATCCAACAGCATAAGCAATCATCGAAAGATGTATGATCCATCTCTACTCTTCGCTGTCATGCCGGTCTGCTCAAATGTCTTGTTTGAAGGACCCTATGTTATGAAAAGGACACACTAACCAGGAGACCGTTCACAGCTTCCCAGTACGCCAAAGATATGACGTAGAGACATTTTATGTTCGTGCCAAAATTGAGGTTACCGTAAAGCTCAGCTTCGGAGCACAACGCATGTGGTTTTGTTATGAAAGGGAAAGGAGAGGTCAGCTCTTCGGAACACTCGCCATATCACACGGCGGCAGAACACGTAGAATGTTATCAGTGATATAATATTTTGGTATTATACAAACAAAAGTTTATTGAGATTGTTTTGATCAGATATTCGTTGTTCTTTCGTTAGATTAACTAGAATTCATGAAAATGACAACCAAGGTGGATATTACGATTATTACAAAAAATTAAATATAAAAGTATCTCAAAAGAAAATAAACAAGAACATACTATTTAAATTAAAAAAAAGTAATATGAAGTAACAAGCTAAATTATTAAAAAGGAAACAAAAACCCGACTTCAACAAAAACACTTGACTCTAATTTTTTTCTATTCTTGCTTTTTATTTGATTTCCAGACAACGTATTTAAATATTATATAGCCTATGTCACTGCCACAATTAAGACGAATCTAACGACACATCGTATGTTAAAATCCATCAAGCCATTTAGGCTGCAGAGCGTGCCAAAGAAGTAACATACATACATACGTTTAAAAAAAATAACCCTCCTTTTTCGTAGTCGGGTAAAAAAAGACATTATTACTATAGTAACAGAGTTGCTTATCTTTCATCTTAATACTTTCTATATTATGTAAAAGTTTATTAAACAAGAGGACTTTTATCTTCTATAATATACTTTTAGAGGACATAATATAAATCATAATTATAATTAACTGTACAATATGTTTATTTGTTGTACAATAACATCGTATAAAACCGATAAAGTTTTCTAACCGTCTGTTTTATTGCTTCTGCGGAGACAATAAAAATAATCACTAAATGTAAGAAACAGTAGTAAAATATCCGGCAAGATCAGTGTTTTTTGTTCAAAACTCCACTTTAATAGGTGGTTATTCGAAGCAATAACAATAACGGTAAACATTGTTACCGAGACAAAAAAAAAGAAATAAAAATGGGCAAAATAGTGGAAACCGAAGCTGGGTGTATTATAATTCCGTAATCCTTAGTTTATTAGAAACCGAAAATCCGGGGATAGAGAAAAGTTTTCTGTAAGTAAAAAGCTGCGTAGGAAATAAATTAGAATTTACTTATTAATCCACTTTTTGTATAGTGTTTCTGTTTTTCTTTTAATACATTTTGGTCTATATATGAACTGAATTTCTTAGTATAACCAGAGACTAGGTAAAACATATGAATTTCGAACATGGGCATCTATCTATATCTATACAATTTATAGAATTGAAGTGTGTTTGTAATGTCAAAATAACAGCTTTTCACTAAATGCATATGATAGTACATATATACGATACCTTGACAAAAAAAAAATTTTCAATATTGTTGCATTGTCTGTCTGTTTGATACGGGTGATCTCCGAAACGGTTAAACCGATTTTGACGGGAATTTCACTGGCAGATAGCTGATGTTATAAGCTGTAACTTAGTTTACTTTTATCATAGAAAAATAATTAGGGTTTGCGCTAATCTATACATATAATAAAAACGTAACTGATCGATATCTGTACATATAAGATATACGAGAAAAACTATTATTGGGGGCCTTTATCAACGCAGCAGACCCCAAAACAATGATTGTTAGAATTTTTGTCTGTTTGTATGTTTGTCTGTTTGCCAACGTTTGTGCACGCTAATCTCAGAAATGGCTTAACCGATTTGGAAACGGATGAGCAAAAAAATCTGAACACCTTAATATATCTTACCCCAAATTATATTAAGCTATTTTGCTAAGCGACGTTAACATTAAAATATAACAAATATCTGTAGATATTAAGTTTAATTATTGTTTTATGTTTAAGAATAACAATGAAAAATGATAGTTAAGTATAAACCATATTAGGATAAGGTCATGTACTATGGCATGTTATATGTCGCCACGTAACAACCGGCGTGGCTCAATGGGCGGCCAGGGCTCGTAAACATTCAGTATACGCTATAAAGATATTAGCGGCGGCATTTGGACCGAAATATTCACCTACCTATTCCAACCCCTTTTATATGAGCTATGAAAAAGTATATGTAAAGAAAAAAGAAAAAGGGACCAATTTTTTATACGTTAACATGTAGATATATATTATATTCTAATATTAAGTAAATCTTAAAAGTTTGTTTGTTTTTGAAGTGAAGATTCTTAGGCGGCGATTTGATAATTGGACGAGGAGAATGAGCATGTTGACTCTGTGTTTAAAAATTAAAATATCTTATTGAGTATGATTGGTCTATAAATAAAAAAGTCTAAAACAATACAAATTTGGAAAAAGTAATTGTTTATTTATTTACCCTTTGGAAAATTTCTATATTTTGTTTGTGAGTCACGTGATTTGAAACACCGATTCGTAAACGTGACGTCATCGTTTAAGAAATATGAACGTTAGACTCTTGTGTAAATTGTCACATTTGCCACTGTGATCATAAAAAATGCCGTATAAAATGAACGATGACCTCACTGGAGCATAATGCAGAGATTTTGTGGCTTATTTTTAATTTTTATAAAAAAAAATTGAAATGACTTTTATGGTGAGTTAATGAAAAAAAAATACATCGATATTATTTTTAACATATAAACCGTTTAAAACAATTTTCCAAAAGTTGTTAACTTCCGGATCAAGAGTAAAATTTCAAGGACGCGTCACGTTTAGGCAAGTTCCGTTACATAAAAGAGAAGAAAGATATAACGTAAAGAGAAGGATAGAGAGAGCTATAGGTATATTGTATATCTAATATACATTTTATATTACTGTTCTTATTTCTCGGCTCTGTGCCCTCTGCGCTCGCCCCCAAGTTCGGTGAAGCTGTAAAAGCCTCAGCGGCTTCAGGACCCCTAAGGCTAACAGTATAGTAAGTTCTAAAAAAAATACTGTTCTTATGTAAAACTAAAATCTAAATTTCTGTCTAAAAACAAACCCCGTGGACGGCCGGAGACCCTAGTTAAAAATGAAGAATCAAAGGTGATCGTTGAAGCGGATCATTCGCAAACCACATCAGAGTTAGCGGCAGGCTTCGATGTGAGTGATAAAAAAAAAAACACTTGAAACAAACAGGAAAAGTGAAAAAGCTCGAGAAATGGGTACCGCATGAATTGACTGAAGCACGCCAACAAACACCTATTGAGTTCTGCATTACATTACTCAACCGTTACAATAACGAGGGAATTTTGAATCGTATTGTTACTTGTGACGAAAAATGGATCCTTTACGACAATTGGAAATGCTCATCACAGTGGTTGAACCCAGGAGAACCGGCCAAATCCTGTCGCAAGCGAAAGTCGTCTTAGAAAAAGGTACTGGTGAGTGTTTGGTCGACCAGTGCTGGTGTCACACACTACAGCTTCGTAAGATCTATCCAGACGTTAACGGCAGATCTGTATTGTCAACAATTGCCAACCATGATGGAAAAGCTAGCCGTTAAACAACAGAGACTGGTCAATATCTCAAGCCCTCTGGTGCTTTAGAATAACGCTAGACCCCATACTTTACGACCGACGGTCGCTAAATTAGAGGAACTGCGGTTGGAATGTCTCCGAAAGACACCATATTCCCCGGGCATTGCTCATATAGATTACCACTTTTTTCGGAATTTGGACAATCTCTTGCAAGGAAAATAAATTCAATTCCGATGAGGCTGTCCAAACTGACAGCTGTTTTATTGATTCTTGCTCCTACAATTTTTTCAGCAATGGAATCAATGAACTACCTTTAAAATGGCGAAAGTGCATAAATAATAATGATACATACTTCGATTGATTAAATGTATAATTTCATAATATTTTTTTCATTTTACTTTTACGATATAAAACGCTAATTTCATATGTAAGGACCTAATATAATACCAAAAAAATAAAATAAAGAACAGAAAATAATCATAGATGGGTTTATCACTTTGTGTATTGTGGTCGCTATATTACTGCATATGCACCGGCTGATTTCGAAACACGACAAAACAAAAGAAAATCATTGATGGAATTATTACTGTTTGTAAGGTATTATCAATATAATATGCCAATATGAATCCAACACATTAACCGTCCCAATAAAACTTCAAAAATAATTAAAATCATACCTTATTGTACCGGCCTACGGGAAGGTTTTTTGAAAAACGTGAAACCCCTTTTATTCCTTTTTTACCAAAAGCATAAATATAAATGGGTTCTTCAAACTTTCACCAATGTTTTATTTTCACCACATGTTGAATAACACAATGAAATAATTCACTTATAGCAAAACTGTATAATCCAGATAATTTACAATAGGTATATCGCTTACAATGGCAAAAATCCCGCGAGCCGCGGTTTGACAGCGTCATAAAATAAAACAGTAATTATTTAAATAGTTTAAAAACACTTCAGCCAATCTTAAAAACAATACTGGATTATCATTGAATATGTAATTTTTAGAAATACAATGCATTTCTTATTATGTATATGTCTCAACATTGACAAGGCTTCAACAAACTGGTTGTCATGGAAGCTGATATTTCCCCCTTACATACTTTTTACCCTTAAAGTTTTATTTTCGCTAGAAAAAGTACCCTATGTCCTTTATCAAGGTCCAATCTATTTCTATACCAAAAATCATTAAAATTGGTTGAGCGGTTTAGGCGTGAAAACTTAACAGACAGACAGAGTTATTCTAGCATTTATAATAATAGTATGGATCGATATTTTATTTTGTTTCTTTGAACACGAGATTTTCTGAAATTATCTGTCAGATTTAGATTTTTTTATGTGTAGTCTATTTTAATTGAGGAATGCTGAATAAAATCGCACTACGGCGGTACAATGAGCTTGACCTTTCATTGAAAAATTTGAAAAAGTCATACCATATTTATGTAAATAATATTTTTTAAACAAAACAATTTTAATCCTTTCTCTTTAAAGCACTTCGAACAAAACAATAGCGTCCGTCGAGAATAAGGGAGCCATAAAACAAAACAGCCATTTCCCAGTAAGGATCGTCTTTGAAGGGATTCTGTCATGATTTATCTAACGTTTCATGACGAATTAATAACTTTAAGAGTGACTCGGAATAATCTTTTATACTCTGAAAGGTGTTGTTTTGTTGGAATCCAATTTTAAAGTGTAAATGATGTCTATAGGATTTGATCGCCTTTATTCCATATTTTGTTGGGCTAGCTTTGGCACTTCAGTTTTCTTTCAAGAAAAGATAAAATCTTTTTCTAAGCAAATTTTTCTTACATTTTCATGAAATAGTTTTATATAAATAATTATTTATCTATATAAATAGTTATTAAAATAGCTTTAAAATTTGTGAATTTCACTTTTTTATAACATTTTGCAACAAATTACAATATTTATATAAACAAAAATAAAAATCTGTTCATTGGTAAGCGCGCATCACTTTAAAATGGCTCGACCGATTCGGATATTTTTATTTTAAAAATGTTGATTTTATTTTAAATATGCATGATATTACAAGCGTCCATGGGCTACGATAGTCGCTTACCATCAAGCGGGCCGTAAGCTTGTTTGCCCCCATTGGTGTTTAAAAAACCCTTAGTATGAACATGGCTACAATATACGAAGAAAAACCGGACAATGTAGCCGATGGGGTTTTGAGTGGAGCCCTCTGACTTCGGACATTGATTAATGAAACTAAAGGGTCTGGCCCCCAGGGGATTGTAGCGTACTACCCTAAAAATGCGAGAAAAAATTAATGAAATATTCTAACTTTCATTAAAGACAGGCACTGAATCTTATGATACGAAACTAAAATGTTGAAAAACCACTGGTGGTGACATTTTATTTTAATACATTCAGATAAGAACAAAACAAAAATATACAAACAATAAATAGATTACAAAAGTAGAATAAACAATATATACCTACCCTCAGATAATAATATGTTCTACAGATTTAAATTAAACAATTATTTTATTATTTTTAACCCCCTTCAAAAAAAGATGGAGGTTATCAATTCTAATGTATATTTTGTTATGGATTTTCAACCATAACTTCTTTGCTTAATAACCGATTTAGATGATTCTTTTTTCGTTGGAATGAGGCTACCTCAAGGATGGTCCAATATTAATTTCATTGCTATTGAACCTTCGAATTCGAAGATACACCCAGAAGACTTCTCAAAATCATAGAAGTTGTTTTTTTTACCCGACTGCGAAAAAGGAGGGTTATGTTTTTCGAGCGTATGTACGTAAGTATGTATGTATTGTCTATTTCTTTGGCACGCTCTGTAGCCTAAAACAGCTTGATGGATTTTAGTATACGAGGTGTCGTTAGATTCCTCTTAATTGTGAGAGTGATATAGACTATATAATATTTAAGTACGGTGTCTGGAAATCATTATAAAAAGCAAAATATTTTAATTGTTGCAGTCGGGGTTTTTGTTTCCATTTTAATAATCCGCGAGTTTTCGACTGTATGTTTAAAAATTAAAGTAAATTATTGAGTAACATTGGTCTATATACAAGGAAACTAAACATTACACATCTGGAAAAAGTAATTATTATTTATTTAATTTTTCCTTTGGATAATTAATATATTTTGTCTGTGAATCACGTGATTTGAAAAGCTGATTAGAAAATGTAACGTCACAATTTAGGAAATATGTATGAACGTTAGACTCTTGCGTAAGTTGTCACATTTATCACTGTTATTACTTATTATACAAAAAGACATAAATAAATGATGACGTCTCGGGACAATAATGGCGCGTTTTAATGTTGTGTTTTTTATTTAAATGAAAACATATTTTAAATCACTTTTTATGATGTATTAATGAAAAAAGTATTCATAAGTATTGTTTTCAACATAAAACAGGTTTAAAACAATTTTGCGAAAGTTGTCATTTCCCAGATTTGGCTTGTTTGTTAAAAATTATCTTGTAAATTGGTAAATTTCTATTATCATTCTGTATGATGTTGTTGGAAATGTATATTAGCTCGTATCGTGAGATGGCGAGATCGCGGGAAGGCTTGTGATAGGTGGGCTAACGGCAGGTGCACCGTTCGGCGCAGGCGATGCCCCCCTCCCCCCTCTAGTTCTACGGGACGGCTGGTGTGGGTACGCGCAGTAGTCGTCGTCGTGCATTTGAATGCCGCGCTTCTGTTTGTGGTTTGGACAGCGCTACATCACACATAATTTTCGGTAGTGTCTTAGTTGGATTTTGCCTTGTATTGTATGACGTTGAGTTGGTTTCGCTGGAGTTTTGTTGAACTGATTGTTTGCGGTGCTAGTGTCCTGCGATTTGAGGCGGTAACACCGATGTACATACAATTCACTCTACACACACACATACTTCACAATTGCCCGTCCAGGTACCAGGGATAACGCCCACGGCTGACGAGGTGAGTTTATATTTTGTTTGTAATCACTTATTGCGTATCGCAGCAATACGGATCGTGATTCACGAAGATCGATTCTAGGGCCCAGCGTACGTCACGCGAATACTACGTCGCGAACCTTCTCGAACAGATACCATTGAGTATAATATGTCATTGGGTGGTAGAACGGGACTATTATGTCGGACTGGATCGCGACCATCATAAACCGAGTGAAACACTCGATATAGTGGGAATAGTTTCGGGAACAATCAGTGTATATCCAGCTGCTGAGGGAATTGCAGGCCGGCATGACATGGATTTTGATCCATCGTTGGTCACCGTTGTTTTTGGATTGTATTGACATAATAGATGTCATGTGTGTCATGGATGATGCACATGACATCTGCAGTGCAGACTTTGCAGTGCTACTAAATAATTTAAGTGTAAAAAACCTGCAATCTATTTATAGTAGTTCATGGGTTATTGCACAGTATTAGGTAGAAGGCAGAGAGCAGTTCATTTTATAATAATGATATTCTGTCATATTGAAGCTACAATTGAACTTCCCGCTTCCCGCGCATTTATCGTTCATAACTTTAGACCCTTTTGATATTTCACAATGATATTTCCTTAAAATAGTCTCAGGAATACTCTTGTGTGAATTTGAAATTAATAAGCAATACTGATAGTTCTTGAGTTAAATCATGTCATTGGTTATTAGTACAAATTGATCCAATATTTTTCAAAATTTTACTTCACCAAGACAAATAAATAATTATATAATGTGAAAAATAACAGACATTAATTTTATAGATTTTCTAAAAACTAATTACTACTACTAATGTTGGAACAAATATAAATTGTTGCTTTGCAACACTGACTTAACGGCGCTCTCTGACTTTAACGTATCGTACGGTCATTACGTGTCATCCAGTGCTTGTTTCTTGTTAACTGTAATTTATCATTAATAAAACATTATATAATTGGTCCAAGTTTATTCAATATCAACTACTACTAAAAAAAATGTGTTTTTTTTTTATACCATATTTATTTTAAATAATGATAAATATCTATCGAATACATCTTTAATAGACAGCAAAATAAAATTTCAAGGTAGCTCAGAGACTAAAAATATAATTATGACTGATAAGTATGATATATATATATATATAAGTAATGTATTATATATTCATGCTTATATATAAGTACCATTTTCAAATAATAATAAATGTTTAAATCAAGTCTCGGCCTTCAAATAGTAATAAAATGAGTACAAAGATTTGTGTAGACCATTTATTTGATGTACATTTAAAATTAAACGATTCTAGTAATGAAGAGAAAATATGAATACTATAGTAACTCAAAATTCACGAACAACGGTTATAAAATTTCTATAATTGAATATGAATCGTGGTAAAATAGCAAAACAATGAATTTTAAAAAGCGCTTAAAGCGAAATCCCTATTCCTTTGTTTAGTTTCTTTAGCAAACATTGACTTCAAACACCCTCGGGCTGTAACTCCGAATAGCCTGCAATAAATAGAAGGCCTTATAATTTCCGATCTCTCATAAGTCTTATTAAGGCACACTTCGCTTACTTTGTTTAAAATCTTACGCGCCATTAAACAGCCTTTAAAAAAACGTTTGAGGCTCGACTTTTCATTGCTTTTCCTTTCACTTGCAGCGAGACAAGTAAATTTATCAGCAAACTTTAAAGCACCAAGTAAATTAAATTCTATAAACATTTTTAAATATTTAATAGACCTATTTATTAAGATAATAATAGTTATTACTATATCCAACGAAGTGGGCATATAGTAGCTAAGTACGCATTTAAAATTAAACTTCAAAGAATAATTTTACTGAAGACTAGCCGTGCCCCATGGTTTCACCCGTGTTAATTTTATACGACAAACTTCGCCACCGCACCCGTGTAGGCAATTTTTTATACTTTATGTAAAACTATCGATTTTTACGAAGATTAAATTAATTTTTCAAGTTATAATATAGCCTATGTTACTCGCTGATATTGTAGATTTATATTGGTGAAAGAATTATTTAAATAGGTCCAGTGGTTTTTCGTTTGTCCATTACAAACAAAAGATCAAGTTTTCCTCTCTGTAATATTGGTATACATTTGTTGATAAGAAAGCATATGAATGAATGTCATTACTATAATAATTATTATATTTATTGTTATTTTATTTTAGAAATGACAATTTTACAGGCAGTTTATCATTTACAAAATATGATACATTAATAGATTTCTTAATTTTAAATGACGTGACTAAAATTGTTGAGATATTTGGTATGTATACTAATAATATTATTGGTAAAGTCTTTGATAATGCTAAGATGTATGCCTAACTGTATTTCATCTATGCACCCATTTAGTTAAAAGACATTCACTACTCGCATAGGACTCGGCTAAAGATCGCCACAACAAACAGACTTGCGCTGCTAGCATCCAATATCTAGCCAGCCATACACGCAGAAATTTACTCTGATGTACCTCGCGGTTAGATCAGATAATATATAGCGTGATTCAGGCACATATTTACCTGTCGACATATGCCCGCTGTCTGTGTTCAAAACCAACGGATCAGGCACGGGACTGACAAATCCGAGCATCCAGTTGTGAATGTATGGGAGGAACAGTTGTGCACGCCAGATCGCACCTCAGTTGCTGGTTTAAAATTCATTAATAATAAGTTTTAATTATGGGTTTCACTTTATTTAGTAGGTATACAAAAATAGATTTATCCATTCTTCAAAAGTTTTACAAATTGACAAGTTCATGGATTGAACAGATTTATATGGATATATCGCGGTCGTTTCTCTACCCTTTACTTCACCCAAACCCTTCTACGTTTTCTTTATTTGATATAATCTATCTATATATTAATACGTGAAGCAAAAGCTTTCGGTACCATTTTAAGCGTATTGCGTGTACAGAAGTCAGTGAGATTTGGCATGGTTAAAGTTTATGGAGAAGGAGTACAAAAAGCTAAAATTTATCTATAATGTCTGTTACTAATAGATAAAATAAAATAAATTAATATTGCGAATCTTAACCTGACCGGTGCCATTGAACTCAGACTCCCCAAAATATTCACATTGTCAATCAATGAAAAGTGACAGTAACTGATATAATATTCATTGTTTAATTTTATACTGCAAATATCAAACAGAAAATAGTCTATGATTAAAAAGTCGCTGGTCGAATTCCGATCATTGGGCGACCGCTATTTATTATTATTACTAGATATCATTAAAAATAGGAGCGGAAATTTGGTGGGCCATTTGATTCGACACTACGACCTATTAAAAACGATAATAGAAGGAAAAATTGAGAGAAAGAGGAAGAGAGGAAGACCAAGAAGGACTTACATTCAGCAAGTTAAGGAAAAATAGGCGTCGTGTCGTATCACGATGTCAAGAGGAAGGCACAGTGTAGAGAGAGCTGGAGATTGCACCACCGACAAGAGTACTACCGCTCTTAAATTTTATGATGATTAATTATTATAATGTGAATTCGTCCGTAAGGTTACAATGCGAGGTCATATTAGTATTATATTATATATGTTTGACCTTATGCAATACATTAATATACTTGTTGACCGAATTTAAATTATGTCCATGTAGATTGTTGATCACGACAAGACATTCACATCTTGGATTGAAATATATTATATGCTATAATTATGTTTTCACTCTATATTAACTGTTAAAAATAAAACATTTGATCTAACTCAGAGGTTTTTCTTTAAATAAATAAAACAAAACCACAATTTGATCTACTGATGGACTTTGGTCAATAAGTGGTCGGTTCTCATAAAAGGCAAACCCTTTTGGACCCGTCAGGCTAAACAATAGGCTCTTGAGCATAACAACAGACCTCTTCATTGTGGCCCTGGCGTGGACCCCGCGGAAATCTTGGAATGAAACTCAACTCGGATAATGCTTTGATGTTAATTCATTAGTTTTAGTGTTTTTTTTTTTTGTAACAATTGGGTAGACGGAATGTATTCAAAAATCGATTAATTCCTTTTTGGCATTGTAGATGCACTTGCATAATGTTAAAAAGAAAAAGAAGGTGGCTCGCTTTTTACAGATATCTAGGGAGTTCTTATGGCAACATAAAATGCAAGTTTCTATACTGCGTTTTTTATTCACACGGAGTGAAATGAAATTTCATGTGTTGCAAGTTTCTTGTGTTTTTAAAACAGGGATGCCACCAATCGGTACCAATTGTAAGCCCGCATGAGATACTAAACCTCTTGATAAGTTTTTTTTTTCCAAAAAAACATTGATCCCTTCATATGTGAAGCCCGAACAAGCGAAACATTCGAATCTCTCGTGGGTCAACCGAAGCATACTATTTTTTATTTTTGTTTTGCTGTTGTCCACCATAATATATTAATTTTATAGTTTATATTATGTTGAATAACACAGAATATATAAATTAATAAATAAAGACCCTTAATTCAGTATTTCAAATCCTACGATTCAAATATGTAGGTAATTGTACCAGAAAATATACGGTAGCACATTACGGTACAGCACAGTACGGTAGTACTAGAAAAATAAATGTGACAACATCATTGTTAACTTTGACGTTCGTGATTGTCAATTCACTCCGTGGGAATAAAACACGAAGTATAGATATTATTTTTAATCCACTTCATGTATTCAGAAACCAAACTACATCACACAAAATACCACCAATATAACATAATATAGGGTCAAATAAACCACGTTAATGAGTTAAAACAAAAACTATCACTGATGACTGAAATTAATAAACACTCTAAATAATAGATTTTCTCAAATACAATAATTTTACGGGCCCCTTGATGGACCCCCTATAGACGTTTCTAACAATAGCGCATTGTCGATATTGAACCCCCTTCCTCAAAGAGCCCTGGAAACCATACTCACCACAAGAACACAATACAAGGTTATTTGGCTGCAATCTTCTGTAGGGTCGAGGAATTCCACCAGTCGGACTGTCCCAAGTAGAGAGAAATCCACAAAGAAATTTCTCCGTAACCTACTTCCCTTTAAACCCCTCTTTAAAATGTTGTTTTGATTATAAAAGTAAAATCTGTTATCGACTATAAGGTTTGTTATCCATATTTTTTATATATTTTTGTAAAGTAAATAAATAAATGTTTACAAAGTCGTCTAGACGTATATATAATGACAGAATTGACACTATTACTGATTTATTTTAATGGTTCCTTGAAATAAATAAGATTTTTTACAAATTAAAATTATTTTAATATTTTCATATTATATTATGTGAAACAACGGTACCGGCATTTAATTTAAAACTGAGAACCAAATATATAAACTGCATATCACAATTTTGTATGCCAGCGTATGGTCTGACGTTTAAGGTAAATTGTAAAACAAAGGTCACTTAACAATTAACATGACAAATAAACGAATTAAATTATGAATTTTATCGGGAGGCCATTAACAGATTTATTTCTGCTTCATTCCCCCAACAATATAATTCACTATTGGAAATTAATTACGGACTGATACTTTTACAAATTAATAACGGAATATTTGTTGTTGTTAATTGAATCATCAGTTTGTCATTTATGCTTTGTTGTTAATAGGTGAGACCAGAAAATAATATCGTATCTTATTTTTATTGGGTGGTTTTTTTATGAAGTGGTCGTGTACTGGTTAATATTATGTTAATATTATGGTAACTTTTATAATATATTACTGTAATAAAATCGTTTCGTATAGTCATATAGTATATTATTGATATTTATCTATCAATATTTCCTCAATTGATAGACTATATGAATTGTCAATAATATGAGTAAAAATTAAATTACGGGGTGTAAATAATTACTGCGTAACAAACGCGTACGGAACCGCGGGCACACCGCTAGTTTTGTATATAATCCCTGTGGTGAGACATCATTATGTACTCTAAATAAAGCAGTTTATTCATCATTTTTTTTAATTTTCAATGTCAGCTTTGCATATTATTACGTTTAATTATTTTTGAACAAGTTTCGATAGTACGCCGCAATGCGCAGCGGTTGAAGGATTTAGAGCAATCACAATAAAATGAGCTTAAGTTTCACTGTTAAACTTTTTGTTTGAACTTTTAAAGAAAACAAAACTCTATAGTTTTGTAGCGGTACTATAAATAAAAGACAATCCAATATTCCTATCTATATTATACTAGCTGTGCCCGCGCTTTCACCCGCATATAATTTAAAAGAAATCACTGATTTATCGGGTGACCAGAATTATGCGTCACATCACACGCCGAGTGTTAGATTATCTCCATTATCTCTCAAATTATTTGTCCAAATAAGATCATGTAAAAGGCTAAGTTTATCTTCATAATATTGTCTTGGTGATGAAGTAGCTTTTGTATATAAGGATTAATGTGCCATGCCTAAAAATAATGCTCATAAATCACTGTTTAATTTTCAACAAACTGTTGTCACAAAATACCTAATTGTGGCTTATGTTTAAGAGATAGGCATATACTATCTCGGACTATTTTAAGTATACTAAGGACTAATATTTTTGTAAAACATTATGTATACGTATCACTAACCATTACGGCAGCGCACGCAAAGCAATAAAGCAATTCGGGAGCGCTTTCTGCTCCGACTTAACAAAAATCAGTATTAAAGGCTAACTAAGAGATGGCGCTTAAAGCCTCTACTATTCGCTACTATACTATTCCTCTTGAATTTGGCTATCATATAATTTTTTTCTAGTAGTTCTAGAAATTACCTTGTTTAAACAAAAAACTCTTCAGCTTTAATAAATTTTAAAATTGTTTGTTTAAAAGCGCTAATTCTTAGAACTACCAGTAAGATTAAAATAATTATTTGCATTTAATAGCCTATTTTTAAGGAAGATTATAAGCTATATAACTTCACGTTACGACTCTAAGAGCCTGAGTAGTAATCATGAATGTCAAGCAATATGGCTAGTTGTAGGTAAGTACGATTTTTTTAAAATCGGCTCTACTGTTAGCCATAAGGGCCTTGAAGCCTCACGCGGCTTTTACAGCTTCGGGCAAAACCGTGAGTAAATCAAAGTTATAAAAAACCCATATTAAATTTTTTTTTAAATGATTTAAACTTTTGTAAATTTTTCGCAATTTTATTAGTCGAACTGTTTGATTTTTTATGTATGTTTCGAACTCAATTACTGGCTTTTCAGTTTGTCCAAACTACCACTAAATTTTATAACGTGTCCGAATGGTATTTGACTTGCGAACTATAACATACTAATTACAGTTTAAGTTGACTTTAGTGTAAAATTGGTTTGTTTTTGAACTTAATTTAAGTATGTAAAAAAAATAAAGCTTTCAATGAAGGAACCATTAGAGATAAAGCCGAGAGGCCTCGCTCTACTAACTTTAAAGTAATTTTAAATAATTATTTAACTTAAACCAATAACCCCCGGAGGAAATATCTGTATTAAATGACAATTACAAATCACTTTTTGGGGTAAAACAAAATCTGAAAACTGGCATTTATCCAGCAATGCAAATTCAAATAAAATGATTCTACCTCAAAACACTAAGAAACTTAAACGATCACGGAAATGCGACAGTAGCCTTTCAACCAGAGACAGTACGAAAAAATGTGAAAATTGTCAAAAGTTAGATTAAATAAGTTTTTCGACCGCACGCGGTTTCATTTGAAATTCTTCCTTGCTGAAATCTCATTTTGTCTGCTTTTTATATAGATTAGGACTAATGCAACAGAAAAATGTATTGCAACGTTTATTTTTTATAGCTTATTGCTTAATAAAATATCAGTGGAATGGGAAATCCTTAGGAAGTTTTGTGTAAAAAACGATTTAACATTATCGTCCTCTATGTGCTGCTTCTAACCGTTTTTGGTTACAGCGACCACTTTTTTCAAACTCCATTTTGATGATTTAGGTGCTAAGAAAGAGTTATACACGTGCTGTTACTCTAAGTATAATTAAGCTAACTTGGACTAGTATGCTATAGTGTAGTTCGTCTGTCTTTAAGCTTATCGCGTTTCTTTCACTCATTCTCGAAAGCATCGATGTTTTTCTTTAAAATAATTCACCAATTCCATCGATTTCCTCTAGACATCTCTTATTTAGAAGAGTCAATATTGAATCTCTCCATGTGCATTTTAAGTATATTTTTATATTGCAAGCTTCTCCTAATTTTCGCATATCTTCGTGAAGCTAACCATGAAAGATGCACTTGATTATACTAACAAAGTTATCGCCGCATTAGGTACGCATCTATGCTATAAATATTAATGCGACGTAGAACTTTTGTATTCCTAACACGTTCAGATCAATGTATACGCAATACATATGATCTCTGCGATGAAGGCGTTGCAAATTTAATTGGTTTGATTCAATCACTCGATCTACGATATTATTTACGTATACTTGATATTGGTATTATTATAGTTTGCGTATTATTTTAGTAAGTAGAGTAAGTACACAACTTTCGTTATCATCATCAGTCCGTCTTCTGCAATTGCTGAACGAAATCATGTTCAGCCTTATCTTATCTTTATCTTATAATTTCCTTATAATAAAAACTAATTGAAAGTTTAATGCAAATATAGAAAGAAGTAAAACCTTTTTATTTCTTTTTGGTGATTGTATTAAAAACCATAAATAAATAATAAAACTATTTTTTAAATGTGAATAAAAAATTAGAAAACTTTTGTTTTACTTTTGTTTCTGTTCTATCATATAAATATGGTATTTCTGGTTCAGAAATTCATTATTCTAGTGACGTTCAATTAAAAACATGCTACTATACTAACCCCTGAAGAGTGTACCAGAATTCTGGCAATACTTGAAGAGGGGCGCAGTCAGCGTTATACAGCGAGAACTGTTGGTGTGTCACTATCAACCGTTGAAAGAGTGCTCCAGCGATTTGAAGATACTGGATCTAATATTCCAAGACCAGGAACATTTGTTGTCAACAATCTTGAGAAATCGTTTCAAACGGCTGTTGAAGTCAAAACGCACCTTCTATATTCAGAAGGAGCAATCCGAGCACATGTACAGTGAGGCGGCGTCTTGCTGAAGCAGACTTGAAGCCATTTAGACCCGCAAATGGTCCAAAACTCGTAAGGCAGTATCGAAGTTCAAGGTTGAGTTACACTAGAGAACACATGAATTGGATGGATGACGGATGATGATGGATAACTGGTCAAGAGTAATATTTTCGGACGAGTCGAGGTTCATGCTATGCACACCCGATGGGAGTCAAAGAGTCAACAGAAGACCAGGAGAGCGCTATAACCAAGCTTGCATTGAAGAGAAAGTGCCATACGATGGAGGCTCCATACACGTGTGGACTGGAAGTTCTTCAGAAAGCTGCACCGAGCTAGTGGTGATAGAAAATGACACTTTAACTGCAGAAAGATACTTGAATGAAATCCTAAATGAGTGTTGGCCCATATTTTAGTAAATATGGGCAAGAACGCCAACGTTATGCAAGATAACGCTCGTCCCCATGCTGCTAGGATAGTGTTTAACTACCTTGAAGATGTCACTATTACACGCATGGAGTGGCCAGTACGCAGCCCAGACTTGAACCTCATCGAGCATGCCTGGGACGAACTGAGAACTCGTGTACGCCAGCGAAATTCCCCTCCAATCATGCTCCGTGTACTTAAAGAATCATTGATAGAGGAATAGGAGAATATTCCTCAGCATCGGCTCAGAAATCTGGTGGAAAACATGCCAAATAATATGACAGCTGTATTAAGAGCTCGTGGTGGTAATACAAAATACTAAAATGTGTAAAATTTTCATATTTGATACCGTACCACATTTTTCGAAATATACTGAAAAATGGTAAAAATATACTTCATAATCTTGAAGTGTTGTGAGTTTTACTTAAACACTATAACATTGTCTATAATATAGTCTTTATTTCATAAAGCTAGCTGCAATAATTTGGAAGTTATTGAGATTTTTGTTACCGACCCGCTTCCTTTGCGGCCCAGTATATTTATTCTATTCATATAACCGGTACATCTATTGTTTGAAAATCAGATACTATCATTGTTTTGTATAAAGATAAACTTTATTTAACTTTAACTTTTAATCGAAGAAAAGAAAAGGTCATTTGATTGAACTCTTGGGATTTGTAACAGTGACACAATTTGAGTACCTACCTTCCTTTTAAAATATAGCAAATTTCTTCTATCGATAGTTTAAACCTGACTATCGATTGCTAGATAGTGCAAAAAATGAGCACTTTTAAATATAAATTAAGATTATATCCTATCGCTTAGTATCTTATAGTACATAGATTTGAATCTGTTGACCGAGCTACATATTTTACCGCTTAGAATGTTATATAACCAAATGCTTATTTAGTAAATAATATAAGCTTTTATAACATCAGTAATATTTATAAAATAATTAACAGAACAAAACAATTAGGTTCTACTCTCTCTTAAAATAACTAAATAAACACAGAACAAAAATAACGTCGCGTTTTTTTTTCAATTTCGCATAGTGGACACGGTCAGTCGCCATACTCGAGGGAAATCTGGTAGGTTGATATTATGGATTTTTCACGTTGAAACCAAATACTTCGACCTGCCCACTCACTATCAACATTGTGGAAAAAATAACAGAAAAAATATATATGCACCGGGGATTATTTTTGTTTGTAAATTGTTACGGTGGAAGTTTGCGTAGTTTCTACGAATAATGCTCGAAATTCCAAGTCCATTTGGGGATTAGTAAAAAAAATATTATGTAATTATGATTATTCATATGTAATCAGTTTTTTTAATAAATGCATTATGTATTTTTAGCGCTAGCTATTAATGTCAATTTTATTTCTACTCCATGTTCTTCGTAGCCTATTAAACATAAATCGCTCCCTTCGTCTGGCAATCTTCAACCCCGCGTCTTATGATCACATAGTCATCCACATCAGGTATGATTGTTCTATTTATTTTAATATATTATACAAGTGGGAAAAAGCAATAGATCGACAATCGTAGTAATAGGAATATTATGTATCTTCAGATTACATATTCAACAGAAGTGAAACGTACCAGTACAATTAAATATACATTGCATACAAAATAAAATATTAAAGAAAAGTAACAAAATAAATAAAATGTAACAAAATAATGAGGTAAATTTCGCGTGGTTCAGATTTGTTATTATTATTAGAGATAAATTGTACTAATTTATTGTGAGAAAAGATGGTTATATCAGTTACCGGCATATACTTAATAAAATGTAGGTATCTATCTAGAAAACAATACTTATTTATGTTAATAGAGAACTTTTTAATTAATAATTAAATTCGATGTTTTGTCTCGAAGTATAAATAATTACTTATAGCAGCGTGTTTCGCCCCGAAGGCGCTGACGTGATAGTCTTTTGTTCAGGCGCACTTAGATTTTATCATGTCGGTATACACAGTCGTGTAGTTCGGCAAGCAAAATTCTTATTGAGTAAAGCATATTTTTATCCGATTGCGAAAAAGGAGTATGAATGTATATCTATTTCTTTGGAACGCTCTTAAGCCTATCTAGTTTGATGGGTTTTAGCATACGAGGTAGAGGTGGTCGTTAAATGGACGAACAGTTTAATTAGACTGCATAGGTGACGTAAACGGATAGACTAGTTTATCGTCCAATCATAAACTAGTTTAATCATAAACGACATTAGGCATCGTGGTATCGACGTCGCGCGTTTCGTGAACTGTCAACGATCAACGAGTGAAACGCGAATTCGGCCGAAAATAGTCGAAGCGTGCAAACAGTCGCTTCTTTATTCTTTATTCCGTGAAACAGTCCATCCGCTAACGGTTTTCGTTTCTTCTCTTGTTCTTACACTTGTTTCTTGCGAACGGATATTCGAAATCGGCCTCTTACTTAACCAGAGACGAACAAGATTGACCACGAGCAAAGTAGAACAATTTATGTTCTTGAACGTCAATCTAGATGAGAAAAGGTTTTATAATTACATATAAATAGTAAATATGTATATTCTGTAATATATAATAATTGTGTAAATACATTGACAATGAATGAACTTTTAAGTACGCCAGGTTATAATTATAAAGCATTTATATAATATATAAATATGATGAGTGTAATATATAATACATTATTCATACGATTATTCAACCTGCCAGTCCTAAGCCTGCAAAAAGTACGAAGGGGGGTTCATTTCATTTAATAAAAAAGTAGTTGAGAATCAATAAATACATAATACATTAAAGGACTGTAGCAATAGACTGTTAAACAACAACTCTTCTGTCAATTATGTATAAACTAGTCGAAGATTAGACGGTTTTAAAAACTAGTTTACCGTCGACGATAAACGGTCTCGTTCCGTCGACGTCGAAAATGTAAACGACCCACTTACGAGGTGTCGTTAGACGTCTGAGAATCAAATAAAAAGCAAAAGTATTAAAATACTAGCTAGTGTCTGCGACGTTGTCTGCGCAGGATTAGTACTTCGAATAGCCTATTTTCTTCGCCAAGGTGCTATCTATCTTTATACTAAAATTCAGAAAGTTCGCAAAACGGACACAAAATAATTTGTCCAAATGATGTAGTGTGAAAGACAAAGTTTATTTAGCTTAAGTAAGAGAAGCGATAAAAGTATTTATTTTGATTTAAGGATCAATTTGTTACTACCAAATGTGCATTAGAAATAAATTATAATTTTTTATCGTATTTATGGTTCACTATTTTGGCGATAATGGTTTATACATAAAAGATAGATATATGCTGTCGCGGGCTTTTTACACGACTATTTAAGATAAACGTTTCCATTATACATTAAAAACGTGTAACTAACGGTTTCTGCAGCGCACGCGAGAATTGCTCGCAGATGGCAGAATTTTTTCCTACTTGACGCTTATCGTTATATTTTGGACAATTCACATAATATCTTTATAAATTATAACCTATATGTTATTCTGATGTATAAGCTATATAATTGTAAAGTTTTATAAAAATCCATTCAATAGTTTTTGCGTGAAAGAGTAATAAACATCCATCCATACATACAAAAATTTTCGCGTTTATAACATTAGTAGTATTTTTTAGTCGTGTTTTTGTTGCAGTCAAGGTTTTCTGTTTTCTTTTTAATAATCGAGCTTTTTAATCATACTATTTTCATAGAAAGGGTCGATATTGTAGACAAATTAATATTATTAATCACTTACTCGAAATTCATAGCAACTTTTTGAAGTTACACTTCTTTTGACTCGTTTCAAATTAGTAGAAGTATTATAATTAGTAATTTCAATAGTGTCAAATTGTGGTGAAATTGATAGCTGCGCACGCATCATATGACGGAAGTTATCTATTAATGATGATAATGTAAATTCATTTTACTGTCCCTCTTCTGTTAAAATATTTTACGTTGTATAAAAAATCTGACAACTGTAGAGCAAAATATACAATAGAAGAGGAAATATAATTGGAAACTTAATGTGGCACGACACGTTCTTTAAAACTATTTTGGAAGGAACAATTCAAAGAAAGCAAGGAGGAGATAGACCTAGAAGAAGATTTTCCAACAAGTGAAGGATAAAGTGGGACTCGTGTTTTATTAAGAGTTTAAAAGAAAGGTAGAGCATAGAGAACAGTGGCAATTGTTCTACCAACAAGAGCTAAGCTTTTAAATTAATGGGGATGATAAAATCATTATTTAAATTTGATTTAATCAATTTGTTTTATTTTAATCAAATTAAAGTAAAGTTTATTTCTACATCGTTAAATTGTTATTATACGTTAAAAAATTAATTTAAATTATTATTATTATAAATGGCATCTTGTTTGCACGTGGGATAACATTTTTGAAGTAATTTTTTATTTAGTTACACCAAAGAAATATAAATTCTTACGTAGATACTTATGGACACACAATTTTTTTTTCAAGTGTGAGGTTACTCCAATTTCTTTATGACTACAATGAAGATTATGTGGTCCAACAAAAAAACTAGAATATATATATTAAATTAACTACCTAATTAGCCTAGTGGTTTTAAGCGCGACTGCTATGCTCGAAGTCCTGGGTTCGGTTCCCGGGTCTAATAAAGTGTTATTGGGTTTTCTGTGAAATTCTCAGTAGCAGCTCGGACTTTTGGCTTTTGCCCGATTAATGGTCTATTACATGGAACCTAAAAACATACTAGGCGAACTGTCGGTGTACATTAATTCACCTCTGCCTAACCCTTCGGGGAATACAGGCGTGATGGTTTGTTATTTAAATTATGTTGGCTTGTTATAGTAACCGTGTGTAACAAGTAGCTAGGTGTATCGTGTTTAATCTATGCTTATAATGAGAAACGAAGCTGAAAATTGTCTAAACAAACTAAATAACTCACAGATGTGAGTTTTCGGTGCGTAGCTAATGGTAATTGTTTTGAATTTGCTTTATTTAAATGTATTCTACAGTGAATTTAACTAATTTGAAGTTGGCTAGAGAGACAAATCTAATTACATCGAAAAAAATTAAAATAAAATAGAACTAGATTTCCTAAAAACTTTATTTTATTCTTAATGTATTTCGAATGTGTTTTCACGAAATGTATTATTTGAAGACTCATAACTGCCTCTATTGCACGTGAGATCATACGATCGCTCAAGGTACGACGCGGCAGTAGGTAGTGCGGTGGCGATGCTCCTCTAAAGATCGGGGAACTGAATGATGCGGGGTTTTCCCGTACTGAATTCGCATATGAACGTTACTCTGTCCTAGTGAACAGCTATTATGTGTTACTAGCTTTTGCCCGCGGCTTCGATAAGAAGGTAATTTATAAATTGATTGTTAAATGAATAAATTATTCTCAATTCTTGGCCATGTCAAGAGCATAACTAACTCGTTCCTTTAAAATAATTTTTTTCATAAATACATTATTATCAGTTTTTTGTATATTAATCGAAGATTTTTAATTTATTATAACTACAAATTATTTACAACTATTATTACTGCAAATTATTTATAATATTACCGAATACATAGATATTTTTTCCTAGCTACCCAAACACTTGTTAATTACAAATAAATTATAGGTACTAGTTAAATCGGGGAAAATATTTTGCACTTTATAGAATGTTAACAATCTAAACAACTGCCATGTTAGTTTTATATATTGTCATTAAGAATGCTTTAAAAATCATTCGTCAATAGCGGTGTATATACTCTTTAATATGATGTTTTGAATCATAAATTTAGATGAAGAATTATTAACAGAAATATGGCTACAAAAATACCTCTGAGAAATAATATAATAAAGATACGCCGTTTGAAGTGTTATATTAAGATCTGACTATATTAGTAATGCGGCGTTATTGCAACAGTGAAAAGGTTTTAATTTCAGGACGTTTGCCGAAAAGCTAGGTATAATTCTGATTCCGAAAACCACTGTCGACGTACTAAATCACGACGAACGAGAGTATATGAATTCTGTAGTATATTGAAGCCTGTGAGATTAAACCGACGTTATTAAAGCTTACTAGTGAACATCCCACGGCTTCGAAGCGGTATGAAAAAGTTATTTAATGAACAGATGTGACAATGCTCTGTTTTTCATCTTTAAATTTCTAATTAAATAATTCATATCAGATAAAGAGAGATCATATTATTTTGAGAGTGGTAGGGTACAGAGAAATTTATTTGGAGATGTCTCTTTACTTGGAGCAGTTCGACTTCTGGTGGAATACCTCCACCCTACAGAAGATTTAGCTAAATAATTTAATGTTGTGTTCCTGCGGTGGGTAGGGTTTCCAGAGCTCTTTGGGTTAGAGGGGTTCAAGGTCTGAAATGCACTAGTGATACCCATGGTACTTACAAGCGTTTATAGCCTACGGTAGCCGCTTATTATCAGACTGACCTTATGCATGTTTGCGCCCTTTGTAGGTTAAAAAAAATCTCATACTAATGTTTCCAAATGTCAAGGTATCTACAATTATTTGATTTATATATAAAATTAAAAAATGCTACTGGAAGAGTTTTCAAGTTTTTTACTTTCAAAATATTACTAATGAAATTAGTAAATCATCATCATCATCATCATTTCAGCCGCAGGATGTCCACTGCTGAACATAGGCCTCCCCCATAGATCTCCAGAACGACCGATCTTGTGCGGCCTGCACCCAACGGCTCCCAGCGACCTTTACTATGTCGTCTTTCCATCTAGTGGGGGGCCGTCCTACGCTGCGCTTTCCGGTGCGTGGTCTCCACTCGAGAACCTTTCTGCCCCAACGGCCGTCAGTTCTCCGAACTATGTGCCCCGCCCACTGCCACTTCAACTTGCTAATCCTTTTGGCTATTTCGGTTACCTTAGTTTGTCTACGGATCTCCTCATTTTTGATTCGATCTCGTAGAGAAACACCAAGCATAGCCCTCTCCATAGCTCGCTGAGCGACCTTGAGCTTTCTTATGAGGCCCACAGTGAGCGACCACGTCTCTGTGCAGTATGTCATCACTGGCAACACACACTGGTCAAAGACTTTTGTCTTGAGGCACTGAGGTATTTTGGACGAGAAGACGTCGCGCAGTTTCCCGAACGCTGCCCAGCCGAGTTGGATTCGTCGACTGACCTCTTTTTCAAAGTTGGACCTACCTAACTGGACTGTTTGTCCCAGGTAGACATATTCTTCAACAACTTCTAGACAAGAGTTCCCAACTGATACTGGGGTGGGCACCACATGGACATTCGATATGATTTTCGTCTTGTCCATGTTCATTTTAAGGCCCACCTGTTGAGAAACTTTGTCGAGGCCATCGAGCACTGTGCCAAGATCTTCCAGCGATTCTGCCATGACTACGATGTCGTCAGCAAATCGAAGGTGAGTGATGTACTCGCCATTGACATCGATGCCGACTCTTTGCCATTCCAGGAGCTTGAAGGCGTCCTCTAGAGCGGCGGTAAACAGTTTCGGATATATTACGTCTCCCTGTCTAACGCCTCTTCTCAAAGGAATTGCCTTCGTGCACTGCTTCTGTACTCGGACCGACATGGTGGCGTTGTTGTAAAAGCACTTCAACACTTCGATATATCGATAGTCAATACGGCACCGCTGGAGAGACTGCAACACTGCCCAGGTTTCGACCGAATCAAAGGCTTTTTCGTAGTCCACGAACGCTAAGCATAAAGGCAGATTATACTCCTCAGTCTTCTGTATAATCTGCCGCAGCGTATATATGTGGTCTACGGTGCTAAAGCCTTTTCGGAAACCGGCTTGTTCGGGAGGCTGAAAGTCATCAAACTTGTGCTCGAGACGATTCGTGATGACCCTCGAAAACAGCTTATAAACATGGCTCAGCAACGAGATGGGCCGGTAGTTCTTCAATAAGGTTTTATCACCTTTCTTGAAGAACAGGACCACCACGCTGCTGCCCCACGTTTCCGGCGTTTTACCCTCGAGTATTACGGAATTAAAGAGCTTCTGCAGGACCTTAAGTACCGGTGTTCCACCCGCTTTAAGAAGCTCTGATGTAATTCAGTCATCACCCGGCGCCTTGTTGTTCTTAAGCTGCTTAAGGGCCATCCTAATCTCGTACAGGGTGATGTCGGGGATATCTTCGGTATAATGTCGGGTCAGCCCGGCTCTCGGATCTTTAGCCGGGCTGGTAACAGGCTTAGTTGACGAGGTATATAATTGCCCATAGAACCTTTCGATCTCCCTTAATACCTCTGGCTTGGTGGACGCTACGCTGCCATCATCCATTTTCAGCTTCGTCAACTGGCTCTGCCCAATATATGCATTCCTTGCGAACACTTTGGAGCCTTTATTCCGCTCTATCGTCTCTTTAATACTTTTGGTATTGTAAGACCGGACATCGTGTCGCAAGGATTTATGAATAGATCTATTGAGCTGCCTATAGGATTTAGCGTCATCGGAAGACTGCAGCGCCATACCACGCCGATCCGCCATGAGTTTTCGGGTTTGATCTGATATCTTTTGAGTCCTATTGCTACGGTGAGTTTTAAAGAACTCGGACCCAACCGCATGGACAGTTTCTACCAGCCTATTACTAATATCATCTATGGAGACGCAACTATCTAGGCAATCGAATTAGTTTTTCAATTCGAGTTGAAAGCTCTCGGGGTTTTGGAGTTGAGCATTAGAGGGTCGGAGCGTAGACTTAATCAGGTGAGACCTTTCTATTTTTAGATTGATATTTAATGTGCCTCTAACCATTCGGTGATCACTGCCGGTTTTCACTCTGTGGATCACAGTGACATCATTGAATATTTGTCTCTTCGTGGTCATGATGAAGTCTATCTCATTTTTTGTGGAACCATCGGGGCTCATCCAGGTCCATTTCCTATGAGGTGGCTTCTGGAAGAAAGAGTTCATCATAAAGAGTCCCTCTTTCTCCATAAAATCGGCCAACCTCTGGCCCCTAGGGTTCCGTTGCCCATAGCCAAATTGCCCCACTCCCAACTCTTCACCATCTCTTTTGTCCAGCTTTGCGTTAAAGTCTCCCATTACAACAGTGAAGTGGGTTTTCGAGGTATGTATGGCCCTACTAATGTCCTCATACAAAACCTCCACTTCATCATCAGGGTGTGCCGAGGTCGGTGCGTAAACCTGTATGACCTTCAACGAATATCTTTTGGATAATCTGAGTATCAGGTACGCTACCCTGCTCGACACACTGTCGATGGTCACTATGTTGTTAATGAGAGACTTCCGGACGATAAACCCGACACCACCTTGGGACTGTTGGTCGCCCTCCCTGTAATAGAAGAAGTTACCGGATTTCATGGTTATCGTGTCCTCACCCTCTCTTCGGACTTCTGATAATCCTATAAGATCCCAGCGTAACTTGTCTATTTCCTCTTCCAGCTCGACAATCTTCTCGTCAGTCCTCAAAGTGCGATTATTATATGTTGCCAGGGCCAGTTGTCGTGGGGGTCGGTAGCTGGAACTCTTCCGGGGATTCTTAGCACCCCCTGCCCCGCCGTTACCATAGCTGCTACCGAAACTAGGAACAGCGGGGCCGCCGGGGACTGGGGGCCTGGTCGTTCTTAAAAATTAGTAAATATTGGAGAAATAATACAAAAGATATTAAATCGAAATTCTAATAGCTTACTGCTTTAACATCCCGATGCTTAAAACTCCACATTGATTTCTGCAAACCGTCTCAGGGTGTGGGGGTCAAAATAACAAATTTAACGAAGGGCTCATAATGTTTATACAAATCAATTCAAACTAAAAAGTTAATCAATCAGTTTTGGTTTGGATTATATTACTGGCCATAACTTTGTTGACTCTTTAAACCTGCAGTGGCCTGTGGGGGAAAAATGCAATTTTTGGTGAAATAGGATTTGGAAGAAAAAGTCATATAGTAATGCAAAACTATTTTATTTTCTTACATAAAAATACATAATGTTTAAAATAATTACATTATTGGAAAAAATAATCAAGTTTAAAATATTATATTACTTTTTGGTAAAGATAAAAACATTCGACTTGTACGTCCTAACCTGCCTATGAATTTAGTGTTTAATCTATGCTTCAAGCTTTGACACGTTTTATACTGAAGTAGCTAAGTACAGTCAGCAACATTGGTTATACTAATGAAAAGTTTCGTATAGTTTTGAACCCAAAATTTCCAAAACAAAGCTTTAAAATGTGATTCGATTTAGGTAACGTAATATTTAGAATACCTTTATCATGTAAATAACCAATTTTAGCAAATAGAAAAAAGATGTTTTGAATTTATAATTACTTGTAGATGAGGAATTTGTCAATACATTTTATAATAGGGTGTGCAAAATAGACTGGTAGGGGTACTCGACTGGACCGCGTGCTCCATGCACACGGTGAAGAATGGGTCACAGTGACTGTCTTTTGGTTTGTCGCGCTTTGGGATCAACCAGGGATAAGTATATCCAGTTATCAAGAGGCTTGCAGCTTGGTATGATAGAGACGCCGAACAAGCATCAGTCAGTTCGCGACCTTTTCGCAATCGCGGCAACATCCCAAGCCAAGGTCCGGCCACTTAGGCACCCTTGCGCGCTTGTTGCCCACGCTTTTGCGATTGAGTGCCTTATGCGCTCGCCCCCAAGCCTGGTGAAGCTGTCAAAGTCATCAGCGGCTCTATTTGTTTAGGCTAACAGTATAGTTAGTCAGGAAAAAGAAAAAGTTTACTAATATTATAAAGAGGTAAATTTAGTGAGTTCGTCCATTGAAGGTAATCTTCGTATCAGTCGATCAGATTATGAAATTTCTTTCACTGGAAATTTGAAATTATATTGGTCTTAGGACTATTTTTATTTATTTTACATATTATGATTTAATTAATGAGAATGATTTTGCGATTTTCAACACGCAAATAACGCTTTTATATAAGGGCTAAGTAGTAATGATATTAAGTCGTTTTTTATTAAAAATTAATGGTCTTAGAAATAGGTTTGTCATATGAAATCAATCTTTCCTTAATTTTTATTTATAAAATATTACTGAGCACTTCAGACATTTTATTCGATTTAAATGATGAAGTTCGTAAGGATTTTATAAGAGTAAGCTCTGCGGGTAGACGTTATTGTGAAACAAAAGAAAGAAAGAAAAAAGATTTATTTGTAACAAAGACATTTGGTACCGTAGAAAATTAAAAAATATTTAAATATCAAGTGCTCAAATGCCAGTTGCTACAAAACGTCCCCAGCTCTGCATAATGCTGGTTGTAAACAACCAGCGCTGGTCTTCCGTTGGAGGCATTCGGTGGTGTCCTTTCCCGTAGTTAATGGGGTCGAACAAGTGCCCCTATAGAATCCTAACATATCTTTCAACCATTTTTTCAAAAGACAAACATATTATATAAATATGAGCTCAATCGGTCAAATCGTTTAGAAGCTATATAAAGAACCACCAATAGACGCACGCACATGATATATTTCACAAATTTAAATAACATAGTTACTAACAACAGACTAACATAGTTATTTAACTAAATATGGCTTATTAAGTTCTTTGTCTAAATATGGTTTATTAAGTTCTTTAACTAAATATGTTTTAATAATTATAGTAATTTAAGGTTTATTATTAGGATAAAACTTTGTGAAATACACGATGCAGTGATTTCACAGCAATATCCGCAAAAACATCACGCGTACACAGCGCCGGCAAAATAGACTTTACGTGCCAGAATTCATAATCTCATGAGCCCATTTGTAAATTAATCATCTGAATTATATCGTTTCGGGTAAAAATAGCTGTACCGTGGCACCATTTGCCAATTATATTTGCCAAATAAAGCCAAATTAGCCATTTGCGGGGTAAAATTTCTTCCTGTTTGTATGTTCTTTAATTAGGGGCATAATAATTGTTGCTGCTTTTAAATTTAGCGATTTTAAGTCAACGTTTTGTTGGTGTATGTGGATGTTTTTTTATCAGGTGAATTTTCGATTGCACTTAGTTCCTTGTTTAACTAATATTGACTAAAATAATACACATTTGCAAAACTATCAATAAAACGCATGTATCTAAATTTTAAGTTTTAGTGAAAAGGGTAAAAATGTTATTCAGTCATACTGTATTACATGTTAAGCACCATTAAGCACTGCCCGATTTCATCATATGATGTTAGAATTACATAGGACAAATACAACTAATACATATTTGAAGGAATTCGAATTATCTGAGAAGCCGTGAAAGGCTGAAAAACTGGACACACCTTACAAAACATATGTTCGCATTATTTTAAACCTAAAATGAATCCTTTGGGCCGTTATACCTTTGATAGTAAGTGCATTCACAAAGATCACATAGGCATCAGAAGACACATTATATATATATATCTCTATTGTGTCCAGAAATTATATGTATTGCAAATAAGTCCATTTTTCAAGTTCCCTTGTGTATCATCAAAGTTGAATGTCCAATATCAATGAAATCAAAATGTGGTCCCATTTTATTATATTCCCTATACAACAAAAAATCATCCAAATTGGTTGATAAACAAAGAAGTTTGAACATCCATAAAAAAGCAGTGATAAGGACTACTGACAGAAGGGAAAACTTAAAACTATAAACAAACAGTTGTTATTTTTGGATATGCAAAATAATTGTTTAAATCTTAAATTAAAACTGGTAAATCAAAACTGTTTCACACAACAAATTTGTTTTATCACGTTAGTAAAATAACTCCTAAATTACTATAAAATACGCATGGCATAGTAATGGTAGCTATTAAAAAATTCAATAATGATGTAATCTTAATTTTTAGGTTATATTGCTACAAAAACTCAATTTTCTTCGTTATTCAAACTCTTTATTATATATCTATACATTCACAGCTGGCCCAGAGCAATAAGTTATCCTAATATGAACAGATATACTATAGCAGTGTTATCGTTAACACGTCACTTGACCATGTCGATGACGACTTAAATAAATTTACTCCCTATCCAAACCTTCCTATAGAAGTTTTAACTTTAAAACAACATTTGTCTCTTGTTGGAGTCGGTTAAAAATTATAGACGCGTTTATTAAAATTAATAATAGCAATAATTATTATTCATCTCTAATTATTGCTGCCTGATAATATCAGTAGTCTATTAATTAAGTCTGAACAGAACTTCCGCTTGTAGATAATTAACGGACATCCAGTGAAGCGAGGTTTTCGATGGCACTTTCTTGTAATCATCGAATATCTCGTTAGTTTCATATTTTATAAATGAGACTCAATTGAATATTGTGAAAAATATGGTGAGCATTTTATTTTAAAAAAATCAGAATTGTATTAACATACTGCTTATAAATGAAATACCGATAAATGGAAAATTATTTAACCTTTTTTTTTAATCACCACAACAACGTAGGGTTATTATAAGTTTAGCATGTGTCTGTCAAACGGGTGAAACTACTTTGATTTAGTTCTTTGTTTGTCTAAAGGGTTTCTTGATTGAGAGTGTTCTTAGCTATGATTGAAAGAAATTTGTTCAGCCATTTGCAGATCGTCAGCTCTTAACTGTTGATGAAAGGATGTGAACAACTTTCACGGGTCTGATCTATTCGAAGTTTGATATCCTGTTACTACAATTATATCGCAAGAAAATGATAAACTTGTCCTGATGCTGTAGCATCATCTGAAATTTGCAGGATACGCAACTTATCATCAACATACAGCAAAGGTATCAAAAAATTTAAACCAAAATATTTTTTATTCAATCTAGGCCCTAAGAAGGTACTAATGAATGTCAAAGCACTACAACTGGTTCGGAATATATCCCAGCTACCTAAAAGAACCGACAAGGAACTCGATTGGGTTTATCAACATCTTATTTTATTTTATAATTAGTTTTTACAATATTTAATCATATACAGATATTATCAGTTTCAATAGATATTCTGAGAGGAAATCACATCTGGATGTGATTTCATTTGATGTAACACTATCACCATTCAGGTAAACAGCTACCCTTTCGACAATAAACCTCGCTTATTATCTGGCAAATCTGTAGTGTGCTTAGGAAGTTTGTTATAGAACCTATCACAATTACCTAAAAAACTTTTATTTAACTAAGTACTAACTAACTTTTAACTAAATCTAAAAGATGGAATGACTATTTTATTATTATTTCTAGTATTGAAATTGTGTCTGTTAGTTACAAGTTCAAAATTATCTTAATTTTTCAGACCATACATTATATTTTCCAAGATGTAATAGGACGATAAAGTTAAAATACTAAATTCTTGAAACTTATTCCTCAATGATTCGCGTGGTCCCATATCATAAATTTGCTCGAACTGCCCGTTTGAATGCCCATTGTGATGGTCTCATATAGATATTTTGTGTAGTGAATTTTTAATTTTCAATTTACGTATGCGTGTCGTATTTCGGAATCAGCCAATGCAAATCCAGTTTCAGTCCGACATGATAGCAGCGACTGGCGATAGATTCTTGATCTCTCGGTTGCCACCACTGCTTTTGGATTGTACTGTGTTTACCATCAGGCACAGTTCCGACACTTTGCCGTACTACTATAAACAAGACAATTTTTAACAATAAAGAAAACAGACTTCAATGATCTTCAGAAGTTCCCCGGTGTATTTTCGAATTCAAAGGTCAAATGCCAATGAAATAAAAATGGGATCACTTTTGGGATATTCTCAAAGAAGCTATGCTCGAACACCCATAAAAAAGTGCTTTGACAGTTCCCACCCAGTTCAGACCCATTTCCTTTTTTTATGTCCGTTATAAATGAAGAAAATGACTAATTTTGCATAGCAAAAGTACAGATTAAAAATATACTTAACAGAGTAAAATTAAACGTTTTAATAGCGCTTTATTTAAAAATGAGAGAAACCCATTAGCACGTATAATTAATTCATTCTAATCACTCCCAAAAAGCAGTGGGCCGTTACGTTACCGGATTACCGCATTGAAGTGGGAACAACTTGGGCTCTAAATGCGCTAGCTGTGTTTGAAATTCACGGGGTTCTATTATAGTTACTGTACCGGCCACCGGTTAAATTACCGATCTCCGGATGGTATACTAATTATATCTGGGCAAAATATTCCCAGTTCAGACGCCTGGGGTTCTGAGTGTAATGTTGTTATACGTGGTTACGGATTAAAAATTACGCATCTAAGCTCACTCACCTGGATGTTTCTTAACGCTGCACCAAGTAGGTATATATATTCACGCAGCCGGCCGGCGAATCTCGTCTCTCAATAGCAAATCCACACCTGAAAATATTCATCTAGACGCTTCATTGATATATAATTCTTTACACCGTATTTAGAACACAATTAACACAGTTAAAGTTAAGCGGCAAAGTTTTATTATTATAAACCAACAAAAAAAACGGCGGCAGCAGTGAACTCGACTAAGCTTGGACAATGTGTTGTAGACATAGATGTAGTAACATCTATGGTCGTAGAATGTAAATTACAATCATTCAATCTAACTCTAAAGTTCTCTAGAAGTAATTCTCTAAAGCTATCCAAATCTAAAGTTTTCAACGAACTGTTAGTGACGTAACTATAACATAGCTAACGTTCACTGGTATTTTAAATACAAAAATGCGTATTGTGGGTGTTTCTTAGAATATAGATGTATACTTTCACAGACTTTTTGTAGGTCTTTTTAATGCCTGTGATTATGTGGTCACTTAATTTGCTATATCTATTATGGTTTACTCAGCATAAGCCATTTAAGCGCCCGAATCGATTCACCATGACCAGTTATTTTTTGTGCGGAACCCTAATTTTTTTTCTAAAATAAAAGTAGCCTAAGTTACTGCCTATAAATTCAGCTATCTACCAGTGAAAATTCCGTCAAAATAGGTCTAATCGTTTCGGAGATTACCCGGAACAAACAGAGAGACAGACAGACAGACAAAAATAAAAAAAATGGTTGTTTTGTTATAGGTATCGTATATACTTTCATATGCATTTAGTAAAAATCTGTTATTTTGATATTGCAAACAGAAACTTTAATTTTATTAATTGTATACATAAGGCTCACTTAGTTATAGTATATAGCTGCATTTGCAAGTGCATCTTTTGTCATGGCAATTTTATATGTTTAATATTATAAAAGCATCCACATAAAAAAAGGTGTGGACCAAGAGCCCCCAGATTTGCATTTTAGAAAAAAAAACCTTCACTGGTTAACTGTCATTCAATGTGTGATTCCGGTAGTCAAACTTGCACCAGAATAAATCCCCTTTCTTGGTATTGCTTTTTATGGTCTTAAAACACATCTTTAATTAAAATCAGGTGCGATTCTTCCTTCTTCTTCCTGAATATAATACACAATTATGCCAATTACACGTGGATAGAATGTTCATCTAACCTTTAGAGTTTAAGCAACCCTTTAACATGTGCTATGACAAGATAGTGGCTTTCTTGCTAAAACTGTCCAGGGAATGTTTGTGGCAAATTAAAATTCATGTTTATTATTTTTAATTCACTTCACTTGTACACAATTACTAAACTATATTACGAAAATTACTACTAATTTTAATTCCATATAGGACAAGTTTATGAATTACAATAAAAACCAGAACACAACAGATGAAGTTCTCGCCAAATAACATTCATATGTAATTGTTGTATGACATTAGCCTATAGCAGAATATAAAAAATAGGTAAAGACAAAAGCACCTTTTCTGATTAAAGTTTTGTGACCAATTCCATATCCTAATTGATTTTGTGACCATAGACATGATACTGACTTTGGGTCTTGACTCAAAGTATTCTATTAAAGTTGATTTATGCTTACAAAATATGTGTTCTACTACCAACGTTTTTTGTTATATTAATTATGAGATACTATCTGCTAAATTCTTTCATGTCAATTAAAGTCTCATCATTATCGGTTCACAGTTTCGAAGACTATTAGTCTGGACAAACAAAGCCTGGGGCATCGTTAGACAAACAGATAGTGAAAAATTAAAAAATGAAACGCGTCTTTGTTTTGGTTCAAAATCAAAATCAAAATAATCTTTATTCAATTTAAGCCCTAAGAAGGCACTTATGAACATCAATACACTACTGCCGGTTCGGAAAATATCCCAGACATCGAGAAGAACCGGTATGAAACTCGATCGGGTTTAATTTATTTTTTTATTAACTGTACAAATGTTACAAATATAACAGGTAATATATTGGTGGATGCACAGAGAGGGAGTCACTTCCAGACATTACTATCATTCATTCATGAGCGAATAACAATATGTGCTTAAAAACCTATATGGAAACCATATACAGATATTTCAAGTTTATTTATTATGTATATTTATACAAGTTTATCATTCTCATACAACTAACAGATTTAATAGGAAATAAAATCTTTCTACAAGTTTTAGAAAGAATACGACTTTGCCAAATTCACTTCCTAAATATGGAATCGGGGTAAGCACATGTTCCCGTATATGAGCCATAAAAGTTTGCAGCTTGTGAAAAGTCTACATATATTTTATTGTCGGTCAAAAATATAAATGAAATAAAAACTTTTGAAACAACATACATACAACATGTCCGCTTCAAAGCCAAAATGTGGGGAAGTTTTATTGCTTTTATACCCAACTATCGAACTTTTCTGTTTCACATATCTATCGGAGTTGGTCGGCAATCGCTACAGTTGAATTGTGTTGTAAATAGCTTATTTTAACATCGAATTTCCTTTTAGTGTCTTATTGGATTCCATCTCAGAAATAGTACGCGGAGAGTTTTTTCTCTCCAAGATTCTTTTGTATTTTATTTGAAAATGATAACGATATGTGACGAAATTTGGAACGATTGGCTTTGTATTACATTACATATCTTCTGCTGGTTATAAATTGATGAATCAGAAATCTTCAAATACGATAAAAATATTACCACTCTAGAATGAACGTTTTCTCCGTAAGATTGGATGAATATTTACTTTTTAATTGTAGTGATAATTTCACATTAATGTTCCATGATATTAAGTTTTTTAAGGATCTTGCATTTTGCTGGTCAGAGAAATAGAAGATTACGAACTTTTTATGTGTAATATCTTTTCTATCGCTTTCCTGAAATCTGTGGGAGTGATTTCGTGAAAAGGGACGGAATTATGTAAGAGGACGATAAGGAAGTGCGCGCTATTTTGTGCTTTGACCAATGAGCGCGCGCGGTTGTAGTGTTGTCCGTAAGATGGTAAGATTTTCGAAAGGTTGGTACTGTCAGCCAACAGTAATTACGTGTTTGTGACGAGAAAAAAAGGAAATAGTTAAGGAAAATGCATCAGCTGTGCGCTTAACTTACAGTGTTGTGTATAAAAGGTACTGATGTATAAATTAATTTATATTTGTATCACACATCATATGCGACTACTGTAAGTCTGGTTCGTTTTTTTTATTTTATGTTACTGCAAAGTGACGACCTGATGTTAAGCATAGTGCAATCCAAAAACAGAAAACCACCAAGCGTTCCACAATCCATTGCCAGTCGTTGCTATCATGCCGGTCTGCTGAAATGTCTCTTCAAGATATGTTTAAGGGTCCCGATGTTTTAGGAAAGAGGGATAGACAGGAAGAGATAGTTCCACGGCTACACAGTAAGGCAAAGATATGATGTAGAAAACTTTTTCGTTCGTGCCGAGATGGAGGTTACCGAAAAGATGTGGCTCCCGGAGGCCAGCGCGTTCGGTTTTATAAAAGGTAGAGAGGAATTAAGTTGAACAGCTCTTTAGAACACTTGCTATGATACAGATGATTAAAATTATTTTAGTGTAATTTTTTATCATGTTACAATGTTTGAAATTTGGCTCTTGAAAGTTTTAAGCCGCATATAAAATAAAATTGAACAAGATTTTTTTTTGTCCTAAATACAAGTATACCTTTCCTATTTATATTTTGTGACTATTACAATTTTAAGTAAAATTATATAAAATAAATTTAATTAGTTTTATTAACTTTAGTTCCGTATTTTGTCGTTACTAAATGTTTTATTTCTTTTTTCTCCTTCATGCTATAAAACGTTACAAACTTGCAATGGCCAATAAGGAAACCCGACCCTTTAATTTGAGTTGGATGGTTATAAGCCTTTGTAAATGGGCACAAAAGGATTTCCCGTATTAGGCTTATATTGCTAAAGTTCTCTTGCTAATACAAGTACGACTTCAAGATTTGTTTCTTAGTATACTTAATAAGAAATAATGAGTTCTTGGAGCTAAATAAAATTATAGATTTTTTTAAGCATTAGTATTAGCATTGTAATTCCAATTTTTTTTATAATATCAAAAGTTTCTTGTATTATCTTGTTACAATCAAACTTTTAAGTCGTTTTATTATACTTTATACTGAATACATAGAAGTTTTCCAAATCTTTGATAGTGTTATATAATTATGTTGATCCAAATTTTAGCATTTATTTATTTAGATATATTTGACTTTCCTTTTTGTAGAGTAAACCTAAACTAAAGCTACATAATATTTGTTTGAGGTATTTTTTAGTGTATGCTCATTATTATGTAGTATTGTATTTTCCTTAATGTTAACTCATTTTTAAATTCTTAACATTGACTAACAGAAAATGAAAAGTAAGTAAGCAAGAAAAGTACTTTTTTCCTTGCAAAAAATTGTCCAAATTCCGAAAAATATGGCAATCTGTTAGAGCAAGGTCCAAGGAGTATGGTGGATGTCGGAGACATTCAAACCGCAGTTCCTCTAATTTAGTAAGCGTTTGTCGTGAAGTATGGGGTCTAGCGTTGTCCTGGATCAGTAGTGAGCTAGAGAGATTAACTAGTCTCTGTTGTTTAACAGCTAGATTTTCCATCATGGCTTGCAATTGTTGACAATACAGATCTGCCGTTATCGTCTGGTCAGATCTTACAAAACTGTAGTATATGATACAAGCAATGATCAATCAAACACTCATCAATACCTTTTTATGAGTCAACTTTCGCTTGGGACAGGTTTTGGCCAGTTCTCCTGGATTCAACCACTGTGATGAGCGTTTCCGACTGTCATAAAGGATCCATTTTTCGTCACAAGTAACAATACAATTTAAAATACCGTCATTATTATGACGGTTCACTAATGTAACGTAGCACTAAATGCGTGTTTGTTGGTGTGCACCAGTCAATTGAAGCGGTATCCATTTCTCGAGCTTTTTCACTTTACCAATTTATTTCAAGTGAATAAAAATTGCTTTATCACCAACACCGAAGCCTGCCGCTAACTCTGACGTGGTTGCGATGAATCCGCTTTCACGATCATCTTTCATTCTTCATTATCAACTAGGGTCGTCCACGGGGTTTGTTTCGTAGGTCAAAATTTCCAGAACGAAAACGTTGCAACCAAAACCATACCGTTCCTCCTTTGATAGTAGCTTCGTCATACACATAAGTTTTCCTTCGAGTTGTTTATAAAGCGCTGATGCCACGCTGGAACTTATATTCGCAAATAACGCGATATTTTAATTTTTCCATTTTGCGAAAAGAAACCAAATGAATAATTGAATTCGAAATACAAATACACAAGCCTAAACTTGAAATAAACTTTAATTTGGAATTCCTATCCAAACGCCAGATATTTGAGATCAAAATGGCCAATTCAACAAAATGCCAATTTTATGTAAAAGGCAAAATACTCAATTGAACACTATGGAAATTTTTTAATAATTTCTGATATATTGTCTTTGGCAAATCCCATCAAACACATGGATAATTAAAAATAAAATGTGGTAAACTTCATATAACCTACAAAAAACTTAATTTAGAGTAACCTAGTTCCAAATTATCGACTTTCAAAAATAAATATATAAATAATAATACTAAGCACAAAATATGATCCAGTTAAGCTTATTTATATTCGTCTATGTTATGTTCCTAATCGTTATTTAGCTTTCGCAAAGCAGTTTTTAAATATTTAATTACTTTTCGTTATATTCAGTCATCCAACTTCGTTAATAATTAAAAAACCTTGGTGCAGTTTTTAGAAAATTTACCTTCTATTTTATGGGTTTCATTTTCAATCGATTTCATACCTGTCGACAAAAATTAGTAAGTAGACTTATAGATAGAAACGGTAAGGAGCTTAGTTATTATAAAGAATACGATACGGTTTCAAGGCAACAGAACGGTATTTAACAAAGAGTATTTCTACAAGAGAACCCCAAGTCCGGTGAAGCTGTAAAAGCCGCAGCAGCTCTGCTTTTGGATAGGGCCCCTAAGGCTAACAGTGTAGTCAGTTCAAAAAAAAAAAAAAAAACAAGAGAACTTAGTTATGCACTTAATACTCCGGTGACAAAAGGACAGCTTAGTGACTAATATAAAAGTTTTAACAAAGCGTCTAGAACAATAAAGGTGTATGTATGAAGCGATTTGATTGTTGTAGATCTTGTAAAAACATTGGTCAGGTAAGAAGCAAAAATAATATTGAATGCTCGAAAGTATGGATGTAAAGTCAGCGGATCTACGTTTAGGGACTTACATGACAAGTGTGGAATGAATGTGAAAATAATATTTTATTATTAAGTATTACTAAAAAAATATAAACAAATCACAAATACGATCAGTACATTCAATTAATAATACTTACTTAGAATATTTATTTATATTACTTTATAAACAAAAACTAAAAAAAGAGTTTAATATAAAAAAATCCTAACTCATCGGGACTTGAATTATCGAACACACGTATGCATACAACAGTACGTTAAAGTCTGATCGTCATACAGCTAAGCCATTATAAAAAATCAGGACTAATCTTGCTAGTATTCCTTATTCGTGATAGCTATTTAATAATATATATTATATCGAAAGGAACGATGACATCTCTCAAGTATATTTTTTTCGATTCTATTTTATTTTTATAGGAACATAAGAATATAATTAGCCCTTTGAATCACGTATTTAATTAGGATTTTATACCTTTTTTTTATTATTGGCAATGAAGCCTTTTCCTCTCTTAGGAGGTACGGGGTTAATCATAACGCCAGCCCATGATGTATTGGCGATTTCAAACGCCCAGAAATCAACAGTTCTACATTTTTCCCATATACCTACAACAGTACTACAACAATATTTCTCAAGCGTTCAGGTTTCTTCATGATGTTTTCCTTCATCATCAACCGATAGTGTTACCGGTTTAAATGAGCAAAGGTTTGCGAAAACCGAAAAATTCGTTGCAGCGGTTCGAACTTGCGCACATCGAATTGATATTCCAGCTAAACCACCACGACTTATTCGAGCAAGGCTATTGGATTTTTTGTTCTTTCTCTTTAAACAACTATAATAAATTTCCATTAGTAAATATAAGAGTTTTCTTGTTTTATGATGAAATTTTAAAAATGAAATAACGTAGTTTGTCAAGAGCATTTGGCTAAATGACAAATAGTCTAGAGCCTACGGGAAAAGTGTGACGGTCTTGCCTTGTCTCTAGCGGACATAGCTCATTCATTAATCATCGAAACCTCGCTTCACTAAGTCCCTTCAAGTTTCTTTGAAATCATATTATTTTATATTTCATCCATTAATCAAAACGATGCTAAGGGACTGAATATTGGCAATATCTGTGTCGATCGAGAAATATCTCTACATTTTTACTTTGGTCATTGATTTTTTTTATCTTGAATAAATATTGTGTAATTTAATTCAATGTAATTTTTATTCTGGAATCTGTTCTTCTAGTGATAAGAAAACATATTTGTTACGTATTTACAAATATATTGTTTTCTTTAAATCAATTCTAAAACCCTTAGTGTAAGCTTGACTCACATTTTGTTAAATCTTTTTAAGTATTTTTTTTTATTTTTTCCTAAAATTACTTCAAGTTTGACGCTCTGTATTACCGTTTCTACAATATAATAACCAAATGTAACTAATATTATTAGCATAATTCTTTACTTTTTTTGTATTGTTCCTTAGGATATCCAGCATAATAATAAATTCTATGAAAATTTCAACAGCATTTTTACTTTGGTCATTGATTTTTTTTATCTTGAATAAATATTGTGTAATTTAATTCAATGTAATTTTTATTCTGGAATCTGTTCTTCTAGTGATAAGAAAACATATTTGTTACGTATTTACAAATATATTGTTTTCTTTAAATCAATTCTAAAACCCTTAGTGTAAGCTTGACTCACATTTTGTTAAATCTTTTTAAGTATTTTTTTTTATTTTTTCCTAAAATTACTTCAAGTTTGACGCTCTGTATTACCGTTTCTACAATATAATAACCAAATGTAACTAATATTATTAGCATAATTCTTTACTTTTTTTGTATTGTTCCTTAGGATATCCAGCATAATAATAAATTCTATGAAAATTTCAACAGGCTATCTATTACGATTCAAAGATACAGCTCTATAAAAATAGCGTAGACGAAGTAGGTTTAACAAAAGGATTTCTTCTTTGGGTACATTATCCTTAAAATTATCACTTATATACGTATCTTTTAAAATAAGTATTTCTGTTATTGTGATAACCAATAATATTGTTGATAAAATGTTGATAATGAAGTGAAATTTGTTACTTTAGTCTTTTAAAAGTTATTAAATAGAGGAAAAATCAAATAACTACCATAAATATTATATTACATTGGTAGTGGTATTTGTTAATTCAGCTCGGTGCATCTTCATTAATTAAAATCACTACGGTTCACTACAGCCTGTAATGAAATGTAGTTTATAATACACTGATAGTAGCGAACAGATTCTTACCGATATAATGAATTCACAATTTAATTTGATACGACCACTTCAATTTTAATTAAATAAAAATAGTTAAGACGTTATTCTTGTTATTTTGTTTTTGTTATCTTCATTTTATAAACTTGTTTATGAAACTATTTTATTGTTTATCAAGATAATGTGATATTTTTTAAAGATAAAAATCAAGTATCAAAGGAATAAAACTAAAAAAATGGTCAAAATCTATGCAGTAGTTTTTGCGTGATGCGCGCGCAACGGCATTCCTCCATTATTTTATTTATAGATTGTGAAATAAATTTTTATTTGAATTTTTTATAGTATATTAAAACATGTATTTCAATATTAGTTTATTTAGGAAATCTATATTAATTGTAGCTGGGCCGACAGACGTACTTCCCTTTCCGGTAGTTAATGGTCCGACGACTGCGCCACCTATCGTATCCTAACATAACTATGAATCATCGTGTGGATGAACCAATTAAATCATGTAAATGTGAGCTCAATTAGTCAAGTCATTCAGAAGTTATATAATGACTTACAGACGCACACGAGATTTTTATAATATATTATAAAGCTGCTGATATTGTTTTTTGTTAAAGCGCTAATAGCTGTAACTGTCAGTCAAATTAAAAAAAATCTTTTGTAGCTAAAAAACAATTCCCAATATAAACATGCTGTAAGAAATGGACCAAGTCTCGATTGTGATGCTTTGTCTACAAAAAAGAAGTGAAATCTCATAAACAGCTAAGTCTAGGAGGTGTATGTAAACAACGAGTAATTTTGGCTAAAATATGACCTATCTCCGTTCTTTAGAATCTGCTGTGTAATTATATAAAGTTAAACTATTTTAACTAATGACAAAATAATAAGGTTAATAATGTTCTTATTAAAATATGTTCTGAAATTTTATATGACTTGTTCCTTTGAAAATATTGTACGAGTCATTGTTACTATTGCCTACTTCTGTCGTCTTGACCTTGAGTTTATAGAAACTACGACAGTCATATAAAATTTCAAAAGATATCTATATTAATAAATATGTAGTCCTGTCTATACTTTGAATATTTTTCCAAAATTTCCCGATACGCACACAAAAAATGAACGATACTGATCATTAATATGCTATTAATTTTTTTTTGTCTGTCTGCCTGTTTACATGTCCGGATTTAACTCAATAACGGCTTGACCGATTCTGATGAAATTTTGTGCACAGGAAGTATAAGTCATTCCATGAATGGTAAGTTACGTAAATTTTCAATAAGACTTTTAAGAGTCGTAAAAAAGGAAATTACAAAATGTTTAAGTTTCATTATATCAATACCGATTTTGATGAAATATTGTATACAGGAAATATAAGTAATTATATAATTAATGGGATATAAGAATTGTCAATATTAGTTCTGGAAATAAAAAAAAAAGTTAAAAAATATAATTTTCATCATTTCCCAGCTGATTCTGATCATATTTTGTAGACGGGAAGCACATATATCATACTATATTTGATGAAAATTGCTCACGGGAAATGCATGCTACTCCTCAATTGATACGGCATATGAATTGTCAACAACATGAGTAAAGATAAAATTACGAGATGTAAATAACCACTACATAGTACGCGTGCGGAGCCACGGGCATACCGCTAGTCTTCTATACAAGTAATAAAATTGAAGTGTCTGTCTTTAATAACAGTTTTTAATAACGCATATGAAAGAATATACGATACCTATAACAAAAAGCCCATTTTTAAGATATTTGTCTGTCTGTTTGTTCTGGGGAATCTCCGAAACGGTTAGACCGATTTTGACGGGACTTCACTGACTGATAGATAGCTGATGATATAGGGAGTAACTAAGGTTACTTTTATTTCAGAAAAAGAATTAGGGTTCCGCACAAATAAAAGGAAATGGTCATGGTGAATCAATTCGGGTGCTTAAATGGCTTATACTGAGTAAACCATAAGAGATGTAGCAAACTAATGTACTACAAAATCATAGGCATTAAAAATACCTACAAAAAAGTTTGCGAGAGTATACATCTATCTTCTAAGGGACACCCACAATAAGCACTTTTGTCTTTAAAATAGCCGGGAACGGGGGAGCAAGATTCGCGCGGGCATTCTGTAGTCCACGTGAGCGAAGACACGGACACAGCTAGTATATAATAAGAATATAATATTAACCTTATTGCCCCCACATTTATTATGGAAGATTATATTATGGTATGTAACTTCACGCTACGACTCTAAGAAGTGGAACGAAAGGAACATCGAGAAATCTGGCATGTGAGAAGAACGATAGGTTACATGGGTGCGTTGGAGGCGACGAAGTGGAGGCTTGGTTCAATAAGTATATTTAACACGGGTGAACCCGCGGGGCACAGCGATTAATGAGATAACAATTTAAACATTCGTAATGAATATAAACTTATTCGAAATTATTTAGATTCTCATTGCAATGAACATTATTTTTCTGTTAAGAATGTCACGATGAAACTTGAAACACTAGGTAGGGCACTTTTTATTAGCCTTTATACAAAAAATAATACACTCCTTTTTTTTGGGGAAATCTTTAGGATTTGACATTAGTCCGGATGAAATGGGCTAGGTTGTGTCTTGAAAAAACTTACATTAAAAATTTACGATTTTTCCGGAATATTTTGAGAATTATTTAATGGTTGTAGAAACTTTATGTTCGTAAATTTTAGGTAAATATAAACTACTTTATTTTATTTTTAATTTCAATATACTTAAATTTATTTTCAATATACTTATGTCATGTACCGAAAACCCAAGACAATTGTCCCATAAAAAAATTGTCTTAAGGAAGTCTCGAAATTTCGTCTCTGTTCTTCTAAGTTTAGGCAAATATAGTCTGCCTATTTCGATCTTTGCTCATTAGCCTAGTTGTCGTAAGTGTGACTGCTATGATCGAGGTCCTGAGTTCGATTCCCAGGTCGAGTAAAGTGTTATTTTATTGGATTTTTCTATTAAATTCTCAGTAGCAACTCGAAGTTTGACTTTATGCCCGATTAATGGCAATAGGCTCGCCCCCTATTACATGAGAGCTAAAAACATACACGACGAACGGTGGGTGCACATTAGTACGCCTCTACCTAATCCTTCGGGAACACAGGCTGTTGAATAGATACTCTTTTATAATAAATTTGTATCTTCCATATTTTAAATTTGGTATGTGTCACACAGTTGTCTGTTTGTTGTGTAAAGATCTTTGCTACCTTATATATAGGTTTTTTCCTGTTCTTTACTTTTATATGCTGGTTTTATTTATTACTACAAATAACTTCCACTGCGCTACCGGCTCATAATCTGCTACACAGGCGTCATGGTATGTCACTTCAGATACTTAATATTTTATTGTGACATACGAGTATAATGGTTAAATTTAAAATTTCTAAAAATAAAACCGTAGCTATTTGCGTTTACTATATTTGCTTCCATCATAAATGTTTTTAATTATTTTACTATATTGCCGTAGCGCATGACCGACACGTATTCATAATAAATAAAAAAGTATTTTCCCATTTTCCTTCCAACGAAATGAATTATGTCTATAACTTACAAATAACCTTCAAAAACTTCCCATAAGAACTTAGGAAACAATACTACAGGGAAATTAATATAGCTACGAAATTTCGAAGGGTATAATAATGTACTCCATTCCCATAATTAAAGTTGGTAAACTACATTGTTACGACTCGATGGTACCGAGCAACCATAAAAGTTTGAATAACCCAAAACTAACGGGAGCCTGCCTGTCTGAATTTGTGTTATGTTTCGATTGTTTTGACAGTGTTATATTAGTACATTGCTCTCTATATGTGGAAATTCATTAGATTTTATAACTGAATACTAAATATGTTAGTACAAAATTTAAGCATTATAATTTCATGAGTATTTGTGGTTATTGGTGGTTCTTTATAATAAAATTATAGCTTGGAATAAAAACTCGGTCACAATTTTGTTAGGGGTTGAATTTATTAGTTGAGAGAGGGGATCATTATGTAAATGATAGTGATGTTTGGAAATAACTTTCTCTGTGTACATCAACTTAATAAATTCAATTATTAACTGTAAATATAATTTCTAGAGAAAAAAATAAATCAAAATGGCTACTTGGCAAGTGCCTTCTTAAGACCTAAATTAAATGAAGATTTTTTCATTTTCATTTTAAGGCGGCTTTTCGATAGCTCTTAAAGTTTTTGCGGGGCGCTTAAGGTTCCACAACAGGTACTAGACCTTCATTTTTAAACATCATCAGAAACCGCTAATCAGATTATTAAATAATTTTGCTAAGGAGGTATTTCGATATCTCTAATAGTTTGGCTGGGCACTTGGGTTTCACGTAAGGGTCAGATCTCCACCGAAAATCGGGATTTTTCATTTTGTCATTCCTTTACAGGCCAAATGCTAACTGAAATTCAATATTTGAAGTTTGTACGACAACTAGAAAGAAGTAACTTAGAGTTTTGATAATCGGTGAGTGGTGTCAGTGACAAAATTAAAGAACTTTGACTAGCGATAATTCGTAAGTTTTGGTATAATTATTATTAGGTATAACAGCAATATAGCCAATTATAACAGGTACTCTTGATAATATCTAAAAATTCAAACTTCTTGGTTTATATATGACGAAGTTAAAGGGGGGTCAAAAGTGCCACGAGCTTAGCTCTCGATCGATTTGAAAAAAAAAGATGGCACGGCCGTGTTTGATTTGGCGGGCACACATTCGTGCCTTCTAATAAAGGCCAAAGCTATCTTTTTAAGACTTCATAGTTTTTTTATGTAAAATCTATGGTCAGATAAAAACATCTAACTTGGCTGCATGGTCTTAGATACCTTTGCCTTTCCCTTTTACGAAGAAAGGGATGAACCTTACCAACAAAAAGAAAATGGTCAAATTTATTTCTATTTATTTTTATATAATTCAATAATAAACTATAGTTAGCAATTTATTAATAATAATTTGATAGACATAAAATATTTTCAATAAAGCATTAGGTTTACCGAATAGGTATACCTTTTACTTAGTGGCCAGACTTTCAATATATAACTACGGGTCTAGAAGTAGTAGGTAGAATTCATAATAGTCACTAGCTTTACGTTCGATCTATCTATGAATATTTTAAAGTTTAGCTAAAACAGTCCACGTCTGAAACACGTATGGATAGCGAAATAGAAAATTTTATTCGACGAATTTTATTTAATATGAACACAATTTCGATGCGTCTCCGGCCGAATTTGATACCTTTTTACGCCGCTGTACACGTATTACAGATAAATACATACCGTAGCTTAGATGTTTTATCCATATAAAAGCGAAACAAATTTATATAACATTTGAACATCAATATATTCTTTTGTCGGTGCTTTGGGTCCCTCAACGAAGCAAGTGCGCGTTAACTGATATGAATAAATATAATACATATTTCTATAGACCCGCCCCAGTTTCGCACGTGTACAAAACATCATTAAAATCCGTTGCGTAGTTTAAAAGATATAAACGTACATAGGGATAGACGGCGGGATGCGATTTTACTTTATACTATGTATTTAAATAGATATCTATTTATTAGCATCAGCTTAATTATTGGGGAAGGAATAATTTCACGCTACAACAATAAAAGGAGTGGAGCAGTAATTACGAATGTCAAGTAATCTCGCATGCTGTACGCAGGTACCTACTTGAAGTGCAAACAATTAGACACTACAGTCATGGGCATTGCTGACGGCGCGGCGCGGTCTTGAGTTGATAGAATAAGCTTAACAAGGATGAAACCGTGGGACACAGCTAGTTATGAATAACGTAACATACTACATACTTTCACGCCTGTACCCTCGAAGGGTTAGGCAACATTAAGGTAATATTTAAAATATATATATACATATATAGGTATAGTTACTTTTCCATAAAATGCTCACTTAGTTTTTAGTATGCAGCTTCATCTGTGAATGTATTTTTTTCAACGGCAATTTTTAATGTTCTCTAATAATACAACCCACGTTTTAAAAAAGCTGTGGACCACGAGTTTATAGTATTGTGATTTTATTTAAAAATAAAATAAAATAAAAGGGTTAGGTAGAGGTGTACTAATGTACACCCACAGTTCGCCGAGTATGTTTTTAGGTCCCATGTGATAAGGGGCGAGCCTACTGCCATTAATCGGGCACGAATCTAAACACAAAGTTGCTACTGAGAATTTCATATATAATTGTTTAGCTGAATACGTCGAGTGAATGAAATGGCGTAACGATAAAAAAAATTTAAAGAGTAATGGCCTTTTTGTTTATTTATACGAATAATAAACTCTTACATAGATTTTATTTGACCATATAAATAGCGGCTGATATAAATTAAAATTAATATTTAATACAAGCCATATTTTAACAATAAAATATACTGATAATTATCACAATAAGCGCCGAGGAGTTCTTGCGAATACGTATAAAGCTTCGTGGTATATTATGTTTTTATTATCACAGAATACAACCTCACGTACGATACAAACATATTCAGAATAAGCAATATTTCTCTGAATAGTGTTCGAGAGTAAATTTGTTACGTTTTATGTGGCATCACGCAGTAATGTTACGATTCCACTTTATGTTTGTGTATCCCACAGAAATCGTATAAGCATGGCCTTAAACGCACACAATTTTTATGACAAAGAGTTTTATAAATATATTTGCGCTGCAATTTTATCCGTATTTTTTGTTGAATTTAAATTTTGAATCTATCTATATAGTATTAGGTTTTAGTTACGTCCATACATTCATATTATTCTTATTCAGAAAATTATAAGCAGTATTGAAAGAACTATGCACCAGAAAATCCATGCAGTAAAACAAAAATAGCTGAAAAAAGATTAAGAGGACATTTAAATGCTAGGAAAGTGATTTATGTAGCAATTTATACAGAATATGATTTGATTTTTATTTGATTTGACTTGTCATTTTTTTCACATTTTCTGATAGACATTTGTTATAAAGGATACTGATCACGTATATGAAGGTTTTTTTGTTTGTCCGTCTGTACGTTTGTTTGTATATCTGTTTGTATTTACTAAAAAGTGGCTTAAATGGTTTTATGAAATGTTGTATATTGGAGACTATTGCCATTCATAAATTGATAGGCTATAAAAATTGTCAATAATATGAGTAAAAATAAAATTATGAGACGAAAACAATTATTATGAAATAAAAGCGTGCAAAGCTGCGAGGCACCGCTAGTATAGCATTAAATGATACACCTATACTTATAATATAAGGTAAATGCTCGTATATTATAGAAATCAAGAGTCTGTTACCATAATCGTATAATCGTGACAAATCCTAGGCATCTCTTGTGAGTCGAAGGATTTATTAAATTCTAGATATGCCCCGCGGTTTCACCTACGTATAATTTAAAAGAAACCTTCAAAAAACTTTAAAAGTAGCCAATGTGTTAATCCAGATTGTTAGCTACTTCTATACCAAATTTCATCAAAATTGGACCAGCCGTTTGAGTGTGAAGAAGTGATAAACATATAGATATAATATCACAAATTTTCGCCTTTATAATATTAATTATAATAGGATAGTGGGATGTTATTAGGATTTCTTTTTTATCTGACTTCAAAACAAGGCGAAGGTTACTCAATTCGATCGTTTTTTTTTTTTTTGATGGATGTTCAGCCATAACTTCTTTGTTTATGAACCGATGTGGATGGTTCTTTTTTTGAGTGAAGAGTGATTTAATTTTAATTCCATTGGCATTGAACTTTCAACTTCGAAAACACACCTTTGAAGATACATCATTGAAGATGGTTTTCTTTTTTATAAGTAAACAAGAATTGCGATATACAAACAAGAGCTATTGGTAAACATTAGTTTTGAGCATGGAACAAACTAGATTGTGAGTACACAGACAAGTTAGTTTAACTTATGTAGGAATGAAAAGTATCGGACGACTGCAGATCGAATGAATGGCTGATGAACGAATGAGCGAACGAGATATACTAAAAAAATACAAGGCTGTCCGAGAGCACGTAAAGACGAGTAGACGAGTAAAATTAATAAATTGTAAATAGCTCTACTATAAGAAATAAAAAAAGTTTAAACAAGGAAAAACACCTTTAATTAGGATATACACTACAAATAGATAAATTAGCAAGCAAAGCACAAAAAGTTTCAAATATACCACTTAATACATTTTTTTTAGTAGTAAGTACAGTAAAATTAGTGCAGTATGCCTAATGACAAGCATAGTGCTATACAAAAAAACAACAACGGCTACCGAGAGAGCAGCAGTGCATCGCCGGTCGTTTCTCACCATGTTCGACCATATCACCCCGTTCAATTACTGGATGTACACCACTGATCTCTCGAAACATGACACGCCTAAGCGTGCTACTAAAGCGGATGTTCCATGTTGTATGGTATGGAAGTCACAATCCAGTTAGAAACGTGTCCTACCACTACCCAGCCAGCAAATAAAATTTAGAAGATTTCGTGATAGTTTTATTTAACCTTAATTATTGCAATCTGAAACTAAATTAAATTTACTTCTTGTCAGTTAAATGCTCTCTAGAAAATACTAAGAAAACAAATGACGTAATAGCTCCTAAGTAAAGCAGATAACGAATTCTGGTGGGTCAACTGTGAGAATGGAACATAAAATTGATTTTCAGCAGTTTCGCTTCGACCAAGCAAACATTAGCTGAGGCCTGATCCAATAAGATTGTATACTTTGAAGGGACTCACCGTCGACATAAAGTTAACGTGGAAGCGTTTTGGACGTTATTGGAAAATATTTATTCTATTATTCTTGTTCGTGAAGCTGTTATGTTTCTTTGCACAGAGAATGTTAATTATCTATAGTATTTGAATTCGGTAAATTTAGGAACTTCTGAAAAAGATCATTAGCCCATAATTCCTTACTTCTGCAATCTGTACTAGCTATTAATCGCTTTACCTTACGTTCTTATAGGTATTAGAATTATTTATATAAGAGCACTAATTGCCTATAGCATTGGAATTTAGTAATTTCAGGAAAAGAACATTAGGCCATAAGTTCTTAATTCTGTAATCTGCACTAGGGATTACAGCATATTCTATTTATATATATTGTGCTCAATATCAAGTTACTTATATTCAATTTCGTTACTTTTTCATGTTAAGGAAATTTAATATTGTATTCAGCAAGAGGTGAGTTAGCATTATAAGCGTAACTAGGATTTATGGTTTAGGGGCGGTCATGTGTCAAGTCTGTTTAGCGTGTTACTTGAATCTCTATAAATACAAGTATCAAGCGAATATTTGGTTATAGCAATAAGCTCAAATGCAAATTAAATATTTTTGTTGGTTAGAAATTATAACAAGCTTTTTTACAATAAATTTGAAATGCAAGAATAAAATCAATATTATTTTTAAACTTAAAATCTTAATCATACCCATTGTCTATATCACCAAATATAATTTTATTTAATAGTTGTCGATAAAATTTATAATTAGATTAGAAGCGAATAGTGATTACATTAGTTTAATGCCTCTTCTATTAGATTTATAATTCCGTGCACGTCTTTGTTTGGTTAAAACTAACTCATACAAAATTACCCACACAGGGTTTTGTAATCTTCACAGATAGCGGTTAATATGAATTCCGAAGCATAAAGTCAAAGGTTTGTCAAAGTCCTGGGCCAAACTTTTGGTGTGTTTGTTCAGTGCTAACTACTAAAGGGAAGACGGAACTTAGTTTTAGAACATTTTGAATTGAGCCCCGATGGAGTTTAAAGGGGGTATTGTGTTCAAAGTCTATTAGAATCAAGGTATTGTCTTTGTAATGAGGAACATAAATTATAGGGCTTCGTAGTGATGTAGACAGAAAAGCACACTTATATGTTAAAGTAAGCCCCTAAAATGTGAAATTAGTATTTGAATATAGGGAAGAATTCGTTCGTTCGTTCCATTCGTTTTTTATAATTTAATTGAAGATGACTAAAAATAACTCAAGCAAATCGAAAAGATTGACATTAGGTGGTTTTAAAAACTTTTACGTTGGTCCAAAATCTCACCTGGTGTTAAGTGGTGATGTGGCCTAAGCTGTTAACACGCTAAGCCTAGTAAAAGGCTGGCTCGCAAGTGCAACTGCCGGAGCACACTTATAGGTGCTTAGTGACAGATTTTCAACTTGAGGGTGATAGCTAGCCAGGCGGGCAATATAAAATATTCTATCACCATGTCCTCCTTATACAAAAGCTTAGGCTCATTGGAGGGATTTGAACTCTCGTCGATTGACACAACATCCTTAAACGTTACCTCAGCCATCATAATTTCTCCATCTTAGAAATATATATTTAAAATTAGATAAATATCAATAAAATGTTGTAGGGACATATCACATGCGACAAAACACTCGACGCTCAGTCCTATGGCAACTTTACGACAGAACCTTGGTTCATAAAAGTTTTATTCGTGGCACGAATTGTACGATAGCCGTGCTCAAATTTTATGCTCTAACTTTCGGATACATGAATAGTTGAATAAAAAGAAATTGAAAGTGACAAATGTCTCACGTGACTTTAGTGAAATAAGTTATTCACCAAATCGTAAAATGTTTGAGAGTTTATTTTAATACGGAGTTTTCGTGTGTTTCCTTGCAGAATGTTTTTGATTACCCTTAAAACTTTAATTGAGTGTTAAATGAGTTGAATTGTTACTAAATTACACTAAATTTTTTTAAAACTTGCATTAGTATTCTTGATAAAATAATACAACGTTTAAAAACAATAATAATTATTGTTGTTTGTTAAAGCAAAATATGTACAGGAATACAAAGTCTTCAGAGATGATGGTCACAAAAACTGAAATATTGAAACTTGATAATTATTTTGACAAATTTGAATTCCAAATTTCAACTCATATGGCGTGAAAATCGTGTCATCTTTCAAAAAGAATAGTAATCACGAATAATATGACTAAAAATAATTTTTCTCTGTCTATGTGTTTATCTGTCTGAATTTAACTAACTCAAAAACGGCTTAACCGATTCTTATGAAATTTTGTACACAGATGACATATAATATGTAAGTGGTTATATTGCTATAAGAATGTTCAATAATTCTTTTAGAAATTAAAAAAAAAAATCCAAATAAATATATATATTTTTTTTTTTTGTTATGTACACAGGAACTATACGTTAATTCATAACTTATAGGTTATAAAAATTGTCTTTGATACTTAAAAAACGTAAAAAAAAATACGAACGATTTTGATAAATATTGTACACAGAAAGTATATGTCATTTAATAGGCTATTTGAACTGTCATTACATGAATAAAATAAAATTACGAGATAAAAATGATTACTGCGTAGCAAACGCGTGCCGAGTTGCAGCGTAACATTAGTATTTTTATCCATTAACTTAGGTTTTTGACCCTATACTCTGTAATATTGGTGGGGTTTTGCGGGATATAGTTTCGTTTTTATGCATAAGTAAAGTGGATTATAAATATAAACTTGAAGCATACATTCTCAGATGCCACAAATACTCCATAGAAAGTTCTAACAAGGGAGCCACAATCTTGTTAGTATACTAAAATCGTCATAAGGCAGGACACTATATTTAATTGAAAATGGCAGCAATGGTCTTCAAAAAAGAGGACTAGTTACCAAGTTAGGAAGAAGAAAAAAAAAAGATGAGTATGATGGATGAGGATTGATTGAAAGAGTATGACGATATTATACGGTCGGTTGAAAGTAGGGTTTAATTAATTTTCTGGACTATTCATTAATGAGCCGTCCCTACAAACATTTGATATGTAGTTGGAAAAAATCTTTGCAATTTTTTTATCGTTATAAGTTAAGTAGCGTTGTGGCCATAATCTTACCTGATCATAAGTGACGTTGTAACCCAAAATAGTTCGATAAGCCTAGTGAAAGACTGTCTTTCAAGTGCAGGTGCCTGAACACACCTATTGGTGTTTGGTGATAGATTTTTAAATTGATTCTACAATCTACATTGACAATACAACAAAAAAGGCTTATTAGATTGAAAAAATAAAGAGGTACATTATAGTTTACCTTTTTTGTTCTAATATGCGTTATTTAGCATATCATCTACAAAAGCATGTAAGGTTCATTTTCAAAATTCTTTTTTATTTAGACTCTAGTAAGGCGTTATTTATGAACGATAAAATACCATCACCAGTTCGAAAAGCATCCTAGTCATCGAGAAGAGTTGGTAAGAAACTCGATCGGGTTTTAGAGATTTTTATAACTTCGAGTGTACATAAGTATTGTATATAGTTATTCATTTTTTTGTACATGTACAGAAATATAGTCACTTCCAGACATCACTATCGGATATCACCTTATAAAATACCCTTTCTATAGGTAATAAAAATTGCGTTACATGATTGTTAATCTTATTATCCGGCAAATCGGTAATGTTCTTAGAAAGATTGTAGCAATACCTAGCACAATTACTTAAAAACTTTTACATGTCTTATTATGTGTAAAAGATGGGAATATTATTTTATATTTATTTCTAGTATCGAAATTTCGCCTTTCGCTTACAAGTTCAAACTTATGAAAGACTTTCTAAACATACTTCATTTTCAAGAATGTGTTGGGAGGGCAAAGTTAATATACTGAATTCCTGAAACTTGTTTCTCGAAGTCATATACCTATTAAAACACTTATTTTATTTCCTCGTACATCCAGAAATAGAAAACACAAAAAGAATAAGGAAGAGAATAGAATACAAAATTGCTACAAATATGTAGAAAACATATCAAGAAGTGTGCTGAAATAAAGTCATCACAAAAATGTCGGGTTCCATATATATATATCCGATACCATGAATGCGACGTATCACGTGCAACGACGGAATCTCCTTCGTAAAAGTTTTATTTTTGGTGCAAGATATGGAATAATAGCGGGTATGCGATTTTGTGTATTTTTAACCGACTTCAGAAAAGTCAATGTATTTTTTTATGGATGTTCAGCAATGACTTCTTTGTTTATCAACTGATTTGTAAGATTATTTTTCTGTTTGATAGGGGATACGTCAAGGATTGTATCATTTTAATTTCAGTGGGATTGAACTTTCAACTTAGAAGATACACAAGGAAACTCTTCAAAATCATTAAAGTTGGTTTTCTTTTTTGTTAATATATAAATCATTTCAATAAGAGAATTTATGAACGACAAAGCTACTTATATACTATAAATAAATACATATGTAATTCTATCTGCATATGTATTTTTTTATAAATATCCTGATAGAAATTCTATTTAAAGTACACTGCGCACGAATAAAAATTATTTGTCTCTCTGTTTGAATTTAACTCAAAAACGACTTTTCAGATTTTTATACAATTTTGTGCACGAAAAGCTTATATCATTGCTCGATTGTTAGGCTTTACGAATTTTCAATAATAGTTTTAGAAATCGCCGCCAACGCCTATCGTTGTTCTCAATCTCCGTACAATCCGACAGCTTTTTAGAATGCTTGACGTTCATGACTACTGCTGCGTTCCTCAGAGTAGTCGCATGAAGTTATGTAATTCATAACTTTCTTCAATAAATAGGTTATAAAATGTAAAAATAATTATCAAAATCCGACAAGTACTACCAGAGATTAGTACGTTGAAATGCACTTGAGATTTTTTATATTAACGTATAGATGACAATGCCAACTGACAAGTGATCTCTTCATTTATTAGATTTAATTTATTTAAATACGTAATTCATTCAAATTTCTAAAAATAAAAGTAATATATTCTAAGAAGAACATTGCCCTACCTACGAACTACTTACTACGAATATAATTAACAATAAACCTTAACAATATAATTCACGGATTACGAATTAATGACTAAACGATGTGAACGATTCGAATATCTAAGCGACAATATGTCCGCCGGTTTGTTTTAGAACTGACTACACTGTTAGCCTGAGAGGCCCTAAACTAGAGCCGCTGGTGGCTTTTACAACTTTACCGTAATTTGGGGGTGAGCGCTTAAGGCACTTAGCCGCAAAAGCATGGGCAACATGCGCGCAAAGGTGCCAATGTGGCCGGACCTCTGCTTGGTCTGTTACCGCGATTGCAATGAAGTCGCAATCTGTCACTTAAACTAACACGTATATATATGTCCCTGCTTCCTGGGAGGAAAGAAGAAAAATGTGTATGTATTTAGTAATCTGAAAATATGGTCTACACAAACTAACGTAAAAAAAGGATAAAAAGGGTCCCTTACAGAACCTATGTACCTATGTAGTATGCACGTATGTATGAACATAATGTAGTGGGTGTAGTGATTGCAAGCGGCCTGCATGAGACTCAAGTGCTCTACACCGAAAGAAACGGACCTAGGCTTTAGGCGTCCGCTCCTTGTGCGCTAAACCTTATATACCCTTCCATTCAGTCCAATTAGTAGGGTAGTTATTAAAATCTAATTATGGATGTAGAGCACACGACCGTTTCTGACGAGGGTAGCGATGAATATACACTACATTTTTTCAAACAAACTTTTTATAGAAATTGATCTCGACCAGGTCGAGACTAATCTAGAAAACCTAAATGCAACGAGAGTATCTTGTTGTGTTGAGGCGTTGCTATGGCCTACATCCAGGTCGATCATCAGATCGGCTCAGTCATATGATATTATTGCATTGTCATCGAAGTTACATAAGTATTCCAAATTTCAGTCAAAACGGTTAATTGGAAGTAGTTAAAAATATAGTTGCAATATTTGACCCATACATATAGCGAGTTAAATTAAAAGCTTCCAATATTACATCCTTGTTATAAGTATTATATTTTATTTATTTTAATATTTTAAGATATATATAATATATATATATATATATATATATATATATATATATATATATAACTGGGGTTCCAGAATTGAGACGCGTATTAAAGATAGTATTCTTATGTTTGTAACTTGGACCAAAACCCATAATGCTCTAAACGAGCCGTGTTGAGAGACCTGATGCTGGTTCATGTCTGACGTATGGTTCTCGAAATATCTTTGTTACGACCTCGTATACCGGCTTAGCGATAGTAATGCAACGATAGGTACTTTAACATGAGCTGATTTCTGATATTGACGTAATTATATTATAGTTGTAGCTACTGAGCTAGTAACAATTTTCGTAAAATCAGCTTAAGAATTTCCTCCTTTTTTTTTCTATAAAAAAGGAGCTTTTGTAGAGATCGTGTTGTGGTTTTTATTTTCATCTTTAAACTTACGTTATTTGCCCCTGTATTATGCAAAATTGGTGGCATTTTTTACGTGATACAGTTTAGTTATTGTGCACATGTGAAGGGAATTCTAAATAATAACTAAAAGTGACACAATACCTCCCTTGATAATTGTAATACAACAGAGCCACCCTCTATTTAAAGCGTTGTTTGAACTGGAAGATTGAAGACTTGATATTGGCATAATTGTGTACAAACACACGTTGCTATTAAATTTATAGAAGGTGTAAGAAAGTGACATACTTTACAATTTAATAAAAAATTTGAATATAAGTAGGTAATTTAACATAATAAACTTTATGCATCATAAAGAAGAAAAAAGCTTTTACACTGTGAACATAAAAAGGTACTCATTTGAGATACTTCATATTTCGTAATTTCGTTGCAGGCATTACAAACACCGACCAAGCGCTAGCTGGACTCATGGCTTCATTCAATGACAAAACATTTTTGTGTGATGTGTGTATGGAAAATAGTTGTGCTTGCTTTAGCACGAGCTCGATTCACTCTTGATCAGTTTTAATTATTTTAGTTGTTTTATTTTCACTACTATCGTACCCAAAATCACACATTGAAAAAAAGTTTTTTTTTTTTTTTTTTTTTTTTTTCTTCTTAGAATATTCGTAACATTAAAACACATTCTGTAAAAATTTCAAGCATTTTCCTATGATTCAAAAGGTTCCTTTAAATGTATGACAGATAGCGCGCAGGCTTAGCAATAAGGTTCCTCCTTTGGGCACGGAACCATAAAAAGGTATATTGTAAACGTGAAAAGATATTTTGTGTAATGTTTTGTTATAAGTAATCCAAAAAATGAATTATAAAATGCATCGTTGAATCAATAATGACGTATGGTAAAGTGTACGGACATCGCGTTGATCAACGTGATACATGGTGGTAGAACCCGTCTAATGCCCATCTGGTTGAACATCTATAAACGCGTTTCGGCACCTTCACATGAGATCCGTGAGATTTGGGTAAACGCTAAACCTATATAAAAATAAAACTTTAACTTTTTCACTATATCTACTATGTTCCCATAATCTGGTGCACTCAGCAAATTACAATTGCGAAGGGAGCATCGAGCGGTCCCCTGATTGGCATCGCGATGGAGTTCGCGCTCCGTTTAATTCGGAAATCTGATCAATTCCCTGTTAATTTGCCAGGAAATGTTTGTACAGCCCCCCTTTTTAATGTAGTTACCGTTTCGTTTTATTGGCTTCCATCGTCGATATAGCTGAATGTTATTTCCAATTTTAAATGTTTGTTAAAAAAATATTGCGTGATTTCTAAAGCCGCAAGCGGTTTGCAAAACATTTTTATATACCTCAGAATATTTGTAGTAAATGTGGAAATTCTGCGTGCTTAGTTTATTACTATGAATTTTTGATAGTTGTGAACTTTGAAATCACATGCACAATTTCAATACCAGAAATAAATATAAAAGACTCATTCCATCTTTCGGACTTAGCGATATATATAAATGTATTTAGGTTTATAGGGTGGTTCATTACGTGAATGACGGTGATGGCTGGAAGTGATTCACTTTCTCTCTCTCTCTCTCTCTGTACACCTACTAAAAATGATAATAACTGTAAACAATACAAATAGTGTAAAACTAAAGTGGCAAACAAGTATACCCACCTGATGGTAAGCGGCTACCGTAGCCATATATGGACGCTTGTAATATCTATCACAGGTATCGAACTAGCACGTTGCTGACTTTGAACCCCTCTTTCCCTAAGGTACTCTGAAAATCCTACAGCAATAGCAATGAGCAACCTTTCATATGACAAAACTGAGTTATATATAGTTATAAGGTAAATACATATTACTTAATAAAAAGAGGTACGCAGGGCAAAATAAGAGGGAAACTCATCTTTTGCTTCTCAAGGTACTGGAAGTTGCTAGTCTTGTGTGTCATTTAAATGGCATTCGAGCTGATTCGGGTATAGATAAGTAAATAAATATAGGTCACAATTTCAAACATGGCCATTCAATTCCAAACTAATTGTGTTACGGTAATTAAACATTTACCAACTTATCACACAAAAGCTAATCATGGGCGGAGATCGAACACGCTATTTCTCGGCTTAATAGTAGGTCTTACCACCACTGCACTACGAGCCCTTTTGTTACATTTCAAAGGTAATTTCCTATTTGGACTGTTTTTAATATTAAATTATGTAATTACTTATCTCTACTATTTGACGTAGTGACCTCAGTGTGAGATCGTCTTCGTTTTTACGATATCCGTTATTAACAACGCATTACCGTTTACGAAACACGCAACCTTAGTACCTACATTATTCAGTTCATCGTGTTCGCCACAGGATACGTTCGCGTCCCAAGGCACGCATGCTTCCAAATTGTACGTACATTATTACTAAGGTATATTTCCTTCACATGAACCTTCACCGCATCGTTCAACCAGAAGTACAGTCCTTCAGGGAGGTTCCATCGTTTTACAACTCGGTCCAACATAAAGTGTACAGCCTGGGCATCCCGAGGTATTATTCTGGGACTCGCTAAGCGGTTTTTGATGTCACAGGTCCGCAGAGGCGTCGTAAAAGCGTCTGTTTCGGCACTCTTGTCTGCAGAATACGCCTGCCCGAGGCCCAGCGGACGAGGGAGGGAATGGGATCAAATGTGTTTGTGTCGTCATTACGACTGGCGGTTGATGTGACCACGAAACAAATGAAGGTGCAATGGTCTCATATAACAGTGATGGACACGCTTATTTTCGAAATTATTTTAGTTGTTTCACCTTTAGTGTTAGAATAAATTGTTTGACTTTAGTAGCCTTTGGCGTGTGTTCGACTGTTCGTTATGATTTTTTATCTGACTTAAAAAAGAAGGAGTTTCTCCATTCAAAAGTATATTTTTTATGGATGGTCAGCCATAACTTCTTTGTTTATGAATCGATTTAGATTTTTCTTTTTTCATCGTAAAGGGATGATCCCAGTTTAATTTCATCGATATTAAACTTTCGACTTCAAAGATATATCAAGGAACTTCTCAAAAATCATTGAAGTTGGTTTTATTTTTTGCTACTGTCTTGTCTGTGTCGATAAAAATACCTTACAATTTTGATTTGTAAAAACCAAAACGTGTGAAGCAAATCAATGTGTTTGATAATAATAACAACCTGTGAATGTCTCCTTACCAAATAAAGACCTATGTCGGTTGGGATTCACGGGGTTAGTCGACACCGGCCAAACAATTTTTTTTATAAATCGTATTGTAGTTTTAGTTTATGACCACAATTTCACCTAACGTTAAGTAACGATGTGGTTCAAGATGATGACACGCTAACCGTAGCAGGTAAACTGGCTCTCAAGCGCAGCTGCCGGAACACACTTAGAAAGTGCTTGGCGACAGATTTTCAACTTGAAGATAGTAGCTAGCATAGCGGGCATTAGAAAATACTCTACCACCATACAATGGTTTTCATCACGATATTTTCCTTTACCGAACGACCGACGCGATATTCGTACACGTTTTCACTGAGCTATTCTTGCATCCTTGATTTCACATGTTGATATATTTAGAGTTAGATATTTCTTTACTATGTGGAAGTGCTATAAAACATTAGTCAACCGCTTATATTTTCACATAAAACCTATTTTTACCGTGACTCTATACTGAAACTAAATGTATTCAAAGTATTTATGGAAGCATCCATTGTTTACGTGAATTCAAAATGAGGGTCGAGGTGTCTGTCAAAATCACATCAAATCTCATTTAAAGAGAAGGATGTTATTGAAATTCACGTGTCAACTTTTTAGTTTAAAGAATATACATTATTTTAAATAGAGGTAAAATACTAGGTATATTAAAAAAAAACTCATGACCGTAAACAATATTAAATTTATATAGAAAAATGTAAACGGTATTAATGTTTAGGTATTTAGAGGCATGAAACCAAATAAATGAACATGTAAAAAAGAATTGGGTAGATCTTACGTAAAGGAGAGAGGGAGGTTCCCTTTACATCTTACTAAAATTTCACCAAAGGATATAAAAATAAAAACACCTTACATAATTAATGGACACCCCTAAGTTGAGGTACGTGTATCTGATATATATTAATACGTGAAGCAAAAGCTTTCGGTACCTTTTTAAGCGTATTGCGTGCACAGAAGACTGTGAGATTTGGCATGGTTAAATTTATATGGGAAAAGAGTGCAGAAATCTAAAATTTTTCTATAATATCTGTTACTAATATATAAAATAAAATAAATTAATAATACTAATTGACCAGTGCCATTGAACTTAGACCTTCCAAAATATTGACATTGTCACTCAACGAAAAGTGACAGCAATTGATATAGATAATACTCGTTTTTTAGGTTCATGTATACTGCAAATGTCAAACAGAAAATAGTCCATGATCAAAAAGTCGCTGTTCGAATTTTGAACCTTAGGGCGATCGCTAGTTTTAATAATTCCTTGTTATATATAAGCCGAGACGTAAGCTTGTAAATTGTAGATCAATATTCTGTTGATCATTATATAACTTCCACGGCGTATTGATAACTACGTACTTTTAAATATTTTTAATGAGATAAATATATGATCTACTTCATAAATAAAAGTCAGTGCTGTAAAACGTGTGTTTTTAATAGACTCATTAAAACTGAATTCGAGTTCGTATTCACTTGTGCGTTAGCAAAAACTTCTCGACCTACATATGGAACTTACATGATTAATATTTGAAATTGTAGTAAGATTCATCCCACCATAAAACGGGTATCAATAACCTGCCAGGTAGGCATATTGTATGTGTCATTCGTAGCAATTTCTGCTGTTGCTTTGATTAAAATATTTTAATAAGGGCATTAGTTCTGCCCTTTGATGCATTTTGTAGCGACGACTGTACCCAATTTTGGTGATTAAGGTACGAGCGAATTTCGGACATGTTAAACTCCACCAATATAAATGTATGGTTCAAACACACATAGACATAATATTAGCATGTCTCCAAACCATAATTATTTATACGCGCTCTTTTTGCTGAGTGAGATGAAAAGATAGGGAACATGGAGTTAGACCCAGAATTTTAGACTTAATAGTGAGTTTTAATGATTATATTAAAAAGTCTACGTTGACTTATTACAGTTTATCAATGTTCAAAGACAAAGTTGGTGATTTGGATGACTTTCGGGTCACATAGTCGAATGGTAGTATAAAGTAGTTCTGTATACTTTTAAGTTAATTTAATAGTAAATTTAAGAATCATCCTATTTTGTTACTCCCTATTTAACCAGCTTAGGTACATGAATTTTCAAAAACCTTTCTAAGTGCTTTCTAGACATAACCTAGGTTTAATTGTGTGCGTTTTTCCTTCAATCAGTTTTAAGTAGATATTTAATATTCACAATTAACCAAGTTAAAAATAATGACTAATACAGCTGAATTTCATAAACCCTCAATCCAAAATATGTTGTATCATTTTTACACCATAAGGAACTTACTATTGCACAACTACAATAAAAACAAGAAAAGCAAACATAAACGCTAAAAATAGTTTCAGTACATGTAAATTGTTCGGGGCTTATAAATTGGTTAGAGGATACAAAAATTATTTTTCCATTACTACATAACTTTAAAAATCCTAGAAGACTGGTCACCAAGTCACGGTGAAACTGTAAAAGCCGTCTAAGGCTCCAGGACTATGGCTAATAGTATAGTCAGTCAGAAAAAAAAAGATGACCGGACACTTGCTCCGTTACCGGCGCCGCAAACGGTATGCGGTACTTCGTCATTTCGATGGTGTGTCTATATTTGGTTTTTGGCTGTTGCGGGAAAGTGCTTTGGAGCCTCGAAGTTCAACCAAACAGCTACGGTAGCGGTATCAGCTACGAAAAGTAAGTGAGCCTTCATCCAGATTTTAGACTTAAATGAGAATTATTTATTGTGATATACAAATACACACTTATGTTAAATAGTAAAATACCCCACGCTGTGTGATTGTGATTCTTGCCACCACAATTCAGACAATTTTATTTGAATTAAATCTATATTTACGAATAAGAAATGTCTTTGACTTTCATTTTCAATGTACCTACCTATATCCAATTTCCTTGAGAAAATATTAACTCGCGAAACATACTTCGTTCGGTAGATCGCACACGTCGTTACAAAATTGAAGGTAAATATTTTGTGTTCAATTTTTTTCCAACTACATTCAACGATTATTTACGAGCATGCAAAGGAGTCGATTAAAGGTACGTAATGTTTGTTATTTAGTACCATATAATTTATTATGTGGGAGTAAAAAATAAACCATACATTTCAGAGCACTGTTTTGCCGTATCCGCGACTGGTAAACTTTTGATCTGTCGAGGTTTTTTCTTTTCTGACTGACTATACTTTTAACCTTGGGGCCCTAAAAACAGAGCTTCTGACGGCATTTACTGCTTTACCATGGCTTGAAGGCTCGCCTCAGCAGCGAAAGCGTGGGCAGCATATGCGCAAGGGTGACAAAGTGGCCGAACCTCGGCTTGGGCTGTTGCCGCGATTGCAAAGAAGTCGTGATCTGACTAATTCCCTATGCATAGATATTCGAGCTCAACTAACATATACATATATACATGTGCCTACGAGCCCTACGAACGTATTTCTGCGATGTTTTGCTTATCAAAGCAGCTTGTCATTGGTAGGATAGCGCATTAGTTAATTATAAAATTATATCGGAAATTATACTGTAAAATATGGTTTATACTGTTGAAATAAGTCCACAATTATATAGGTCAATTTTACTTAGGATTTCTTCTTTTCTAATACGAAAGGTGCTGTATTGAAGTACTGTTTAATAACTCTGCGTCCAGAGTTGGTACACATGCCAATTTACGTACATTTTTGTGACGTATAGAGCCAAAGGTTTAACACTAATTTTAAAGCACATCTCTGGTAAGTTCACTTCTAAACAAAGTTGAGTATACATATTTTTTAAAAGTGAAAAAAATGTGGTCTTTTTAACACATAGGTACTTTAACTTTTAACTTTTTAAACACATTATTAAAACATATTGACTAATTTACGGTACTTCGATACAGAAAACGGAAGTAAGAACATATTTTACGAACACGGTAAAAGTTTTAAATGTTTATGAGGGTGTGAATAAATCCAAACAATAAATTTCTAAGGTATTTATGACAATCAATTTTACAGAGCCTGAGTAAATAAGAAGGATTACCGTATAATGCATGTAGTTACAACACATCGTCCTTAGAAAGGATAATTAAATAACTTGCATTTGACAAACTTTAAATATTAGTCAATTAGTCATTTCACCGTCATGGGTGTGTACCGGAAGCTGCACTTAATAGCCAGTTCTCCAACTTGGCTTAGCATGTTACTATCTTGCGCCACATCATCATTTAACATCAGATGAAAATGCAGCCAAAACTTAAACGCAAAAAGAAAATATAATACAAAGCAAAAATAGTTAAAATACTTTTTTTTTATTACAAATATTTGAACTTTTTAAAGTTTCACGACAACATTTCGAATAATGTCTTTTTTCAAATTAAAACAAAATCACTTACATGGAAACGAAACACAAACGAATCTTCTGATTCAAAGAAACCTTTTTAATCGGTAGCTCGAACTATAAAAGGACAAACTCGGCTCACCTTTACAATCGATTCTAGACAATCTAGAATTTCTCGATTCAGCTCTAATTGCATAGAATACGACTGGCAACGAACAAAAAGTTTTTTTTTCTTTAAAAATTTATTTCTTTTACCCACTTGGAGTTCCACAAGACGTATTCTGTGATTTATGTTGTCGTTTTACATGGATGGTTACGGCTAATAAATCTGGGTTAACTTGTTGCGGTACGTAGAATTAGGATTTTTAGACGTTTGTATACATGTAAGACATTTCTTTATTCATATATTTAACACTGTACCCGAAAGCGTGTCGTTAATACATAAAAGAATTAAGAATTAGGAGACTGTGAAAAGATATATTAACTTTATACATGACATTACATAAAAAAATTAATTAATTCATCTATAGTATTAATAAATTTGTGGTTCTATCTGTACAGTTATTTTTTCCGAATTTCTCGGTGCGACTGATGGCACTGACATCGACATATAGATGAACGATACCAAGTACGATTATGCCATTAATGTGTTTTTGTCTGTCGGTTTGTATGTTCGGATTTAATTCAAAAACAGCTAGACCGATTTGAATGAAAATTTGTACTTGAATGCTTATAACATTGGTCAATTGATAAGCTTTAAGAATTTTCAATATTGCTTTTAGACATATAAAAAAAAACATTTTTGTCAATTCTTTACCGATTTTAATGAAATTTTGTACATGGGAAGTATAGGTCATAAATGATGACCTATAAGAATTGTCAATAATAATTTAGAAATGTTAAAAAAAAAATCGATAAATTAAATTTATTTTTATCAATTCTCAACCGATTCTGTTCTAAGTTTGTAGACGGGAAGCATACGTCATTCCATAATTATGGAAAGAGTATAAGGATCATTAATAATACATTTATGAATCATAAAATAATGTTTAGTTCTTAACCAATTTTTATGAACACACGAGAACGAGTACACGAGTACACTATGAGTACACGAGAAGTTTAAGTTATTTCTCAATCGATATCGACTCTATAAATTGTTAAAAATATTAGTATATATAAAATTTACGGAACTAGTATGTAGTAACAAACGCGTGTGGAACCGTGGGCACACCGCTAGTCTATATTAATAAATGTATTTTTTCCAAATTTTCCGATGAGTTTACTATAAAGGACACTGACCACAAGTTGACATTAAAAATCTTTTGTCTGTCTGTCTGGATTTAAATTTTTATGAATTTTTTACAGAGGAAGTATATATATCATTCTTCAGTTAATAGGAAATAAGTATTGTCAATAATATGAAAATAATTACTGCGTAATAAACGTGTGTGGAGCCGAGAGACACTGCTAGTGCATAAATTCTTGGATAATACCTCGTGATTTATGTGTGTTCTTACACAGAATATTTCTTATATTATGGCTTTTGCTTCTTTTTCTTTTGCTGCCGCAGAAGCACTTGCCTGTGTCAATCTTACAAGTCAAGCCTTCGTAGTATTTTCTAATCTTCAAAGTGGGGATCTGACAAGATAATGAGTAGGAGCTATCTAGGGAGTTTTTGTGACAGTTTAAAATGCATGTTTCCAGTTTATATTTATAATTCATTTCAGATATGCACAATAACCAGCTATATCAAGCAAAAAGCCAAATTAAAAGCAAATATGACATAATACAGGGTCAAAGAACCTAAGTTAATGAATAAAAATAAAAATCACAACATGGCAGCTCAGGATCCCGCCGAAAACTCCACGATAAGACTTATGGCCATATCTTCAACGTTTAACTGTGGTTTATTGTTAGCTTATAAATAATAATAGCTTATAAATGATAATTATAGAGATAAATGACCAATATAAATAAATGTATGACAATGACACAAACAAATTGCATGTATAAATAATTAGTAAGTTAGATAAATAAAAATGTATAATGTATAAGAAGAAATGTACATATATGATGCAAATGGATAAATAAATATAAAAAAACAAAGTCAATCTTTATAAAGTCATTGAGTAATCAATTTACAATTCACGAAATATGATGTTTTTTATAATGAATTTTGACGCTGTAATGTTTCTCATGCGTCAAGTTTATTATTTTTAATTACAGGAGCGAAGTGGATCTTCCCATTATATTTGCCGGCTGCTTTCCTTTTAATTTACTTCCCAAGCGAGCAATTTAAGTGTCTTACGGGATACGGTAAAAGCTTCTAACAATGAGATTCTACGGTTAAAATTTTATTCAAAAATACACAGCTAGAAAAAGCCATGGCACTCCGCGGCGTAGATTGATTATAATATAATGTTGTATGATAGAAATATAAAACTAGAATGAATAAGATTATCAATCCCATCAAAAACATAAATGTGAAAAGGGGCCAAGTTTGGTAGAAACGACGTTCGAAGTAGTTGTTGTCACCGATAAAAAAGCTATAATTAGCTGTATGAATGTACGTTATTGAATATATTTATAAAATAATTTTTAACTTTCTTTGATATAAAATTTCTAACTTGGCAAGTTTTCAATTGCAAATCAGAGAAAATTATGAAAATAGCACCAGTTATAGAGAATTTGAAGAGTAATTATGTTAGTGTGGGACATGCCGTGAGGAAATATGAAATACATGTAACTAGAAGAGTATTAAGTATGAAGATGGACATATAGGTGTAGAAAAAGACCGAAGAGAGTATGGATGGATTGTGTGAGGAATAATAAGTGTATAATATAAAAACTGTGAATTCTCAGATGAATGATAGAGGAGAGTGAAAGAAGAAAAGATGTGCTGACTCTACTTAGGTAGGACAAAGGTAAGAAGAAGAAGAAGATATATCACAAAAATACTGTGTTATAACTTCAACCATTGTGTACATAGTATTACAAAAGAATTCTCATGATTAAAACTAAATAGATAGATGAAGACGCTCTTCCAATTTTGCATCTTGTTTTGCAGTGCCGTTGGTTGCACTAAACTAATTTGACTAGTGTCTGACTTTGTTTGATGTAGGCATTACTTTGCTGAAATCCGTCGTAATTACTTCATCCAAATTTTCTTTGCTACTTCCGTATGAAATGATATAACGGTTATTTTCTTTTTCTGCAAAAAAAAAAACGTTTGTTATTAATTGTTGAGTTGAACCTGAAAATGTTAAATCTCAAACTAATGGTGGAAACGAAGAAAAAAAAGATGCGGTTGAGCCCGTAAACCCGAAAGTTATTAACCTATAAGCAATAAGTGTTAAAAATGTTAAGCAAATTAGATATAATAAACAAATGATAATAAATTGTTGATGCTATAATATATAATAACGCACACGAGACTTGCATTTAACCCAGATAACGCCTTGAGACGTGTAATCGTTAATGAGGATAATATCAAGGAAAATGATGTATCTCCGAAATAAATTTATACTAGCTGAACCGATAGACGTTGTTCTGCTATATACACTAGTTTTAATATAACAATCGATCCAGTCGTTCAGAAGTTAAATGATCACTAACAGACGTACATAACAATTCTATTTATAAATATATATGGGATAGAGTAGAAAACAATGAATTTACTAGGTAGCTGAAGGTACTTTTCAAAGAGCACTATCTCTAAAGGTAATACGAAACGCGATAAGGATATCCAAAAGAATTGACGTGTTGTCGCAATTTGATTTTATCGTTGCGATGTATCATCAGTTGACAGCGAAAACTGCGCATTTAATATGAAACCTTTTCATTTTCACATAAAAGCACCTTCTCGAATAAAATCACTCTTATTTAATTTATTTAATACTTCATTATTCAGTAACATGAACAACAATTTATAATTCTTATTATTAACTAGCTGTGCCCGCGGCTCCGCACACGTTTATTACGCAGTAATTTCTTTGACTATTGTTTTAATTTTTACTCATATTTTAAAATTTCTAAAAGTATTATTAACAGTTTGCCTATCAATCGTGCAATGATGTATATATACTTCTCGAATATCAAAATTCATCAAAATTCGTTGAAATTAAATAGATGTTTTTGCCATTTCTAAAATTTTTATTGACAATACTTATATCTTATCAATTTTGAAGTGACTTTATTACTTCCCGTGTAGGAAAAATCGGTTTAGCCTTTTTTTACATAAATCCAGAAAAGCAGAAAAAAAAATTGTGATCACTTGGCTTTTATGATTTATATCTATTATAAGATTTGGAAAAAGCATGTACAGACATAATTACAAATTGAATATATAGATAATATTATAATGTTTATATTTAAAGCGTTTAAAATCGAAATATAATATAGTCTTATCTCTCATAATTACCAATTTTATTCATTACTTACGTCGACCAGTAAAATTAATTATCAATTATATTTTAATGAGCATCGTAAGGACTTCTAAAATAGCATCATATTGCAGTACTTCCCTTCCCTTTCCTTAATTATAAATGAATGTTTACCAGAAATATGGTGAGTAAAATTATAATTATTATATTTTGAATTATTTTTTATTAAATATATATTATATTTGTTTTTCGCAGCGCTGCAAAACTATAAATTAATTTAGTTGTTCCAATTTATTGTAATGTCATGTTTAATGTGTGTTGTGTTAATTTTGTCCGTGTTTTCAACATCAAATAAATGTTCTTTATTTCTATTTTTCTGTTTTGTACTTAGTTAAAGTCACTACTTACTTACTACCAATAAGTTATTACTCGATCTATATAAATAAAAATAAAATAGGTGTTCGTTGGTAAGCGCCTCACTTGAGCTGCTGGACTGATTTGGTAATTTTTTATTTTAACATATTTTTAATAGTCAAAATTTTACTTTTATTGTGATAAAAATTGGAAAAACTTCGCAGGGAATTTTTAAACTCATGAAAAACTTAACGTCCTTACTTGACTTAAAAGATGGATATGATGCGCAGTTCTTTTTTGTTTTGTTTATTAAGGTCATGGAGAGGTTAATTACAAAAAGAATCTGTATAAGCAGCGCTTTGTTGGTCGAGTTATTAGCTATTGGGAAGTGTAGGCTACGTCTGTCAAGTCAGCTAGTATTTAATCACTTTGTGAATTGTTTTAGTATCTAAAAGTTTTGATAATTACCTACTAGTTCATTCTGCTAATAGTTGTAACTTTAAATACACCATGATAAATGAAACGGTAACACGCTGAGTAAGTCCTGAGACTTATTAATTAGTAATTACCAACATGCAACTAAGGTGGCAAAAAAACATACGGCTACCTTAGCATATTCGACTATTGTCATATCATAGGTTTCACTACCACGTTACCGACATTGAACCTCCTCTGTTCTCTGGAAACTCTAATCACCGCAGTAATACAACGCATGGTGTTGCTGCGATCTTCTGTCAGTTAGAGATATTCTACCAGGCGACCTGCCCCAAATACAGAGAAATTTACGTCCATCAATCTGCCATACACATTACTGTCTACCGGAGAAGTTCACCTATGAAGGTCACGCATAGGTCCACCGTACATTTTTACCCAATATAATCGATATTTTATCACCTGGGCAGATTTAAAATCCTGCAGGTACAGAACTATTCCAAAACACACTCTGCGCACGTAAATCTCTCTGGTAGCATAGCGTGTGTATCCTGCTTAAGCCAAAAAAGTATAAACTTCCATTTAAAATGGCGAGTTGAATATAAGGACTATTTAAAAAAAAAACCTAATAATCATTGACAATTCAAATTCAGTTCTCGAATAAAAGAACCGTGTAATTAAATTATTGAGATTGGCTCGTCGGAGTCGTTAAATTAAAATATTTATTCAATTTTGTTCTCCCTTAAGAGCTTTGACGGAAGAAATTACGTAATTAAAAAAAAAATCTATATACATATTATAAAATGATAACTGACTAACATTTATTTATTTATGAAAAATGGATGACCAGTGGCCCATACATTACAATTTCATTAATATCTACAAAATAAAAGCATTTTCAGTGCATTTGCCTTTTAAGGCCACCACCGCATGCTTCATTTGTGACCTTACTGAATACAATAGTTTTCATTTCATAAATCAATGTTGGAGTTAGTAATGATAATAAAAAAAAGTCAAAAACTCCAACAAAAAACCAAACTACTGGGACTAAAATCGTGTATATTTTTGCTGGTTACCTTTAAACTGTTCAATCTAATACCCTCCTCTCCCTTCCACAATAGAACCACACGCGTTGGGCTTCGGACCCACAGTTTTACGGTAACCTCCATCACGGCGCGAACTAAAAAGTTCTCTGTGACTTACCTTCGACTTACCGTGAAACTGTGGTACCTTCTCACAGCCAATGTGTTCCCTTCTTCTTACGGCATCAGATCCTTTTCAAGTAACATGAAGAAATATTTATGCAGGCTGGCATGACAGCGGTGACCGCCGTTGGATTTAGATCACTCGGTGGTCACCGTTGTGTTTGGATTGCGCTTCGATTACCATCCGGGATAGTACCGTCAATGTACCGAGCTATTATTAAAAAATGGGGAGGAAAGCTTGTACGAAAATTCGTCATTTTTGACGATAGATATAGAAGAACTGTTATTTAACAAATGAATTAATGATGGGAGACAACTGGGACTCGTGCAAAACCGCGGGCATAGTGCTAGTATATTACCAATTGATCTTGAAACAAGTTTTATACTGTAGTATTATTCATTTATTTGAAAAAAATGTTTTTTTATGAACTCTAATAAATTTTTAGTGACACTATCGACACGAAAACATGGTACCAAGACATGCTTGAATGTAACTTGAATATATAATTTTCTATTTTTTTCCCTGATAATCATTCTAAATATCATAATCGCAATACCCATAAGATTGAATGTTTAGATTTATTTATTGAAAAGTAACAAAAAAAAACACTTATTATTTAAATATTTTTTTGAAAATACTGGATAACTAGAGCTTACCAAATTTAACTGAAAGTCTTTAGTAATTTAATGTTAATCAATAGAGTGCAAGTAATTGCTATTAACTAATGAATAAAACTTACATTTCACTAATAAATTTATATCTTAATTAAATTACAAGAATGTATATTATTAATCTGTAAACATAATACACTGACTCGAGACAACCAGACGAGATAACCAGACAACTTAATTATGTAAAATTTAAAATATCCACTCTTTCGCCTATAAATTTTCAGAGTAATTTATGTATTTTTAACCAAAATATTCAAAACTTTTATGAAAATAGACATGATTAATTGATAACTAGCTATGCCGCACGGTTTGACTTCTATTTTATTTATGACTTCTATTTTAAGCAAATTTTTAATACACTGGGTTACATTATCGCAATTTTCCTAAAGGTTTCTGATTCTTTTGAAAAAAAAAAAACTAATATTGTTCGCATATAAATAATGTAGCTTCGAGAAAGAATTTCTGAGATCGGTTCAGTAGTATTTGTGTTTACCCATTATTGAGGTTATTACACACATACCTAAAATCATTTCTTTATTAATACACTTTATAATATTAGTTTATATAGTATTATAGTATTTCTGTTTATCCAGCTAACATACATGCATTGTTCCATGCATCCATTGAGCGGTTTGCAATATCGCGACAATTTTTATTTTGTTATACTCATCATAACTTTAAAACGAATGTACTGATTTCAATAATTCAAAAAGTAATTTACTCCTACGTAAACAGCATAAATGATTCGGATAAGGATTCATATGATGATACGGAGATAATCACTCTCGCGGATTTTTTTCTTTACATTAGTGAGAACGTTCAATAAATATAATATTTTTTATGTAATACCAATAGTTTTTGCAGCACACGCAAAGTAGGCATATTTTAGGCAATTTTTAATACTTTGTGTAAAATTATCGACATTTGTATAGCAATAAATTAATTTTTCAAATTACAATATCGTCTATGCTACTGGCTGAAAATTTAGCTATATATTGGTGAAAGAATTTTTAAAATCGGTCCTGTATTTTTTAGTTTGAGTTTATCCACTACAAACAAAAACTCAAATCTTTCCTTTTTATAATATTAGAATAGATATACATTATACACCGATTGATCTCGGAACACGACATACCAAAAGAAAATCATACATTGGTTTATCAATATTTGTATGGTGGTCTCAATGCCTACCACGCCGCTATATTACTGCAAATATAGCGACTGATCTCGGAACACGACAAACATGGGTTTATCACTCTATGTGTATGGTATAGTAAATCATCCCTTATTGTATCGCCTTGCGGGATGATTTTTCAAAAACGTGAAACTGTTATTTCTTCCTAAAAGGATAAATATGAATTTTCTTATCCTTAACTTGAGAAATAATAGGTTCTTCATTCAAACCTTCATCCCCTATTTGACCTCTTCAAGTTTTATCTTCGCGCCATAAGGTACCCTATTTCCTTCTCTAAGGTCAAATATATCTCTATTCATCAAAATTGGTTTAGTTATGACCAACCAACATAAATCCAGTCTATGCTGACCTCATTTTAATATGATTTATCATATAGATTTGAGGTCAACGTATATTGGATAATTCAATTTTTCCATAACTGTCTATTTTTTAATTATGTATATATAAACTTTTATCATCATCATTTTAAAAATCATAATATACAGTTAATTAAATTATCTGCCAATTCAAGTGAACAGTTATTTTATAGCATTTTTATCGAACAAATGTTTGACGTGATTCTTTAAATTGATATAAGTTTTTTATTTATAAACTTATTGAAGTTAAACAAACACTAAAAGTTAAGTGAAACTTACCACAATATATTAGTGAAAACCGTTTCCAAAACGGATAAGTCGCTTCTGAGATTTGCACGCACAAACGTTGGCAAACAGACAAACAGACAAAATTTTTAACAATCATTATTTTGGGTTCTACTGCGTTGATAAAGAACCCCCAGAATACTTTTCTCATATATCTTTTATGTACAGACATCCATCAGTTACGTTTTTATTATATGTATAGATATAGATATTATCTAAAGGTCAAATAATCGAAACGTTTTGTTTGATTTTTTGTTGACGGACAAATGATGTATTTGTTATTTTAATTCTAAGCGGATCAAGATTTTCATAGCGTATCAATTATCGACCAAAGACATAGGCTTCCCGTGTACAAAATTTAATAGGGATCGGTGAAGCCGTTTTGAGTTAAATCTGGACATACAAACAGACAAATAAACAAATTTAAGGTATGTCCATCTGGAAACTTGGAAAAAATATTACATGTAAAGACATAACTACAGATTTATTGATATAGATGTGGAAAAAATTTATATATTTTAAGTTTTATTCATTAATTAAATTCCTTTTCTTGAGGTTTTTATAGTGAATTAATATTTAAAACAGCGGTCAATTTATAATGAATCCGATCGAATGGACTCAAATGAGTTTTAATAAAATGATATTCCAATGCAATTATTAAAGTACCTAATTAATATTATATCGTTCAATTGCCATGAATATTTTGTTAGAAATCTTCAATTTATAGATTTTAAAACAAAAATATGTATCGTTGAAAGTTTAACGAAGCTTCGTTATGTCTAACGAATGCCTACATGAAATTTAATAATAAACAGTTTGGGCATACGTTGATGAATACTGAATGTATTTACGAAAATAAACATAGAATAGGATAAAACATTTCTATATGGATTTTTTAAAATAAATTTGAAATAAATATGAATACCGTTGTTTTATTTAGAAACTAGCTGTGCCCGCGGCATGGTACATGTTATCATTTCCAATCCACTTGACATAAGCGCGTGCAATAATTAAACTATATTATACAAAATACCATAGTATTACACAGTACATTACTATAGTATTACACAATACATTACTATAGTATTACACAGTACATTACTATAGTATTACACAATATAGGATCAAATACCGCAATTTCAATAAAAAAATCTCTCCATATCTATGACTATTTCCTGTAATTAAATGAATATACATAATATTAATTCATTAGGTTATATTCAAAAGCGTCCGAATAATATTTAGCAAATCGCTTAATCCCAACTCTCGCTAAGTGGCGGATGGGGGACAAATCGCATTCGCGGCTGGCATCAGTCAAGTCATATCTGGGTTTAGGATAATGAGCGCTCTCTGCTTAGGGGACACTGTTTTTTGCTCTTTTATCGAGCAGCTCTCCTCCCTAATTGGGCGACATTTTTTTGCCTTGTCTCTTTTTCTTTAACGTTTTATTTTCGCTGTTAAACATAAATAAATACTTTTACCAAACGTATTTCACTTTGGTTTATGTCAATATCAACAAAACATTTACACAAATTACTTACGTTAAATATTTTATCTATATCTAAATATTTATAAGTACATAATTGTTTTTAACACGCTTTTATTAGGTTCACCTGTATGTATGTATGTATGTATGTAACCGACCCCTTTGAGCTCGATTTTGTCCTACTTTGAATGATCAGATTTAATTCAAACTTCGCACACCTGTCAAAAGTCGATGACAATGCAATAATCCGATCAAAGCATTCGATTATCCTAATTAGATTCGCCAGGATTAATTAATTTCTTTCCGCATTCTTTGCATGCGAGTAAGAGAGATAGAGCTAGTGCGCGAACTACGCATGGGTGCAGTTCCACATTTACTCTTTCGGGCATGCAAGGTTGTACAGTTGATCATGCAGTCATTTATTTGGGTCCGCGATTGTTTGCTGCTGGACAAGCTTATGTGGCACTTAGTCGTGGAAGATCCTTGGACGGTATACGAATTAAAGAACTTGATTGCTCAAAATTAACAGGAAGAACTCCATGTAACAGTGAAGCATTGAATGAAATGATTCGATTAGGAAATAAACCATAAAATCTACAATCAGTCACAGAGTGAAAATTCACACTCATCCTCATTCTCAGTGCCGCCAACAGATTCGCTCCTATGATTATAATATTTTGTAGAGTGATTACGGATTGAAAATTCCATACTCAAGCATTAATGTGACTGACTGTATATGTAAATAAGGTTGCACCTCTATGTGTCTCGCTGTTTATATTGGCATCATAGAAATCTTTGAATATGTGTTCTTAACCAAGATACAATCGGAACACATTTGTACATATTAAGGGCGGTTGATAGTTAGCAAATCGAACTAAATAATTTATAGTTTAAAAAATTTAACTAAAAAATGAAAAATAAATAATAGTTTAAAAAAACTTAAAAAAAACACGCTTTCATAAAAAATCCAACTAAAAAACAGAAAATAAAATTTAATAAATTTGATTAAGTACAGTGTAAAAAAAAATGAATGTACATTATTGTAAAAAAAGCGTGGGGTGTATTCAAAGCGCTTTTTAAGATATTATATTATCGAAGTGATGATTCTTCTACTCATTATCTGTCAATAAAATGTTTATAATTATTGACACTATGCACCCCACGCTTTTTTTACAATAATGTACATTCATTTTTTTTACACTGTACTTAATCAAATTTATTAAATTTTATTTTCTGTTTTTTAGTTGGATTTTTTATGAAAGCGTGTTTTTTTAAGTTTTTTTAAACTATTATTTATTTACATATTTCTTTCTCTTTACACATAAATGTATTACTGTCATAAGTCTGTTTAAAAGGCTCGTTAATGTTTTCATGTATCGCGATACTTCTTCTTCTTATTTTTATCGCCTACTTCCTCTATTTGGAATAAAGCTGACAGTAATTCACGATACGGTCTTTTTAATAATTTCTGGTAGTATTTATTTTAACAGTGCTGGGTACCATTTTATTTATTCATAATTCCATAATTTCATAGCTATTAAGATTTCAACGGGCCCCTAACGGACTTTGAAATCGAAGACTTTACGTTCCTAGTTCTTAAATTAGGTTTAGTTTGTCAAAAGGTATTACATATCTTTTAACTTAATAACTTTACACTTTTTTTTTATATCTGACTACACTGTTAGCCTTAGGGGCCCTAAAGCCGCTGCGGCTTTTACAGCTTCACCGGACTTGGGGGCGTGCGCAGAGGGCACTCAGCCGCGAAAGTGTTATTGGGACGACTCGCGCGAGGGTGCCGAAGTGGCCGGACCTCGGCTCGGGCGGTCGTTGCGAATGCAAATAAGTCGCGATCTAATCGAATCCCTACACCTACGATTCGAGCTAACTAATATATACTCATAGGCACGTTCCCTTCCTCCTGGGAGAAAGGAAGGATCATGCGTTTATTGATCGGAAATGTTTTCTACACTAAGTAGCGCAAAACTAACTAGCGCAAAAAAAGAAAAAAAAGGTCCCTCACAGAACCTATGTACTTGTGTGCATTACACTTTTAAAGTTGAGTTATTCTTCGCCAGATCTCGCGTCGTATTAAGTACACTTAGTAAATAATAACATGATTATGATTTTATCCTGAAGTCCCTCATAAGGGATATAGGGCTCGCGGAAAAGACTCCATTTTGCTCAATCGTGCGCAGCATCTTCCAGCTCTTACCAGCTGAGATCAGTTGAAAGAAACTGTTTATAAAAAGAGCAATTTCACTCTGAAATTAATTTCAATTAAGAGGTCGTTCCTTCCAATATTGTACTCGAAGATATATATAATCTTTTTTTATATTTTTGTTCCACCTGTCGAGTATATCGCTATTGTGCAAAAATATTCACAGCGCGTAGAGAAAACGTAAATTACTGCACTCCCACCGGCAGTTTTCCAATGAAAAATCCAATTAGTCGGCGCCTGGCGTGCGGGTCGCACTGTTCCATACATCACTATCTTTGATAGCTACCAAGCTTTTTGGGACAAATTCAATTTTCGATGCCCTTTTTCTCAGGGTCGTACTAAGATTTAAAATTAAATTTAATTCCAGTTGATTATATATTAAATATTATATATTACTAAATATTATCACACAAATCATACATTTTTTTCCTGTAGTACCACTGGAAAGTTTCTGCAATCCATTGATAGCTATCGTTAATATGTTGGCCTGCAAACCATTCGGCTGCTGATTGGTTATACACTACTAGCTGCTCCAGAAAAGTGACAAACAAAAAGAGAGCCACTGTAGCGGACATATTGCCATATGAACTCTCGAAACGCGACACTCCTAAGCATGCCACTATAGCGGACGTTATGGTTAAGTCAGTTTTAGGGAAGATTAAGAAATAAAAAAGAAATAAAATATAACTATAATTGTTATAATACGGATACACAGTTTTTAGAGACAAAACATATAACATAACATAACTTATTAACAAAAAAGTATAAATCAAAAGGAATGAATTTAGGCTCGATTCTCAACGGTAAATGTTTACACCTTACACCTCATATGGGGATCGCAATCAAATCGAACAGAAATTGCTACTAAATATTGAACCCAGCCGTGGTCGTGCTTGAATGAACTTCGTGGATCGCGTGACGCCTCTTAGCATGATCCGCGGCCAGCTCCTTCCATTAGTCGTTTGGAATATCAAATGGAAACATATCACACTTGGCACAACATCAAAGCAGAGCACAGGCCGTCTGCAAAGAGAAACACCCAAGTATTTACTTTTGAAAATTTGTCGCGTTAAACAGAAAAACTAAACTTAATATAATTTTGTTATATAATAACTTCACACCTGTTTAGGAATTCCTACATTTTTGTTAAAAGACCATTCTTAGTGACAAATTTCAGGACTTTAGGCCTACGGGGAAACATCCTAAATGTTTAGATATAATCGGTCCGTGATCAGTGTTTTAACTACTAAGTGCCGTATTCTTTTAACTTTTTTTTTACCTTATTATACGATATTAATTTGAACTTTTTAACTTGTTTTCGAGAAAATAAAGTTCTTGACACAAGGACAGACATGCGGAAAATAATAATGGTTCTGTTTTTTTAATTATGAGATGCGGAACCTTAAAAAAACTACTAGGTGTCTCTACAAAAAAATCAAATAAAATATAACACGGTGGCTTTATTAAAGAATTTCTTAATTATTATATTATTTGATATTTATCATTATCACGCGTAATTATAAAAACTGTTTATGTTTAAAACTATACTAATTTCGCTACTGTTTTCCTAACAAAACTCATCCCTTCATTTTATATAGATGCGTAGATCGGTACCATATCCACAAATTGGATTAATTGGAAATCCCTGAAATCGGTATTTTGTTAGCGCTATGCAAATATCTCTGATTGGAATATTTATACGGAATTTTTTCAAAATACATTTTCAATTTGTTAGAAAAAAGCTTTTACAAATATTTGTGCAAGAGAAATATAAATTTAATTATGTTGTTTGTTCGACAACTCTAGTCAAGCTGTACGTGGTATTTAATTTCGTGCTTCTTTCACCTCCAACCCTTTCCTTTTTTTTTAACATAAGGAAATCCTACATTGGAACCATCTCCCGAGCCGGGTCGCTCAACGGAAGGGGTATGTCGGTGTCCTCTCTCAACTTGTTGGCCGGGGAGCGAGAACTGTTTGCGCATTACTTCCACTGAACCCGGCAGGTGTGGCCCTACCTTGGGACCCCATCGCGATCGGAGGCAGTAAGCCTCCAACGAGCCTCGGAGGATGCACGAACACCAGTGCGCCTCCTCCATTTCGGGCCTGCAATACACGGTGACTGACATGCCCAAGCCCGCCTTCTGCAGACCCCCTTCCTATTCCAACCGCCTCATTTCACGCACGCGCACCGGCACGAACATCGTTGCCTATACATATATATATAAAACTGTGAATCTGGTAGAATCCAAGTATCCTGACCCTAACCTCATCAAAACTGGTGAGTAATTGTGATATATCCAACACCCCGTAAAGTACAAACATGGTAGGCCTTACTGAGAATAATAGTAATAATATTTTATTGAAACCTATTATCATGTTACAACAAATGCAAAAATGTACGATGTTAGCTACATTAGTGTAGCACAGCCTATATATAGCGCCCACTTCCAGGGTATAATATAGCAGTAGAATTTACGTTCCTTAATATAATAAAAAAATACAACAAAAGAACTCGGACAATTAACATTTATCCATAAAATTATACTATTTCCATTTCTTTATTTTCTCGATTACAGTTCTAATTTGATAGTTGTAGTGTTGTGACCAAATAAGTAATGATATCGATCGCATATATTTACGACAGTGACGATTCATCAGATTTTGATTAAAATAAATAAATAATGATTACCTGTCGTTAAAATTATTTCGTTTCATTGTCGAGTACTTACCTATACATACTTATTTTCTTAGATTTCTTCTTCTTAGATTTTGTAAAAAAATATAGGCTCTGTTATCTTGTTACGTTTTTCGATATAGCTTTATCCCTATCAGTTTCTCCGACTCTAGTATAATCTTGTACGTGGGGATCTTGAAGTGATATGTTGTGGTTTTTATTTTTAATTCATTTACTTAGGTTTTTGGCCCTATATTATGTAATATTGGTGGCGTTTTGCGTGATATAGTTTGGTTTTTGTGCATAAGTGAAGCGGATTATAACTATAAGCTGAAAGCATTCATTCCGAGTTCTCACAAAAACTTCCCAGAAAGTTCTAATAAGGTAGCCACCACCTTGTTAGGATACTGAATCGTCATAATACATGACTCTATAATTCACTCGTTAATGGCAGTAATGGTCTTCATTAAAGAGGACCGGTTGCCAAGTTAGGAAGAAGAAGAACCTTATACATGTGTAAACGTCATATTTTTATAAAATAATGCATACATAATGTAAAAAAGACGCTCGTTCAAGTTTTCACAGGAGCTGTCATCGAGAAAATAAAGAAATGGAAATGGTATGGAAATATTTAGAGTATCATATTATGTGTGCTACATATGTTTTTAAATTATTGTAAAATGGCATATTACATCATAAACAGAATTTAAATTGTTAATTTTTGTACGTTAGTAAGACTATCTTAGTTACTGGTAGATATATGGTGTTAAGTTGTATATAGACGGATCACGTTAAACGATTTTCGATGATATAATGCGGGCGGTATCTCTCTTTCACGTCTGCCGGAGGAAGACAGATGCCGCTGTCAACGCTTATCGGCGTTCCGTTGCCCTTTAAAAATCCGAAAAAATCCGCGCCCGCATTTCGTGGTTAGTTCTTTTATTGTCGCTGATTCTTTTAAATATAGGACGTCAACATCTTTTTTACTATTTAAAATTCATTCTATTTTTTTTAATGGAACGAATTTCCTTATGGTGCATTGCGAAGGGGTAACCTAGCCGACAAAAAACGTCCGTAACGTTAAAAGAAGCGTAAAATTTTTATGTATAGTTTATTTATTATGGCTATACAGTATCTAATACATATATAGTCTACGTGATATGATAATTGTTATTATTAATGCAGTTTGCTAATATTATTCATGTAAATAGCTGTTTCTTTGTATATTATTATTATATATTTTTAAAAATAATTGTAAATATAAAAAATGTGTTAAGATGATTTGGTAAAGTAGTTTTTATTTATCGATAAAAAAAAATCATAATAAAAATGCATAGCCGAATAATTATTTTCTTTATACCTCGAATAAAACTTGAAATTAATATTTTACAATAAGTAACTTCGTTCCCTATCTGGTGTCCCACGACACCATACGGTTTTTTGTACATAATAAGTAGAAATTAATATATAAGGAGAGTAGATATTTCGTTTATACAGTCTCTGCAGAATATTAGGATCACAGTGGAGTCCTGCAAACGTAATGTGAAGAGATATTTAAACAGATCGACATTAGAGCGGCAACGGGCAATGGATTGTGGATTGGTGATCGACGATGTTGTTGGATTACAATGGTACCATCACTTTACTCTCCTAAAAAAAAAAAAAAACAGTAACAATTATCAATTATTCTAAATTATTGTTATTATTAAAGTTATTCACGTTTTTGTATTTTCAATGAGACTAGCGATTGTCCTAAGGTCGAAATTCACGCGGCGACTTTTTGATCGTAGACTATTTTCTGTTTGACATTTACAGTATTCATAAACAATGAGTATTATCTACATCACTTGTTGTCACTTTTCGTTGAATGACAATGTCACTATTTTGGGGGGTGTAAGTTCAATGGCACTGGCCGGGTTAGGACTCGCAGTATTAATTTATTTTATTTAATATATTAATACTACCCGTGCGCGATAAGCTGAGACTCGCTTGGAAAGCAACCCTCCGCTCGCATACCCCTGTAACTTCCCCTCAAGCTCCCGTGTTGTACTGTAGGCAACGCCATTTTTTTAACATCTTAGTCTCGTACTGGCTTACGTCACGCAACGACGACGCCCTCCAATTTTATAATCTCATTTGACACTGTTTCTTTTATTTCTTGTGTTATGTTTATTTTATAATGAAGGGTAAAACTTTACATAGTGGAGAGAGAAATCTCGTGTTAAAAGTGTTGGACTTTTTTGAAAACGAAAAACGGAATAAACAGTTGTGTTTACTTGTTGATCAGGCAGTAAAAAGAACCTGTATGGAAAAGGGAGTTTCGAAAGCAGAAAAAAAATTAGCAGAGATGAAGTAGCGGGTGGAAACTTGTTGTGATATTTTTTTGTGCACAGTAGAAATGTGCAGACTGCCCCCAGGTCTCAACTTATTGCGCACGGGTAGTAACATATATTATAGACAAATCTCACAGCTTTCCGTGAAAGCAATATGCTTAAAAAGGGGTTTAAAGTTTTTGCTTCACGTATAAATATATAGATTAGCATCTCATGATTTCAAGACAATTTGCTTTTGCTTGCGATTTCCTTCCCATAGTCTTCAAGTCGGAACGATTCGTGCGCCACCTATTGTAAACTGATTGGACTGATTCAGAAACTTAGCGTGCGCATAACACCTCATCAAAATTGAATTAATGGTACAAGAATGCATAAGGAACAAACAAAGAAACATTCATTTTTATCTGGAAACGTAAGAAGATATTTATTACTAAAAATATTATACATATATTTATTACTTGATTTTATTATATTAGATAGGTTACAAGGTTTTTTGGCCGCAGCCAATATCAGAAGAATTTTTGTATTGAACTAAATCTCTTTTCTTTCTAATTGAAGCTATATAATAAATACAGGTGCCTCTTTTCTACAAAAGTAACTAGAAATATGTATTTTGTCCTTTCGTTAGTTCAAATTAAAATATATATTCTTTCTTACATTAATGTAAGTAAAGGTAATGTTAATAGGCTTTTAGATTTTTTCCGGCTTACTCTCCTAGGAGTCGATCCTGACGAGTGATCAATCTATGTCAGCGTTGTCGAAACTGTACCTATAGTGTACACACACACACACACACACAACTGTACGTGAGTAGACAAAGTTATTTTTAAGTAGGTAAGTTGTAGAAACTAAATAACGATTTATTATTAGGTACTTCCAGAATTTCAAATTATAAGTGTTATAAAGTTTAAATTAGACCCTTTTTCATGTAAATCTTCATTGGAAGAAATTTTGTAACGTGACGTTACGTTACGGACGATATGTAGTAATCTATAATTTATGGTGATTGTAATCAAATTGAAAAAAGTTTTATTTTAGTTGTTGATTTATATCGACCAGCTGAGCCCACAGCTTCGCTAGCGTAGACTAGAGTATGCCGTCGGTCGAACACATGCGCAAATCGTGCTACCTCCGCTTTCTCGCCCTCCTGTTATTTTAAAGACAAAAATGCTTATTTGTGAGTCTCTTAAAAGATAAACATATGCTGACGCTGACTTTTTTGTAGGTCTTTTTAAGGTCTACAGTTATGTCATTAATTCATTTGATATCTTTTATGGTTTACTCAGCATACACCATTTAAGCGCCCCAAAATCGTCTTTTCCCGAACCAGATCACCATTATCGTCATTGCTAATTTCTTATGTTACTTTATCTAACAAAATATATCCTATCACCTGACCAGAGAACATAGCTATAAATTTAAAAAAAATGTAAATCGGATAAGTGGTTTTCATATGAAAGGAACATAAAGGAACAGGCAGACAGAGAAACTTTGAGTTTTATAACATGTATATAGAAGATATAGATAAAAGACTACTACTGGCAGCATATATAGAATAATTCTCCTGTCCAGAGTTCCATCCTTTATACGACATAAGGTCATAAAGAATTATTTTAGCATGTCGACTATCAGTGGAATCTATTTCTCAGCGGTCGCGATTGTTTTGGTTGCACTTATTTTGCGGAGTTAGTACAAAAAAGTCTAAGTAGCCTGTAAATGTACAATTATTCCATAAATTAATTAGCAAATTAATATTATAAAATCAATTAAACTAGCGATCGCCCTAAGGTCGAAATTCGACCAGCGACTTTTTGATCATAGACTATATTCTTTTTGACATTTACAGTATTTATAAACAATGAGTATTATCTACATTACATGCTGTCACTTTTCGTCGAGTAACAATGTCAATATTTTGGGGGGTCTAAATTCAATGGCACTGGTCAGGTTAGAATTCGCAATATTAATTTATTTAATTTAATATACTAGTAACAGATATTATAAATAAACTTTAGCTATCTGCACTCTTTCTCCATATAAACTTTAACCATTCCAAATGTCAGTCTTCCGTGCACGCAATACGCTTAAAAAGGTACCGAAAGTTTTTGCTTCACATATTAATATATAAATAACTTTGCGAATATGGGTTCTTAGTTTATTCACCCGTGCACATAAACTCATTTGGGAAACCCTGCATGATGATGACGCACGAGTGTTTTTAATTGTAAATAATAACTACAAGCATGAATTTTATTTAAGTTGCCACAAAAACTCTCTGGATTGTTTTAACACAAGAGTAACCATCTTGATAAACGGTTATAAAAATATTGTATCTTCATGATTTTGGCATTTGTGTGTAAACACACATAGCTATTTGTTAAGTAAAAGATTTTACGATAAAGTAAAAATATTATTTTATGATCTGTTTGATTTTGTTATTGAAGTTGAAAGCGCTTAAAATATTTTTAAAGTAAACAAAAATTTTCTTAAAATAATCTTCTTTATACGTAAAGTAGAAAATATACATATATTTCCTCTCTTTAGGTAGAATCAAGGGGTGGTACTATATTTAAGATTTATCTTGAAATTTATTTAGCGGTTTTAATAAAACCGTGCCAAGTAGCACTGGAATGTACTCAGTCGTTAAAGTGTCGAAGAGACAAACAAACAGAACGATTTAATTTTATATATTACTATTAGCCCACACTTAATTCTTCTTTATTATTACTATTTGGCCCCGCAGACATTTATCTACTCTTTCCAGTAGTCAACAACTCGACCACAGTGCCATCTGTCGCTTTCAGGCATATCATAAAAATAACCATTTCCATGAAAAACATTTAAATCTACAAGCTTTTATGGTGATCGGTCAAACGATGTTAGAGTTTCTGAATCTCAATATTGTATATTAACAGATACCCAGCGCACCCGCCCCAGCTTCGCACGGGTGCAATTTTTAAAGTGGTGCATTTTATGTATAAAAATCATAATTTTTGCTTAAGTTTCGATGGTTCATAGCTTTATAGTTATGAAAAGTGCTCTTAGCTCGCAAGGCGCTATTCATTATAGGTGCGCGGTTTGCCGGCCAACTGTTTCGCTGCAAGCAGTTTCTTTGGTTGCGCGTAGTTTTGAATCAATGATATCTTCTACGGTATTTATTTATATGTGTGGTGCCTCGTTCGCCACTATCTTCTACTGGGCATTTAGAAACGACAAATATAAAATGTTTCAATTTAGAACATGTCATACGATCTCTTTAGAGAGACCTATTTAATTGTGCACAAGGCAAGATGGTAAATTTACGTTGGTTTATTCTATATCTTTAAAATCATTATATATACGTATTATATTAATATTAAATAATATAAAATATATATTATATACTAGCTGTGCTCCACGGTTTCATCCGTGTTGAATTTATTCTACCATCTTACCACTGTGCCGCCTCCAACGCACTCGTGTAGCCTATCATTGTTCTCATTTCAATACTTGCCTACAGCTCGTCAGATTTCTCGACTTTCATGATTACTGCAGGCTCATAGGCTGCAGGGTCATAGCGTAAAATGGAATACTCTGTGACCTTCTTTTATAAATAGTTCATACACGTAATACTACGCGGACGAAGGCGCGGGCACAGCTAGTAGGAAAAGAAAGAAAGAAAGAAAGCAAGAAAGAAAGGAAGGAAGGAAGAAAGGAAAGTATGAAGAAAGGAAGAAAGAAAATACCATCACTGATTTGTATTTAGAAAAGTTTCACTTATATAATTATAACGACCAATTTTTTTGTACATAATTTATATAATTCGTGATAAAAAGTTTTTATTCTCTTGCGAGTAAAAGAGTGTTTTATTCATTATTATCGATGAATAAAATGCTCTTTTTCGAGTGACAATGGTAAAAAGAATTTTTCATATCTGATCGGTAGTTCTAGAGATTTGTGTGTTCACGGGTGCGTTGGAGACGGAGCGGTGTAGAGTTGTTCCAATAAATGTATAACGGGATAAACCGTAGGGTACAGCAAGTTATTAAATAAAATACATTAAATGGCTAAACTGAACATAATTTTTCTTCTGGCAAGTGAAGATGTTTCCAAAGTTGGTAACATGCTAAACTTAGAACTGAGGCCAGCTTTAAAATGCAATTGTCGGAACAAGCCATTAGGTGCTCAGCGAGAGATTTTCGACTTTTCTAGTATTGTACGCAACGTTTACTTAGCTAGCAAGCTTCGTAAGGACCTGTGTTTCCTTTTTTGGTTAGTTGGACTCAGTCAAAAAAATACTAAATAAATAGTTATGTAACCTTACGCATATTTTTCAATATGTATAATTAATTAAATCGAATTATGGATAAGTAGTTAGTAAGATTCATAAGATACCATATCATAATACCTGTATTCCCCGAAGGGTTAGGCAGAGGTGTACACATCCACAGTTCGCCGAGTATGTTTTTAGGTCCCATGTAATAGGGGGCGAGCCTATTGCCATTAATCGGGCACAAAACCAAACTCTTAGCTGCTACTGAGAATTTCATAGGAAAAATCCAATAACACTGTGCTCGACCTGGGATTCGAACCCAGGACCTCGCTCATAGCAGTCGCGCTGACGACCTCTAGGGAAATCACCTCAATTTTGGGAAATTGTATATACGACCAAAGCTGGTTTCGGCCACTTTCGTACCCTTGTGCTAGTTGCCACTTTTTCTCGGATGAGTACATACATACGGTAGTAATTTTTAGTCAAAATACAAAAAAAAAGTAAAAAAACACACTAATTTTTTTTTCTTATTATTTAACCGTGCGTTTGTACATAATTCTACCGATGTCAATTGATAGAATGCTTTCTAACTTTATAATCATCAAAGATTAAATAATGTTCTAACAAGAGGGTGGCTTCCTTGTTAGAAGAACAAACAAGGCATTTTCCTAGTTATTATCTTTAATCTATTTCATTTATGCACAATAACCAAACTAAACCATTTAAAATGCCAACAATATTTACCTAATTTATACCTATGAAATTGCCGTTTTGTATGAAAAAATTTAAACGAATTTTTTTCATGTATTTATTATTTGTATTAATCAAAGTAATCACCCATGCAATCAATGCATCTTTGCCAGCGCAGTGGCAGTTTATTGATGCCCTTCTTAAAGAAATCAGCTGGACGGGAGGCAACAAATTCTTCAAAGGCATTTTGTACTGCCTCTCGGGTATTGAATTTTATCCCGCCAAGGAGTTATCCAAATTTTGGAAAAAGTAGTAGTCTGTAGGCGCAAGGTCTGGTGAGTAGGGCGGATGACGGAGAACTTCCAACCCCAGTTCTTGCAACTTGGAGACCGTCTGCTGTGCAGTATGAGGTCGCGCGTTGTCGTGCAAGAGCAGCGGAGACGAGCGATTGACCAATGCTGGTTGGAGATGTGCCAGCTTCTCCATCATTGTGTTCAGTTCTTCACAGTATACATCTGCAGTAATGCTCACCCCGTTTGGTAAGAAGCTGTGACGAATCACACCGTCGCTAGACCACCAAACAGTGACCATCACTTTTCTAGGGGTAAGTTTTCGTTTAGGGCATTGTTTAGGTGCTGAACCAGGATCCAACCAACTTGCTGAGCACTTGCGATTATCAAACAGAATCCATTTTTCATCGCAGGTAACAATGCGGTTCAAAATTCCTTCATTTGTGTGTCTGTTGAGCAGTGCAAGGCACGTCTCGACGCGTACTTCGCGCTGGCGATCATTGAGTTCGTGGGGCACCCATTTGTCAAGCTTTTTTACCTTGCCAATTTGACGCAAATGGACCAATATTATTTTGACGCTAACGTCGAAAGCTGCTGCTAATTCAGCCGTAGATTGTGTATCATCAGCTTCCACAATCGCCTTTAATTCGTCATTGTCGACCAAAGTCTTCGGACGACCGCGAGGTTCATTTTTCAGGTCAAAATTCCCAGAACGGAAGCGAGCAAACCAATAACAGGTGGTGCGTTGGTTTGTAGTGTTAGCTCCGTAAACGTCGTTGATGTTGTGCACCGCTTGTGCCGCGTTGCTGCCATGACGGTACTCATATTCCATAATTACTTGAATTTTTAACGTATCCATGATGACAAAGAAGATTGAAATGCGATGAAAATGTAACACTAATCAATAAACAAATGACTACTTTTGGAAAAAGAATTCCATGTTTTTAAAATAAAATTAATTTGAAAATATTATTCTTAGCCAAACAAAAATTATTTTAATTTGAAATGGCCAGTACTGCAGAACGGCAATTTCATAGGTAAAGACCTATTATAATATGGACCAAATATTATAAAAAAATATTTATAAATGTAGGTACGTCAAAAAAAATTTTTCAGATCTAGTTTCGATTTTATTTGCAACTTCAGCAATAATATACTTTTTGGTGCAATGGAATGAAACAGCAGAAGTCGTTGAATTTTAAGTTTAAGGCTATGTTCCTTAGATTTAAGTGTGTTCCTGGGTATACTAGCAAAACCGACTTGCGGTTCGGCTGGTATGATTTGAAACCTTATTCTAAACAGATATAGTTTCTGGGATAGAAGTATATAGTCATTTTATTCAGTTAATCGTTTAGTAAACATTTATGTTCTGTAGATATCATGTTATTTTTTGTACAATTTTGATATGCTCTGATGGGGCTGGCATACACCAGCTGTAATAGTCCCATTAATTAAATAAAGAGAAAAAAAAATGTAATCTTCTATACATCTATACATATAATAAAACGTAACTGATCGATGTCTGTACATAGAAGATATATGAAAAAATTATTATTGGGGGTCTCTATAAACGCAGGAGAACCCAAAACAATGATTGTTAGAATTTTTGTCTGTTTGTCTGTTTGCCAACTTTTGTGCGCGCTAATCTCAGAAACGGCATAACCGATTTGGAAACGGTTTTCACTAATATATTCTGGTAAGGTTCACTTAACATTTAGTGTTTGTTTTACTTCAATAAGTTCATAAATAAAAAAGTTATATCAATTTAAAAAATCACGTCGAATATTTTTTTGATATAAATGCTATAAAATATCTCTTCAGTTGAATTGACTGAAATTTTAGTTATCTGTATATTATGATTTATTAAACGATGATGATCGAAACCTTTCATAAAGTAAAAAAATGAAGAGTTTAAAAAATTGCAATGCAATATAAGTTGACCTCAGATCTATATGATAAATCATATTAAAAGGGGGTCAGCATATGCTGGATATTTGTCAGTTGAATATAGCTGCGCCGCTGCTAGGGATGGCAATTCATTTCGAAATAGATTGATTCGAATCGAACTCTTATGAATCAATTCTCAAAAAAATCGATGTCTAAAAGATTGATCTCTCAAAAAAAAATTTTTTTTTTCGATTCACTTTCGCATTTGTATTAACAATATAACAATTCCTAAAATAGAAAATTAAAAGGGAACCACAACAGTCGATCTTTTGTTATTTTTACCTTACTAAAGTATCAGTTATTATAGAGAAACATAGAAAGATATAGAAAGAGCGAATTTATTACAGGTATATAGGGAAAGAGAATTCATTTCAAAAATTAATTATTGTAAACTGTTGTCGTTATTTTGCTGTTGGGTAATAATTTACCGTTAGTATTTTAATTGGTAAATGACACCATAGATGGTAAATGCCTGCATAATGAATTGAATAATCCATACCTACTAATTTTATATATTGGAAAGTAATTCTGTCTGTCCCGTCTTTTGCATTTTCATGCCTAGACCGCTGAACCAATTTTGAAGAACTTTGGTTGAGAAAGGTCATAGGCTACTTTTGGAAATAAAATTGGAAGGGGTGAAATGGGGGGTGAAAGTTCGTATAAAGAATCAAATTTTGATATAGAGAAATGTAAGAATTTGGAGAAAGACTTTGGCTACCTTATGTGGTGAAAATAAAACTTTCATGGGTGAAATAGGGGATGAAGGTTTGTACGAAGAACCCGTTAAACCATATTTAACGAATAGAGATATATTGGACCTAAGAGGCGGACATAGGGTACCGTATGGCGCAAAGATAAAACATGAAGGGGTCAAATAGGGGATGAAATTTTGTATGAAGAACCCACTATTTCTCAATTTAGTGACATGAAAATTCATATTTATGATTTTAGGAAGAAATAAAAGGGTTTCGCATTTTTTTTAAATGAATCGGCAGGGTGTTACTATAAGTGATGATTTACAATACCATACGCATAGAGTGATAAATCCATCTATGGTTTTCTGTTGCTTTGTCGTGTTTAGTGATTAGTCTGTGTTTATGCAATAATATAGAGGGGTGGTAGGTATCGCGACCACCATACAAATAGCGATAAACCCAAGTATGAGTTTCTTTTGGTTCATCGTGTTCAGAGATCAGTCGGTGTATATGCAATAATATAGTGGGGTGGTAGGGATCGCGACCACCATATCTACATCTATCTATACATATAATAAAACGTAACTGATCGATGTCTGTACATAGAAGATATGTATATGAGAAAAACTATTATTGGGGGTCTCTATCAACGTAAGAGAACCCAAAACAATGATTGTTAGAATTTTTGTGTTTGTCTGTTTGCCAACTTTTGTGCGCGCTAATCTCAGAAACGGCTTAACTGATTTGGAAACGGTTTCAGCTAATATATTTTGGTAAGGTTCACTTAACATATAGTGTTTGTTTTACTTCAATAAGTTCATAAATAAAAAAGTTATATCAATTAAAAAAATCACGTCGAACATTTGTTCGATAAAAATGCTATATAATAACTCTTCCGTAGTATTGGCTGAAACTTTGAAACTGGTTTGTAAAATGATGATTATTGAAAGTTTACATAAAGTTAAAAAATGTACAGTTTCAGAGAATTTGGAACTTTCCAATAGGTATGAATTGACCACACATCTATATAATAAATCATATTAATAAGTGGTCACCCTAGGTTGGATATAACCACGCAAGCAAGTCGAGTGCCGCATCGCTGCTAGGCAATTCATTCCGAAAAAGATCGATTCGAATCTAACTCTCATGTATCGATTCACAATAAATCGAGGTCTAAAAGGCCGAGCTCTCCAAAAACTTGACCGTCTTTTATTCACTTTTCAGATTTGTGTTAACAATATAAAAATCTATATTATAGAAAACAAAAAGGACACCACAACAATCGATCTTTTGCTATTTTTACCATGCTAAAGTATCAGTTAAAGAGAATCAAAGAAAGGTATAGCAGAGAGAGAGAGAATTAATTTCAAAAATTTATTATTATAAACTGTTGTCGTTATTCTGCTATTGGGTAATTTACTGACACCATAGAGAACGACAGCATAATGAAATGAATAATTCATACTAATATTATAAATGCGAAAGTAACTCTGTCTGTCCTGTCTGTTGCATTTCACGCCCTGAAATAGACGATGAAGGTTTGTACGAAGAACGCATCAAACCAAATTTGATGAATTTTGGTATAGAGATATATTGGACCATAAAGAAAGGTATTGGCTTACCTTATGTTGTGAAAATAAAACTTTAAGAGGTGAAATAGGGGATGAAAGATTGTATGAAGATCCCACTATTTCTAAATTTAGGGATATGAAAATTCATATTTATGCTTTTAGGAAGAAATAATAGTGTTTCGTGTTTTAAAAAATAAGGGTGATTTACAATACACATAGACTGCACCCCTTGATACTAAGCAAAATGTTCCTGAGACATAAGCTTACATTATACAAGACATATGTCCGTCCTATCATGACATATAAGCTGCGTTACATTCGCACATACGTCAAAGATCAACATTAATAAATTGCAAATCCTCTAAACCCGATTCTTACGTAAAATTAACAAAGCCCCTTGGTACGTTGGTCGAATCGTAAATTGAATATCTTACGCGATCGTACTTCGACACTGCTTCGAATCACGTTCGAATCTGTTGGTGAAAGCTGCCGCGACTTAAACCCCAAAACCGAACATCCCCTGCGAACAACTCCGCCCGCGAATATCTTCACCGATCCCGTTTATAAGATCGAGGAAATAAACCAATACTACTCCACCGTCTCTCCAAGCAAAGCGTGCTCGCGCCCACGCCCGCGAAACCACCGTTCCCTCCGCAGGGAATGGGTGGCTAATTTCGCTCCCGATAACCCGTCACGTCCTCCCTCTCTTATGTCAACTCAAGCCTAGGTCCGTTCCCTCGGTGTAGAACCCTTGAGTCATGCAGCCGCTCGCGCGATACTGGTGACACTGCACTTGCAATCACGTAGCTACCCACATACATCATTACACACAATATGTACATACATACGTGCACACCACATAAGTACATCGATCCTGTAAGGGACCTTTTTTTTCTTTTTTTACGATAATTACTTTCGATCATGTTTCCAGGATACTAAACACATACACACATGTTCATTTTTTTCTCCTAGAGGCAGGGACATGTTATATGTATGTGTTACTTTAGCTCAAATTTTCTACGGATAGGGAATTAGTCAGTTTGTGACCTTTTCACCACCGCGGTAACAGCCCAAGAAGACGTCCGGCCACTTTGGCACCTTTGTGCGTATGTTGCTCACGCTTTCGCGGCTGAATGCTTTAAGCGTTCACCTCCAAGCCTGGTGAAGCTGTCAAAGCCATCAGTGGCTCTATTTCTTTAGGGCCCCTTAGGCTAACAGTATAGTCAGTGAGAAAGAAAAAAACCATCTATAATTTTCTTTTGGTTTATCGTGTTCAGAGATTAGTCAGTGTATATACAGTAATATTGCAGGGTGGTAGGGATCGCGATCACCATACATAGTGTTAAACACATGTATGATTTTCTTTTGGTTTGTCGTGTTCCGAGGTCAGTCCGTGTATATCTATACTATTAATAGTTTAGTAAAGCGGACGAGTTTTTTTGTTTTGGTTGTTTAAACATAGTAATCTCTGGACAACGGGTAGCAGTCGGATTCGAAAAATTCTTTTTGTATATGATAGCCAGATTCACTAAGAATAGTTATAGGCTATCTGGAACTAAGCTAAACCTCTCAGCTAGCCTTAAATATTGATTTTTGTTTAAGTAAGTCGAAGTGAAAGTGTTCCCGAACTGCTTTATCTGCATGCGCTGGCGTAATGGTTAAAGATACGTAAATATAATATTCTACAAAAATATTGTTCTTTAGTATATTAAAAAAAATCTCCGGTAACATATGCCTATTTCTTAATAGCATAAACCACAATAAGGATTTTGCGTGTTTTTATGTTGAAGATTAAAAATTGATTTTGAGATTTATTTTTAGGCTTATTATATTAATCCTTACGAACCAAAGTTATTTCATCATAAAGACAATTTAAATTTTTCTTTTTATAGTATGTAAATAAGACACCTAGTTTAGGAGAAAATGAAAAATTAAAATAATTTGTACTTGCGAGAAGTGATAACAATTATGAATGCATGGGTCCGTCGCGTTGGCAGCGCGGTATTTGTTGGATAAAAACTCGGGTGAAACCGAGGGGCACAGCTAGTTTTAACATAAACATATTATAAGACGGCGTAATGCTTAGATCAGAATTGAAATGTTATTGTAGTCTGTCTTTCATATCTCTCACTAAAACTATGTACCTAGTCGACGTACCATTCTGTTATATATGAGAAATCAAAGATAGTTTATTCTAGACAAGTAATTCGATCATTATTTATATGACTATAGAAGTCAAAAAGTCTTCAACTTAGAAAAATTAATATATCTTAAATTACTAACAAAATAACTACGTCGGATAGCTTGCACTGTTTTATTTTAAAATAAAGCTACGCTAACGTTTCATAGAACTTCAATTAAACGAAATAAATTAAAGCAGAAATTTAAGTTTGAAAAATATTTTTCATTTAATTTTGAAAGTAATGTAACAAATACGACGACCGTCTAGCTAAATATCAAATAACGCGCGCACTGATTTCCTTTTTGTTACTCGGCTATGGAGAGCTTCAAATAATGAAAAAAACTTACACTGCTTCTTTGTCAAAGCATCGCAAGTTTTTCGTGGAAATGCTGAAATAAACGAATGCTTCATATTTTTGTCGCAACTTTGTCATATTTTTCTTTCGAACGGTGACAAAATTTTAACAGAATATTTTATTTTTTATAGAAATCTCTTACGTATACTTCTGCAAGTATTCAGATACAAGACATTCTTTCTGGCATTTGGTGAACAAAGGTTGAATATAATGATATCAAATAACCGTTTTTATACTTAGGTCCTGTAGCTTTTATAGGCATTCGTATTATCGTCCAAAATCATGTTGCTGAGTCTGATTTAGTGGATTTTAGTGTTTTTTAATAGGTTTAGCGATGAGTCCACAATCTCATCTTATCTTAAGTGACGTTGTGGCCCAAGATGGTAGCACGCTAAGCCTAGTGGAAAACTACATCTCAAGTGCAGCTGCCAGAACACACCTATTGGTGTTTAGCGACAGATTTACGACTTCAGGTGGGTATTTGAAAAAGCCTTATAACAATCCTTCATTGAATCCATGCTGTAATTTAAATGCAACGTGTGGTTGTATTCGAAAATTATTAAACATTAGACCTGATGGTAAACGGTTACCGTAGCCTGTCAACGCCTGTGTCACCATACGTATCACTAGCGCGTTGTTGACCTTTAACCCCTCTTCTCCAAAGAGCTCTGGAAACCTTACTCACCGCAGGAACATAACACAAGGTTATTTGCCAACGATCTTCTGTAGGGTGAAGGTATTCCACCAGCCCAACTGCCTCAAGTACAAAGAAATCCTCAAAGATAATATTTAAATGATCTATAAAATTTTTCGTTAAAATATTTTCCATTCTCTTTAAGAAAATAGTGTATTATTCACAATGTTTATTTGAATGAGCAATTATTATTTTAATAGACAGTCTAAAGGCTAGCCAAACATTATCTGTCTAGAACTGCGAGGTATCATTTTTACTTAAACTTATTTCTCCGAATTCATTATGAAATGAACATAGCTGGTCTTTAGGTAACTATTAATTCATAATAACAGTGGAGTAGTTAGTACGAAAGTCTTATTGGCATCGACCCTTTTTGAACGAAAGTTAAACAGCATAAAAACGTGTACTAATTTTAAGCTGCCCTTTACAGTGAGACCTAAATATATTTTTGATATTTGCTTTTTGCTTATCTACTAAGATAAGTAACATTAAAATCATAATAGTAGTAGCCAGTTAGTATCCAGTTGTCAACTATGGCGAGATATTGCTTTATATTTTTATGTTTAAATATTAAGAGTTTAAAAATAAGGAAAAATAATAATAATTAAATTTTTAATATTACATTTAAATTATTAAGTTTATTTGTGGGCATACTTTATAACTTACTTGAAAATATTTAACTTATAGCAAAATCAATGAACCCCTCCCGAGAACTCATTACAAAACTAATGGAATTACTCATTTATGTGTGTATCTATTTCTTTGGCACGCTCTATAACCTAAACGGCTTGATAGATACATAGATAGATAGGTAGGGTTTATCATACGAGGTGTTTAGATTCATCTTAATAGTGAGAGTGACAAAGGCAATATAATATTTAAGTACGACGTCTGAGAATAAAATAAAAAGCAAAACTAAAAATAAATAATTGTCAAGTGTTTTTGTGTTACAGTTGGGTTTTTTGTTTCCTTTTTAATAGTTGTTTTTTTTTACCGACTCTATTTTATGTGTAAAAATTATTAATTCTATGTTGTATAAACAGTTTAAAAAGAGAAAAATGGATATACTTTATCATCATAGACTTTTTTATATATTAGTTTGGCTTACTGATGGTAATATCCCTGATGGGAAGCGCAGCCCAATCTAAACACAACGGCGATCTCCAAGACATCGAAATCCATCGGCGGTCGCTGCTGTTATGCCAGCCTTCATAAATATCTCTTCACGTTACGTTACGACGTGATGTCTTAAGAAGGAAAGGAACACATCAGCCGGGAGGTGATTCCACAATTTCACGGTACGATAAATGTAAGACATAGAGAACTATTTAGTTCGTGCCGAGATGAAGGTTACCTTAAAACTGTGACTCTGTAGGAGGTTGATGTCTAACTTCATCATGTAGCACTGGCGTCATATAATGTGCGCACAGCTGTCAATTTTACCCTTTACTAAACAAAGAAGTACCTTGAACATACCTAAATATTTCCTTACAGTACTTTTCTCGCAATGCGCAACGTACCAACATTATAATAATATCGCAACAACCAGCTCCGTACCGAGAGAGACTTGAGTGCTTCTTTGCACGAGCCAGCGCGGCGCGGCGCGGCGCGGCAGTACGTGAGGTAAGTTAGCAATATTCTAAAAGCATGCTTACAGAATCCCGTGTGTTGTATTAAAACAAGTTTATTCACTTCTTACTGGCATTATATTTGAATATTCAAGTTCTTACACTGGGTGTAATAGTTACATTTATACGTGTTTTATTTTAATATTAGCTGTGCCGGTGGCTTCGCTCACGTGGACTACAGAATGCCCGTGCGAATCTTGTTCCTCCGCCCCCGGCTATTTTAAAGACAAAAATGCTTATTGTGGGTGTTCTTTTTCTTCGGTAGTCTCAAAACAACCTGCCATTGTATACACTTGGTAAAACATTTACCAGAAAGCTTAACTATATAAAATTATAAAATATATTTTACTTTCTGAAACATGACCGAAGTCTCTAGTTGATACAGTGACGTTACGGAGTGTATATATATGGAACTCCATACAAAGAAATCTAAACCGCACGAGACGATACGGTGCTGGTCGGGTGCCGGTCTGATAGGAACTTTAGACGAGTTAGATTTCGAGATCAACGAGTATATATCCAATAATCAAGCGGGTAGAGGACCTGACTGGGTCACGATCACTATACACATGGTAATAATTCCTCTTAAAGTGACTCTCTTTTGGTTTATATCTCTTTTTGGTATCAGGCATTAGCTGCCTAGTTTAAGGCTTGAAGTCCGGCATGGCAACGGCCAGCAGCGATGGATTGCCCCTTCCTCGACATTGTCGTCACTATGTCATGCCACTTGTCGTAGTATCAATGTCGAGTAAGTTGTTACGTGTACGAGCACCATGTCGAACGACGGGAGTTTGATTCCTTGCAATAAGCGTGAGATTTCGGTGAAAGTAAACTTCATGATGAAACCATAGCATGGTGATAAGGCAGAAAATTCTGATGCCAGACTAGCTAACTACAACCCTCAAGTTGAACATCTGTCATCAAGCACCTGCAGTCTTCCACTAGGTTTAGCGTGTTACAAGCTTGGATGATATTATAGTAAATTGCGCATCAGTTACCTCGCGTAACAGTAAATTATAGCAATAATATTTATTTAAATAATTCATGTTAAAACAGAGTGTATAATGTCTAAAAGCTATGAATTTTTTAAAACTAATGACGATGCTTAACCTTTAAATGCCCAAGACGTCTTATAATATTATAATATCAAATGATATTTGAAGCTAATGGATTATTCATTGCATTATTAAGAGTTGATTTAAGTCGAAATAAAACGAACTTTTATATAGAAAATTATTTTTATTTTCATAAATACAATACGAAGAAATATTTAATATTGTGAGCATTATTTTTTGAAGGTGGTAAGGTAGGTAGGTAGGTAGTTAAGGTAACGTATGTGTGTGATTCGATTACTCAGTTTTAAAATTTGAAATATAAAAAATATTACGGCGTCTGCACGGTTCCACTCACCTTGGGTTTTCGCGATACGGATCTTATGTACTGAAACGTGGCTTCGCTCCAGTGATTGTTTCAAGCACACACGGTACAGTTTTATAATAGTTTTTTGTTTTATAATAATTAGCGTACGCGAGCATGGAGGTTGTCGTAACGGCTGATCGATTTCTCAACGAGTCGTTAGATGGCGCTAGGCGCGTTGCATACCCAGGTGAGCTCGTGTTGCCATTAATAAAAACTTAACAGTAGGAACGGATTGTGTGAACAGTGATATACATTTATAAGGTGTAAATACTGAGATGACAGTTGACAGAGGATAGTGGAAGAGGAGCACATGCTGTGCTGACCCTACTTAGATTTAATAAGGGTGAGAAGAAGAGGAAATAAGTATAATGTCTTCAAAGTGTAACATGATATAAAGGAATAGGAAAAAGCATAGTTTTAATAGTAGCTCGGCAAAATAACTGTACAGTCCCTGATGGTAAACACAGTGTAATCCTAATACAACGGCATCCACCGAGAGATCGTAATCCGTAAACGGTCGCCGCTGTTTTGCTGGTCTGTATTAATTTAGCTGGATAGGCATAGGATTTTCCCGAAACGCGACACGCAAAAGCGAGTTATTTTAAGGACTTTTTACCACATGCGTGTTGGTTGCACCCAGTTTAACAAATCAACACTACCACCCCGCTATCGCCATTTCTTTATGCGTTACTCAACAGGGTGCAACACGACGTGCAGGTGAGGTTGGCCTGGGTGTTTCAGCTTTAAAAATGTAATTCGACACCACTTACATTGAATCCAAAACAGATACTTTAGTGGGCGCAGCTAGTTTACAAATAAATATATAATAGTTTACTTTGTTAATGATTTGCCGGTTAATAACATCAAGAATTATGTTTAGCAAGTTTTTTTTTTGTCAAAAAGATATTATAGGGCGGATCATTACGTGAATAACAGTGATATCTAGAAGTGACTCTTTCTGTACATCCATTAAAAGTAAAAATAATTGTAAACATTAACAATGCTGTGAAAACAAAAATAAAATTGATAAACGCAATCGAGTTTCTTGCCGGTTCTTCTCAATGAATGGGGTGTTTTTAAACCGATAGTAGAGTGTTGATATTCATAAGTCGTCTTAGGCAATCTTTTTTTTTTTTAAATAATTGCACGGCAGATCGAATTTCATATGCATGATAGTAAAAATATAATAATGTAATAAGAATGGTACCCGTAGAAAAACAAATGGTTATGGCAGTAATTGTTGACATCAGGCTCGTTTTCCAACAACTCTAGGCTTTCTTTATGTTTATTCAAATACTAACTACCCGGCGAAGTTGTTCTGCGCTTTCCGGTAGTTCATGGCTCAAACATAGCGGCCTCTATCGTATTCTTACATATTATTCATACATACAGACATATTATTCTTACGTATTAGCTAAATCGGCCAAGTCTTTCAGAAACTATAAAATCACTAACAGATGCACACAAGATTTATTGAGAAGGCAATGCTGAAGCTAGGTCTGCATGTTTTACTTTACCTGCCTGCTTTCATAACTATAAAGTTATATAGATAGCTTTCCTGACTACATCCTTGTAGCCCTATTTATTTAATAAAACGACTATAACGTATTCTAAAACATATTTGAATAATAATTCGTAAGCTATTGAAGAATATGTCTAAAACTTTATACTTTGTCAGGAATACATCAACCTTGACATTAGTTCTCTCGGAACTTTTCGTATAAATCTAGAAAACTTTTATCTTGTAACGTCACGGGAACGTCGCCCCAGGCCCATTACAAATCCCATACCGAATGTGCCATTTTGTTGTTTTATTTATAATACCAGGGAATAAACCGGGCGCAGGAGAGCTCCGGTGTCAAGCATGATGTTTTCCATTACAGTGGTGACGTGTTCTTTTAGTGCGTAGCGTTTCTTGGTCTCTCAGTGAGTTGGTGGATGTTAGAAACGCTTGATGTAAGCACTAAATATTCATAATAATTCAAAACCATAAATTACTTACATTTGTTTTTCGTATAGCTGTGTATATGTTTCGGATAGGATGAGACCAACATGTTCTTAAATAAACCAATTCATTTAAATTTGTAACAGTTTTGAATTCGGTCCTAATAAAAATAGATTTTAATTAAATATATACTACGCTTCTAACAGTTTAAAATACGGAAATGTCGGATAGTTATTTATGTAACATCATTTTAAAGTCACTTAACAAGACCAACAGCCAACTCTTTAATTTTTGCCTGTTATACAGTATACATGATTTTAAATAAAATTATACTATAACAGTTAAAAATAGCTATGTAGCTGGTCTGTGCCAATAACGCGAACGTCATAGAAAGTATCTTGTTAGACCAGACAGATACCATTCATAATGCAAAAGTTTTTGAATAATTTTGTAACGAACACATTAATTTTATCCATTTGCCTATTTTCTGACAATAGTAGGGAACATAAGTTTTATTTTATTTGATTTTTAGGGTCTTTTATTGTACTGAATATATCAGTCCCATTGGTCCCAATCCATACTAGCATCAAATCAGGAGAGTCGCTGATGAGACAGCACTACCAAGTCATACAACATCTTTGCTACATCCGAACGAGGTTTTGCCAAAATGCTGTGAAAAATACCTATATTTTGACAGTTTGAATTCATACTATTCATCAGCGACTCCCTTTCAAACCTATTTTTGTCACATTCCATCAGTAAATGATGCACGCTATCGATCTTTCTACATACACTACACTTGGGTGACTCTGTTTTTCTCATGATATATGCAAATCTTTCCGATGGATAGTGTTAACTAAGTCTTAATGATATTTTAATATATTGTCGATTTAAATGGCATTCACTAAACCAAGGTTTATGAAGCAGCTGATATTGTAATGTCTTATACCAAATACCTTTTTCTTTACTTCTTTCATCAAAATATTCATTCCAATTTTCGTAATTACTTTCCTTAAATTTTGTTATAATTTCCCAATAATCGGCTTTAACCTTCTTTATTAAACCCTGAGTTGATCCTAATTTTGCACTACAGTCAGCCTCTTCATTAACCTTGATACCAACATGAGATGGAATCCTTGTCAAACTCTGTAGCCAGAGGTACATCGAACTAGAGGCTGAAGTGCACTTTTGCTATCTGTGACAATTACAACATTTCTAATACTTTTTATAAGATTAAAAATGATGTTTGAACCATTAATGTTGATGAATAATTAAGGGAAATACTTTTTTGCAGTAAAATTAATATAATATAATTTAGGGTTTTTTTTTAAATTAAAACTCTTTTTCAAACCAATAATAAATATATCACATTAGAGTGTTAAATCACAACACAACACTCAATGACTACTATTTTATTTATAGGACAAGGAAGGATAAATTTTACAAAGATACACTAACATATTTAAATAGACAAAACAATACCTCTTTTCTAAAATGTATAACGCCCTCTAGTTGCGACAATAGTTATCGTAATAACTCATAGTAAATCTTAACTCGCGGTAAGAATAAAAATGGTTCAGTGACATCTATTGGTAGCGGAAATCATCTCAATACTAAACATTCCGCCCACCAAGGACTTGTTCCTTTAATACAAATCTTTAATATAATTATGAGAAACATAATTAATGTAAGGTGATTTGAGCTGTTTTCTTACATTTAATAAGTAAAATAAACACAATTTTGCTTCTATTTATATAAGTAACAAAAACCTCACTTACACACTAAAAGAAAACAACGAGAAACAAATAAACTCAAAAAAAAAATTACCGCCCATCGTGACAATATACGATGAACTGTTAGAGATAATTTCCTATTTGGTAAGAACACAAATTTTATTAACTGGGCGTTTGAGCAAACCGCTTTTACATTTTATTGTTACTGTTCTAGTTACATTATCAGGTCCAGGATATTTATGAACTACAATACCCAACATCCATTTTGCAGGTGGTATATTTTCATCCCTAATTACTACCACATCATTAAGTTCTGGTTCACAAATTATTTTATTCCATTTATATCTTTGACTTAATGTAAGCAAATACTCTTTTGACCATCTTTTCCAAAAACTATTTACTATCTTTTGCGTTAATTTCCATCTATCTAATCCTACTATGTTTGTATTTGAAAAATCTCTATCTGCAATATTAATTATAGGCTCCCCAACTAAAAAATGACCAGGTGTCAGTGGAAGAGGATCCTCGGGGTTATTACTCAGAATCGAAATGGGTCGCGAATTCAAACAAGCTTCTACTTGCGTCAATACTGTTGCTATCTCTTCATATGTTAGGGTAACCTCTCCGATAACTTTCCGTAAATGCGTCTTAACTGAGCGCACGCCAGCCTCCCATAGGCCACCAAAATTTGGCGCGTGTGGCGGGATAAAATGCCACGTCGTAGATTCTAAGGTGAGTATTTTTGCAATCTCGTTAGGTATCTGAGATTTAGCAGCATTAAACATGTCGTTTAAAATTTTATTTGCTCCAACGAAATTTGTGCCATTGTCGCTATATAAATCTCGGCAATGGCCGCGCCTAGATGTGAATCGTCTAAATGCTGCAATAAATCCCTTGGCAGTCAAATCTGTGACAGCCTCTAAATGGATTGCACGTGTGACCTTGCATACGAACAAACAGACGTATCCTTTATAAGATTTTGCTCCTCTTCCAGGAGAAAATCTTATGTTAATGGGTCCCGCGTAGTCAACTCCTGTTGATATAAATGGTTTACTTGGCTTAAGCCTGACTACTGGAATTTGTCCCATTAACTGTCTACTTCTAGATTTAGAGTGCTTTAAACATGTAACACATTCTCTGTAATGCTTCTTTACTTGATCTCTTGCTCTCACTATCCAATATTTTCCTCTTAAATAGTTTAACATCAATTGTGGGCCACCATGTAGAGTTTTTTGATGAGCATCGGTTATTAAAAGCTTGGTGAGATAATTCTTAGCTGGCATAATAATCGGATGTTTGTTGTCGTAAGTCACATTAGACAGACTAATTCGTCCGCCAACCCTTAACAAGCCGATTTCGTCCAAAATCGGGCAAAGTGTATGTAGTACGCTTTTCTTTTGTACGTGACCTTGAGTCTTTACTAGTTGTATTTCACTTCCAAAATCTATTTCTTGTACTTTCTTAATACAATTGTGTAATGTGTGTTCCATCTCTTCACTCGAGACAAAGTTTGACTGTAGCCTTTCACTCTTTGGTGTTTTGTAAACAAACACCCATCTTCTACAATATGATAAAACCTTTAACATTCTAGTTAATGATGAAAATCTTTCCCAAGGTAACTCTTCTTGCAATTTATTTACAGCAGTTAAGGTTTTGACTATTCTCTTTTCTTCGAGCGTTTCCTCTAAATTAGGTAAGTTTCTTTTTACAATTGTCTCCGTTAACCATGTAGGTCCACTCCACCATAGATCATGGTTTATTAAATGTGCTAGCTTTAGTCCGCGAGATGCACAGTCTGCTGGATTAATGTCGGTAGTTACATGACCCCACTGTTCATAATTCATTATGGTCAGAATTTCTGATACGCGATTACTGACAAATGTGGTCCAACGACTTGCAGGTCCTTTCAACCATGCTAACACCACAGTTGAATCAGTATATGCATATAGATTATTTTTGGATATGCCCATCACTTGTGATATTTCAGACAAAAGCTTTGCAGCAAGAGCTGCACCTGAAAGTTCTAATCTTGGGATGGACATTTCCTTTTCAATTGGTGCAACCTTAGTTTTGGCCGATATCAAACTCACTGTAATATTTTTATGCTCGTCAGTTACACGAAGGTACACCACAGCCGCATAAGCTGACCTGGATGCATCTGAAAATGCGTGCAGCTCTATTTGTGACTCAGATGATGTATGCAACTATCTTGGCACAATAATGTTTTTGATTTGTCCCAATTCTCCTCTAAATTTAATCCACTCAGTTAATAATTCGTCTCTGATTTCATCGTCCCACCCAAGTCCTGATTTCCATAGCCTTTGGATGAACAATTTAGCGACTATTACTACGGGTGCAATCCACCCTAAGGGATCGTATAACCTTGCGATATCGGATAAAACTTGTCTCTTAGTAATTATTTTCTGGATTTCTGGTAAATTGATTGTGTATTCGAAATTGTCTGTCTTTCTATTCCAACATATGCCTATTACCTTTGTCATGTTATCTGATTTAATAATTACTGAATTATCTTCTCTATGGTACTTCTCACTGATATAATTTAGTAATGTTTTGTTTTTGCTGCTCCATTTCTGAAGCTCAAACCCTCCTGATTTCATTAAGCTATTAAGTTCTTCAAAAATAAGTATCGCTTCACTTTCGTTCTCACAACCTGTCATTAAATCATCTATGTAATAATCTTTCTTTGTTATTTCTGCGGCCATAGGATATTTCTCTTGTTCTTGTTCCGCCAACTTCTGTAAAGTTTTAACTGCGAGATAAGGTGCACAAGCTGTCCCAAAAGTTAGCGTCAATAATTTGTAGTGTTGTATTGGTTCATTCCTATGATCCCTCCATAAAATCCTTTGAAAGTTTGTATCGTCTTCAGCTACCCGAACCTGACGATACATTTTAACTAAGTCTGCTATGATACAGATTTTATGAGTTCGCCATCTCATTAGCAGATGTCTTAAATCTTGCTGTAGCTTAGGTACAATTAAGAAATTGTCATTAAGTGACACGTTATTACTACCCTTGCACGAGGCATCGAATACGACTCGTACCTTCGTTGTCTGTTTTTCTTCTCTAACGACAGCGTGATGTGGTAAATAAACTGCTCTAGGATTATCTATATCTTCTCGATCCACCAGTTTCATGTGATTAAGTGTTATATATTCTTCTATAACCTTTCTATATTCTGCATGAAATTTTGGATTTTTATGTAATTTCTTCTCTAAGTAGTTAAATCTCTTTATAGCTGCATCTAAAGTATTTCCGTATTGACATTCTGGATCTTCTGTATTAAAAGGTAATTTTACTATGAATCTGCCTTCTTCATTTCTCGTCGTAGTTAATTCATAAAATTCTTCGCATTTTATTTCGTCTTGAGTTAATTTCTTCTGTATGATATTTGGTTCATTCTCAAATTCCCAAAATTGCTTTAATAAATTTTCTTCTTGTGTAATGTGTATATGCAGACTTGAAATACGTTCTTCTACTAATGATTCTTGTGCTAATTTTCCTGATATTACCCAACCAAGAATGGTGTTTTGAGCTATTAAATTACCTTGAGGATATTTAATAACTTCATTGAGCAATATTTCGCTATAAACCTCAGCTCCGAGCAAAAGGTCTATTTTACCCGAAGTTGTGAAATGTGGGTCTGCAAGTGGCTTAGATTCCAGTTCTGCCCATCGTGGTGAATAAAGATTACAAGTTGGAAGCATTGACGTAAGTGAGCTTAGAACATATGCATTTACCTGGAGTGAATGATAAGGAGTATGACGTGATTCTATATGTATAGATACCATATATTTGATCTTAGTATGGCCATCTCCCAGACCTGACACCCAACCATTAATAGGTACCCTTTCGAGTCCAAGTAATTGTACAGTAGCCTCGGTTACAAACGAAGCTTGTGAGCCCTGATCTAACAATGCCCTAACTATATAATTTAAACCGTTTTGTGATCTTGCTTTGATAACTGCTGTGGCTAATAAAACGTTGTAGCTTTGTGTATCACCCCTAGAATAGTTCGCTACAATATGCGCTGTCTGTGTTCCTTGTCCTTGTAGTTCTTGTGTTGTGTGTTGTTGTGTGACATTAATTTTCTTCGTAGTCTCTTGATTTACTAGATTGTTATCGATTTCTCTTTTATAAACAGTGTGTATTAGAGAATGATGTCGTTTGCCACATTTACGACAGTTTGTAGATTGTCGGCATTTCTTAACAGAGTGATTTGGTGCGAGGCAATTAAAACATAATCTGTTATTTGTTACAAAGTCATGTCTCTCTTGTACTGACTTTAGACCAAACTGCTTGCAATTGTACAAATAGTGAGAACCATCGCAAAATGAACAGGTTACATCCGTATTTTTTCGCTCGGTTTGTACTTCTTGTATGCCGGAATGAAATGATTTTGCCTTAAGAGCAGGTTTGACAACCTGTTGATTGGTTCTCATATATTTAGCACCTTCGATCATTTCTATTGTTCTAAATCTCGATTCTAAAAATTCCGTAAGCTGTAACCAAGTTGGTAAATCGTCAGACTTCATGCTAAGATGATATTCCCATTGTTGGCGAGATTCTTGTGGCAGTTTTGCAACTACAAAATGAACGATGATTGCATCCCAAGTGTCAGTACTTATTCCTATATTATTCAGTGACTTTAAACAAGAAGCAGTTATATCTAATAACTGTTTGATCGCGTTTGCCGATTCACTAATAATTTGTTTCTGTGCAAACAATGTTTGTAATATGGAATTGCAGTTGTATCGTTTGTTATTGTACCGTTTGATTAATTGTTCCCACGCTTCACTGAAGTTCGCATCTGTAGTTGGGAAATTCTTGATTAACGTTTCTGGTTCGCCCGACAAGCTACTTTTCAGGTAATGAAGTTTTTGTACAGGTGATAATGTTTTATTGCTTATAATTAAAGAAACAAACATGTCATAAAATGTTTGCCAGTCTTTGTAATTTCCTGAAAATGACGGTAGATGAATCGTGGGAAGCTTAGCTTCGAAACTGGAACCGGAATGTGATAGTGCGGAAACCTCTCTAGTTTCCGGGGTCGTTGCTCTTATCTTGTACAAATTCTCTTTAATTAGGCTTTTATAAGATATATATTTATCTTCAAATACTTCATACCAATCTTCTGTGAAATACGGTTTCGATTCTTTATCCTTATCATTGACTTGAACAATTATATTTTTATGTCCTTTTTTAAAATCCATCCAATACTCTTCTATTTTTTCTAGTTTTGTTTCTATGTAGGGTAGTTTCATCCTCTCTTTTGACGTCTTTTTGAAATTGCTCTGAGCTTTAAATAATTTATCTATCAAATCTTTTTGCATGACGAATAATTGATTGAGAGACTCCATATTTTTTGACAAATAATGTATTCTAAATACTTAATAAATTTTTCTTTTTATGAAATTTATTGTGACTGAATTATTGTTGACAATTTTTACAAGTCAGTGATGACTGAATTAAAACTCTCTAAGTGTTTGTAACTTCAACAAAATTTTACAAGTCTTCGGCACAATTATTGAAAATTTTCTAAGTGTTTGGTTTCAACAAAATTTTACAAGTCCTCAACACAATTATTGCAAAATTTTCTAAGTGTTTTGAATTTGGTTTAATTTTTCTAAGTCTTTTTACTTTATTTAACTTTCACTTTACTTACAGTTTTTTTTGTTGGACTTATTACACTTTGCACTTTTTCACTTTATTCCCGGGTTTTCGGCACCATATGTTAAATCACAACACAACACTCAATGACTACTATTTTATTTATAGGACAAGGAAGGATAAATTTTACAAAGATACACTAACATATTTAAATAGACAAAACAATACCTCTTTTCTAAAATGTATAACGCCCTCTAGTTGCGACAATAGTTATCGTAATAACTCATAGTAAATCTTAACTCGCGGTAAGAATAAAAATGGTTCAGTGACATCTATTGGTAGCGGAAATCATCTCAATACTAAACAAGAGTATTAATCAAAATTATTGCGTACCAATTTCGTCTAGCCGTGAGTTTTTGACTTGAACCATACGTGGCTCAGTTCGTGCGAGATAACGAACTTGGTTCTAATAAATTGAATTATTTTTTCTTTTGTAATAGAACACTTGGATGATGCCCGTTTATTTGATAGACATAAAAGTTTAGAAAGTTTAAAATATTTTAATGAAATCAGCTTTTATAAATATGATCTTTGTAGGTATACTTGATTTAAAAAAATATATAATATGATTTACAACAGATTAAATTCAACATTTCGAAGTATTTCGATTCTTCTATTTTCCAGTCTTCTGAAATTAATTTCAAACGTTAAATGTAAAACACTATTATTTTCTTAATCTATGTTATTAAATATATAGTTCCGTACATGTAATTTTTTCCCCAAATTCCTCAAACAAGTAAGCAAGTCCTCAAAACAAGTTTATATTCAATATTTCATTTGTACTAAAATGAAAACCATAATTTTATGTAAAGGCGGTACTTACTTAATATTCTGTTAAATTAAATAAAAAAGGGATAAGGGGAATTTAAACCAAAAAAGTTTATTGCGCCTTAAATGCTTTTAAAATTGTTTGATGTACTTAAAAGAATATTAGGTATAACTGTTTCACCTAAATAAATAACATTCAGCACACCCTTGCATAAAATGATTTCTGATTTTAGTACGACTGAAATATTGAATAAAAACTGTTTTTATATTGTTTTATTTTAATTAATAATTTTTCTATTCTATTAAGGCGTAAAACTTCATTCCACTTTAAATTGAATCCTCTAATCGAGCTCTTAAACAAATATTAAAAAAATTCAAAGCTTCAAGTTCATGTAAATTTAGTTTAGTATGTAGTACTGCCTACGCCTCTGATAAAGATGCCCTCTCCTATAAACTTTAATAATTAAAAAATATTATTTACTTTTTAGTTCGGTAATGTACTAATAAAAGCTTGTTTTTAACCGCCTTCAAAAAAAGTCGGAGGTTACTTAATTCGAATGTACATTCTTTTTTCATAAGTATTTCCAGCCATTCATTCTTTTTTTTAAAAGCGACTTGGATGACTCTTTTTTTTTTGATAGGGTAAGGATGGTCGCATTTTAATTAAATTGACCTTCAACTTCAAAGTTACACCTGCGAACTCTTCAAACTCGTTGAACTTGGTTTTCTTTTTTGATAAAAATTGTCTTGCTCATGTAATGGCACCTGACCTGATGTTAAACCCGCAGCAAGATTCTTTCCTGTTCTTCTCGATGTCTGATTTGAATAAAATATTTTTGGTATTGATTTTTATATGGACTGTTCGATCCAAAACAACGGTGGTCCCGAAAAATCGGTTATTCATCGCTAATCGTTACTGTCATGCTTATGGCGGGTTTGTAACCATATGCATGGTATACGCAACCTGGTTAAGTACTCTAGCACTCTACTTGATTGATCCACTATGGTCTGTGTTACATTGGCATATAGTTGTCGCGATCCAGTTTGACACAATTATCGTATCCTACAACACAATATGTTGAGGCATAGTAACTCTCAACGTGACCTTTATTTTATCTTTAAAGTTTTTCTAGTTGGCTCAAGAGGAACGATAAGTTTTATATTAAACAATATTTCTAAAAAGAAATAAAATGAGAGTGTCTTATTTTCAAGTTACAAGAAATTACGTCCCACCGGATAAATAAAGACATCGTTAATTTATAATCAATCTAGTGATATTATAAACTGTGAACGGACATTAATAATTTTGAATCTCTGAGGTTATGGCTGTTAAATAAGGGAAATCAAATGGATTTCATTACTAGGACTTAAAAAAATGTGAATTTTCAACGGCTAATTTGTTATAGTCGCAGTTTTATCATAGCCTAGCCAATCCAGTTAGTTTATAAACCTACGAAAATAATATAATGTAAAATTTTAATGTTCTTTCACAGTCTATCGACAGTTTACAATCTGACATACGGCCATTTTCAACAATAATTTGTTACAAAGTAGTCGCCATCCACTTTGACACAATTATCGAATCCTACGACCCGGCAAATACTAGTAATGTGTAACATACAATTTACTTAGCACTTACAATATTAACGTAATTTATAAAAAACCGAAAACACTTTAGCATGAGAACCCCAGTACAACCATATTGATAATAAACTAAAAATCATTTTCATTCAAAGATAAGCTCATACGAACGGCTTTTATTTAAAATTTTGGCAAAATTTCAATAACAACCTATACTAACTAATAAAGTAAGCTCGAGAGATTGTTTGTTTGTTTGAACGCTAATCTCTATACATACCAGTCATGTTTGAAAAATTAATTTTGGATTTTATAGCCTACTTGCCCCAGATTCGCACGGATATAATTTACAAAGTGGTATATTTTATATCTAAAAATGCCTTATTTAGATTTTATCGATTTAATATTGATAATTCAAAAATTTATAATAGCCTCATTAGCCTACTTGTCCTAAACGTGACTGCTATAATCGAGGTCCTAGGTTCGGTTCGCGCAAGACGAGCAAAGTGTTCTTAGGTTTTTCTATGAAATTCTCAGTAGCAGCTCGGAGTTGGGCTTTGTGCCCATAATGGCCAGTAGGCTCGCCCTCTATTACATGGGACTAAAACATACCCGGCGAACTATTGGTGTACACCTCTGCCTAGCGCTTTGGGGAATACAAGCGTAATGGTATGTTATATAATTTCATAGTTACGAAAAGTGTGCTTAGCTCGCGACGCACTATTCATCATAGATGCAGGGTGCCGGGCAACTGAATAAGACCGTTATGCTGAAAGAGATTTCTTTGGTCGCACGTAAATTTGAATTCGTGATATCCTCCACGGTATTTATTTATATGGAAAAATGTAAAACTCAATTTTAATCTACATTAAATGTCCAAGTTAAATTTATCTGGATAAAGATTAATACTGAATTGGAGAAAATAACTTCACAAATAACTTAATATTTTTAATTATTATGTTGAAGATAATAAATATGGTTACTGTGAGTCAACCTGAGGAGATAGACATATGCTATCGCGGACTTTTCTCTAAGCTTTTTGAATACCTAAATAAAAATCTTTAGTTTTTTTTTATAGCTCTGCACGTTGACGGTACTGTCTCTGATGGTAAGAACAGTAAAATCTAAACACAATGGTAACCACCGAGAGATCTAAATCCATGGGAGGTCGCCGTTGTAATACCAACCTGCATAAATATCTCTTCACGTTACGCATAGAACCCAATGTCGTAAGAAGGAGCGAACACATTGGCCGGGAGAAGTTTCCACAGCTTCACCATACCAAGTACATTATTTTGATGTATCTCTTAAGGTTTAGCCAGCGTAAGCCATGTAAGAGTCCGAAAATAAATTTTAGAGGACTTGTTTACAAATCATTGATAATTCTCTAATATACAAAATCGTAATTGAAATGTATTTCTTAAAAAAAAATTCCGTAAAAAAATCTGTAAGTTACATAGGATACCTAGCGTTGTTAACAAAGACAATTAGTGTTGCGTGACCCGAGCGCCCACCGGTTACCTCCTTCAGAGGTAAACGGTAAACTCGGACGGGCCAGGGAATCTTGGTCTTTGCCTTTTTGCATAGTTGAGCCCCAGGATCTCCTCCTTGTGATACGACTCTAAAGAGCGAAGTAATAACCATGGATGTCAACTACTCTCAAAAGCTGCAGGCAGGTATAAAGTAGGGGGAGGGGGACAATGAGAGACTACAATACTGTGGAGAGTTGATCAAATAAATTTAACATGGGTGAAACCGTGGGGCACAGCTAGTAAAATATAAAAATAGCGGGACGTTATTAATGTTATCGTTTTATATAGTTTACTGTGGTCGTCGACTGAAGAAAACTATTTTAAAGTTAGATTGAGTTCGAGAAACTGCTGTCCCTCATGTGTTTTGTTCTGTTTTTGTGAGTTTATAGTCGTATTGTATGAATTCTCAGATATTACGTATCGTAAACTCGGCCCAAGCGTTTATGAGAGAGTGTATAAAAGTTTTAACAGCAATTCGCAAATTGTACGTGTTGTGATATTAGGCAGAGTGTACAATGTGCGTTTATGTAAAAATTACTTTCAGATATTAATTATATTAATAAGTATAAGTAGTATTACTTAGTATTAGTAGTACTTGGAGCAGCCCGACTGGAGGAAGATCCAAGACCGGAGTCAAATAACCTATTTGACATTTTTTTGTTTTTTTCTTGTTGATGTACATAATTAAGAATTATAGAGTTGATTTTATTTTGTATTGTTAGAATTTTTGACTAATATTAACTTTTCCACATATTTTCAACTTCATTGCTATCTTTTCTTTTTTTACTCGGTTTTTGTATAAAGGTCATTATTAAGGCATGCGGTGGTGGCCTCTATAGGCTAGTACACTGATGAATGTTTTGACTTTTTAATTATAATTGTATCATAGTGTATTGACCGCTGGCCATCCTTATATATCTATATATTAATACGTGAAGCAAAAGCTTTCTACCCCTTTTTAAACGTATTCCATGCACGGAAGACTGTGGGATTTGGCATGGTTAAAGTTTATATGGAAAATGAGTGCAGAAAGCTAAAATTTATCTATAATATCTGTTACTAATATATTAATTAAATAAATTAATACTGCAAATCCTAACACGACCAATGCCCATTGAGATTCCCCAAAATATTGACATTGTCACTCAACGAAAATTGACAGCAGGTGATGTAGGTAATACTCATTATTTATGAATACTAGAGAAGTCAAACAGAAAATAGTCTATTATCAAAAAGTAGCTGGTCGAATTTGACCTTAGGGCGATCGCTAGTATAAATAAATAAATAAAAACCTTGTGTTGTGTTCATGCAGTGAAAAGGGCTTCCAGCACACCTTGGGGTACAAGGTCGTTAACGTGCTAGTAATACCTAAAGTTTCACAAGCGTCCATAGGCTACAGTAACTTCTTACCATCAGGAGCCGTATGCTTGTTTGCCACCTTTGTAATGTTAAAAAAGAAATTCATTTTATTTTTTAACTTTAACCTTATTTTTATTATATAGTAGTACGACAAAGTAACGACACTGTATATGGTGGTAAGCATAATGGGTAAAATCCAAAAATAAGGGTGACTATCGAGAGATGGGTGATTCAATCCATCGCCAAGGGTGTGGTTATCGACCTACAATGTGGTATACTCGATCATCCAATTTAGTCCTCAAGAGTACTACTATATTTAATGACTGGCCTCAGTGAGGACTCCAGTATGTTTAAGGTTGGTTATAGACAGTTTTAGGCTACATTAACCTCTTAGGTGGATTGCAAGCCTTTTTATTACTTGATATCATAAAAAAAATCTGAATGTCATAGGGATTCAATTCAAATGAGTATCAAATGATACATTGAAATCCTAAGCTCTGTTAGCAAAAATTACTTTATACTGCCAAAAATGTTACCTAAATGATCACCAAGTCTTAGCGGGTAACGAATGCTACAATAATATGTGTTAAGAAACAGCGGAAGACACTACGGCAGCAGACGATGAGCGTCAGATACTAATAACATTAAAATTTAGGAGTTTTTGTTACTAATTTTTGATTCACAATGATTAGTATGGAGTTATGTATTTACTTTATTAGGATAGCAAAATATAAAATTTTTGGTTATAATTGCCTATTTAAATAGGGTTTTCATTTTGGTGATCATTTAATATTTTTGATGGTATAAAATACTTTCTAAGGTTGTATTTTACTCAGTCTTATGATGAACTATACATAAACCATTGTCAAATAATATTAAATTTATACCTACTATTTTAATAAACAAGATAATACAAAAATAGGTAATAGTGAAAGAAACATTTGGACCTATAAATTCATGATACTAAATTTACAACTCCAAGGTATGATAAACAAAATTGAGTTTTTTTTTAATTAGGGCTGAATAATTTAGCTTGTAATTTCAATTAAATATTAAATATAGTATGTATCAACCAATAAAATCAATTACATTTTTCATTTTTTTAATTATCCATTACCGAATAACAATCGTTTTAATTTTTAAACAACATTAAATGCATTTCACATAAGAAACTTCAGTTTAATCCGCATATATTTAGCTGAGTATCGTTCGATCGCCTTCCACCGCCCGTGTTTATGCATTATGCAAAGTTTCAATTGTCTACAACAGTATACTCGGCGCGGAGCGTTTAAAATTCATTCTCTACGGTGGCGGTGGCGTTCCCCGCAGTAAGAACGAGCAGTCTTTATCGTTTCTTAAAGCGGTTTAACTTCGCTGTATCTTTAGGACTTAAATGGACGTTTTGCAATAAGAATCGGAATTTACTGTGATGGAATTTTTTAGTGAAGCTGTAACGTTTGGAATTCGATAGTTAACTATAGCCGAAGATTTTTTTTAAATAGAGGAAACATTGAGGACAAAAAATAAACATAATATGTTGGTTTATATGTTGTATAGTTTTCGAAATAGTCATATTAAGTATATAAAGTGAAACATATAATATAAGTTAAAAGCAAAACGCTTTGCTCCGTTTTAGAAGCACAAAGTAAGTGGTTTCGAACCCAACTTGAAAACTGGTAAAAAACACTTCATTTTCGGCATTTCTTACTACTCAATCTAGCTTTCTAGTTGAAAATCTCACGTCAAGATCCTTAGGGCGTTATTTAATTATTTACTAGCTATGCCTGCAGCTTCGCTCACGTGGACTACAGAATGCCGTCGATCGGGCACACGCGCGAATCTTGCTACCCCTGCTCCCGGTTATTATAAAGACAAAAATGCTTATTGTGGGTTATCCTTAGAAGATAGAAATATTCTCCTGTTGACTTTTTGTAGGTCTTTTGAAGATCTACAATGAAGTTATATATTAATTTAATATATCTCTTACTGTTTACTCAGTGTAAGCCATTTAAGCGCCCGAACTGGTTCATCATGATCAGTTTTTTTGCGTGATCCCAAATTATTTTTTCTAAAATAAAAGTAGCCTTAGTTACTCCTTATAACATCAGCTATATCCCAGTGAAAGTCTTGTAAAAATCGGTCCAACCATTTTGGAGATTACCCGGAACAAACAGACAGACAGACAATCATTTTTTAAATTGGGGTTTTGTTAAAAATATCGTATACACTTTCATATGCATTTAGTAAAATGCTGTTATTTTGAAATTACAGACTTTTTTTTTAATTGTATTGATTTCTAAGCTAAGTTTTATTTAAATTCGTTATAGGTTTTATCTTTTGTCCACAATCTCATTCGATGTTCAGTTGCAATGAGGCCCAAGATGGCAACACGCTAAACCTCGTGAGATGACGAGCTCTTAAGTGTAGCAGCCGGAACACACCTAGAGATGCTTGGTGACAGATTTTTAGCTATTCAGGTAGGCTTTAAAAAAACCCTACCACCATGCTATGATTTCATTACGATGTTTTCCTTCACCGAAAGCTCAGGCTCATTGCAGGGATTCGAACTCACGTCGATGGACGCGGTGTCCGTACACGCTATCACGGAGCCATCATTTCTTCAAATGGTTTCTTATTTAGTGTCTCTTTGGTCATTTTGTCACTTAAAATCAAGCAAATCAAAAAGTCGAAACAACATGTTTTTCTCTTCCACTCTCCTGTGTCAACTGTTATCCCAGTATTCAAACATATTATACGCGTGTCATTCCTTACACAACCGTTCCATACCTACTTCGATCTTCCTCTCCTCCTATATCCGCCTATCTCTATTTATATGACTTTCGTCACTCTTTATGACATGGTCATATCTCTTCTCAACTTATGGGTATTTTTATATTTCCTGACGAATAATCAATGAATCATAATAAACTGATGAATTTCTTTTTCTATTAATTTGTACTGATAACTTTTTAAATTAAATTGCTGCCATTTTATAATTTCAGACTTTACTTTAGAATCCGTAGATCTCATTTTCTTCATTTTATTAAACGCCTGAGTTCTATTTCAAAATACGTTCACAACTCAGTTTTCCATAGGCACCGAGTTTTAAAGCTGTTTATTTCACTGAAGTTTTGAGGGCTTCTCAAATAAACTCACAGTGCACCGGCCACTGTCAGTGAACGAGTAAGAACTCTTTAAAAATGAATTGGCACGTATAACTGTGTCTACAATATTGTATTAAAGAATCCATTTATGCCGTATTTATCACCTTATTTTTTCACTAACAAACTATAATAAAAATTATAAACCAACGTGATTTCTTCTTACCTTCTAATTTTACTAAATATATTGTCGAAATTTTCTAGTTATTGAAAGTACTTACAATTAATTTTTAAGTTCGAATTATTCGCACACAACTATAAATTTACTATGATTATAGCTTCACATAATATAGAATAACAGGATACAAACATATCATTGAAACGTACATTGCACATTGGAATATTTAACAATGAAAATTTGACCCTTTTTGGCTTGGAGGAGATAGGGATTTTGCTGCGCGACCGAACTGAGAAAAATGTGATAGTAAAACCGTAACAAAAAGTCCGTGGAATAAAACCGTTAAATGAGACGTGCGCAGGCGCGACAGTCGTATACACAAGCGAGTAGTGTATAATACCTTTCTCTTTCTCCTTCTTTCTTTTCGTACTCTCATCCCTTCTCTTTCTATTACCACTCCACCCCGCCAATGCATAGTATATACTCATGAATTCATGGACAAGCACGTGGCGAATACTCACATTATAGATACATTTTATTCGTGAGTAGCCACGTTTTTTCTATTTCTATGTAGTTTTATGTTGTCAAACAAAAATAAAGAGATATATTTTGTTATTTTAATTGATAATTTGAATTACGATTTTTTTTTTTATTTTACGTAATTTATTATTTCCTAAAATACTGAATTTCCTAAATACTTTCCTGTACTTAAATAAAAACTAATCAGCAAAATTTAAGAGAAAAATCAAGAAAACACATAAAATTGAGCACGATTTTTTTTGCAAATTGTGTCGATTCTACATTAGCCGAAGGAACTTCGTTCCTACCTGGTATCCTACGACATCACATCTTTTTTTTTTCTTTTTTTTTTTAGAACTGACTATATTGTTAGCTTTAGGGGGCCTGGAGCCTCTGATAGCTGTTACAGCTTCACCGGACTTGAAAAATAAATGGTCTCGGACACTTACAATTATTAGCTGTTCCATGTCCATTTTTGTAATTAAATTCAAATGCTCCCGTCCTGCCACGCCATCTGTTTTGACTATCACAATGAGTACTCATAGAACACAAGGTGTAGCGTCGCGCTCGTGCCCCGTCCCGCCATTGTTGCCGCCTGGGTTGTATTCACGCCGGGCGCGACGGCTCTCTGTGACGTCTTCTATATTAACTAGTAGTACATTACAACTGCTCACACCGAGCCGGCGGCGGCGTCTCGTCGCCGTCCTATCATACCCGCTGTTTGACCAGACCTTAAGAAGAATCTAACGACACCTCGTATGCTAAAATCCATGAAGCCATTTAGGCGTCTCAAAGAAATTAACATACATACATACCCTCGAACAAAATAATCTCCCTTTTTCGCAGTAGGTTAAAAAGTTTTGTAATATTTATATTTACAGGCCGCCCGAAAACTTCTATAGTAGGTACGCTACTTTAATCATTAAAAAATTACGAGTGACTCTATATAATGAAATATGAACTTAAAAATTTCAAGATACCTATACTGTCAACCGTGGACCATAATAAAATGACGAGAAAAAAAAACATATTGTTTAAACTTTTGGAAATGGAATCTTTTTTATTCTTTATCGAGTTAATTTTTGGTGAGAATTCTTAAAACATGATAAACTAACATATTTTCATATGAGTAGAAAACAACGGTTTTGGGCTATTTATTATTATTATATTCTTTATTGCACAAAAAAAAGTACAAATGGAGGACTTAATGCTAAAAAGCATTCTCTGCCAGTCTTCCAAGGGAGCAAGGGAAAGGTATATGCAAGGTGTGCATAATGTTAAGTAAAAAAAAAAATTATAACGATTATTAAGATTATATATTATTAAGAAGTATTCAATTGCTCCAAGTAAAACCTACGTAGCGAATACTTGAAGGAATTTCGAGAGTTGGCCAGTTGGATATTGATAGGAAGCGAATTCCACAGTCGTGCTGCTGTAACGGCGAAGGATTGGTCGCGGAAATTAGTATGATGACTTGGTATACTGAGAATAAAAGAATCAGAAGACCTCAGCTGTCTATTATGCGTATCCGCGAGAGATTGAAGAAGTGTTTTTAAATATTTAGGGGATTTGGGATTATTAAGTACGGAGAAAAGAAGACAAAGTGTTCTTATATTCCTACGTTGCCGAATAGGTAGCCATTTCAACCTGGCTCGGTATCCAGAAACATGATCAAACTTCCGAAGACGGAAGATGAAACGGATACAGTTATTGAGTAGACAATCAAATTTATTTAAGAGATCTTCTGAGAGGTCCAAGTAAGCAACGTCTGCATAATCCAGAAGTGGTAGAAGAAGAGTATTCACTAGGGAAATCTTAGTATTAACAGGAAGAAAGTTTTTCAAACGCATGAGAGAATGAAGAGAAGCATAAAATTTTCTACTAACTTCCTTGACTTGGTCTGCCCAGCATAATTTAGTATCGAAAATGATACCAAGATTTTTCACCGTAGTTGAGTAAGGAATGGTACATTTATTGTATTGAAGAGGAGTCAACGAATTAAAGTCTATTTTAGCAAGCTGTTTTGAGCTACCAATTATAATGGATTGACACTTAGTTGGATTAACATAAATCCCGTAAGATTCAGACCAGGAAAGTAAACTTGAGAAGTCCTTGTTTAAATTATTGATTATAGAAGGAAGATTCTTTATTTCGCAATGCAGATAAAATTGCAGGTCATCAGCATAGAGATGGTAGTGGGATTGTAAAATAGGCGTAAGTAAGTTTATAAAAATAGAAAAAAGTAACGGAGAAAGAATGCCGCCTTGGGGAACGCCAGCTTCTAGAGCACACCAATCTGATTCGCCATCATAGACGTGAACAGCCTGGTGACGATATCGGAGATAAGAAGAAAACCATTCCAGTGCTAAGGGTGAAAACTGAAGACAAGAAAGAGCGGCAATCAGAAGATCGTGGTCAACAGCATTAAATGCATTGCTAAAATCAATAAGGGCCAATACTGTGACCATACCTTTTTCCATATTAGATCTAACATCTTCCGTGATCTTAAGCAGAGCAGTAGTAGTACTGTGGGCGGTTCGAAAGCCAGACTGAAATTGATTTAATAGATCGTTGTCAGTGAGGAAAGAAGTAACTTGTTTATTGACAATAGATTCCAAAATTTTGGAAAAGAAGGGAAGAATAGAGATAGGTCGAAAATGATTAGGAGCTGTCGGATTGGTAACTTTAGAAAGCGGAACAATATAAGCATTCTTCCAAGAAGCTGGATAAATCCCCGTGGTTAAAGAAAAGTTTATGATAGAAGTCACACATGGGAGAATAAGCTTATAAATATATTGTAGCATGACACGACCAATATTATCACAACCCACAGCTTTGGAATTGAGAGTTAGGAATATTTTTGTAATTTCATCTTCACTAGTAGGGGAAAACAAAAACTGCTCAATCTGAGGACGGGGTAAACAAGCAAGAAATTTAAGAGTAAGATTTTTAACATTCAGTGTGAGCTTAGTAGCACTTGCAAAATGTTTATTTAACAAGTTCAAGTCAATAGGAATTTTATCGTCCCTATTCAAGGGTTTGGATAGTCCGAGCGACTTTAAAAATTTCCATAAGCAAGCAGGTGTGGATACTTCAAGTTGCTTATAAATATAGCGACGTTTGGCGTTCCGGCACAGAAGATTACATCTGTTCCTTAAGGCCTTGTACAGCACCCAATTTTCATCAGACCTGTGACATTTGAACTTACGAAATGCACGATCACGCTTTGACATTGCCCTACGTATGGGATCTGAAAACCAAGGAGCAGGACGATGCTTGATTTTTATGGGACGAACTGGGGCATGACGGTCAAAAATATCAACAACAGTAGTGTTCAGGAAATGTAGCTTCTCATCTACTGTAGACAGAGATTCTACCGCTGCCCAATCAATGTTAGCAGTGTCACTAAAGAGCTTAACGGTGTTCATACGGCCAAAATTTCTTTGAGAGAGAATTATAGGTTTAGGTTTAGGTGTTTTCATTTTAAGGGAGGCATATATTAAATCATGGTGCGAGAAGGCTGGCGCCTTATATTATTTATTTATATTTATTTTTATTATAATGCATAAAATTCCTACTAAGTGCATGAAACTATTTTATTTATATAACGTCAAAAATAACTGTATATCCAGAATATTCCGTCACCATAAAAATCGCGTAAAAGACAATTCCCTCCTCACTCACTAAGCCACTTCCCCTAAATTGTTTCCTCATTGTGACCCCTAAACCCTCGCTACGACGGTCCTAAAACGCTAAGCTTATATGTAAATTTAGCGTTAAAGGAATAGGCGATACGATATTTTTCGTGAATAGCAATTTTTTGGTAATATCAATCGAGTAACATAAGTGTAAGAGCGTGTTCTTCATAGGGCTGTCACTTATTTATTTGTTTAATATCGAATTTCATTACCTATTTCAAAGATTCGTTTTCAGTAATGATAAATCTACTAATGAGGCAAAAGTCGCGGCTTCATTGTCACCGAGTGGGCTTTTGCCAGTGCCAGTTGCGACAGTCGCGAGTACCAATTTTCTATACGTAGTATGTAGTTGATCAGACATGCTTGAAGTTAATCGATTTTCGCTTAATACCATGTTGTTCTTTTTAAAGTTGTATTCATTCAGAACTGTATCATCTATGACGGAGTTACCACGCCGTATGTGATCAATTATACCACTATAGAAGGTGGCGTGAGCAAGGGCGGTCCCATTATGAACGGTGTAACACAAGGCGGTGCCATCTTTATCATCCTTAGCAGAGTTGATTTTGAAAAAATTCTACAGCAATGTGAATGTTACGTCGACATTCGAAAATCCTCTTGCCCTAGCCATCGATTGTTTTTTAAGAGTGTTCAGTCAATAGTAAAACACGAAGATAGTAAGATTTTAATAACCACATCGATATCAATAATATTATCTACTTTACAACGGTTTTTTTGGGGTATCAGATTATGAAGTCATTCATATTCAACGTTTTCAGTGTCATTTTCCTTATAATTATGGTAAAATAAATAATTGTGAGACATGGATATGTAAAAAGCTATCATGTAAAAAAGAGTGACGCTCAGCACAACGTGATGCATATCTAGTGAAAATTTTTGTGGAAGACAGCAATATACTGCAGTGGTTGCAAGGGGATTTATGATGATGAATAGTGATGTAATGTGCAAATGAAATAAAAAGTATTCTGATAGTATATATTAAGTTAAAAATAATCTTTCTCTATATCTAATAGTTAACTAAGAGGTTTATTTGAATCATGTGTTATCTCTGTTAGCATTAAGCTGATCATCTCGACTTCTTTTATAGGTATTTCTTGTTATTCTTTATAGGTTTAGCGTTTGGCCACAATTTCACTTGATGGTAAGTGATGATGAGGCCCAAAATGGTAACACAACAAGCCTAGTGGAGCGCTGGATCCCAATGCAGCTGTCGGAACACACCTATTGGTGCTTGTCGGCTTATTTTCAACTCTTATTATTTTTTGATTTTCATTTATTGTTTTATGCTTATTACTATACTGTGCTTTTTATTCCTTTGGAGTGAAATTACATTTCTTATATTGATAGTTAATAACCCAAAATTCAATATTTTAAATTAAGATTTTAAAGATCGTAAGCAATTAAAATAATTGTACCGTAAAATATACGGTAGCACAACACTACAAAAATAATTGTGACAACATTATTTTCAAGTTTGACAAAAGTGATTGTCAGTATAATTAATAAATACATATTATATTATGGACAAGTTATTTTTAAATTAATATTTATTCTCGACAACCCTAACAAACTAGCTTTCGACCCTTCTCATGTCTCTATTCATACCTGTCATATATCAGATATTGTAAAAGCGATATAGGATATCTCGTTTACGACTATTGCCAGTTATTGGCATTGGCTTATTAATTTGGACTGCGTCTGCTCATAAGAATGGCATATTATGGTATTAGTTTTGTCGCGGCGATAACCTTAAATTAATATCCGCAATATTGACCCCGGTAATTGATGTAATCAAATTAATTTTATTGGTTATACCAGCAGTTCTGTTTTTCGTAGTCTGCGTTATTTAGATATTGCAGAACTTACGAAGCATTTAATAGCAAGATACTAAAGTTTTTTTCGGTTTATAATCCTTTAGAATCGATTTTCATATAAGAACACCGTTATGGAAATTTTATGAGGAGTGAAATTTATATAATCGTTACGTTTGGCATTAACAAATAGCGTTACGATGAGTATACATACATCATCTGGTTTTTAGATAAATCATTAACCACTCAATCAGTCAGTCCGTCAGTCAGTCAATCAATCAATCAGTCACTCAATCACCTCTTTGCCTATTAAATAATCAAAGACAATCGAACTTAAGTTAATTATCTAATTATTATATAATAAGTGACAATAAAATAGTAAATAACACATATCAGTGTGTGCTGATACACGCTTTGTGTACGGGTGTTACAATTCCTTTTTTTTAAATAACTAAGAACTGTCCACGACTTCGAATGCGTTAATTACAATATTACATTTGATAAGAATAAAAAAATGATAATATATCACTCAGAAATAATGTAGCTGGGTAAAAGAATTTTTAGAAACGTATCAGCATTTCTAGAGATTCTTTTTATAATAAACTATGGTTCTTTAAAACAGTAGTATAGATAAATTATTTAAAATTTGTTACGTTACCGAATTATCTTAAAACCTTTACTATTAAAATCTTATATTTTACAGCGTCTCGTAGACCGAGGCTCGAACCTAGAGTGCCTATCCAGGGAAGTTGGCAATCTTATAAGTATTATGGTAACTTAATTTACCGTGTACGTCGCTTAGTGTTTTTCCTCGTCTAAATAAAGAATATAAAATATAATGAAACAGATACACCATTTCAGAAATGTATATTTTAAAAACAAATTACAAATGGCTGGTTGATTGAATCGTACATTATACATCCAGTAACTATAAATGCTTTGATACTATAATTTTAATATAATTGATTGACTAACGCGTTACCTTGCGGAAATCCATCGTAAATAATTTATTCGAAATTTCTTAACTACTTCACAGACTAACAGCAGTTTTCGTCATCCTACAACATAAAAACGTTTAAATATTAAAACAATAATAATGAAATGTATTCGATTAGAAAAACTACTTCCAAAAATTCCTGGTTTTAATTGCACTATTCTTTAGAAGCCCATAACTCGACAAATAAACATCATAGTCAATCTTAAAAGTCTTGAGAAAAGAAAAAAGTTGCAGACCTATGTACGCTTCACAAAATATGAAATGGTACTCTTGGTAGTGAATTGTTGGGTAAACTCAATATAAGGTGCGCCCACTCGTTCCGTAAGACATCAACAATTGTTTAGTGTTGCCCCCTGTAGCAATATTGTATCGGAGAATAGTCCCATTAATAGAATGTGCACGCGATATAACGAATTTAACTTACAACACGACTTATCTTTCACCAGTCTTTCTAAATTTTAAAATTCACTCACTTAATATATTTATTTATATTTAATTCCTAGATTTTTATCGTCCATTTACTATAAACAGTACTTGTTAACAATAAAATTTGTGCACATATGTCATAGGGTATTAGATTTTTAAAGGTATTTAGAGTTAAGTTATTATTGTTATAATTTTTTTTTATCTCTAAGCTGTATTTGTGTCTTACGAAAAAAAAAAATAGAAAAAAAAAAAATGTGCTCTAATTCATACCTCCTAGAAGTACAACTGGGCCGAATAATAACGAATTTCAGAGCCTCACTTTTTTGTCGTTCTCCACTTCACTTGTAATGCCCCGGGTACAAAATGTCATATAAGTTACATGAGAATTAATGAATATTTTTTTACGGTTTGTAACAATATTATTGATCATTCTTATAGCCTTACAATCACTGAACTACATATACTTCTCGTGTACGAAGTTTCAGCAAAATCGGTTGAGAATTAATAGATTTTTTTAAATCTTAAATATTTATATAAAACTCTTTTACAATTTCTAAAATTATTATTGATAGTTTTTATAGCCTCAATTATGAAACAACGTAAGCTTCCGTCTACAAAATTTCATCAAAATATACTTAGAAAAAAATGAATATTTTTTTACGATTTTTAATAGTACCTACTATTAACAATTATTATAGCCTATCAATTGAACAATCATAAAAGCTTCTCATCTATAAAATTTCATAAAAATTGGTCAAGCCGTTTATTTAGATAATAAACCGCTATGGGTATGAAATGTTCAATGAAATGTAATTATATCGTGTTTATCAATTTATGTATATATTCTTTAATGAAAATAAAAAAGTACAATAGGAGGACGTAATGCTAAAATTCTCTACAAGTCTTCCAGAGGAGCAAGAAAAAGATATATGCAAGGTGTGCATAATATTTAGTAAAAAAAAAAATCTAGCCAATATTCAACTGCTCCAAGTAAAACTTACATAGCGAATACTTGTAGGAATTATGTTGTTTATATTATATACGCTTTTAGGACTTCGAGTTGCCATATTGATTGTATTCTATATAAGACCAATCCCTCAAGCCTAAGTCCGTTTCTCGGTGTGAAACCCTTGAGTCTTACAGCCGCCCGCGCGATACAGGAGACCCTGCACTTGCAATCACTTACCTACCCACAAACATCATTACACACAACATGTTCATACATACGTGCATACCACATAGGTACATAAGTTTTGTATGTTAGTTTAGCTCGAATTTTATGGATAGGGAATTAGTCAGATCGCGACTTCTTTGCAATCGCGGCAACAGCCCAAGCCGAGGTCCGGCCACTTTGGCACCCTTGCGCGCTTTTTGTCCACGATTTCGCGGCTGACTGCCTTCAGTGCTCGCCCCCAAGCCCGGTAAAGCTGTAAAAGCCATAAGCGGCTCTGTTTTTTGATAGGGCCTCTCAGGATATAGAAAGGTCAAATCGAAAAAAAAAATAGGACTAATTAATTAGTGAACTATGCATCCACATTCATGTCGATCGGACGTGTGACGATCGTGGACCGACCAATCCATAAGACTGTTCCCGTATGTGAACAATATAACAAAACTGTTTTCAGAAATGTCAGCCTTCTGCTATTATTTACATGTAAATATGATGCTTTGGCGTCCCGAAAGATAACGAAGTTACTCGAGCCCGTACTGGCTCCCGTCTCGATAAATTACAAACGTCGGATAAACAAGAGTGAGCATCAGACATTTTGTGAAAAATTTAAGGAAGTCACATTTTATGATCAACTCATTTATATCCATAAAAATATCTTTTGTAATGTCTTTATGCTTCGAAAAGATAAATTTCTGTTGTAATTTTTGTTTTAAACTTTCCGAAGTACGTTTATGATTTATGATTAGACAAATGTAAAATTTTTGAAGCAATAATGGCTCAGTTGGTAGCGTGTAAGGACTCCGCATCGATCGACGTGACTTTGAATCCCTGCCATGAGCCCGAATTTTCGGTGAAGGTAAACACCGCGATGAAACCATAGCATGGTGGTAGGGCTTTTTCTAATATCCGCCTGGCTAGCTACCACTCTCAAGTGTAAAATCTGTCGCCAAACACTATTAAGTGTGTTCCGGTAGTTGCACTTATGAGCCAGTCTTCCACTAAGCTTAGTGTGCTACCATCTTGGGCCACATCGTCACTTAAGATCAGGTGAGATTGTGGTGATTCGTCATGCTTTCTCATGTAACGCTCGCTGAGCGAGTATAAATAGCAATGACGCGTTGGCTATATCCCCGCGGCTGAGTGCCCTAAGCGCTCGCCCCCAAGTCCGGTGAAGCTGTAAAAGCCGCAGCGGCTCTGTTTTTGGATAGGGCCCCTAAGGCTAACAGTGTAGTACAGTTTAAAAAAAAAAAAAAAATGGCTATATCTCTCTCGCTCTCTTAGTCGACTCGAGCCGACTTTACCCGAACGAGCGTTACTTAACCGAGCGTGACGGCTACGTCTCATTCAATACCCACAAAATAAAGTGTTCAACGCGCATAAAGAAGTTTTTACATTAAAAAATTGTAATCTCATTAACTATAACATATTCTGTACATTTTTTTAAGGGATCGCTTCCTTTTATCTTTCGAAACATTGTTATTTGTTATTTTAACTCTAAGTGATACCTAAATGCGGAATGCTACAAAAAGTGTGAATCAGTCGGAAACACAACAAAAATTTAGAATTCACCGCACGTCCATTTATCTCTACGGAATTTTAATTGTTTATTACCGTTCGCGGTTCGGATGAAAAATTCTAGTGAATTTTTATTCAACAACTTGTATTGAAATCTTTCGAGTTGGGAATATAAATTGTTTATCTATAAATCCAGTAATTAAAAATGAATGAATGAATATTTTATTGAACTTTTAGTTTGTACACTGGAGCGCGCTTAATACTATAACCATTTTTTTCCAGCTAACCAGCGGTAATGTGGAAAAAATATTATTGTCGGTAGTGCAATAGAAAATTAAGTTATAAATATCGGTGCAGTTGTGATTTGAAGTTGATGATTTTTTAGAATCTTGAAGATAATGCGCTACGTATTCCACATTCGTATGGCAGTTATCGGAAAGAAATTGCAATAGTGCTGATTTGTTCTCGGGGATCGCAAGAGTTCTGCTGTAGGAAGAGCGGACATCGCGACCGCGATCGGCTAGAATCATAAATCGTTGCTGGAGAAATAGCATGTTATTTGGACACATAGATTAGGAGATAATGAAAAATTAAAATAGTTTGTATTTGACCGCGATGGCGGCGCGGTGTTTTTCGGTTAAAATTAAACGCAAACCATGGGGCATAGTTAGTAAAATATTAATATGTAAATAATGTATATCTTTATTCAACAATTATATCATTAACTATATAACTATATGTTATGTCTAGGCGCTGGTAGTCGAAGTTGGTTCTTGAATGCTATTTAATATGACGGGCTGGTACAGGGAATCGGCCCTTGTAACAGTAGTTCTGCTCTTTCCGACAATAATGCGACCACAGCGCCACCTATCGCATTCATAAATTTTCATGATGATCTTTCAAACGGTGTTAAAGTTTAACGATCTCATTTATACCATATAAAAATTTTGTGTGTGTCTGATAGTATTCATGTATCTTCTGAACGACTTCATACCTAATATAAAATTATTATATGTTTTATTGAGACGATAGTTTTTTTTTTTGAACTGACTATACTTTTAGCCACGAGAACCCTCCAGCCTCAGACGGGTTTTTCAGCTTAACCTTGGCTTGAAGGTGAGCGCTTAAGCCACTCGGCCGCGAACGTGAGGCATAATGCTCAAGGGTGCTAAATTGGCCAAACCTCGGCTTGGGCTGTTGTAATTAAGTCTCGAATTGGCTAATTCCCTATTCTTAGAAATTCGATCTAAACTAAAATATACATATATACATGTTCCTGTTTCCTGGGAGGAAGGAAGAAATACGTATATATGTATTTAGTAATCTGTCAATTTTTGTCTTAGCTAACTAGTACAAAAAAATAAAAAAAGTCCCTTTCATTACCTGTGTACCTGTCTGATGTGCACGAAAGTGGGATGTAGTGTTATGGTGTCTGTTGGTTGCTTGTGAATGCAAGTACAGTGTTAGTTATATCACGGGAGCCGCTGCTAGTTTCAAGGGCTCCACACCGAGGGAACGGACCTAGGCTTGAGTTGCCGCAGGAGAGCGTGGACATCGGATGTTTTGGTTGGTACTTGCACCGGATTTTTCGAAGGGAGCCGACCGCCACGTGCTATGAGTGCAGCGCTGTCGAGGATTCGGCGCAGCACACGCTTTCTGAGTGTGCTGCTTGGGAGGGACAGCGCCTCGTTCTGGCCGCGGTTGTAGGAGTAGATCTCTCGCTGCCGAGAGTGGTGAGAGTCATGCTCGGCTGCGAGAAAGCGTGGCTTGCTATGGTCTCCTTCTGCGAGGACATAATCTCACAGAAGGAGGCTGCGGAGAGTGTTCGCGAGGGTGATCCCCTGAGTGGCCTTCTCCACCAAATGCCGGAGGAGGCGATTTATTCGTCAACTACCGCCAACCTAGCCGAACCTAGGGAGATGGGTCAGGGGCCCGTCTTCCATTGCACAGTTTCGGCGGACGGAAGAGACAGCTAGGGTGTATTGAGCAGTCTCCTATTTAGGCCGGGGCCCGGAATTACCGGGCCGGCCGACGGGGAGACGTGGTAGTATGCTATCATGGTACACCGTGGAGATTTAGTGATTAGGAGTCTCACACAACCACTAGTCCTCCCGGGCGGGTGTGTACCCATGAAGGGTTTCTCCACGTTAAAAAAAAGGAGAGGGTGGACATGGCGGGTGAGTAAGTTAGTATCCAGAAAGAGCATAACAACGCCTACCAGCCCAGCTAGTATATACACATATATACCTACAGATAAAAATATATTTTTTTTAAATTTTGTCTTTGTAACTTTAAATAAAATCTTTTGTTTCACAATGTTGCAGAGATAATGACAATGACAAAACAATGTTGTGTAGAAACTGCAATAAGAAAAAAAAATGTTATCCATTGTTAGAATACAAAGACTTGGTACTAGAGATTATATTGTATCGTTCAAAAATTACAATGTTTTCAGTGAAAACCAAGTGCAAGTTGCTTTTATTCGGTCGCCTGCAAAGCGGCTAATTGTCCATTTGCGGGCAGTCGAGCGTGAGCCACGAAAAACAGAGAAATTTCCAGTCGCCATTTTTAATTCAATTCTTTCGAACAAAGCTGCTGTTGCGTTTTTCGTGACTTTCGTTTTGTTGTTTAAACGTGAAAATGTCAATGGAACTAAAATGGGACAAACCTCGTCTTATTTCCTTTTTGATGATACAACATTGTTAAACAAAATCCTGTGAAACCAAGTGTATATAGATGTTTATTAAGTGAGCAGTGGCCTGTGATTATACCAATTATTTGTCGGAGTTTGTGACGTTTCAGTCTGAGTAGTTTTAGGGAGTATCTCGAGTTTAAAACCAGGAAATCCTCCTTCTGCTGGCTATAGACTTTTTTATAGTAGCTTGGCAAATTGTCGGCAAAATCCAACTACATTGTATAAATGTATAGTACTATATACTTGCCCAGCAGCTGGACTAGTAGTGTATATTGCCCCTGAATTATATAGGCATTTTTTTAATATTAAATATTGTATTGTATTTAACGCAAACAAAGTTGCGGGTGGTTGCTAGTTAGTTATATATAGTTATTATCTCACACGCGATTGTATTTTTTATTTAAATAGAAATGGGTCAGGTTATATTTTCGTTTGTATAGTCATATTTTTCTCATACCACTATTAAGCTTTTGAAAGTAGTTGAACTTAACATGGCGTTGTAGATAAAACTTGCTCAATAAAATATATATTACATATCGATAAAAAAACTTTTTCATAACTATGATATTGTAAATTATAGTTTATATATTATATAACAACTTGAGAAATTCGATTAATCTTTAATCCAGAATACATTTAATATTAATGATTTCGAATCAGTATATACGGTGCTGGTCTTATCGGTGAAGAATCTCTAGCTTTTCCTACATTCTGCCTTCCTCTTGACATCCGGATACAACACAACGTCTATTTTTTCGTTCACTTGCTGAGTGTATGTCGTTGTTTGTATTTCACTCTTCCTCTTCCCTTCAATACTTCCTTCTATTATAGTTTTTATTAGGTCATCGTATCGAATCAAATGTCCCAACAAATAACAAGTTCTAGTTATAGAATCCGTAATTTCCATTTATTTATTTTATAATTTTAGTTAGGCTTAGAGACTAATATAACAATAAAAGAGAGAATAAAAAATTATAAAATAGTAACAATATAATAGTTAAAAATATAAATTTTGAAGTATTCCTGTAACTTATAAAAGCAATTATAACATCATTGCTATTTTTACAATTGTTTTGATAATTAATTCTTATACTATTAACTCTCATTTTTACTAAAACTTGGTTGAAAATAAAATATATTTAAAACATTCGAATATAAAATATTTATTGTTACCATTCACGTTACAACAAGAACAAAAAATACACTGTATTAGCTACATTACTAAAAGTGTATAACAGTTAATAGCACCCCCTCTGGGACAAATATAGAATTGCCCGCGACATCGTCTGGATGGAATTCAGAGTTGGGTTTTTAGTGGCACAAAAGTATCCTATATGTTTATCCTGCTTATAAGTATATGTGTGTCTATTTTCACCCAAATGTAAAGTAACAAACATCCCGAATTATTTGATCAGTTAACTTTAACCGCAGTTTCTAAATTCTTGACACACACTAGAAATCTTTGTATTTGGTCAGTCATTTATAATTCAATTTAAACTCAAATACTATTTGATATTAATTAAAGATGGACTAAAGTTCCTGAATTTCGTACAAAATTCGATTCAGTTTCTGCTTTCCCGGAATGTAATTGGAATTGTTCAGGAGTTAGACCGTGGCCAATTAAAGATCGGGTTAAGGGCAACCCTTGGACAGTTTGAAGTTCGAGTGATGCTTGAAATGTGGCATTTAAAGTGCGGGGCATTTTGTGGGACATTACTGTTCGTTATTAAATGCATTAAAATCTCAACATGGAACAGAGTTAAGAAAAATAATAATTACAGAACGTCTTTTGATACATTTGCATCTACTGAATTAAATTTCTATCAGAAACCAAAAAAGAACTGCTTACAATTTTCTTAAATATAAAGCAAATAGTAAATTGTTTTTCAGTTCACTTGCTGGTAAGTGATATGTGATAATCGGTTCAACCGGTTGGTTATCAACCTATTAGCGACGTAAATTGAGTAGAATTAAAATACCTGTTTGAGGTACTATTTCCAATGACCCAGTTGGAAATGTATGTTGATCACAGGAACACAGCCTTGCGGCAGAAATCGGTGCAACGTTTGTTCTTCCATAATTGAACCTTGTTAAAATTTATTGGCGCTAATCTTAAATTCGTCTTACGTATTTAATTTTACCAAGATGCATTAATTTCTAAGAAAAAAATCTTGTCATTTGAACTAACATAATGGAGTGAACCCAGTAAAATTTGATATTAAGGACTAAATAAGAATTAAAATCTTAAAATAAAGTTGAATTATTTCTTAATGATTATTACTTTCTGTTGCAGTTGAACGTAGCCAGGTTCGTAAGATTAAGATTATTAAGATATATAAGAAAATACATGAGATGGTTAGTGGTAGATCAGTGAACTGGGTGACCGGTAAAGTTTTTTAAAACCAATACAATAGTTTTAAAGTAACTAGCAGCTAAGAATAAAAAAAAAAACAATCCAAAATAAGCTGAATTCCCTTTAGTTTTGTAGTTAGAGTTATTTTGAATGAAGCAGCTGTAAATTTGTCTCATTTTGAAGTAACCTTTTATTAGCAAATAACGAAAAGTGTCTCGATATTTGCATTCCCTAAAATCGATAAAGACAAATAACACATTATTCCAAGCGATCAATTATACAAGTCAACAATTCAAACTCATGCGAACTCAATTAAACCGGCACGTCTCAGTACAGATGCATTTATACCAAGCAAATGCATGGACCCTAATGGGGCACTACACGATTTATGGCTCATGACGCGAGTCAATTAATTTAGGCTCTCGACCGTGCACTGCTAATAGTCGTAATACATATTAGTACCTCATTTAGTGAATAACCGAATGTTGTCATAGCAACGATGATGGATAATTATTTTACGCCGTAATTAATGCATCGGAGTTTTGTTTTAAATCATTAACTTGGGTTCTTTGACCCTATATTATATAACATTGGTGGCATTTTGCATGATATAGCTTAGTTATTGTGCAACGCATGAAGTATAATATAAATATAAACTGGAAACATGCATTTTGAGATGTCAAATAAACCTCCTAGCTAGTTCTAACAATTAAGCTACCATCTTGTTGCACCCACTATGAACATTAGAAAATACTACACGGTCTTGAAATCATTGACACTGGCAAGTGCTTTTTGTGACGCCAAATAAAGAAGAAGGAGAATTAATCCATCTGTAGAGTAACAGATCAGATTAAAAACCATGCACCACATACAAATAGTGCTCTTTCCGGTTTTCTTTTCAAGAAATCGTTTAGTATCTTATTGGAATGAGATTGAAAGACCTGAAGAATATAGGCCAGTGGGTAATGGTGATTACTATTAGGTCCTTATATATGAAATTAATGTTTTGTCGTACTGACCACTTTGATCTGAAATATCTCCTCTATGGTTAGGAATTCCAAATTCAAACTTATAAATTTATTTAGCTGGTACATTTGAGTTTTGAAAACACTCATTCATTTGTTTTTTTCCTCATATTTTTTTGCTTTGACGTCGCTTATTACCGCACAATGGAAAACATGAAATATCAGTATATTTACGAGTACGAGTTCTACCGTGGCACCAGTGCTGCAGAAACAGCTCGAAGGATTAATGATGTGTACGGCGCTGATGTCGCAAAAGAAAGCATGGTACGTTTTTGGTTTCAAAGTTTTCGTTCTGGAAATTTCGATCTTCAGAACCAACCCCGTGGACGACCGGAGACCAAAGTGGAAAATGAAGAATTAAAGGCTATTGTGGGAGCGGATCCATCACAAAGCACTTCAGAGATAGCTGCAGGCTTCGAAGTAAGTGATAAAATTGTATTAATCCACTTGAAGCAAATCGGGAAAGTAAAAAAGCTTGAACGATGGGTAACTCATGAATTGAGTGAATCAAACTTGCAAACACACGTCGACTGCTGTGTTACTTTACTCAACCGACACAATAATGAAGGGATTTTAAATCGAATCATTACTTGTGATGAAAAGTGGATACTGTACGATAATTGGAAGCACCCGTCGCAATGGCTGAACCCTGGAGACCCAGCCAAATCCTGCCCTAAACGAAAATTGACTCGTTACTTGTGAGTGTTTGGTGAACTAGCGCCGGTGTCGTTCACTACATCTTTCTAAAATCTGGCGGCACGATTACGGCAGATATCTACTGTCAGCAACTGCAAACTATGAAGGAAGAACTAACTGCTAAACAACCGAGATTGGTCAATCGCTCTGGGCCACTGCTGCTTCACGACAACGCAAGACCAAACACTGCACAACAAACAACCACTAAATTAGATGAGCTACAATTGGAATGTCTGCGACATCCACCGTACTCCCTCGGCCTTGCTCCAACAGATTACCATTTTTTCCGGAATTTGGACAACTTCTTACAAGGAAAAAATTAAAACTCCGATGCGGCAGTCTAAACCACCTTCGAAGAGTTTATTGATTCTCGACCCCATGGTTTTTTTTAGTAAAGGGACCAATGAACTACCTATGAGATGGCAAATGTGTATAGATAACAACGGTGCATACATCGATTAATTAAATACATTTAAAAAAAAAAATTGACTTTATATTCCTCCCGTACAAAACTTCAATTTCATATGTAAGGAACTAACATAATAATACCTTTAAAGCGTATTGCTAAAGTCGATAGTGGGTAATAAACTCTCTTACCGCATGAACTATGAACGTTCGATTTTGCAATATATTCAAGAGAAGTCCAGTACTGTACAGAATATACAAAATTTATTTTTCTTGCTCAATATATTGTTTGCAAATCAGAATTCTTGTATAAGTTACGTAGCTATTAAAAAAAATGCTAACCACCATTATTTCATAATTAAATAAACTAAACCTAATTAAACCTAACATTATTTCAGGACTATTCTGAATCTAATCAAGGATAAAACCCATACAAGAAAATTTCATACCAGATGAGGCAACGATCATTCATCGAACCTTTCCTGCAATTACAGGTCTGGTTTTTTACCTCGAAAACTATGCGCAGTTATCTCCAAAACTACATGTTACCATATTGATATGAATACTGCTTAAAGTAACTTTGATTTAATAACAAATAAGTGAAAGATCTGAAATAACACAACAGGAGCACAAAGGAAATTAAAATCGAATTAAAAGGTATGAAATTAATGAATAAATGAGCGAATGAATAAACAATTAACGAATGAATGGAATGATAAATAGGATAAGCAAATCAATAATTGAATTCTAATATTTTATCAATTGCAACTAATCAAATTATAACCACGTATTTTAATTTATTGGACGGTGGTACGTATCAAACATCATAATGACGTTTCGCCTTAAAAACATGGGATCTCATGAATAAATTGAGGCGGGTATCCACTGCACTAGGTTAGGGATGTCCACAAACCTCCATAAGTCGAACTCGTTTAAATGAGTGCTTGTGAACTCTTTGTGACAATTCCGTATAAGAAAATTCATTATTTAGGTAAACACTTCTACTAAATCCAAATATGTAGTTTTATAATTGCTCTGGGATTAAGTATTTTTAAATCATTTTATAAACGCACATTATATGAATGAGCAGTAGAAACTAGCACAAGAAATTGCTTTTGCTACTTCAAGGAAAATAAACAGCAAAACAATTATTGAATATTGAAAGAAGAACGTGAGTTAAAAATGCAGAACAATTAAGTTAAAATCTTTAAAAATGCATTTTTAATATTTAAAAATTATGGTCGACAGGTCATCTATGGTGGTATAATAATAATCGATAGAGAATCAATCTGATGCCCACTGTTCGATGCCAGGCCCAACAATTGTTGTCTTTATTCACGTGCATTTACAATTTTAAAAGCACCAGTTACTAACATCGAAGGAAAAAAACGTGTGCGTCTCGGGACGCTCGACAGAAGTGATAGCTTAAACTAATCTAAGTTCAACTATTTAGTATTGAAATTGTTTAACTTGAGAAAAGCTTAGGTTATTACTTAAACTTTATGTATATTATTAATATGTGGGGTAGCAGGAGGTCGTGTAAATAGCCGTCCTAAGCGGTAAACCTAAGTTTAATACCTAAAACTATATTGCGGTAAATTAAAAGAGATACTAGAACTAGACTAGAGATTGAAACTAAATACACATAGGAGAGCTGGCGGGCGAATGATCACATGGAAGCAGCAATAAAATGGCAATAAGTTAGAAGAACGTGCACTTACCTGTAGAACTTGCTAGTGACTGCGCTGCGGGTGTTGGCGATGGTGATGGTGGGGGTGACGTAGATCATGCAGTTTCTACGTACTACATACACTACATGACGTAATGTGCCACCATCTAGGCGGCTAGCGGTAAAACGTTATCGAGCGAGACATGGAACCACGCTTTGGAAACTTGCGATAATTAGTGACTAACAAACTCTTTAGGTGGTGCAATCCCAATAACTCACTACGCATAACATTACTACTCCCGCACGCAACCAATATGATAATGCGAGGAAAGGTTATTTATTAATAATATCTTTTATTGATTAAAAATATATATTTTATCCTTAGTTACAATTCTTGAATTATCAATATTAGAAACACTGAGTAGAGAAGGGAAGCCAGACAGAGTGGCGCCGTAAAACGTTACGTTATGAAGCGGTTTACCCTCCCATAAGAAGTAATCACTTCAAAACCGTGAGAAAACCTAAATACTAGAGAAATATTCTCATAGTAACTTTATTTAAATGTTCCTGCTTTAACATAAAAAATCTCTCGCTAATATGAAACACTCGATATTGCATTTGAACGAGGCAACTCGTTTAATTGAACGTATAGAGAGACTTCTTGTAAATAATTCCCCCAATGGTGGTGGCATAGGCTATTTATTTTGCAAACTTGAATGTGATAGGCGTTCCCGCCAAATAATTTATCAACGAAATGTGTTACATTACATTGCTTAGGGAAAAATTTGTTTGTTTGTGGCGTTTTTTAACACTATTTAAATCAGGTGTTGAACGCTTTATATTGTTACACCCGTGGGTATTAAAAATGCCGATGATTGACGTGAAGAAGTTATAATCGAATTCCACACAGTTACAAATTTCACGAACTCACAACACTGTTGTTTATTTTACTGTGGTTTCGCTTCCTTTTATCGCTCGTTGTTATCGCTTTGTAATTCAAAACTGAACTGCCTCGGTGCGCGCCTTAGCCGCTTAAATACCTACACTAAACGAATAGCAGAAAAATCGTGAATCATCGCTAACTTTCTCGACGTTTAGTTGCTATGACTACTCGATGACATAATTGAGGCGATAAGGTTTATACATGTGTGTGTAAACTGCGATGTTTACACAAACATGCGCCGCGGTTGTTTACGATGCGAACATTATTTGGAAGTCCTGAGAAGGTTGTAGTTGCTTCGAGATATTTCGCGAACAGGATTTTCTATTTTTTCAATCGGGTTGTTACAGGTCGTAACAATATTATTAGTGTGGCGAGTTCGTGCGTTTGTTCACGAGTTAATTTTTTTTTCACTAACGTTGCTTCCTCTTTTGACACTGAATTTTTCGAAATCGGTATAATTTCAAAGTTAAATGTCAGCGTTGATATTTTAATCAAAGGGGATGCTGAACCAGTAAAGGGTTAATTTAATATGTAATAATAAATCTGTAGTTAATTCTGTGAGTTAATTTTTTTTTTAATTTCCCGATAGGCATACTATATGAATGATACCAATCACCAATATGCTATTATTTTTTTATTTGTCTGTCTGTCTGTTTGTATGTACGGATTAATCTCAAAAATGGCTTAACCGATTGTTAAGAAATTTTGTACACTGGATGTTTATGTCATTGGTCAATTGATAGGGTATAAGAAATTTCATTATTACTTTTTTAAATAGTAAAAAAAATAGTTAATTCTTAACTGATTTTGATAAAAAATTTTACAAGGGAATAATATGCCGTTCCTTAATTGATACGGTATATGTATTGTCAACAATATGAGATAAAATCAAATTACGGTGTGTAAATAACTACTGCGTAGTAACAAAGCGTGTGGAGCCGCGGGTACACTGCTTGTATTTTATAAGTCTTTCTCAACATATTTAACTCATTAGTTTTTAATAATTACAAAAAATTTAAGTCCCGACCATAGAAAAGGAAATCCCCTTTTAAGTACACGTTGTCTGTACTAATTATAAGACTTATTTATATCTTTTGAACCGTAATAGGTTGCATTTTGAAATTTTCACAAATATGTGTTACGATATCAGAGATCATAACAAGAATCAATATCATACAAGAAACGTGTTTTATTTTGAAACTATTCTTTGTTTTGCTCTATCGTAAAAACGGTAATTAATAGATACATACAAGCAAGCTACAAGCGAACTTGCTGTACCTATAACGAATACTATAAAATTAAAATAATACATAATTAAATAAAACTGACCATGCGTGAATCAGGCTCGCGGTAAGTACCCCGAACAGAATGAAAGAAAGCCATTTTTTGTAAATACATACCCAAATATATTTTAAGTTAGATAACTTCGACTCGCACTTTACCAATTTTCGAAATAATACAATGTAAATTATTATTTACTATATGAATGAATTCAATGAATAAACACTAGCTGTGACCTGGCAATATTTCGCATATAATTATCGCAGTCAAACACCGAATAGTAACTTAAATAATGATTTTATATGAGTAAATACTAAACTAATAAGTCTATTTTATGTCAATAGCGGGGAATATATGCTTTAAAATAATATTATAATAATTAATTTTGATGAAGTATTAACAGAAAATTTGGAATTGTCACTTAAAACACCTTTGAGATATACAGCCATACATAAAATATGAATTAATATGATCAAGATGAAACGCTTTTCAACAGTATTTTAATTTCATGTTAGTTTCCGTATTATTCTTCATTAGTATTATTTTTCTATCTTTCAGATTATCCGTTAATAACTTATAATCTGTACGAACGCGAACGTAGTAGCCGAATAGATTTTCATTTAAAACAAAATGTTCACAGCTCAGCTGCAGATGTCTTTCAAACAGTTCTATTGTTAATGGATATAAAAAGTGCTGCTAATAAATAGTTGACGTCGAGACATCGTTGTTGTGCAAGTGACATGAATCCAGACTCTGTCGGCCGTTTGTCCTGCCCGCTTCACTACATTTCACCAGGTTTTTGTTCGCGTGTCATGGTGCAGCGATTGTTATTTTGAAGTCCGCTGTGGACAGAAGAAGCAAAAAAACTTCTATTTTACTAGTCTGTTTTGACTGTACCGTCTCTTTGTTAACTTATATCTTTTTGATTATTACTATTATTATTATTTGTCTTTTGTGTAGTTTAATGTTTTAAAATATACTTACTAACTGAATCCCGCTGAACTGAAAAGTGAATATAATTTTGATTTGAATACGTATCGTATGTGTTAAATCTTCCTTATTTTTTTCAACGTATCTTTTTTTTAATTTGCTCTTACTGAAAAGCTTAATTATATTATATCGCTTAGATCCTTCCTCGAGTGCCGTTTTATATTAGTCTAAAACTTTATGATGTACACACTTTTGTTGAAACGACTTGCGCGCCACCTATTACACGTTGGTGATACTATGTCAGAAACCTTCCCATACGTGCCAACAAACTGTACAAAGTTTCAACTCAGTCGGATAAACGATGCGTGAACGCATAGAATACGAAAACACAGACACTATTTTTTGAAGTTATTCTTCTTTTATCGCATTTAGTTTGATTGAGAGATCGAAATTGAGAGAAATTGAGAGATGTGCTCGTATAATCTGAGAAAAGCGCGACATGATGAAGTTAGCCCTCAATGATTATATCCTAAATTCATGTTACTAAATTTTGTTTTTTAATTTTGTTAAACTAATCATACTTTATATAAATAAACATTTCTTTAATTATTTGTTTAATACACATTGAATATATTTAAATATTTTTATATAATTAAAAAACAGTACAATCAATTTCAATTATTATCATTGGACGTTAACTTAATAATTTTGTTGGCACGCGTGATAATGTTTTTGAATTGTTTTTGTTCTATTACTAACTGACGGCCGCTTTCAATAACCTATCTATCTGTTTTTTCTGTTAGTTAATCTATCCTTTTGTACTTACTTCGTTTCAATAACCTATTTATGGATTGTATTTCGTATCTACATATATCAATATCTTATAGCTTGGATAGATAAGTGGGAAGCCGATACCTATTTTAAGTTAAAGATAGTTATTACTTAGTACAAGTATGTACTAATCGGGGATAGTGATATCCTATTTGTTATTGAAAGCGGCCGTTAACAGATAAGAACTTACTTAAGTACTTAACGTACTTTGTTAAGAAGTATAAGTAAATAATCTTTAATATTTGAATTTAATGCTATATATTATTTCACACTTCAAAAATGTTATACATAAATAACTAAGTAATATTATAGATCATACAAAAAAAAAATGCTTCGAAAATGATTAATGGGAATGTGAAAAATATCCATACCAAAAGGACATTTTAGTATTAATTTCTGTATTTTCGATGAAGGTTTTCTTTTTAGTATTAAAAATCTCTTTGGCGTATCGAAATCTGCTAAAAACAAATACTAGCAAGAAAAAGTGATTACATGAAATATTTAAGCCTCGAGATAGGAAATGCTTGTATTAATCACATCTACATGTGTTTTATAAAAAAATTGGGCATGTAACGAGTACAACTTGCACCTTATGGGTTTCGTATTATTAAATAATAATGAATGTTGGTGATATCTGGATGTGATTCCTTCTCTGTACATCTAATGAAAATGATAATAACTGTATAAAATGTAATATTGTAAAAGCTAATTAAAAAAATTAAATAAGATGCTGATAAACCCGATCGAGTTTCTTGTCGGTTCTTCTCGATGACTGGGATGTTTTCCGAACCGGTGGTGGTGTTTTGACATTCATAAGTGCCTTCTTAGAGCCTAAATTCAATAAAAAAATATTTTGATTTTGAAATGATATATTTAAATGGATATTTTTACGATGAGCGAGAAAGCGAAAATCTTTTATTTTGCAGGCCCTTGCATATTCATAAAATTAACAGCAAATATAATTTTAACAAACAAAATATCTACCTTAGTGCCAAATATCAAGGCTCTAGGTCCACGGAAAGTACCCTAGAAGTTTTAATAAACGACCAGTGAGCGGAACTTTTAGTACGAAGGTTCCTCTTGACTGTGTTAATCTCTAGATTGACACATTTTTTTTTTTGCTTTAATAAGAGTATACAATATTCATGTCAACTTTCAATCCGGGACAGACGTACAACCGTTTTTTTATTCATTTTACGTACGGACCCATAATAACAGAAATATATACAACCCACTTGCATGTCGGTAACGATCGATTAATCCTCATCTCTCGATGATGGCCGCTGTTATTAAATCATAATTTACTCACCACCGTGTGACCTACATTATTATTACTGAGTTTGAATAAAATAATAAGAAATAGGCAGCCATATGCCGACAGAAGTGAAAACTTAAAACTTTGGAATATTTTTTTTTAATTTATTTTAAATTTAATTACATATTGTGAACCCATTTTGAATGAATTATTTAATCAAATCGTCCTCCTTAGTCATATTACATCATATGTCCTCAATTCATAATGGATGTCGTGCCATTCAAACTGATCTTCTCTGATCTGTGCGAATATATTTATTGAATGATGAAATGAACTGCTTAGTTGAAGGAGTTCACTTTACTGAACGTGATTGTTTTTTATATCAATCATTATATTATATAATAATATTATTTACCTTTCTCTTATTTATATACACTTCGTATAGGTAATCCTAGGGCATCAGTTAGGTTGTTTTAATTTACAAATATGTGTGATGATTTAACTGTTTTATATTACTTTGTTCATCCTTATATGTTTTTCATCGGCTTTGTTATACATATTATGTACAATCTGTGTAGCCTATCATAATTATTGTTCTTGTCGCAAGTACAAATTATTTCAATTTTTATTATCTCCTAAACTATGTTCCAAAATAACATACTATAATGAGCAAAACTTAACTTTATAAAATTTTCTTCATGACGAAGAAACTTTTATTCGTAAGTATTAATATACCATGCTCTTCATCGTCATTCATTTCTTTATGCTGTCATTTTCTATGGTGTCATTTACCAATTAAAATACTGACAGTAAATTATTACCCAACAGCAAAATAACGACAACAGTTTATAACAATACATTTTTGAAATTAATTCAATAAATTCTCTCTCTCTATAACCTTTCTATGTTTTTCTGTAATAACCTAATACTTTAGTAAGGTAAAAATGACAAAAGATCGATTGCTTTAATGTCCTTTTAATTTTTTTGTTTAGAGATTTTTATATTATTAATACAAATCCGAAAGTGAATTGAAAAAAGATCGATTTTTGAGAGATCGATCCCTTAGACCTCGATTTTTTTGTGAATCGATTCATAAGAGTTCGATTCGAATTGATCTTTTTCGAAATTAATTGTCATCCCTAGCAGCGGCGCGGCCATATTGTCCATCCAGCCTATGATGATCCCCTTTTAATATGATTTATCACTTTGATCTGAGGTCAACTTATATTGGAAATTAAAATTCTTGAAACTCTCCATTTTAACTTTATGAAAAGTTTCAATCATCATCGTTTTACAAACCATAATATACAGACATCAAAAAATTCAGTTAATTCAACTGAAGAAGCTATTTTATAGCATTTTTATCGAACAATTAATGTTCGACGTGATTTTTTAAATTGATACAATTTTTTTATTTATGAACTTATTGAAGTAAAACAAACACTAAATGTTAAGTGAACCTTACCACAATACATTAGTAAAAACCGTTTTCAAAGCGGTTTAGCCGTTTCTGAGATTAGCGCGCACAAACGTTGGCAAACTGACAAACAGACAAAAATTCTAAAAATTCTAATTCTAATTCTAAAATTCTCGAACTCTGTGTAACCGACGGCGGAATAGACGCTACGGTAACCAGCTGTCTGGAAACCAGTGCGTGCGAGCCCCTCTCGCTACGTGTTACCGACCCTGCTCACACCCGAAACTACTAGGCGTGAAGAGGACGAAACATTAAGGTACACACGCAGTGAGGTGCCTTCTTGTAGGCGTGGCGCTGACGTAGCACGGGAGCGGAGAGGACTGGGTCGCTGGCTGGTTGAACACTTGAAGACAATGACACACAGATACCACAATAAAATTTCGCTGTATTCTCTCAAGATACAATTAAATTCTTCTTAATACTATTTTCTTAGTACTATCTTCTTAGTACTGTTTCTTCCAGTCTTGATTCTTGAGTCTTGAGTCTTCAGTTTGTGGCACCTGGGTGTGCCAGTAGGCCGCGACGGCTAGACTTTTATTTCACCGTTGGAGCAGGACGGAGCGATAGCGTCTATCTCTCTACTACTCTAGTATTACCAAATATGGTCATGGCGTGCTACCGCGGTGGCGCGTCGCGGGTGCATTATTGCTGTCTCTATCTACGTTATTATTATTATTCTATACAATGTTCAATAAATTGTTAATATCTCTAAATATACTTATTAAATCACTATGAAATATGTCTTATGTTATTACGGACATAAATACCTACATAAAAACACTAAATACAACATTAAGGGTTAATAAACATCGTAAATATCAAACAATAAACTTTACAACCTTAAACGGCCTAAAACACGTTATGTACGCACTATTAAACGTTACAAATATTATACAACACACATAGTAGGCTAACTATCCTATACGACATTAAACATTACATATAACTGTTATAAAACACAGATTATTGATTAGATATAAGTTCAATACTTTAGGAGACAATTTCTACGATATTATAAGCATTTTTACAAGTTATTCACTATTCTTATATACCTACAGGTTACAACATTCTATTTAAAACATTAAATCGCCGATCGTGTATACAAATTCTTAATCCCTACAACTCATATCTACTATTATGATTTCTATCATCACGCTTAGCCCTACGCGTCGCTGACAAATTCAAATCATTGTTTTGGGTTCTACTGCGTTGATAAAGGCCCCCAATAATAGTTTTTCTCATATATCTTCTATGTACAGACATCGATCAGTTACATTTTGACTATATTTATAGATATAGATAATTTAATTAGATTTCTTTTTAATTAGAATTCAGCCATAACTTCTTTGTTTATGAACCGATTTAGATTTTTTGTTGAAAATTGAATACATCAAGGGTTGCTTCACCAGACTTGGGTTGTCTTGTACTGTGCTTACTATCAGATATAGTGCAATAAACAATCATTTATCCAATTACGTCTACTTTGAAGAAAACTTGATGATTTATTCTGTGAAATAATTATATTTACTTAAAGCTCGTTTAAATACCGTTTTGTAACGAACAAGTCGATACTACATTAAACATATCTCATTTAATTTTCAAATACATCACTTGGATTTCAGTGAAATCCAATCTCAATATAGAAATACAGAGTACTCGAGCACTCATCGCAAACATAATTGAATAGAGATTTGATGCGTCTTCTAAGCCGTCCTCTAGAGTAACTTTGGGTCAAATAATTAATTAAATTTAGGTCTCTTACCCCGGGGATACGTCGACTGTTACATTCTGAAGGTATGAGTACAGATCTTTACTGATAACATTTTATTTAATCGAGACCGTACTCGGGTAACATGAGTAATTAACAAATTAAATAATATAATCTATTCTTTTTTTGATAACGTTTGAAACGATGAAGAAGTCGTTATATAAACTTATACTAGCCACCCGCACCAGCTTCGCACGTGTACAATTTAGAAAGAAGTATATTAAATGTTTAGAAAAGCCTGATTTAGAGATAATAGCTTTATTATAGCTAGTTCATAGCTACATAACTGCCCCATTAGTATATTGGTCTTAAACGCGACTGCTATGCTCGAGGTCCTGGGTTCGATTCCCAGGTCGATCAAAGTACTATTGGGTTTATCTATGAAATTTTCAGTAGCGCTTGGAGTTTGGCTTTGTGCCCAGTTAATGGCAATAGGCTTGCCCCCTATTACATGGCACCTAAAATATACTTTGGTAACAGATTTTCAACTTCAGGGTGGTAGCTAACCAGGCGGGCATTAGAAAAAAACACTACCACCGTGCTATGGTTTCATCACCATTGTTTTCCTTCAACGAGAGTTCAGGCTCATTGCAGGGATTCGAACTCACGTCAATCGACGCGGAGTCCGTAAACACTACCAACTGAACCATTATTGCTTATTTTAACCTATAACCTATCCTGTTAATATACCTAATCGATATTTACTTTAAAAGGTTTTAAAATAATTTATTTAACCTTAACCATACAAAATACAGTGCACAGAACTTAAAAAAAATCCTAGATCAAGTTACATCGTACCTTAGGGGTCTACACAAATTTCAATGTTCGTTACACAGGAGATAGGCAAGCCGAAGGTATATTAGGGTTGGGAAAAAATAATGTCACCAGTACTAATTGTCCTGAGACTAGGGGACTGCGGGCGTCGCTCGACCGAGAAATTGTATTAGAACCGCAATAACGCTGCGCATGTTATGCTACACTAGAAAGAACTTATTTATCTTTCTCTTATATGCTTTGCCTTCTTTAAACCTATCTCTTAGATGTCAAAATTTGCCAAAATGACTCAACGATACTTGATTGACCATCGCTTTAAAATATTTAGTATATATTTTAACCCACAAATTTTAGTGGGTTAGTCTTTTAGTTATGAGAGTTGTGAGGTCAGGATAAATTTTTAAATCTTTATATGATTAGTGTTTGGTCATAAGTTTCGCCTTATGTTAAGGGCCGATGTGGCTCAAGATGGTAACACACGTAAGCCGAGCGAGCGATTGGACTCTCAAATGAAGCTGTTACAACACACCTACAGGTGCTTCAACTTAAGGATTTTAGCTAACCAGTCGTCATTAGAATATGCTCTACCAGCATGCTATAGGCTTACTACGATGTATTTTTGCAGTGGAAACTGGGATTCATAGCAGGCATTCGAACTCACGTCGATTGACGCGATGTCCGTACACGCTACTACTGAGCCATTATGAGCTATTAGTCATTCCAATGATAGAGTCAATTAAAAGCTTTCATTATCATAACCCGTGAGCGAGCATGAAAATGAAATTAATAAAGTATATAAATATAGATTTGCCTTAAGTAAACTTTACCAATATTTAAATTGAAACGCTCAGATAATAATGAATCGACGAAGATAATAATATAGAGATAAATATAAAGATTGTAGGAAAAGGCCTAGACGGTGCTTCACGCACCCTGGAGGCTTACTCGAATTTCAACGTTCGTTACACAAGAGATAGACAAGAACACGCGATAAGGGTGACACAAAAATAATGTCCCTAGTTGTAATTGTTGTGGGACCGAGATCGCCGTTCATATAAGAAAATATATTGTGCAATTTATATAACAGAACAAATACTTTTCCAATTTATTTATTTACGTTATTTTATAGCATCAAAAATGGACTCTAAGAGTTACTTGGGGAATGTATTCAGTCTAATTTCCTTTTTTTAAGAAGTAGTTAACGGTCGAGCTGTCCACTTGAGGTTGTCATAATAGCTTCTCACCTAGCCCTCACAATCTTACTGATGTGATGTGGCCGAAGATAATGTGACATGCTAAGCCTAGTGGGAGAGGAAACAGGCTCTCGAGCGCAGCTGCCGAAACACACCTGTAGATGGACCTTGGTGACAGATCTTCAGCATAACACAAATTACCATTCCGCCATGCTATAGTTTCATCAGCATGTATTTTTTCACCGAAAGTTAAAGCTCGTAGCATGAATTCTAACTTACTTCGATCAACGTGGAGTTCGAATACGCTGCCAACTGAACCATCATTTCTTAAACCAAACTATACTTAATTTCCTGATTAGTATACATGCAAATTTAGCACACATGTATAAAGCATGTTGACATGTCGATATCTGATGAAGATTAAATTAGAAAGTTGTGTGTACTAGTGTGGACCACCTAACATACGTTTCAATGTAGAACGCAGCAATAGGAAGGAACACTGTTAATTTAGTCAAAGAAAAATGTCCACGATGGTACTTTGGTAGTCAAATTCAGTACAAGTTCTACCAATATTAAACGATTGTTACGTATTCGTATAGGAGTTATAATAATAAAAAACCGATGCGTTCTTTACTAATATTATGTTAAGAGTACACTTCATTGTTTTGTTTTTTTTTTTTTAAATGTTTGTAGCACAAGGCAAAGCACAGGTCTCTGTCAACCTTTAATGGTTGAACACTGTAACCATTTTTATTATAATACACAAATTAATAATTTCTCCATCTACTTTTTATTTAATGACAACTTCATTCATCCACAATTCTGCCAAAGTTATGTCAATATAATCTTTTTCCATTTATTATACTTGCAATTTTCAAACATAGCACTAAAAAAATGGTGGCTCCCGTATTAAACCTAAAACGCATGTTCCTAGTTATTATTTATAATTCACTTCACTTGTTCACAATAACCAAACTACATCACGTAAATGTTGCCAAAATTATACAATATAGGGCCAAATAACATAACTTTATGAATTGAAATAAAAACCACTACATGGCACCCCAGTATCCCATCAAAAACTGCAATTAACTATTTCAAATTACCATAAATGTTTCTTTTCTAAAACTAGTTACTAAAATACAACTTTTAGATATATTCTTCCTTTTGATGCCAAAAATAGCGCGGGCTATAATAAACCTATTTGTATATTTGTCGATAGCCCAAGTTTTGTCAATAATAGAAGTAGAATTACTATCCAATCATTTTCTAATAAACTGAAATTTTTATGTTTTTAGAATTATATGAATATAATACAATTTTCTTGATCTAAGTCCAAAATTCTGCTAATGTTAGTCAGATGACCCAGTTTTGTTGATCGGTGGAAGACGTCGTGGAACATGAAACTAAAAGAAACTTGTCTTACAATTAAAATATTCTGATCATCGCATTTCCCTATTCCCCATTCATTTGTAAACAGAACGAAATCGAAACAAGTAAGTTCTAAGTGAACTGAATTTCAATACTTCTACTTTTTACCAAAGATTTCATTGTTTTCTCTTGGAACGGTGCCAAATGGATTTAACATTGCCCGAAGATTGATGTCTTGGTTCTACGTAAAAACTAAATGAGTGATGTTAATGTACTTCTAATAGATGTTAAAGCATTAGATAATAAAGGGAGAATTTTACGAGGGCTTTTTCTTGTTACAATAACAAAAATAATTATAATCCGTGGAAAGAAAAGTTATTGTCTTACTTTAGGATAATGTTACATTGTTATTGATTTTTCAACATTTCTTTTGATAGGCATTGTCTAACTATCTGCTACTTTCAAGTAGTAATTTCTTTCTGATACTTAGTTGCACTTGCGATCTAGGTTTAGCATGTGTTTATTTTATATTTTGTTTTAATAAATTGACTCTAATCATCGTGTGAAAGTGATCAAACACAACATTATCCGCCAAATCATTCTATGTCTAAAAAATTAAAATTCTTGTCGAGTACCTAATGAAAATCCAGCAAGAATGAAGCTTTAACCTGAGCTAGTTATGTCACTATCAGAAGAAAATCTTTGCATAGTTTCTTATAATAATCTCCAAGACGAGACTATAAAACATTCTGAATACGGTATAACTACAAAAAACTAAATTAAGACCCTTCTATGCAAACAATATACCCGAATGAAACCGAATGGCCTTTTGTTGGATTATAATGGTATGTTTGCATTGGTTGGCGCAAATAAACCTAGAATACGTATACTTTAAGCGATGTAATATTTGCTCGCAAAATGTGTGAATAAGAATTTCTATTCGGCTCTATTGTGTCAAGAAAGGATTAATTAAATTATTTAATCATTTTATGTAGATACCAAAATCTATAAGGAATATGTAGGAATAAGATGGTAATAATAGTGAAATAAGAGATATTATGTTTATTCAAAGATTTTTTTAATTATGATGCAGACTATAGTTTTGTAAAAATATTGATCTATTGAATTATTATTTTTATACTTTTTTTCGATAAAGTTACTGTACAGCTAGTACTCCATGGAAATTATGGTGTAGTGCAAAAACAACAGCGACCGTCGGTGATGGATTCTATCGGCAGTCATCGATTTCATGACGGCCTGGTGAAATGCCTCTTCACGCCTAATTAAAAGGACCCAATAAAAAGGAGGGAACAACACGTTCGCTTGCCAAGTTCGGTGAAGCTGTAAGAGTCGCAGCGGCTTCAGGGCCCCTAAGGTTGACAGTATAGTAAAAACAAAAAAAAAAAAAAAAAAACGTTGGCTTGCAAACCACTCCAAATTTGCACAGTACAGCAAAGTTAAGTATTTAAGATCTTCATTGTTCGTACCGTGATGGGTGCTACCGTGTAATTGTGGCTCCGAAGATCAGTTCGCATGTTTCCAAATTTCAAATTCGTGCATTATTTGTATGGTGTTGTTTTAGAGAAACTTATGGGTAGATGACGTACATGTACCTTTATCACACAACACATAGGCTGTATTGAGGCTTAGAAGGCAATGCATACCCCGTTGGTATGTCGATGCGTTCTAAATGCTTCTATTTCGGATTATATTCTACACTCTTCCGAACGGTGTGTAGAAGAACTATTGCAAAGCGAGGATCCTCCGACCAGACGGGTGTTATGTCTGGCGGGCAGCTGCCCAACGGTTGTAGTCGGGTTCTTGTATATACACTCAATTGAAGAGTTAATTTCTATAGCGCGATGTACGATGCGTCTTATGTGGCTCGATAGATGTCGCCACATCACTCCCCTCCGAGACCGGAGGTCGATAGCAGGTTGAGTCGTCCATACATCTTGTGATGCTTGCCGGGCCAGTGGAATGTTCCAGTGAGTCGGAACTAGATGCCGCATAGTTCACGGTGAGTTGGAACTGTCTGCGGTGGTGCCCCCCAGTGAGTCGGGGTGATGCTGCAAGAATGCTCCAGTGAGTCGGAGTGTTGCAGTGCTGCGTAGGGACTGGCTGCTGCGTCGACCAGGAGAGAAGTGTGTCTCTGCTTGCTGACCGGCCGAAGGGCAGTGTGCTGTGCCAAGGTCGCTGAGAAGGCTGTGGGTGATGACCAGTAATGCGCGTCCGCTGCATGCTGGTGGTCAGGATAACCGAAGTAGCCGTGTGGATGCTGGCTGGCTGTATGACTCGCTACTCGAAAGCTTGTGGAAGTGATAATGACGTCACGATGTAGCTGTGCGAAGAAGGTTGCGCTGACATTCACGCTCGGGGTCACCAGTGTAGAAGAACTATCGAAAAGGGAGGATCCTCCGACCAGACGGGTGTTATGTCTGGCGGGCAGCTGCCCAACGGTTGTAGTCGGGTTCTTGTATATACACTCAATTGAAGAGTTAATTTCTATAGCGCGATGTACGATGCGTCTTATGTGGCTCGATAGATGTCGCCACAGGTGAATCCACCGCCCCTACACAACCATGTATCGCAAAATAATGTATACAATATTTTTTTTTTATCTTAGTATTATGGCCATTAACCCTTTGGGTTACATCGGCCTGGCTAAATTAACACATAATATTTAAAGTAACAATCAGTGAAGTTGCATACCGAAAGGGCGTCAGTACTGCGAGGTTTGGACAATATAGTATAGAAGGTGCCCGGATTCGACATATTGAAACCAAGAAGCCTTATCAGACTTTTTCTCTCTGTTTTTTTCCGGACAAATTCCTTTAAAAAGTGATGCATATGTTGGACTTTGTCGCATTGTTGACAATTAGGCGAAGTACGTTTTTTCATCATATAACAAAATTTATTCAAGGTCATGTGCCCGGAACGCTACCTATGAGCGATAACAATTTGGTTTCTGAACATTTTCACATTTGTGCAAATAAATAACTAAACCAATATATATAATACATATCTTTTACTTACTAATATTTGAGTGATTAGACCTTGGAAATTACATCCACTGTCGCGGCACGCTCGCTTCGCTTCACTCGCAGTTCCAACCTAACCTAATCGAATGTATACCTCTTTGTTTTTGTATTATATCCTTACATAAATACTTTTAATTTAAATATGTTTTTTTTTTCTTTTAAAAGAATACAGATTAATAAAATGGCTACAAAATATGTGAAACTTAATAAAGAAATGAAATGTTTTAAAGTCATTCTCTCAAATATTGTCATTTCGCAATAAAGTGACGCCTTCCTATCAATTATTGCCCACTGAAAAAAGCTTTCGGAAACCAGTTAGCGTGCCAACAGAACACCTCAATATAGTATGTTTGGTGTGCAAAAGATTCTTTAGTACAATGCCATACGATTGTTGAAATGTAGAATCCAATCTGAAGATAAGAATCCAATCCAAGAAGGTAGATAGTGGAATAAGGTCAAACAACTTTTCAGAATACTCGTCAATCACTATGATACGTAAGTGCGATAAAACACATTCAGCGAGGCAAATTGGTAAGTTCTTAGTAACGTCTATATCATTCACAATTCATATAACCCACAATCTGTAAACGTGATAAATTCTTACATAAGACTTTAATCCTTTCTTCGGGGCAACAAAGACTAATATACAATTAAACGGAACTAAAGAAGCGTAAAGATATAAACTTGTATAGTTAAAAGTCATCACAACTGAACATAAAGGCGTGAACTCGTTTCCAGTGCAATGGGAATGTTCCCAGAGCAAGAGCTGCAAGTTGTAATGAATTGACTAAGTTTGTTCATCCGGATACTTTTCATCGTAGAGCGAACAAGCTGAGTGCCAGTTCGATGCGATGCACGACTGGGTGAACATTGCTTTGTGCAAATACAAATCCTAAAGAAACGTAGAAATTAAAAAAAAAACTACCTATGTGTACGCACGTATGTAATAAAGCAAAACGAACTCCAAATAATTGATTTATCCCGCCTGTTAACAACATAATGGATTTAGTCATCAATAATATAAATTAATTTTACTGATTATTATTTTTATACATTATTTGAAAGAATATAAAATAATCCGTACACCTTAATAAAAATAAATTGACAAAATGAATTCATATTATTTTCATTGATGGTTTAGCTTACTTCATCATACACTGTTAATTTTACTTTCTACTAAACGCGCTAAAAGATGAATAGGTTCAACGTATTAACTCAACATTTGTAACAACTTTATTAAAATGTATCATATAATTGTTGATAAAATTATATTATATTTTACCACATATTTTTCAATTAACGCAAGTAAATACTCCAAACCCTGGAAGGTTTAACAAATTGTGGCCGCGATTTTGGGATTGGACACCATTTGTTATTGTTAAAGTGTGCAAGGGCACACATATATTATGGAGAAAATGATAAATGAGGGCATTATTTACCATAAACTAATAGTATGAATATTGATAAATCAAATCTGAGCATGTAGTTAATAATTATTTAGACTGAATTTGAGGATAATTAGGTACGTGGAAAATGAAAGTTAAAAATAAAATATTCAGTTTAGGTCCCTAACAAGGCACTTATGAACGTCAAAACTCTACCATGATATATAGAATGAAAGTGATGTCTGGTAATTACTCCAATCCTGTATATCTAATAAAAATAATACATTTATTAACTGAAAATATTCATTGCATTCTCAAAAAATATATTAAGTATTGATAAACCCGATCAGGGTTCTTGCTAAGCCGGTAGGCCTGATGACTGGGATATCATCCAAAATGGTGATAGATAGGTACTGTTTTATGGTTCATAAGGCCTCTTCAGGACCTAAATAAAATCAGTACTTTTTTATAATTATTCATCACAGCGTTCGTTCATTGTGAAAATTGCTACGTGATTGTTGTGCAATTTTGTTGAGTGTAATGTAGTCTTGAATGTATGAGATCTTGGTAGCTTTTTTAATAGCAAGTCCAACCTAACGTAGCCTAGAATTTGGATATTTGGTTATAGCAATATTTAAATGAAATTAAAAAAAGCCTTTAAAAATTGTAATGCTATCAAATATTTCCTTTTTTACATTTATTATCTTCAAGCAGCAATCTTACTGAAAACACGGAAGATCTACAACTTTTTATTTGTTCTTATTTGATTCAAAATGCGAAAGCGAGTTAAAAATAATACCTTAATGTTTCAGATGTATTACATTTTAAATTGAATCGTCTTTAAAATAACAAGAAGATGCTTTTAAATCTGAGAAACAAGTTGTAGTGGTGGTAGTGTCGTCTGCAATTAGCGTAAACACCGTCGACCTACAATCGTGAGGATACTTCAACTACGCGCTGCTCGTGAGCTCTCTGACTGATACATTGTGTTATGCGAAGGCGATTTATTAACATTGTTACAAAAAATCTAGTTTCGATTCTCAGTCACTAATATAATTAAGTATATATAAATTAATAAAATATAAATGTAATTGTAAAATTTCATAAATGTTTTTTTTTTTTAAGATTAAAAACATTTACTTTTAATTTTAATTTCAACAATAATGCTTGACAGAATAAATATTAGATACTAGATCATATATTACTACTAAATGAAAAGTAGAAAGAAATTAACGAACTTCGTAAAAGATCAACAATTATATCTATGTTTGTACATATAAATGGTACATTCATATTTGTATGGTAATAGCTTCTCATATGTATATAATTGTTATTATAATAATATAGCTAATCTATATAGATTACCCCAGTAATAGGGTCGTATAAGTCGGTCGTGTAGTTTCAGAAAAAAATGCTTGCATACAGACATATTTGGGAGACAGAGAGCCTTCCTTTTTTAAGTCGATTATAAAACTAATTAAGAAGAACAATTTGCTTTTAAAAAAATAGAACGAGGTAAAGCCATTATCTGTGTTCAAATTCTGCAAGATATTGATTTCACAAAGCGCATTTTTTTGATTATGTCTTCTGCCTATGTAGTCAATTTGGCCAATGTCAAGTATCCATTCTGCATTTACATCCTTGTTGCTGATAATTTAAATATAATATATGTTGGTACACCTTATAATAACAATATTAATATAAGCCTATAAGTATTCCATTTCTGCGCAAAGGCCTCTTCCAAAGGAAAGGTACGGGATAAATTGTATTGGCGATTTTAATCACCAAGAAATCAAGAGTTCTATATTTTTCCCACATACAGTGGTACTACAAGAATAATAATTGAAGTGTATAAGTACACTTAAATTCAATTTAAAAATAATGGATATATGAAAAATAATTCGCGCTGTATTTACTAAATGTAATATTTTTTTTTATTTTAATTAAATTTTTAATCATGTTATAAATAAATCATGTATGAAAACTGATAGTTAGAAATGATAATGAAGAAAATTGTTTTCCATAACAGCCAAGCGATCTTCACTAAGACCGCTACCTAAGTCCTCGACAGTAAATGTAGGGGAGAACTATGGGCTACGTTCGTTGGGACCTTTCATCTGACATACTGAGAAACAGTTATAAAACTTACACTTAACTTCAGTGTATTTGACTACTTTAAGCATTTATAATTGTCTTTACATAATCGCATTTTACAATAAATAACTAAATTAATAACTATTATACTTATAGTAATAAATCTAAATTGTCTCCCCAAATTATTTTTTGTTTTCAACAAACCTTCAATTGATATAACTAAACTATATTCATATTTAACAGCTGGAAAATGTTTATGTTTCAATGGGTTAATCTCAGGAACAGTAGTTTGATTTGGAAAATTATTTTTTCGTTCGATAGCATGTTGTTGAGAAAGGTTCACTAAAGAGCAAAGCAAAAATTTTATGTGATTTAATTGTGAGGTAAAACTGTTATAAGTAATAGTCGAGTTTCTTACAGGTTCTTCTCGATGTCTGGGACGTTTTCCGAACCGGTAGTAGTGTTTTGATGTTCATATGTGCCTTCTTAGGGCCTAAATTGAATAAATATTATTTTGATTTTGAGTAAACTATAATTCAAAAGTACAACAACAATTTAAAATATAAGCATTTTAAAATTTTGTTAATTTTTCTATATACTTTCGTATCATCGTATATATTATTTCCCAAATGTGTTTTTTTTTTCCTGGAAACGCTAAGTCTCCGCTTATTCTTTGCAGGCTTTATCATCCTATTATAAAACTCTTACAGAGTTATACAAGACAGTTACGGACAAAACTAGACTTCTTCGAAGGGTTGTGTCGAATAACAGTTCTGTGGTCCTGTTTAAGAGTTTTCCTTATCAATATTGTAACAAACAAACAAGTAAGAACTCTAATATCAATGAATGAAACTTTGAGCCCTGTAAGCTAACGTTGAGTTAGCTACTGATATAATACTATCTAATAAGATATACATAAATGACACAAGTAAAATAATTTAAGAAATTGTAGAGAAACATAAAATAAAATCAATTTAACTTTTTTATAATAACTATTTTACACCAGTAGCATGGATGATTTAATTAACAATTACAACTTATAACTTATAACTCTTGTAAAAGTGAATCTTAACCTAATCTTATCTACTGTGTTTTATTTCACAACTAACACACTCTCTCTGCATTACTTATAATGCAGTACGTACACAAATCTATACTTACTAATTATAATATAATAAAGTGGAAGAGTTTTTGTGTTTGTTTGTTTAAACACGCTAATCTCTGAAATTACCAGTTAGATTCGAAAAATTCTTTCTGTATATGATAGTTACATTAGGCTAAAACTTTCAGGTAGTTAGTTAAGTAAGTCAGAAGTGGAAGGCCTCGCGAAGCGCTTCATCCGTGTGGTTGGAGTAATGTTAATGATACGTAAATGCAATGTTCATTAAAAACATTGGCCCTTAGTATATTTAAAAAAAAAATCGGTTGTCTGTAAAGTCGGTTTACTGTCGATAGTTGAACGTGAGAACGTCATAAGAAAATACTGATGGAATGGTATCATTTTTCAAAAGAATATTTTAATTTTATTTATAGTTTTGTCAATTATAGCATAACCTACAATCACTGCACTAGCGGACCGATGCTATTTATTTTAATGATGAAAACACGAATATTCGACAATATATCACTGAACATATATTTAATATCGAAAGAATCATTACCTTTATGGCCGCAATTATCGTTGCTATAAACAATTGACACCACATTCACTTTTTACTGCACTTCATACTTGACGAAAACATCTAAATGTATTATTGTATAGCAGCTGTCCACGCGGACGCATCGCTCACTCAAGTAGGAGAGAGACAGAAGTCGAACGCTGCCGAACGCGGAGGCCGATTGTGCCTCTTTGTCGCTCGTTCCGCGCTCTCGCTTGCACTTCAAGCCTTAAATGGAACGCCTCAGAGCGAGGTAACGCCGCATGAGTCATGTTTTTTCGTGCGTGCAGCCGGCTCCATCGAATTATAAGACGTTGTCATGTCAAAAAAGGCGATAGTATATGCCTATCTCTTATATATAAGCCACAATAAGGTATTTTGCGATTTTTCTTTTGTTGAAGATTAAAAATTGTTTTAAGAGCATTATATTTTTAGGCATGGTATATTAATACTTACGAATAAAAGTTACTTTATCATAAAGACAATTGTATTGTCCTGTATAGCATGTTATATGGACAAATAGTTTAGGAGATAATGGAAAATTAAAATTATTTGTACTTACGAGAAGTGAGAACAATTTATGATAGGCTACACGAGTGCTCTAGCGGTGCGGTATTTGTCGTAGAACCGTAAATAAATCAAATCTATACCTATAATAAAAGAGTTGAAATCTATAGGTACATTGAAGGTATTTGAGAAAAATATCAGGGTTTAGAATCATGGACCGAATACATTTAAATTTTGACGAAACATAAACAAAGTGGTTAAAATTAATGTTTTCGTTAAAAAAAAGGAATAAATATTTTTCATTACGAATCCCATCTGTTGATGCTAATGAAAATATATTCAAGGCGCCATCTATTAACAGTCTGATTAACTAACATACCTATTTGACATGTATTAGTTAAATTGCTTAAATTCTATAATTTAATAAATATTCGCACTGGGTCAGCTTTTATAATTACATAACTCAATATTATCTTAAAAGCTTCTAGGAACAAATATAAACAATAAATGACTCTCCACCTTTCTCGAGTTTCTGAAAAACAAAACAATTATTCATAAGAAACCGAGCAGAAAGTCCAATTATAAACATCTCAACAAACCATCTGAAATACTGAAGAATTTATCATAAATTAAATCTCCATATAAATGAAATAATAACTTTTATCTCGAACACAAAGTGGTCGCCGTTTTAATAACGTCAGCAGCCTTATAATAAAGCTTTTAATTCTGAAAATAGATAAAAGATAATATCTAAGAAGCTTGGATAAAGGAAGAAAGAAAATTATGAAAGACATGCTTAAGAGAACTTGTCAGGTGACAGCCACGAACAGAGGGCCGTGTACTTAGTTGAATAAAAGCTCTGTGAACGTTCTGTGCGTTGTACTGGCAGAATTAGTTAAATGGATTTTGCTTAACAGAAAAATAATACGTTGGTTTTCGCTTACTACTTACCGTTCATGTAGGTACACTGAAATGGTTCTATGTACAGTGTTTATTTTATGAAATTGATGAGTTTATATTTATAATATTGACAGCTTCAATTTACGAAAAAAAAAACAAATTTAGCAGGTATATATTAAATGGATTAATTAAATGGTATGAATTTTTACTAAACCATGTCACGACCTAAATAATAATGTACACTGCACACTCGAATAAGTATTACTGGAATGGGCTCGAATAAGTATTAAAACTCACGATTTTAGCTAATCGTTACGGCGTGGTGTGTAATAGTTATTTTTCGTGACCATGGCAAGCGTATAATTCAAAAGATCGAACGAAGGATGAACGCCGCGTGACTAAATAGTCAACATCACGTGTCAACGAATTGAAGAGTAGTATTTGAGTGATTTTCATCGGGATGTACGAAGTGTCACAACGCCATGACGCGCCTGTGATGCGTCGTTCATGCTTGGACAACTCGCAATCTACTGCTTGCGTGCGAGTTGATACGATGACTTTACAGAGATAACAAGTTAATGCATATATACGGAACTCCATATAAAAAAATCCCAATCGCACGAGATGATGTGATGCTGGCCAGATATCAGGTTGATAGGTGAGCGACGACCTTATAACGCCGCGTACGGACCAACCTAACGAAGACAAACGAAGGCGAACCAGTAGGTTTTGCGATTGCACTCATTTATCTTCGCCATCGTATCCACACAAAGATATCACAAACGCAAAGTTCCGACGTTCGGTGAACTACAGTGAAATACCTCGAGACTCGCTTATTGACACGACGAAACACACGAACTATTCTTTCTTCTTCTTTTCTTCTCCTTATGTATAAAAATCGAAGTTTGTATGTATGTTCCCTATGGATTCTAAAACAGCGCAGCAGACCGTGGCTGAGTTTATACTTATAAATTAATACTTACTTTTAGGTACTTAAACCCACTTATAAAATAAGAAAGCTTAAACAATTATAATCTACTCAATTTGTGTTTGAGGTCCTACAAATGAGTTTTTTTATTTATGAAGAATTCTTAATTTCAACATATTATTGTTTGTCCAATCTATTGCACGCAAAGACGTTTTATAAAATTACACTGTATTAATTGGAAATCCACTCTTTAGTGTCGTTGAATGTGTTTTTGCTCTTTTCTTCTTTGATGTACCGACGAACATTTGGGTAAATCCAAAGGCGTAGCCTATTTTCGCATTTGTTTGGTTTGACTAAAACGTCGACACCTACTCGTTATTGTTTGTTAATTAGCCTTCGCTTGTTTTTTTCTCCTTGTCTGTATAAGGCATTAGAACTGATTAAATATTTTTCCGTTGAATATAAAACGCGACAGTTTAATGCATGTTATGGGAAATTATACCGAATAAACTGCTTTTTAGCACTTAAGTCACACATCTGCCATATATATATATATATATATATATATAAATAGAATGCGAGTCATAAGATCAGGTAGATAATAAATACAATAAATATTCCAAATGTCTGCTAAACTAACGCACATTTTCCCATTACCCCCCATAGATATCGAGTGACCGTCAGCCTGCATATCGCTCGTTATAAAAGACAAGAACGCAGTAATAACTGAGATAAGAATAATAATACATCTCTATACTTAAAACAGCTTGTCTTCGCCCACGTTCCCTTTTAACTCGAATTCGAAGAGATTAACTGAGTACTCAAAAGGAATATTTTCAAATAATCACGTTTTCACAAAGTGATAGTATTATGTTAAAGATGTCAGAACATTTCCTGTATAAACGTTTAGCATTTGTTTTCAGCAGGGATGGTAGTCGTACCACTTTTCTGATACACGTACCTTTATTATGCTTAAAACTTTGTTAAACTAGATTTTATTACAGAATAGCACAGTTTTAATACTAGAAATAGACTTAAATTAGTCATACCGTGTTTTAGACTTAGTAAGACTAATGAAAGTTTTTTAGGTGATAGCGTTATGGTCTGTAATAAGATCCCGAAGCACATTACTGATTTACCAGACAATAAGTTCAGTGACCATGTCAAGCAGGTTTTACTGTTAAAAGGTTATTAAAAGGCGGATAATTATATGAATGGTTGTGATATCTGGAAGTGACTCCCTCTCTGTGCATTCACTATATTATTTAGTTACTATTATTGTATTATATTAGACGTTATTTTATTATATTAATAAAATTACAAAAAAAGAAGTTAAATCCAATCGAGTTTCTTGCCGGTTCTTCTCGATGTCTGGGATATTTTTCGAACCGGTAGTAGTATTTTGACGTTCGTGAGTGCCTTCTTAGTATTTAAATTGAATAAAGTATTGTGCTGGTAAGCAATAATACTAATTTTCAATATCGATCAAGGCCACAGATGTTTTTTTTTTTCACCGAGCAGCTAAGTAAAGGTCGCCGTACAGGAAGGAAGAAGGAACTAAGTCCATGGTGTTTGCTATTTGATTGAGGTTACCAGGTTTATTTCTTTCAAATACCAACTTTTAGCGACATCTGTACCAAGATTATTAGGCCATTATTCACCATATTTTTGATACAGCGTACTACCTAGGCGCAAATGAAATGCTTTCTAGGATTTCCGCTGTACCTATTCACCAATTGTGAATTTTCTTTCACCGTGGTATGGTGTATGGTATCAATCAATCAATATGGTGTTAACGTAACTATATTGTATTTTCCTTATAGCGCAGTCATTTAGCCGAGCTCGTATGAAAAAAGCGACATGTCTTATGTTACCTTGACCGACCAAACACAATAAAGGATTCAGCGTGTGTTCATAGCAAATAGAAACGTTCATAACCCCATAATAAGTTCCCATGTTATGTTGTGTTTGTTTAGGATTAATACTTTATTTCGCTTTGTATGAGAGAAACGACCGGTCAATAATTTAAGCTTCGTTACATTAGGATAAAAATAATTTGTTTATTTATACACCGGTGATAACCGGGTAGGGTATGCTTCAGGTTTAGACGAGACGTTTTGCCCTTAAGTTCATCGATTTACAAATATCGAATAAAAAATAAAGAAATCTCTTTTATCTGCATATAAATCTTTCGAATTCCGTGGCTTGAGGGTCGAATTAATGATTCTAGATATCTTTGAAACCCATTAGATAACGAAAATTTAGAATATGGAATAATTTAGTAGTACGTGGAGATAGTTTAATAAAGCCCAATTAACAGGCCAACAGGAAAAATAATAGATAGATAACGTAATAACAAATATATTCTAGTAAAAGGACAAACAATTTTGTGTGTGATGTACTTTCGTTACTAATCGACTATGCAGTACAAACTAAAGCTACGTATTCACTAGAGACATGTGAGATTGCTAGGTAGTGTGTGGATGCGTAGCGAAGCTGCTGAGTGGAGCGAGGATGTGAAGCATTCCAGTAACATTATTTTCCCATACCATCTTGCTCGCATCTCTCGTACACATTAATCGCTGACATTTCTCGCTTTTTTGTAAGTACGAGTACAAATAGCTAGTGACTAGCCCTTTTCCACCAGAACTGCGCTAAGTGAGGCTAGGAAAATGAAGTAACCCTATTGGTGGAGTTTTTCCGCGCACTGTCTAGCTACCTCGCATATTTCTAGAGGATATGCAGCTTTGGATGTAGGTTCACTCATCGACCGGTACAATTACAATGGAGATAGCTTTGCGTCAGTTTATGAAGGCCACGGTGGCCTTATAATGCGCACAAACGGACCGCCTGTATCCCCGAAGGGATAGGCAGAGGTGTAGTAACGGATACACACAGTTCGCCGGGTATGTTTTAGGTCCCATGTAACAGGGTTGAGTCTATTGCCATTAATCGGGCACAAAGCCAAGCTCCGAGCCGCTCCTGAGAATTTCATAGGAAAACCCAATACCCAACAAAAAGGATAACAAATAATATGTCAGTTGAACGTATGTTATTTGACGAAGAATTAAATTATAACTCATTTTGTGTTTGTAGTGCTTTTAATTCGGACGTTTCTAAACACAGCCTCGAAATCCATGCCATGTATATTAACGTCTATGGTGTGATAAAGATAAAAATCTAAAAACGCCATAATACCTTCGTATAAAATTTTATACCGTTCGCATTTACATGAAGAGCGAGCTACAGTGTTATAATTCCACCCTTTCAATTTTAACAGCTCTGTGACGTCACGTCACGACCTGGACCCTAGTGGTTTCATGCCAGCTTCTTTTAAAGAGTTAAAAAACCGCGGAGTCTAGTAGTTTATAAAAAGTAATAATTTTTGCTTCATTGAGATTATACTTTTCTATTATTATTCTTTGACGGGCACTTTATTACCTATGCAGTGTTCTTATTTTTAACTAAATCAAGCCACCTATTTTGCAACTATGATGGTATTTTAGTTGATAAAATGAGATTCCACATACGTCAAAATCTCCTTATTACGTTTTATAAGCAAGAATAGTAGTTTAGTAGTGCAGCATCGATAGCCTGATATTATTCAGAAAACAAACTGAAGTTTACAAATCTTCCAAAAGAGTAATAAACAAAGATTAGATGAAAAAATAAGTAAATGAAAAAGAAAGTTATGTTTGAAAATATTTATCCTTTAAGTACATTCATTTTAAATCTTTCTTATAGTATGTTAAAAGATTCAGTTTCTCTATTTTCGGCAATTTGTTAAATAGTTTAGCTTATTCAAATTTCGTTTTGAATGTTTAAAAACATTCTATTTTGTTCTGGCTTAGTTACTATTATAATTATTTTATATTTCTTCAATAACGTTTTGATCTTTTATTTGTGAAGCTTATCTCTTTTTAATCGACTTAAAAAAAAAGACTGAAGATATTCAATTCGAATGTTATTCTAGTCGATGTTCAGCCATAACTTATGAACCGATTTGGATGTTTTTTTTTTTTTGTTGAATAGGGGATATCGCAAAGGTGGTTCCGTTTTAATTTAATTAGCATTGTACCTTCAACTTCGATGATACACAAGGGGACACTTCAAAATCATTGAATTTTGGTTATCTTTTTTGTTAAAAATTGCCTGGTTTAGGTATGTCTGTATGCATTGTTTTAAATTTATCATACGAAACAACAACTCAATGTCCATACAGGTAGTAACGGGTATGAGTTATATGATATACATAGAACGTGAACATTTAGACGAAAGTAGAATATGTAAAGAAAGAAATACCACAATAGCGGCAAAACTCACGCAGCGAATAGCCGAAATAAATGTAACAGTGGCCGGCGCAATAATCATTTGAATACGAATGTACTGATTTCGTAGGCAACATTTATTTTGTGGCTCACCTCTCGATATTGGCGGTGTTGCCTTCGTTTTTCAAGATAATCAGCTGCTTTTATGAGTATTTAATCTACTTAGCTGGTTGCGTTTTGTTTCTTTAATTTATTATAATCATTTTTATCTATCTAAATACTTGGAAAACTGTGGCTGGCTGATAGAACTGTTAACACAGAGTTCAAACCTCTAAACGGATTGGGCTCAAATTCAGCTCAGAGATAGTTATTATGACGTAGACATCCGCTAAGAACGAATTTTTGAAAAATCTACCCCTTAAGGGGTGTAACGGGGGTTCCTATCCAAAATTGTAACACGGGTAAAACGGTATAATGTGTGGTTTCAAATTTTAAAATGTACTTCGATCTTCATTGCTTTTACAAATTTATTTCACATCATACTTATTTTTGTGCGTTTTGTATAGGATAACATTTTTTTATACACATTGACGGTGCTTACCCGATGGTAAGTACAACACAGTCCAAACACAACGGCGACCACCGAGAGAGCTAAATCCATCGGCAGTCACTGCTGTCATGCCGGCCTTCACAAATTTAACTTATTATATACTGGTTGATCCTGAAACTCGACATGCAAAAACGAGTCACTATGACGAACTTTTCACTACATGCATGGTGGTCGCGACTCGGTCGGGCAAAACAACCCTACCACCTTCTATCGTCATTTCCACTTTGGTTACTCAGCAGGGTGCATCTTGTGCAGGTGAGGTTGGCTTGAGCATCTCATCTCTGGATATGTAATTTGACACCCCTTACAACATCTTGGTTCCCTTGGTTATTATATAACGTAACAAAATTTTCTTTACGTTGATGTAAGGTAACATTAGGTTTTTTTTTGTACTAATACCTAGTAATTATAAACAGTTCATTTTATTAAAAAATAAGTCGCAAACTAAGCAACATGACGTTTTTTTGCGAGCTTTAAAGCGTCTGACTGAAATTAGCGCTAATAGAAATATTTAGCAGTATTGATTATAAACAGTAGTCTATAAAACATACATAAAATCTGTACTTAGACTTTAAGAAAAGTGGGTGGTGGTTTTTAATTATTAAATTGGCTGTTGGCCCATGCTAGTAGATATGCGTACGTTCAAAGTATGTACATACAAACCCTATGACACACATTTGTTACTCAGAAAACAAACAATATCTGAAGGTCCTGGGCTCTTTCTCTATATATTATAGAAGTATATTCCGGATATGTTTTATTATCGATTTTAAATGTTTTCCTAATATAATATCGAGTGAAAGCATGGAATCAAGAAACACACATCATATTTCGATTTTATTCATGAAAATCATAAATAATAGCAACATAACTTCTTTTTTAATCAAATATATGTTTTATTAAAGATATTTTTCATGAAATAAAATTAAATGGTATGTCCTCATAAAATATATCTTATGCCATTCTAAAACGGGTGGACCAGAATTCATGAGACCCAGGTAGACTCGGTTTTTAAAGTTAAGTAGTTTTAGTTTTGGCAACCTTCCAAGGCCAGTAATAACCGCATTAGACAGAAGTGTGTCTCAGTAGAAATCCAATGTAAACCGTTGAAGAAATTCGATTTTGGCAAGGAAAATGAATTAATCCTTTTAAGTCCTCGCTGTTGGTACACATTGTTTGGATTAAATTATACGAAGTGGCATTGAACCCGCATGAAAGTCTTTCATTTTTACTTAACCCTTTCTTTAAAACTCTCTAAGTGAAAACACTATTTATTAAATACTTTATTGACAGGTTTTAGGTTAGATTTACTTTTCAACAATCTCTATACATTATTTCCTAAAAATTAAAAATGTTTTTGTAGCGATACCATTATATTCTTTGAATCTTTAACAAAATTAATAATTCCAACGTCATATTAAAGCTTATATTCCCTTCTATTGACTAATGAATTATTAATAAAAAATAGACAAATGTAACTACAATGTAAACTCTTTATAACGATACACTCCCTATAACGTTGAAGTGAGCCCAACTTGGTTGGTTTGCGTTAAAACCCACATATTGAAACTCCACTCCATATAACGATAACTCTCTATAACGACAAAATATGCTCAGTCCCTTGAGTTTCGTTATAAAGAGTTTACACTGTATTTAAAAATAAAATATTAGGTGCCTATGCTATCTGTTGTTAGCATTTGTAATGAACTATATGTAATTGATTTGATTTAATGTAATTGATTTACAACTATATGTGAATCAGCTTGCAGAAATTTTTGCATTTGCAGTAGTGTAATACACAGCGAATAAAATCGGAATAAACTAGTTTGCACTAGCTATCACGTGCCTCGCCCTCTAACTACAAACGTACACTATTATACACTAGCACTATACACGTAGACTATATCGTACACTACTACAAACGCAAAAACGTCTCCAAGCAGATTTGGCTGTAACATGTAAGAGACGCCATCTATTAACAGTAACATTACAGCTATTAGTTAGATTGTTTACATTCTATATTGTGCAAAATATTCACATGGGTCTGCTAATTTGCTACTTTCGAATAAAATGCTTTTCTAATTTAAACATATTTGTATTTTTGTGGTAGCACAACAAAGGCACTGGTCGTGTTGGTAAGCACAGTATAAGCACACAACAATGACCGCTTATAAATTGGCAACACATTGCCGGTCGTCATACTGACCTACTACTATCTATCCGCAGCTCGATATCCACTGTCTGATCACTCTGATCTCGGTATGCTACACGCCCAAGCATCCCACTATAGCGGGTTCCGTGTTACCCACCACACAGATATTAGCCAATCGAACACAGGTTCCGTATCCTATCACCTTTTTATATATTACTAGCGGTGTGCCCGTGGATCCGCACGCGTTTATAGTTAAACAGTAGTTATTTACATCTCGTATCTTTATTTTTACCCATATTGTTAACAATTCTTAAGCCGTATCAATTGAGGAATGGGATGTATTTCCCGTGTACAATTGTCATCAAATAATTCTTTTTATTTCTTTCTTACCAAAAGCATAAATATGAATATCCCTAATTTGAGACATGACGAGTTCATTTACCATATGTGGAATAACACAATGAAATAATTCACTTTTAGCAAAACTGTACAATTCAGATAATTTACAATAGTTAGAATATATAAACTCCCGCGAGCCCCGATTGACAGCGCATGTCATGTTTCTATCATAAAATAAAACAGTAATTATGCCGTACTGCGTAGTTAAACATTTTATATACACTTCAGTCAATCTTAAAAAGAATACTGGACTATCATTTCATTAGAAATACAATAAATTTCTTATTAAGTATAACAATGTCAATAAATCAACAATCCTGATTGACAATCAGCAAACTGGTTGGTATGGCAGCCGATGTCATTTCACCATTATGGCGCATGTGCATTTGGTGTTCCCATATTTTGTTCATAGAAAATTTCATCGCCTATTTTCTACCCTTAAAGTTTGATTTTCGCTACAAAAAGTACCGTGTCATTTCATTAGGTCCAATCTATCTCTATATCAAAATTCATAAAAGTAGGTTCAGCGGTCCAGGCAGGAAAACGTAACAGACAGACAGAGTTACTTTCGCATTTGTAATATTAGTATGGAAATGTGATATGTTAAGATATCTTGATCACAAGTATATAACCCATGCGTTCACCTTCACAGTTAAGTCTTAACGTTTCACGAATCATATATAAACCGCTTCGCTACCATTCCAAATCTTTAGTTTCCTTGCTCAGCTAAAACTGTTAATAATTACTACAAACCTTGCGAGGCGAACTATTACGTTCTGCGATTATAACATAGAAACAATTTAATACTTTATCTTTATGACTTACGGTTCAGAATTCGTTAGACGCTCGCTTGATTACTTGTCGGTCTACCGAACCTAGTGCCTCGTGTATTTACTTGAAGTGTAACAGCCAGTAATGTTTAAAATAACATTACAAATTTCAATAAATTCATTTCTTTTTAAACTGTAAGTGTTGGGCAAATGCTACCATTTATGTTACTTGTTTCCTGTTATATTAATAGTAGTCGTAATTAAATCATACAGTATTAATAAAAAAGATCAATAAGTCAACATTTTACTTAAGTATAAATCATACGTTTACAGTACCTAATTATAATGTAAAATTTCATAACAGTAAAATACATTTTATTACATTATGAGAAAATGTGGCATCCTTATAGAGCTCAAGTTATTGCCTCCATTTTAACAGTCCAAATATAATTGGTAAACCAACAATATGATTTAAAACCAAATATCATTGCACTTTATTCACTTGCAGACAAATCAGAAGCACTTAAGACAACAATTTAAATATCACATATGCAAATATTTCCACCCGTGATTGTCATTGTCAATGTAAAAAATCTAAGACTACCTGTCCACTGAAGCAAAGCTTTGTAAATTTGATCGAGATGCAATTCTATTGGTCGATATTTGCACAGCTCCGCTCCGCTTTAGTGGACAAGCAACCTAATTAGACGGTTTTCAAAACCAGGTGAAAAGAGACGCTCTGTAAAACCACATAATTACCCACTTGATAATGACAGTACTAATCTTCATTAGTGAGGATTTGTTACCAAGTTAGGAAAAAGACGAAGAACTACTTGGAAATAGTTTCCAATAAATATTTTGTTTTCGGTTTATGTGGTATGGAAGAAAAATATAATCATTATGAAAGTTGAAGGTCTATGCAAAATACATCTTTCTTTCATAAAATGTCGTAAATTGTGTGTAGATAAAATAGTATTTGATAAATAATATATTTTAAACAATTAATGTTTTTTTTTTACTTATCCAGAAGGTGAACATATGTCTGAGAGTAGGATATACTGGTAACTTTCATACCATCCTTATCTCTCATTAGCCAATGTACACTGTTCATATTTTAGCCAAAAGTTTGATAAGTTACTGTTTAAGTAAAGCTTGAAAATTATCAAAGTATAAATTTAAATATTCTTAAATACTATGGATGGAGTTGAGACAATATTTCACGATTAAAATATTTTAAAATTGTAAAATATCTTCGTCTACATTTTCAAATTCTTAAACGCTTCTGCAGTTAAAGTAGTTTTGAGCTCTTCGCCAAAAAAGTTTACCTGTAAATTAAATAGGGAATAGCGAACTGCGTTCATACAACCTACTGGGTATGTAAACCTATATTAATTTAAATTGTTGACTAAGGCGTTTCTCGAGCTTTCATAACTATTAAAGATGTTTATACTCCTTCTAAATATTTGACTACCATCTGAAGGATTATAATTTGCCAAAGATTAACCTACTTTACGTGAGAGGTATGCTATTGTATAATATTAATAAACAAACATACCTTAATAAAATAATTGCTTCGATATAAATGAGGTCACAGAAACCACCTTTATGGTAATTTCATGTACTAAAAGAAGCAGTGAAAGTCATTTGAAAATATTTGAATAAACTGTTTTTAATTTTTGGTTCTAAGCTTTAAAATTCTTACTCTTATTACTATAAAATATATGAGTGACCGAGCTGTGCTCGGTGTCTTATAAACAAAACAGGAAAATACCTATCTAGGTAAACTTGGAATGTAAAACATTATCTAAATGCAAAGTTTCATCGAAATCGTTGGAGCCGTTTCCGAGAAATCAATTACATATATACAAGAATTGATCACTTAATTTGTTAGGAAACATTTTCGTTTGGTTATGTCGACAATATTGAATACTTTTTTGAATCGATTGAACTTCTGTAATTCCATTAGTCCACAATACTTTTGAGGTTTTTTAATTTATCTACCATTGTACCTTGTCTTCCTAGAATAAACAGAAAGCATAGGTTCATCTTTTTGTTTATCCATTTCATTTTTGCAGACCTCTTTTATTTCCTTTACGCTAATAAACGGTGCCATGAATTCACATGAATATCGAGTGTCACTTTTTGTGCTGGCTTACTTTGATTGAAATATTTGTATAAACTTTACTGTTGTTGATTTTGTTGTTAATTCAATTCCATGTATTTGTCATATTTGTAATCAAAAATATTTGTTACATCATCAATTATATTTGTCTACGTAGAAAGAGATAAAAATATCAGATCTAGAATGATCATAAACCAATAAAATAAGGAAATCTGAAACTATTTTGAGTTTGCAAATGTTAAAAAACATCGGCGAACAGCCGTAATAAACGAATATAAGAAGAGATATTATTACTCACATAAAAGTATTGCATTAATAATTTAAAAACAATAACGATAAACTAAATAATATAACTGCGGTTTAACTGTAAAATGTGTTAATAATACATATCAACTAAGATCAAGCAAATGCAATGAATGCCATTCTATTTTCTTGTTTAATTTTAGATCCAAGACGTCGCTCTGGTCACTACAGAGTCCGCAGATAATTAATTTAAGCACTAAGTTCCACGACAAACACTCAGCTGATGAGGTTCGTTAGGGCTTTCACAAGCAAACGAGTTTAATTTTTATTATAATATTAGATGTGTCAACATTTTCACTCGAATCAAATGACAAGTATATAACTTAAAACTACACTGCACACGCATTTTCATCTTCTAACATCTATAGAGTTGTGTTAAAAAAAATCCTTGCTAAATATGCAATCTAAATGGGAACCTTCTCTCCTTTACCTTGCTTACCTTTAATAACTTTACGTTGTTTCTATGGCTGATTTCATCATCATAATCAACTAAAATAGGTTCTATTACTGGACATGGGCCTTCCCCAAATATCAGCAGCAGCTTCTTGCAATCTTAAATGTGGATTAGATCTATAGTAAAAACTCCGTTACGATATTAAATAACAATGAAATGAAATAATTTGTTGGTAAATATATATTGTGTAATAGAACGCAACACTCAGTGCGCGAGTTCAAATCGTATTTGGTCGATTTTTTTAAAAGTGCTATCGTGTATTTGCAATCCAGGGTTTTTTTTTTATTGGTTAGCCAACAGTTGTACAATATTTATTTAATTAACATACAGTTAATGAAAATATGCTTAAAAGTACTAACTAATTATAGGCTAACACAGCATGCAAAATTATATTAGCTAATTATGTCATAAACAATATAATAAAAAAAAACTAACAAAAAAAAACATGATGTCTAAAACATTACTTATAATAAGCAGTGATACATTTTCGATATTTCGATAAAGTGTCCAAATGAATATCTGCTGTTAAACTCACACTGTTGTATAATTTACACATTCTAGGAATGAGCGAGTTACTACCAAGCACTGTCCTATGCAGAGGCGGAACTAAAGGAGTTATTATGTGACGAGGATATCTAATAGGCACTCTATAATTAACCATATGAAGGATTCCCGGACAATCAATTTTGTTTCTTACGAGTTTATATGAAAATATAAGATCCAAAATATCTCTACGTTTAGAGAGTGCTACCTACAATTTTAAATTCTTTCATTCTCTCTATAGATGATATATTTTTATTTGCTTTGCCTACGGAGTACATCAAGTGGTATAAAAACTTTTTCTGTATACGTTCAATCCTAAGAGAGTGCGTGGCATAGTGTGGTCTCCACACTACACTATAATATTCTAATATTCTGCGCACAATATCATTGTAAAGTAATATTTTAATTTGGGGCTTGCGGAATTCCTTACCACTTCTGATTATAAAACCTAAAGACTTGAACGCTTTTTTGAGTATTTGACAGACATGAGGCATAAAAGTTAACTTTCTATCAAACGTGATCCCCAAATCTTCAATAACTTCTACTTCTTCTATATTGTGACCTGTAATGTTATAAGTAGAAGTTATGAAATTATTTTTTCTTGTGAATTTCATATGTACGCATTTTTTACAATTAAGACTCATTAAATTATTTTTACACCAATCAATAAGTCTATTGAGATCCTGTTGCAGTAAAAAAACATCTTCAACACAATCTACAATTTTTAAAATTATTAAATCATCTGCAAACAGGAACGGCTTTGAGTTATAAAAAGAAAACGAAACGTCATTTATATATATATTAAATAATATTGGGCCAAGTAGTCCCTATGTAATACTTGTTCCTGTAACTTATCCCGCAAGACTAATTAAATGAGTTTTATTTGCAAATTTAACTGAGCAGATATTAAATATATATTACAGAAAATTGTTCTTGAAATCATAATATCATAATTTAGAACCAGTATGCGCTCACTTTCGTCTTCGTGTTTCTATTGTTGAGAAACATAAAAATATTAACCACGCAAAAGTTCTAATAAATGTTAAAGAAAATATATCACGATGGTTTCTGAAAACAATAATTTCGGGTAAAAACATCGAGGACCCTTTTTCTGTATCGTTTAACCCCTAGACGTAACTTGTGATCCACTAACCAAGTTGTAAGTTGACTATGAGAAGAGGGGTCATAAATTATGGAGCGAAAGTGAGTGCTCTCTGGACATAGCTTTGAGACGGAACTTCGGTACAAATAATATGCAATCATCTCTATATGCAAATGACAACTACACATAATCTTTTTACTTATTGCAATTCGTATTTTCCATGGCTTTTTTGTTTCTGCTATACAAGCCGTGCAAAATTACAGTACTTTAGAGATTTTAGAATATCATCAGTTATAAATAAGATTTTCAACCAACATTCTATTGTAATAAAAAAAAATAATCAAAAAAAGTTAAAGAGAGATCTTTAAGATTGATAGAATTTACGCAAAATTAGATTGTGGAAGCACAACTGCCACATTTATTTCTGCTAAAAAGCAGTAGCTCAAACGCTGCTCTGTTTCAGTTAGCAATACACAGATACAAGAAGCCTGCCAACTAAATCATTAAAAGTAGCAACTAATGATTAATACGTCTCGGTTAGGACTAAGGTTCTTTTTAGCTTACTTATAAATAATTATAGGCTGCATTGATCACTGGACACCGCTTACCATTTAAAACTAAATCAAACTCTGGAATCTCTCGGTTATATGTATATTCCTTATTAAAAAGGTATGGAATTTCTCAACGCTCCTCAAATCGAGTAGAACATGCGTAAGTCACACGCAATTCCAAAAATTAAATAAAGGAGGAGACTGATCGTTGCTGGTATTTTAACGCCTATTCGAGATTTTACTTTATAGGCGTATATATACCTAAAAATAGGCAACCCTTTTAACCATCTGATCCACTATACCGGAGATCTGGAGTTTTCTTATTACCGGTCGTGATAATAAATGTAAATCTCACATTATTTTTTATTTTTATTTTTTATTTATTTAATTAAGGTAACATACAGCCATAACATAAACATGTTTAAATATAATTTATACAAACAGGCCTACAGTACCATATATTGAAGTACATATATCTATATATAATTTTTCAAAAATCGTAGCGTTACAATCATATTAAAAAAAACGAACTAAATAAATTTAGAATTTCAATATCAACATTAAAATAAAAACATACAAGAGTTAAATTTATATTATATCATAACATGTCTTTATTCAACAAATCACGTACCTTCCTTTTGTAAGATGATAATTTATTTGAAAATATGTCAACATCACTAAGAAATCTGTTATAGTAATAACAAGAACGTTGAAAGAAGGAGTTTTTGAAATAATTTGTCCGACAAAAGGGAACATGAAATGTGTCCTTTGATCGTGCGTTTGATCGCGGTATTTTTAAAAAAATGTGTTCCAGAAGTGGAGAAGAATCTATATGGTGATTAATTATTTTATGTAAGAAGATTGCATCAAGATATATCCTCCTATGTTTTAAGGATTGCATATTATGCCTAGAAGCACTTGTTTTAAAATCAATAAAATTATGACTAGTTCTATAATCGAGGGACTTTAAAAATCTGTTCTGTATTTTCTCAATCCTGGCTATGTGCACTTCATATTGTGGGCTCCAAACTACACTTGCAAACTCCAGTATACTGCGAACATAGGCGTAATATAAGACTTTTAAAGTTTCTACTTTCTTAAAGGGTTTACCCAAACGTAGTATTAAGCCGAGTTTCTTAAGAGCTTTAGAGACGATAGTATCTATATGAAGATTGAAGTGCAATCCTGAATCCAGAATGACACCTAAGTCACGAACTTCATTAACACGTTTAATTATATTCCCAGACAGTTCATAGTTGTAAATTAAAGGATTTCGTTTCCGTGTGAAAGAAATAATGTGGCACTTGTCACTGTTAATAAATAATTGATTTGACAAGCAATATTCATTAAACATATTGAGATCATTTTGTAATTGCATCCAGTCAGCCTCTGATTGAACGATTTTAAAAATTTTTGTATCGTCTGCATAGAGTAAATGACAAGACTCCTTAAAACATGCCCCTATATCATTGATATACAGCGTAAATAGGAAAGGCCCAAGATGAGATCCTTGGGGAATACCGGAAGAAATCGCTAGAAGCCTAGAACGATAACCATTATCTGCCATTTCTGCTGGATGACAAGTTATATTATGAGAATAATCGTTTATAGCTTACACCCCACAACTGAAGTCTCAAAAGCAAAGTTGAGCAGCCTCCAGTTGTACAGAGGTTAATTAAATTCAGCCCGCTGCCCACGGTCTATGCAAAACCACCCTAAATAGACAAGCTTAATTCTATTAAAACACATAATAAGTGCGGCACGGGCTCGTTATCGCGTCGAAATTTTTTATTCTCTGCTCAGTTAATTAAATAATGAGATCTACATTAAATTTCGTTCTTCTATTAAAATATTCCTTAAAAATTCGTTTGTTTTTTTTTCTTTAAAAGCATTTTCTGAAATGTCTATATTGTGGCTTAAATGTTACGAAGCAATGAGAGACATACGGAAACGGTATCGTACGGTGGCGAAGATATTTGCAGTTTGATACGGTTAACATTTCTACTGTCCACATAAAGTAATTGATAATGAATAGTTGATAGGTTGATGATATTACTATATGAAATATAAGATCAGAATATAATGATACACTTGAAGATATGGTAAATAAATAAATCATTGTAGGAAATAATTAACCATTATATAAAATTATAGAGGAATAAAATAACAGTACGAATAATAGAAATGGTACGAGTTTGTAAAAGCGGCCTAAATTCTATTACAGCTTTTCAAGGTGATGAGTTTTTCAGTTTAATATAATAATTTACAGTATGCCTTTACTCATGGGGCTCTTAAGGTTGTACGTTTACGTAAAGAATCTCATGATCAACGAATTTTATTAAAACACGTGCAATGAAAAAGATGTTTAAATATGTTTAAATGTTGTTTCATCAATCACGCTGAAACGGCTGAACAGATTCTAATTAAATTTGGCATACGAGTTGTTAAGGCTTATTAAATACGAAATTAGGTCGATCGATACGTTATCTGAACAATCTACCACTGAGCTATAATATTACCACTCACACTACATCTAACATATGTATGCATATATTATATATACACTTATACAAGTATTAGAATACGTTTTAAATTTTTTTTTTTTTGCATTTGTTCTTCTGTTGTTTGTATTTTGTTCTTTTAATTTTCGCAAACCATAAATATGACAAATAAGTCAAAAATCAAAATAATCTTTATTCAATTTAAGCCTTAAGAAGGCACTTATGAACGTCAAAACACTACTGCCGGTTCGGAAAACGTCCCAGACATCGAGAAGAACCGGTAAGAAACTCGATCGGGTTTATCTTTTTTTTGTTAACTGTACAAATGTTAATACAGGTACAATAATAATAATTTAGTGGATGCACAGAGAGAGAGAGTCACTTTCAGATATTACTATCATTTACATAATGAGTATTGTTATGTGAATCGTAATCATGTCTTACGATATAAATTCCGTTACAGTGCCTAATTATTTAGAGAATACAAAGTGTATGTTGAATCACCTAGATTTGTACATTGATATAATGACGTCTGCCAATCCTTAGCATTTTTGGATGGTACTTCATATTAGCTACGACACAAAGTTTTTGATGAAACAATTTAAAAAAAAACTTCAACAAAACTACACTCCTCTCAATCCCAATACACCTGACGTATGTGTACACCTAACGCTAACAAAAGCCGCAATAATTGGATCCAACGTTGCGGTGAATGGAGAAATCAAATCAACATGAGCACATAGTGTAAAACGTACAAAACTGTGTTGGGAATTCATAGAGGATATTTTTATAGTTAGCTCTCTTCTCGCACCTGAAAATATGATTGCCTACAATGACTTTTATTGTATATGACTTGGTGGGTCACTAACGGACTTAGGCTAATTTAGGCCCAGTTTTTTGATTCGTAGTTAACTCCACCAGTGGTCAGATTTTGTACCAAACGGTACAAAATCGTAGCCGATGCGTTTTTTTTATTCAGAGTTAAGCCAACCAATTGACAAGTTATGACAGTTGTTAGAAAATATAACCGCTCGGTTTGGATTATAACCATTGGTTACCATTTTGGCTATAGTTAATCTGACTAAGTTATAGTGGCTTTTTCTACGGATCAAAAAACTAAGTCTAAGTTGGTAATAGACCTAGGTTACTTTAGTTAAGGAACACAAATATCCGCTCGGTGGGAATTATTACCCTCACATAGAAGAACTTATGTATGTAATTGTGCGCTTTAGTTATTTCAAATGGCGTTGGATAAAAAAAAGATACTTTATTGAATAGACTTCTATACTATTTGATTTTCTGCTTGAAGCTTTCAGTATATCATTTAGTGGTCTACTTAATTACAAATGGAGCTATTTTTATTGCTAAGCAATTTATATAAGTGCTATATTTATTTTTTGCTGACGCACAATACCTAAACAGTGGAGCACTTTATCAGTTTTTATTGAGAAAATTTACAAAAATTTTAGTTGTAAATGAAGCAAAATCACATCCTAATTGGTTCATCCGTAAGTATAAATGATATCATCTATAATTTCATACTTAACACTTTTTTCATACACTTATTACTACTCTTAAACTTTATGATAATTGATAGCGAATGAGGCGATACTTTTACTTTTATGTCATAATATGCATGTATTTCCCATCTATCTGCTAATCAATAGTATCCAATCCCTTATCCGTACTTTCCGTAGTTAAAACAATGAATGAAATTACTTAAATATCTAAAACTCTTACAATCCAATAAGCCTCTATTTAATACGAAGAAGACAAAAGAAAAACCGAATCTTTTTTTTAGATATTTCACCTATCTCTTAAGTAAAATATATATTAAGTACAATTCAGAAAACAACACAAAGGTAAAGCATCCAACTTGATATGTATTCACGAGCACCTATACACAAAATCGCCGTTTAAAATCTGACTGGAATGGAAGAGGCAGTAATTAAATCGGGCACCGACTAAGGTTACCATCGGTCTGTAATTTTGAGGACTTTCAAATAGTTCGGTTCAAAATTCACTATTGAAACGACATTCCGACATTGAAATGGGACTTTAATATGAAAGTTTAAAAGTGACCCTTTATTGTCCTAAGGACGTAGCGTGGAAGGGTTTGCCAATTTGGGCGTCTATTGGGTCGAGATTACGAAAATTGTTCAAGTGTAATGACAAAGTTACACGAATCTGCAACGTTTCAGTTACTTTTATTTATGGGAACAATTATATTGTAAATATAATACTTATAGTGCCGAGTATAATGGAAAATTTATTGTTACGATCTGTATAAAAATTCACTATTCTGAAAATATCCGGAAAAGCCTACAATCTACTATAGAAATCTATTATATATACGTAGGTAAGTAAAAGATTCACGGAACTCGCACACTTTGAAATCCTGTCGGTCCGATTACGCTAGGAAACAATTTCTAAAAATAGCACATTTCCTCTTTCCTTTAAACGATATTGGTATACTGTAAATAGATCAATGTGATTCTAGAAATTTCAAACTCCTCATTTTTATCGAACATACAAGCGAACCACATTTTTACTATGAAGATTTCTGTTTTGGACATAAATTCGAATGCAAGAAGTGACAAAAGGAAGAGATCTCAAGAGGACTGCAACCACATAGTAGTAAAAACAATAAAGATTGTGTAAGTACAAGACTGAACTGCGACTAAAACTGAGAATACTTTAATAGTGAGTTTGTTCTAGTTATGTTTTTCTTTTATTTTATATGAATATAATTTTTTACCGCCGCAAACACTATTTGATTAGCCACTATTAAGATGAAATTAGTCGACAGTAATTTTCGTCACGTCAACTTTAATGTTTCAAATCGTTTTCTTCAACAAAATTTTCATTTATGTGTCTTGTTTATATAATTAAAACGGATTCCAGTGCCTTATATGTAAAAAAATTAATTCACTTTCCGCATTTTATACTTTTTAAATTGGTTTGTATTATTTTCATGTAGCTGAAATCTCAAACAATATAGAGGTATAATATCGTGGAAAACATGCCCAGAAGGATTCAAGCCTTGATTTTGGCAAGAGGAGGTCGCACTCTTTATTAGATTTGTACATTTGTAACTTTATTTAATTAAAAAACCTAAAAAGTCTTCTTATCTTTATTGCTAACTACTTCTTATTGTTCGGACGTGTACATCGGTCTTATGGAATTCATCGAAAATTAATGAAAAAATTTCCAGAATTCACTTCACACATATTAATTTACACGTTTAAAGTATACAGACTACGTCAAACAATTAAATTCAATTTAATTAACTCAAATCGACTTTAGAACGTAAATTTCCTTAGATGCCCGTTTTTTTTTTTGCAAAGTAGTGTATATACGTATTGCTCACTTAGTAGTTTTAAATAGGTACTGACAACTAAGTTATATTATGTTTCATATCCGTCAGTGTTTAACCGAAGCCATCAAAATCAAAAATCAGTAAGGTATACACTAAGGCGACCTCTGTTGTTTTATGCCAGAAAAATGCATCTCAAACTGACAAGTTTATTTTGTAATATAAATAAATTGTTTTAAACATTAGTAAATCGCATGGTCACCACACAACTCGTCTCTAGACGATAGGTAGGCAAATTGCCTTCATTTGTGTAATTGGACATCTAATGTTTTTGATCATTACGGCCGACGTCCATCACTGAAAGTTACCAAACATTTTTAATCTTAGTTTATAATACGCGAATTTCTTTTTTGTAATTATGAATAGATGCTTTTTGTAAATTCTTAATTATGTTAAAAATTCAATACCTAATCTTCGTGCCCCACTTCTGAGTACAGAGTTTTCCAGCGAATACAATTGCTTAATCTGCACATTAGCCCAATAATTGTACCAGATTACACATCGCGCTGTAAAAAATTTATATGCTCCCGCTGTATACACGAAGAGAAATAGCTGATGTATCATATCTTTTGTGTATACTCAATGGCCTAGTTGACTGTTCGGAGATACTGAGCAAAATTAACCTACGTGTATCGGCAGCATCTTTTAGAAACCCTAACATACTTTATAGTCCTATAGTTAGAACTACCTACAGACAAAATTCCTATTTCATTCGAGTAAGCAGCAGCATGAATAAATTGGTTAGTGATTTAGACATTAATATATTTGATACAAATGTGCAGAAGTTGAAAGCTCTTTTGAATTCTTATTTCTTTTGTTAATATTTTTGTGTTCTTCCGTCTACTTAATTTTTTTTAATTTATATAAGTACATAATTATATGTGAAAACTTGTAAATGGCCTTCATTAATTTATACATGTAACTTAAATAAGTACTTAGCTGTAAGTTTTCTTAAAATATTAAAATAAAATATATTGGCGATTATAAATACACAGAAAATAAATCTGTACCTACTAATATTATAAAGCTCCAAAAATTGTTTTATTTATTTATTTGAAGGTACTAATCTCTGGAACTATGACTCAAATTTCAAAAATTTGCATTTTATAGCCTACTAGCGGTGTGCCCGCGGCTCCACGCGCATTTGTTACTACGCACAACTCATATGCCGTATCAATACAGGAATGGCATGTATTTCCCGTGTATAATTTCTAATGTATTATTAAAGATTCACATAACCTCTCAATTATGATATGATGTATACTTTCCGTCTACAAAATTTCATCAAAATCGGTCAAGAATTATCAAAAGTATATTTTTTGGAGATATTTATTATTTTACGATTTTTGAAAGTAATATTGAAAATTCATATACTCTATCAATTGACCAATGACATAACCATCCCGTATTAATATTATAAAGCTGAAGAGTTTGTTTGTTTGAAAGCGCTAATCTCAGGATCTGCTGGTTCGAATGGAAAATATTTTAGTGTTGGATAGCCATTTATCGAGGAAGGCTATAGGCTATATAATATCACGTTACGACTAATAGGAGTGGAGCATCAATGGAAAATGTTGCAAAAATGGGGAAATTTTATTCTTTTTAAGAGCTTCCATTATGTGACGCAGACGGAGTCGCGCGGGTCAGTTAGTAAGTAGGCTATATGACTTGAACCATGAACGTAAAAGCATTTTGACAGGCTGTAAAGTACGAGAAAGTCAAGACGATAGGCTGTACGGGTGCACTAGCGGCGTGGCGGCGAGGTAGAAAGTTGAACGAATTAATTTAACTAGCGATCGCCTAAGGTCGAAATTCGACTAGCGACTTTTTGATTCAGTATTCATGAACCTAATCAGTGAGTATTGTCTACATCACTCGCTTTCACTTTTCGTTGAGTGACAATTTCAATATTTTGGGGGGTCTAAGTTTAATGGCATTGGTCGGGTTACGATTCGCAGTATTAATTTATTTTATTTAATATATTAGTAACAAATATTATAGATAAATTTTAGCTTTCTGCACTCCTCCATATAAACTTTAAACCTGAGAAATCTCACAGTCTTTCGTGAATACAATACGCTTAAAAAGGGGTAGAAAGCTTTCGATTTATGTATTAATATATAGATAAGGGTGAAACCGTGGGAACAGCTAGTACATAGATACAATTTATCGATCAACAAACATATAGAAAGCTGTCACAAATGGGTAATTATCTCATTCCATTACCCTGAAATGAATGATTACACATTAGTTCAGATACGTCATAACTTATTAGCATGATTGCGATTGCCACCATTTGTGTCGAAATTACTTGAATTTGTTACCTTTATCGTCGGGTAACAATAAAACCCGATAACTAAATGTGTTTTATTGTTCTATTGTCTATTATGGTAAAGATAACAATTTTATACGAAATATTCTTTTGTTTTAATATATTTTTGGACAGCACACTTAATGGTTTTATTATAATGTTTGTTGAATACAGTTTTAGTATTTGGGTTATTTCGAAATAATAGCCTTGTTGTATGAAATGAAAGCTTTATTTGTATCAGATAAACAGTTATTTAGTTTAGTATTGTTTTTTTTTTTGTTTAATTTGGATTACTGGCTTTTCCCGTATCGTCGTATGCGTGTTTTACTATTATGCTTACTATGTCGTTCTCCCAAGTCCAAGGGTACATCAATGGTAAATTTAATTACGATTACGAAGGTTTAGTAGCGAAAAGGTAACAAGCAGACACAGTTACATTGTTATTATTTTAACACATTGTGTATTTGTGTATCTAGTTCAGCGTTATACCATTTCCATTTCTTTATTTTCTCGATAACAGCTCCTATGAAAACTTGAGCGAGCGTCTTTTTTACATTATGTATGCATTATTTTATAAAAATATGACGTTTACCATCGTACAAGGTTATACCAGGGTCGGAAAAACTGATAGGGATGGAGCTATATCGATAAACGTAACACGATAACAGACCCGATGTTTTTTTACAAAATGTAAGAAACTAAACTACTGCCGGATACTTTTGTACAAATTTATTAACTAATATTATATTTAATTACAAGATGTTACACGTATTAATTATTGATTGATAATGCCAACTTCTTCAACATTTTCGAAGCTGTTGTAAAATAAGTAGGTATAGGTAGGTTGGTACTCGACAATGAAACGAAATAATTATAATTACAGGTAATCTTTATTTATTTATTTTAATCAAAGTCGAAATTTCGTGTTGTTACTTCAATGATGTTACAAGCATATAACCTTGACCTGATCCTACGCCGTCATCTGAAATACAGTAGAGACATAGAGTTAGGGCTCATTGGAACAGTATTAATAAATAGGTTATTTGTGTCGGGTATTTTTAATATTTTTAAATTTACCTTGTTCAAGTTGATCAGGCGTTCGTGAAAATACCATTGCAAAATACCTGCTATGGCGGAGCAGTTCGATGGAACTCGGTCATCTGCGTTAAGGTTAACAATTTTTCACACATAAACTTTTTTTCATATTTTTACCGACTGCGAAAAAGAAGGGTTCTGTTTTTTCGATTATATGTATGTATGTATGTATATGTATATATGTATGTCGGTCTAATTCTTTAGCAGGCTCTTTAGCCTAAACGGCTTAATGGAGTTTAGCATACGAGGTGTCGTTAGATTTCTCTTCATTGTGTTAGTGACATAAACTATATAATATTTATAGTATAACGACTGTTAATCGAATATAAAGCAGAAAAAAAAAATAGTCAAGTGGTTTTGTTGCAGTCGGGTTTTTTGTTTAATTTTTAATCATTTATTATTAAAGTATTTTAATAGCCTATATTAATACTTGATAAAACATTGTTCTGAATCGCACAGGTCTCCTCTATAATTCAAACGGAGTTAAGAGCTGGCTAAGGTAAGCGTCTTCGTGTTACCCACTTAGCCCAGAGGTCCCGAGACATTAAGAAGCTTGGTAAGTCGTTAATTTGTGTTTATTGGTAGATAGTGACCCAGTTTGTACGAATTTTGTTTTACTACTGACAATTAAGCAAAATTTTGATGCAATAACATTCGAGTTTTATAAGTAAATATTAAAGTAACTAGCGGTGCCCCGCGGCTCCGCACGAACGGCTACACATGAATGGTGGAAGGAGTGTCCAATTACATATTTAAATCCGAGATGCCCAAGCCAACCTCACTTGACAGTTAGACTGCAAAACACGTGGTTAGTATTACCGCAAACTAGTTTAATTCCGGTTTTACATATCATACCACCACACCTATATCCTCGAAGGGTTAGCCAAAAGTGTAATAATATACACCCACAGATCGCCGGTTATGTTTTTAGGTTCCATGTAATAGGGGGCGAGCCTATTGCCATTAATCGGGCACAAAGTCAAACGCCGCCCCCTTATTATGTATTTCGCAATAGCAAAGCGATAGCATAAATCGCTGAATATTTGCATAGAAATCGCAAATTCGTATTATGTAACACCTATACTTAATGTACCAAACACAATATGATTTTGCCATTTCGAAGCAAATATTTCGCGATTTCTGTTATCGCTTTGCTATTGAGAAATACGTATTATGGAGGCCCAGTTACTACTAAGATTTTTAATAGAAAAACCCAATAACACTTTGCTCGACCTAGGAATCAAACCCAGAACATCGATCATAGCAGTCACACTTGCGACCACTAGGCAGTTTACAAATGCAAAAACGACTCCAAGCTGATTTATTTTGCCTATAAATATCTAGGCGACCGAGCTTTTCTCGGTATCTTAAAAAACATAAAACAACTAAGTATCTAGGTAAACTTCGAGTGTAAAACATGTATATGTACATACAAAATTTCATCCAATTCGTTGGAGCCGTTTCTGAGAACACATATATATATACATGAGATACACATATGCACACACATATACACGTATGTGAGGAATTCTCACATAATAATATAAGATTAGTTTCGCCTCATATTTTTATTTTTACTTACAACAACTATTGACAATTCTTTTAGCCTATAAAGTTTAAAATGACTTATACTTCCCGTGTACAATTTTTATAAAAATCCATTGAACATTAATAAAATCATGATGTTTTAATATTTTATACGATATATAAATTCATGCTATAAACTTAATTAGTGAAGCATTAACCATAAACGCGAAGCAATCTATAAGCTGTAGCCAAGTACGGGAAGATACAACAACGATAGACAAATTACTTGTTTGTTTGTTATTTTATCTGCTCGTGGTATTTTGTTTATTAATACTCCTTAAAAGTACATACCAAAGTATATTATACAATTTAATTTGAGTTTAATGTACATGATTTTGTGCCAAATTCGGGTGGTTGTAAAACAAGCAGAGGGACGCACGGGGAAAATATAGTATAATAGTGGGATGAGCTATCCATATAAGTTCATCCATATAAGTTTCAGCTCCAGATATGTTAAGATAAATCAACAAGGCGTAATTGAAGTTCATCTTCCATACAACAAGAATCTACTAAGATGATATTTTACTTAACTATGCATTATTTAAAAAAAACATGTACATCAAAAGTCTTATAATTATGGTCTAAATCAAAGTACATAAACAGTTTTTGTCAAAAAAGAAAAAAAGTAATTAAAAATCATATTTCCTCTAGCGGCAATTTTTACCCCGCTGTGACTCGGCGTGCGAACTGATGCATAAATCCGATAAAAATATTGTTTATACTGAATTATTATAAATCATTAATCAGTGATTTCTTTTACATTATATGTGGGCGAAACTGCTGAGCACAGCTAGCTCATACATTAGAAATACCACAGATTTTATACAAAAAAACACGAATTCGATAGATAACAAGAGTGAAGTAAACTAGAACGTTTGTTTTTACTGAATATATGAATAAATCTGGATGTGAGATATCTTACGTTTGACCGATTTCGAGGCTCGTTGTAAGCCAAGTTGCCAGACGCACCTGTTTGTAGGATTTCTTTTTATCTACGCTTTTTCACCGTCTCGCATATCTTTTTCACTACATATTGCGAGGCCTGATTTTTAATATAAAAATTCTAACACGTATTATATATTCTTTATTGACATCGTACTGTTTACTGTATTGTATATACCTATATGTTTTCTTGGTTTTTATAGTTGATTTTATGTTTTGTTAATTTGCACTGAAAATTATAAAAGCATTTTAAGTACAAAAGTCACATGAAAAGTTACCATATTTACCGCTCCAAATGGAAGACGTTTACTGTAAGTGGACCGGATTGGAATAATATTTTAAAGCATGAAATTAAAAAAGTACTTTTTACTCTTTGCTTGGATCTCTTTTATCATTCCTGGCATATCCGTAAATTTAATACTTGGCGTGTTTTTTTTTTTTTTTTAATAATAACAATATTTCCATGCATGTTTGAGAAAAATTTATTGTTTGGTATTCGTTATATTTAATCCCAAGAAAAAAATAACTGTATGACAAGCGCGATAATCTTATAGCCGAGCAGCAAGGTCGTCAAAATGGAACTTATTGCTGTAGCCGGAAACGGTTTGGAGCAGCATACATACTCGAGCTGCGGTATTCTTTTTGAAGTGCCGTTACTATAACTGTAGTATTTTTTAAGTAATACATATCAAATAAAATCGATAGTTACTTACATTAACCTACTTGTGGTCGACGAGTCTCGAAGACTAAAATTATTATTCGCAAGAAAAAGATTGTTATAAAACCGTAACATAGTGGTTGTTTTTTTTTCGTAGTGGCACGGCAAAGCACCAACACTATACAATACATTACAATCCAAAAACAAAACTGTCTTTCAAGATTAGTAAAAGAACATAATATATCGGAACATCAATAACGTTTTATAAAAAATGCGTTATATAAATAGGAAATCACAGCGTAAGGCGGAACTCTCTTGACAAAAAAGGACAAAATTTTATTCTCACTCACGCCGGTATCAAGTCGAGAGTGAACTGAAGGCAATTGCCCACCATTCACGATCGCATGTAAAGATCATCAATGCCGCGGCCGCATCTACTTATAAAATATCATTGAGGAGCATAATATTATAATGTGTGTCTACTGTTCGCACATAAACCTTTTGTTTTTGTTTTCTACATCTGAATATTTATTATGTGTAAACTTAATAATATCTGATGTATATTGCTTTCTTTTTAATAATTTTACTCAGACGTTTTTATTCATTTTTGTATGCTTAAGTTATAAAACTATCAAAGTAGTCCGCTTGCGAAAGAAGAAAATATATTATACAATAGAATTTCATTAAAATTTTGCAATATAAATATTATAAGTGATACTTAATATAAATGTACTAGCTGTACCCCACGGTTTCACCCATACTGAACTTATTTGACCAACTGACAGCACTCCATTGCGCCGCCTCCAATGCACCGGTGCCGCGGTGTAGCGTATCGTTGTTTTCAGTTCCTCTACTTGCTTACAGTATTGTTGCTTGTTTGAAGTTCATAGTTACTGCTCCGCTCTTTAAGCCTGAAGTTATGTAGCCTTTAAAAAGGCGATAAAATGCTAAGATATATTTTTTTAATGTGAGTGGTAGTTCTAAAAATTATTGCGTTATCAAACATACAAAAACCCAATCTGTTGAGCTTTATAATTATTTGTACAGATTATTAATAAATCTCTAATTCGCTATTATTAAACTTGTACTATATAATTATTGTTTATTATTTTCTAATTATACATCGCGTTTCATTGAACATCCAGCCAACTCGTCGAACCGCTGAAAAAGCAGCTATCCGTACTCTCTGAATAGTTATTTTCTTGCCAATGAAAGTCCTTTCACGTATTTGATAAATACCTAGAAAATAAACATGCAGACAGACAAACAAAATATTCAAACGCATGTTTCGCACCCATATGAATTTTACAAATAATTAAAAAAAAAAACCTTTATTTGGAAATAACCTGCAGCAATATTTATTTTGTTTATATACGAAATTAATATGAAGTTGTAGGTATTGAACGCCAGCAAAAAAAAGAGGTAATAAAGATAATAGTTTAGTGGATAATAAATTTTGTGTAATAGTAATTTTTTTAATATTCATATCATAAAATGTTTTGTTTTGTTGTTCTGTCGATCGTAACTACATTTTAGAAAGTTTAGTTAAATAACAATTTATAACAAAAAAGAAAACCACCTTCAATTTTTTGAGGAGTTCCCTGGTGTATCCAGAGTCGAAGGTCCAATACCAATTATATTAAAATGAGACCACCCTTGGGGTATCTTTCCAAGGAAAAAGAATCATCTAAATAGCTCCATAAACAAAGAAGTTATGCCTGAAGATCCATAAGTCAATTAAAATGGTAAAATCAAACCCTACGGTCTCGTAAATAAAGTAAATAAACGAAATTGTAATTTCTATAAAAGCTGAGCTGATTATCTGTAAATACATTTCATTAATAATGATAGTAAACTTTTAACTACGCTATATAATAATATTATCGTTATTGCAAAAATGTTTTCAAATAAAGACCACAAATAAGAAATATGTACGCTCGCACTGCATTAGCTAAAAGCATTTGCCTGTTCAATAAATTGATTGGTTGGCGGGATATCGGTACTGTTGTACATTGCAATGGTCTAGAATTGCGTAGGACGACTATATATTTTATTCATAACGTTTTATGGAGATTAAAGTAATTACAAAAACAATTTTTAATTTTATTAAATACGGTTCATGTATTGTTAATTCTAGAACATTCCACTTACTTATTAGTTACTAAATTCTCTGAATTCAAACTCCCTTATATACATATCTTAAAAAATATATTTCACTTTGCAATTGATAAATAACCAAATATTAAATAATATAATAATTAAGTGACAGCAGGGCAGCATGACGTCGATAAATACCGATGAAATTTTTTGTCACCAACGGTCGCCGTTGTTTGTTAACTAGGTATACCGTAATTAACATCAAGTGCTGTACGAGATACTCCTTCTATTTTTTTGCTTTATCTTAAAAAATAACCATCAAGCATGGTTTGAATATAGTGACAACTATAAAATAATACAACAAATAAAAAATCGGCCAAGCATGAGTTGAGCTCGCACAAAGGACCTCGAAGTCAATAAAAGAAAACTCAATATTTTTATAAATAAACTAAAGATGCCCAACGCGGCAAGGGCGGCACCGCAAGCGTTTATTTACGCAGTAAATATTTATTTTCGTTTCGTAATTATATTTTCACTCATTGTTAATTCATATAGCTTATCATTTGAGAAAGGAAATATACTTTCCCTATATATATTTTTTACTATTTCTAAAAGTATTATTAGCAATTGATCATATCAATTGAAAAATAATTCAGGCTCATTTAAGCAAACTGTCAAATCGGGCAAGCTGTTTTTGAGGCAAACCCCTGAAATACAAACAGTTAGACAATTTTTTAAATGTTATATTTGTGATCGATGCCCTTTCTTATAAAACAATTATTGACTTAAAAGACTTATTATTTGGTGGAACGGGACATTCGATGTGCGTGCCCGCATTATTCTTAGCAAACAATTGTTTTATTATATTATGTATCTATAACTATATTGTAGCTTCAACCTAAGCTTATGTTATTTACACATATTTCTGACATAGACAACATAACAAGAAAATATAACTTTAACCGTATATTGGGGAAAAAAATGTATACAGAAACAGACGGCTCACAAAATGGTGATTTGTGAGCGAAGTGATGTGGAAACCGGTTCGAGGAAATGACGTAAGAAACAGAAAAATCCTTCCTCACGTAAATCATAGATTTCGTCTGGCGTTGCTCAGATATTGATACTTCCTTATATTATAAAGAGATAAAGTTATAGGGTGTTATTAATTTAGAATTTTTAATTATAATGGGGCCAGCTGTATTCATAAACAGGCCAAGTATATTTTTACTTGGCCTGGATTGAAGAGGATTTTGTTAGCTGCGTTTCTACATTATCTAGAAAGAAACAAAGGGGGAAGTTATTTATCGATAAAAAAGAAAGACAGCTATACAAAATTTACGTGAAAATTAACAAGAAACTGTGTACATAAATATAGATACCAATATCTACATACATCTCAAATACAAACACTAAGAATTATAATGTACAATATCCACGCGACTGTGCGTCTCTTCATTGTGATAAAAGTCCAGCTCAGCATGTGCTGAAGTGTCACGGGACACTCAGTGCTGATTTTCAGCTGGAATCCAGAGCAATTTACGATGCGTTAGGAATTCTAGGAATAACCATAAAAAAGTAAGCCATTAGAAATATGATATGGATTTTAACTATATACAATGAGCGGAACTCTTAAGAAAAAAGTAAGAATTTAGGGTTGTTACATACATTATGACTAACCCATAGCATTAACTTTTCATTTTTTTGCCTTAACTTAGAGGTAGTTGGTTATTTTATTTAAAAATAATATCTCTTATCATCTTAGACAATACTCACAAAATGGCATTATTTATTTCATTCAATAATGCAGAGATAGAGGTGCGAGTGAAACAAAAGATCAGCAATTCAAGTAAAGTACCTGACAAACAAATATTAATATCATTCCTTGTGAAACTTTCGCTGGCATCTGACGCCTTGGGATGGCTTCATGCATAATGCAAATGGCTGATTGTACCACATAAGGCCCAAGACTTGCTAGCGAAAACATTCATCCTCCTGTATTTGCTCGGTCGCATTGTGTTTTCCTTAGCGTCACATTGCACGACGCTGTCTCGCGGTCGCTTATTTTCATTGTTTAGAAAAGTTTAACGGAGTATTTGCGGAACAAACAATTTATTTTTATTTATCCAGTTACCGGAATATATATATAAATATATATGTATTGTTTAGAAAGGTCTGTTTTAATCAGAATTGAACTAATTTATGGTAAAATTCCAAGTATACCTTAGGAATCGTGGAGTTAAGTAGTCGTTTTCTAAAGATGCACAGTTTAAGGTTATAATTAGTGTAGTTCAAACGAATAAATAAAAAATGTTAGTTGGCCTATCCGAATTTTTTGTATATTATAATAAAATAAAATAAATTAAATATAAACAATCTAACAGATTATTAAGAAATGGCGTCTCCTACTATAGAGGTAATCATTATTACACCATCGAATAATGTAATGCATTATCTCTACGCAACGAATAACAAATTAATGAGAACATAATTTATACTATTGTTGATTATCTGTTGTTCACAATCATTTTTGACAATGAAAATGGTCAGCCAGTGTTATCGTAACGTGTGAACGAGCAAGCATTATGCAACCGTTAATAAGTGTGAAGAGTGAGAACTTCAAGTTGCTCGCAGTTACGATACGATTAATAGATTTTCCGAATTTACGATTATAATCCTTGAATGCACGGCATAAAGTTCACTTTTATTTTTCTGTCATTGTTACTAGTGTCGTTCTTACAAACTATATTACGATACATGACAGCAAATTATACTCCTAACAGCAGAATAACTACAACAGTTTATAATAATGATTGTTGAAATATAACATCACAGCGTAATTCATTGTTGAAAAATAGCTTTCCCCCTATAATATGTTATTCAAATATGATAGAAATTGTAATGATTTTTTAAATAAAATTTAAACTATTTTTCGTCAATAGCGGAGAAAACCGAATTATTTTAAAATATCATTTGAAAGGACACTCTATTGATAATATTTTAAATTCATTTACATTTCTGTAGCGTGCGCACATTTCTTAATTTCCATGAAAATGTAGTCGGCGCTCAACTTGTAAAACTTTAAACGCGATTTCCAAACAATTTTTTTTTTTAAATTAGTTAAGTTTATTAATAAATATACGTTATATTTCAATGTTTACTCTATGAACGGACCTATTTCGAGAATACAGAACAAATCATATCTCATTTTGTTGTTACAAATCGTTCCCGCAACGGGAATATATCATAGCATAAAACAAAAACTGTGGAACCAGTGGTACGTGACTAATTCACTTACATGGAAAACCTCTTACTAAACTCATAAATTGGGTGCATAAGTTGTAGCCGATATAATGCGTCCGCTCGATGTACGATCCATCTACATTAATACTGTTATCTAGGGAGATAGTTTTGCATCGAGTAGTTGTGATTATTTATAGTGTAACTGTAATAACATTACGCATAAATATTCATAAACAATATTATTATTATTTAAGCTAATAGATAAGTATTGTACGCAATGTGTATTTGAGTAATTGTAGTACACATGAGCGAGTTCTATCGTCTGTCATGGCGAGTGTTCCGAAGAGTTTTCAATCTAATACCCTCCTCACCCTTCCGTAACAGAACCACACGCTCTGGGCTTCGGAATCACAGTTTTACCGGCCTGTATGACTGCGGCGACGGCCGATGGATTTAGATCTCTCAATGGTCACCGTTGGGTTTGGATTGTACTGTCCTTACCATCAAGGACAGTATCGTCAATGTACCGAGTTATTATAACAAAAAATAACAGCTCATCAGATAGCGCCGTATATAAATGAGAAAAATCTATCAATAATATTAAAGCAAAAATACGATTCCAAAAAATACAATGATGTTATTTATTTAAAAAGAAAAAAACAGTTGCTAATAAATATTTATAATAAAATCAATGGACTATATTTTGATAGAATCCGAAAAAGAATAAGTGTATCAACACAGTTTTTAAAACCTTATAATATAAAATAATTTTAAATTTAATGCATCTTTTACAACGATTATTTATTTAAACTAAACAATAACCCTTTAAATTGTCTGTCTCTAAATTATCAATCGGATAGCTTTAAAATTATTTTCCTGTTCACAAAATACCAACGAATACTTATATCCTGTACTTTATAAACTACATATATTTTCGTAGGTTAATGAATGAATGAATAAATATTACGATTTATATAATGAGCTAACCAAAAACGGCTATGTGGTAAATTTATATGTGGTAGAAATGGGAGCGAGAGGTATTCCAGCGAAATCTCTCTATAACTTGCTAAAAGACCTGGGCCTGTCGAGAACTGCAGTATATTTCAAATAATAACAATGAAATACGTATGCTTGCCCAAAGTATTGTTCAATGAATGATATCAAAAACAAACTATCAATGATGTAAAATACAGATCCATCGCAATGCTGAATTATGACACGAAAGTTAATTTATTTTAAATCAATATGTTTGTACGAATAACATTATTATGTACATAAATGAATATAAAATAAAAAATTATACAAGTAATAAATATGTAATACTACTTATTATGTAAAAAAGATTATGTTGATTCGCAATGAATCATATTTCGAAAGCTTAATGTATGAATATTTTATCTTTTTGAAGTTATGCTTCTTTTGGCATGTTTAGTAGAGGGCAAAAATAAGAGCAGTGCGCGCGTCATGTGACGAAATACGACATGACGAATATGACAGAAGTGCGGCATGATGCAGTTAGCTATCAATGATAATAATATGAATTCATATTACTGACTTCTTTTGGAACGATGTGCGGTAGGAGTTATCTTGTAGGAATCGTCACGTAAGAAAAAAGCGTTATGCCTCTTCCATGTGACTTTCTCTCTCTCTCTCTCTGTTTCTCTCTATTATATCAGAGTTGGAATGTGCATGCAAATATCGAGATTCGAGCAAATGAGAAACGAGTGCGGCCCTTAGTTTATTGGTTAGTTTCATTAAAAATATAATCATAAAACTTACAAGACAATTTATAAAAAAAAGAAAACCAATTTCAATGATTTTGAAGAGTTCCCTTATGTATCTTTGAATTTGAAGGTCCAATAGCAATTAAATTAAAATGTGACCACCATATCCAACATAAAAAGAGTAATCAAAATAGGTTCATAAATAAATAAGTTATAATGTGTGAATATCCATTTAAAAAATATAAACACTCGAATTCAGTAACACCCCGTCTTGTGTTAAAGTCGGTTAATAAACCAGCAACAAAGCTAGAATATCTTTTAATCTGGAGCTTTCATATCTGTCGAAAATAAATTCCGAATTAAATATGTAACTTGGGAATAAACTTTATTGTAACAATTATCAACTTTAAGTGCTGTAAAATATCATCCAAGAACAATTTTGTTTAATTTATCATACATCCAGTTTCACTAATAACCTACAAACGACATAAAATGAATATTCGACGACAATATTTCAACATTTAATTTCAACAACTGGCAATTGATTTTAAATTCTCCATTCAGGGAGGAGTTTAATGAAAAACGTGCGTAGAAAGTTCCCGATCCATTACTTTGGGTTATTAATGTCGGAGGCCGGTATTCCACTCACCTACACAGCTTTGATAGATAGCCCCATTCGTTTGGTCCAATGCAAACAAAGGAAGCTCCAGATGAATCTTCTGTTGCGCTTAAATGTTTCTAAATACATCGTCTGTGATTACATTGTCATAACTATTATTTGCTTTGTTTATGATAAAACGTTTACATATACATGATATATAAAGAAAAGTACACTAGAGTTAGGCAAAAGATGTTTCGCGTGACAGATCCTGACTTACTTATTCCACCTTACTTGTTAAATACGTAATGCAATAGCCATTAAACTCATCGGAAAAGAAAGAAAGTGTGTGCGTGTAACTTTTACGCGCGATTGAAGTAAAACTTCTTTGGCGTTGTCGGCATATATCACTGAAATGATTAAATTTTGTTATTGAATATTAAAGAATGTCACAATCGTCAGAAAATTTATTAATAATTTATTTATTACAAAAGTAATAAATAAACAAGTATATTTAGAGATTTTCAAAAAACTGTAATTTAAAATATTTTTTTTAAAACTATGAAATTTTTATTCAGTTTTCTATTCACAAGTGATCCGCTTGAAAATATTGGAAATAAATAATACTAATTGATTATTATATTTGCCACTAGCTGGCGTATAAGTCAAGAAGCGTGGAGTATATGACATATACTTACGATCAATCCAAACAAATTATTATTTTTGAATACTGGAAACTACGTAAGCGTTACTTTCGTCAGAAAAAAAATCTGAGTTACTCCCTAGTCGCGCCTAAAGAAGTTTTACTTCAAAAACATCCATTGAAAGTTGTGCTTATTATGCCAGTTGGCAAATGTTACGGAAAAACTGTCCATCTGAAGTTGTGGTCATTACGCCACTTGGCAAATGTCTTGGTTTAAATATCCATTTCATGCCACTAGGCAAATGTCACGGAAAAAACTATCCATCTAAGGTTGTGATAGTTATGCAACTTTGAAAAGGTTATGGAAAAAAATATCCATCGAAAGTTGAGGTCATTATACCACTTGACAAATGATACGGAAAAATAAACGCCTAACGAAAGTTCTAGTCAATTATGCCATTTTGCAAAAGTCACTGAAAAGAAATGTCCATCGAAAGTTGTAGTTATAATGCTAATTGGTAAATGTCATGGAAAAAATGTTATGATATATAAGATATTGAATCTTTTAACTAAATAAAATAAAATAAATTATTTTATATACACTTTTATGGTTTTAATATCAATTTTTAAGCTATACTTCCTTTGGTGTGTCTAGTAACGGATAAAATAGAGAGCTGCGCGCGCATAATGTAACGGAAGTGTGACATGGTATGATCATGTCACACTTCATCGGCGTTATTGTCTGTGTATCATATACACCCTTAAATAATGTTCACATAACAAAAAAAGTCAGAAAAATTAATTTTTATCTCATTTATAGCTTACTTTTTTTAGAACTGACTTTACTGTTAGCCATAAGCGCCCTGGAGCCTCAGACAACTTTTACAACTTCATTGTGGAATGGGGGCGAGCGCTTAAGGCACTCGGCCGCGAAAGCGTAGCAACATACTCCAGGGTTCCAAAATAGCCGAACCTCGGCTTGGGCTGATGCCGTAGTTGCAATTAAGTCGCGAACTGAGTAATTCCCTATCCGTAAACTTCGAACTAAACTGGCTCGTGGCTCCTGGGAGGAAGGAAGGAACAATGATTTGTCAGTTTTATTACCACAAATAAGCGTCACTGATTAAGTAAATACACCCTTTTTTTGTCCAGTTCGTTATATAATACAATATTATATAAAGTCGACGAGAAGAATCTTAATTTATTTTTTAATAAAAACCGTCGTTGTCACGTAGGGGTGGAGATGGACATTGACGTCATTGACCCGTTGTTGGTGCAATTTGAAACAACCGCTCACGACTCGAGACAGATGGGATATAAAACATATCACGTCATGTATACATATGAAATTCTTAATAAACAGTCCGTTACCCTCGACTGGAGATTACTTTTCTGCAGAAAACATATAGTTTGCGGTTCACATATCATAAAGTTTATATATGAATATTTTAAAGATATTATTAGATTTATTGCAAAACAGTGACCATTTGCAGTTCAGTCACTTTTTAAATATTTACATCCTTTTCTTTTATCGTTCTAGGTTTAGCGTTGTGGCCACAATCTCATCTGATGTTAAGTGACGATGTGGCCCAAGATGGGTAACATGCTAATCCTAGTGGAAGACTGGCTCTCAAGTGCAGCTGCCAGAACACACTTACTGGTGTTTGAAAAAGAAAAAGAAAGAAAACATTTATTTCTAAGAACAAAACACGATTAACATAAATTAAGTAATAATAACATACACAAAAAAAAAACATTAAAAAGTAAAAATAATATAAATGACCCAGCTACGTGTCCTGCCATTAGGAAAAGGCATCCAGCTCAGCATATGCTGAAGTGCCACAGGGCACTTAGCGCTAATTTTTAGCTAGATCCCCGAAGCAAGTCACGGTGCGCCAACAATAACCAATAAAAATAAAATAAAAATAACAACAATAACATGGCATAATATAATTTTTTTAATAAAAAAAAAAACAAACAAGATAAAACCATATAGAACAAATAAATAAAAAGGGCACTCATAAACAAGTGGAAATAATATATAAGTGCATTATAAAACTATATAAAATATTATATCTAAGATTATACTAGGTACGTTTGAAATTGCTTCTAAGCATTTGTGTGGTATTAAAATCACGCATTGGAGGGGCAGGTCATTCTAGCATCACTGTTTGCACTGTTTGGTGACAGATTTTCAACTTGAGGGTGGTAGGTAGCTAGCTAGCTAGGTGGGCATTAAGAAAAAGCCCTATCACCATGTATTGGCCTCATCACGATATTTTCCTTCACAGAAAGCTCAGGCTCATTGCAGGGATTCGTACCTACGTCGATCGACGCGAAAACCGTTCACGCTAGCCCTGAGCCATTATTGCTTAATTTAGCACATTTTTAGAATTGTCACTGATGATAAACAATATAATATAAGAACGTATAAATATTCACGTTACGCTTGAAAGACCCGATGTAATGACACATCCACACGATTTCTTAATTACACGTCTAAAACGTACATTAAAATAAGAAGATATTGCACCAACAATTATTATGTAAACTAGAGCGAAATTATAGGTCAATAAACAAAACCCATTTCCAAATGTCATAGAAGTAGTTTCTAAAGTCTAAACTGTTTACTTACTTACATTAAATATGTCACCAACAGACACGTTAGGAAACAAACCGACTTGAAATTCAAGTCAAATAATTATCGTAGCTACAGCAATAAAGTAACATAGTGAATTATTACGAAACTCAAAATAATATCTCTAAAACACTGTTCGAGCTGTTTGCTCAAGTTATTTGAACATAACGAAACAGTTGGTTCAAATTATATTCGTCCAGCAAATATTACGGCTTCGTGCTTAAAATTAATTTCAACAGTCCACGTTGGATACTCCACAGGCGAGTCCATAACTCCTAACAATAATTATTATTACTTTGTAGACGAGCGTTAAAACGCTACGGTTGGAGAACTGACGTTTCGAATCAGTTTATTGTGCGCCCGAGGATTGGCGGTTGAAATATTTGTCAATAAATGTAACGGAGTATATACCAGTTCCATTGATTTTATGGAAAGCACGGTGGGTCCCAACATCAATTATAGTTACGAGTTCATTATGAAAAAGCGTTGCTTATTGCTTGCTAGTAAGTTTTGGTCCGGCAGCTGCATTTGGAAGATAGTCTTCAGATTTCGCTTTAGGTTTCAAATGCTAGCATCTTCAACAACAATCTTATCTTGTTATTTAAAATGGAGTGTTCGCAACACGTATGAGATATTTCTGATGTTGTAAGCGTTCAACAAAACATAACATACCATCACGCCTGTATTCCGTATGTATTCCGTATGTTTTTAGGTCCCATGTAATAGGGGGCGAGCCTATTGCCAAACTCCGAGCTGCTAGTGAGAATTTGATAGGAAAAACCCAATAACACTTTGCTCGACCTGGGATTCGAAACCAGGACTTCGCTCATAGCAGTCGCGCTTACCACCATTAGGCTAACGAGGCATTTAGGCAGTTAGGCAGGCAGAAACGCTGTGGTAATAGTTTACCATTAACGAACCGTACACTTATTTGCCAGATCATGGCATAAATAGTGGTATTAACAGCGATGTAAGCGCTTGCACATTTACAGGAAGAGAGGTGGACTTTCTAATTAGGCATTAGTTATGATATAATCAATCGCTAATATTATAACCTGAGAAACGTAAACAAATAACATCTACTGACGAATGTTTGAAAAATGTCATTGAAGTCAATATTTAAAAAAATCTATACTAATATTATAAATCTAATTTCTGAAACTATCAGTCAGATTTAAAGTAAATTGTTTTTGCATTTTATAGCCTATTTTATTGAGGAAGCCGATAGAATAGGATATGTTCTAAGCCTAAGAAGCGAAGCAGCAACTATGAACGACAAGCAAACTGGAAAGCAGTTTGCAAATACGGGAAGGGAGAATACCGTTATGCTACATGGGTGCATTATCAGCGGCATGCTAGAGAGTTACTCGAATAAAAATTGATAAGTAAATTATAATATATTTAGCAAAAATAAAACGCTCGTCTACCTTATACAATCCAACACCGCAGCTTCTCCAACAAGCGCACCACTTGAGAGCACTCGCTTGATTAGAGCGGCTAAATTATATGAATTAGCTATAATGTCGGACCGAGACTGGATCACTCTCTCACGCAAAGATTTAATCACAGGATTAGGTTAAAAGGAAACAAAAGAAATGAGTAGTACAAGAATATATTGAATATAAATTGGTTGCTTATTTTCTCTGCGAATGTTACTGAAACTCGAGTTAATTGTCCAGTAATAATATTATAGTTTATCAGCTAGTCTTTTATTATCGCTTTGCCACATTGATTGTATTGATGATATTAATTTTTTGTAACAAAAATTCTAGATGAAAAAAAAACTTTTTTTTATTTTATTAATTTGAACCTCACGTACCAGGCTGCAGAGCCACAGCTTTACGGTAACCTCAATCTCGACACAAACAAACAAATACAAAATAAAATAATTGTTATTTTTTATCGGTTTTCTATTTATTTTCTTAATTGCAAAAATTAATTTACGCAAACAAAGATAATACGATAATTTAAACATAAAAAGATAATTCAACTCTAAACCCTTTTTTAATATTAAACCTCTCATATTACAACTAACTTTATTAGTCATAATAATATGCTTCTAAACTTTTTCACTTAAGACAGTGTTAAAGTAAACGAGTGAATCAACGCCCTTAATAACGTTCTGCGTCAAACTTTGTTCGGTGCAATATTTCTAATTAATTAAACAGCGTTCGTGAGCTTTTCGGACGATTGCTTTCTCCCAATGGAGGCTTGCCTAACGGATCGAACACAATCTGTTGTTTATATATTTTACATACACTTTTATGGTTTTTATATAAACTTTTATGTAGATAATCCATACTAATATTATAAATGCGAAAGTAACTCTATCTGTCTGTCTGTCTGCTAAGTTTTCACGCCTAAACCGCTGAATCAATTTTGATGAATTTTGATATAGAGATAGATTGGACCTTGAAAAAGGACATAGGCTATTTTTTGTGGCGAAAATAAAACTTTAAAGGATGAGAATAAGGGGATGAAAGTTTTTAAGAAGAAAATATGGGAACACCAATGCGCATGTGCGCGTCATGTGCGGTTTGCACACCAACTACTTTGTTGGTTTATTATGTACATGAGGCATCGTTGTCGGATGTTGGCGGTGTGAAGCCTAGTCTCTTTTTTTTAAATAGACAGACTGGATCATTTCAAAATTTCATATTAAAACTTGGATAGATTAAAAGCGGTTTATAAGGATCGTGATCACCATACACAGTAATAAAATAAACATGTTCAAGACGGCTTTCTTTTGGTTTGTCGTGTTTCGGGATCATCCGGTGTAATTTTTTTAAATATTTAATTAGACGTTTCATATCTGCCAGGCATCCCGTGAACGGCAACTTTTTGTTTTAAGTTATACTTCTTTTTGGGCATTTTTAAGGAGTAATTTGATAATCAGTAGTATCAAACAACAAAATAATGTTACCGCATTTATTTTTGTAGTTGTGTGCTAGTTGCTACCTTTCGTATATTTAACAAAAAAAAAACAGTAAAATAAGTTTAGATTATTTAACTAACTTCATCATGTATGTTGGCTACATTTTTTCAAGTAATTTTTTTTCTCTAAAATCTTTATAGAGATCTCTTTATTAATTATTCAGCTTTATAGGAATAGTCTTCTGCTTTCAGAATCTCGGCAACAATTATTATATAAAGTAATGAACATACTTAGAGATCAGCTTAAAAACTCGTTCATATTTTAAAATGCAAGTAAGTAGCAACAGTTCGCAGAATAAACTCGGAGCAAGTTTTACCTGACTTGAAAGTTGGCAACGACAAGCCAACTTTTGAAACATGGGAAGGCTTTTACGTTGCATTATTGTCTAGGGCCGAAAGCTGGGCAATAATATCATAATTAATGTTTATAAGACTTAAATCAACTGCCTAAATGAAGTTTGCCGGAGTTTAAGTACAAGGACTATGCAAATCAGGGTTTACTGTCAAAAGGTTACACATAATTTTATGGTAGTTCATTACGTGAATGATGGCTGGAAATGAATCTGTCTCTGTCTCTCTATCTTTGTAAAACTATTAAAAATAACTGATTACTAGAAACTGTAAACGTAGTATGAAGTAAAAAATTTAATAAGCCCAATCGAGTTCTTTGCCGGTTTTTCTCGATGACAGATGTTATCCGAACCGGTTGTTAATTTTTTAATATTTATAAGTGCCTTCGCCGTACCTAAATTAAATGAAGTATATTTAATTTTAGTTTTGATTTTGATCTGTAATGAAAAATATCGAGTTAACTCACACGCTAAATCAATGTTGTAAATTAATTCTGAAAAAAAAATCAAGTGATTTAATTACATTTATAATAGTATTTAAATATCGGTAACGTAAGTACCTTGTTGTAACTCATCCATAAAGAAAATCGACATAATTATCCATTTCACATGTAAGACCGATTGAAACGTTTTGCTTACAAAGTTCATAAAAGTTTTACATATGGAATACTTATGCTTACTTACTTACTTACTTACTAATGCGAGGTGCCAACTGCTGGACTGACCATCGTCTTGTACTTATTAAACTGAGGTTGCGTCTTTGTCATCCTCGGAGAAAAAATTATGTAAAAAACGTACGAATTAACATTAACAGCCTACAGTACATGCCAAGAAGAGAGGCATATGTGCAAGCTGTAGATAATGCTATATTGTCCCTGGATGATGAGAACGATGACCTTGAATCAACTTGGCGGACGTTGTCATCGCAACTCCTCAATATAAGCAATCAGGTTCTAGGCACAAGAATCTATAAGCAAGAAGACTGGTTCGATGACAGCGACCCATTATTTGCTGTGGCATTTAGAGAACACCGAGAGCTTCTCAAAGAGCAGAAAAATGCTCCATGTCAGAGTAGCATTCTGGAGCGTATCAGGCAAAGCAATGCTCAGATAAGGAAACTTACTAGAGAAGCTAAGGACAGTTGGTGGAAGAAGAAATCTCAACATTTTCAGTGGCTGTCGGATACAAACCAGCTGGGCATTTTCTATGATGAAATTAGAAAAGTTACACGATCTGCAAACCGCAGCTTTGTACCGTTAAGATCTTTGGATGGTGTTCTGTTGACCAATAAAGGTGACATTATGACTCGTTGGGTACAACATTTTAATCATTTACTCAACGTCGATCGTTCAGCTGATCTTGAATTCATACGATCACTTTCAGAACTGCCGTTGGAAATCGAACTCGCAAACTCTCCAATGCTGGAAGAGGTGACAACTGCAATCAAACAACAGCAGAACAGGAGAGCAGTAGGTGTTAATAGCATCTGTGGAAAGCTATTGAAATACGGTGGAGATACCTTGCATAACACTCTATGGAAGTTATAAACACGTATGTGAAATGACAAGCGAGTACCAGAATGTTTCAAAATATCTCGTATTTGCACGTTATACAAAAATAAAGGGGATCGCTCTGACTGCAATGCTTATCGAGGCATATCTCTTCTATCAACGCCGGGAAAAGTTTTTGCGAGAATTCTCCTAAACCGCCTACTACCTATATCGGAAGCAATATTACCCGAAAGTCAGTTTGGGTTTCAATCAGAAAGAGGGACATGTGAAGCCATCTTCTCAGTTCGCCAACTGATGGAGAAGAGCAGAGAACAAGATCGGCCATTGTTCTTGTGTTTTGTTGACCTTGAAAAAGCATTTGATAGTGTCCCTCGTGATGCGCTGTGGGTTGTTTTGTCTAAAATTGGCTGCCCTGATAAATTTGTGAGAGTGTTGCGACTTCTACATGATGACATGGCGTGTTGCATATTTAGTAATGGTGTCAAACAAGGCTGCGTCCTTGCACCGACTCTTTTTGCATTATACTTTGCTGCTGTAATTCGAAAAACCTTAGAAAGATCATCAGAAGGAATACGAATTCGTTTCCGTATGGATGGCGGACTTTTCAATATTGCAAGGTTGAAATCCCTCACTAAGGTTTCTTATACCACTATTACAGATATTATGTATGCGGATGATTTGTGCTTTGTTGAAGATACGTTGGAAGGTTTGCAGAACCTTATCTCAGGTCTTGACGAAGTATGTGTGAAGTTTGGCCTTAAGATAAACGTCAAGAAGACGGAAGTAATGACAGTGAATGATTATAGCAGCGTGGTCCCCGTTATAACAATTGGTGAGGAAATTCTGAAATTAGTGGAGAAGTTTAAGTACCTAGGTAGCACAATAACATCTAAGTGTGACTTAGACAACGAAATAAACAGCAGGATAGGAGCTGCCGCTGCAACTTTTGGTAAATTGCGGTCAAAGGTATTTCGTTCGCATGACCTCAAACTATCCACTAAGATCAGTGTGTATATGGCCACTATTTTACCAAATCTCCTCTACTCCTCTGAGACGTGGGTTTTGTACCGGAAGCACATTCGATTACTTGACAGATTTCATCTTAAATGCCTACGGGATATCATGAACATCCGATGGTCGGACCGAGTTCGGAACTCGAATGTACTGAGGCGTGCAAATGTCGGCGGCATTGAAATGTATCTGATGCGACGACAGCTACGTTGGTGCGGACATGTGTCTCGTATGCCGGAAAGTAGAGTGGCGAAGCGCATCTTCTTTTCAGAACTCCAGTACGGTAAGCGTAAGCGCGGTGGACAGTACCTCAGATATAAGGATGTTCTAAAAAGGCACATGAAGCGATGCAAAATAGAGCCCTCTCAGTGGGAGACAAAAGCAGCACAGCGGAATGAATGGAGACACCTTGTTCAACTACAGGCAAACGCCTTTGAATCTCAGCGCTGTGATAACCTCGATAAGAGACGAGACGATTTAAAGACCAGACCATCTGTGGTCATACCTTACAGTTATGTTGGTGGAGTTTTAACATGCCCGACATGCACTCGTACCTTTATCAACAAAATTGGGTACAGTAGTCACTACAAAGCACATCAAAGGGCAGAACAGCAATGTCCTGATTAAGTTATTTTATACTTATCCAGAGAATCAAAAGTCGCTGTAGCTGAAATCGGCCAGGATGACACACACACTTATGAATGTAGAAAATATCATATTTAACCATATTAATTCTCGGTACATGTATTTTCTAGAAATTACCAAATGAACAGGATTTTTAAGTTCTCTTACTACTGGTCCTAGTATGAAGTTCCTCCTGATAAACTGAGAAATTATAGTGCGGAATAGCTAACACTTTCACTAAGATCTAAAATTGAAGGAACGATATCAGGGTAAATGGAATTGTTATATAATGACAGATTACTGTTGGTTTTCACAAAGCAATTGTTACCAAAAATTATACAATAGACAAACTCATAAAAGGTATTTCTCTGAAGTGTAATAAAGTGTTCACAGTTTTTTTTTTATTTATGCAGAAAAAATAAAATAATTAAGTGATATTTTTCAATAAAAAGTTGTCATTAAAATGAAATCATTGTTTTATCTTATATTTATTGATTATTCAAATTGTGTAGTATAAAAAATACTATATATTAAAAAAACGAAAGCCAATATCCCAAACTGATTTATAATTTCATAAATAGTAGGCATAAAGCTATCCGAAACCATTATTATTATTATTATTAACAACTGTTGACCAGTGTTATCTATTTAAACAAAATCAAATAATTTCGTGCTAGCCATCTCAACTGTACGATAATTTTAAACTTTCGTATATTTTAGTATTTTTACACCTGTCCAAAGAGATTATTTCCAAATGAATAAAATATGGACGAGTGAAAAAATAGAGCTAAATGTTGCACTTTTGAAAGCAATTTTGATAACCCAACATAAAAAAAACATGCATTCTACTTACTTGCTTGAAAAATAGACCCGATATTTTAAAACAGATTAGCTCCGCCAACAAATATAAGACAATTGATTAGACGTTACATTAATACTACTTACCTACTTATTATCAGTTTAGTATAAAGTGGTACTACTATGTTTCCCACTTTTTAATAAAAAGTAGTTTATTAAAAAAAGAAATGGTCACGTTAATCATCAAAGAAAGGATCAAAATTTTGTATAGATTTGCATTAGAACATTGCCCACTTTACAGACGACGTTTAGTGCGAAACTCGACGCGGTGACCAAAGTGAAAGTTACGTTCCTTATCCATGTATAACTTTACGATGAACTCTGACTGAATCTTGAGAAGTTGGAACTTACTTTAACTGCCTGTTGTCGGTGTAAGTTCTGAGTTACCGAATTCACGAGGTCAGAAAGGATCTTTGTAAAAATAAGTTTAGCGTAAATTGATCATGTTATCGTCCAAATTAGGAGTTTTTTTTTTGTTCATTTTAATGGTATGTTTTGTATTAATTTAATTTTATACGTTAACGTTAAGACTATATTTTCCTTATAGAAGTTAATATATGAGAATTTGATAACTCGAGAAATTAAAAATTATTATAACGGAGTGAGTATAAATAGGAAAAATGACTATTCTCGAAATATTTTGAAATGTCTAGAATCTACTCCAAACATCGAGAATGCATTCATGGGTACGGAAAGACATAGCTTACATATACACATAGGTACGCTTAAACATTTAAAGCTTATTGTTCCGATTACGTAATCTAAAACCCAATGACCTAAAATAGAACACTTCTCCTTTTAAATTATAATGTAAAGTTCAAGGTTTTTCTAGTGATTTCGATCCTCGTTTTATTTTGTTATATAGGCGAGCCATGTTCCAAGCGACAAAGAAAGAAATCTGCAAGAGGACGATAGATATAGACACTGTAAATACGACCACAGTACAGCAATAGTGCGTATGATCTAAATTTTTTCACTGGGTACGAAAAAACTTATTTACATAAAATATAACAGCATTATCACTCCTCACGGATATAACATTATTATCAGACTGCAGCATTGCAGTATTACTTTGTTGTACTGCAATACTGCACTCCTGATTTTCAATAAAAGGTTGGTACAAGGTAGACAACGTTGTTCTAGAGTTTGTAAGGATCTGATATAACAACAACCTACACACTGCTATCTAACAGAAAGTTAAGAGCAAAAAAAAACCTAACCCATTCTTAGACAGAGGGATATTAAAGAAAAAATATTTAAAAAAACAATCGAATACGTTTATCCGCTTACTCAGCCCGACATCACCTCAACTGATAACCCTAACTTTTCCAACTTCAAGTCAAAGTGGCAAGCTTGATGTATTCATTCCTACAAAAAGTTTGTCCCACGGGAATGGGTGCCGCAAACTTGTTCGCGAGAAATTGAAGCATGTATGTTGTTGCCTCGAACGATAATAATAAAATTGGTTTGACAATGTGTACGCTTGAATTTTACTCTGACATGGATAGATCGAGTATAGAACGTTTTCATACGATTGTGTTTTGATTTACTACTATTTTCAAACAACTCAAGTGTATGCTCGTGACTCTATTGTTTCGAGGGATACATTATTCCGCTAAAGTCTGTGTTCATAAGTATAAGTTATCCTGTAGTATTTGTATTAGAATATTTATAATACTAGATGTTCCCGCAAATACGTATGCATTTATAAGGCAAGAATTAGTTACGTATCGAAATTTATAATTTTTTGGGAGTTATATAGTTTTTTTATAGCCTATCAATTTCGAAATTACGTCTAATCCTGTATACAACTTCAGATGAGATTAAATAAAAATTAAATTTATTCAAATTATTTTTACCACTTTTTATATAGCATTTACTTTTACAGTTAACTATTAAATAAAGCGACAATATTTTGGTTAATTAATTATAAAATTGTCTGGTTCTTGATTATAATTACCAAAATACATAATGTTGTATTGAAATTCTTGTATTTATGTAGATAGGTACTTGGGAAAAGACTTTCAAACGAGGTGGTAACTCACAAAGTTTTTACAAAAACGTGTTACCATCCGTAATCCACAATGCTATGTATTCTTTATAATAACTTAATCATGCTCTATAACTGCAAATTATGATCTATGATGCGCTCTGAAAGCTATACAAGCATTAGAAGTTACTTAATTCTATGATAAAATAAAACCGCACAGTATTATATTCAACTAAATCAAAACAATAGTCACGTATCACTCTTATACAATATTTTTAAGACAATACTGATATAGAGAAACTATAAAATCAAAGTTCAACGATCCGATCGGATCGGATTTTTCTGATAGCAGCCAGAGCGAACGTACGAGCTTATTTGTTGCCTTCGGGCGAGAACTGGATCGAGTTCACATCAAGTCACGTACTTCGTGTAGCATGTCTTAAGATATATCGAGATAAACGCTGTATTAGACAGAGGTCGATGTATGTATTATAAAGGATACTTGTATTATTATATAAGCAATCTACATGGATATTTTTTTATTATTCGATAGCTCTACTGTACAAATCCAGATGCGGGACACAATCGCAACTATGGAAACAAATTTTTGTGTAATGAAAATAATTATTCGGCGTAAGTTTTTAATCGAAAGAAATAAGAGAGTATCTTTAGATTTTTGGTAATCCAGTTTTATTTATATATTATACTAACGATACGCCCGTAGCTACACATGCGTTTGTTACGCACTAATTATATTTATTCCGTATTTTTTTTACTCATATTATTGTCAATAGGTATAGTTTATCAACTGAGAAATAATATATACTTCCCAAGTATAATATTTCATCGAAATCGGTTGGGAATTATTTTTTACGATTTCTAAAAGTATTAGTGAAAATTCCCATAGCCTATCAATTGAACAATGGCATAGGGTTCCTGTATACAAAATTTCATAAAAATAGGTCAAGCCGTTTTCAGTTAAATCTGGAAATATTAACTGATAGACAAACAAACAAAAAAAATTAAGCGCATATTTTATAACAAAAATTAATTTCAAGCTATATTATTAAAATTCCGACTTCAACAAAAAACACGACTAATAAATATATTTTTTCTACTTTTGTTTTTTATTTGATTTCTTAGACTTCGTACTTAAATAATATATAGCTTATAATGTCACTCCCACGATTAAGACGAATTTAACGACACCTCGTATCCTAAAATCCATCAAGGCATTTAGGCTACAGAGCATGCCAAAGAAATAGACATATATACACGCGAAAAATATAATCCACCTTATCCATCTATGAGTCGGATAATAAAATGTTTATTTTCATAACTTTATAAACAAAAAGTACAATTATCAGTACAAAAATCGAATCAGCGGAACTCGACCCATCGACCACTCGTACTGTAACTGTGTATAATCTGGTCATAACATAATATTAGGTCCTTACATATGAAAATGGCGTTTTGTACGGGAGGAATATAAAGTCATTTTTTTTTTTTGTAAAATATATTTCATTAATCAAAGTATGCACCGTTGTTAACTTTGCACTTTTGCCATGTAATAGGTAGTTAATTGATCCTTTTACTAAAAAGCCATGGGGGCGAGAAACAATAAACTCTTTGAAGGCGGTTTGGACTGCCGCAGCGGAGTTGAATTTTTTCCTTGTAAGAAGTTGTCCAAATTCCGGAAAAAATGATAATCTGTTGGAGCAAGGTCCGGGGAGTACGGAGGGTGTCGCAGACTTTCCAATTGTAGCTCATCTAACTTAGTGGTTATTTGTTGTGCAGTGTGTGGTCTTGCGTTGTCGTGAAGCAGCAGTGGCCTAGAGCTATTGACCAATCCCGGTTGTTTAGCAGCTAGTTCTTCCTTCATGGTTTGCAGTTGCTGATAATAGATATCTGCCGTAATCGTTTGGCCAGATTTTAGAAAGCAGTAGTGAACGACACCGGCGCTAGTCTACCAAACACTCACAAGTATCTTTTTCTGAGTCAATTTTCGTTTAGGGCAGGATTTGGCTGAGTCTCCAGGGTTAAGCTATGGCGACGAGCGCTTCCGATTATCGTACAGTATCCACTTTTCAACACAAGTAATGATTCGATTTAAAATCCCTTCATTATTGTGTCGGTTGAGCAAAGTAACAAAGCAGTCGACTCGTGTTTGCAAGTTCGATTCACTTAATTCATGAGGTACCCATCATTCAATTTTTTTTACTTCCCGATTTGCTTCAAGTGTATTAATACAGTTTTATCACTTACCCCGAAGCCTGCAGCTATCTCTGAAGTGCTTTGTGTTAGATCTGCTTCCACAATAGCCTTTAATTCTTCATTTTCCACTTTGGTCTTCACGAGGTTGGTTCTAAAGGTCGAAATTTCCAGAACGAAGACTTAAAACCAAAAACCCTCATTAATCCTTCGAGCTGTTTCTATAGCACTGGTGCGATGGTAGAACTTGTAATCGTAAATATACCGATATTTCATGTTTTCCATTGTGCGGTAATAAGCGACGCCAAAAAAAATGAGGAAAAAACAAATGAATTACTGTTTTCAAAACTCAAATGTACCAAGTAAATGAATTTATAAATTTGAATTTGGAATTCTTAATCAAAGAGGAGATATTTCAGATCAAAGTGGTCAGTACGACAAAACGTTAATTTCATATGTAAGGACCTAATATATAGTATTACATATAGTGAAAGGAACTTCGTTACTACCAGATGTCCCACGACATCTGTCTAGTTTTTTTTGTGTGGATTTAAATGCGAGTGTAAATGGATTTAACTTAAAATCTATTTATGAGATTTGGATATAAAAAAAATAAAAAGTTTTGTTTACGTAGGACTATTAACATGGCCAGGGCTTTTTCAGTTAGCGTTAGAAACCAACTAATATAATTTATATAAACTTTCGATGATCCTGACTTTGTTCAGAAGTCTGACTATCTAGCTGTGACAATAAATATTTATATAACAATAGTAGTCTAAAAAACTACTGTGATAATAGCAAAGAACCGTAATCTGGAAGGTGTATTGGATTACGCAGTAATCTTTCAACAACCTATAACTTCCAAAATATTCTAAACTCGCTTACAAATTCTTATCGCTGCATTCGATTCAATGAGTATTACGGAAGCGTATGGATTGTAACTTATGGATAGGGGTTATGATTTATTTGTGAAATATTTGAACAATATACTTATTGAGAGATTTCACTTCAGACTTGCTTACCGTTTTATGCGAATATGAGTTGTATAAGTTTAATTATAAAGTCCACTTTTATAATAGTTCTCGAGACGTTCATAATAGTATAATAATAGTTAATAATAATAGTTCATCTTGTTACCGAGACGTATCGTTACACCTTTGAACTATTGATAACATTCTACTATTACTAAGTGCCTTATTGAGGATTTATTGGAGTACCTGCAGATATAAAATTAATTTTAAACCAACACTTTGGCTGGGTGGTAATACACGACTGGGTCACGACGATTATAAACTATGGCGATCCCACCATGGTGGCATGGTTAAGCTTGTTGTGTTTCGATATCAGCCTGTATATATCCAGTTATTCATCAGAGAGTTAGAGATGTGACTGGGCCGCGAGCACAATGCATATGATGATAAACCCTATCTTTTGGTTTGTTGTGTTCTGGGATCAGTTAGTGTATATAGCCGAAAGAAATGCGGGACGTCATAACAGCGATGATCAATGATGGACTGCTAATGATTCGGTGGTCGTCGTTGTTTTTGGATTTTAGTGTGACTACCATCAGGTAGACACAATGCGGTTAATTTGTCGTGCTAAAAAAACTAAGGAGTTTTTTTAGACGGTTTGGACGATTTGAATGATTGAAAGAAGAATTACTAAACAAATTTATAAGAGTATTGTGAATAGGAAGATTGGAAGAGGAAGGCCTAGATGAACGATCCTCCATCGAATCAGGGATGTTCTGAAGAAAGATTTCAAGAGTACTCTAAACCGACGAGCGTGCGTGAAAAGATTTTGGAATGTTAAAGAAGCGAAAGATGAATTCCAGGATCGTAGCAAATGGAAGGATGTGGTCTCTGACTACTCCGTTGTTGGGAGATAGGCGAGATGTACTTAAATCTCAGAGAATAGTAGCCGAACGTCGATTAGAAGGTAAATTTAATCGATCATTTTTGTAATTGATATCCAAACAAATAAAAGTGAGTTAACAGATATTACGATGCTCCCATTGCATAAGTCACATATTAGGTACGTTATGTCATACGATCAGTTAAAATGTTGAAATTATAACAGTTCTCAAAATAACAGCGGCTTCCTAAAACATTGCTATCGCAGCATTCGGTTCAGTGGGTACAGTGGGAGAGGGCACAGTAGGTACGCTTCGTGCCAAAGTTAATGATTTGTGAAATATCTTCAATAAGAACGCACTTACTCAAATTCACAACGGTACCCTCCAATGGCAATTGCAATTCACAATGGCAGTTGAATTTTAGTCTGTCATTACTTTAATACTTGGAGTAAGATTTTGGTACACATATTCGTCAATTCTTCAAAACGTAATATTTATCAATATTGAAATGAATAGATAAATGAATATTTAATATCAGTATTGAAATAATATAAACTTTATTTTATGTAAAAAAACCTAATTTGGTGCTCAATTGGTGTACCTGTATGGAGACGGCCCTAACGATTTGGATAAATTTTTATGTTTAGATTAATGTTTTACTTTCCAAATCTATCTAAGGTAAATTTTGTTAGTTCTTGTTTGCAAAATTGCCAGCTAAGTTTTTTGCTTTTATAAATATGAAAGTTATTGTGTTTGAATTTTTGTCCATCAACCACGATTTGTACCAGTTGGACGGTTTGTAATATTGGCGATAGAAGTCAACTCTATTGTAGATTAAGGCATATTTTATATAGGTAACATTATAAAAAAGAATATACGCAGCGAAGCGAACTCACTTCCATCGACACAATATCCATACACGTTACTGCTAAGCCATTTATTGCTGCAATATTCACCATTTCTTAATGTTATACATATCCACCACCTACAGACCGTTATCACCTTGTTCAGTTCAATGATCGATTACGTCATAATAATATGATCTTTGCTCGAGTTTATGAATTGTAAAATTCTTCAATAAGTACGGACTCATTGCGAGCAGATTTCGTTCTTGCTTCAAACGGGAATAGAATATCAAAGTGACTCGCTAGGACTTCCAGCTGAGCACGTATTCTGCAGGCAATAACACTGCTACGTCGACGAATTTTAAAAGAACTTTATTATTGTATTTTTCAAAAGGTGTTTCTCTTTTATATTTCAGATTTATTTACACGTATATTGTTTAAAGTTTACTACAATGTTATATATTGTGAAACATTTTAAATTAATTTTGCAGACCAGTATCTACGAGTGTATTATCGCAATTGTCTTTTATTTAAGCTTTGGCTTAGCGTATTATATAGATGAGATCCTAACAATATGTAAAAATCGGAAAATATTATTATTATTTTTACAAACATTAACATTAAATAGACTTTCGATTGGTATTCTTCTATTCTGTAAAATATCTCATTAAAATAAGTACACTAGACTTAGATAAGGCGCAATCTCCACGAGCGAGTTTATCGTCCTGACACTTCATTGTAAAAAAACTCTATGAATATGTCTCCACACCGTGATACTATGGCAGAGATGCGACGAGTAACAATGACGAGAAAAACGCAATCGGCTCGCGCGCAGATCACAAAATATAAAGTGCTCTCGCCCCACTAACTCCCGTACAACGTGTGTCACTGGTACACCGGTACTGGTGACAACTCGAATCCGATAGGTGGCGCTGTAGTCGAGCCATTAACTACCTAAAAAGGCAGAACAACATCTGCCCGGCTAGTTAATACTTTATAGAACTTATATGTCGGAAGAGGCAACAGTCGATAAGCCATTGAGAAGCCAGAAGTGTGGAATAAAAACTGATTGTTGGTGGCGAGTGTAATTAGTACATAGTTTAATTACTGGCCAGCCGCAGCCGCACTGCTGGTGATTCCGTGGAAATCTTGGCGTGGTTCCTGCAATTAGGACTGGCTTTAACCGTGGCCGGTGGGTCGATCCAATTACTGAACGTTTGGTACAATACTTATGAATTTAGAGGAATCAAAGTTTATATAAAAATAATTATTGCAGATCTAGAAAATTACTTAAATTATGTAGCGTTCTTATTACAGAAATCCTACTGGGGTTAGTCGGTATGATTATCCAATGAAGCATGTGTAGGAGTTATACAATGTCGAGCTGATATTTTCAAACTACAGAACTAGATTTTAGAAATTTTATTTATACTAAGTGCTAATGCTAATGCTAAATTTAAGGAACGGCACAATAACCATGGATATCAAGTAATCTGACAAGTTGTACGCAAGTACGGCCAGTGAGAAAAACAAATTTAACACAGATGAAACCGTGAGGCACATTTTGTTGTATTCCATCACAAAACTAAACCTGAAAACTAATTCTGACAATTATCCGATACCAAACAATATATCGTTACTAACTCCACATATAAATATACCCAATTTTTGAAAATTAATAAAATATCTGGAAAAGCCCTAAAATTCTCTACAAGCAGTGCGTACGAAAATGAAGGAAAAGAAAAGTCTTTGGGGTCGCGTATCGAGTCACGGAGCATGCACACATTGGTGTCTAATCTGTTTCATTATCGTAAACAAACAAACGAGTTCTAAAAATTTCATGATTCGAAATATTCACTCTTCCTTTAAACGTGATCGGTCTGTCTTGAAATTTCAACCCCTCGTTTTTAGCGGATATAAGCGGGTCACACTTTAACTGATAGCAGTTTGATTTCAGAAATCAAAGCGAATACTAGAACCGAAAACCGGAAGACTTCTAGAAAAAGACTACTACGACTTAGAAAGAACTGTGAAGAGCTTAATAGTAAGTTTTATTTAGTAGTAATTATTTATATGTTAAGAGCAGTGTTAATAAAATTATTTGTTTCTATAAACAGTATTTTATTAACCACAAACTTAAAAATATATTCTCCTAAAATGACTTTCGCTTAATACTTGCATCACTAAATCACAGAGACTAACTATTTGTGCAAGTTCTTTGTTCAGGTACGTACAGATTATGAAAATGACAATAGAATATTACAATAACAGGATGCATTAAAGATTCATTCGGAACGTCGAGCTACATAGTACTTCTACGATCCAAAACTATCAAACGATATACAAGGTGTCCAGAAAGGGTATTGGGTATTTGTAAGTTCAATGAAACAAAAATTATTTGTATGCAATAAAAAAGTTTATTGTTTATTATTAGCATATGAATTGGAGAATTATTTGGAAAAGATGATGTTATCCAAATGATGACCGTTACGTTGCTGGCACTCTTCTAAACGGAAACGAAGATTGGCGATAACACGTTGACACATAGCTATCGATATTGCTGCCATTTCTGACCTGATGTTTTGCTTTAACTGGGTTAGATTCGTCGGATTGTTTTGATAAACCTTACTTTTAAGGTATCCCCATGCAAAATAGTCAAGCGGGCTAAGGTCGGGGCTTCTGGGAGGCCAGTTGATGTTACCCCTTCGCGAAATGACTTTATTAGGGAATAATTCGTTAACAACTTCCATTGAGTCATTTGAGGTGTGGCAAGTGGCCCCATCTTGCTGGAACCACGTTCTTGAGTTGAAACCTGCAAACTCCTGCAACTCTGCGACCAAAAAATTTCGCAACATATCGCAATAACGGTCACTATTCACATTAATTGCTCGGCCTCGTTGATCTTCATGAAAATAAGGACCAATTATGCCTTTAGCAGACATAGCGGCCCAAACAACGACCTTTGGGCTATGCAGGGGTCGTTCATGCTTTCGTCTTGGATTCTCCACTGCCCAGTACCGACAATTCTGCTTATTAACATGACCATTCAGGTGAAAATTTGCTTCGTCACTGAACAGTATGTTGTTAAAATTGTTAAATCGCTGCAGCATTTCGTTCGCAAAATTCAGTCGATTAGCATAGTCCGTATCCTTCAATTCTTGAACCAATTGAATTTTATAGGCTTTTAGATGTAAGTCTTTCTTTAAAATCGAATGTAAAGACGATTTTTTGATGTTCAACGCTTGGCTTCGCTTTCGGATGGATAAAGACGGATTTTGACGAACCGACGCATCAACTTCTTCAATTGTTTCTTCATCGCGAACTGAACGAGGACGACCAGAGTTTTGAATTTTAATTGTCGCACCTGTATTCTCGAACATCCTGATCCATTTCCTAATGCTATCGTCACTTGGCACGTGGCGTGTACGATATTCCGCACGATAGAGACGTTGAGCAGTCACTATTGAATCACCATTACGATAATACGCTCGTACGCAAAATGCGCGATGCGTCCCCGAGTACTGTTCCATCGTGACTAAAACTTCACAAAATGGCGGACGCCACGAACCCCTCCCCGCACCCTTTAGACGCCCCGTTTCGAATATGGCGCGAAAACAAATACCCGATACCCTTTCTGGACACCTTGTACAAGTTTTCGGACTTTACGAAAACGCGTGTTCTGCAGCATATATACAATGGGCAGTATTCTTAAACACTTCACTATTTATTAATGGTAATTAATTTAACTAGCATCAAGTCTAATGTTAATAGATGATTTAAAGCCTTAAGTTTTATTCGATAAGTAAATTAATTGTAATTAAAAAACAAAGATTAAACTTAAATCAACTATAGATAGCTTATAAGCTCTAGAGAGTCAGTTTATTAAACATTCAAATTCTGAAACGTTACTGTACCTGAAACTATTATTATATAATTAAGTAAATATACATTATTCAAAGATAACTAAGAACGTCTACTTTAGGCGTCTCTTATTTCGAAATAGTAGAGGAGTAATGGGCCTCTCGAAACTCCCTCGACGATACCTAAGCCTCTCTAGTTAGTGATAAGAATTAAGGAGAGAATTTTAAAAGCATTAATAATGAATTTATGAAATATAAAGATCCCAAGAGTATCTAACGGTGTCCTCGAATTAAATTAATAAAAAAACTTTTTTCTATGTTCCAGCGGTTTTAAAAGGTTTACAAAAAATATTCTTTACAGTACATAATAATTATTATAAAATTTATCAAAAATGCAGCTAACCTATAATGTAATTATGCAATTATTACTTAAATCTTATTCGTACCCTTATCCCACTTAAGTAGGTTCAACACTTTCCTCATCCACTATCCTCTTTCAACTGCCATCTCCATTTATATGCATGTCATTCCACACACAATCTATCCATATCTTCTTCGGCCTTTCTCTACTCCTATATGGTAGTATATGGTGTTAAGTATGAAGGTGGACAGCCACCTTCATACTTAACATTCTTCTGTTATATTATTTTCTCCTCTCCTATTGATATGCCCATACCACACTAACCATTACCTTTCAACATCGCTGTGACTGGTGCAATTTTACACATACCTAATTTTATAAATTCTACTTACGCCATACATCCATCTTAACATTCGCACCAGTCACATGTAAATTATTAATTACATTGTATCTGATAAAAATCTCTCAGCTATTTTGCGATTTGGATCTGAATTATATAGGATGGGCCAGAAAGATTTGCGAATTAAAAAAAATAATAAAAACAAAACTAAATACAATACACCAACACATCTTTATTTAAATTAAAATAGGCACCTGGGAAATTTATTTCTTAAAAATTACATCACTCAGGTGTGCACCATCCCACTGGAAACATTCCTCGAATCTGAACCTCAAATTGGTAAAAACTCGCTGACACATTGCGCGAGGAATAGCTGCCATTTCATTTCATTTTATCTTCAACTATTTAATCGTGGCTGGGTTATTGGAGTAGACTCTATTTTTCAGGTATCCCCACATAAAAAAGTCCGGTAGCGTTGGATCCGGACTTCTAGGTGGCCATGCAATGTCACCTCGGCGCGACATCAGTTTCCCAGCAAACATCTCGTTTACGACCGCCAACGAAGCATTAGATGTATGGCATGTCGCACCATCTTATTGAAACCACGTCGTCCGATTATAGGCTTCAAATTGTTGCAGTTGCGGAAAGAAAAAATCCCTTAACATGGCTATGTATTGGTCGGAATTTACAGTGACAGATTGCCTTTGTTGATTTTCAAAGAAATAGGGTCCGATAATTCCGTGTGCTGATATGGCCGACCAAATGGTTACTTTCAGCGAATACAAAGGCTTTTGATGTTTTGCAAGTGAGTTCTCTGCAGCAAAGTCACGGCAATTCTGTTTATTGACATGCCCATTTAAGTAAAAATGGGCTTCGTCGGAGAACAGAATATTGTTGAAACTCTGAAAGCGTTCCAACATTGTTTCAACAAAAGCTCGTCGTAAAATTGGGTCATTTGGCAGTAATTCCAGCACTAGTTGAATTTTATACGGGTGTAAATTCAAATCTTCCAACAAAATGCGACGAAAAGATGTTCTGGACACCACAAGTTCAGCTAATCGCTTGCGAGTCGATAAACCAGGATTACGTTGAACTGAAGCTTTAACTTGTTCAATTGTGTCTTCCGTTCTTGTTGACCTTGGGCGTCCCGCAGGCTTCTGATTGAGAGTCGAACCAGTAGCTTCGAACTTTCTGATCCACGATCGAATCACACTTTCCTTCGGACACCAATTTACGTCATGTAATCCAAACTCACGCCGAAATAAACGTCGAACAATAGCGCATGAATCTCCATTTTTATAATAATGTTTAACGCAGAATGCACGCTGCGCTCCTGTGAAGCGATCCATTGCGACTAAATTTCCGAGAACCGAGCTTCTCATCCCCACCACCCGCGTAGCCCCCGCCCATAAGGTTCAAACACAAGTCGGTGAAGCTGTAAAAGCCGCAGCAGCTCTGTTTAACGATAGGGCCCCTAAGGCTAACAGTGTAGTCAGTTCTAAAAAAAAAAAATGGCCCACCCTGTATGTTTTTAGTTTTAGCTCGTGGCTGTGTAAGCCTAAACATACTAAAGAATGATAAATAATAAAGAACAAAGATAAAGAAGTACCTATGTAATTAAATTCTTGCAAAAGCTACTTCATGCCATAAAAGGCAACTAAAAGGCCAGTCGAATGCAAGCGATGTGCCTTCACGACATTATGACGTTGAGCGTACGAGCTGCCGACTAGATAACGATGCGTCATAACACATTGTCATGAAAGGAGCTGCTTTTCTAGCTCTAGCTACAATGGGCACTTAAAAATATTAATTAATCAAAATGATACATGTCGTCTACAGTGAAACTAACTATACATATCGGCACAAAGGCTTTCTCTAAAGTCAAAGTAACCCAAATACCAACAAATGATTTTATTGTAGTCACACCATTGATATTTTATAAGTAGATATAGCACTGACGCTCTTTACATGCTAACTTGAACGGTGGGCAATTGCCCTCAGTTCACTTTCTATTTGATACCGGCGTGAGCGAGAAGAAACTTTAATCCTTACGATTCTAACGACAGAGTTTCCGCCTTACGCTGCTATTTCTTATCTCTTTTGTTTAAACATGCTGATAACAAAATTTGTAACGGTTTCAAATTGCCTTTATTGAGAGTATAACGCGACATAAAACGTCATTGAAACACACCGTATTTGTATAACGTGTTCATCTTCGTTCGAATACACAACTATTATCGGAGTATCCTTAAAAATACAACCGACTCGTTTCGATTTTCGATTCATTTTCAAGAAAGATTTATAATTTGTAAATTTCATAAAAACGTTTGTTATGATATAATAGAATAAACTTCATACATACATATCCTTAAAAGGTGCGCTTAAACAATGTTAACATAGTTATAATACTAGCACCCTTCGAATGGAGGCATTTTTGATAGTTGCCAAATTTTAGTATTCAATGCAAAATACCCATGACTTATCTTTAACGACAAATTTATAGAAGCAGTAAAAAAGATACAAAACGTACAAACAGACATCGTATTTTATTAACATGAAGAGGAAGCAATGACGACTCAGTGGTAGCGTGTATGGACAACGCAACGATCGACATTAGCTCAAATCCTTACAATGAGCCAGAGCTTTTTTGAAAGGAAAACATCACGATGAAACCATAGCATGGTGTAGCGCATTTTCTAAATACAACCTAAAAGCTACCAAATTAAATTAAAAATCTGTTATCAATCTATTATAGATAGGATCGTTCCGGCGGCTGCACTTGAGGGTCAATTTCCCCTCTAGGCTTTGCGTATGGCTAAAGAACATCAGATGATAATGTAATAATAACACTAAACCTATAAAGACTTTAAAAAATCTCCCTCTGTTTGTATCATTGCAGGTTACTTGTAAATTTTATAAGTTTCGAATAATGTTTGTTTATAAAATTGGACACATTGTGGAACCATCCTGATCGTTTGGAGCAACCGACGCGGCATCGTTTCGCTCGGAACGCTTTTATCAAAAGTTTAGAGTTACACCCCTGGGCGCCACACGACACCGTGTCATATAAAGGGGATTATATTGTACAGTGTTAAAACCTACATGGGAATGAAACAAGAGTCTAGGCGTCATTACGACTGTCAGCGATTAGTTAAATACAATTGAGCTAGTGTATCTACACTTTGTCAATTTATATGTTTTCCCAAAGTCGTATAACATGGGCTTCGTATCTTCAGAGCTAAGAACTTGGTGCAGTGGTTGTAACTCTACTTCTAGAAGTTATGGATTCGATTTCGGCACAGTGTATAAAATAGGATAAATATGGAATTATACGTTAGAATAATGAAATTATAAAAGAAATACCTCAAAATTGAGTTCATAGAGGCTGTTGCCGTATTTCAATAAAATTCCTTAAAAAAGTACACAGAAATATCTAAAGAAATTTATCTGTGCCCCAATTTATATTTAACAGCCCCAAGGAGTTCTAAAAATCTTACTCACCGCAAGAACATACAACACAAGGTCATTTAAGTACGATCATCTGCAGGATGAAGGTATTCCACCAGTGAGACTGACCCAAGTACATATAAATCTACAAAGAAATTTTTCTGTGTACTCTTTATGCAAATAAAATAAATTAATATGAAATAAGTAATAGATGAGGGTGAGGTGAGTGAGGGTTGCATGATTCGCGCGTGTGCACGATCGACGGCATTCTGCTTATGTTAAAATCCATCAAACCGTTTAAGCTACAGAACGTGTCACAGGAATAGACATACATACATACAATCGTAAAACATAACCCTCCTTTTAGGCACTCGGGTAACTAATTATTACTTTAACCAGTGTTTATCAATTTACATACAAAAAAATAAATATTAAAATAAAACTCATATGTCAAACGTTACTATGGCTCACGAAAAATCTTTTTAAGTTACTATCTACCACATGTCAACGAACTGTGCAAATGTAAAATTTATTTTTTCATTTAAATATCGTCTTTAGTGCTAACAGATTAATGTCCAAAATGTAAAATGTACTCACTGGCCCGCAGCCAACTTTCAGTTTGCCAAGTGAACACTTTTCCGATTGGTCTCAAAAAGAACAATTTGAAATATATATTTTTTCATAAAAAAATCTTCATTTGATGATTTTAAACTTAACCTTAATACTGTCGTCTATTTCGCTAACAAAATAAACGCTTCCTGAAATCCTAACGAATATAAGTTAATTTTGGCTAATAAAATATGTGATTTACAAACTAACTTTTGGTTTGAGCTTAAATTGTGGTATGTATTTTATAAATATTTGTTACCTACTTACGTTTACCGTTTTAACTTATTGTTGAACTGTGTAAATATATTATTTAACTTCAAAGTTTTAATTCTATTAATTGGTATCGACTGAATCACTACCACGATACACCAGGTTTTAAAACCGGCCATAGCTACCGCTACGTGTATCTTACTAATCAAGCGAGGCGGTAGCGATACAGATCCGACACAACATACCATCACGCCTGCATCCCACAAGAGTTAGGTAGAGGTATACCAATGTACACCCACAGCTCGGTTAATCGGGCCTAAAGCCAAACTCCGAGCAGCAACTGAGAATTTTATAGAAAACCCCAATAACACTTTGCTCGAACTGGGAATCGAACCCAGGACTTCGATCATAGCAGTCGCGCTTAAGACCACTAGGCTAATGAGGCAGTTGAGACCACCATGCATATGATGATAAGCCCTTCGCAATAACTTTCTTTTGGTTTGTCGCGTTTTTTGATCAGCCGGTACATATTCAGTTGCCAAGAGGCTTGCAACACTTGCAAGCCGAAATGAAAGCGACGATAGGCAAAAGATTGAGGAATTCTCGGGGAATTTCGTTATTTTTGAATCATTTATACCTTACCAACAGGCTATTGTATAGTTGTTTAGCCAAGCTACGAGAACAAAACATTACTAATTACGAAACCCTCACAGTTCAGATTAGAAAATTAGAGATTAGATGTAATACGATTCTGTTATGTTGTACCAAAAAGAACTCCTGAGAACTAAATTGAAATACCATATCTATATCTTTGACACACTCTGTAGCCTAAAGAGCGCGATGGATTTTAGCCTACGAGGTTCTGTTAGATTCGTCTTAATTATGGGAGTAACATAGGTTAGATAATATTTAAATACGACTTTTGAGAATCAAATAAAAAGCAAAAACAGTTATTTTTATTAGTTAAGTGTCAGTTATTAAGTTTCATTTGGGTTTTTCTGCAAGAAACATCCTTTGCTACGTAGTTACTTGACAAGTTTGACAACAGGCAAAATTATGGTTAATCTTAGTCTACATATTGATAACGAATGATAGTTAATAAAAATTGACAGTAAAATAAATATAGCTTCTATAAAGTAAAATTATTTTATGTTCAGTTTTTTGCTCCTTATAAATTGCTGAAACTATTTCCAAAGTATAAAGTAAAAAAATTGACATTTTCAATTTCCACCTTAAAACTCCTTCAGACATTAACTGAAAAGGAAATTAAATCCTCTGAGACGACGTCCTCCAAGCGTCCAAGTAAGAATTCCAATATCGTGAAACAAGAACCACTGTTACGTTAATAATATGTTGTATTGGAACTATTTTATTTCCGACTAAATAATTATTAAATACAAGTTAATAGAAGATATTTTTAATGTTTATTATGATATATCAACTCCAAAAACAATTGCCGTTTGGTCCTTCAAATTGAACTTTCAAATAAATTAACCAAACAAATACCACAATGAAGGTTAATTGGCAAGGTACGCTCTGCTAGTATTAGGCCCCGTTCCCACTACACCGAAAAAACTGCACATTAAACCGGATTCTGCATGAAAACCGGTGAAACTCAGTCTTTACACCAGTCGATGTCAAAACTGAGTGTACGAGGAACAACGAAAATGTAGCTGTGTTATGATGCTATTTAAGAAGACGTATTTAATAGAATAAAAACAACACAGTGAGTTCAAATGTTATGTTCATGGTTTTCTCGAGGTTTTATTACACGGAACAAGCTCTCTCTTCTTAAAGTTAAATTAAAGTTTCAGCGTCAACATTTATTCTGTACATGCGTCTGATAGAATGAACGCCGAAAAATCCTGCAGGAGAGAGCGGGACGTACGTGGGGCGTCGATGCTGGCACGAGCTCATTACATGACTCCGGTTGAGGAGTTTTGCCGATGCTCCGCAGTGACAAAAAATCCAAGCACGGCATTATTACCGTGTATCGGGTTTTGTACAGATACAAAAATTTCGATACAGTGTAAACCGTAAAGAATTTTTTCCAATGACATTTTTGTGCACCGTTTTGTAAGTATGAAGTAGTGAGTAAGTCTCTAAGCTTAAACATTTTTTAGTAATAAGATCCGTGTATCAAATGCACGTGCACTTAAAACTTCTTAGTATGTATTTTAATTAACTAGATTTCCTGAAAATCATCAAGCATCGTCTCACGATATCTGAGCTAAATAACACACAAATTTCATTATCATGCAAATTTATTCCGTAGTATACACATCTCAACTAGTACTCAAAATGAATAATACTTCAGTATTATTTCAGAGGTTGCATTCGTTATCATCAACATTAAATTAATATGTGAAGCAAAAACTTTGTATCCCTTTTTAAGCGTATTACGTGCACGGAAGGCTGTGAGATTTGACATGGTTAAAGTTTATATGGAGAAGGAGTGCAGAAAGCTAAAATTTATCTATAATATATTTTACTAATATATTAAATTAAATAAATTAATACTGCGAATCATAACCTCAGCAATGCCATTGAACTTAGACCTCCAAAATAGTGACATTGTCACTCAATGAAAAGTGACATCAAGTCAATATTCATTGTTTAGGTTCATCCTGCAAATGTCAAACAGAAAATAGTTTATGATTAAAAAGTCGCTGGTCGAATTTCGATCATTGGCAACTGTTAGTTCATTTAAAATCGAAAAAATAAATACAAAAAAAAAGAAGAAATTATCTGTTTGTAATTTCAAAATAACAGCTTCTTAACTGACTTCAAAAAAAGAAGGGAGGTTTAACATTTCGAATTTGTATATATTTTTTATGGATGTTCAGCGATAACTTCTTTGTTTATAAAAGATTTTGATGATTTCTTTGTGTCGGAACGGGGTTACCTCAAGGGTGGTCCAGTCCCATTATAATTTCGTTGGCATTGGACATTCAACTTCGAAGATACACCAGGGAAGTCTTCAAATAATTAAAGTCGGTTTTCTTTTTGTTAAAAATTGTCTTGCCGTGAAATCAAAACAGCAAAGCATAACTTTAAACATTGTTTTATAATTACTAACAAATCATTCTCTGTCGATGACAATGTTCTTCACAAAATGGATAGTTTCATAAACGGAAATACAATTTATCAAGGTACATTAGTTTACTTTTAATTACATATTTATATTAGTTTACAAACATAATAACAGCTTTAAATAATAGTGAAACAAAACAAAACGTAGGTACCTGTAACTCAGTTAAAATTATTTGAAATAGCTTTCCTATTTCTCATATAAATTTTATAAGTTTCAAGAAATTGTTGACTGCGGTCGAGGTTTGTTTGAGTTGGACGGTTGAGCAAGCTCTATTATTCCAGTGAAACTTTTATAGGAACTATAATTTGATAGAAGATAGTTAATACTGAATTCCAAACGGAACATCCATAATCTATATTAATAAATCTGTAGCCCTGTCTACACTTTTTTTTCTATATATCCCGATAGAGATGCTATAAAAAGGATCTGAACTGATCACGAATACGCCCTTGAATAAAGTTTGTCTATCTGTCTGTTTGTATGTCCCGATTTAGTTCGAAAACGGCTTGACCAATTCTTATCAATTTTTTACACGGGAACCTTAATATGTCATTGTCATTGATAGGCTATAAGAATTCTTAATAATAATTTTAGAAATAGTATTCAAAAAAACGAAACGTTAATTTATCTCACCTAACTTTAAACCGATTAATGAAATCTTGTACACGAGAAGTATGACATATTATTTCGTAATTGATAGACTATTCGAATTGTCAATAATATGATTAAAGATAAAAACATGGCTAAAAAAGCTCTACTGCTTAGTAACAAAGCGCGTGCGCATTCACGGGACACTGCTAGTAATAATATAAAATTATTTTACAATACGAAACCGGTAGAAATATTTTTAACTAACATGTATTGTAAGCTTACACTAAAATGTAAAATTAATTTGATTTCATATAAAAAAAACTCCATCAAATTAATGATATAAAATATTATTATCATTGATTGCTAACTTCAACAACATGACATGTGGTAACATTTTTGGAGTTATTTTTTTTTATTTTTTATTATAAGGTTTCATATAAAATTTAGTTTTATCGTTACAAACAAAAATGATGTTAAATGATGGACAGCTTAAACAAGAAAAAAATATTAGACATTGTAAAGGAACCTACAATGAACGTAAGGGGACCTTTGCGTGTTTGTCTATCGGAATACAGACAATTGAATGGCCTCTATCAATAATTCATAGTTACATGGAACATGCTCACCTTTTCGAGTAGGACTATTATAGAACGATACGAAAAACGAAATTGCCTTTCAATTGAATCTCATTTATTACAGTACTATTAATAATCGCCCTGAATAAATGAACGTAATATAACTATGATATTTATGAAATTAAATAGTATATTAATTATTTGGTGTTCAAGCAAGTTCGCGACGTACCATTCGCATGACGTACGTTGGGCCCTAGAATCGATCTTCGCGAATCACGTTCCCTCTCGAACCTATTGCTGCGATACGCAGTAATTGATTACAAACTAAAGAAGACTCACCTCGTCAGGCGCGGGCGGTATCCCTGATACCTGGACCGGCCAATTGTGAAGTACGTGTGCGTGTGGAGTGAATTATATGTACGTGAGTGTAACCACCTCAACTGGTACGAGGACACCTCCTGGGGGGGTCTCCAGGGACACCAACTCTATACAATACAAGGCAAAATCCTGTAGCGCCTCCCGAACGCTTGCACCTGCCATTCGCCCGCCTATCTCAGGACTTCCCGCGATCTCACGATGCGAGCTAATGTATTTACATTTCCAACATTTGGAATTATGTGAGATGAATACACTAGAAAAAAAATCTCTGACTCTCAAGACGTTGACGCAACTATCTTAGTCACATAGCATGGCATATCACGTGACGTTATACGATAGCTTTTGGTACGGTGGTGGCACGGCACAGTGCGGCGGCGGTACTCCTATAAACTGCGGGGAGCTAGCCTATGGGGCATTCTACTTTTAATGCTGTATAGTGACGTTACTCTGCCAGCCGGTTGTTCAATTATTCTGTGGGGCATTAAGTAAGTGTGAAGCAATGAACTCTTTATATAATATTTCGAACAAGTCGAGATCATAATTCTACGAATCATGCTGACATAGATTTTTATATAGTAACACGGTAACGTGACACCACTTAAGCCCAGTATAGTCCAAAAACAATTACTGTATACATATATACCATCTAATCCTAGAACATCCTAGGTATGATGGTCGCTAGAGATGCATCACGACTACAAGTTTTGCCGAGTAACCACACTTATCGTTATTGTTAGGTATAAGTAAGTATAAAATGTAATTTATGTACTTCTTCTTAATTGGCACTGGATATTTATATTGTAATTATTTTATAATTTTTAAAGTGTGCTGTGAAGTTTGTGTATCTTTAAATAAATAGAGTGCCGAGTATTACTCGGTATTAGGTTTACCGAACCGAATACTCTGCTGAGTAACTTGGTTTAGTTTAGCAGATATTAGGCGCGAGAACATCTTTAAACTAGCCTTAAACTGTTTAAACCAGAATTGGGCCTGTCTATTCGATTGGTTGGTAAAAAATAAAACAAGATTCGCACACTTGGCATATTTAGCAAAAGTGTTTCATGTGCACCTGCAAGCACTGTATACAGCGAGCGAGCATTTTCAGAAGTGGGTTACTTATACGAATAAAATAGGATCAGATTGCTACCAGATAAGACAAAGTCTTTGGTTTTTTTGCATCATAAATTGTAATTGCTAAATTACCAAATATTAGTTTATAAGTTTTTTTTTTATGTTGGTGTTGGTTACTTTTACTACCTGATTCATACTAATAAAGACTGATTATTTAATTTAATATGTTCACTTTGTTTACAAGATTTATCTGACAGTGCCCAATTTGCACTAATTGTAAAGTGGTAAATGTTATAAGTTTCGATTTATTTTCGAGTAGGTACCTCGGTAGTCAAGCCGAGTTATTCGGCCAATAACGAATACTACAAAAATGGCCGAGTATGCCGAGTACCGAGTAATAAACGAGTACTCGGCGCATCTCTAGTGGTTGCGATCTAATCGGGCACAATTATCATGTTCTACCACCCTGCAAGTCTACTAGATAATTTAAATTTCAAAAAGATGGCTTATGAAGACAGCTCAGCTCAGTATTTTGAAATCTAGTTCTGTGAAGCCACGATGGCTTAGTGGTAGCGTGTTCAAACACTGTGTCGATCGACGTGGGTTCGAATTCTTACAATGAGCCTGAGCTTTGGGTGAAGGAAAACATTATGATCTAACCATAGGATCGTGGTAGGGTATTTTTTATTATGCCTTCCTGGCAAGCTACCACCCTCATATTGATCATTTGTCGCCAAGCTCCTATTATGGGTTTATCGGCAGCTCCAATTGCAAGCCAGTTCCCCTACTAAGCTTACTTAATATCAGGTGAGATTTTTGCTTAACGCTAGAAATTATAAAGTTCATTTCATTCATAATGTAATTGGTTTCTCAAAAACACCTCTCACAATTTTGATGAAATTTATCATTTAGAAAATATTAAACTTTCCAGGTTTACCTAAATAGGTGTTTTATTCCTAATAATTTAATCAAGTATACAAATCGAACTACAAAACAAGCCCATGTCAATAATTAGCATCAGAGGAAATAGATACCGTAAACAAATATTGAAAAACAAACACATGATCAGCGTACATAAAAGTGATTGATCGAGATAAATTCGTATAAAAAAGAACAAGGACCGTAAAACGAAAGAATCGGAATCAGTCAGACGTGTTCGTGTTTGTGCTAATAGAATAGAAAAAAACATCAGAAAGGACAATATGACGACAGACTAATGCCTACTTACCGATAAAATATTCAAACATTCAAATTCAATTCTTGCAGTAGGAAAGTGCACACTTTTATATATAAACCTATTTTCTGTTACTGTTCAACATGTATATCTATGTATATTAATAAATCTGTAGTTCTGTCTGTACGTTCAATATATTCCAAAATAGGCATACTACATGAATGGAATGATATTGACCACCAATATGCCATTAATTTTTTTTGTCTCTCCGTTTGTATGACTGGATTTAACTCAAAAACGGTTTGACTGATTCTTATAAAATGTTGTATACGGTATGCTTTTGTCTTTAGTCAATTGATAGGGCACAAGAAATTTCAATATTACTTTTAGGAATCTTAAAAAATATATTTCTAATTCGAATTTGATGAAATTTGGTACACGGGAAGTATAAGTCGTTCCATGAATGACAGGCTATGAGAATAGTAAAAATAATTTAAAAATAGTAAAAATAAATTTAGAAACATTAAAATTTTATGAATTCTTAATGGATTTTGAAGAAATTTTGTGCACAGGAAGTATAAGTTACATAATATAAGGGCTATAACAACTGTCAATATTACTATAGAAATAGTAAAAAAACAGTTTCACAAAATTTAATTTTGTAGACGGGAAGCATAAGTCATTCTATAATTGAGAGGTTATAAGAATCGTTAATAATACATTAGAAATCGTAGAATATAATAAAAAAAAATTCAACCAATTTTGATAAAAATTGTACACAGGAAATACATGCCATTCCTCAATTGTTACGGCATATAAATTATCAACGATATGAGTAAAAATAAAATTACAGGGTGTAAATAACTACTGCGTAGTAACAAACACGTGCAGAGCCGCGTGCACAATGCTAGTCTACATATTACATAATATGTAAACTGTAGAATAGAAATTTTAAACCATACTTCGAATTGGATGGATGGATATTTTTGTACAAAGAGTTCATCGACTTCTTATGATGGTTAAAAATCGTTGATGTCTTAAATTGATTAAACACAAACCTTTACATTCTGCAGCCAGGATAATATGACCCATAAACTACGTTACCTATTTAAGCAATTGCCAATCCACACTATTTAACCCATACAGTAGTTTAATAGTAAAGTACACTTTTTAATATAAATTTATAAGATAAAGCAGTGTACATTGCATGAAGTATGTGTGGTAACCATAAAAATAAAGTGCATTTTAATAAATCCGCTAATGTCCAACATTTAGTGCACTCTCGCGTCACTCAGTTTTATCGTTCACCATTAGAGAATAGCTCGTCATGTGTATTATAAACGGGATTTTATACGGAGAAGACTTTCACTTTATACCGCAAAACGTTGAATAAATATAATACCTTTGATTTTTTTTTTTATAACTTAAAATCTAAACTTAACTAAATAAAATTCAAGGAATGAAAGCGAACCAAAAAAAAACGTGATACCCTCGCGCGTTAGAAGTGAAACTTCTTAAATCAACACATACAACCTTAGACAGAAAAAATTCTAAATATACAGCTATACATTCAGTATGCACTTTACATGCATGCAAAATGCGAATAACGCATTTGATAAAGAAAACAAAAACGATTATATCAACCTTTCCTTTCGATTGCATGTTGAAATCGAAGAAGGGGTAGTGATTTACTTTTCGCCTGAACCAAGCCAATTTGCCCTACTGTGTTTAAAAAAGTTTCAAATAAGGAAAGAGTTTCAATCGTCGATCCTCTCTAATTTGCTCTACTGTGTCTAAAAAAATCACTTCAAGAGAAGCGTTTAATTTTTTATCTGATCCAGGCCAATTTCCACTTCTGCGCCTAAAGAAATTTCACTTCAAAGGAAGTGTATCAAGTTTCGACTGGTCCAAGCAAATTTTTCATACTGTGCCTAAAAAAAATAATTTCAAGAGAAACGTTTTCATTTTTATCTTATCCAGGCCAATTTGCACCACTGCGCCAAAAAAAATCAGTAAAGGATGAGTTTCACCTGTTGCCTGGTCTAGGTCAGTTTGCTCTATAGTGCCTAAAGAATTTTCACTTCAAAAATCTTCAATGAAAAGTAAAAAAATGTGTAACATTTAGTTCCTATTACAATATTAGATACTATTTGTATATTTGAACATTTATTGCTTAAATTGACAATGATCTTGTGATCTATGCAGAAAACTTATAACATAATGACCACTCTATACGAGAGTGTAATTTCTTGTTCTATGTCACCAATTCATATCAGTCTATCGGATCGGCTCAAAGATACATCAGTTACACATGCCAACGGTTCATTGAACTTTACTTAGATGAGCCGGGGCTAATCTTCCAGTAATCAGGTTCTCATATACGATGCGTTTACGCTACATTTATCTTGCTATACGAATTTTCCGAGACCGAGGCTCTCTAGAAAAATTGGGGTTTCATAGACATTTATAGATAACGGAATTTCTTTTAGAAGAACAAGATCAAATTCTTCAATGGCTTGCGAATACATTATGGTAAAATAAATAGCGATATTTTTAGTATTCGTTCTATTGACTTTTTGCTTTTATATGCACGACAAAGTGACGACACTGTGCCTGGTGGTAAGCTTAGTAGAATCTAAAAACAACGGCGACAATCCAGAAATCTACTCTCTATCGCTGGTCGCATATGGATATACACTAGCTGATCGTGAACCGACAAATCAAATCAGAGTCACTCTGTCAGGTTTATCACAATGAGTATAGCGGTCGCATTCCAGTCACGTACAGATCCCTCCCGCCCCGCTTGATTACTGGATAGTGGATAAACAAGTATACAACGGCTTACACGGCAATGAAAATTGTTCAATTATTAGCAATACTGGTCGATTGTGACGTGACAAAATATCAAGCAATGTGTGGCAACGAAATATTGAGCGATATGGAGAAACCTTGAAGCTAGGCAATGCTTTTATTTTTTAAGAGCTAGCGCTCGCAATGGACAGCGTTTTTCTTGACTTTAACAATAAAATCAACGTTCTAGCAGCGTTAAATGATTTTTTTATAAACTCTCCATGGTTCATATTAATGACTGAACTTTATTTTTAATTGATTTAGAATTAACCATAAATTTAATACTTATATACTACAACTATGAACTTAACTTATCGTTTTTAGATTATTTAATAATTTCTTGAATTTTTATATTAAGCGATTTAAACATTCAATACTAAAATTATTTTATTTTATTAGTAAATAATAAATTCTAACTGTCACATTACTCTTAATAAAGGATTATAGCATATGTATACGTTAGTTTTTTTAATGTAGTGCAGATGATAAGTATAGTATAGTCCAGAAACTAAGTTAATTATGTTGAAGCAAAACAAGAATCAGTTCAAGGAGCATGTCAAGCCGGTTTTACTGTCAAAAGATTATTAGAGAGTGGGTCAACACGTGAATGACAGTGATGTCTGGACTGACTCCCTCTATGCTCTAGTAAATTTTTAATATTGATTATTAACTGCAAAAATATTTGTATAGTTGAAAAACAAAAGAAGATAAACCTGATCCTTAATGGTCCATCTCGATGATTTGGAAAATTTCCGTATTAATGTTTTGACGTTTATAAGTGTGCTTTCTTAGCTTCGTTGGAAGGAGAGAATACGCTGGCCTGAATGGCGTACCATACTTTGCCGTAGCAAAGGTAAGGAATTTGCTGACTTCTTTGTTGTTACCGAACAGCTGTGTTAGACAAGTCCGCGAGATTCAGTATTCAAACATAAACTCATTTGTTATAATATATTTGAAAAAAAAAACAGAAACACGTCATTTCCTTAAAAAAACACTATTAACCTTCAATGATTCTAGATAATAATATTTATCACAAAAAAAAAATTATTGGGTAAAGTTTTCGTTTATATTTGACGTATTGCTTACGTAAGTAAGTACGCGTAGAATATTCTTAAAAATATCAAAGAAAACATGAGCTTCGTGGGGTGTCTAATTTTGTTTACAATAAAGTTTATCTCGTTCCACAATTATGTACTGATAATATTAACTATCCAAATACTTTGAAACTGAGTTGTTTATAGTGATTTAAATATTTCTTAATATAATTTATATTTTTAGATTTTGTTATATTCTATTAGTATGTATGTAGCTCTCGCCCGCTTACTTTACAGAACGTTAAAAAACAATACTAAGTCCAATTCCACGATGTTTTCGAATTCTATGCAAAAATTCATTTGAAACCGATCAACCGTTTGAGCGTAATTAATGAACAGACATTCAAAGAAACGTACTTTCACAGTTATAAAATACTAGCAACTGCCTGAGTCTTCATACGCGTAGATTAAAAAAAAAAAAGTTAATTAAAACATAGCCAAAAAGTACCGTATCTACGTAGCTTTCTGTCAGTGAAAAAGTTAGTCAGATAAGAACATATTTGATTAATAAAGGCGATACTTTGCGGAAATCCAACGTGAATAATTTTTCCGAAATTTATTTACAACTTCCGTCTGAAACAGATTAACAGCTGTTACGTCTCTCAGCAACAAAAATGTAAATCTGAAACTAATAGTAAAAAAAAAGAAATACTAGTATTAGAAAACCATTTTCAGATTCACTTTGATAATAACAATAATTCAATTTGATAATAAGCCGCTGTTTCAGATGGAAGTAAGTAGTAGTAAAGGAATTAAATATTAATTATTTACATTCACTAACTTTAACTTTTATTAAATTAGTATAGATTTAGATCTTCTCTACCAGTTATCTAGATGATAGTCTATATTTTTACTTACAGATAGGTAACTGTATATATTATAACAGATTTCGAGAGGCTCTTGATCAAAGTAAGACATCTTGAAGCGGTTTTTACAACGTATGGTGGATTGTTTCATAATTCTGTTTAGACTCTGTGCTAACATAAGATTGCGAACATAATTTAAAATTAGATTTTAATACTAACACTTAAGAACTAACAAAAGTGATTTTCTAACTAATATCTTAAGAAGTGAATGTATCTTAACAGCTGTTGTAACGTGTAATAACGAAGCAGGCTTAAACGAAAAGTTGCCTGAAGCCGAAATTTCATAAAACTTTTACAAATATTTATGCAAACTTTACATGAAAAACGTTTAAATATGCAAATGCTTGGTAAAGATGTTTTTTTTAAAATGTTATGATGTTACACATTTAATTACAAATATAAAACATAACAAAACAATTTCAATGTCTTCTTCTTCTTGCCATTATACTTTTGTCAACATCTGCTTTTACACATATCAATCTTCACACAATCTATCCATAGCTTCTAGGGTCTTCCTTTACTTCTATATCCGTCCACATTCTTCTATATAATGTATTTTATCCCTCCTCAATACTTTCCCATTTCACGTCAACATATTACTACTCAACTTAAGAAAACATTTTTACATTTTATAGTTTCTATTTTCATTTTACAATGAGAATTACAAATAACAAAGATGATGTGTGTGTAGAAACTGAAATTATCTGGATTTCAAATTTTAGTTTAACAATATTGATTACAGGAAGAAGTAATAAATTTAATTAAATAGACAAAAGAGAAGTCGAATCTTTGTAGTAATTAAGAACAAACAAAAGTATTACTTTTTTACGGTTAAATTCAATTGGTAATTGAACCCTGATATAAGATAAGTGTAATCATATTTAGACTGAATGTAATTGATATATTTAACCATTTAATAAAGAAATAAAGATACGGGGCGAAATATAGACAGATAAAGCAAAATTAACAAAAAACCAGATTTGCGTTTGGGGATGTATTGGTAGGGGCATTTAAAAAAACTTAAGAATTTTTTTTATTATATCTAATTACAATAAATTCATTATCCTGCATCAATTCTTGCTTCCGAAATTTGGATATAATAAACTTTATTAAAAATGCATTAAAAAAAATGAAACAAAAAGCTATATCAAAGAAAAACACAAGTTACAAAGACTTTGAATAATTCTTACGATATTAATTCAGCGAGCTTGTTAACCGACTTTTTTTACTCTATAATAACTTTTCCCATAATTAGTTATCTAGTTGCCTGACAAAGAGTTTTTTATTATGATATCGGTAGACTGTATTTTTTCTACTTTTCTTCATCAAGCTTTCTACGAAAGTTTTTAACGTTTGAATTTTGTTTCAGTTTTAAATCTAAATTTAAATAGTAATTCCTAAAAAAAAACAGAATAAATAAACATAGCTAGCTACCTATTACGATACAATTTATTGTTGTATTTATAGTTATAAATAGCTCTGTCTGTACCTGTTTTTATTTTCGAATGTCCTAGTAGACGTTAGATTGTCTGTTTGTATGTCCAGATTTAACACATAAACGGCATGACCGATTTTTTTTAACTGACACCTTCATCAAGATTTTAAGAAGATGGTATTAAATAAATAATAATTTTATACAAGCGATAGTCGAAAAAGAGATCCTAGGTTCTATTCCCAGGTAGAACAAAACGTTTTTATATGAAATTCTGTACAAGCTCGCAGCTTGGCTTGGCGTCCGATTAATGGCAATAGGCTCGCCCCTATTCGATGGGATCTAAAAATAACTGCGAGTGTACATTAGTACACCTCTGCCTAACCCTTCGGGAATACAGGCGTAATAGAATGTTATATTATGTTATTATTTAAAAAAAATGATGGTATTTTTTTTATTCGAATTTTCCAGTTTATCCAGACTAATCTTGAATATCTTTGATCCCTATACTATAAATCTCGAATATTAGATTTGCAAATTAAAGATTCTGGATACATATAAATAGGTACGATAATTACAAGATGTCAAAGAACGAACGAACGATCGTAAAAGTATGCCCACCACTTTAATAGTCGGGTGTGCCCGAATCTTTGAATAGAAAAATAAAACTGATAAAATATTATTAACTTTTACACTTAATCTATCTATACATACTAACGGTCGCCCAATGATCGAAATTCGACCAGCGACTTTTTAATCATAGACTATTTTCTGGTTGAAATTTACAGTATGAACCTAAACAATGAATATTATACTTGCTGTCGCTTTTCATTGAGTGACGATGTCAATATTTTGGGGGGTCTAAGTTCAATGGCACTTGTCGTGGGGTTAGGATTCGCAGTATTAATTTAATATATTAGTAACAGATATTATAGATAAATTTTAGCTTTCTGCACTCCTTCTCCCTATAAACTTTAACCGTGCCAAATCTCAGTCTTCCCTGCATGTATAAAGTTTTTGCTTCACGTATTAATATTATCTTATTATATTAAGTGACCTATTTTTGTATATGTATATATTTAAATATTTAATTGGTTTTAATTTAATCTTTTATTTTAATTTTTATTAATTTTTTTTTAAATCTCACAATCTTCCGTGCATGTATAAAGTTTTTGCTTCTCGTATTAATATTATCTTATTATATTAAGTGACTAATTCTTGTATATATAATTATATATATATATATATTTAAATACCAGCTGTGCCCCTCAGTTTCACCCGAGTTTTTATCCAACAAATACCGCGCCGCCAACGTGACGGACCCGTGTAGTCTATCATAATTTATATCATTTCCCGCAAGTACAAATTATTTTAATTTTTCATTTTCTCCTAAACTATGTTTCCTAATTACATACAATAAGAAGAAAAATTTAAATTGTCTTTATGATGAAATAACTTTGTTCCTAAGGATTAATATGATAAGCCTAAAAATATAGCTCAATTTTTAATCTTCAACATAAAACCTCGCAAAATACCTTATTGTGTCTTATGTTATTAAGAAATAGGCATATGTTATCGGAGACTTTTTTTAGATATACTAAAGAACAATATTTTTGTAGAATATTATATTTACGTATACGAAAGTACGATCGCGTAAGATATTTAATATACAATTCGACCAACGTACCAAGGGGCTTTGTTAATTTTATGTAAGAATCGGGTTTGGAGGATTTGGAATTTGTTAATGTTGATCTTTGACGTATGTGCGAATGTAGCGCAGCTTATATGTCTTGATAGGATGGATGGACATATGTTTTGTATAATGTAAGCTTATGTCTCAGGAACATTTTGCTTAGTATCAAGGGGTGGAGTCTATGTGTATTGTAATCACTTTTATTTTTTAATACGAAATACTGTTATTTCTTCCTAAAAGCATAAATATGAATTTTCATATCCCTAAATTTAGAAATAGTGGGTTCTTCGTACAATCTTTCATCCCCTATTTCACCTCTTAAAGTTTTATTTTCACGACATAAGGTAAGCCAATGTCTTTCTTCAAGGTCCAATAAATCTCTATACCAAAATTCATCAAATTTGGTTTGATGCTATCTTCGTACAAACCTTCAGCATCTATTTCAGAGCGTTAAGTGCAACAGACAGGACAGACAGAGTTACTTTCGCATTTATAATATTAGTATGGATTATTCATTCCAATAATCTGTTCTCTATGGTGTCAGTAAATTACCCAATAGCAGAATAACGACAACAGTTTATAATAATAAATTTTTGAAATGAATTCCTTCTCTCTCTCTCTCTCTCTAAACATTTCTTTGTTTCTCTTTAAGTGATACTTTAGCATGGTAAACATAGCAATAGATCGATTGTTGTGGTGTCCTTTTTGTTTTCTATAATAGACATTTTTATATTGTTTACTGAAATCTGAAAAGTGAATAAAAGAAGGTCGATTTTTTGTAGAGATCGATCATTTAGACCTCGATTTATTGTGAATCGATACATCAGAGTTTGATTAGAATCGATCTTTTCGGAATGAATTGCCTAGCAGTGATGCGGCACTCGAACGAGACACAAGCTTACACTTTACAAGCTTACACTCTACAAGATGTGTATCCGACCGATTATGACATATAGCTGCGTTGTGTTCGCACATATGTCAACATATAATTGGAAACGCTTACAAGCCATCCAGAATAGGTTTCTTCACCGCCTTACCGGCGCCCCTAGGTATGTTCGTATGGAGGATCTCCATAGAGATATGGACCTTCCTTCGATACATGCCTATGCCAAACACCTTTCTCGCTCTTATTTCGACACCGCATCGAACCACGCGAATCCCCTAATAAAAGCGGCAGCTTCATATGTTCCCGACCCCAACGCCTGCCGGAGAAAACGCCGGCCGCGTAATATATTCACTGACTCGCCCGACCAAACCGAAACAGCTAACGCGTTCTACGCCACCGTCTCTCCAAACAGAGCGTGCCACCGCCCACGCCCGCGTAACCACCGTTCTTTCCTCAGAGGACGGGCGGTTAACTTCGCTCCCGCACACCCGTCACGTCCACCCTCTCTAGCGGCAACCCAAGCCTAGGTCCGTTCCTCGGTGTGAAACCCTTGGGTCAGGCAGCCGCCCGCGCGATACAAAGTGACACTACGTGCAACACTTAGTTACCCACACACAACATTACACACGTATGAACACACACACGTGCACACCACACAGGTACATAGGTTCTGTAAGGGACTTTTTTTTTTCTTTTTTTGCGCTAGTTAGACTAATGCGCTAGTTATTGTAGAAAAACCATTCCGATTATTAAATACACATACGCATGGTCCACTCCTTCCTCCCAGGAGGAGGGGAACGTGCATATGAGTATATATTAGTTAGTTCGAATTCTCTTAGGATTAGGGAATTAGTTAGATCGCGACTTTTTCGCATTCGCGACGACCGCCCGAGCCGAGGTTCGTCCACTCTGGCACCCTCGTGCGGGTCGTCACAAACTTTCGCGGCTGAGTGCCCTAAGCGCTCGCCCCCAAGTCCGGTGAAGCTGTAAAAGCCGCAGCGGCTCTGTTTGACGATAGGGCCCCTAAGGCTAACAGTGTAGTCAGTTCAACATAAAAAAAAAATGCGGCACTCGACTTGCTTGCGTGGTTATATCCATTACCTAGGGTGACCACTTATTAATATGATTTATTATGTAGATGTAAGGTCAACTAATATTGGAAAGTTCCAAATTCTCTGAAACTGTACATTTTATAACTTTATGTAAACTTTCAATTATCATCATTTTACAAACCAGTTTCAAAGTTTCAGCCATTTCAACTGAAGAGCTATTTTATAGCATTTTTATCAAAAAAATGTTCGACGTGATTTTTTAAATTGATATAACTTTTTTATTTATAAACTTATTGAAGTAAAACAAACACTAAATGTTAAGTGAACCCTACCAAAATATTTGAGTGAAAACCGTTTCCAAATCGGTTATGCCGTTTTTGAGATTAGCGCGCACAAAAGTTGGCAAACAGACAAAAAATCTAGCAATCATTGTTTTGGGTTGATAGAAACCCCCAATAATAGTTTTTCTCATATATCTTCTATGTACAGACATCTATCAGTAACGTTTTTATTATATGTATAGATGTAATTGTTTTCTTGGAAACGACTCCAACGATTTCGATGAAACTTTTTTTCTTTATAAGACACCGAGCACAGCTCGGTCGCCCAGGTATTGATTATAAAACAAAGTCTGTCTGTCTGTGTCTGTCTGTCTGAACGCTATAAACACAAAACTACCCAATACAGATTTTCATACGCTTTTCATCAATAGACGAAATGATTCATAAGGAAAGGTTAGGTATATAATTCATTAGGGTGTTTGTGTAAATTGGCTGATATATGATGATGATTGTTGAAAATGTCGGAAAATATCATGCCTACTTGGAGCTTTAATGGTGTGCGCCGCGTAAACCAAAACAATATATATTTTCTGCTACCCGTGCAAAGCTGGGGCAGGTTGCTAGTATTAATAAATTGGTAGTTCTGTTTGTAAAAGATACATGCGATTTTCTATAAACGTCTGTTATAAATTACACTGATCACCAATATGGTATTAAATATTAAAAATGTATTTTTGTTTGTCTGTATGTCCGTAACTAACTCAAAAATGGCTTGACCGATTTCTGTTAAGTTTTGTACACTGGAAGTTTATGTCATTGCTCAATTGACAAACTATAAGAAAAGACAACATTTTTATTCATTCTCAACCGACTTTAATGAATTTTTTTGATGATAAGCATACTCGTACGTCACTCCGTAATTGATAGGCTATAAAAATTATGTATAAAATTTTTAGAAATCTTTACCAATTTTGATGAGTAGGTGTGAGTTCTGTGACATCCTCAATTGATTATATTCAGGGACGATTCGATACCACCCTTTAATCGATACCAAGTACTCATTAAGGTATCGAAAATTATCGATACTACTTCAAAGGTTCGATACTTGTGAGTACACAAATCATTTTTTTAATAATGGATCAAAGTAGATTTTTTGTGATTACAAGCATGATTTTGCGGTAATGACCTTTTTTAGCTACGTTTGACGTATAAGCGCGAAGAATTGCGGCGAATGACCTTTTTTATCTATATTCTTGTAAAGGGCGAGGGCGATATCGTGACGCCAATTGATTCGATTCGATTCCAGTACTCAGTAAATATGAAATCGTCCCTAATTATATTTGCATAGATTATAAATTCAAAAGAAAGTTTTATTGAATATTTGTTCAATCTCAAACGTGCGAACGGATTGTAATGAATAGATTTCAATTATATCATGGAATAGGCTATAGGATACATTTTTAGTTTTATTTATTTTTATTTTATTTCAGTTAAGCGGGTGGGCAAAAGTTAGTTTATACTATATAAAATGTTAAAGAAACAACGAAAAATTATTTGATCAAAATTCTTGTAAATACTTCCAAATATAAGAAGAATATAACTTTAAACAGGTAAGTTAAGTTATAAATTGTAAAATTTACGCTCTTTTCGCAATTTTCTCACGTAAAAAGAATAACTTGTGAAATTAAACGTAAAGAAATACTGAAAATGTAGTGTATTATTTTTGTTTTCCGTTGCTAATAACACAAGCTTAATGGGTATACCTAAACGAGAACTATTCTGAATTAACCATTCGACATATATTTTATTAAAGTCGAAAGTTACATTAACAATTTTAATTCACGAAAGGAACACTGTAACAACTACCTACGAAGGAGATTTCATCTTTTGACATAATTCAACTTTAAACATAATGAAGTAAATTAGCATTTCACATAGAATAAGGTTTTTTATTTCAAATTTTACCTAAATAATAATGCTGATAACGATAACGCAGGTTTTTATTTTGAGCCATAATTTTTTGTTATTTTTCGTCTATAATATACAATTTTGGAAGCATTTACGTGATGTAGTTTGGTTAGAAGCAAAAGTAGCCAAAGAAGAGGTGAAAAAAAATGTGTGCAATTCACACGTGGTAGAAGTGAAACCTTCAAATCTTTTTTTTTTAATTCAGAAAATAATCAAATACACACTAATTTAAAGTTTATGAAAATGTACATATGTTGCGGTCTCGTTAGTAGAAACCTATTTTTCATATAGAATTTGCATTTTGAATTGTTATTTTTTCTTGTCAAAACTGTGATTGGTCTGTCGAATAAAATTATTGAAAGGAAATACACGTTATAAATATTCATTGTTGTGTTATTAAGTAAATACCAATAAAAACACAAAAAATCAGGATATTTATAATAAGAAACAATATATTTCTTTACCGACCACAACAGTATGGCGACCGTGACAAATTTAAAAAAGAAAAGAACCGTAAGTCGGAGACTATTTTCTTTGTGTTATAACGTTTGCTTGGAGAAGCTTGAAAAGGAAGAAATACATGAGGTTCGTGCAATTCACATTACTCTAGACGATAGAGCTCAGCAAATGTTTGATATAGAGGAAAAGTTTCAAAATGCAGTTTACAATTTAGACCTCTCGGAGGAGGACACATTGAAAGAATTAGATTTAGAAAACTTTTTTCAAAGACTAACGATTATATTTTTTTGAAGGCGCGTTGTGAAAAACTATTACGCACAGAGTCAGTTGGGGTTAGTGAATTTGAAAACGCTAATTTACCAACTCATATCTTTGATCCCTATACTATAAATCTCGAATATTAGATTTGCAAATTAAAGATTCTGGATACATATAAATAGGTACGATAATTACAAGATGTCAAAGAACGAACGAACGATCGTAAAAGTATGCCCACCACTTTAATAGTCGGGTGTGCCCGAATCTTTGAATAGAAAAATAAAACTGATAAAATATTATTAACTTTTACACTTAATCTATCTATACATACTAACGGTCGCCCAATGATCGAAATTCGACCAGCGACTTTTTAATCATAGACTATTTTCTGGTTGAAATTTACAGTATGAACCTAAACAATGAATATTATACTTGCTGTCACTTTTCATTGAGTGACGATGTCAATATTTTGGGGGGTCTAAGTTCAATGACACTTGTCGTGGGGTTAGGATTCGCAGTATTAATTTAATATATTAGTAACAGATATTATAGATAAATTTTAGCTTTCTGCACTCCTTCTCCCTATAAACTTTAACCGTGCCAAATCTCAGTCTTCCCTGCATGTATAAAGTTTTTGCTTCACGTATTAATATTATCTTATTATATTAAGTGACCTATTTTTGTATATGTATATATTTAAATATTTAATTGGTTTTAATTTAATCTTTTATTTTAATTTTTATTAATTTTTTTTTAAATCTCACAATCTTCCGTGCATGTATAAAGTTTTTGCTTCTCGTATTAATATTATCTTATTATATTAAGTGACTAATTCTTGTATATATAATTATATATATATATATATTTAAATACCAGCTGTGCCCCTCAGTTTCACCCGAGTTTTTATCCAACAAATACCGCGCCGCCAACGCGACGGACCCGTGTAGTCTATCATAATTGTTATCATTTCCCGCAAGTACAAATTATTTTAATTTTTCATTTTCTCCTAAACTATGTTTCCTAATTACATACAATAAGAAGAAAAATTTAAATTGTCTTTATGATGAAATAACTTTGTTCCTAAGGATTAATATGATAAGCCTAAAAATATAGCTCAATTTTTAATCTTCAACATAAAACCTCGCAAAATACCTTATTGTGTCTTATGTTATTAAGAAATAGGCATATGTTATCGGAGACTTTTTTTAGATATACTAAAGAACAATATTTTTGTAGAATATTATATTTACGTATACGAAAGTACGATCGCGTAAGATATTTAATATACAATTCGACCAACGTACCAAGGGGCTTTGTTAATTTTATGTAAGGATCCGGTTTGGAGGATTTGGAATTTGTTAATGTTGATCTTTGACGTATGTGCGAATGTAGCGCAGCTTATATGTCTTGATAGGATGGATGGGCATATGTTTTGTATAATGTAAGCTTATGTCTCAGGAACATTTTGCTTAGTATCAAGGGGTGGAGTCTATGTGTATTGTAATCACTTTTATTTTTTAATACGAAATACTGTTATTTCTTCCTAAAAGCATAAATATGAATTTTCATATCCCTAAATTTAGAAATAGTGGGTTCTTCGTACAATCTTTCATCCCCTATTTCACCTCTTAAAGTTTTATTTTCACGACATAAGGTAAGCCAATGTCTTTCTTCAAGGTCCAATATATCTCTATACCAAAATTCATCAAATTTGGTTTGATGCTTTCTTCGTACAAACCTTCAGCATCTATTTCAGAGCGTTAAGTGCAACAGACAGGACAGACAGAGTTACTTTCGCATTTATAATATTAGTATGGATTATTCATTCCAATAATCTGTTCTCTATGGTGTCAGTAAATTACCCAATAGCAGAATAACGACAACAGTTTATAATAATAAATTTTTGAAATGAATTCCTTCTCTCTCTCTCTCTCTCTCTAAACCTTTCTTTGTTTCTCTTTAAGTGATACTTTAGCATGGTAAACATAGCAATAGATCGATTGTTGTGGTGTCCTTTTTGTTTTCTATAATAGACATTTTTATATTGTTTACTGAAATCTGAAAAGTGAATAAAAGAAGGTCGATTTTTTGTAGAGATCGATCATTTAGACCTCGATTTATTGTGAATCGATACATCAGAGTTTGATTAGAATCGATCGTTTCGGAATGAATTGCCTAGCAGTGATGCGGCACTCGAACGAGACACAAGCTTACACTTTACAAGCTTACACTCTACAAGATGTGTATCCGACCGATTATGACATATAGCTGCGTTGTGTTCGCACATATGTCAACATATAATTGGAAACGCTTACAAGCTATCCAGAATAGGTTTCTTCACCGCCTTACCGGCGCCCCTAGGTATGTTCGTATGGAGGATCTCCATAGAGATATGGACCTTCCTTCGATACATGCCTATGCCAAACACCTTTCTCGCTCTTATTTCGACACCGCATCGAACCACGCGAATCCCCTAATAAAAGCGGCAGCTTCATATGTTCCCGACCCCAACGCCTGCCGGAGAAAACGCCGGCCGCGTAATATATTCACTGACTCGCCCGACCAAACCGAAACAGCTAACGCGTTCTACGCCACCGTCTCTCCAAACAGAGCGTGCCACCGCCCACGCCCGCGTAACCACCGTTCTCTCCGCAGAGGACGGGCGGTTAACTTCGCTCCCGCACACCCGTCACGTCCACCCTCTCTAGCGGCAACCCAAGCCTAGGTCCGTTCCTCGGTGTGAAACCCTTGGGTCAGGCAGCCGCCCGCGCGATACAAAGTGACACTACGTGCAACACTTAGTTACCCACACACAACATTACACACGTATGAACACACACACGTGCACACCACACAGGTACATAGGTTCTGTAAGGGACCTTTTTTTTTCTTTTTTTGCGCTAGTTAGACTAATGCGCTAGTTAGTGTAGAAAAACCATTCCGATTATTAAATACACATACGCATGGTCCACTCCTTCCTCCCAGGAGGAGGGGAACGTGCATATGAGTATATATTAGTTAGTTCGAATTCTCTTAGGATTAGGGAATTAGTTAGATCGCGACTTTTTCGCATTCGCGACGACCGCCCGAGCCGAGGTTCGGCCACTCTGGCACCCTCGTGCGGGTCGTCACAAACTTTCGCGGCTGAGTGCCCTAAGCGCTCGCCCCCAAGTCCGGTGAAGCTGTAAAAGCCGCAGCGGCTCTGTTTGACGATAGGGCCCCTAAGGCTAACAGTGTAGTCAGTTCAACATAAAAAAAAAAATGCGGCACTCGACTTGCTTGCGTGGTTATATCCATTACCTAGGGTGACCACTTATTAATATGATTTATTATGTAGATGTAAGGTCAACTAATATTGGAAAGTTCCAAATTCTCTGAAACTGTACATTTTATAACTTTATGTAAACTTTCAATTATCATCATTTTACAAACCAGTTTCAAAGTTTCAGCCATTTCAACTGAAGAGCTATTTTATAGCATTTTTATCAAAAAAATGTTCGACGTGATTTTTTAAATTGATATAACTTTTTTATTTATAAACTTATTGAAGTAAAACAAACACTAAATGTTAAGTGAACCCTACCAAAATATTTGAGTGAAAACCGTTTCCAAATCGGTTATGCCGTTTTTGAGATTAGCGCGCACAAAAGTTGGCAAACAGACAAAAAATCTAGCAATCATTGTTTTGGGTTGATAGAAACCCCCAATAATAGTTTTTCTCATATATCTTCTATGTACAGACATCTATCAGTAACGTTTTTATTATATGTATAGATGTAATTGTTTTCTTGGAAACGACTCCAACGATTTCGATGAAACTTTTTTTCTTTATAAGACACCGAGCACAGCTCGGTCGCCCAGGTATTGATTATAAAACAAAGTCTGTCTGTCTGTGTCTGTCTGTCTGAACGCTATAAACACAAAACTACCCAATACAGATTTTCATACGCTTTTCATCAATAGACGAAATGATTCATAAGGAAAGGTTAGGTATATAATTCATTAGGGTGTTTGTGTAAATTGGCTGATATATGATGATGATTGTTGAAAATGTCGGAAAATATCATGCCTACTTGGAGCTTTAATGGTGTGCGCCGCGTAAACCAAAACAATATATATTTTCTGCTACCCGTGCAAAGCTGGGGCAGGTTGCTAGTATTAATAAATTGGTAGTTCTGTTTGTAAAAGATACATGCGATTTTCTATAAACGTCTGTTATAAATTGCACTGATCACCAATATGGTATTAAATATTAAAAATGTATTTTTGTTTGTCTGTATGTCCGTAACTAACTCAAAAATGGCTTGACCGATTTCTGTTAAGTTTTGTACACTGGAAGTTTATGTCATTGCTCAATTGACAAACTATAAGAAAAGACAACATTTTTATTCATTCTCAACCGACTTTAATGAATTTTTTTGATGATAAGCATACTCGTACGTCACTCCGTAATTGATAGGCTATAAAAATTATGTATAAAATTTTTAGAAATCTTTACCAATTTTGATGAGTAGGTGTGAGTTCTGTGACATCCTCAATTGATTATATTCAGGGACGATTCGATACCACCCTTTAATCGATACCAAGTACTCATTAAGGTATCGAAAATTATCGATACCACTTCAAAGGTTCGATACTTGTGAGTACACAAATCATTTTTTTAATAATGGATCAAAGTAGATTTTTTGTGATTACAAGCATGATTTTGCGGTAATGACCTTTTTTAGCTACGTTTGACGTATAAGCGCGAAGAATTGCGGCGAATGACCTTTTTTATCTATATTCTTGTAAAGGGCGAGGGCGATATCGTGACGCCAATTGATTCGATTCGATTCCAGTACTCAGTAAATATGAAATCGTCCCTAATTATATTTGCATAGATTATAAATTCAAAAGAAAGTTTTATTGAATATTTGTTCAATCTCAAACGTGCGAACGGATTGTAATGAATAGATTTCAATTATATCATGGAATAGGCTATAGGATACATTTTTAGTTTTATTTCTTTTTATTTTATTTCAGTTAAGCGGGTGGGCAAAAGTTAGTTTATACTATATAAAATGTTAAAGAAACAACGAAAAATTATTTGATCAAAATTCTTGTAAATACTTCCAAATATAAGAAGAATATAACTTTAAACAGGTAAGTTAAGCTATAAATTGTAAAATTTACGCTCTTTTAAATTCTCACTTAAAAAGAATAACTTGTGAAATTAAACGTAAAGAAATACTGAAAATGTAGTGTATTATTTTTGTTTTCCGTTGCTAATAACACAAGCTTAATGGGTATACCTAAACGAGAACTATTCTGAATTAACCATTCGACATATATTTTATTAAAGTCGAAAGTTACATTAACAATTTTAATTCACGAAAGGAACACTGTGACAACTACCTACGAAGGAGATTTCATCTTTTGATATAATTCAACTTAAACATACTGAAGTAAATTATCATTTCACATAGAATAAGGTTTTTATATTTCACATTTTACCTAAATAATAATGCTGATAACGATAACGCAGGTTTTTATTTTGAGCCATAAATTTTTGTTATTTTTAGTCTATTATATACAATTTTGGAAGCATTTACGTGATGTACTAGTTTGGTTAGAAGCAAAAGTAGCCAAAGAAGAGGTGAAAAAAAATCTGTGCAATTCACACGTGGTAGAAGTGAAACCTTCATATCTTTTTTTTTTAATTCAGAAAATAATCAAATACACACTAATTTAAAGTTTATGAAAATGTACATATGTTGCGGTCTCGTTAGTACAACCATTTTTCATATAAATTTTCATTTTGAATTGTTAATTTTCTTGTCAAATATGCATTGGTACCTGTCGAATAAATTATTGAAAGGAAATACACGTTTATAAATATTCATTGTTTGTGCTTTATGTAAGTAAATACCAATTATAAAACACAAAAAATCAGGTATTTATAATAAGAAACAATATACCTTTCTTTACGACCACAACAGTATGGCGACTTTTCGTTGACAAATTTAAAAAAGACAAAGAATTTCCGTAAGTACGGAGAACATTTTCTTTAGTTGCAAAAACTTTGCTTGGAGAAGCTTGAAAAGGAAGAAATACATGCAGGTTCGTGCAATTCACATTACTCTAGACGAAGAGCTCACAAATGTTGATATAGAGGAAAATTTCAAAATGAGTTTACAAATTGTAGACCTCTCGGAGGAGGACACATTGAAAGAATTAGATTTAGAAAACTTTTTTCAAAGACTAACGATTATATTTTTTTGAAGGCGCGTTGTGAAAAACTATTACGCACAGAGTCAGTTGGGGTTAGTGAATTTGAAAACGCTAATTTACCAACTCATAGTAAAAGCTCAGATAAACCCCAGAGTACACGAAGGAAATTTCTGTTGCCAACGTTAGAGCTAAAACAGTTTGATGGAAACATTACAAACTGGTTGGGATTTTGGGGCCACTTTAAAAAAATAGATTCAGACGATTCTATAGACGATGACGACAAATTTCAATATTTCATAAAAGCTACAGAATCAGGTTCGTCAGCTAGAGAACTAGTCGAAAGTTTTCCCCCAAGTGGACCCAATTATCATAAGGCGTTGGAACAGATGAAAGCCAGGTTTGCCAAGGACGAACTTCTCATTCAATGTTATGTTCGTAAGCTCCTAGACATTGTACTGTCCCAAGACAATTGCAGCGATTTTTCTGATTTAAGAACCTTGTATGACAAGTTAAATACTCAGCTAAGGGCCTTAGAAACATTAGGTGTAACGAGCGAGAAATATGCGGCAATGCTTTACCCACTCGTTGAATCTGCAATTCCTGAAAGTACTTTAAGGTTTTGGCAACGTACACCTCAAAAACCTGATACAAATCAATTGCAACAGTTGCTAGAATTTTTAAAACTGGAAGTGGACTGTGAAGAAAGAGTACAGATAGCAAAGAATTCTTTCATTCAAACTAAGAGAGAAAAACTGCCTACAGCTTCTTGTATCGTGGCTTTTGACAATAAAAAGAAATCGGATTTTAGTGAAAAAAATGAAAAGTTATGTGTATGGTGCGACAAAACTTCTCATTTTAGCTCGGAGTGCATCACTAGCAAAGAGATGTCACTAGAGGAGAGAAGAAATTATTTAAAGTCTAAAAAAGCTTATCTCATTTGTTTGAAGATTAGACATTTCGCAAACAATTGTAGCAGATATCCGAAATGCTTATATTGCACTAAAAGGCATTATTTCATAATGTGTCCTGAGTTTAAGTTTTTCTTCACCGACAACCAACCATCGACGTCAAATACGGCTAATATCAAAAAGAAAAAAATGTCAAATATTAATACAGCAAATATGGTAGATGACGATACTTCCGATGCATCCAAAAAGTCCAATGTCAATATGTCGAAAGGAGATTATGAAAAAGAAAACAATGATTTAGTCAAGGACGATGGAATTTATTTATGCCACAAAAATTCAACTACTTTGTTACAGACAATTTTAGTAAACTTAGTTTATAATGGTAAGGTAGTTAAAGTACGAGCATTTTTCGATAGTGGGGCTCAGCGGTCTTATGTTTCTAAGCGAACCATAAAAGAGTTAGGTTTAAACGCTATTAGGCGTGAGTATATGACACACTGTCTTTTTGGTGGGGTCAATACCAGTATTCAAAACTATAATGTATATAATTTAAATATTCAGAATATTGAAGGCAGTTTTGAATTTATTTTATCTGCTCTAGATAAAGATAGATTATGTGGTTATTTACCACGACTTAATGATCCCGAGATTTCCCGACGCTTAATCAGACAAAAAATATTTTTAAATGACAATGACTCTGACTGTACAGAAGTAGGTATTTTAATAGGAGCAGATTACTCAGGTTTACTTTTTACAGGTGAAGTGATTCAAGTAACAGATACATTAACGGCTAATAAGAACAAAGCTAGGTTGGGTTATCCAAGGTGTTACCACTGCTGCTAATTCTTTGAACCAAATATCAAACATCAATTGTTTGGCTCAGCTGTGGGAGCTTGAAGCAATTGGTATCAAGGACCCGGCTCAAAAGAAGCAAACAGAGGTTATGGAAAGGGAAATATTGAAATTTTTTAAAAGCACAGTGATAATTAATGAAGAAGGTCGCTATGAAGTTAATTTACCTTGGCGAGAAGACGTTAACATATTAAATAATAGAACATTAGCTTTGAAACGTCTTCACTCAACAACTAAACGTTTAGTTTCTACTGGGAATTATAAGGAATATGAGAAGTCCTTACAGGAATGGCTAAATAATTGTATCATTGAACAGGTAAAAGGTGATGAGGTTGGTCATTTCTTAGCTCATCATCCCATTATTAAAGAATCGAGCCTAACAACAAGAGTGAGACCAGTTTTTGATGCTTCGGCGAAAGATGAAAATGGCAGATCTCTGAATTCTTGTTTGGAATCTGGCATCAATTTATTAGAAATGATACCCAAACATTTATTCGATTTTCGTATGCGTGAATTTGGTGTTACAGCCGATATTAAAAAGGCATTTTTGCAGATAAGCTTGGCGGAGGAAGATCGTAAATATCTTCAATTTCTATGGTGGGCGGATGAAGATCGACGTGAGATAATTACTTATCGTCACTGCAGAGTCGTGTTTGGAGTAACTTGCAGCCCATTTCTACTAAATGCAACCATAAGACATCATCTCGAAAGTGAGTATATTCCTTTACGTTTAAAAGCTACCGCACAGAAATTTAAACAGTCATTCTATGTTGATAATTGCCTTACTAGTTGTTCTTCAATAGAAAGTTTACAAGAATTTATAAATAATTCGAAAGAGCTTATGCTTTTATCTAAGATGGATTTAAGAGGCTGGGTCTCAGGGCCATCCGATGAAGAAACCATTCTTTCGACTTTAGGGTTGTTGTGGAATACAAAAACAGACAATTTAAAGATAAACACAAAACCTTTGAAATACAATGGAGAGCGTATAACTACACGTCTAATGTTATCTTTAGCTCACAAAGTATTTGATCCAATAGGTTTTACGTCTCCTGTTTCACTTAAGGTCAAATTATTATTGAAACAAGTTCACCAGAGAAAAGTTGGATGGGATGAAGAGGTACCAACGGATATATCCAAAGCTTTTCTGAAATGGGTATTAAAACTAGATTTGTTGGAAGATGTGGCTATTCCACGACGAATAACACTAAATAATATAGATGATTCCAAATTATCAATTCATATATTTTGCGACGCTAGTAAAGATGCATATGCCGCTGCCGTGTTTATTCGCAGTGAGAGTGAAGGCAAAGATTTATGTACTTTTGTGGATACTGATGGTCTGATTAAGGTTAAGACGAAGTTGTTTTCCGAAAATATACCATTATGTTACAGATATCCAATACTATTGCCAAGTAAACATGTCATTGTAGAGAGGTTAGTTGTACACATGCACAAAGAATTAATGCATGCTGGTACTTTAACTGCCATAGCAAATTTGCGGCAAACTATGTGGATAACGGGTATACGTCTCCTAATAAAGAAGATTTCTAGAAGATGTGTTATATGTAGAAAACAAAAGGGAGAGCCATTTTCTACGCCTTTGGTTGCGTTGCCAGAAGACAGAACACAGGCGGGTAAGCCATTTCAGGTCATTGGCATAGACCTAGCCGGACCATTTTTTTTACGAAGTGGAGAGAAATTATGGTTAGTTTTATATACTTGCGCTGTATATAGAGCAATTCATCTTGAAGTAGTAGCTTCGCTATCTACAGACGAATTTTTACTATCTTGTAGGCGATTCGTAGCTAGAAGAGGTAGACCTAAAACAGTGTTCTCGGATAATGGCACTAATTTTGTCGGAGCTATAAATTTATTTAAAAAGATTAATTGGAAGGAAGTCGTTTCTCAATCAGCCATACAGAAAATTGATTGGATCCTAATTCCCCCTGGTTCACCGTGGTGGGGAGGATGGTGGGAACGGTTGATTCGCATGGTAAAAGAAATTTTGCGGAGAGTGCTTGGAAAAGCGGCATTGAATTTGTTAGAATTGCAAACATGCATCACAGAGAGCGAAGCGGTAGTCAATTCTCGACCGTTATCATATATTACTGATGAGATAGATGTTTTGTCTCAACCCTTGACTCCTGCAATATTCTTGCAGCCGTTGCCATGTACCGATGTGTCCGATTTAGATAATTTAGACGGAAAGAGTTTAAATGTGCGAGTCAGGTATCTTAATAAACTGAGAAGTGACCTCAAGACGCGGTTTTGTATCGAATATCTTTCGTTACTTGTTTTGAAAGGTAAGGATAAGTTACACATCCCGAGAATCGGAGAAGTTGTGTTAATTATGACAGCGGAGAAACGTTCATTTTGGCCACTAGGAGTAGTCCAGGAACTTTATGAAGGCAAAGACGATGTGTGTAGGGTTGCTAAAGTGAAGACGCAACACGGAGAGTACACACGGTCAGTTAGATGTTTGTATCCGCTAGAAGGTATCTAATGTAGTATTAATTTGGTTTTATTTTTTTTGCTCATTTTTTACGAAATTTTATTATTCTTTCATGTTTTATGACCGCTATCGAAACCTGCCCGTATTATTATTTATTTTTTGAACAAATATTATGTTGTTATTTATAATTCTTGTTTTCTTGCCGTGTAGAGGATGTTGCGGTCTCGTTAGTAGAAACCTATTTTTCATATAGAATTTGCATTTTGAATTGTTATTTTTTCTTGTCAAAACTGTGATTGGTCTGTCGAATAAAATTATTGAAAGGAAATACACGTTATAAATATTCATTGTTGTGTTATTAAGTAAATACCAATAAAAACACAAAAAATCAGGATATTTATAATAAGAAACAATATATTTCTTTACCGACCACAACAACATAGAAGTACCTACTCACAATCATTATTCACAATATAATTTTCAATTAATGCACATTCGAAATATCCATAGTAACCTAACACAATATCAATCAGTAACAGAATGTCATAAGCAATGTCTAAAAAGTTTTTGTTTCGTGCCTTTTTGGTGAGTTAATAAGATTTATTATTGGCAACAAATCTCTTTTGTACTATTTTACCATTACCCTGTTTTTACTGCCGCTTTCGCTTTTTCGTTTCATCAACTTTCAAATCACAACGATGCCAAAGAAGTTTTCACTTCAATAACTGGGAACATATAATTTAAGTTGCCACAAAAACTTTCTGGACAGTTGTAAACAAGCCGCCATCTTGTTACAACTATGTTTGAAGATTACAAGAATAATTAGAAAAATATTATATTTACGTAAAGTTGGTAGAACTGTGGATGAACACAATAAATAAAAGGAAGAAGAAGAAGAACAATATCGAAGAGGAACTAAGGTTGAAAGTTGGTACAAGAAACGAATTGTTTCACTGTATTTAGATGTTGGCGCTTCAGCTGCGCAAGACGTTGCCTCGCTGAGAATGTTCTTACTATCTGTATCAAGGCGAGAGTTCTGAAGAGATGTTCAACTTTCCCTTTTCTCCTTTTCATAAAAGAACCACACGCGTAAGTAACCGCGTAACCTCGGTCTCGGCTCGAATAAAGGAATTTGCTACGTCTTATCTTTGCCGTACTGTGAAACTGTGGAACTTTATCCATATTTTTCCTCCTACCTACAACATGGATTCCTTCAAATATAACGTAAAGGGACATTTGAGCAGGCCGTCATGACAGCAACAAATCTCACAATAGTCGCCGATGTTTATGGCTTTCACTGTACTCGCCATCATGTACAGTGGTGTGACTTTGCCGTGATGGATTTAGATGATGATGATTTTTTTTGGATTTTTCTGACTTTAGCGGATTGCATGCGCAAGCAGTTCCCGCACCCCGGCCAACAGGTGCGAGAAGGACACCGTGGGGTTTTAGTCGGTAAGAGTCCGACATACCCCTCCCTTGAGCGGCCCAGCTCGGGAGGTGGGTCCAATGCAGGATTTCCCCACGATAAAAAAAAAGGATAAAAAGTCACGAAGTTCTCATGACCTGGTTAGTTTCATAGTACACACCTCTTAAGATTATAAGTCGTACGTTACCGAAGATAGACCCCCTACTATTATACTAAAAGGAGAATGTTTTCCATTCGCCTAGCAAGTTCCGTGCTGTGATATATACGAACGGTTATTGCCCCATAGGCGGATGACATTAAAAAGCGCTTAGCACACACACCGGGGAACTACAAAATATAGCAGGCAATTACGGCCGGCCACTTGAAACAAAATTCGGTAAAAACAAGGCCGGTGGTAAATTTAGTTTCGTTGGTAAATTGTTAACGTGAGTTTCGTGAGGTACCGGTAATAGGCGCTTGAGGTAAATAATAGTATTTTTTGTAAAAAAAATATTTTTTTTTTTTCAATATTTATACAAGAAGAATAAATTACGTACAATTACTTAGCGAGATTCATTTAAATATGTGCTATCAGAATTTGATTAAAAAGGCCAGGAAATAGGAAATTGTTACATGTAAATAAAATGTTTACAAGCTGTGTTTCCTATACTTTAAGTTCTCGAGTTCGTAATATATTATTCTGAGTTACAGAGGGCCAATGCTCAAATTACTTATACGTTTATGGCGTAAGCTGTAAGGCGGCACGTCCACGAGAAAGAGTATCGCCACGAGTCCGCTCTGCTATCGTCAGGAGATACACGAGACGATTCTTTTCTTCCGCCTCCGCATCTTCTCTGAACCCAAATAAATATAATTTGTATGCAAAATTATACACCGAGTTGTGCGAATTCAACTTACACTCTTATTGCTCAGTCCCACCTTTCAAGTAGCTGTGGAGTATTATTTTAATTGTATGTATTTTAATAATGATATTCACAAAACTATACAAAAAATATTTGAAGAAACGTAGAAGTTTAAGCATCGCTATATTATAAAGAAAAAAAACAACTCAGACAGTATAAAAGAGAATGTTAACCAATACAATAAAATTATTGACAACAATTAATCACTCAAACGCCGCATAATATTAGTTTGGTTCTATTATATTCAACACAATTGTGAGCTTCGATATAGAAAGGTTCAAAGCTAAGGGAAAAGTTAATGGAAGCGGTAAGGACAAGTTAATAGTAAGAAAATTATAAGAGCTTGTGTAACTTTAAGTAAAAAATAATATGAATGATTCATCGTTCATCATGCGAACAGCTAAGGAGTGGAATTTGTTCTTAGTATCTGTCTTCCCAACCACATAAAAACTGGAGTCTTCAAGTGAAGAGTGTATAGGTATGTAATAGGTAAATATGATGCATCTTCGGCCTCATCTTCACTTGCTATCAGGTGAGCTCGAGGTCAAGCGTGTATCTATACACTATAAGTATGCAAGAAAATAAAACTGTTTAAAATTGATGATGAAATACTCACTAATTCTGTCAAATACCATCAATAATACCTCGAAATTTCCATATTGTTTTTTTGTATAAAACTAAAACCGGACAAAAACAAAAACAAACCCCTTTTATACACATGAAGTCGGTAAACGTTTTACAAGCCTTTGAATTATATCTGTGTAAATAGGTCTTTACAAAAAATAACATGAAACCATCATACTAAATCCAAAGGGGATCCACACAGTAAATGGGAAAATCCTAAAACAACACAAAACATTAAAGCCAAATCGATAGGAATAATCATCACGTGATTTTAAACGGTTTTCCGGCCATTTTATTTTGTAACTGTCGATTTCGTTTTATTTTCATTGTATTTCATCCCGTTTGTTATTTTGTTCGGAGTATAACTTTTCTGAATAAGCAAATACATAATATATCCATATATATGCTGAGGTACTAAATATTATATAACTAAAACTTGGCGCTGAAAATAAATTAATTAAATAAAATACTTACGTGTGGTAATCCCAGTAGAGCCATCTTTTTTAAAGATTTCTTGTGTTTTCATTTCTTTTGATACTGTAGGGGTAGAAAGCGAGTCCTTTATAACACAACTATCGAATAAATAAAATAAAAAAACACTATTTTACATCTATTTCTAAGGTTGGCTTACGTACCACAAAATGTTTCTAGTAAATCTCTACATCTACGTTAATCGCATCGTAAGACCAGTTAGCTGCCTGACCTTCGAAAGGATTTGTGGCCCGGATAACAAGAACACACATCCTATTGTGGCCCACTAAATTTAGGCGGACATTTTGGTGGCAAGCCTTAAGATTGTAGAGCTAACGTTATAAGTCGCTTTTTACCGTCGTATAGGTTTTACGCATTGAGTTCAGATTTTATGATTTTATTTTATGGCACTAAATAAATGTACTTTATGAACATAAATTATTTTGTTTCATAAATATAGATTTTTAATAAAGACTATCGGATTCTGACATAGATATGAACCATCGTCTAGATAAAACAAATATATTCCCCGTCCAATTGTTTAGAAGTTACACGATCACGAACAGACGTATACCTATAAGACTTTTATAATATTCATTAGTTATAAAATAAAATTATATTGGCATTATATGATATACTAACCGTGCCCCACGGTTTCACCCATGTTAATTTTATCCGACAAACACAGTGCCGCGTCGCCAACGCACCCGTATTGCCTATCATAATTGTTCTCACTTCCTTCAAGTACAAATTATTTTAATTTTCCATTATCTTCTAAACTATGTATCCAAATAACATGCTATAAAGGGCAAAGTTTAACTTCATTAAAATATATTTATGATGAAGAAACTTTTGTTCGTAAGGATTCATATTATGGTCATGCCTAAAAATAATGCTCATAAATCACTTTTTAATCTTTAATAAATATTTTTCACGAAATACCTTATTGTGGCTTATGTAGGTATATGAGATAGACATATAGTATCTCGGATTTTTTTTAATATACTAAGGAGCAATATTTTTGCTGAGCATTAAATTTACGTATCATTAACCATTACACCAGCGCACGCGGATAAATCAGTTCGGGTGCGCTTTCACTTCCGACTTACGTAACAAAAATCAATATTTAAGGCTATCTGAGAGGTTTAGCCTAATGATACACAGATTATACTATTCCTAGTAAATCCGGCTACCATATAAAAAAGATTTTTTCGAATCCGACTGATAGTTCTAGAGATTACCGTGTTTAAACAAACAAACAAAAAAAATCTTTCACTTTATTATATTATGTAAGAAGTACAAATTAGGTGGTATTGTAGGTAATTGTATCCGACTGGGTCGCGACCACCTTGCCCATAGATTTGTCGCGTTTTGGGATCCGCCAGATATATACAAATGCCGAAAAGGCTTGTAGGCAGATATGACAGCGGTGACCAGCGAACGGTTGTCGTCTTTATTTTTGATTTGTACTATGTTTACTATCAGGCACAATAAGGATGCCGTAACAAACAAAAAAAAAAACATATCGAGAAAGCTATCATTTGGAACATCAACTAAAATATTGTCAACACTGTGTTTCATATGAAATGATGAAATCCAAACGGCAATTAAATTTTTTTTAAATAATAATTGACTAGTTAATATTGACAATAATAACAGCAAAAAGGACAAAGCAAATCTCATCAAATCAAAGCAACAAATAAAAATAAACAAATGAAATCTTAATATTGTTTATAATATTTTATTACTTGAAGCGTAAACATAAATTACAGCTGAGGGCTTCGCAGTGAAATTAAAAAGTTTTAATTGAATATTAGCCAACCGAGCGGTTATGGCGAGTTATTTTCTTCATCGGAAAGTCGGCTCCGAAACTTGCCAGATTGAAGTTACGCGAAAAACATCCGAGTTCTGTGAAAAAATGTAATTAAATTTCGTTGGACCAAAGTTTGTATAATATTGTGTAGTAACATTGTAATTTACCGTTGCTTTTTATGCCTGTTTGTGTAAATAAACTAACTTAAAATTTATTTCATATTTATTTTAGGCAACGGTTGCGTACACATTTCAATGAAATATGAGTATGCAGAAAAAATTAAAATTCCGCTTACAGATTTTTTTTTTTCAACTTTAGCATTGTTATTATTTAAATCACTTTAACCAATATTAATATACAAGCTCTGCTCCACGGTTTTACTCGTGTTAAATAGATTCGACCAACTCTGCACTCACTGCACCGCCGCTAACAACCCGTCTAGCACATCGCTTTTATTAAACTAATTCCTTATCCGTAAAATTCGATTATATACGTTTACCTGCCTTCTGGTAGGCTTCAATTATTTTTTAATATACTGTGAAGACTTTGAAAATATTAGCTTGACTTAGTCGATAAATAAATTATACAAATAGTTTATTGCTTTACACTTTACATGATGACCACACATAATGACCAAACAAACTAGTAGAGTAATATTTCCATGCGTATATAGAACGAAAATCCTGTGTTGTACTATACGATATAGTGTATATACGGAAGGTCATTTGAGAGTCTTCTAATATGCGGTGTTACTTTAATCGGATTAGCGTTTATTCAAAATCTCACCTATGTTAAACAACAAATTGGCATAAGATGCTAAACACGCTATGCTTAGAGTGGACAGAATCTCAAGTGCAGCTGCCGGAACACACCTATAAGTGCTTGGCGACTTTTTTTTAACTTGAACGTAGTTGCTAACCAACCAGCATTAAAAAATGCCATATCGCAATGTAACGGTTTCATCATTATATTATCTTTCGCCTAAAACTAAGGCTCATTAGTCATTACAGGGATTCGAACCTATCTCGATCGACGTTCTGTTTGAACACGCTACCACTAAAAATCCAAGCCCGGTGAAGCTGTCAAAGCATCTAACTGATCCAGGGCTTTTAAGGCTAACAGTATAATCAGCTCGAAAAAATTAAACAATGAAAATTATGTAAAATGCTACCATAATTCTAATGTTGAAAAAATTACCAGCGAATTCATTCATATCTATTGATTATTGTATCTTCACAAGTAATAGGAAAATATTTTTTTAGTTCTATACAAAATATACCCCAGAAATGCGAAATTACAGTCACGTGGTTATTTTTCTTCCACACTTTGTAATAATTTTAGACACGCTTATCACAAGATAACTTAATAATACTGAAGTGTGTATATTTATTGAACTATGACGCCACGTTTTACGTTTCCATACACGTGACTCGCAGACAAAAATCTTGAACAAAAAACAATTATTTTTTTTCCCAGATTCGGATTTTGAGCTTGTTTATCAATACATCAATGTTATTCGATAAAATAACTTTAATTTTTAATCATACTGCCAACTCGCAGATTGTCCGACAACAGACGATAATTTTAAACACATTCTCACACTAAATATATCGTAACCGCGACATATTCAACGCAATGTGGTAAGATAGTGAAATTGTCGATAAGGACACGTACCTATCTAAAACATCAGAAACTTTATAATCGTCAAACACCAGATACATAATTGAATTGTGAAATATACTTAACTATAAGTACCTATGCATATCATTGATAAAACATAAAATATTGATAAAAGTCGTATGCAACTGATAATAATTGTTAAAGTGAATGCGTTTGGTCGCAACGAGAAAATCGGTGACGCGAACAAAATAAAAGACAGTGACCAATTTTCAAACAGAAACAGGTATGTACATATTTTGATTCAATTTAATTATTCAATTCAATTAATTATGGTTTGGTTTAGTAAGCCGTGACGTAAGATAACTTAAAGTTTTTGAAACGATAAACAACAATTAAAAATCTAGACTCCTCTACATATTATATCCGAAACCAATACGTGTGGTGAAAGAGAAACAAAAAGACTAGCTTCTTAAATGTAATTATACTTGTGAGGAAACCGAAAACATTCTTCATTACAAAGTAACTTTTATTAGCCATAAGGCCCTGGGGCCTCAGACATCTTTTACAGCTTCACCGTGACTTGGGAGCGAGCGCTTAAGGCACTCAGCCGCGAAAGTATAGACAACTTGCTCAAGGGTGCCAAAGTGGCCGGACCTTGGCTTGGGCAGTTGCCGCGATTGCAAATAAGTCGCGATCTAGCTAATTCCCTACACCTACAATTCGAGCTTACTAACATATTGTATCTATACACATGTTTTTAGAGATCTGAAAGTATTTCTACACTAAATAGCGTTAAAAAAATTTTTTTAAAGGCCCCTTACAAAACCTATGTAGGTACTTGTGTAGTGTTCACGTATGTACACATGTGTGTAATGTTGTATGTGGGTATCTAAGTGATTGCGAGTGCATTGACACTTGTATCGCGCGGGCGGCTGCCAGATTCAAGGGCTTCACACCGAGAAACGGACCTACAAACTATGGGTCTCATAAGAAAATATCACGAAAAGGGCTGTGGAGAAGGCGGTATGCTCGGAGTTTCTCTGCGTAATTAAATCAGAAATTAGGAGATCCGTAGAATAAGTAAAGTCATAGCACTAATAATAGCTAGACTAAAGTGGCTGTAGGCGGGGTACGTAGCTCGTAGAACGGATGACCGATGGGGCCAAATAGTTGTTGAATGGTAGCCACGTACCGGATTAGGCTTAGGCAAACCCGTCACAAGGTGAATCGACGACCCGGTAAAGATTGGGGGAAGCCGCTGGATGCGAGCAACACAGGACTGGTAGTTGTGGCGATCCTTTTCTATCTATGTCCAGCAATGGATGTCTTGCAGCTGAAATGTTGAATTAACAAAAGTTAAATTTTTACCAAGAAAATCACGATTCCTTTTTAACATTTTACTAGGTATATTATTATATCACAACATATTTAAACTATACCTAAATAATAACTTTTTATATAGATTACCTATGAGGAAATATAAATATATATATATATATACAGTGTAAACTCTTTATAACGTTATCCTTTATAACGATAAACTCCCTATAACGTTCAAGTCAGCCCAACTTGGTTGGTTTGCGTTAAAACCCACATATTGAAACACTCTTTATAGCGATACGCCATTCTCTATTACGAAGAAATGTGTTCATATTTTTAGACAGTAAATATTTATTATCGGTATTATTGTTTATTATCAGGTAACAAAAGACTTTGAAGCTCCGAAACATCCGAGGTCGGTCTAGCTTTTGTTATCCTTAATTGCCTTGAACACGTGCAGTATGACGCATTGTTTTCTCGGAAGTGATGGTCTTCGACCAAGCATACTGGTTACCTATCGTATTATCAGTCGTAAACCTACTTTGAAACTGTTAACATGGCCAGTAAACGGAAAGCGATTAGTGTTGACGAAAAAGTTTGATAGAAGATATGAATAGAATACATAAAATAATACAAAACAAGTACTGCCATAGCAAAAAACCTCAGACAAAGTTATCAGACTGTATGTGTAAACAATAATTTATAAGCATTTATTATCTAAGACATACATATTAAAAATTCTTGTTAATTTGGTTGTTTTTTTGTTCACTCCATATAACGATAACTCTCTATAACATTAAAACTTGAGTTTCGTTATAAAGAGTTTACACTGTATATATATATATATATAATGTTTTTTTTTTCAGGGAATAATTATTTGAATATCAGCTCCGATAATATTCATATAAAATATTAAAATCAATTAATGTAATACTTTCGTATAATATGTAATACATAACGTAATATTCTTAGATAATATTAAACACATAAATATGATTACACAGATTTCAGAAAAATTAAATGGAGTTTGCCTAACAAGTATTACGTATAAATCTGTGACTGTTTTGTGTTGTATCAATGTGTCTTGTTTATGGGTTAATCTACAGTACATAGAACATTTGACAACTAAATTCTATATAGTGTATTTGTCACACTTGACATTGGGGGAATTGTGAACATAGGCAGAAAACCATTATTTAAAAAAAAAATGTGTTTAGTGTCAGAACATACCTTAAACGCACTAAAAATGACTTAAATGCATAAATATAATTTGTGTGTACTAGGGTTATACTACGATGGAGCTGATATGTGGAAATTGCATAAAAAGCCCTAATACTTTACAATAAATAATAGTGCCCCGAAGAATCTATTACATACATATTACTAATATAAAATTAATCTATATACAAGACGATTGTTTACAACTTAACCGCTCTTTGGTTACAAACATTGCGAAAATGCCTCTCACTGTTATTATAATTATCTGACTTAAGCTTTCTCATCTATGTAATCCATAAAAAACAAACTCAAGAAAAATTTAATAAAAGTTTTGCCAGTTTATAATCTATTAGCTTTTACCCACGACCTCGTCTACTTGGATTTAAGAACCTAGGATTTACCAGGATAAAAGTATCGTATGTGTTAATCTAGGTTATAAGCTAACTCTGTAACAAATTTCATCTAAATTTGTTCGGCCTTTTTTGCGTGATTGAGTAACAAATATATAAACTGTCACATTAGCTGTAATAAATATTTGTAAGATATGTCTGCGACAAATATCGACAATCTGGCATTAACTTCTGGTAGACTACACATACAAAGAAAAAAAAATTGAAATCATCCCCTATTGTACCTTGAGGGATGATTTTCCAAAAACGTGGAACATTTTATTTTTTAGCAAAGGCATAAATATTAATTTTCATATTGGTAACAATGATGGGTTGTCCATTTAAACTTGAATCTCCTATTTCACCCCTTCAAGTTTTATTTTCGCAACAATACCTGTTCCATAATTCCAATGAATCCAAGGTTCAATATATTATTATCTCTATACCAAAATTCATTGAAATTGGTTAAGCGGTTTAGTTATGAAATCGCAACAAATAGACAGACAGACATACATATAGAGTTATTATAGAGATACCAGCAGTTGCCCGCAGCTTCGCTCGTCTAGATATTTAAATACAAATTTTCGGGGAATACTAGGATTTATTCGGTAATGCGCCGAAGATAAAAAATAAAATTTTTGTTCATATAAAACTACTAAAATCAGTATTAAAAAATGGGAAAGTGTGGGTAATGAGGGTGAAAATATGGGGTTTTTGTTTTTTTTTTTTCTTTATGCCAAACACGAAATTTATATATATATATATATATAATTTTAAATTGAAATAGGTACTAATACCTTTAACAACGCAAAATTATGATGATACATGATAGGTTACACTATTATATTCTCTATGAAATAATATATTTTTATTGCGACGAGATCGCAACAACGTAAATAAAACCGATCGATCTCTGAACGAGACATTGACTCAGTTATCAGTTTAGTTATCACAATGACCCGAGCTACGTCACGACCGCTCCCGGCCACTGCCCACTACGTATATCTGGTCGGCCCAAGAACATCGTAACTCATACCATCTAAGCAGGCAGACATAAAAATTTAATTATCTCTACGTATCTACGTATGTAGCTTGATATATTATGTATATTCTTTCCAAAAAATTAGTAGCTGTTGTCAAACCCAGTCACTTCTTATTCTATGTGATGATTTTCATACACCTTTATATATTAGAATCAAGAGATTGTTTGATCGCAATTTATTAGCCACATTTTAAAAATTATTTTTGCATTTTACTTATAGTATATTTATTGTGTCCGTGCAACCCGCGCAACTTCGTCTACATCATGTAAGGGAGAGAAAGGACAATTTTGTTCAAAATTAAATACTTGTGATGAATAACGTATTTATATCGATAAGAATTAATAACATGTATATAAAAACACCACAGCAAATAATTCATTATTTTAGAACAAATTTTATTACCATAAAAAAGGTTATATTGAGTAAACCTTAAAAGATAGTCACATGCTATCGCGGACTATTTTTTTTAGATCTTTTGTAAGAGAAGCAATTCCATTAGACACGATTGTTGCGTAACTTTAACCATTTACGCAGCAAACGCAATGGAACGTCTGAAAAGAAATGAAATTTACCCGTTTTTCCAACATTTTTCATTGATGGTCCGCTCCTATTGATCATAGCGTGATGTTATATAGCCTATAGCCTTCTTCGATAAATGGGCTATCCAACACTGAAACTTTTTTTCAATTCGAACCAGCAGTTGCTGAGGTTAGCGTGTTCAACCAAACAAACAAACGAACTCTTCGGCTTTATAATATTAATAGATTAATAGGCTACCTAACATCACACTATGACCATTAAGAGCGGAGCAATTACCACACAAAGTTAGAAAGCAAGCTAAGTTCGCGGTTGAGTGCCTTCAGCATTCGCCCCCAAGCCCAATGAAGCTGTAAAAGCCGTCTTAGTTTTCAGGAACCTTAAGACTAACAGTATAATCAGATCAAAAAAAAAACGTAATATGTAATAATGCAGTATGGCGCGGCTCGGAGGGAGAGCTTGCCACCCGACGAGATTGACGAGAACACCAAAGTAGTACTATTTGTGGTAGTAGGTACATTATAATGATTATATACTAGTACGAGAACCGAGCATTACTGAAAAGGGCCGAACTGTGTATGCCTAAAGTAAAAATATTGTTAACGCCGAAAAAAAATTAATAGGAGTTACACCGAGATACATAGCTAATATGACGATATCGTTGAAGATAAGGTACCTATAGTACACTAATCTTAAAAAGAGTAGAGATTTTGGTTTTCAGTTCTCAGAAAGTACCGACAAGTGTTTGAAAGGTTTTCAACTTCAAGAATGAAGGATGTATCAAGGTGGTGCAATAAAAAATTCGCACTAAATTGAATACTGATATGCTTATTGCTTACATTACAAACTAGCTGTGCCCGTGGCTTCGCTCACGTGGACTACAGAATGCCCGCGCGAATCTTGCTTCCCCGCTCCCGGCTATTTTAAAGACAAAAATGCTTATTGTGGGTGTTCTTCAGAAGATAGACGTATACTCTCGCTGACTTTTTTGTAGATCTCTTTAATGTCTATAATTATGTGCAACATTAATTTGCTATATATCTTATGGTTAACTTAGCGTAAGCCATTTAAGCGCCCGAATCGATTCACCATGACCAGTTTTTTATTATTTGTGCGGAACCCTATTTTTTTTCTAAAATAAAAGTAGCCTAAGTTACTCCCTATAACATCAGCTATCTATCAGTGAAAGTCCCGTCAAAATCGGTCCAACCATTTCGGAGATTACCCGGAACAAACAGACAGACAGACAGACAAATTTAAAAAATGGGTTTTTTGTTATAGGTGTAGTGTATACATACTTTCACATGCATTTAATAAAAAACTGTTATTTTGACATTTCAAACAGACACTTCAATTTTATTAATTGTATAGATAATTATTAATGGTGTTCCTTCACTGAAAGTTCTGATCTCTATAGGATCTCAAACTATAATACTTAGGAAGAATGTTCGACGTAGTCACAACACAGATCGCGATTCCACAGAACCATAGTCCTGTCGTAATACGGTTAGGTACATTAATTTGATTAAATACTTGCTGTGCCCGCGGCTCCACTAGCGTGAACTATAGAATACGGTATTGTAGAGACTCCTCTTTCACCAACGGATTTCACCTGCCTGTTATTTTAAAGATAAAGGTGCTATTTATTTTTCTAGCGCGGAATCCTAATTCTGTTTTTAAAATAAAAGTAGCCTTAGAATGGCATGTCAAAATCGGTCCAACAAACAGACAGAAAAACAAAAACTTTAAAAAATGTTTTTGAAGTGAAACTTCTTTTGGTACGATGTGTAGGTACCTACCTATTTGATTTTATGAAACGAAAATGTGTGTAACAAAAACGGAGATAGCTATACATGTATACATAGGTTTTAGACAGAGAGAGAATGAGATAGAATGCGTTTCTATATAGTTTCCCTATCCTTCATCTATTTTTATTGTACTCGAAATAAATACAAAGAATTTCAATTCTACCGCATGAACTCGCACTCAAATTTTTTTAAATAAAAGCACCGTATAAACTGGCATAAGCATTTAGTAAAAGAGCTGTTATTTTGACATTACAAACAAACACTTCATTTATTTAATTGTATAGACAAGATTAATTTCTAGATACCTACATTAAAGGTACCTATTATAAATAAAATAATAAAAATAATATAATTTTAGATATAATAATCGCCTATGTATTCCTTCCCATAACATATTGGTTCACTTAGTAGGTATCTACCTAATCTTTGGTTTTTGCACACGAATTAAATGTTCGAAAACTGAAACATCACAAGGATCAAATTTAACTCTTCGGCCGTAAGCACATGTACTACTAATTACTGAAACACTGCTTAAATTTATTTAAAGCCAGGACTAATAGATACTTGAAGTTGAAAAGCCTGAAAGTTTATTGATTTTCGTTCAGGAACTTAAGTTTGTCGAACGACGTTTAACAAACGTCAAACTCGTCAAAGTCAAATGTTTGTGTGGTTGACACGTGAAGTGTGCACGTTGTACTATTGGCATTGAGTTACTTCCTACACAAAATAATCCTTTTGGTAATCAAGTATGAATAACATTGTTTAAAATGAAAATTTAAAAAGAGATTAGTTTTATGAATTATTATAGATCTGAAAGTAATTCCAATAATATATAAATATTAGGTTAATATTCGTAATTTTTGAGGTTACATTCTTGTTTTTGTTTTTTGTAACTACTCTTTTTGTGGTAAGAATTTTGTTAAATTATTTTATTCAGCCTAAGTTTCTTAACTCTATGCTATGACAGTGTTATAGTTTACAAATATTATTCCTACGACAAAGGTAGGAAATAACAGCCCATTCATATTAGTAAAGTGCATCAACAAAGCAGTTTTATTGCCAAACATAATCAGCATCGCACAGTTGTCTGTATTACTCTGTTATTAGTGGTAGGTAACTTATAAAATACCTTGTATTGTAATGCATATATGTATAAGAAAGTTTAGAAATTAATATTATACAATGAATAAATAAGTTGTTAGCATCAATAACATTAAAACTAGACTTTTATTTGTTCAATGTGTCAAATTTAGTATTTTTTTAAATTGTTGTTGTAATTAAATATAAGTTTATCAACATTTGAGTAATAATCAACTTCTTTACAAGAAGCAGACAATAATTCCAAATACTTTAAAATTAATCACTTTAATACAATTATGGAAACATCTTGTGAATCATAGTGATTTATTATCTATGTTGCAGTACATTTTCTTGACATAATTACAATTTAACAGTCAAAACAACATGAATGATAGTGTCACTAGTTATAACCAGTTTTACTTCCATATTATTGTCTTTAACTAGAGTAATGACTGGAAACCGGTTTGAAACTGCTTTATTGCACTTTTATCTTATGATATATATTGAACTCTACAACCTTTTGTAGATAGGTACCATTTAGAACCTGTAACTGACAGGATTTAACCAGATGTTTGAAGTGTGATAAGACTAGTTTTGTATTACTGACTTTTGTTATACTATAATAATGATTAATTATTGGTTTTATAAATTAAAATTGCAAGGGTTCACTATAAACTGTAAAATTTGAGTATTGAAATATAACCTTGCTCAAATTTGTAGGTACATGGTATTTTAGTTTACAATTAAACACTGTTTATTAAATTCACAGGATGTAACTTAGTCATTCAAAAATTAACTAATCACTACTTAAATTTTTACACAACTGATTATAAGAACATTTCCATGTGATGTATGTTGTCAATGAAATAAAAACAATTTGTGACTGATCATTTAAAATATGTGATGAAATTCGAGACATCACTATAGTAAACACATTTTTTTCTGTATTTTTAACAGCATCAATATAATATCATTATCTTTAAAAGTCATATTATGCCCACTGTGACCTAATAACCTATGTACGTCAACAGTAATCAATGAGGCAAATCATTTGTCTTCGACTAGTCAGTACAGTTCTGAGATCGAAAATGAGAAGTCACGCATACATTGATTCCTTGGGCTCTGCCAGGTAAAATAAAAAAAAAAATTAAGTGTGCTTATGTGATAAAGCTTTTAAAATTAACATGTTTTATTTCATTCACTTGAAGTGGGCACATTTCTTTTATACATTTTTATGGTTTTCTCACAAGGCATATTTCTTTTCTAATCCAATTTATTTTAAGTGTAAAACTTTTGTGTACTTATAAGGTTGCCCAATGGTCAAAATTCGACCAGCGACTTGATTTTTACATTTACAGTATGAATGTAAATATGAATTTACTGTCACTTGCTATATTACTTTTCACTGAGTGTCAATGTTTTGGGGGTCTAAGATCAATGGCACTGGTGGGTGTAGTATCCACTATCTTTTCATTTAATTGAATGTATTAGTAACTGTACTGTATTAGTGAATTTTAGCTTACTCTACTCCTCCATATAAACTTAAACCATGCCAAATACCTCAGTCCTCGGTGTATGCAAATTGCTTAATAAGAAGTCCAAAATTTTCTCCTCATATATTATTAGATAAGATGATTATGCGATAATGTTCTAAACATTATAAAATTGTTATTATACAGTATAATGGCACAGATCCTCGACGGTAAAGCATTAGCTGCTGAAATAAAAAATGAGATAAAACTCAAAGTAGCCAATTGGGTAAACCAAGGTAATCGTCCACCTTCTCTCCGATGCATCATAGTTGGGGATGATCCAGCCAGCCACACTTACGTCAGGAACAAGATTCAAGCTGCGCAATATGTTGGCATTGATGCTCTTACTATACTTCGGGATGTCAACATTACTGAAGAACAGTTAATTGCTGAAATTGAAGAGCTTAATGCTGACAGCAATATTGATGGTATTTTAGTACAGTTGCCAGTACCTGATACTATGAACGAGAGAAGAGTGTGCAATGCGATAGCTCCCGAAAAAGATATTGATGGGTTCCATATACTGAATATAGGAAGACTTGTTGTGGATATGCCAACCATAGTTCCAGCAACTGCTTTAGCTGTTGTGGAAATGTTAAAAAGGTAAGTTTTCTTCATTTAATATTTTGATATTGATACCATATATTGTTTTAAATCAGTTGTATTTAATATTTTTAAAGTTATATCTCTTTTGGGGGGTTTAGTAGAGGGTAAAATTTAGAGTGACAGAAGTGCGGCATGATAAAGTTAGCTATAAATATTAATGTTACTGCCTTTTATTATCCAATTTCAATAAAAGATAAGAGGTTACTCAATTCGAATGTTTTTTTTTTTTTTATGGATTTTCCATAACTTGTTTGTTTATGAACCTATTTTGATGATGCTTTTTTTGTTGGGTAAGGAAAACCTCAAGGGTGGTCCCATTCTAATTTCATTGGCATTGGGCCTTCAAGTTCGAAGATATACGAAGAAATTCTTCAAAATCATTGAAGTTGGTTTTCTATTTTGTTCAAAATGTTCTTGTTTTAGAATATTTGAATAGTGTATATACATTTAATGTATATTTATTTATGCAGCGTTAAATTATTTTTACACTGATTATTGACAGTTACCTTTCATCATGTTGTTGGCACAATGATAATATTTTGTTTTGTTAAGCCTAAAGTATAACTTCTTACATACAATTTTTTTTTTTTCAATATGCAATAGAATACAACAATTATATTTTATACTAAAATAATTATTTTAGATTTAAAATTGAAACGTTCGGTCGTAATGCTGTCGTAATTGGCCGATCCAAGAACGTCGGAATGCCAATTGCAATGATGTTGCACAGTGATAAAAGACACGACAGCGGTTTGGGAATGGACGCAACAGTTACGATTTGCCATCGTTACACGCCTAAAGAGAAACTTGATTTCTATTGTCGCAATGCTGATATAATTATTACAGCTACAGGTAAGTTAACAAGGATACTTTTTTGTAAATCTCAATTTTTTTTCTTCATTTTTGGAGCTTACTCCTTACTAATCAATTATCATATATAACCCGCGGTACGTAAATTAGATTGAGAGCAAAATAAAGTTAAGTCGTTATGTTGCCCCTCCATGCAACATATTGAATCATCTTATAAATACTGAACGCGTGTATATCCATCAATCAAATAATTATTTATGTAAAATATTAATAATTTAGGTTTACCTATTTCATGTATTCCAAGACAATAAGTTCTTAACGAGTAAACTCCAGTCGCGCGTTGGACCTGACGAGAACCTTTTTTCCTTTTTATAAAGGATGCTAAGCATCCTTCTGTGATAATTTGAGCAAATATGTCGTTTAAAGCTACTAAATATTGGTGGTACCTTAGTTTTCAAGACTTGAGAAATTTTTGAAATGAAAATTGTTCGACGACTGCGATTCGATAATTAGACGAGTATTGATAGTAGAATTTAAAGGACGCGACACGTTTAGGCATATTTCGTTATATGAGAGAGAAAAAAGATTTAACGTAGAGAGTTGGAGGGAGAGAGCTACACATTGTTACGCAGTATAGGCTATGCGCGTCTCCCTTTTTAAGATTTTTTTATTTTTTTATAAATTTAATTAGATTTATTCTTCGTCAACAAGGTTTACCGAAGCTGATCAAAGCCGATATGGTTAGGCCTGGTGCCACAGTGATCGATGTTGGTATCACGAAAGTAACAGATGAAAATGGCAAATCCAGACTCGTTGGTGACGTTGATTTTGATGGTAAGAATTTTGGTTTTCATATTTTTAGTACTAACTTTAATTGGTTGAATTCTAAAATTTCTTACATACTTATTTAGTAATAGAGTATTTTGAAACTCTCGAGAAATGGTTGTAGTGTTTTTTTTATAATGACGAAGTAGTTGTTCCATATAAATATTTGAAAATAATACTTTAACCCAATTTTGAATTTAATTCGAAAACTTTTGCTAAGAGTCTTGAGTTATATTTATTTTATAGTTATACTTTTTGCGCGTTTATTAAAGGGTAAATAAAACTTGACATTGGGAAAATTGTCTACATAGGCAGGGTAGCCAGAATTAAAAAAAGGGTAAAATTGACAACTGTGCGCGCGTCATGTGACGGAAGTGCAACATGATGAAGTAGCTATCAATGGATAATATTGGGAATTCATTATACCTACTGACTTTTAATTTAAAAAGTTGAAAATGTTACTGTTTGCATCTAGATTGCTGTCCAAATTTGTACAATACATTTTCATTGTACATTATGTAGATGCGTGCCTATGCACGCAAGATAAAATTTTCGGACTTATAATTATTATTTTTTACGCCAAATAAGTATCGACTTACGAAACCGTACATAAGTACTGACATTTTTTTTTATTTGTCAGAGGTAAGCAAAGTGGCAGGCGCAATTACCCCAGTACCAGGCGGAGTCGGCCCTATGACAGTTGCAATGTTGATGTACAATACATTTCAGGCAGCTCAAAGTCAACGTTCGAAACAGACGCTCCAGTGAGTTGTAAATCTACTTAAAAATCATCTGTAGTTTGTATTATTTCTTTATTTAAATACATTTAAAGTTTGTTGTTTATTGAAGTTAGATTTAAAGGCTGAAGAATATAGTGTCAGTAAGTTTATTGAATAAGTGACAAGTTATTATTCAATATTGTAAATATAACTATAAATAATCTCATTAATTGAATTGAATTGATATTAGAACTTTGTATAATTGCTGTATTGTTTGTTGCAAAACTACACAATGAAAGAATTCCAATAAATGTTTTTAAAACAACCGACATCCGGGTATAAAATTTATAAACGAATTCGTTGATTAATATAACTCATTCAAAATACTAAAATTCTAGTGATAAAAAGTAGTCATGTTTTCAAACCACGATAAATGTGTTACTTGTAGTAACATCTTTTCCATTTTCTATTTTATTTTATTAAGAGATCCTGCGGGGAAAATTGGATATTTTTCATATAAGTATATAAAATTATATTAATATTATTTTCGTTCGTCATGTTCACATGTAAAGAAATGTTTTTCAACCTCAAGAAATAAATATTTGATATTTCGAGGCATCAAATTCTCATGACTTAAAAAGACATAATTTTCCGGCTTAAACACTAACGTTTTCTTTTTCTTTCATTATTTTCTCTGCAGACACAAATTTAAACTTCTATAAATTAATATTCTACTATCTATTCTCATTTGTATTTATATGATTTATTGCAAATTTTCAATTCTTTCTATTATATTTCAGCAAACAGAAAAATAATATTTAGAAAATGTTTGTTGTATGTTAATTAAAATAACCACACACATTGTTGTAACAATTTTTCTATGTACCAGATTGACCAAAAAGATCGAAATGAATCAAAATTATTTTATTGTTATTTAGACTTTAAAAAAAGTCTTAAAGTAGGTATCTCATATAATTGTAGAATTGAACAGAGAGGTGGGGTTGGAGATATGAAGTTTGCAAGGCCATCTAAACAAAATAAATAGGTACAGAAAGGTGACTCCGTCCGATATTGGACTTAGTTTTGTACTAACGCCTAGCTTTGGCGCTAGAGCTGGCATCTACAATATTCTGTGAATATTACAATAAAAACTTTATTATAAATAATTCATCGCATATTTACCTAAAAAAATAAAAATATGTACATGAATTGAATACCTACTGAAAAATGTTAGAAACGTTAGTTGACAATCATCAATTAATTTCGGTTTAATATATTGTATTTATACCAATAAATACACGACAATGTGGATAATATCGTTTATTCATTGTCAATTCAGAACCCAGTGTTACACACAAAATAATAATTACATATATGGGCTAAGCGCGGACCCTCGCGACTGGCGTTTGACAGACTTGATCCGAGATTCTCGTATGCATTTATGTGTGCGTAAAGGCCTTATCGCTCAATGTTTGAAGTTAGCTTTCTGTACCTATCTATATCGTGCCGACAGTATCTTGGATCTGACAAATGTCTTGTTAGCATATGGTGGTTTATCATTGGGTTTTTCTATTTTCCTCATAATTGAAAACACGTTTTATTTTGTTTATTATCTGAAATTTGAATAATTCAACCCCTAAACCTCTCGATGAGTATTAAAAACGTTATTAATAATTTTAAGAAATAAGTTTTAAGATCGACGTTACTTATTAAGTTGTTGTTTTTATGTTATTAAGTAGCAAACAAGTATGCATTCCACTCGGTGTCAAGTGGTCAGTGCATCCTATAACTATGTATAACCGACCGCAAAAAGAGTGCAATCCTGAGGTCAGTCTTAATAGGTTACGCTCCTCCTATAGACGCCTCGTGTGTCAGTGCGTGTTGTTAACAATACCCTTTGGAACGTAATTTATTCAGGAGTTCGAGCACTGCTTCTGTATGCCAGAAATAATTATAGCCGTGGTACTCTCGCAGGAGATCTAGCCAAGTTGCCATTCTACAATCGGTACCGCTAGTCGCTAGCTGAAAACAAAAAGAAATGCAGTTGACATAATTATCTCAGCGTTAAATAACGTGATCAGATGTATTAATACCACACGAGATGTAGAAAGGCAACTTGGCTAGGCCCCGTACTATAGTTAGTTCAACTCATTTGTGTGCGTGGCCCTATATCTGCGTATAACGTGTAATAGATACAGTGCCTACGCGTGCGTGTACAGAGTCCGTACAATCAAGTACACAAAAGAGTTCTATTATTTATTTTACTTATATCGAAAATGTTTTTTCTTATTTTTTGAAATTTTAAATTAATCAAATGGCTAATTAGATTAATGAATAGATTAAATCTATGGGTAAAGCATGTTTATTAAACATATTATTCCGTATCACTACCACAAAAATCTCAAATATTGGCCTTTCTTATTAACTTCATTATTTCCGTATTTCAATAGGGTTTAATATTGCCTTATGTAAAGTAAAAATAATAATTTTATACATTCCTTATTAATTTTGAATGAATGTGACATTTTCTTGTAAAACTACTTCCAGTCACGAAGTCCTTTGTCTACATTGAAAAAAAAAGAACAATTTATTAATATACCTACCCACGTTATATTTCTTTTTCGTATTAAAAATATTTGTATTATATTTTGAATATCAATTTTAATGTAATTATGTTACAATAAGCCTTGGTTTTGAACTCAAAAAGTCGAAAGTTATTACTAAGGTCCATTATATAATTATTGGTTTAATCGACTTTTATTTTGACGTAGTTTGATTTTTGAACTGCCTCATTAGCCTAGTGGTCGTAAGCGCGACTGCTATGATCGAGTTCCTGGGTTCAATTCCCAGGTCGGGCTAAGTGTTATTGGGTTTTTCTATGAAAAATCTCATTAGCGGCTCGGAGTTTGGATTTGTGCCCGATCAATGGCAATAGGCTTGCCCCCTATTATATGCTACTTAAAAAACATATTCGGCGAACTCTGGGTGTACATTAGTACACCTCTTCCTAACCCTTTGGGGATACAGGCGTGATAGTATTTATGTTGATTTTTAATAATATAGTAAAAAATTGAATTTGTGTTGATTATTGAACTTACTATACCATTTTCATTTCTTTATTTTCTCGCTGACAGCCCCTGCGAAAACTTGAACGAGCGTCTTTTTTACATTATGTATGCATTATTTTATAAAAATATGACGTTTACACACGTACAAGGTTATACCAGAGTCGGAGAAATTGATAGGGATGGAGCTATATCGATAAACGTAACACGATAACAAACCCGATATTTTTTTACAAAATGTAAGAAACTAAACTACTGCCGGATACTTTTGTACAAATTTATTAACTTATATTATATTTAATTACAAGATGTTACACGTATTAATTCTTGATTGATAATGCCAACTTCTTCAAATTTTCGAAGCTGTTGTAAAATAAGTAGGTATAGGTAGGTACTCGACAATGAAACGAAGTAATTATAACGACAGGTAATCTTTATTTATTTATTTTAATCAAAATATGATGAATCGTCACTGTCACTCGATGGTTATTACTTATTTGGTCACAACACTACAACTATCAAATTAGAACTGTCATCGAGAAAATAAAGAAATGGAAATAGTATACAGTAAGAAGTATGACTATGGCGTTTCCCAGCATAACTTTTTTCCATTTTCTATTGAAAATACGGCATACGGGCAAAATTGTCTACATAGGCAGAAAGCCAAATAAAAAAAAATTAAGATTATTTTATATTGTCCAATCAAAATTGGACAATATATGCTTGATTATGTACAAGTAATTAAATTTTTGTATTATTTATTTTACGTGTTGTTTCATATAATTAATAATAAAATAAATTAATTTTAATTTACTTTGGATGTTTTTTTTCCATAACTCATTGTCCTTTTAGACGGCAGGTTACTCAAATCGAATAGATATTTATTAAAATATGAATAAATTAAAAGCGGTTGGTAGGTGTCGCGACCACCATATAAAATAAACATCTTCACAGTTGCTTTCTTTTGGTTTGTCGTGTTTCGTGATCATCCGGCGTATTTATTTATCATGTAGATATTGCCTCTTTGCCTATTCAATTCAAAGACAATCGTATTTAATGAGTAAACTCACTGTAGAGCTGATAAACATACAAACTTTTTTTTAAATATTCATTAGGATGTTTCACATCGGGCGTCCCGTGACGGACATCTTTTTTTGTATGAAAAATGTGTCATAGGTAGGTACAGTTAATTTGTTTAAACCGTCTTTGTTTTTACCATAGTTGTAGTATATATTAAATCTATGGTTTTTATTATTATATTTTAATTATTATGAAGTTGTTTCTTTCCATTATAAGATTCGCAAAGGTTAATCATTAATTTACGTCTTGAGTAATAAATGTCGTGGTAAATTTCGCCGAGTGAGAGCCGGAACACGAACGGTTTCAAGGAATACCTAACGATAAAAACCACGTTTTCTTTTAAATAATATGTTAACGAGTTTTGAAGGAACATGCTCTGTTTGGTATTCCTGTGCTTTATAAATAATGAAATGGCATTAATACAAAAATAATTAAAGGGTTTTCTAATATTTAAAATAATATAAAAAGTTAATAATTTGCTTACAACTTCATTCCTTACATTTATTACGATAGACTAGTAAATTAATTATTATAATTTTATTATTTAGTTCATTTTTGCAAAGGAGCTACTTTTTGTTGATATTTATTTTTATTAATTTATTGATTCTATGTGAGAAAATTGTGTTGCTTAAAGTAGGGTATCATTTTTATATCTATATTAATTAATTTGTTGTCTGTTGTAGTTTTATGTATAATATCTAATTTATCTATAATATCTATTACTAATATTTAAAATAAAATAATTTAATACTGCGAATCCTAACTTGTCCAGTGCCATTGAACTTAGACCCCCAAAATATTGACAATGTCACTCAATGAAATGTGACAGCAAGTGATTTAATATTCATTGTTTAGGTTCGTACTGCAAATGTTAAACAGAAAATAGTCTATGGTTAAAGAGTCGCTGGCAACCGATATTAAAAATTATTACCTGTGTGCAGGTGTTTTATGCGTTCGTACGTCGTTCATCCAACTAAAACGGTCTTCAATTATTAATGCTAATAAGACAGATTATTTTTCCGTGGAATATTAAAGCATTTTCACGTGAACAAATTTACGGGCATAAGGCATATGCTAGTTTTCTTTTTGTACAAATTATACTACCTAATACAGTTGAAAAACACGTTCCTAGAATGAATGAAAATGTTAATGTGTGCCTTTTTTAATAGTTGCACGGTAAATTGACGTTACCGTCACTAATGGTAAGCACAGTTAAATCTTACAAACGGTGACCACCGAGAGATCGATATCCAACGATGGTCGTAGCTGTCATACCAGCCTGCATTAATTTGACTGGATATACCTACACATGCTGATCCCGTAATGCTACACGCATAAGCAAGTCGTTCAGTGCTATCTTCTTCTATCAAGCTTCCATCTGATCCGAACTCTGGCAATTTTCCGAGTATTATTATCTACAAACTTAATATTAATGCAAACTGAACGATGGTTAAAAATTGTAAGGTAAGTAGTACTAGGAATATCTGATTGTGTAAGTCAATGTTTATTTAAAAAAATTTATAACTTCATAGATAATTAACACAATTTTATAAAAACACACTGAAGTTTTAATTAAAATATTTCCCCCATAAAAGATGAAAGATCAGGAAAAATGCTTTAATTATTTTTCCTCTTTTATGTTTTCGGTATCCACGAAGAGAATCCAATTTACTCATGACAACCAAGTTTTCTACTTTGTTTACATTTAATATATAAAAAAATAGATAGTTAATATTTGTTTTAATTATAGTTTAACGTAAATAATTTTACTTTTTTAATGCCCCCATAATCCATATTAAAAAATCTGTTGTTATGTCTGTAGGTATATGCAATTTTATTTCCAAATTTCCTGATATACATGCTATTATAAAGAACACTGATAGCGAATATGCCTTTTAAATTATTTTGTCTGTTAGTATGTCCAGATTTAACTCAATAACGACCTCACCGATTCTTTTGAAATTGAGTACAAGGGAAGCCTATGCTATTGGTCAATTATTGATAAGTTATATGAATTTTCATTAATATAAAACTTGTAGAAATCGTTAAAAAAAGATTTCTATTTGATTCTATTCAATCCTATTTACCAGATATTCTCATTTATTTATGGTAATTAAAATGCTTTTTTTTAACATCTACTTTTAATGAGATACTCTGAAAGTAGTATTTTTTTAGTGACACTGCACGGTGAACCGGTAAGTGTGTGCGTACCCATACACTCTACCGCCGACGTACGGACGACTTGCGCAGCAACAACACCTACACAGGTAAACCTCTATGTAGCGGTAGTTAGTATCTTGTATGGCGTATGTTTTACGGGTACCTGCCACAGTATTAAATAATACATGTTTCTCCAATTTAAATTTCTAGTGAAAGTGATCTTGTTTCATCCCAACTCAGTCCTTATAATAAAACGAAGGGTCCGGTACGTGGTCGCTTTACTTAACAAAATAATTACGTTATTTCGAGAACTCTAGGCAGCCCGAGGCCCGCACGGCGCGGCGGCGCGGCGTGACGTAGGTACCTACGGACGTTCGTATGCCATTCTCATTTGCATGTGGTTGCGTTAACTCCATCAAGTTTGGATGTGTTGTGCGAAATTAGTCTGACCACCTTTCGAGGGGGTAGAACCTTCGTAAGTTCTCATAATGTTGAAACTTAATTGGAAACCATAAAAGTGGTCGCCATCATAGTAATATCTATATTAATAAATCTATAGTTCTGTTGGTAATTTTTTTGTTTCAAATCCCACTACGGACATGTTATATAAACAACACCAACCACGGATATGACATTAAATATTTTTTCTCTGGCTTTTTGTATGTCCAGATTTAACTCAAAAACGGCTTGACCGATTCTTAGAAATTTTATATACGGGAAGTTGATGACAGTTAAATCATATAGAATTTATCTTTGTCATACCGTGGAACTGTGGAACCAACCATCTCCCGGCCAATATGTCCCCTCATTCCCTACTAAGAAGCCTAACTTTTTTTCTAAAATAAAAGTAGCCTAAGTAACTCCTTATAACATCAGCTATCTGCCAGTGAAAGTCCCGTCAAAACCGGTCCAAATCAATCGGTCAAACCAAGCAGTATAAAAAAAAAATGTTTTTTCTTATAAGTACCGTACTTTCATAATTATGCATTAAGTAAAAAGCTGTTAATTTGACATTACAAATAGACACTTCAATTTTATTTATTTGTATAGAAGAAGGTATAATATTAGTTATTTATTTATTTTAAAGGATACTCCAACAACATTACCCATTATAATTATAGATTAGTATATAGTACCTATACCCGATGCGTATGTTAGTAATAAGAGTGTACAGAATTTCCCATAGCTTCGTACATGGAAAGTTGGCAAAATAAAAATATATTAATCAACACAAAACAAAACGAAATTAGAATAGTAATAAAAATAATTATCAACAGGAACAAGACAAATTAATATTATTGTAAGTTGACAAAATAACTGTAAGAAAAAAAAAACGATCATGTTAAAATGAATATGAATAAAATTTGGAACAGTAAGACCAATTTTACTTATTGTGTCACTGCATTCTATAAATCCTCCTATTATTTTATATAAAAAAGTCAGATCGTTTATAGTTCTACGTTTTAGTAGGTATTTAGTTTTAAAGAATCTTAGTCACTGGTCATACGGATAAATATCTGTGAGAGTTACCGGGCGATGTCAATGCTAAGTACCTAATAAAGGAACGCTGGATACTCTTAATTCTTTGGGAATGCACAGCATAATTTGGATTCCAAGCCACACGTTCGGGTAAGCAATTATTGTAATCACTAAAATTGAGACTGCTGTTTAAAACTATTCCAAGGTCTCTAATTGATTTGACCTCTTGGATACTGGTTCCATTAATATAGTATTGAGAAGGGATATATCTTGTATTTCGGGTAAGCAATTATTGTAATCACTAAAATTGAGACTGCTGTTTAAAACTATTCCAAGGTCTCTAATTGATTTGACCTCTTGGATACTGGTTCCATTAATATAGTATTGAGAAGGGATATATCTTGTATTTCGGGTAAGCAATTATTGTAATCACTAAAATTGAGACTGCTGTCTAAAACTATTCCAAGGACTCTAATTGATTTGATCTCTTGGATACTGGTTCCATTAATATAGTATTGAGAAGGGATATATCTTTTATTTCGGGTAAGCAATTATTGTAATCACTAAAATTGAGACTGCTGTTTAAAACTATTCCAAGGTCTCTAATTGATTTGACCTCTTGGATACTGGTTCCATTAATATAGTATTGAGAAGGGATATATCTTGTATTTCGGGTAAGCAATTATTGTAATCACTAAAATTGAGACTGCTGTCTAAAACTATTCCAAGGACTCTAATTGATTTGATCTCTTGGATACTGGTTCCATTAACATAGTATTGAGAAGGGATATATCTTTTATTTCGGGTAAGCAATTATTGTAATCACTAAAATTGAGACTGCTGTCTAAAACTATTCCAAGGACTCTAATTGATTTGATCTCTTGGATACTGGTTCCATTAACATAGTATTGAGAAGGGATATATCTTTTATTTCGGGTAAGCAATTATTGTAATCACTAAAATTGAGACTGCTGTCTAAAACTATTCCAAGGTCTCTAATTGATTTGACCTCTTGGATACTGGTTCCATTAACATAGTATTGAGAAGGGATATATCTTTTATTTCAGGTAATCAATTATTGTAATCGCTAAAATTGAGACTGCTGTCTAAAACTATTCCAAGGACTCTAATTCATTTGACCTCTTGTATACTGGTTCCATTAATTCTTATAGTTATGTCATGAATAAATAGAGCGAATAAACTGGGTCCCAGGTGGAAGTCCCATGAAACCCCAGATTTGGTTGACATATCCCTTGACAGCAACATAGTTATAAATATATGTATATATTGATATAGGTAAATGATCGGATTCAGCGAATCAACGGAGATAATTTAATTTCACAGTTGACAAGATTTCAATAGTTCCACTGCACAATACAAAACAATGAAATGGGCACTACGAGTAATTTATTGAGCTATTTTTTTTTTTCGAACAAATGTAATCGGTTTACTTAACATTCATTTAACACAAGTAGCACACGGGAATGTAGTTTATCTAATTTCAATTTTCACTATAGTCCATGACGACGTTTTATAAAATGTACAGTTGCGGCACGCTATTATGGCCATTTTGACGTTTGTCAGCTAATAAAGTTAATGTATATGCTCGTATATTATGGACTATCTACACAATACGGTCCCGCAAAGAAATAACAAAAAAAAACAGATCCATTTGAATGAATCCTTGATGGATTATAATTACTAGAGTACTTATTTACCACACAACTCGGCATTAACATTTTTCAAAATTCGAAATTAAAAAAAGTCTAGTCCGATCGTCGCAGGATCGCTGGCCAGCACAACTACCTTCGGCAAACTCGCGTCAATGCATAATGCAGTTCAGTTAATTCAAATATATTAAGTAAACATTTATATTTTCGTTTTATTAATCAGCTACTATTTGTAATACTGGTTATAAATACAAAACCTTATAGATACAACTCACATTTGATTTTTTTTTTTCGAAAATAAATTGTAAATCTCTTCAATATTGTAATGTATCAAAACGGCCATCATAGCGTGCCGATATTATAAAACAAAATTACAGTCGGCCAAAGGACACGTAGATTAGAGCAATCTCGTGGGGTATGTGGGGCGAGAGGGGCGGGTACCAAGCTTCCACGCACTCCCTTGGGACAAGCCATTGCGGGTTGCATTTTATTAGTTAACTGGCTGTTCTGTACAGCTTTCCAGGCTGCTTTACTTTCATGATTACTGTTACGCTTCTTAGAGTCTTAACGTGAATTTATATAACCTATAACATTCTTCAATAAGCTTAAAAAGTTTTCAAATCTGCCTGATATTTCTATAGATCAGTGATATCAAATAAACAATCAATTTTTAGAGCTATATAATATTGTGTATTATATGTAGATTGCATTAATTTGTACACTAAAGATAGTCTGCTTGTCCGGGTTGTAAGATATGGCAATTGTATCCGACTGGGTCGCGATCACCATACATATGCGTTACAACTAACTTAGAGGCACGCTTAGACGTCTCGCGTTCCGGGATAAGCTGGTGTATTACTATTAATCCAAAGGGGTGATAGGCATCTCTGTCAGATTGGGCCGCGATTACCATGGAAATGGTGATAGGCACGTCGCAATGACACAATGACAGGTTTTCAGGCTTCCATAAAAACTGGTGATGGACAGCCCATCTCTCGGTGATTGATTTTCGATTGTGCAGTTATGTTTACTATTAGGCATACTTAACATCGTCTCTAGGGCATGCTAGTAGCAGTAAATATTTTATAGATTATAAAACCCGCCACGTCCACCCTCTCCTGTGGCTACTCAAACCTAAGTCCGTTCCCTCGATGTGGAGCCCTTGAGTTTAGAGGCCGCTCGCGCGATACAAGTGGCACTACACTTGCATTCACTAGCAACCAACAGACACCATTACACTGCGCCCCACCCTTGTGCACACCGCACAGGTACATAAATTCTGTAAGGGATCTTTTTTATTGTTTTTTACTAGTTACTTTAGATAAATATTGACAGTTCACTAAATACAAATTTAAATGTTCCTTGTTTCCTCCCAGGAGGCAAGAACATGTATATCTTAATTTAGATCGAATTTCTACTGATTGGGGATTAGCCAGTTCGCGACTTAATTCCAACTACGGCAACACCCCAATCAGAGGTTCGGCCACTTTGGCACCCTTAACCTTGACCTTTCGCGGTCAAGTGCCTTATCCGCTCGCCAACAAGCCACAGTGAAGCTGTAAAAGCGGTCTGAGGCTCCAGGGCTCTTATGGATTATGGTACAGTCAGTTCTAATCTAAAATAGACTATATATTTTTCACTTAGATGTTATCTAAGTTATCACAGTGTAGTTTATTTTTATTAGGTACTTAAGTTTAACAATCCACAAAGGACGATATAACTTTATTGGTAAAGAAAACATATTTGTTCTTTAGATGGCAATTAATAGGACAAAGTTAATTTTACAACAATAATGACAGTAAAGTTGTACAGTAAATACCTATTATAATTATTCAAGAGTTTACATTTTAAGCACAATTTTCCAAGGGAAAGATAAATCTGACACGTTCTCTAAAAACGTCAATTATAGCCACAGTTTTAAAGTTGTTGGAAACTTAACAATTGTTAATTGTATGACCTTTGAAACAAAGACCTTTTGAAATTACTAAAGACATCCAAGCCATTCATTAGTTTCTGCCCTTTAACTAATTATGAGGGATGGACGTACGAATGACAAAAAAAAATACCCTGCGAAATCAATCGATGAGCATAGCCAGTTATGTATTCGGCGTATTTTTTATAACATAACATACCATCACGCCTGTATTCCCCGAAGGGTTAGGCAGAGGTGTACAAATGTACACCCGCAGTTCGGCGAGTATGTTTTTAGGTACCCATGTAATAGGGGGCAAACCAAACTCCGAACTGCTACTGAAAATTTCATAGGAAAAACCCAATAACACATTGCTTGGCCTCATTCAAATTCAAATTCGAACCCAGGACCTCACTCATAGCAGTCGCGCTTACGACCACTAGGCTAACGAGGCAGTTATTTTTTAGACATAAATAAACTCCCATAATTAAAAAAATGTAAAACAAATCTAGGTATATCCATACTAATACAGGGTGGGCCAGAAAGATTTGCGAATTTTAAAAAATAATAAAAAAAACTAAATACAATACACATCTTTATTTCAATTAACATAAATATTACATCATTCGGGTGTGCACCATCCCGCTGCAAACATTCCTCGAATCTGAACCTCAAATTGGTAAAAACTTGCTGACACATTGCGCGAGGAATAGCTGCCATTTCTTCTCGGATATTTATCTTCAACTGGTTAATCGAGGCTGGGTTAATGGAGTAGACTCTACTTTTCAGGTATACCCACATGAAAAAGTCCGGTGGCGTTAGATCCGGACTTCTAGGCGGCCATATAGTGTCACCTCGGCGCGATATCAGTTTCCCAGCTAAAATCTCGTTTACGGCCGACAACGAAGCATTAGATGTATGGCATGTCGCACCATCTTGTTGAAACCACGTTGCACGATTATAGGCTTCAAATTGTTGCAGTTGCGGAAAGAAAAAACCCCTTAACATGGCTATGTATCCGTCGGAATTTACAGTAACAGATTTTCTTTGTTGATTTTCAAAGAATTTGGGTCCGATAATTCCGTGTGCTTATATGGCCGCCCAAACGGTTACTTTCGGCGAATGCAGAGGCTTTTGATGTTTTGCACGTCGGTTCTCTGCAGCCCTGTAACGGCAATTCTGTTTATTAACAAGCACATTTAAGTGAAAATGGGCTTCGTCGGAGAATAGAATGTTGTTGAAACTCTCAAAGCGTTCCAAAATTGTTTCAATAAAAGCTCGCCGTAAAATTGGGTCATTTGGCAGTAATTTCTGCACAAGTTGAATTTTATACGGGTGCAAATTCAAATTGTTCATCTATATGCGACAAAGTTCAGCTGATCGCTTGCGAGTCGATAAACCAGGATTACGTTGAACTGAAGCTCTAATTTGTTCAAATGTGTCTTGCGTTCTTGTTGACCTTGGGCGTCCCCCAGGCTTCTGTTTCAGAGTCGAACCAGTAGCTTCGAACTTTCTGAACCACGATCGAATCACACTTTCCTTCGGACACTGATTTACGTCATGTAATTTAAGCTCACGCCGAAATAAACGTCGAACAATAGCGCACGAATCACCATTTTTATAATAATGTTTAACGCAGAATGCACGCTGCGCTCCGGTGAAGCGATCCATCGCGACTAAATTTCCGAGAACCGAGCTTCATAGCGCATGAAGCGTAGCGTATGGGCGTAGCCCCTGCTCATAAGGTTCAAACGGAAGAGAGTTTTTAAAATCGTACGCCTTTCTGTGGCCTACCCTGTATTATAAAGCTGAAGAGTTTGTTTGTTTGGTTGAACGCGCTAATTTCAAGAAGTACTAGTTAGAATGAAAAAATATTTTTGTTTTGGATAGCCCATTTATCTAGGTAGGCTATAGGCTATATGACATCACGCTATGACCAATAGGAGCGGAGCATCAATGAAAAATGTTGCAATAACGGGGGAAATTTGTTCCTTTTGAGAGCTTCCACTGCGTGCGCTGCGTGAATAGTTAAAGTTACGCAACAACCGTTTGTGACCAAATTGTTTCTCTTAAAAAGTTCTAAAATAATTTCGCGACAGCATATGGCTATCTTTTAGGGTTTATTCAATATTACCTTTTTATGGTAATAAAATTTGTTATAAAATTATATATATTTTTATAAACATCATATTAATCCTTATCGAGAAAATACATTATTCAACACAAGTATTTAATTTTGAACAAAATTGACCTTTACATAATTTGGTTTCAATGAATATCTTAGGAGATATCGCAGTTTTAAAAGAACTCCGCAGCTAAATAATGATCAAATACTGCTTGCGCATTTTTATCAGGCGAAATGATGTGGGAGGCGGGCGATCTTGTGAGGAGGAGATGGCGTATGGTGCTCAAAGGGTCCGTAGGTAAAACAAAGAAAGTTGCAGCTCCTTTAGAACTGTATTATATGTGCCTACGACCCACTCTATCTTTCTTTATGTGACGCTGACTAAGTTGGGCGGGACAGCTAGTAATATATATTATTTAATAGTAGCATACATAGTACCTATTTACACAACAAAGCTGTCCACATATTTACAAAAAAAAAATTTTTTAATATTTAATTACAATCTCATATAATGTTAAGTGATGATATGGCCCAAGATGGTAGCAAGCATAGGAGCTTGGCCTTGGCTATAGTCTCATAAAATCGGCTTAAAAAATCCTAATTCAATTGTTTTGCTAAAGATTGAGTCCCTCAGCGACCGAACTTGGCTCGGTATCCATTTTATTACATCACGACGATGGCAAACAACCATACGCTCCGCATAATGGAAGGCAGTTACCGCAACCTATGGATGCTTGCAATACCAGAATCATCACATGCACATTGCTAACCCTTTAAAAATCTATTTACTTCTCTTTTGAAGAAGCCCGTACTGTAGTCTCCTGAGGGAGACTCTGTAGGGAGCTTATTCCGCATCCATTCGTAGAAGAAAATGTAAAATGTCCGCGAGCATTTAGGTTCTAAGGTCTGAGGATTAGTTGTCTACCGACGGCGAGCGATGCGATGGTGGAAGGTAAGCGTTGGCTTCATGTCTAACAATTCCTCGGAACACAAGCTAACAGTAGAACACGCACAAGGAGACAAAGTCTACCCTTAAATCGTCTAACAAGAAAGAAATTTTTGAAGTTAGATTGTCTCAAACTTTTTGGTCTGTGTGTTGCATGTCGCGTGACAGTCGACCGCGGAGTAGGGATAAAGTGAAAGGCGCTCGCTATTTCGTTTGTTTTTGTTAGTTAATGTGAAAAAAAGTTTCACTTTTACCGTGGTTTCATAAAACCACACAATCTTTTTTTTTGGATATAACATCTTTTTAGGTAGATTAGTTATTGGGAAGAAAAACATTAGCTCAATACAAAGTTTCAGAAATGTTTCCGAAAACCAATTACAAATATTATAATTACAAAAATTGTTCGGTTAATAGTTAGTATTTAACATTGATAAATAGGTATTTAGACGTAGGTAAGGGAGAGTAGGGTAATGGGGGTCAGCTGGTAATGGTAGTCAGTACAATAAGAAGAAAACTAAAAGACGTTGACGAGTGAATATCAAGTGAAATGATCGGATATACTACACTCTGATCTCGCCTGATCACCGTTTTAATTAACATAATGTTTGCACGAAAAGGATGTATTGTTATTTGCCGCGATTTTAATGTAATTTTTCTTATGTGTAATTATTTCAGTCCTTCTTAAAAACATAACTTTTTATTTATTTCAGTAAATTACTAAACAATGTTGTTGTGACACATTTTTAGTCAAATATTTAACGATTTATTAATTTATTGATTTTTTAAAGTTTATTATGAATTTTGGGGAGTCAGTTGTCCCCATTGAATAAAAAAAAAGTAGCAAAGTAAATATCTGTAGGCAAGGCCAAGGGACATGTTCATCAATATAAAAACTTCACCACAGGGTCAGATATAAGTTTCTGAAATATATATGAAGACGATGAAAATGACTATACAAATGATAGTAGCAATAGGTCCTTGATAAGCGATGAGTTTGGAAGCAACAATGAGTTTTACTACCACGCCGGTGCACTTCGTGTGGATTGTGGGCACACGCTGACTGCTTCTGATGGATTCAGCAGAAAGCTATATGTGCGAAAAGTGCTGTAAATGTGTTGACTCTCAGTGTCTAACATGATGACCATTACCCGCATATCGGGGCAATGGGGTCAAAATTGTTTTTTTTTTTTTTGCAAGTGTAATTATAACCAAAGTATAATTCCAAAATTTTAAAATCTGCTTGAAATTAATAATTATTAGATATAGTATTAAAAATATGCCTATTAATAAACCTGAAACAAATAACTTAAGATTTTTATTGATACTTGCTTAAATGACTCCCATTACCCCCTTTTCCCCTAATTATAATATGTGAATATGTTGTTGACGTGAGAGTAAATAAAGTTAAATATTAATTTTAAAACTATTCAATGACTGAATCTATTGTAATAAATTTCAAAGTAATATATTACGTTCCGTTAATTTCGTATGCACCCCAGTTTCCGCATATTAGATGCATCACTTCAGTGGTTAGTGAGAGATATTAGTGGGCAAATATGCGTAAACACATAGGGAGACATGCAAATCCTGGTTCACCGACATTCATTCAAGCTATTTTAAGATCCCTTCGTGTATATTATAACAAAGTTATTCGAAGGACCCCGTTGGAAGTAATAAAAGACTTATTTTCTCTTTCAATATAACAAGCAAATTATTACATAGAACTCATTGGTGAAAAGCACCACACACCACCACGCTCTTTTCAAAATGCATTTTAAATTTATTCTTAAATGGAAAACATTTAGGTAGAAGGATGCCATGAGCCGGATGACGATCAATAATTCCAGTGCGTAGTTACAGGTACAGGTCGGATAGAAAAATGGCTGTTATTGTGAATATTTAAAAACAAAATAATTAAATTCATTATTTTCTTTTAATTTTAGACACACGGTTTTCTAGCTACATTTATGTCTTACAGTCTACACTAACAATTATCGTAATAAAATGACATACTTACTTACTTTTTTTAATTATTAGGTTCGATTTCCGACTCGTTTTTTTGAAAAATTATGAATGCAGTTTTCCTTATCTTTAAAATCAAAGTCATGGTTCTTTTGAATATACTTCTCTATCTCTTATAGTTTCCCGCATTGACCCATTTAAATGTTATACACCTGTTTAGATGTGATTGGATTCTCGGAAACGGCTCCAACGATTTGGATGAAATTTTACAGTTTACATTTTGTTGTTAAACAACTTCCAGACACTAAGTCCTTTAATTAAGGCAGAACTTATCATTCTTACTCGCGATTGTAATTTGCTGAAAATCTTACCCTATATACAGTAAACGAAAAGAATCGGTTTCATTTAAAGAAAATATATTGGAATCGAGATAGTTTACTTGCAAAATCGCTCAGTTAGATTTAGCACCAACGTTCAACCGATTTTAGTATCACAATAAAGTGTAACTAAACATATGGAAAGCAATTTAGTCGCATATTAAAGTGACGGCCGACTGTTCCACGCTCCGCCACGGCGACAATTGTAGAAGCCAACAAATGCAGGAAACTTCGATACGAACCGGCATTGTGTTGTATTGCCGCCTGGGGATATACTCTCGTTAGTTAACCAAGTCATAAGAAGTAGCGTTACTATAATAATAATACTATATTACAAGTCTGTCCGTCTGAACGCGATAAACTCAAAAACTACAGAACGGACTTTAATGCGGTTTTTATCAATGAACAAAGTGAATCATGAGGAAGGTTTATATGTATAATTCATTACAGGTTTTGTGTAAATTGGTTGAAATATGACGATGATTGTGTAAGATGTCAGGAACAAATCATACCGACACGGAGCTTTATAGGCGTGCGCCGTGTAAACCATTAGAGTCAAATGTATTACTTTGATACCCGTGCGAAGCCAGGGCGAGTTGCTAGTTAATTATCAAAATCAAAATAATTTTATTCGATTTAGGTCCTAAGAAGGCACTTATGAACGTCAAAACACTACGGCTGGTTCGAAATATATCCCAAACATCGAGAAGAATTGGCAAGAAACTCGATCGAGGTTTTTTTTCAACTGAACAAATGTTAATACAACAGGTACAATAATAATAACTTAGTGGATGCACAGAGAGGGATTCACTTCCAGACATCACTATCATTCACATAATGATCCACCTTATAATAATCTTTTGACAGTAAACACGCTTGACATGGTCCTTGAACTTGTTGTCTGGCAAATCAGTAATGTGTTTCGAAATCTTATTATAGAAACACACTATTACCTAAAAAACTTTTACTAGTCTTACTAAGTCTAAAACACGGTACGGATAATGTATCTCTATTTCTAGTATTAACATTGTGCTGATATTTGACAAAATCTAACCAATCTTATCAATCTAAACTAATATTATAAAGCACAAGAGATTGTTTGTTTGAATATGTTAATTTCTGGAAATACCCATCAGATTTCAATAATTATTTTTGCATTTAATAAACTATTTATTGAGAAAGGTTATAAGTAGTATAGTTTTACGCTACGACTCAATTTAGAAAAACGATAGTCTACTCGGATATCTACATATTCAGAAGCGTGATAGAGAGTTGCCCGAATATCTTTAAACAAGTCAAACTGTAGGAAACAGCTATAGCAGGGTTGGGAAAATTTTCATTTTTATTAATTTACTAGCTGACCTGCGCTACTTCGTCTGCGTCACATAAGAGAGAGTGGGACGTAGGCAGAGACAAATAACAATTATCGTAGGCACCTACAATAAAATTTATAAGTGCCGCCCGCCTGCCACATAATTCCGCTAAAATGCACGCGCGGTACTTATTTTTATTTTGCTGCGGAGTTATTTTAAAACTGTGATATCTCCTAAGATATTCATTGAAGTCAAATAATGTAAAGGTCAATATTGTCCAAAATTAAATACTTGTAATGAAAATAACGTATTTATTTCGATAAGGATTAATAGCATGTTTATTAAAACACCTTCGCAAATAATGCATTATTTTCAAACAAATTTTATTACCATATAATAAGTTATATTGGGTCAACCTTAAAAGATAGACGGACTTTTTTTAGAAATTTTTAAGAGAAACAATTCCGTCATAAATCAATGTTGAATAACTTTAACCATTTACGCAGCGCACGCAATGGAAACTTCCAAAAAGAATAGATGTACCCCATTTTTGCAACATTTTTTATTGATGTTCCGCTCTTATTTGTCGTAGCGTGATGTTATATAACCAATAGCCTACTTAGATAAATGAGCTATCCAATAGAAAAATATTTTTTCCATTCCATCAAGTACTTCCTGAGATTAGCGCGTTCAACCAAACTAACAAACAAACTCTTCAGCTTTATAATATTAGTATAGATAATTCGGGTAATAATTATCTTGTGGTCATTTAAATTTCAGCCACTAGGCGTTGCAGAGTTATTAAATTTGTCTAATCACTTTTTCTAATTGACAAACAAATTCAAATATATTTAAATGTCGTTATTAAACCTGTTACTTAATATTGTCACTGCGGTGATATTCTCGCCGGTAATTGGCTTAAATTTTAACTGACTAAAACTGATAAGCAGTTAGAACTCTTATCTTCTAGTGTATGGCTTGAACCAAACACCCGTATCCTAGCAAGCGCCGATACGTAACAAGCATTACCAACACAATAAGCAACCAAACTATACGGCTAGCTGTAAATGTTCCAATAACCCCACTATGAGGATTATTCTTCAAATATTTTTTACTACAACGAGAGATGAGTGCAATAAACATAATTTGGTTTTTTATTCTATGGTTTGAATAAACCTAAATGCATTTTGGAAGTTTTTATTAGTTTAGTCCAGTGCGATTTTTGCTACGATAATAAAAATTAAAAAAAAAATCTTTGAAGCTAAAATGTTTGCGTAATTAAGGATATGAAATCATTTCGGATATCTGATACTTTCGAATAATTTTAGTTACGGATATTTCATCGTTCAAAGAATTGTATATAGAAGTAAAATAGGTATTATCTGAACATTTGTAGATGAACAATATTAACTTTATTTATGTTAATTGTTGTTGTAATTTTTTGTTGTTGAAGAGGTAAAATGTGTTTATGAGTTTTCATGTCAGGGGTATTTTTTTAAAAAGTGACGTTCTTCCTGATGGATATAGGCTGTGTATTATTTTTATTAAGTTTCATTTTAATAAATATAAAGTTACATTTGTAAACCAAGTAAAAAAAAATATACCGTTTCGCTGATATACCTAATGGCGTGCGCTGACCAAACTGATTGAAATAAACGAAAATAATGCACTGAATATAATATTATTCTATGCTAAAAATTGTAGTATTTATTTATTGTTATTATTGATTTATTTATTTGTAGAATTGTAATTGTAGTTGTATAAAAAAAATTGTAATAATTAATATGTCTTTTGGCCGCTTTATCGGCATGCGCTGATTAAACTGTTTGCAATAGGTGAAAATAATGTTTTTTTTTTTTTTTTTTTTTATAAAATCACAATACTCGTAAGACTCGTGGTCCACGCCTTTTTTAAAACTTCGCTCCCGCACACCCGCCATCCACCCTCTCTAGCGGCAACCCAAGCCTAGGTCCGTTCCTCGATGTGAAGCCCTTGGGTCAGGCAACCGCCCGCGCGATTCAAGTGACACTATACGTGCAACACTTAGCTACCCACATACAATATTACACGCGTGCACACGACACAGGTAGATGCGTTCTGTAAGGGAACTATTTTTTTCTTTTTTTGCGCTAGTTAGTCATGCGCTAGTTGGTGTAGAAAAACCATTCCGATCACTAAATACACATACGCATGTTTCCCTCCTTCCTCCCAGGAGGAGGGGAACATGCATATGAGTATATGTTATGTAGCTCGAATTCGTAGGAGTAGGGAATTAGCCAGATCGCGACCTATTCGCATGCGCGACAACCGCCCGAGCCGAGGTTCGGCCACTCTGGCACTCTCGTGCGAATCGCCCAAAACTTTCGCGGCTGAGTGCCTCTAAGCGCTCGCCCCCCCAAGTTCGGTGAAGCTGTTAAAGCCGCAGCGGCTTCAGGGCCCCTAAGCTAACAGTGTAGTTAGTTAAAAAAAAAAAAGTATATGTCTTTCGCCGAGGCACAATGATATTATGCTATCTAAGATGTTTTTATAAGTGTAGATGCGTTACCCGCGGTCTATTTTGGCAATATTAATATCAGGTAATTGCCTGACATTATCCTAGTCACGTATTATCCAGTTCATGTTTGCACATAAATACAACTCGAAATATATATTTAATCATTTCGTTCTATCATCAATTCATTCATCTTTCATATTCTTTCCTTTTTTTGCGTATTATATAACTGAAAGCATTATTAATTAAGTATAGTTTGTATGTATAGTTTAATTACGCTGTTTTTTAGTGCACTGTTATTGGCGTATGATGCGTATATATATAAAATGTCATTGCATGCTACAATGTTCTATGATAAAAGATCTACAAGAATTTGTGAAATATATACAGTACAGGCTCAATATGACACTTATTTTCATTTTAAATATGACACATGTATTATTATTACACCAAGTATTTTTGTTTCTAATAAGGATTAATACTTGAACAGGATTGTATAATGTATGAATGTAAAATGAAAGGGAATACATTTTTGCCTGATTGCGACAAAAGGAGGCTTATGTTTATCGAGCGTATGTATGTACGTAAGTATGTATGTATATTTCTTTGGCAAGCCCTGTAGCCTAAATAGTTTGATGGATTTTATCATACGAGGTGTCGTTAGATTCGTGGTATTTGTAGGAGTGACATAGGCTATTTAATATTGAAATACGATTTCTAAAAATCAAATAAAAAGCAAAAACAGATTTTTTTAGTCAAGTGTTTTTTTTTTGTTTTTTCAGTCGTGTTTTTTGTTTCCTTTCTAATAATTTAGGTTGTTAGAACCTATTTTTATACACTTCATTCCTACACAGCTATAATAATCAAACTCGGATATCTATTAACACTTTTTGTTGGAAATTATCTGCCTTAATTGGACTAGTAGGCCATTGGCCGTGGCGCAGTAGTAGTCCTACTACTAAGTCCTACTATTGAGTCGCGGGTTCAATCCTCACATATGACTGACGTTTGTGTGATGAGCAAAATTTCCAGCTGTATGTCTGGGTATTAAATATATATTATATGTATATTTATCAGCTGTCTAGTTGCAACAAAGTTCATGAAGCTACGATGGCTCAGTTGGTAGCGAGTACGGGCTCCGCGTCGATCGACGTGTGTTGGAATCCCTGCAATCAGCCTGAGCTTTCGGTGAAGGAAAACATCGCGATGAACCATAGCATGGTGGTAGGGCTTTTCCTAATATCCGCCTGGCTAGCTATCACCCTTAAGTTCAAAATCTGTCACGAAATACCAATAGCTAAGTTCCGGCAGCTGCATTTGAGAACCAGTCTTCCACTAGGCTTAGCGTGCTACCATATTGAGCCACATCGGCACTTAAGATGAGGTGAAAATGTGGCCACAATGCTAAATCTATAAAGAAAAAAAAAGATAAGTACTAAAGATATCTTTCGTGTAAGTAAAAACTGTTAGGTACTTATGGTTTAATAAACACTTATGAAGTGAATTATTCGGAGGATTTATATCGGATACGGAGTTCCATATTTCGCCCGGTATATAAATTTCCTATTTACTTATTCGAAAATCAGATACATAATATATAATAGAGGAAACCTTACTAATTATCTATATATTAATACGTGAAGCAAAAGCTTTCGGTTCCTACCATTTTAAGCTTATTGCATGCACGGAAGACAGTGAGATTTGGAATGGTTATAGTTTATATGGAGAAGGAGTGCAGAAAGCTAAAACTTATCTATAATATCTGTTACTAATATATCAAATTAAATGAATTAATACTGCGAATCCTAACCCGACAAGTGTCATTGAACTTAGTACCTTCCAAAATATTGACATTGTCAGTCATCTTCTTCTTCTTCTTCCTAACTTGGCAACCGGCCCTCTTGAATGAAGACCATCACTGCCATTATCGAGTGAATTATATTGTCAAGTGTTATGACGATACAGTATCCTAACAAGATGGTGGCTCCCTTGTTAGAACTTTCTAGGAAATTTTTGTGGGATCTCGGAATGAATGCTTTCAGCTTATATTTATAATCCACCTCACTTATACACAAAAACCAAACTATATCACGCAAAACGCCACAAATATTACATAATATAGGGTCAAAAACCTAAGTAAATGAATTAAAAATAACAAGCACAACTGTCACTTCAAGATCCCGCCAAAAAAAAACCTGTTAGTCATCGAAAAATGACAGCAAGTGATGTAGATAATATTTATTGTTTATGAATACTGTAAATGTCAAACAGAAAATGGTCTATGATCAAAAAGTCGCAGGTCGAATTTTAAGCTTAGGGCTAAGTTTAAATAAATTTGTCAATGTATCATTTTATTAAGAAATGTGTGGGCAATGTTTTTTTGTATTAAATCTGTCAAATATTCTACTATCCCCATACAACAACAAGCTTACTTTGTATTGGACATAATATACAAGACTATTTTACTAACCTGTGACTTCATTTCGAAACGACGTAAATTGATTTATAAATTACTGTTGTATTCAGAACAATACCGCATTATGTTATATAGGTCACAAAACAATTTTCTTCGAATCGTTCGTCGCAGTAAACTGTCATTTATTGATATTTCGTTATTTATGCAGAGAGTGGCCTATTGCCCTACTTTGTTTAGAGTAATCGTATTAACGAAATTCAGTTGTAGGGCCATAATAAGGTTGGAATTACCAATAAATATTTACTAGGAGTGTATGTGTGTATATTTTTTTATATATATTTATATATACTAGCGAACGCCCTAAGGTCGAAATTCAACTAGCGACTTTTTGATCATAGACTATTTTCTGTTCAACATTTACAGTATTCATAAACAATAAGTATTATCTACATCACTTGCTGTCACTATTCGTTGAGTGACAGTGTCAATATTTTGAGGGGTCTAATTTCAATGGCGCTTGGCGGGTTAGGATTCGCAGTATTAACTTATTTAATTTAATGTATTAGTAACAGATATTTAAATTTTAGCTTTCTGCACTCATTCATTCTTGAGTCTTCTTCCAATATAAGTTCTATTGAAATTGTCTGTTCTGATATACAAAAAATTCTTGAAACTCTTGATCTTAACAAATCTGTAGGTCCTGATAACATACCTCCCATTTTAATAGTTAAGTGTGCAAATAGTATTTCTGTCCCACTTTCTCTTTTATATGAGCGTTCTCTTAAAGATGGGATAATGCCCAATATATGGAAATCTGCCTTAATTACGCCTGTTCATAAGAATGGCTCTAAAGACTTGGTCATTAACTACAGACCCATCTCCAAACTTTGAATTTTTTCTAAAGTATTCGAAAAAGTCGTTTTCAAACAAGTTTATCCTTCTCTTAAACATTCCCTTAACGATCGGCAACATGGCTTTATAAAAGGAAGATCTACTACATCAAATCTTATCCTGTCTAGTGATTACATAACTTACTACATGTCAGAGCCTGCCCAGGTAGATGTAATTTATACTGATTTCAGTAAAGCATTTGACAGGATAGATCATGAAATCCTGCTTTGCAAACTGAGAGATATAGGGATTCGGGGTAATTTGTTTAGGTGGTTTTCATCTTATGTCAAGAACAGATGCCAAACTGTAGTTCTAAATGGCTATACATCTTCGCCGATGCAGATTCCTTCAGGAGTTCCTCAGGGATCTTTATTGGGTCCTCTGCTCTTTAACATTTTTATTAATGATATACCATCCTGTTTTACCACTTGCAAAATTCTTCTCTACGCTGATGACCTTAAAATTATATGTCCTGTTAAAACTGTTTCCGATGTAGTTCGTATTCAATATGATTTAGATAAGTTTCAAAATTATTGTACTCTAAATAAATTAGATTTAAATGTCACGAAATGTCAAGTTATAACATATACCCGTAAACTCATTTCGATTCTGCACAATTACTTTCTTAAAAATACTAAATTATCACGAGTTAATGCTGTTAGAGATTTAGGTGTTATTTTTGACTCCAAACTAATATTTGATAACCATATTGATAATGTTGTCAAAAAAGCTTCTAAAGCATTAGGGTTTGTATTTCGATTATCCAATGAATTTAAATGTGTTAAAACTTTTAAAATTCTTTATTGTGCTTTTGTTCGAACCCATCTTGAATACGCATCTCAAGTCTGGAACCCCAATTATAATATATATATCACACGCATTGAGAAAATACAAAAGCGGTTTCTTCGTTTCCTAAAGTTTAAATCTGAAATAATTGTACCAGATTACACATCGCGCTGTAAAAAATTTCATATGCTCCCGCTGTATACACGAAGAGAAATAGCTGATGTATCATATCTTTTGTGTATACTCAATGGCCTAGTTGACTGTTCGGAGATACTGAGCAAAATTAACCTACGTGTACCGGCAGCATCTTTTAGAAACCCTAACATACTTTATAGTCCTATAGTTAGAACTACCTACAGACAAAATTCCTATTTCATTCGAGTAAGCAGCAGTATGAATAAATTAGTTAGTGATTTAGACATTGATATATTTGATACAACTGTGCAGAAGTTGAAAGCTCTTTTGAATTCTTTTTTCTTTTGTTAATATTTTTGTGTTCTTCCGTCTACTTTATTTTTTTATTTTTTATATAAGTACATCATTATATGTGAGAACTTGTAAATGGCCTTCATTAATTTATACATGTAACTTAAATAAGTACTTAGCTGTAAGTTTTCTTAAAATATTAAAATAAGATAAAATAAACTTGTTTGCCATCATCGTGGTATAATAAATATATATTTTGTTGATATCTATTTATCTCCTAAACTTATTATTGTATTTAGGATAAATATCATTTTATTTATTTAATTGAATACTTACATATTAAAAACTAAAATGAGGAAAGAAAAATAGACAGAGAACGTTGCTTAGTGCTACTATAATTAAAAGTGTAGACTACATGATAAATAGAATATAACGTGTAACAGAAAACAGAAGAGAAAGCAGACTCAAAGGTAACAAAGAAATAAACGACTTCAATTCTAATAATTGATAAACCACTGCTTCAGCATTACTATTCTATATGAGCAAAATATTTCTTGAAATCATTAATATTTTTATACATAAAAAATAAAATGTACAAATATATATAATATGAGATATGAACTGTCCGTAATGGACCATAAATGTCCCACACGACACATAACTACACGAGGCGTGACATATCGAGTTATTAGCCAGTGTTACTGTCAGTAAATACCGTCGCAAATATATTTAGTGACATCACAGACACGTTCGTATTACAATTATTCCTAACAGTTTATTACATGAAAACGCTTGATATAAATAACATTCGTCACAGGAAAACTGGAATTTTATGTTTCTTAAAGTGGGTTTCACGAATCAATTCAAAATTAAGAACAAAATTACTAAATTTATTATAGGCTCTAAGAAGGCACTTATTAATTTCAAAACACTAACATCGATGCAGAAAACATGCCAATTACCAAGACGAGCCGGTAATAAACTCAATCGAGAAATATTTTTTTATTTGTAGTTATATGCATTGTTTAAAGTAATTGTATTTTTTAGCGATTGTAAATAGAGGAAGTAACTACTAGACATTCACTATCATTCACAACACATAAAATAATGCTTGCAATACATGATTCTTAGGCACGTTCGTACTGAGGGACTTAGCCGCATTACGGTGAACAAGCGGTTAGCCATAACCGCAACCAGGACGTGCGGTTAGAAACCGTCGTAGTTTGCGGTTTGATCGACTCATTTTAAAGATGGACCTATAGCGGGTAATCGCAAACTAGCACTATCCGCGTAGTGCGTATAGCGACCATCCGCCTGGCAGACAGTCGGGCGGGCCGGAGCACTCCGATCGATCGGAGCGGTTGCCCGGCAGACGCATCTCAGTGCGATTATAATACTAAGTATATTTATTTATTTAACGATTAATTAACACATATAATTATGTTGACTATAGTAATAATATAAACTGTGCTACAGTCGACAACGATTCATAGACTAATTGGTAACATTCAAATAGGACAAAGTTGGAGAAAAATATAAGAAGAAATAATTAAAATATTTAAACGCAAAGAATTAAGAAAATATGTGTGTTTCAGTGCGTGTGTGCATGCGATAGTTAAATATTTAATATTATATAATTGAATAATTTCCTCTGTGTCATTGTAATTTCGTTGTTTTAGCCAATTGTACATTGTCTCCTTACATTTATACAGGGGTAAAGGGTAAATATTATTAGCTACATTAGCAATATTATATAGATGGTTACTAATAATATACAATATACACCGTGAGAGTGCTGTTCTGTGAGGAGTATGTAAACAAATTGAACTATTATTACGTTTCAAAAATGGTTAGTAAAAATAATATTTTCTTACACATTTTTATTACACGTTCCGGCTAACCGCATAGTTTGTTACCTAACCTTAAACTCATTGTTCGGTAAATCAGTAATGTGCATAGGAAGTTAGGTACATTTTTCAGTTTATGGAATTAACTAGTTGTGCCCCACGGTTTTACCCGGTTAATTTTATCCGACGGACACCGCACTGCCAACGCACCCATGTTCTATCTATCATAATTATTCTTCCCACAAGTACAAATTATTTTAATTTTTTATTACCTCCTAAACTATGTGTTCAAATAGCAGACTCTAAAGAGCAAAATTTAACTTCATAAAATTTTTTTTAGCGTGAAGTATCTTTCGTTTGTGAGGATTAATATGCAATGACTAAGAATAATACTTATAAATCACTTTTTAATTTTCAACAAATCTTTGTCACAAAATAGCTTATTGAGGTTTATGTATAAGAGATAGTATCGCTTACTTTTGTTTAGTTAAACTAAGGACCAACAATATTTTAGAACATTGTATTTCCGTATAATTAACGATTGCGCCGCGCACGCGGTTAAAGCAGTTCGGGGGGCCTCGACTTCCGACTTCCGTAACAAAAATCAATACTTAAGGCTATCTGAGGGTTGTAGCCTAATCTTAAATAGCCAACTATTCCTCGGGAGTCTGGCTATCGTATACAAAAATATCCAATCCGAGTGGTAGTTTCAGATATTAGCGTGTTTAAACAAACAAACAAAACATGTTTTCCGCTTTATTATATTAGTATAGATTTTGCTGTTGTGTATGACACTAATACAAATAAATATTTTTTTATAAATATAATCTCTAATAATTTATTTCTTTCATCATAATTTAAAGGCTTCCATAAATTAAAGGTGACGTGTTGAGTGTTCCGTAGGATATACTGTTTTATGTATTACTATATATATTTCAGAATCTGGATTTCTATATACGTATATTCGTATAAGAAACGTTCTACTTTGAGATTATGATATTAAAACAATAAAATATTCAATATTTACGCAAAACTTACCCTTATCTACATATTGCAGAGTATCGCATAGTGACAATATTATTTTAACGTAAAAGCATCTTTACGATCCAACTCTGAAAAGCTTTTATTCTTGAAAATCATCCTTTTGACGACACGATACTGTCTTAAGGATTTTATGAGAACGTGAAAATTTTACTACATTTTCGGAGGGAGTATTTCTCCTTGCCTGAAGTTTCATATATTGGTTCGGATATTGCCGAATAAATATTTTATATCTTCACTTTCGTGTTCCATTTAAAAAGACATAATTCCGGTTATAAATAAGATGTAACGCCATATCAAAATACGCTCAACTGGCTCTCCTCCACGATGACGTCATTGTCGAATGTCACGTGACATCATATGATCGCTACATAAACGGCGGCGGTGGTGCTCCTATAAAGGTTCACGGCTGAATGCTCTCTGCACTCGCCCTCAAGTTCGGTAAAGCTGTAAAAGCCGCAGCGGCTTCAGGGCCCCTAAGGCTAATAGTATAGTCAGTTCTATAAGAAAATGCTCCTTTTAAGACATCGGGAGCTTAATGATAGAGGCATTCTATTTCTATATTCATGTCGGAACGTTTCTCTTTAAGTATGATTTTTTTTAATACTTTTTTTTTATAGATTTTATCGATTGGTCACCATCTCACCTGATGTTACGCGATGATGTAGTCCAAAATGATAACTCGCTAAGTCCAATAGGGGAACTGGTTTTCAAGTACAGATCCCGGAATTAACTTCACTTATAGTTGTTGCTTGGCGACAGATTTTCCACTTTTGGGTGGTAGCCTTTAGAAAATGCTCTAACACCATACAATACGATATTTTCCTTCACCGAAAGCTCAGGCTTATTGCAGGGATTTTCCGTACATACTACAACTGAACTATCATTATACGAAGTGGTTTAGATCAATAAACTGTTTGTTTAAAAGTTTTTAGTGGGTATAAATAATAATTTACAATCACTCTAAAGTAAATTAGAATTTATCTTAACTTATTTATATCTAATATTGACCAGTATCGTGTAAACTCGCAAGCTGATGCAATGTATTTTTAAAGTATTCCATTGTATTTCAGGTTTGTTTGGAGATACACTATTCCCGGAATATCCGGGATTTGGCCCGCGCTGGCATGGATCAAACGTTACCAAATCCCCTCGTGTTATATTCTCCGAATACTAGGATTGTTGTCCCCTAGGTAAATTCCTATTCCATTACAAAAGGATTCAACTCAACATTCAGGTATCATTTTGTGGTTTGCGTTTAATTGAATAAGGTGTCACTTAGAACTTGCAAACGCAAAACCTAGAAACATTAAGAAAAACTAAAAAATAAAATAATATTATTATATAGGGGTACTTATAACAAAAAAAAAAAATTTGTCCGTGTGTCTGTTTGTTCCGGGTAATCTCCGAAACTGTTGGACCGATTTTGACGAGACTCTCACTGACAGATAGCTGATTTTATAAGGAGTAACTTCGGCTACATTTATTTTATAAAAATAATTAGGGTTCCGCGCAAAAAAAAAACTGCTCACGGTGCATCAATTCGGGCACTTGGCTTACGCTGAGTAAACCATAAGATATATTGACTTTAAGACCCACAAAATAGGCAATATATGTTTATCTTCTAACGATCACTTATAATAAGCAATACTGTGTTTAAAATACTCGGGAGCAAAGATAGCACGCTGCGCACATGTACCACATCTATGGCATTCCATAGTGCACGTGAGCGCAGCCGCGGGCACAGCTAGCTTATAATAATAAAATTGATGGTAACTTCATCATATCGCACTTCCGTCCCTACTAAACGCACCAAAAGTGTAACTTAAAAAAAGAATTATACAAAATTGACAAAACTGAGAAACAGCTTGCATTCATGACGGCATTTAAAAACTTTAACCCATTTTCGGATTCATTAACGGTTATACCCCACTTAACTGCTGTAATTATGTAAGCAATTTGGCCCGGTTTTAACTACAGGCGTTGACAAGGCCCGTGTCGTGTCAGCACATGTAATCTTGTATAATTGTTGTACGAATGTTACGGTTTTTTTTTCACGGTTATTATAGCACAATTGTAATTTAACATAATAAATGTGTCGATGTATTATGTGCCTATCCCAGCCCTCAGTTATTTTCCTATTAAAGAGAGAACATGTGGTAATAGTACATCGAAATGCCATAATTTGGTAGAAGGCATTAATAATGAATGATGGCTGATGGTAAACACTTACCTTTAGCTGCTTAGATGTTGCCGACCTTGAACCCCCTTCCCCAAGGAAGTCTGGAAACCTTACTCAGCATAGGAACACAATACGAGGTTATTTGGGTGGGGAGCTGCTCCAAGGAGAGAGAAATTTCCTAAAAGGTATGGTAGACAAAAAAAACTTTAAACCAAGAAAGGGAATAAAAGAAAGCGCTGGCGTCTTAATTCACAACTTATATTATTTAATTTAAAGTTATTTACGTCATATGAAGCTGTGGAACTAACTCTCGGCTAGTGTTTTCCCGCTTTCCTACATCATGGAGTCCTGCGTATAATATAACGTGAAGAGACATTTGTTCAGGCCGACATGGTAGCGTATACTGATGATGGATTATAGTTACCTCGATGGTGATCGATGTTATAGGATAGCGCTGTGCTTACCATCAGAAGCAGTACCGCAGCTATGTCGAGTTACGATAAAAAAATAGAGTGAAATATTTTGGTCCCCCACAAAAACTCTCTGGACATTTCTAACAAGGGAGCCAAGGTGTCATATATTATTTATTGCACATAAAATTACAATTGGAGTACTTAATGATAAAAAGCGTTCTCTACTAGTCTTCTAGGGGAGTATGAGAAAGGTATACATACGTAAGGTGAGCATAATATTTTGTAAAAAAAAAACTAGACGATATTCAACTGCTCCAAGTAAAACCTACATAGCGAATACTTGAAGGAATCCCGAGAGTTTGCCAGTTGGATGTTGATAGAAAGCGAATTCCACAGTCGTGCTGCTGTTACGGCGATAAATCGGTCGCGGAAATTAGTATAATGACTTGGTATACTGAGAATTTCAAAAATAGAAAATCTTAGCTGTCTATTATGTATATCAGCGAAAGATTGATATAGTGTTTTTAAATATTTATGGCGTTTGGGATTATTAAGTATGAAGAAATGAAGACAGTGTATTCTTTCATTCCTACGTTGCCGAATAAGTAGCCATTTGAACCTGGCTCGGTATTCAGATACATGATCAAACTTCTGAAGACGGAAAATGAAACCGATACATTACACCGATGTTTAAAGATTAAAAAAATAGTACGAAGTCTTGACCGATCGCAATTAAATTTGGCATAACGTTAGCTTGGAATCTTGAGAAGGACATAATGATAAAAACATCTAAACGGAATTGGAGGAAAAATTTGTGTTTTATAAGTAAAACCTTACGTACACTACACGCCAAATTCACCCTTCACCAAATAGTTAAACCGTAGAAACATGAATAACTAACGGAGTCTGGCGTAGATATAATTCACGTAACCAGGGTCCCGTCGGCTTAATATATACGTATCCCTTGGAGAATTATGATAATTTCGGCCACTAGTTTATTTTACGTTTAGAAATGTTACAGTGATCTCTTTATTGTCGGAGACAGCGGTATCTTTACCTTTGTAAATATGTAGTAGTCGAATTTTAGAACATGGTTATTGTTACGATCTGTATAATATTTAATAACTGTTCTCGAATATCAAATAAATATCTGACAATAAATTCATAAATAAGAAAAGGCTAAGTGAAACACGCACACGTTGAAACCTTATCAGTCCAATTTCGTAAGCAAGCAAACAATTCTTAAAAATAGCTCACTTTTCCCTGCTTTTAAACATCAAGGTCATTCAAGAAATTTCAACCTCTCGTTTTTATCGGATATATAATCGAGCCATATTCCGTAGGTGGACAGTGGCACAGTAACCCATGGGTGCTATATTTATTTAATTTAGTACACTTTGAATTAACTCACGTCAGTATAACGTCATTAAAATATTTTTTTTAAGGTATGAAATATGTCGCAGTAGTTAATCTTTACGCTGTTCTGCAAATGGCTAGGGGAAACTTCTAGGTAGGTAACCTCTATAATACCTAGGCGATGCAATGAAGCGGGTAATGGTTGAACGAATACATATGTACTTTATTGAACTTATTGGCTTGCTTAACTACGTAAGGCACTTTCTTCCAGCTAATTGGTGGTAATGTAGAAAAAAAACTTTTTAGGTAGTGCAAATAGAAACAATTATATAAATAAAAAAAATTGGTTACCTGTAAAGTCGGTATACGGGCGAAAGTTTTACGTGACAACGACTTTATGTCTGTCTCTCTCGCTCTTAGGCGGGCTAACCATGCCCGAGTGGAAGGGACGCGTGCCTCTCACTCGCTCTCATTGTGAGCGCATAACGTGAGCGGAGCGTAACGCAGTTTCTTGAAGTGTCACCCGGCAAACCAATTTATAAGACGTTGTCACGTCAAAATGAGCAAACACAAAATAGTATTATAGAAGTAAGTTGTAAATACATAAATAGTGTACAAATATATTGAAAAGTCTATGCGCGTACTTATGTAGGTATGTGTGTTAAAGTTAACTACTTAAATATGATTACTTCTTCGAATAGTCACACTTGATGTTACAGTTCGACTGAGAGAATGTGTTTTGACATCTGTCACCACAGACGACTGTTTTAACGTCACAAAATGGCGGCCCAACTCGCCATTTGGGGCTGGCATTTTTTACCAGAAATAAAAGCTTCAAAGAGATAGGAAACTATTCATTTTTCTTAAATATTATTTATTTTCCTTCTCCGACGTTAATATAATTTCTTTTTTGGACAAAAAGTATGCATCCTAAATATGAGTAGTTACAATTACTTTTATGTTTCAAGTAAAAAATTGCAATCCAAAACCGCGTGACGGGCGGCCATTTTGTGACAGTAAAACAGTCGTGGTCGTCTGTTGTGATAAACGTCAGGAATGCATTTTCTCAGCGATCAAACTATATAGTGATACCTCATAAGCATTCACCTCATTAAACAAGACATTTAGCAGGCAACTTCATGATGTAGACATTGTTTTTTTTTTATGTGAGCGTGCATCATAAAAATTCACTCATAATTTTTTCATAACGCTCCTAAAAAAGTATATCTTAAAAAACAATATAAATTATTTAATATTAAATACAAATAATTAAAATGTTTAAGACTTGTTTTTTACCCCTATTCTATTTCTATAATTATTTGAATGTATTTTAGATGAATTTATTTTTATTATGTTGAGCCGTTTGTGATGTTCTATTAAAGCTGACTTGAGCGTCTCTAATTACTTTTACATTTCCAAAGCATTAATACAATAAATGGACCACACGTTCAATATAAGTTTGTAACAGAAAACTATTTTAAGAGTTTTATAGAGAAGTAGAGATATGTTTTTCCACTGAACGATTCAGCGCCGCCCGCCGCGTTATATACGATGTTCCGGATTATGAACCCCTGGTAGCCTGGATTGGATACCAAAGATAGTTATTTATCGACAATGTCTGAACATGTTTATGGCGGTAAGCTAAATGGTCTTATAATATAAGACGTGAGAATGATTTTGTACTTTCATCATTATCAGTTTATTCAAGTATCAATCTGTAAGCATAATAGACAGTACACGTTTTGAAGCCGTCATATGTAAGTATAAAAGCTTGGCTGCATTGTGGTTGATGTGATCTGAAAGTACTTGCATACCAGTTTCCATGAAACTTTAAACCCATCTAAATTGTAATATATCTCAGAGTGACTCATATAGACCAAAGACTTGATTTTTGATACGAAATTGAGAAAGCAACATAACGATATATTATTCTAAAATTATCAAAAACGAATTAACATAGACTAACAATACAATAATTAAAACTTCATTATTCGATTTGTTTATTAAAATCATAATGATTCAATGAATCGTGTTTTGTAAATGCTAGGAGACTTTCCAAAATCAAATTCTAATCTCATATTCTGGGACAAGAGAAATCCATTACGAGACTGCGTCGTTTTTGCTATACACAGCTTTGTGAGAGTAATAGCCACTTCAGCCAACATCACCATTGAACAAGAACGGATACTACATATTGTGATTATAAATCGAAATATTTTCAAAATATTAACATACTCTCAAGTACAAATAACGATATTTTTTATCCCTTAAATTTCAATCCCATCATACATAACATTGAATTAAAACTTTGTACGAATGTTATTTGTATTTGACTGAATATTTTTGACATAACAGTCTAGTCGACAAGTTGAAAATGGTACAAAATAGAGACACTGCTCTTAAAATTATCTGCGATAGCTCATTGGATCCGGAATGACGCCTAGAAAAATGTGCCAAAAGCGTGTATTAGCACATAAAATATTACAAAAGTTATAAACAATTAAAGATGAAAAAAAATGGCATTTCGTTTTTTGCTAATATTTCGTAAATTATTAAAGCAGTTTATTGATTCACACCTTACATTTTACCGTACGTACCGTGACTTACAATCACTGATTACGTGGACAAAATTACTTCTCTAAACAACACTAGAAGTAAAAGCAGAATCATTCAACTCCCTGCGTTTTTAAAGGAGCATCGCCGCCGTACTACCGCCGTACCGCGAGCAATCGTATGATATCACGTGCCATAGATTAATTTGAGAGCCTTCTAATGTGTGATGTTATATAAAATAATTTATTTTAATTCAAATTTAAAGACAGGACATTTATGTCAAGATACTGTTCGAATTGTTATTAATTTGAGTCTATTTTAACTTTAATGACTAGATGAATCTATAACTAATAACCAAGAGATACCTTCGTTCCATTAAGATTTGTATTAAGTCTACTCCAGTCGATTAAAAGCTATTGGACGAATTGTTAAATGGTATTTCTCGGTTACGTATCTACTTACTATAAATGTAGTTTAGTTTTATGTGAAGAAGTAAACACATAAGTCAATTTTTTAAAGTTACAATTCTTGAATCTTTTAAGTAGAAGGTAACTTTGAGAATTTCGCTCATCATGTTGTGACGAAAGTGCGACATGATGGAGTTACTCAGCAATGATAATAATCTGATTTCTTTTAAATGGCTGAATTGAGAGTCAATTTTAGTATCAATTTCGATATTCTATATGTCTGAGCAAAAATGCCATCTATGATCACAATAACACAACTTCCGCCTAATAACATTGTTGTAGTCAAAACATGTTTGTAACTTGTCGGCGCTCGCAAATAGTCTAAAAACTAATGTTTTAAATCTATCGCCATTTAAAAAGTCCCGTTCGCGCTTGCCCTATCTAAACAGGGGAGTGGTAAGTCACGGTGAAGCTGTAAAAGCCTTCTGAGGCTTCAGGGCCCCTATGGCTAACAGTGTAGTCAGACTGAAAAAAAAAAGCGATGCCACACACTTTAATATACACGTACAGTGCGAATGCGCTGTATGTTCGTATTAATGGGATCAGTTTGTTATTAAAATACACTTGTTGTAATGGTGGTACCGCAAGCCGCCCTGGTTGAAGTTCCGTTGCGCTAGTACAGAAGACCGCGCTAAAGGCTGTATCATGCAATCGAAATATGCTCTTACTATGTATCTGTTTGTGACCTATTTGGTATACCTCTGTGTACCTGCTCCGCTATATACAATTAATAAAACTATATCTACTTTTTACTAAGTGCATATGAAGTATGTATACGATTCTTGAATAAAAAACAATTTTCAAAATTTTTGGTTGTCTGTTTGTTCCGGGTAATCTCCAAAACGGTCAGACTTTAACTGGCAGATAGCTGATGTTACAAGGTATTCCTAAGGTAGGAGATACTACTAGGTTACTTTTATTTTAGAGTAATAATTAGGGTTCCACGCAAATAAATAAAACTGGTCACGTTGCATTAATCCGGGCACTTGGCTTACTCTGAGTAAATTATAACTGATATTTCAAATTAATGCACTACATAATTACACACATTAAAAAAACTTAGCGAGAGCATATTATTATGCCTTTCTCCTAATAATCACCCACAATAAGTGATTTTTCTTTAAAATAACTAGTAGCGGGGGTAGTACGATTCGCGCGTGTGCCCGATCAACAGTATTCTGTAGTCCATGCGAGCGCAGCCGCGGGCACAGCTGGTGTTATTATATAAACAATATCTAAAATATCGTCCTTAGAATAAAACTAGCTGTATTCGTAATAACATTTAAGAACATCGCGCCGATCAACGTAAGTTCGAATTCCTTGACGCCTGGGCTTTCAGTGAAGGAAATAATCGTGATGAAACCATTGCATGGTGGTAAAGCTTTCTCTAATGCCCGCCAGACTACCTACCACTGGCATGACATCTGTCTGCAAACACAAATAGGTGTGTAAAATTATTATACCCTATCAATTGTGGAATGACAATGACGTGTGTGTGGAATCATTCAAAATTAAAATAAAAAAATCCTTATTCAATTTAGGCCCTAAGAATGCACTTATAACCGTTAAAACACTATTGCCTAATACCAAAATGTAGTTTTTGAGCCGAATCTGAATATACAAAGAAACATGCATTTTATTTTAAAAGACACTTCAATGAAATATCATATTTTTGATCTTGATATAAATGTCTATCAAAAAATTTCATAAAAGATTTGCATATAAAGATAGAACTACAAATTTATTTAAAGATTTCATCGTATGTTTTTGCAATAGTAGGAACGTGTTTTTTTTTAATGACGACAGTCTGTAGTTTTTGGCGGGATCTTGAAGTACATGTTGTGGTTTTTATTTTTAATTCATTTACTTTGGGTTTCGACCCTAGATTATGTAATATTGGTGGTTGTGGTGATATAGTTTAGTTTTTGTGCATAAGTGAAGTGGCTTATAAGTATAAACTGAAAGCATGCATTCTGAGATTCCACAAACACTCCCTAGGTCGTTGTAACAAGAGAGCCAACAACTTGTTAGACGCCACTTTGAATAAAATACCTACTACTACGAAGGCTTTAAAACATTGACGCTGGCAAGTGCTTTTGCGGTGCCAAAACAAAAAGAAGAAGAAAAACACGACAGTCTGAAAGCTCGCTATAAATTCGCGTTAACACCACTAACGTATTTGAGCTCACGCAAACTGATAACACTTGAGAACTTTCCTTACTATTTGCACGTCAAGGGCCATGTGAACATAACTGTGCAAATTTTAACATTTGTGTATACACCGCTCTATATTTAATGTTTGGATTGTCGTTGCTTATTTGGTTTTAACTTAACGTGACTTTTACATTGAGAATTAAGTTTATCATTGCCATATTTCCATAGTATCTACTTAGTTCAATATTTTTTTTATGTGAAATTTCTATGGGCACGGTGGAAAAGATTGAATATGTAAATGCGTTAAAGTGTAAAATGTATTAGATTATGTTGACTATTTATACTATAGATCTTAATGTATAATTTTATGATTTAAATTGCTTGCATGGACTAAAGGACTTCGATATTATAGTAACCCTGCATTCACCCACGGAGGTCGCCCGCCGCGTCGTTTATTTAAAAGATAAAGATGTATTTTTTTTTGGGCAGAACCCTGTCTTTTTCTAAAATAAAAGTAGCCTAAGTTTACTCCTTATAACATCACCTATATATCAGTGAAAGTCCAGTCAAAATCATTCCAACCGTTTCGGAGATTACCCGGTACAAACAGACAGACAGATAAAAAATTAAAATTTTGGTTTTTGTATATTAGTGCTGTATTTTCATATTTATTTAATAAGAAGCTGTTATTTTGACATTACAAACAGACACTTCAATTGTTAAAATTTATTAATAAACTTTTAATCAATTCGTTTCAATGCTTTAATTGATATTATGTTTTGTAAGTTGTTAACATGATTTAAAATAATAACTATTACAAAACTCAAGTTTTTAATTTAATAATAATAATATGTTTTTAATGAATATAACTTTCAATCCTTATTATGTTTTATTTTTAACTAGCAGTTCCCCACTGTTTCACCCATGTTAATTTTATCCGACAAACACCGCGCCGCCAACGCCTATCCTATCTATCCTAATTGTTCTTCCCGCAAGTATAAATTGTTTTAATTTTTCGTTATCTCCTAAACTATGTGTCCAAATAACATACTATAAAGAGGAAAATTTAACTTCATATTATTTTCTTTATTAAGAAGTAACTTTTGTTCGTAAGGATTAATATACCATGTCTAAAAATAATGCATATATGTATATCACTTTTCAATTTTAGATATACTAAGAGCCAATATTTTTGTAGAACATTGTATTTCCTTATCATTACCAATTACGCTAGCGCACGCGGTTAAAGCAGTTCGGGAGGACCTCGACTTCCGACTTACGTAACAAAAATTATTATTTAAGGCTAGCTGAGAGTTGTAACCTAATGTTAGATAGCCTCTATTATTCCTCGTGAGTCTCGAACTGGTAGTTAAACAAACAAAAAACTCTTTCGCTTTAATAAACTAGTAGGTATAGATTTTATTTAATAAGAGGTTTGCTTTCATGGACTTAGGAAACGACCTTGTTGTGATATATTCGTTTTTACTTTTTATAGTTTAAAGTACAATTTCTCTGTTTTGAGTAAATTATATTACCTATCATCATATACGATATCATATATGACACCTGGGCGACTGTTTGCTTTATTTCTTTTAAAAAAAACACCTTAACCTAGAAGGTAAAACATTAGGTATCTAAATATAGTTCAATTATTTAAGTAATTTCCGATAAACCTTTTTTCCTCTAATTTGTAGTATATGTATATTGATACAAGAATTACTCACTTTATATTATTGAAAAAAATCCAAGAAGTTTCACTTTCAGCTGGTGAAAAGATTAATAGCATTTTTTTACAATGGATGACAATAATAACTATCTTTTCGATCATACTTAACCAACTTTATTTAACTTATCACCTCACGTCAACACAGGTAACTTATTAAAATCGTTGCTGTAATATAATATTCTTTTCAACACACTTGCTCATAAAGTGGCTCTAATATCACCGCAATTAGGCACATAATGACACCTGTAATCAAACTGTGACTTTTTCATTGCTATTGTACACAAGTGAGTTATAGAGTTTTTTATTTATTTTATTGGTCGAGTTGCTTTGTTCTTAAAAAAGTTTCGATACAAAAAAGATAATGATCAATAGAACAAATAAATTAATGGACCTATTGCTTGTTCATTTCATACAACTTCGTATTTAAATAGATAATTTCAACTTGTACGTGTTTAATAAATAAAATTTTCACTCAAATATAACTTTAGTTTTCTCTGTAATAAAGAAAACTTTAAATTCCCCTTACTATGCAACAAGTCATTCAAATCTTTGAAAGGCCTCAATATACACAATACAAAATCACACAGGAACTGTATTAGCCAAAACAATTCACCTTTAGACATCCATCCCTTCATTCCGAGTGCGCCTACTTATGTAGCCAACGATCCAACACCTTTCCACACATATCTTAGCCATTTGAAAAATAGTACACCCATAGTTAAAAGAATACCTCGAGGAGCTCGAATAACCGTTGCTACACATTTGTCACAATTAATCCAGAAATGTTACTTAACCAATTGTACTCAAGACTGGCAGAACCTATTTTTATTTTCATACAGCACACTACATATAATAAAAACTGATGAACCGAATTTATCCTTGACACAAAAGATTAAGAATAACTGTGCTGTAAGCTCCCCGCCTTCTCCCGCACCTCTAATCAAACATGATGCCCCTCGTAATCGCAACAAACTTATTGAAAACAAAATCTGTGACGGAGATCTCAAAGGTGCCGCTCGCCTTTTGTTCTCCAACGACGTGCTCTCACCAGATACCCCTGACACCCTTCATGCCTTACGAACAAAACATCCTCCAGCTCCAGTAAACCCATATTTTGTCGACCCACCAACAGCAAGGCAAACATGCCTTCAAATTCAAAACAAAGATGTTACAGATGCAATTTTATATTTTAAACCAGGTTCGGCTGCAGGTTTGGATGGAATCTCACCACAACATTTGAAAGACTTAACTTCACATTCTGTGGGTGATGCAGGCGAGCAACTTGTAAATTCGATCACTAAATTAATCAACTTTATGTATTCCGGTAATGTCAATCCAGAAATTGTTTCCATTCTTTTCGGCGCGAACCTCATTGCCCTCACCAAAAAGGACGGAGGGGTGAGACCAATTGCTGTTGGATCAACACTACGACGTCTGGCCTCCAAAATTGCTGTTCGACATATTTTACCAAAATTAAATTCGGAATTTGAACCCGTACAGTTAGGCTTCAGTGTAAAAGGAGGGTGTGAGGCAGCCGTCCATGCCCTACGCTCTTTCCTAACTTACAGACAGCCTGACTTGTTGCTCAAAATTGATGTCAAAAATGCATTCAATTCGGTAAATAGGGATACTCTGCTGACGGAAATAAAACAACATATACCTGAAATATACAATTATCTTCTTCTCAGTTACGCTAACCCAACAAAATTGTTATATCGTTCTAATGAACTATCCTCGGAAGTAGGTTGTCAACAGGGTGATCCCCTTGGGCATGCAATTTTTAGTTTGGCTATAAATCCGATAATCAAAACTTTAAATTCTAAATTCAACGTTTGGTATTTGGACGACGGAACCCTAGGAGGTGATATGGATAGTGTGTTTTCGGACCTTTTTTTAATCAAAAATAAATTTGAAGCCATTGGTTTGGAGCTTAATTTTAGCAAATGCGAACTTTTTATAAATAACTGCGACTTAAATTTAAATGACGTAAAACAAAAATTTAATATTTTGGCTCCAAATATTAAGATAGTAAACAGTAATTCCCTTTACTTTTTAGGTTCTCCAATTTTTGATAAATCTTTTGCTGAATTTTTGAATATTTCAATTACTAAATTTCAAAATTCTGCTGCCCGTCTCCTTGAAATTAGTCCACATTATGCACTTTGCATCTTAAAATTCTGTCTTTTCGTCCCTAAATTTATATATGTGCTCCGTTGCTGCTCCTTTTGGTATCACCCAGATCTTTTGACACAAGTAGACGATTTAATCAAAATTACATTAGAATCGATTCTTAATATGCAGCTGCACGAGCAATCTTGGACCCAAGCATTCTTACCCATCCGTTATGGTGGTTTAGGGATTCGCAAAATTTCCAGTGTAGCTTTACCAGCCTTCCTATCTTCTGTCCATAGTTCAGCAAATCTCATAAGTAAAATTTTAAGGGTATCCCCTTCATACTTTGAGATTGCTGGCTTGGAAGAAGCTAGAAACGCTTTCTTAATTGCATGCCCAGGTCAAAATTTTCCAGTTTCTCCAAATTCACAGAGGAGCTGGGACGACATAAACTGCAAATTGATTTATGACAATTTTTTGAGCTGTAGTACGGGTTTGGCGCGTGCTAGGCTTTTGGTCGTGGGTTTTCATGAGGCCGGCTACTGCCTTCAAGCGTATCCTTCGTCAAATACAGGAACATTTCTTGAACCTGACACGCTCCGAATCGCAACCTGTCTACGGCTTGGGGTTCCGGTCTGCGTTCCTCATAAATGTCCCTGTGGCAGTGATATCGACAAGCTAGGACATCACGGACTGTCATGTCAAAAAAGTGCAGGCCGCTTCTCGAGACATGCCGCACTTAACGATATCATACGCCGGTCCCTTGCCACAGTTAACGTTCCAAGTTTACTTGAGCCGACTGGTATTGCAAGAGACGATGGCAAGAGACCGGACGGTATGAGTTTGGCTCCATGGAAGATGGGCCGGGTGATAGTATGGGATGCAACCTGTTCAGACACGCTGGCCCCTTCCCATCTACTTGGAACCAGCAACAGAGCTGGTGTGGCTTGTGAGGTTCTGAAAAAGCTAAGGCATGCAAATACAGGGGTCTGGGCTCTGAATATGATTTTGTCCCATTCGGCGTCGAGACCCTTGGCCCGTGAGGTCCTAGCGCTACAAGGCTTTTTAAGGAAATAGTAAAAAGGTTAGTCGACATCACAGGAGACCGAAGAGCTGGCAGCTACCTTGGACAAAGAATTAGTCTAGCTATTCAAAGGGGGAACGCTGCCAGTATCTTCGGAACCTTGCCTAAAGGGACTCCTTTTCATAATATATTTTAATTTGTAGTTATGTATGTACATGTAATAATAATTTCTTTTAATATTAAATAAAGTAATGTATTTACAAACAAATCTCATAGACATAGTATTTGTTTAATTTTTTACCGACAATCCTAATTACAGATCCTGAATTAATTTTATAAAATTAACAAACATAAAACCTTCACTTATACAGTAACAATATACACATTATTCATCTCGTTATTACCTAGATTAACATGAACTCATAAATGTTTTACTGTAAGCTGATTGAACTTCACTTGTCATTAATAATTCATATTACAGCCTGACAGTGAGGTACGTCAGCTTGGCAGCTGTCAAACGTTCAACCCTGCAATTATTGTAAGTCTTTTTATTTTATTTATTATTAATATAATACGGATTGTTTATTATCAAACTTCATACCAATCAACTATTTCATAGTTATTTGCATAGAAAATATCAAACTTTGTTTCATGGTTATTTCATAGTATTTATTACAGTCTTGAGGCTTAGCAGAGGAATTATTCAAGGGGCCTTATCAGTCTTATCACTAATGATCAACTTACTGTCTTGTGAAGGTCTGGATTGAATTTGTTTCAATTTTTATATTTAATTCAAAATTAATTATCCATTTGGCGAAAATTTATGATTCAATGGACAATTTTTTTGCTAAAAATATATATTTAGGATTTTTTTTTTTGCAATTTCTATGGATGGATTTCGATGGAATAACTTGAAACTCCTCGTGAGCAAAATATCATAAAAATCAGTTAAGATAATTTTTTTACCTTTTCTTTAAACAAAATATTATTGATAATTCTTATACCCTATCAACTGTAAAAAATTTCATAAGAATTGGTCAAATTGTTTTTGAGTTGAATCCGGACATACAGACAGATGACACGCAAAAAAAAATTAAGGGCATAATCGTGTCCTTTTCATAGTATACCTCTGTTCGGAAATTTGGGAAAAATATTACACGTACAGACAGACTTCTATTCCCAAGGCTCATTTGTTAGGTACGCCTTTTGGTATCTGCCGTCCTAGTCTTAATGCGCCTCTCTTGGCGTAGTTGTGTTATTTCAACGTGTAATTCCATCGTCATGGTCCCTCCTTATTAATTACATGGCTCACGGCTTATTTCTAAAAAAAATTATTTCTCTAAATAATAGATTTTGTCATTTATTGTATCAAAAGACGCTTAACAGCAATATTCTCGCCGATGTTCGACACTTTAAAGTTTTCTCGAATTTGCTCATTTCTTACTTTATCCTTAACAGTTACTCCACCAGCCCGTTTAAGCTTTCTCATTTCTGTTACATGAAATTTATGCCCATTTTGTTATCTTAACAAAAATTATAGAACAGTATTTAATAGAATTTAGGTAATACGTTACTCGTCTGAGCCAAAACCAAAACATTGCGACGCAAAATGTAAGTAATTTAGCATGAATACAGTAAAATTGCCAGAACGTTCCCACATAGAGCCAGGCTTCCAGGCTTGAGCATGGCTATTAATATAAACTTGTACTGTAAAACCGCTGTAAGCGCAAATGTGTGATGTGATATTTCGTTGGGCAAAGCCTTTTCATGATGCACTAATTTAAACTTTCCCAAAGTACGTCATTGTCGTTGTAGGTATTACAATAAAACTAATGGGCATATTTATAAATTTGTATATTATGTTTGTATGAGAAAAGTCGTATTATAACTTTTCAGAATATTATCACATGGAAGATCGTGATCTTTACACTTTACAGTCTAACGATATAAACCTTGAGTTAATTTAGCTGAGAAAGTTAATGGCAAAAAATTGAAGATAATTTCGTTAACGTTTTAACCAGTAGGATGGCAATCACGCTTTGGTTATGAAACTCGAAATATGCTGATGTCGGTCTTTGGACTAATCTCTTAGTCACCTTTTATGACACCAGGTAAGAGATAGAGTAGCATTTCACGAACATACGCACGACTAAGATAAGACCTGGCTGAAGAGAGTGGCAACCACGGATTGGAAGACCAAGGTGGACCGAGGACCTGGTGAAGATTGCAGGAATGCTGCAAATACTACTGGATGCGAGCTACGCAGGACTAGTCATTGTGACTATCTTTGGAGGAGGCCTATGCCCAGTAGTGGATATATTTCATCTGAATGAAAAATTAAGTTCTCGCAATGTTATATGACAATATCATTTCTTTGTATGTTTCGAACTAAACCCAATACGATATTATAGAGAAACTGGCCAAAATTATCACAAAAAAAAATTATAACAAAGATAAACCGGGTTAAATTCATCTTCCGGTTGAAATTTAGCACTTGTTTGGAAGTTACTTAACAAGGCCTAGAGTAAATTAATTGCAGTTTATATAATCAAACACCAAAGAGTGTTTTGTGTGTGTCACCCTGGCCGATTTCAGCGATAGCGACTTTTTATTTCCTGAATTTGCACAAAATTAACTTAGTCAGGGCATTGTTGTTCTGCTCTTTGGTGAGCTTTGTAGTGACTACTGTACCCAATTATGTTGATGAAGGTACGAGCGCATTTCGGGCATGTTATTCCACCAACAGAACTGTAAATATGACCATAGATGGTCTGATCTTAAAATCGTCTCGTCTCTTATATCGTCCCTCTCTCTCACCATCGTCTCTCTTACCATACATCATTGCCGCCGACGCTTGCACGCCTTAGTATATTCGAGTTCCGAACTCGGTCCGACCATCTGATGTTCATGATATCCCGTAAGCATGTAGATGAAATCTGTCAAATATTCCAATGTGCTTCCGTTATAAAACCCACGTCTCAGACAAGTAGAGGAGGTTTGGCAAAACAGTGGCCATATACACACTGACCTTAATAAATCATCAGGTCATGCGAACGAAATAGTTTTGACCGCAATTTACCAAGAGTTGCAGCGACAGCTCCTATCCTGCTGTTTATTTCGTTGTCTAAGTCACACTTTTGTTATTGTGTTATTGTGCTACCTAAGTTTTTAAAGTACATAGTACTATCATCGTGAAACCGATAACTCATAGAATATATCATTACATACAGACACGTATTAATTATTGAAATGTTTCGTATCATGTTACATAACTCTAATGATTCTCGAACAGTAACGATTTTGCAATAATTAATGGCATACATGTCAATACACCAGTATGACACCCTCGAGCAGTCACTCGTTAGGGAATTAATTTGACAGTTAGGTGTACTTTGATGAATTTGTGGATAGTTCGAAATCAGATAATTAAATCTTATTCAATTAGACAGAACTCGCACAGCTAACAATAACAGAGAAAGAAAGTCGCTAAACTGAAGGTCTTTACTAAATAGCTAATTTAATATTGAAGAGTTTGTCGAACTGTCCGTATTTGCCTAAATTAGATTACTCTCATAATAATAATAATACTAGCCCGTAAATGTTCCATTGCTGGGCAATGAGGCCTCCTCTCAAAGGAAGTTACGAGTTTTATCACCATGGCAGCTCACGAAGTATTGGCGTTTTCAGATGCTGAGAAATTACATATAACTCTTGTATATTTTCACCATTTATAAGACAAGAATATTCCTCAAGCGTTCAGATTTACCTATGAAATTTAAATTTACCGTCAGCCGATAGTAAATGTACGCGTATTCCCAAAAAAAAACATTGCTACATACAGATACATTGCAGATATCGAATTGATATTACGGCGCCGCCGGTCCAAAAGAATCGACTACCATGACATTTTCTTTCGTCTCATAAATAATCTTAAATGCCTAACTCACATTAGTAATTGGTGTCCGCTGTACTTCAACAAAATTTCAACGTTACATTAACGTAGATATCTAACGTAATCTACTAATATTCACAATAGAAGGTACTTTAAAACGTAAAAAAATGTTTTATTCCTAATGACATCGCAAAAAGTAAAACCGGACGAAAAAGTAACAACAGTTTTATTGTAGTCTCCCGCAGTTTATTACTGACAATAAAACGAGAAAAGTACCTGACACCAGCTATAAATGGAACATAATAAACTTTAAAATCTGGTGTGTCTAAGAGAAATTTAAAAGCTTTGTGTATTATTGCCAAGCAGTCTATGTAACGTTTGTAAATGTTTATATGCCAAGTTAAATTAATACTTTTAACAATTGTAAGATAATTAGTACTCTGTCATTGTTGTCAAATGTCAATAGTCAAATGTCTAAAATAACAACTCCCATGACCGAGGTTTGGAGCCTCGACGACTAAAGATTCTTAAATAGCAGACACTTTAGTGACTTTAGTCAACATTATCTGTATTATCTATATATTATTATTTCTCAAATATGTTTTTTTTGGCAACGCGATATCCTTCTTAATTAATCATCAAAAACAATGATTTAGATATCATTATAAAGCTGTTTCCCGCTATTAATGAAAAATCTTTTTATTAGAAATGCCATCTGTTGATTACAAAATACATATTAATGTAACAGGACAGCTGTTAGTTTACATTCTATATCGTGCAAAATATTCGTACAAGTCAGCTAGTTGTTGTTATCAATCAATACAAAACGTAATTATTTACTTATATTTTATGATCAATGACTTGGAAGCCTTAAGTTATTTTCTTCAAAATATATTTGGTCTGCACGATTTTCGAATGGAACCGCTAAGGCAAAGTTTTGATGAGGTTGTATTGGCCACATTCCAAATTTCGCTGAAGAATCAATGGCATAACCATTATTCGAGACATGACGAGTCGTAATAAATTATTATATTATAATTCTAATGAAAATATAAAATTATTTGATTTCATTATTATCATACTATCAAAACATTATTTTATATGCTTTAAAGTAAATAAATTGCGTTTATTGCCTTATTCAATATCATTTTTAAACTACAGGAAGTTAAAAGATTTTAAAACCAGATTGGAATGGCCAGTATTTTCTGTCTATGAAATATTTATTGACGTCTATCGTAGTTTCTGGGTGGCGGTACAAGGCATTATTGTGAACGTCTAGATGTCCTTAATAGCACGGCTAAGCATGCCAAGTTCCAGGATCAATCGGTGTATATCCAGTAAAAAATAGGGGTGGTAAGAATTTGTACTGAACTAAGTTTTTTTTTTAACTGACTATAATGTTAGCCTTAGGCCCTGGAGCCTCTGACGGCTTTTAAAGCTTCACCGGACTTGATTGAACAAAGTCGCTACCACAATGCACATGATCAATCCAGAAATCCAACTGCTGAGATGCTTGCATGCTGACATGACAGTGACAACCGTCGATGGATTATCAATCTCTCGGTGGTCGCCGTTATTTTAAATCATACTGTGCTTACCATCAGCCGCAGTGCCGTAACTTTGCCAAGATGATGTTAGTGATGACAAAGGTATTTATGAGTAGAATTAAAACATTTCGGCATAAATGTTGTAATAAGATGGTGGTACATTGAAAGAGGTCTCAGCCTCAAGACTAGGTACTCAAGAGTATTGAAATGGAGTTGTAAGAAACATTCAAAACTGATTGTAGTTAAGATAGCACGCCCAGTTACAATCTCAGTGAATGATTGAATTCTTATTTAACATTATTATTTCAAGTAAATAATTGGCGTTACTTTTTAATTTATTATTTATTTAAAGCGAGTCGTTTAAAATTTCATAGGATAATAATAAGTGCTTAAAACAATTGTATTATGAATGAACCATTTGTGAATTAATCAACGTTAGTATGTTTATTTAGGTAATTTAAAATCAAGTTGTTTAAATAACTAGGTACTTACATTACATTAATAAATAAACACCCTTTATATTGGGCAAAGGTAAATAAAACTCCTCTCTACAAATGAAGGCACGTGTATAATTTTTTTTTACTTTTTACTATTAAATTTTTTTTACTTCTTTCATGAACTTAATATTATATTATTTTAAAACGTTTTAAAAATGCTCACTATAAGTCAACTCCAATTAAAAATGTTTAAAAAGTCGCTCCAAATATTTAAAATTCCAAAATGGTTAAAACTGTTATTTTTCCCGTTAAGCATTGACATTATAAGTATTATTAAATTTTAAAGTTGATATTTAATTTTTTTAAAGCTCGCGATTTTTTTCGTTATACAAACTACAAATTGCATATCACCAATCTGATAGCAAATAAAATCACGACGCGTGGTATGTCCCTAGAGATACAATTTATCATCTGTACTCTATCAGCATCAAAATATGCATCTAAAAATTAGCATCACAATCCGATGGAGCAACATCGCGTGAATATGCATCATAAAAATTATAGCCTGCAGGACTATGAAATGGAAAAGTGTATATAAAGTACTTGCGGCAAATTCAATCCATTTTTGTTTATCTATCGAGCGACGGTCTATAAAATAATTTGCGCGGAGAGACGCCGCGCGGCGCCGCGTCGAGAGCTCATTCCGAGCAACTCACTTCAGCCAATTCTTGGTAGTAACGAAGCACGGTAAATTTATTCATAGCTTACTTCCCTCTTATAATACGAGGTCGACTCACAATCGGAATACAGTTTTGATTTTGAAACTAATCTTCTGGAACTTTTTGTTGATTAGCAAATTACTTTTTTTATTAGAGATTTTCTTAATCCAATACTGATGCTACTTTGTCTACTATACAAAACTTATGTACTATGGTAAGTGCATTTTTGCACGCTGATAGGCGTTTTCTATTTCTGGTCTGGTTAAATTTATAAGCACTTAGACATGATGCAAAATTATATTCTACATGATCACCATCTACAGAATTCCAACTTTTGTTATACGTATATGTTTTATTAGCTAAGTCAATTTTAGCAAGAGTCTGATTCGACAAGTTATTCTTTAGTTCAAAACTCGACAATTTTTGTGAACAAATTTAGGTTTTCAGTTCCTAAAGAAATTGTCTGTAATTATTCAGCAAGACAAATGATGTTTTAGATAACTCCGCTCACGTAGAGCTTTATCTTTTTGACAAATTGCCGACAAACGTACCCAGTATTACTCAGGTATCTTAATGGTTTACCTGCCGTCTAAAATTCTTCGTTAGAGTTCCGCTGGGAGTAGTTTGTTTTGGCCAATTAAGTTAGAGTACATTAACTGTTAAATAACTTGGGCTTTTGGATCGATCGGTTTGAAGCACACAAGTTTAATATCTTCACCGCTTATACTGAGGAGAGAGATGTTCTGTTACTAGGTACCGACACTTTGCAATAACGAAGTTTTTTTTTCTGTAATATTCCTGCATACAACTTTTCAGATTATATTATCTCTCTGTTAATATTCGATATTATTATCGTAAAAGATAACGGAGTGTTAGGGGATTTTTCTTTTAACCTTTTATTGCCTATCAGGACATGATCTTAGCTGTCGGTTATTCAGAAGTATTTCTGTTCTTAGATTATAATGCAATTCTAGAAATTCGTCACCTATCTACGACCCATTAATTTCCTTATTGGATTTCTATTAATGATATACTTTATGATGTGCTTACAGGGACAATTTTGAAGCCCCAAACCATAAAAGACTAAGTAATTACAATTTTGCTAAACCTGAGCGAAGCCAGGCTATCTGCAGATTTACTAAGCTTGTGCCAAATTCGGCTATTTGGTTACGTTTGCTCATAACATAGTTTCAGTAGAAATAAAAGAAAAACTGAATCATTATTTATAATGAAACATAAAGCATTTGAATTCCACAAAAAAGAACTTTGAAACAGTGTAAATTATTTTATGTATGGTATTATTCCGAAGCTTTTGATATTAAAATGTTGAGGGCTTATAAATATTTAATGTAATCTCATTGTGAGTAACGGCAAAGATGTAATTCATAGTTATTAATGTTTCATACATAAGTAGATAAGTATTCGAGACTTTGTCTTGGCTGTTTGATGTAGATCTTTTAAATTAATTATGTAAAACTTATACAAACTTTTGGGTATTACCACTTGATATATGTACAAAATGTTACATAAAATAAGTTCCTCATATACCGACGCGATGTTAGTTTAAAGAAAGGCGAGAGGCCAATACTTTGATGGTTCCTAGTTTATATTTTAACCTTATAAGTTCTTAGACTTTGCTTTACTTGCCACATAAATGGCATAATTTATTCACTTCATTTTTAATAAATCATTACAAGTTTTAATGAGAATAGACCGACAAATGTAGGAGTAGGCATAAATAATCGTGTGGAAGCAGTAATTTATATCAATAAATTCATAGTTCTGTCTGTTTACTTTAAGTACAAAGATTGGTATGCCTGTCTGTTTGTATGTCCGGATATACTCATAAACGGCTTGACTGATTCTCATAAAATTTTGTGCACGGAAAGAAAAAGTCATTCCAAGATTGACAAGCTATAAGAATTGTCAATCATAATTTTAGAAATCGTAAAAAAAAACAGCCATGTGCTAGTCAGACTCGTGCACCGAGGGATTCGTAATTGTACAGCCATATTCACCAAATAATTAGGTAACATTACTGAAAAAGCACCGAACAATTCTAAAGAAAAAATAAACTATATTGAGAGACAAACTTAACTTTGCCGTTGGAAAACTATTGGCCCCATACATCGACATATGCCGCAGTCAGTTTACCTACTGCAAATAAGTTTGTAATAGTAAAACTATTATGTTTTTTTGTTTGGGATGTAACTACATAATTAAGTATTTCGGATGTTTTCCTTTAGTTATGCTATATAACATTGCTTCGAGCCAAATTTCATGATTCTAGGTCAACTGGAAGTACCCTATAGGTTTTTATTCCCTTTGCGAGTCTTAAAATATGCAGACTGACGGACAACGAAGTGATCCTATAAGAGTTCCTTTTTTCCTTTTGTGGTATGGAACCCTAAAACCATTGTCAGTCGATTTTAATGCAAATTGTACACTAGAAATATTATATGTCATTCGTCAATTGAGGGTCTATATGAAATTTAAATTATGGGATATATTTATATATAGTATTTAAGTGTACTCTTGATAGGTAAACTCTAATTAATGTGAACTATACTGGCATAATGGAATACTATTAAGTAAGAAATTCTAGTATATTTACACCTACACTACATAAAATAATAATTCATATAACATAATTAATTAATAAATACTTCCCCTTTATAAAATTTCATCAAAATCGGTTAAAATATAAGAAAAATCTTTTTTAAAGATTTCTAAAAGTATTAATGACGATTCTTACAGCATATTAATTATGGAATAACCTACGTTTTTCGTTTGAGTCGGAAAAACATATGAGAAATGTAAATATTTTTAATTTAAATAAATGCCTCGAAATGTTAGCAATTCTTATAGCCTATTATTTCAGCAAAGACATACGCTTCCCGTGTACAAGATATCATAAAAAATCGCTCAAGCCCTTTTTGAGCATATTAACGAAGTGTCCTTTATGTAGGATGTTCATCAGGAAAATAAAAAAAATACATATTATAGACAGAACTACAGATTTATAAATTAATATATAAGTATGTGAAATTGATTTAGATGCAATTTTTGTATTTAGATAATATTTTACTTTCCACATTTACCTACATTGTTGTGTTTTTCTGTTGTACAAGACATCGAGCGAGGCTCGTTCCCCCAAATATTAGTTATTAATATACAACCATAAAGGTTTATTTGGTCTTGTGGATCTATTGCCGTATGTATCCGTATTTTTTTTAATATTATACTTTAAAAGAAATGAAGATACAAGAACACTGCTAAAAATATTTTAAAAGCTAAACTTGTTTATCTCGCTTGTTTGTTTATTAATTTTTCATAAAAGTAGAGCGTGAAACCGAATTTAGAGATAACTTGTCCCGGGGAGATCTTTGTCGTCCTTATTCAATCGTTTTGAAATTCTACATCAGCTAAGAAACTGCAGATAACGACAAGTTTATACTTTACTAGCTGAGAGCTGAGCTATACTAAAGCTATGTTCGTATATCGTGTAGTTGTTCTCATTTCCCGTACTTACCTAAAATTGAAAGAACGGTAACAGCTCAAGCCGAGGTTCGGCCACTTTGGTACCCTTGAGAATGTTACCACGATTTCGAGAAGACGTTGCCACCTTAAGCGCTCTCCCACAAGACATGGTGAAGCTGTAAAACCCGCCTGAGACTCCAGAGCACATAAGGCTAACAGTATAGTAAATAAAACGACATATTGCTTAATATTCATCGTTACTGTTTCGCTCCTTAAAGTCGTAGCGTGAAAATATATAGTATTAAATAAATAGACTTTAAAAGTAAATAATAATTTTTCAAATTTGACAGGTGGTTCCAGAGATTAGCGCGTTCAAACAAACAATATCTGGAGCTTTATAACATTATGGTATAAAAACCATTTCACTCATTCTTTCTCTTGGAAAAAAAGCAAGACGGTCACCGTTGAAACTATGGGAACGATGCTTTTTAAAAGTAATGAAGATACATGATATACAATTGAGAAAAAATATTTTACAAAAAAGTATTTTGTTTTATTTATTTCTCTTGAGTGTATGGGTGTCTAGTGGGGACAAACCGAGGCACTACCCGTGAAATAGCAATCGTAACACATCGATTTTTATACATGTGTATTGCGAGCTGCGGCTCAATTTATCAATATCTAACGCAGAACATATTAGTAATGAAACTTGTAATATCGCTCCACAGTCTTGTTTTTTTTTTAACATATAATATAATTCTTATTCTATATTAATATACCGTACTCACAGTTTCATCCGTTTAGGGAAACATCTCAACCTTTAGCATATTCGGCGATGAGTCGCGAATATTACCATGCGCCCCCGTTGTTGTTATACTAAAAAAATTCAATGTTCCCATTTTTTGACATGAAACATCTGTTGGCGCGACTTGGTAGTAAAATCAAACCGTATTCCGTAACGCCAAACGACTCCCTTGCATGTGTGCGTGCGCATACTAGACACTCCGTTGCTTCATTTTATTAACAAAGCTCTACTAATATTTCATTTTTCTATATGCCGGGCTTCCCGTGACGGCCAATTTTTATATGCCATTTATTTGTACATCAAACTCAATTTTTGGGCTTTAGAATTGTCAACATGTTTAATTATGTCTATACTTATAATGATCAAGTTTGTCAATCTACCTTGGGTTGACCGTAAATAGTTTTTCATTAAATTCAATTTTCGAAAATACTTTTCACCTTCACCAACAATCACAGAGTGTTAAATGTACCTATATATAAGGATGTCGGAATAATGGGAATTACGGACATTAAATTATTTGAATATATTACGATCTCTATTTAAATACAAAACGAGCGAGCCGTACAGTAGTCGCATATGATGGTAACATCTGACTTAATATAGTTTACTCGTATACATTAAATTTATATAATAGCACACTTTATACACAATACTAGATTAAGCACAGCTGATGCGTTCTCCTTCTCTACTTTTCTTTCTCTGTCTCGTCACACAAACGCACAGACCGTTGACTGAGAGTAACAACCTCTCGGAAAATGGCTTGGTGCCATCCGACGGCTAACTCTACCACCACGTGCGCTCATTAGTCAATTAAAATAGCGCGCGCTTACCCGGCTTCCTGTTACACACTTCCGTCACTTTTTACGAAATCAGTCCCATAGATTACAGGAAAGCGAGAGAAAAGATGTTACACATGTAAAAAACTATTTTCAGGTATCAGGATAAATCAAGTCACAAAATATTATGGTAGAAAACTATACATGATAATACGAAATTATAGAAGGGAAAGAATAGTACGGTTAACAGAAACTTATGAAACCTATTTGGACATCTGGTACTAAATGTATCCCTATAAAACAAACGAGAATTCATTCTAAAATCGTGGCTTACAACAATACCTAATGCAGAACATGTAATGTGGGCATCAGCTGCCGGCTTCCGGGCTGATGACCACGACGAGTAACTTCATGGACAAAAGCCGGTTGATTGTAATTTTCGTGATAATGACGCCCTCCATACAGATACGTATTCAGAAATAATAGGTGGATGTACTAAAATTTATTTAATTTTTTAACCTTAACTATTTTATCTCTTTAGGCACATTATCGAATTGCCAGAGAATAATTAAAAAACTGTCTCCTCGCTCTCGTGTGTTTGTGACTGTGTGTGTGTGTGTGTGTGTGTGTGTGTAACTGTAAACATAATTTACACATTAAAAATAATAATTAGCAATCCTGATCGAGTTTCATGTCGGCTTTTCTCGATGTCTGGGATGTTTTCTTAATCGGTGTTTTGGCGCCCAGAAGTACCTTTTTAGGACTTCAATTGAATAAGGTAATTTTGATTTCGATTGATAGTGGCTCAGTGGTATTGCGTTCCGATACCCCATCAGTCGATTTGGAATCGAATCCTCAATGCACCTGCGTTTATGGAAAAAAAACCATCGTAATGAAATCATATATCTATGGCAAAATATTTCTTAATGCTCACCTAATTAGCTACCATTTTCGGGATGAAAATATATGGCCATGAAGGATCAGTATATTTAAATCATTTTTTTTATGTGCATTGATTAAAACCGGAATAAACCAGCTGATTCTGCGGTATGTTCTCGTAGCCCCAATTGAGAATTTTATCGACCCTGGTGAGGTTTTCTCAGGGGACTATAGTATGGAATTTTTAAGAAGAAAGTGAACATTTCGGACTTAGTAACGCGCATGTGATGCTTCTGGTATTTCAAGCGTCTATTGACTGCGGCGACCGCTTAACATCAGGCGAACAGTAGGTACATTTGTTTGCCACCGTCGTTGTATAAAACGTAAACGTTTAAAATATTGAACCTGAACATTGTTAGCAATAATTATTTTCTTTTCTGCGGTCTGTAAATAGAGCAATTAAACCATTAATGTTTTGGTAGTAATAAACATAACATAACATACCATTACGCCTGTATTTCCCGATGGGTTAGGCAGAGGTGTACTAATGTACACCCACATTTCGCCGAGTATGTTTTTAGGTCCCATGTAATAGGGGGCGAGCCTATTGCCATTAATCGGGATCGAAACCAAACTCCGAGCTGCTACTAAGAAGTTCATAGGAAAAACCCAGTAACACTTTGCTCGACCTAGGATTCGAACCCAGGACCTCGCTAATAGCAGTCGCGCTTACGACCACTAGGCTAGCGAGGCAGTTAATAAAGCTGTCCTATAAATAGAAAAAATCAAATTTCAACGAGAAAACTGTTTTCAAAACTAAACAGGGTAGTTTGTTGTTAATAATGACACGATTTTAAAATCTAAAATACACTTGTAGCAAAAAGATTACTTCTCAGCTATGTTTTTATCGAAACATGACAAACTAATTACACTGTACTGTTGAACAAAACATCAAAAAACAATAGCAACTGATTAGAATCATTGCCTTAATAAAATAATATCAACCTGGTAATTAGATATAGGTAAACTGACAACCAATGAGACAATTTGGTTGTGTTTTCGCCGCGCGTGTTGTAAATACATATCTGCTTTCGGACACGGAAGCACGTCAGATATTTCAACGAACCGCTTTTAATACGTCCGCAATCGAAAACAATGGTCACAACCGGTACATTGTTGGGAACATATGTATCAGGAAATGTTATTTATTTCAGGGTGTTTAAACCAGTTTTTTATCACGTAACGTTGACATCTATACGAGGCGGGATTCAAATGAGTGCCGGTTATTTAAATCGTTACAAGAATATAACACCGTTTTCATAACTCATAAAAATGTTTTACTGAATTTTTTCAACGTAAATTTTAAGCAAAACAATTATTTTTAATACCGATTTTTATAAAATGAATTTTAAAAGTTATAATTTACTAAAGTGATGTTGGAATGAAATGTTATTTTTAGAAACGTTTAAAAATTATTTGGAGAAGTTATTTTTCAACATACGATTAAATATCTTAATTTTAATTTTCATTTATGAGACGAATGCCATTTACGACACGTTTCGGATTGACGGAACTTAATATTATATGGCCGGGACGAAAAGTATCCAAAGACGATACATTTTTTTTTTATTTCTGCACACTTTTACAAAAATTTGTATTATGAACATTGATATATATGTCATATGAATAATATAAAAAACAAGATTTTTGTGCAAGTTATAAATAAATACTAAATGAGTTCCTGAAAGAAATTTGAATGTGTTAGTGCGCAACTTCGACCGTTACAAGCAGTCCCCAGCAACATGCAACCCTGTACTATTTTAAGAAAGAACTATAATAGCTTACCATTTTTTTATAACATGAGTGAAAGCAAACATTTCGAGAACATTGAACCATAGAAATCATTAGCAAAACGCCTGTGTTTACATAAATATCATGCTGCAAAAAGGATGTATCTTATGAAAGTAGGGTATAAGAATCTTACAGTAATTCAGTGGCAACAGTGTGGCAAGATTATTTACAATATAGTGTCCTATATACTGTGTTACGACATCCCTTTTTCCTTCCAATTTCTCCTATTCCTTGGGGGCATAATTGTATTTAAAATACGCGTGCAAGTCTGCCGCGTATTGGTTGGTATAATGGAGAACGGTGTAATGGCCGACGCGAAACTGCAGTGATACACACGCTCTGCATAATTTCGTGATAAATTGCTAAAAGTATCGGAAATTTAGCGAAATTCGTCTTTGTAGTGCTCTAGAAGTGTTTTAGACTGTTCAAGACACGTGGGGAAGTTCAGGGTGCACCCTCGGATCGTGGCAGATACAACCAGGATATGTGGTAAGTCCCCTTACTGCTGTTTTCTAAGTCTTTCCAGTCGTCGCATCCTCATGGCTGTGATTAACTTGAATTCTAGCATCCTACGAACAGATGATTGAAATAGCTCTAGCTTGCTCTGATATGCGGCCAGTATCGTCCATACTGCGTTTCGCCGTCGTATTAACAGGACTGTACCTTTAATATTTATTTTGAATTTGTGATATTAATTTACTGGCCCATGCTTCACGCAACAAGCAAACCAAGAACACAACCAACAACTATACAGTCCACTAAAGCAATGGCAGTGGTAACGTGTAAGGACTCCGCGTCGATCGACGTGACTTCGTATCCCTGTAGTGAGCCTGAGCATTTGGTGAAGGCAATCATCGTGATGAAACCATTGCATGATGGTAGAGTATTTTTTAACGTCCGCCTTGGCTAGCTAGGCCAGGTACCTATAGGTGTCTTCCAGCAGCTGCACTTAAGAGCCAGTTTCCACACTAGATTTAGCGTGTTATCATCGCCATTGAGCTACATCGTTACTTAAATTCAGGTGAGATTGTGGTCATAACACTACCCCCAATAAAAATACAAAATCCGACGTAACTACTTATTTTTAATGTTACAATAAATAAGAAAATCATCATCATTAATAAGATCTGATCATCTCATCAGATAACAAAATTAACAGCAGCGTTTATTACTTAAAATAAATTGAAGCTAAAATTCATTGTAAAAATATACGGAGATAGAGAACAAATTAAAAACGATTCAAGCGCTAATGACAATAAAACGCAAATGTTCGTTTAAAAATATTCTTCTCAAGAATAAATGTTGTAATTTTGGTGGTCATTTATACTTAAAGAGTTAATCCGCCTATTCAGTTAAATAAAATGTTTATTTTTATGCGAAAAAGCTACTATTCAAATATCTATTTTTAAGGAAGTAACAAAAACTCCATACCAATTCCAATTCCTTCTTCACACAATCCATCCATATCTTCTTCGGTCTTTCACTACTCTTTTATCCGTCTATCTTTATATCTAATATTCTCTATGTTATATTATCTTCATTGCTCCTTCCATACTTCCATATAACACTAAACTACTACTCCTCAACTTCTAGGTCACTGGTGCTATTTTCATACCTGTTCTGATATACTAATGTCTAATCTTCTAATTACACCACACATCCACCTTAACATTCTCTTCTTTCATCCGTCTATTTTTCTATTTATCACTCATCTGTACACCATGACTAATCAACTCTATTCCTCAATAGGAACCTGTTCGAGATAACCACGCCCAGCAAAACGTGAACCGCTGGGCCTTTAAAAAACAACCTGTTCGCGAGTCGTGGTTAACCGATAGTGAAGCTGTGATACACAGCACACTGTGGCTTTTAAAAATACCACAAGGTTACCTCAAGACTCGGCGCGGCGGTTTCCTAGCCAGGAATCCCGTAGACGTAGATAATGTAAAGTGGTGTATGTATAGTCTATGTGTAAGTGGGTGTGTAGGTCTAACCAGAAGAGCTAGCGCACCTTACTTTAACTCTTCCGACGGCAACAACAAGTTATCAGACAATCACGATATAAAAATCGAAAATCACGCAACTCACACATTTATATTTTTCCATATATATATATATAGTACAATTAATATCACAGTTACGTTGATTACTGTCTCAAACAATCTCCAAAAAAACAATCAAAATTACAAAAAGGATTTTATTAAGACTCACGCGTCACGGTAGATTTGCAAGACTAACTATCAAAATATCAAGCGAACGCTGACTGTACAAATTTTTTGTCCTACCTAGCTTTTGTAAGAAAAATTATTAACAAACGGAAAACAACGCAAAGTGCATGACTTCATCTGCCAATATTTAATAATTAAATTTCCAACAGAAATATAAATTTAATATTTTTATTTTTAAAATTATTATATGTATTTCACAAAAAACATTATAATTTAAACGTAATAATCTACCAGTTGTTAAGAAGTACAGTTATCTTTGAAATTATCACAAAATATTTATATACCACAGAGTTAACTCTCCGGTTTTAGAGTATTAAATACTAAATGTGAAGCTATTTAATCGCGGCGGTTCACTCTTTTTTTTTTTTTTTTTTTTTTTTGAACTGACTACACTGTTAGCCTTAGGGGCCCTAAAGCCGCTGCGGCTTTTACAGCTTCACCGGACTTGGGGGCGAGCGCAGAGGGCACTCAGCCGCGAAAGTTTTGTGGACGACTCGCACGAGGGTGCCAAAGTGGCCGGACCTCGGCTCGGGCGGTCGTCGCGTCGCAAATAGGTCGCGATCTATTCGAATCCCTACACCTACGATTCGAGCTACCTAAATATACACATAGGCACGTTCCCTTTCTCCTGGGAGGAAGGAAGGAACCGTGCGTATGTGTATTCAGTAATCGGAATGTTTCTACACTAACTGGCGCTAACTAACTAGCGTCAAAAAGAAAAAAAAAAAAAGGTCCCTCACAGAACCTATGTACCTATGTGGTGTGCACGTGTGTATGTTCATACGTGTGTAGTGTTGTATGTAGGTAGCTAAGTGATGCACGTACAGTGTCACTTGTATCGCGCGGGCGGTTGCCTGACCCAAGGGTTTCACACCGAGGAACGGACCTAGGCTTGGGTTACCGCTAGAGAGGGTGGACGTGACGGGTGTGCTGGAGCGAAATTGACCGCCCGCCCTCTGCGGAGAGAACGGTGGTTACGCGGGCGTGGGCGCTGGCACGCTCTGTTTGGAGAGACGGATGTGTAATATTTATTCGAATTTTCGATGTGATCGTCGGGATCAATAAAAATATTGCGCGGCCGGCGTTTGCACCGGATGTCCGTGGGTGCCGGAACATAAGTGGCGGCTGTTTTTATTAACGGATTCGCGTGGTTCGACGCGGTGTCGAAATACGAACGGGAGAGCTGTTTAACGTAGGCATGTATCGAAGGAAGCTCCATATCTCTATGGAGATCTACGCTTCGAACATACCACGGGGCCCCGGTGAGACGATAGAGGAACCTATTCTGTATCGATTGTAACCGTTTGAAACTCGACTCGGACATATGTGCGAACACGGCGCAACTGTATGTCAAAATTGGTCGAATACACGTCTTGTAGAGCGTGAGCTTATGTCGCGTGGACATTTTACTCACCGAACACAACAGAGGATGCAACCGGCCCAGGACCCACGCGGCCCTGTTCCTAACCTTACGGATGTGGGGTCTAAAGGAGAGCCTACTATCTAGGGTTACCCCTAGATATTTGGTCTCTCTTACATACGGAATCGGATTATCGTAGAGCTTAACAGGTTTAAGCTTCCACGGTATCTGTGACGAATCCGCATCGAAGAGCATCGCGGCGCTCTTCGAGGGATTAACGGCTATACGCCACTCGTTAAACCGGCGGTTCACTCCAAGCCGCACGGACTTTATCGTCCAAATTACCCATTATTAAGGTCTGTGTGTAGTATACTTTATTTTGTTTTCAGCAACTCTGACTAATTTCTGTGATCCAGATACTTTTATAGCTAAATAAAAAAGGATTTTGACGCAAAGAGACTTTACGGAATAATTTTCAAATATCGAATAAATTACACTGATAATTATAAAATTGTTATATTCATCATAAAATCTCACTATTCATTGCTAAAATACCTCGGTCTGTTGAGAACTGCAGTAAGTTATATTTTAGAACGGGTATCTAAAACAGCATTAACAGGCTCTTACCAAATCTGGCTTGGCAGGAAGTGTATCGCGAACAGTCTAGATGAGCGCTGATGTGCATCATAAGTGGCCCCCTAAACCTACACCTGGGTCGCAAGTCCCGGGAGCTGCTCGTGTTTACCTCTCTCTGCCACACGATGGACCCGGCACACGCACGATGAGTTCATGGAATGCTAAGATATTTGTCTCTCATCTAATAGAATTGTAAACGATTATTTACTTTACTAAAATTTGTTGTATTCTCAATTAAAATGGATTAAAATTAAATTAAATGTTTCGATTCAACAAATAAATATTCATGGCGTTTGCTTATGCATATCCTGGTTACAATAAATTTTTGACAATGCGGTCTATCGTGATGAATTTACAAGTCATTTTACATATGCGAGATTTTAATAATAATTCTACGAAATATATCATTTGGTTTATAAATTTTAATCTCAACACATTTTTAGTTCAACATTGGGCATTTATTCATCGTGCGGGTAAATAAGAATTCAATTTACCAACACTCTACATACATTGTCTAAACCGAATTTATTCGATCGTATCGTTTCTTTCAATAAATATATTTACTTATACGAATAAATATATTACGTAACCTACTGTACATGGTATCTTGTTAATTCAGAGCCTCTGATTTAATCTGTTGAAATCTTTCATATACAGAATATGCAATGCTCCCAGAAAGCTGTGCAATTTTCATTTAAATTTTATCGCTTTTTCTGAGTATCCTTGTATTTTTTTACCAACTTAAAAACTTAATAAGCCATAACTAAGCTTAAGAAAAATTTATTTTTATATGTAGGTTCAGCCATAACTTCTTTGTTTATTAGATTTTTTTCCTTCGCAAGGGGATATAGTTCCATTTTAATTGCATTTGTATGGGACATTCGACTTCGTTAAAAAAAATCGTTTTTAAAAATTGTCTTGTTTTGGGTATATATGTTTTTTACTTTTTTCTAATTAAGTAATTATAGGAGTAAATGACAGTTATAAAATAAAATAATTAATTAATAAAAAAAAATCCAATTCGATAAAATCATTAAGATGCTTATGATTATAACATAAAAAAGTCAAAGCATTGCTCCTACTATATAAGGACAATATCACTTGGATAGAATATAATTTGTGTCGGTCTAACAAAATGGTGGCTCTCTTGTTAGAACTGACCAGAGAGTTGTGTGGTAACTCAAACTGCATAGTTCTAGTGCGTAATAATAACAAATGATTCTAATTATTATTTATAATCCACTTCACTTGTGCATAGTATTCAAACTGAAGCACGTAAATTGTCGCTAATATTACTTAATATAGGATCGAATAAAATAACTTTATGAATTAATATAATAACCACCACGCGAAAGTTTAAAATCACCATAAACTGTTAATTTTACTTAAGTATTAATTACACTTAATTTATTATTTAAACGTACAATTTTAGTGAATATATTATGGCATTGCATAGATAGAATACCTTCTAAGTACTTTATATTCAATACTCATTATAAATATTTGTATCAGATTTTTTTCTTACCAGGCCTTATAATATTTATAATCTATTGTAGCTCTGTCCAACAATCAAGTACTACCATGTAGAGGAATCGATCCCGGGCCTTTTTTCTAATCCCGGGATTTCGGGATTGTCTACATATAATTCCCGGATCCCGGAATGTTCCTGGGATTGTATACAGGTAAATTAAAATCGGAGTACTATATAAAAATATACTTTTTTATACATTTTTTTATTCACAAAGAATTAAAATTATCAGTCAAAAAAGTATCAACTTAAATTTCAACAAATTCAACTTCTTCAATTTAATCTCTTGAAATAAAATAAAATTCTGTCTTTAAACTTTTTTCTTCAGTTTAAACTCCCAAAACAAATATCGACTCAATTATACTTAAAATTACGATCTACGTTATTCATCTACACAGACCTATATTAATCATTAAATTTAAATAGGCAGATATGGTTACATTTTAAGTAATTTCAGAAAAATTAAGTTGAACAAAATCAAACCACTACAAACTTCTTTTAAAATAACGTTCTTTTATAACACGTTACACTTTAAAAAAAAACTTAACCAGATTTAAGTCCCTGTAACGAACACGTTGTTCGACAGAGATCAGTATTGACCTTATTAAATTAAAATAACCATATATTGTTTAAAATGGTTAGGCACTTTACGTTATACTTGCATTGCGAAAATAAAATCTGTGAAATAATAATAATGTTTCGTCTCCGAGCCGAGTCAGTGCAAATGCAAAGTAATCAAATCACCTGGAAAAACAGGATGGCTGATAAAATGTCAAGTGAAATGAGTGCGTATTTGTGTTATGCGATATTTTTATAACAATTTGTTAATTTTGTGAATCACGTAAAACCCGGGTTTTGTCAAATTTAATCCCGTAAGAAATTTTCGGGACCGAAATATGACCGGGATCCTGCGATCAAATCCTCTAACTACCTTATAGTATAGAATAAAACTTGTTTGTGCAATCTATCAAGTCATTTTACTACGAACGGTTCATATATGATAATGAAAGCTCCTTTATAATTCAGGGCGTGTACATTCTACATTCCAATTAAAATTTGGAGATTGATTACTAGGTTGCAATTTAGATGTTATGATTACGGTGATTATCCAGATCGGAGTGAACAGGGAAGCTTAAAATTTCACAAATACACATCGTATGTCGAGTTTTTATATTTGGTTATTTTTCAATTTTTATGTGTTACATGAATTTAAAAATGTTTTTTTTTTTACAAAGATCAACTATGTAATGTAATGTGAACAAGGGATTTCCATGAATGTCCATGGACTATATATTTATGATATCGACGGTGGGCAGGCTAACCGACTAAAGTGTAAGCTTTGTCATGTACATGTTAGTAGTCAATTAGTCTTTCCACTACTTTTCGCTTCCACTGTATAATTATGAAGAGTTTGCTATTGTGTTAGTTTTCCAGGCTTTAAAATAGTAAAACGCATAAAATTTTACCGGGTCTATGAAATGTATACTTAAACATTTTATTATTAAAAGAACTATATTTATATAAGTTCAAAAATAAATCAAAATATATAAATTGGGAACATTCATTAACAAGGCGTTTCTGGTTACTAGACACAACCGATTATTTCTATCACATAATACCTAGAACTGACTCAAAGCCAGAAATTTAAATTGAATTTTAAATATAAAATCAAAGGCGGAGTGTTCTCGGGCGATTCTGTCATCTCGCACGGGATGAATGCGCGCTAGAGAAGATTTATTTCACACGTTTCTCTGTATGCAGGGACTTGGCGATGCTACCGCTCCACACTCTAACCTAGCTTGGAAACTGGTGATAAGTTACTAATATTTCGTTCCTTTTCTTTTTTAATAATGAATTCGTTTTAATAATAATAAATGCTTTCCTTATTGAATTGGATTCGGTTTCCACTTACTTTAAACTTATTTATAATATCTTATATAATATATGAAATATTATTCAAATAATATAAACTATCGGAATAATGATATAAAAAATAGTAAAATTTCAATGTGTGTTATTGTTATGAAATTTCTTAAACTTATTTAGTTCAATCACCAGATTCACCAATTTCCACCAAATGAAAAGGAAAATAATTACAAAATTTATTGAATTTTTATTAAATATAAAATAGATGTATTAAAATAAAATATGGAAAATAGGAAAAATGTGATTCATCTTTTATAAAATTTAATTTTTTGTATCCAATAAATATAAATACAAAAAATCTTTAACGCTATCAAAACAACCGAAGAACAATACTTTCAGATATTCTGATATAAGTATCTGAAAATTTTTAGAAAAATGTTTTGTTAAATTTTCTTCTTTATATCTAATCCTTATAGTAACGGTAAAAAACTTGATAGAAAAATATGACCAAGGAGAAACCACTGCAGATTTTATTCCAAGCTCGTACATTCGAACGCGTGCACCAATCAAATATAAGAAACGTCTTTATGCGAACGAACAAAATTACCGATTTACGACGGTTCAGCTAAAAGTTTTTATATGCTTTTTACTATTTCATATATTCCGAAGTCATGCGTCATTTTCGGCCTTATTTTTAAAAGTAACATAAAAACGCTAGAAAAGTATTTCTTCATGCTTCAATTTTATCATATTATTATTTTCAGACGATATTTGCAGAAGGCAAAAGACTTCAACTATAGTAATTTTCTTTAGAATTTCTTTTACATATTATACAAACAGCTTATTTTAAAATGCAAATGAAATGACACAGACGCTTTGCTCTGCTTTAAGATTTTCCTTTTTTTTAAAATTATCACGTTCTAAACATTTATACAAGAAAGCATCTTTACTGAATTAAATAAATTAATTAAATATAATGAATTAAATATAAGTCTAATCTACTGTAGTAGTAATAAGTACTTTGGCATTTTAATATTTAATATATAGCTTATTCCCCTTATACAAATAAATATATGTTAAAACCCCGTCGAAACCGAAAGGGGTGATATTACCAAAAAAAATATCATTGTGATTTAAAATTAACATATTTAGTTTTAGTTTCCTTAAAATTTAGCTAATTTTTAAAACGTGTTAACACGTTAATAACACGGTACGGTATAAAAGGTATGCATTAAATTTAGTTAAAAAAAAACTAGCCGATATTCAACTGCTCCAAGTAAAACCTACGTAGGAAACACAATGGTTGGCTAGTTGGATGTTGTTGTTTGAGTTAAGATCAAAAAAGATCAATGTGTAGTGTAACTACAATGAATAAGATTAGAAATCCATTATACAGAAGAAGTATGAATATAGGCATCAGTCACAGACAAGTTGAGGAGTAATAGATTAGCGTGGTAAGGGAGTGAGAGGGATGAAAGTCGTATAAATAGAAGAATGATAAATATGAAGAGGAACACAGAAGAAGGTATGGATAGATTTCGTAAGGAATGATATGTTTATAAAAGTGTGAATACTGATAGGAAACCTAATAGTAGAGAATGGAAGAGAAAATCATGTTTTGCCGACCAAACTTAGGTGGGATAAGGGTAAAAATAAGAAGACTCATATACTTGTCTACTTGCTTACTTATCTACGATCGTTTTGCTGTTCAATCCCCAGTTCGAGTCCTTTAGAGATTAATCTACGAATTCGAAATTCCCCGAATTCCTTTTGAGCTACCACAACTTTGAATTACTGAACCCTATTTATTAATTCACTGTAAAACGTATAATAATCAATCTGTATAATTACAATAAATTGAAAGCATTGATATTATAATATACCAGAGTGACCGCTGAACTGCGGTCGCAGCTCATTCATCTCAACAATAAAAGCCACTTTTCAATGATTACACGTGACTCGTATATGATGCGTATTTGAAAAAATCATATACTTGTAAATGTTTATCTTACTTTAAATCATGCCAGTTTGCTAAAATTGCATTATTGTGCAGGCGTGTTGGTAAAACCCGCCTGGTTAGATATAGGTGTTGGTTTAGATACACGTGAGCGAAGCCGTGAGCACAGCTAGTGTAGCGACACACAGCGACATCTATCGAGCCACATACGACGCATCCTACATCGCACTATAGAAATTAACTCTTCAATTGAGTATATATACAAGAAACCGACTACAACCGTTGGGCAGCTGCCCGCCAGACATAACACCCGTCTGGTCGGAGGATCCTCCCTTTGCAATAGTTCATCTACACTGGTGACCCCGACGTGATCTGAACACGCAACCTTCTTCGCACAGCTACATCGTGACGTCATCATCACTTCCACAAGCTTTCGAACAGCGAGTCATAAAGCCAGCCAGCATCCACGGCTACTACGGGTATCCTGACCACCAGCATGCAGCGGACGCGCGCATTCCTGGTCTTCACCCACAGCCTTCTCAGCGACCTTGGCACAGCACACTGCACTTTGGCCGGTCAGCAAGCAGAGACGCACTTCTCTCCTGGTCAACGCAGCAGCCAGCCACTACGCAGCACTGCAACACTCCGACTCACTGGAGCATTCTTGCAGCATCACCCCGACTCACTGGGGCATTATCCCGACTCACTGGGACATCACCCTGACTCATTGGGGGCATCACCGCAGACAGTTCCGACTCACTGGAACATTCCACTGGCCCGGCAAGAATCACAAGATGTATGGACGACTCAACCTGCTATCGACCTCCGGTCTCGGAGGGGAGTGATGTAGCGACATCTACATAGCGACACACAGCGACATCTATCGAACCACATACGACGCATCCTACATCGCACTATAGAAATTAACTCTTCAATTCAGTATATATACAAGAACCCGACTACAACCGTTGGCTCTCTTAGGATTAGGGAATTATTTAGATCGCGACCTTTTCGCATTCGCGACGATCGCCCGAGCCGAGGTTCGGCCACTCTGGCACCTTCATGCTGGTCGTCACAAATTTTTGGATAGGACTCCTAAGGCTAACAGTGTAGTCAGAAAAAAAAAAAAAAACAGGTGGGCAGCTGCCCGCCAGACATAACACCCGTATGGTCGGAGGGTCCTCCCTTTGCAATAGTTCATCTACACTAGTAAAGAATTAAAAAATACCTACTATTTTTATGACGGTTTATTTCTCACGCCTTGTTACTTATTTTAGCCTTTGTGAGAACCGTCCTTCGTCTGGACTATTTAGTGTGATAATATTTCTTTTAGTGTTGGCAATTCGTGTCGTAGACCTTATCTATGTGGCCTCTAAGCAGTTAAACATTTAATAACTAGATTAAATAGTTCGGATCTGTTTAAGGTCCGTCTGTCTAAGAGTTCTGTCTGTTTAAGATCTGTTCATGGTTTAAGTTATCATAAAAAAGAGTAAAAACAACCCTGGAAATCGTGCATTACAAATAACACAAGTTAGATCTTATATACTCAATAAACAAAGTCTCGAGCCATAATTAACACCGTTGAATCTCACACTAAAAATAAAGATATGAATTATGAGCGAAATATAATTCATTAATATTGAAATTATCTCTGAATTGAGGGTAAAATATTAGTGTGTGTAAACAACGTGTTTAAAATCGTAGAATTATCGTGAAACTAGTGCGAATACTCTTTCATCTACACAAAATCATCTTTCTAAACAGTTGTGTCTTCTACTTCTATATGAAAGTAGTTAAACTACTATAAGGTAAAATCTTCGATTTTTCGAGTTCTCCTATTCTGGCTTCTATCATAGTTTCATTTGAGATACAGTTTTTAATTATTTTATTACATACATAATAATATAGGGTTCACTCTCATCATTTTTCATTGGCAAATAATTATAGCTAAAAAATTGAACTATAAAAAAAATCTCAACATAGCCCACAATAATAGCATTTAGTGCTTATTCGTCTACTAAATACTGAGTACTTTTCAAAAATACCACACGGTACTAGATTATGAATCGTCCTTACTACATCTCGCCTTTAAAAAAAAAAATTAATAATTACGAATTACATTAAAAGTTCTGAAACCAAAATAAAAATTTATATTTGCTCTGCAGCCATCAAAACAAAAGTTCAAAGTCAAAAGTTCTTCACGAAATTTTGAAATAAATTAACCATGATTTTGTATTTTATGTGTTAAAACATTTCCTGAATCAAAGAGATTAGTTCCAAAGTTTAAAGCGAATCGTACTCTATGTGTACTTATGGTATCAAATTATTGTAAAGTAAAAGTCCAAAATGTCATGTCATGTTACAAGCTAAATAACAATATTTAAAAGTCAACTTTCATGAGTTAAATTAGAAGATGACAGACAGTATTACAGTTCGAAATACGTGGTACGTGATCACTCTGACATATTTTATTAGGAGCGTACCTGGTTTGAATTTATAACTACTATAAGAAGTTACATTTTCTATCAACGTCTTAAGATTAAATAATTTATTCCTTCTTTTCTCTGCGACAATTTCGCATCACGAGAGCCGATACTCAGGTGGGAGTGTAGGAAATTATATAGGGGAGAATGTGTGATCATCCATCATATTCAGTTTGACAGGCACATGTGTTCTCTGAATTGAACAGTTTCTTCCCAAACGGCTGGTAAGATGGAAGAGTTCAAGTTATGAGAGATAGAGTGTAACGACTGCGGAATTATGGTGGATCTTGACTTGAGCGATAAATTTTATACATAAATATTAAACAACTTTACTGCCTTAGGATTTTACTATTTGGTCAAGAGATAATCTGGCAGCATAACAACGCCCGAATACAGCACTAGAAGTAGAATGCCCTGCACTTCTTTTTTTTAAACTGACTACACTGTTAGCCTGAGGGGCTTTAGAACTAGAGCCGATGATAGTTTTTACAGCTTTATCTGGCTTGGGCCTGCTCCTCTAAGCTCCCCGAGTTTTATAGGAACATTGCCACCGCTCTGCTGCGCCGTGCCGGCACCGTGCCGTGAGCAATCTTAAGTTGCTACATATCATACAGTCAGTTGGGAGTCTTCGAATGAGTGATGTTACATTATATAAAAAACGCTTTATAAAAAGTGAATATTATACCCAAATATTGAATTAATTGTTGAAAACTTCCATACAGTTACCACATGGTAATTTAATTTGAAAATATTTGTAGTAATAAGTTATAGACATCAAATAGTTTTCACGAAACAGATGCCTTAGGAAAAATCAAAACTCTTAACGATAAGACATTGTCGCGTTTACTTATTTGTTACAAAAAGGAAATCTAGCTAGACCGCTTGTACTATAACTACGGTAAACAAAAACGAAATAGTAACTACTGTACGGGTTATTTTAATAATGAGTGTTTTGATAAACTCCATTAAAACGTATACAATGATACCGTAAAATGTGTACAAAATATTTATTAAAATTGTCTTACGCCTTATTGAGATTTGTTTATCGTGCTTGGAAGTTTAAGAGTCAAATTAAAAAACAACAAGGTCCGTCCTTAATCAATATCTTCTAGATAAAGACATAGGTGAAAATATAATTGGCTTAAGATGATAAAAAAGAAATACAAAAAGTAAGAATGTTCATTTTAGTATTTAACTTTTCATAACATCAAAGCTAAAGCAGATATCGTTAGAAAACGGGTTGAAAAAGGTGAATTCAGATAATATTTTAAGACCATTATGAACTGGTAAGTAAAACGAATTCGGCATTTCGAAGCCGATATTTAGCTATATCTGCTTAAGGGAGCCAATTCCTCCAGGTTTGGCATGTTACCCATCTTGGGCCACATAATTACTTAATATCAGGTAAGATAAAAGTTCTAAGTACGCTAAAACCCAAATAAAATAGTATTTAGAGTCTAAGGTAAATACTTTCATACTCTTGCAGCACCATACCGCGTTACATTCTTTAACTTGCACCAAACACCATATAACTGCCGCATTTTGTTCGCTCGTAATCTTTCATATACCGTGACGGGATTTGGATTTAGAATATCGACTTTTATCTCCATCCCCATCATGACAATTATTGTAATAATATATATTTATGACATGTTCTGCGTATCCGTCCTGCCTTTATTAATATAGCTACAGAACACTTTCAACAAATCTGAATTTTGTTTGTATATTTTTTTTAATATAAGGGACTCAATTGTACATTCAGACATTTAATTCAGGTATGGTAAGGAGCTGAAAAAGAAGGTGTCTAGGCGGCGGAAACACGCGGCGGGCTAAGGCGCCTGGCGTTTGCATAAAGCTCCCAACGACGGTACTAAGCTCCTTGTATTACTTCTTTGATTGAGGGTACCAGCTTTATTTTAAAATATCAACTTTTTGCGACGTTTGTATCGGTATTATTAGGCCACTATCTACCATCCCTGATTTAATTCTAAACTAGGCATAGCCTGTATTATAGTGGAGTCTGAACAGCTGTTATATCTATTATACGTATGACATTTAATACCTAGACCTACAACTGACAATTATTCTTATCGCACAAAAGCCAGTCATGTGTGGGAATCGAACCCTGGACTCTATAGTAGTATAGTAACAAATTAAAGGGCTCACTACGCCACTTCCTGTTATGCAAGTGGAAAATGGTTTTGCGTTGTTGAATTTGGTAAAACTGTGGTTGGCATCTTCTTATATATTAACCGCTTTAAGTTTTTAATATAAGAAACAATGTATTATGGTAAACCCTTTGAAGCGATATATTTTGTAGGCGTTAGTATAAACTTCGAAACAAGTTTTTATACTAAAATTATTAAGATCAAAAGATTGTTTGTTTGTTTGAACGCATTAATCTCTGGAAATACCTGTGGCACTGAAAATATTATTTATGAATTTTATAGCCTACTTATTGGCGAAGATCTCTATATAACTTCACGCCACGTACCCTAAGAGGTGGAGTAGTAATCATAAATGTCAAGGAATCTTGCAAGCTATAGGCAAGTACGAGAAGTGAGTTTAGGCAGCAGCGCGGTAGAGAGATGGTCGTATAACTTTAGTTTTCACTAATGTAGCTAATATCGTACATTTATGTTATTTGTTGTAATATATTATGATTTATAGTTCAATAAATTATTATTTTTATTATTCAGATTCGATAAATCTACGATCTTCAAGATAAAATATAGTAAGGTCTGCGTTCCAGAACACAATGAAAATACAAGAACTTTTTTACATTTTTTCATTAAATGAGCAATATTTCGAGTTGTGGAGTATCATGAGTGTATATATGTGTGTATGTGAATGTATATATGTGTGTTTTTGTGTGCCACATGGACAATATGACATTTTGAAATTTTTACTTCCAATTCCTGCAGTTGCTACTGTCTATACATATATATATATATAACTCCTCCGAGTTATTTCATTATTAAATGGTGACTCTGTTATATACAGCCAAGTATAATAATTAAAGCAATAATAAGTCGACACGTTCAATTAATTGCCCTGGATTGGAACCCGTTTTGCTTAATGATGTTTTATTAAACATAATACACATCAAACGGTAACCTCAACCGACGGCTTGAGAATTTATTTAATAATAGGGTTGTCAAAAATTAACATAGTGCCTTAATAGTTATGTTGGTATGTTATTTTTTCAGTTAGCAATGATTTTTATTACCTGCGGTATGTAGATACCTAATGTAGCTTCTCAACAAAGACATAATAAAATCGAATAAAGTATAAGTCAAATGTAATATAAAAAGTACAAGAAATACCATATAAACTGAAATATATTATAATTAATTTATACTACAAATAATTTTGTATTTATGTATATAATTACAATATATGTTTAAGATTTTTAAACAATACTTAGACGTGAATGTTAATATATGTTAATCGTAACTAGACAAGGAATAATAATGAATATATACGTATTTATAAACAATTGTAAAACACAATAACAATTCACCTGTCTCGCATGACGAATATGTTAAACCTTTAAGACTCTATGAGAACTTAATAATAAATACATATATTTAAATTTTCGATTGCTGCTTATTATAAAATTAAGTTTAATTGGGTACGTTAGGAAAATATTATTTACGGGTTGATATGAAAGTCTAAAGTAAAAACTTTTTAATTTTTTTATTCAATACTTACAAACTTCACAGCACATTTTAAAAATTGAAAAATAATTAGAACATAATTATAAAGTGCCTGTTAAGAAGTAATACATAAATTAAATTTTATAATTATACCTAACGATAACGATAAGTGTGTATGAATATATTTAAAAATTGTTTTCAATGCAATTAAGCAAACATATCTTTCCGAGAATCTACATTAAAAAAATCTTTTCCGTTACAACCCTAATTGTAATTTCACTGAACACATTAAAAAGGCGTTTAGCGCCACCGTGAGCATTATAATTTGACTGATGTAAGGAATGCGGAACAACGCGTATTCGGAAAGATGCTTATGAAATTAATATTCACTGAAATACAGTGACAAAGTTTCCCAATAAATTTAGAACCAGAGCTCGATAAGGAAGACTCGAAACTGATGTCAAGGGTCAGCAGTCAGAAATCCTAAAGCAGAAACGTTTTTTTAATTATTAATGCTAACTACCAGTATGTACCTATAAGATATATAACACGACTCACAAATGAGAACATCACAACAAGAAATCACAGTTTAATGAATACGTATGAAGTCTCAATAATGTAAAAACCTGATATCCTCAAACTAGTAAATATGTTGTCTGAACTCACTGAACGTCACCTTTAGTATTAAGCTGAATTAACTCAAAAATCATTGTAATTGGGAAATCGTCTTTAAAGTTCTGCAAGTTTAGCGCTGAAAACGTTTACAAATATGAGCACGCTACAGAAATGTAAATGAATTTAAAGTAATGTCAAAAAAATACACTAAAAAATGATATTTATACATCTGTACAATTAATAAAATTGAAGTGTCTGTTTGTAATGTCAAAATAACAGTTTTTTATTAAATGCGTATGAAAGTATACCTATAACAAAAAACAAATTTTTTAAATTTTTGTCTGTCTGTCTGTTTGTTCCTGGTAATCTCCGAAACGGTTGGACCGATTTTGCAGGGACTTTCACTGGTAGATATTTGATTTTATAAGTTACTCTGTAACATAGGCTACTTTTATTTTAGAACAAGAATTAGGGTACCGCACAAAAGAAAACTGGTCATGGTGAACCAATTCGGGTGCTTAAATGTACTAAATTATTCTAGGCATTAAAAAGATCTACAAAAAAGTCAGGAAAAGCATACCTCTACCTTCTAAGCAACAACCCACAATAAGCATTTTTAGCAAGATTCGCGCGGCATTCTGTAGTCCACGGGAGCGAAGCCACGGGCACAGCTAGTTTCAAAATAAAGTCGGTTTAGAGAATCCGTTAACGCGTTAAAGCATCTATACATAGTATAAAATGAAGTCGCTTCCTGCTATCTGTACGCGTCTTATGTACGCTTAGATCTTTTAAACTACGCAACGGATCTTAATTCAGTTTTCATTATAATTTGGATATTTTTTTACGGAAGGTTTATATATACAATTAGAATCAATTAGACTTTGTCAAGTCATCAAAAAATTATTTTCGGGCGCTTACATGGCTTACGCTGGCTAAACATAATGAGATGCATCAAAATAATGTTTTAAAGAATTCTAGTTCTTTAAAAAGCCTAGAGAAGAGCCCGCGATGGCATATGTCTATTTTCTAAGATTCACTCATAGTAACCATTTTTATCTTCAACATATTAATTAAAAATATTACGTTAATTGTAAAGCTATTTTCTCCAATTCAGTATTAAACTTTATCCAGTTAAGTTTATTAGTTAATTTGCGCATTTAATATTGATATTAATATTGCTTTTTACAGTTTTCCATTTAAATGAATACTGTAGAAGATATTACGAATTCAAAATAATTCGCGACCAAAGAAATCCTACGTAAAAAAACATGATAAGTTGCACTACGCAAAATATGTGCACTATTCGTAACTATGAAGTTACATTTTATACCATCACGCACAAGCATTTTATCCTGAAGTGTTAGGCAGAGGTGTACACCCAAAGTTCGCTGGGTATGTTTTAGGTCCCATGTAATAGGAGGTGAGTCTATTGCCGTTATTGGGGTACAAAGTCAAACTCCAAGCTGCTACTGAGAATTTCGTAGAAAAACCCAATAACACTTTGCTCGACATAAGAATTGAACCTAGGACCTGGAGCATAGCAGTCGCGTTTAGAACCACTAGGCTAATGAGGCAGTTATGAACTGTCAATATTAAAGCTATAAACTCTAAATCTAGTAATTTTTTTTGCAAAATATTTGAATTTTAAAATATACAAAGAAAAGCTTTGATACATTTAGGTTTAATTCTAACCCAATTACTAAAAGCGACATTTTCGTATAAAAATGTTCAATAATATATTTTAGAAGATTTAATCAAAAAGAGACGAACGATATTCTAAATCTCTCTTTTTTCCTCCGAATGCAGCGCTTGTTGGACTGTACATACATAGGTACATAAATCACGACTGTTTCCCAATGGTGTAGGCAGAGACCACACCGTTCCACTTGCTACGATCTTGGCATACATCTTTCACTTCTTCAACATTCATCAGCCTTTTCATGTATGCTCATCGGTTTAGAGTACCGCTCGTCTTATAAATCTGTCTACTCATTCTTCTTTCATTAATCCTCGCTACATGCCCAAACCATCTAAGCATCCCTTTTCTCATTTCGTGTGACTATATCTTCGTTCATACTACAATACTCTCTTATTATGTTATTACTTATCCTGTCACTCAATTTCACTCATGCTTCTCAGCCACACCCAGTTTTCACTTTCGTGAGTGTTGGAACTAACACTACTCTATGTTATATATGCTATGTTCTCTATGTTGTGGTTGTTCATAAGGTGTGCAACGCTCTATTCACCATGTTGCCAACATTTACTTTCCTTTCTTTATCACTTCTACCTGCACAGCAAATCTCCAAAAATCTTTTACTTGAGTTAGATCAGTTTATAATTAAAGATGTGATATATTGCACGGCCCATTACAAAATCAAATCAAAACTTCTTTGTTTTGTATTATGTTCCATCATTGAATACACTAAAAAAATCAATTTACAAATAAATCTTCATTTGCTCACATTAAAATTTATCAACGAATTCTAAGGACCCTAAAATTTCCGTAACGCGTAAGCACTTAAGGACTCGACACATCCATTCGCGTCACGTACGACCGATTTTCAAGTGTCGCACAAAGTCTGCGCGAATTCTCGCATCAACCGGATTTCTTAACAACATATGCTTTTTTAGCCTCCGCGAAAATCCCTTACTGTTGGTGAAATTATTTACTTGTTTAATATAGCCGTTCAGTGATTCAAGTCACGTCGGGCACTCCGCCCCCAACGCGACGTAGCGCGTAGGTGCGCGACGAGTTATGTTTGTATACTGTGGAAGTGCCGCATAATCTTTTCTTTTTCTTTATTCAGTTAATACCTACAATTAAAGGAGACAACGTGGGCTTAATATTTGTAATACTATTTATGATCCACGGATCACGACTGAATTTCAGTAAACAAAAATAATATTCTGTGTTATTTTTTTACGTTAATTATTTTATACGAAATGTTTAACCAAAGAGAGAATGTGTATATAAGTTCTAAATAATTTCATAATAATAAAAATACAATACTTACACATTTTAAATCTGTTCCAAAAAGTTTAGAATTAAAATTACATATATATCTTTAATATTAATTACGTTCTACGAAAACTTTAGCCAAAGAGAGTCAATAATATATTTATTAGTTATAAATAACAATTTTATTAATTAATAAAAAAACAATAATAAATTTAAAATCCATTTTAAAAAGTTTAAAATTAAAATTTTATATCTTCAATATTAATTACGTTATACGAAAAGTTTAGCCAAAGAGAGATAATATAATATATTTCTAACTTCTAAATAACAACTTCATGAAAAAAAAACAATAATAAACTTATAATCCATTCCAAAAACTTTAGAATTCAAATTTAAATAAACTGCTTTGTTTAAAGGATTTATGACTATATAGTTTTTAAACAAAAATATAATGTCGGTGAAACTGAATTTCCAAAGAGGTTTTGCAACTTTGTCCATTAGAGAATTTCGAAAACGAATTTACGTACCTAATTTGCCCAAAGTCCAATTTAGATGAAACTTTTATAGTAAACACTGAACTTTGCATTTACAAACTTTTTTGTCTAATTTGTTTATGGACTTTCTATCGGCGTCATTAGCCTCTGATGAAATTGTTACATTTTATACTTTTCTTGACTTATATTTTGACTAAATATGCCCCACGGTTTCACCCGTATTTAATTTATTCGACCAACTTCTCCACCGCACCGCCTCCTACGTGTAGCCTAGCGTTGTTCTCTCTTCCCATACTTGCCTACAGCTTGCCAAATTACAAGTAAATAATGCTTACAACTCTGCTACTTAAGGTCGTAGCATGAAGTATATAAACCATATACATATAAACCAAATACCACTAATTATCGATTGGTTCTTGACTTAAACTATTCTACTTGAACGATATTGCAAAAAGGATATACCGTATATCATATGCGTGATTGAGTCCGCTACCATCTCTAAATTCACCATTAAAGTGATTTCATATTACACTCTGTGTACAATTAGCGCGTTATTCAAGGGCATCGTTTATTTTTTCAATATTTCTTCATGATATATAAGAATCTGCTTTTCATTCAATTACATATAGCTGTGCCCGCGGTTGCGCTTGCGTTGACTACAGAATGTCATTGAATTGGGCACACGCGCGAATCGTGCTACATCCGCTCCCGATAATTTTAAATACAAAAATGCTTATTATGGAAGATCCTTAGGATACTCTCGCTGAGTGTTTTATATGTCTTTTTAAGTTTTACAATTATACAGTACATCTTTTATGGTTTACACAGCGTTAGCCTTAAAAGCACTCGCACTGATTCGCCATTACCAGTTTATTCTGTTCGCGCGGAACCCTAAATATGTTTCTAAAATAAACGTTGCCTAAATTACACCTTATAACAACAGCTATCTGCCAGTGAAAGTCCCGTCAAAATCGGTCAAACCGCTTCGGAGATTACCCGAAACAAACAGAGAGATAAAGATCCAAAAAATTGTTTTTTTTAATTAGAAGTACTTATCGTATATACTTTTATATGCATTAGGTAAAAAGCTGTTATATTGACATTAGAAACAAATACTTCAATTTAATTTATTTGTACAGATAACAATTTCATATAATCTACTTACTAGTTAACATTAAAATGGTTCAATAAACTAACATAACTATACTTAGTATTATCGGAACTTACGAACTTTGTCTTAATAAAGGATATAAATTATAATAATAAGGATATAATTATATATTTTAAGGATATTTACGCAGCATTAATTAGTTGCGAATATAATTACGCATTTACCTAAGTTATTAATAAAATTGTTTATTGTCATAAACATATATAATTTATTTACAAATGGTTATTTATTTACCTCCGACACAAATGGAGGGGTGTTATAATTTTAACGCGTGTATCTGAATATCTGATTGTTTGTCTGTGCCATCATAGCTCAAAAACGGCTGAAACGATTTTGATCTATTTCTTTTTTTAAAGGGTGATTTAACCGAGAGTGTTCTTAGCTATGATACGAGAAAATCTATTCAGCCGTTTGAAGATTATCAGCTCTTTTATAGCTTATAAATAGACGTGAGCAACATCCACAGGTCTGATTGAGTTGAGAATTGGTATTCTGTTAAATAAATAAATATAAGGACACAATTTCACACAAGGCCATTAAATTCCAAACTAAGCAAAGCTTGTAATATGGTAACTGAACAGCTGATATACATACATATATAGATATTTAACACCCAGACACACTCAACTGATATTTATGCTCATCACACAAAGTCAGTCATGGGTGTGGATCGAACCCGCGACCTCTCGGCTCAATAGTAGCGTTTACTACCACTGCGCCACGAGGCAGAGGCCACTTCAATGATATTAAAAAAAAACCTAAACGTGATGCTGCAGCATCATTTGGAATCCGTAGGATACCTCATTCCTCACCAACTATGTGACGGTTATTACTTAATGGTTTCAAATGTATAGTGTTGAAAATCAAATAAGTAAGTAGTGATAGTTATCTGTATGTTATGTATTTGTGAGAAAACAAGAACGCTTGAAAATTTAGTACCGCCATGCCAGTAAGTGTGACAACCGAGAACTCTAAGAATAGTTATATTTGTTTGTTTGTTTTACATTTCTATATATATTGAACCTGTAACTTTCCTTAAGAACAGAACTTTATCGATTATAGGGACAGTATTAATAATAATAAGTTTTTTATCCAGATAATACATCCATGTTAATATTACACAAAGCTCGAAATTCGACCAGCGACTTTTTGATCATAGACTATTTTCTGTTTGACATTTGCACCCTAAAGAAAGAGTATTATCTACATCACTTGCTGTCACATTTCATTGAGTGACAATGTCAATATTTTGGGGGTCTAAGTTCAATGGCAATGATCGGGTAAGGATTCGCAGTATTTGTTTATTTTATTTAATATATTATATTATAGATGAATTTTAGCTTTCTGCACTCCTTCTCCATATAAACTTTAACCATGCCAAATCTCACAGTCTTCTGTGCATGCAATACGCTTAAAAAGAGGTAGAAAGCTTTTGCTTCACATATTAATATATAGATGGTAAGAATGTACTACTAATTTAGTACACCTTAAAATTAACATGTTATTTCGTTAATTTACTCCCGCAACATGGACGCGAACCCAATGCTGCAATAGCGGGCAGTTGACTCTGTTTGCGATCATCTGCAGAATGCTGTTGGTACTGGCCCTCGAACGGGTCATCAGAGATGCAATTGGTTTGCGCACAATTGCATGAAAGCCATTTGTGATGCAGTACAGTGCCGCGCCAGCCCTAACAGCACCCCGAAGGCGTCATTAAATTGTGCTCTTAAAGTATTTATATCCTTCCGCGAATAGTTAACCAACAGGCTGCATGTATACAGCGTCTGGCAGTGAGCTTTAAAGAGATAAATTTTTACTGGCCTAGAACATCGTGCAAACCTGCGAGCCAACATATTGCTTCGGGCACCCATCGCTCTACTTTCTCGTTCGATATAAATATTGTCAGATAAGCGTGCGGTAACCCAATTCATCCACAACAGGGATTGTAAATTTAAATTAATATAATATGCTGTAGAATTATACTCAATATCTCGTGATCGTCTAAAAAACATGATCTAATAGGATCATGTCCACTTTGGTTTATACGCGAATTTTTTATACAAGTATTTCAATCATTCATTCCTAAAGTGACGATACAATAAAAACACTCGTAAAAATGACGATAGCCTAAATCAAAGTACACTGAAGGTTTTATCACTATCCGGCTGCAGTAAAAATGAATGACGGTTTTAAATCGTGTTGCCAATTAAAAAACATAAGAGAAATTTAAGAATTTTTACCCAATAATGACTAATACAAAATTACATTTTCCTTTATAATCTATATATGCGGACAAAACTTATCGTTCCAAAAATATAAAAATGACACAATAAAAAAAAATCTACATAATCATCATAATAATATGTCAATAAAAAAATAATTGAAGTGTCTGTTTGTAATGTCAAATTGCATACGTAGGTATGCATTTAATAAAAAGCTGTAATTTTGACAACACAAACACACACTTCAATTTTATTTATTTGTATGGAGACATAGTATACTATTAGTTATTTAATTTTTTAATGGATACTCCAACAACATTACACATTGTCAAATAATAATAATATTGTAAAAAAATTAAATATATTAATTCTCAACCACTGTTGACACAATTTAGTAGACGGGATGCTTAATTGATTAAGCTAGTCTTATATATATATAGATCTTTATTATCTTTTTGGGCCCGACGGGAGTTTGAATCTGAATTAACCAGTCATTGTAACAATGGATATTGGACAAACGACTACAACCCACACGTGAAATAAAATTTAGAACAGTCTCAACCAAAGTTTGATTGATTTTTAGTTTTTGTAAAAATTAAGAACAACAGCGATCTACGAGATGCTTACGTTAAATAGTGAAGAAATACGGGCTGATAATGATGGTGACATGATGATTGACGGGCTTTGATTATTAAAAAAATAACAAAATGTTTAATGATCCTATAGAAGATCGCAGCCAACTAGCCCTGTGCTACATATGTCCATGGTGAGTAATTTTCGGAGCACCTTGGGAATTGGGGGTTCAAGGTCGGTAACGCGGTAACGTGCTTGTTTCACACTTTAGTTGTATAAAAAGTTTGCAGAAACATTACCTGAAGTTTTAACAACATTAAAAAACCATTCAAGTGCGAATTGGACTCGCGCACCGAGGGTTCCGTAATCATACAACTATATTCACCAAAATAATTAGATAACATTACTGAAGAAAGCACCGAATAATTCTAACGAAAATATAAACTATATTGAAGGTCAAATTTAACTTTGACGTTGAAAAACTGTTCTCCCAATTCAACGATACATGGCGCAGTTAGTTTACCAACTGCAAATAAGTTTGTGATCGCATTTTTTTTGTATAATTATAAATTTACGGTTTTCGGATGTTTTTCTTTACTTGTTCTATAATACATTGTTTCTTGCCAAATTTCATGATTCCATGTCAACTGGAATTACCCTATAGGAGTTTATCCCTTTTTTGAGTGTTAAAATATGCTGCATAAAGGGCCGTATCTTTTGATTGTGTTAACTTAGAAGTTTGACTTTCTGACAGCTCCAAGGGATTGCAGGCTTGAGTATTTGATATTATTTGCAAGTTGATACCTCAACGCACTCCTGAGAAAAAAGGCCTTAACAGACAGACGGACAACGAAGTGATCCTATAAGGGTTCCTTCTTTCCTTTTGAGGTAGGAAACCCTAAAAAATAAAACACATTCATTTAAATCAACTTCATTTAACATAATGAACGATATAATAAAAAATCAAAGTCAAAATTGTTATTATATATTATGCATTATACAACACATTCTCATACGTTGTCAAACCTCGGTAAAATTAATTTGTCATTTTTAGTTACTAAAGAGAAATACAGTAACGAATTTAGGCTGCCAATCAAGTGAGCTGGCAATTCCATCAGCAAAAGCGAAATTTGCCCGCAAAAAAATAAACTTCAACACAGATGTAACACAGGGAGCGGCGCGGCGGGAATTGCATGATAAATACTTTACATACTAACCATTATAGGGGTTGGTGGAGCACGTCGCCGTAACGTCTTGTTTTTTAATAGTAACACGGTAAAGTGACAGGAATGTGCGTACATTGCCACTAGGTAATGGTAACGGTAATTTCTATTAGGTAATGGTATTAAAATAATGTTGACCACTGAGAAATCAGCAATCTATAGCCGGTCGACGCTTTCATACCTGCTAGCGCCATCTGGATATACACTGGGTGATCACGAAACGCTACAAACTAAAAGAGAGTCCCTGTGATACACAGTCGAGTAAAGATCCCTAACATCCCGCTTGATTACTCGATATAAACCGGCTGATCCTGGAACACGACGACAGTATTACTGGCGTTACACCTGGTGTATTGTGGGCGTGATCCCTTCGGACATAATTATCATAACCTGGTAGAATACTTCATGTTACATAAGCAAAAAATATTTATTTCACGTATAAAATTGATTTTGATAAATTAACTTAAAATTTTTATTTATATTAATTACTTTTACCTTCAATTCAATAAGGGAAATCATAGGCAAAGTTAAGTTATATTATTCGTTCCTTTAATATTATAATATAAATAGCAGTATATATACCAAATAAAATTAGGAAAAAATAGAAAAATATTGTATTTTATATTTCACTTGTATTAGTAACGTTTATTATCACAGAGGAATTCTACACATTCACTAACTCCAAAGATACCGACATATAACACAGCTTTTCAAGTCGAGATATCAAATAAAATCAAGTTCTCAAGTACTCACATCAAGTTTATTGATAATATCGTTATTCATTTTTCATTATAATGATATTTTTAATAACAATAGTATTAATATAATTAATACAGTGACTGTCTTGTAAATCTATCTTATTATACTATTGCAAGCGACTGAAAATACCAACTTCGGAATACCTGTTCGAGAACAAATTGGCTCAGACCACGGAGTTAATTATAATACCCTGGGTATGACCGGAAAATAGGGTTACCAAATTAAATTTTCACAAAATTCAGTATATTTTACAATATCACACAAGTTCTTTTGTTACTGGTATGTAAATAAAAAAGTGGCATAACTAAAAATGTCTACAATTGTTTTATTTTTATTTAAGATAAATAGAAACTTTAATACTTTTTAACATGGAAATTTTTTGTAATTTTGTTGCTATACTTATTGGGAGACCCATGGACTCTCTTTCATATAAAACTATGGTGAAGATTTTACTTATTTACTTTATATTCGTTTTAATACGACAGTCCTTTATTAGTATTATAAAAGTAATGTCGACATGCAAAAATATCCATATATAAATAATATACTGGTATTTCACATATAATGACTAAAGAAGACTACTAATGATCACTTTAGTATATTAGGAATTTTTTTTAAATAATTATAATAAATATTACTTATGATTATTACCACAGAATACTAATTATTACTTTCTTACTGATTATTACTTGTTAATTACTTATTTATCTACTTATTATTTGTGAATTTTAGAAAAGCTAAACATAAAATTATTTAAATATAAACAAAATTCATTAACACTAATTGTAGAAATCAGTCGAAAAAATCAATATTCAAATGGAAGTATTTGAAAGGTATTGAACTATTTAGGTAATTTGGAATTTAATAAAGATAGAATTTACCTATACAGTTTATTATTCTCCTACTAAGTTGAAGGACGTATAACGTAACTGCCAGAGTCTGGCAGCATCCTGAATACCTTGCCAGACATAAATTGGCTGTCGACTTTAATTACAGCACTCGAGATGACCGGGGACGTGGGTTAACTTACAAAGGCTTCGGAATACACGTGTCAGCTTTAGGAATTGGATTTAGAGATTAAGGTAGACTAGAATTAACATAAATCGTTATTTCTTAAGGCTAATTGAGTTGAGTTCATAATTTAATTTTTCGTTTAATTGGTATTTTATAAACAAAACTAGCAACCCGTCCCGGCTTCGCACTGGTAGCAGATCATATATACCTACATTTAAAAGGAATAATTCCGTAATACATATGATCCGTAACTCTATTATTCGTTTACATGGCATACGTCAGTATAGCTCCAAGTCGGCATGATTTTTTCCGACATCTTCAATAATCACAGTCATATTTCAGTCAATTTACACATATATTTAATAAATCATATACCTAAACCTTCCTCATGAACCACTCCGTCCATTTATGAGAGCGGATTATCGCGTTCAGACAGACGGACAGACGCGGCGAGGGAATTTGTTTTACAATATAGTATGATGTAATAATAATTATATCTGCTTGTAAATTTTGTCTAAGGTGGAGAAATGCATAGAAGTAAATATTAATGAACATAAAATTAAATATAAAAATTTTTATCTATTAAAAAATGTGCGTATCAGGTCTCTTTAAAACAGTTGTCTTGGTACATAATCAATGGGCAAAGTTATTTTATAAATATATTGAGAATAAAAATATTTTTTATAAAACTATGGTGAGAAACGAGCGGACGTATCACCATTGATATCACTAGCACGTTACCGATGTTGAACCTCTCTCACCCAAGGATATCTAGAAACCATGCTCATCGCAGGAACACAACACAAAGTTATTCGGCTGAGATAGTCTGTAGGATGGTAGTATTCCACCAGCCGGGCTGCCTCAAATAGAGAGAAAGCCCCCGAAGAAACTTATCTATATCCTACCTCTTTGAATCAATTACTTCTAAAGTTTAAATAACGTCCACTGAGAAATATGCTGTTTTATTAATTGAGACGGATTCAATTATTATAATTACGTAGTGAAGCAAAGAAATATTTGTTTTGTAAAGACTATTTTAAAGTAGATAATATGAACCATGGTCTGAGGATGTAATGTTAAGTATTTATTATGCAATTTAATTGTTAGCGCAGATGTGGTTCGCATTGTTCGAGCTAATTGACTAATACATAATAGCGCGAAAATAATCTTTAACTATAGACTTACCTAAGTCGTGGTGATTGAATAGTTTTTATATCGCATATAATTCGCATACATATACTAATTTCAATTGGTAACATTATCGGCAACGCTTGGGAAATGATCTTGTAGTAACTACTGATAAGGGGAAAAATATAGAACTGGTGATTGCACGGCGTTTGAACTACCTCATTAGCCTATTGGTCGTAGCGCGATTGCTATGCTCAAAGTCCTGGGTTCGATTCCCAGGTCGAGCACAGTGTTATTGAGTTTTTCTATTAAATTCTCAGTACAGCTCGAAGTATGGCTTTATACCCGATCAATGGCAATAGGCTCGACCCCTATTACATGATACCTAAAAACATACCCGGCGAACTGTGGGTGCACATTAATAAATCTCTGCCTAACCCTTTGGAGATGCAGCATAATAATTAAGCCTGATTTTTTCCTTAGAAAGAGGCCTAACTGGACTGTGATACTTATACGCTGTTATTATTATTGTTATTATCGACTTTGGTCAATCTTTCCACAATCATACTTGACCCTAGATTCTCAATAGTCAATTCTATAGTCATTTTGTTTATTTTGAGTACAAGTAGTGAAGAACTTGCGTAAATAAAATCCGGTATTGATTTTAAAACATAATTGCGTCTTGTTCAAAGTTGCTGACATAATCCATTGGACGATGAATCCCGTAATCCCCTGAAATTTAATTCGAATTAGCGTTGTGCCGTTTCCTACTCGCCCCTGTCTTGCATTTAAGACCTTAAGCTTTTGGAGAAATGATACAATTAAATCGTGTTTAATTCGATTTATTAACATCGATCCTTCTCCTTTTTCTTCTTCTTTAATGTCGACGAGTTTTTGTGGTAGCTTCATATTCATGCAAAACCTTTCACCAATTCGGAACACATAAGACATTGGTTCTAAGAATAATGTAAAAAAGCTATAAATAATCCACTACGTCTCTGAACTAACGTAACTGAACTAACAAATACATTATAAAGTTGTATTCATATTACGATTTCAAAGTTTACTATATTACTAAGTTGTTCCTTTTTGGATTACTTAACTTTAAACAAAATCAAATAACACACATTGAGAACTTCCTCATTAGCCTAGTGGTCGTAAGCGCGACTGCTATGCTCGAGGTCCTAGGTTTGATTCCCAGGCCGAGCAAAGTGTTATTGGGGTTTTCTATTAAATTCTCAGTGGCAGCCTGGAGTTTGGTTTTGTGCCCGATTAATGGCAACAGATTCACCCCCTATTACATGGGACCTAAAGCATACCCGGCGAACTGTGGGTGTACATTATTACACCTCTGCCTAACCCTTCGGGGATACAGGCGCGATGGTATGTTAGGTTATTGATAAATCAGCTGAAATAATCACAAAGAGTTGAAGCGAAAGAGAAAGAAACAACATATATTATGCTTAGTTACATTATATGTTTATTAGTGGGGTAGTAGAGTAAAGCGATTATTGGTCACATAATAATTCCACGTAAGTTCGAATCGCCATAAGTTAAAATTATTAATTTTTATAAAACGGTAAAGTGAAAGTGCCATTGCTGGTGGTAAGCATAGTACAATACATAAAACTTGGCGATTACCGAAATATCAACAATTCACCGCCAGTTGGCACTGTCACGTCAGGAAATGCACCAGATATTTTTTTCTAAACTCGATGCATATAAACGAATCACTTTGATGGAGTTTTCACCATATGATCCACCCTTACTGAATGAAAATACCGTGTTGCCAAATTCGTTTCATTTCAGTTCAAAAATATTCAATTATAACCGTAAAAGTACACTCGCACTGGAAATCAAGCGGCTTTTGTGAAGTTCAATCTCGTTATAAACTGTGTATTCCTTTTACTTAACAAAGTGCAAACAAGGGCAAATGAGAGTATAGAGTTTCTCAAACAAACTACTGTCAATAACAAGTATCTCAATTTATTTTAATGACAAAAAACTTTATTAAAAATGTCTGTGTTTGTGAGACTTATTTGTGATTTTAATTTCAGTGTTATAGATATTTATTAATTCGGAGTATTTAACACGTTTAGCTGCTATCTCGAACTCTATAGTAAATAAGCATTACACACATGGAAAAAATATTTATATAGACACTGAAAGACAATAAATAAAAATATTAATACCACAAATTGACACCTACCTACTAAATAATACCGAAGTCCTGAACAGGGTGCGACGGTTTTCAGACTCGTTCAACTGTATCTTCTTTATAAAGCACAAGTTCGGCCGTGTATGGAATAGTGCTCGCATCTCTACGATGGATCCGTAAAATACTTCCTTGATGTTTTGAACAGATTGCAAAGACGGGCATTTCGCATTGTTAATAGTGCAGACGTTACCAAAATATCGAGCCGCATCAGCTGCACAGGAACATTGTCTCCCTGAGCGTATCATATCGTCTGTACCATGGTGATTATTCTAAAGAGCTACTCAATCTAATTCCCTCCTCTCCTTTCCACAACAGAATCACACGCGCTGGGCTTTGGAGTCGCATTTTTACGGTAACCTCGATCTCGGCACGCACTAAAAAGTTATCTACGTCTTATAATAGTCATACCGTGAAACTGCGACTAATGTGTCCTTTTTTATGATAAAAAGGGGGTAAACGGGCAGGTGGCGCACCTGATGGAAAGTGATCACCGCCGCCCACAAACATCCGCAACACCAGAGGGCTCGCAAATGCGTTGCCAGCCTTTTAGGGAAGAATAAGCGCTCTTCTTGAAGGTCACCAAGTCATAACGGCTCGGAAAGACCCTAGGCGACAGCTGGTTCCACAGAGTAGTTGTGCGAGGCAGAAAGTTCAATGCAAGTGCAATATCAGTTTTATTAAGCGTAACGTGAAGGGTTATTTATGCAGACTGTCATGACAGTAGCGACCGCTGATGAATTGCTATCTCTCAGTGGTCGCCGTTGGGTTTGGATTGTACTGTACTTACCATCAGGGGCAGTACCGTCCGCCAATTTGCCGAGTTACTATAAAAAATGTGCACTGGGCCACCAGTTCATATGTTTAGAGCAATAACGCAAATGGTATTTGTTGCTTAAATATTTTTGAATGCATTGCACTAGCATTTTGTGTTCAGATTTCTAAAATTTTTATTTTTAAATATAAATAAATTAACTTTGTTAAATAAAATCCTTGAAAAGAAATTCATGAACATTATAATTATCAACATTCCAGTGACCGAGAAAAACTTTAATTTCTATTTTTATAGCAAATTTATCGTCGTTTAAGCAGAACTGAACTGCAGTATGATGGCGCGGAACGTCGCGACTGAATATTATTTTTATGGAACTGTATGAGACCTTTAGCATATCTCCGCCGCGAAACCGCTACATGTTATACAAAGCGAAACAATCACTGCACTAAGTCGCAAATCGAGTAACAGCACATCACGCGAGTGCAGTTGTGTATTGCCACTAGAAGAAAAATTACATTAAAACATATATTTTAGAAAGAGCTGATTAAAAAAATTTGTCTGTTTCTGACATCTCGGATATTCGCCAATGAAATTAACATCCATTTTAACGAATGAATACTAGTTTTGCTTTTAGATTTTGATTTCGATAGAGTTTTTGGAAACAGACACGAAACTATAAAAGAGGACGAACAGAACGCGAAGATGGGACCTGCGTCACACTAATATCATAGAATTTCTATGAGAAAGAAATAGATTCAAAATTAAATCTCTGCATTAGAACAGGCAGTTGTTTCGCATTCCGTACAACGGACAAGATATGGCGTAATTACAGCGGTTTCGCCACTACAGTTTCGCGGCGGAGGTGTCCTAAAAGCCTGAGACATACCGTACCTTTACTCTTTTTGTGTAACGTATATGTAGGTAGATATATTTAAAAATACACAGGTACTTTTATAAAACTATATAATTTAAAGTTTTGTCTAAATTCTTGTAGTTTTTCAATTTATTATACAACTGATCTGGTAAACAAGCTTAAGGCGATCTTATCGTAAACGGCTACCGTAGCATATGGACGCTAGTGATACCAATGGTAATACGTTGCCAACTTTGAAATCCCCTCCCTCAAGGAACTCCGAAAATCTTACACACCAAAGGAATACAACAAAATGTTATTTGGCTGCGATCTATTTCTCTGTGACCTCTAATTATCTTTAGCCTTTAAGCCTGTGAATTTTTTTATAACGACTTTAAAAAGACTATGTGATCAATAACTGCAGTAATATATTGTTGTATATTGCAAAGTACAAAATGAAAATATTCTCACATCAACTGATCAGAGGGAGTCTTTAAAATTATCTTATAATTAATACCCTCACGCATTTGAAGAGCGCCCTTTAATAAAACAATATACTGTATAATTACAAGGTACATTTATTACTTTAATTATATGTCAACTGTATAACAGTGAATTTTATCAAGCAGTAACTCCATTTGAAAACGATCCCGTTGAGGCGATAATGTATCAATGACTGCGTGTTTAAAAGTTGCTTCGACGAACCCTACAACGTGGGGTTTCGGTGAAAGTAGAAACATCGTGATGAAAACACTGCATGGTGATAGAGCATTTTCTAATAACCGCCTGGCTAGCTAACACCCTCAATTAGCATCAGACTAAATAAAAGTTGACTCTATCTTTACTATCTTTATCGGTTTATAGTAGTCTAACTAATAAGCTATTTGATCTGTATTTAAGGTATTCTACTTATAGAATAAATATAATCCCATCTAGATTTAGTAGAACAGATAAAAGTTTTTAGGTAATTAATTGTGTTAGGTTTCACAATAACTTTCTTATTACAAATTTGCCGTACATTAAGTTGAAGACATACGTAAAGCAAATTCTATTGTCAAAAGGTTATTAGTTATAGGGTGGACCATTACGCAATTGATAGTGATCTCTGGAAATGACTTCCTTTATGTACATTCACAAAAAATGTAAATAAAATACTTATAAAGTTAAAAATATATATTTAATAAATAGATTGTTTTTCTTAACGTTTCTTCTCGATGTCTGGGATGTTTTCCGAACCGGTAGTTAATGTTTTACAATCATTAGTACGTTCTTAGGGTCTAAACAGAATAAAGATTTTTTATGGCTTCGGCAAAAATCCTGAAAAAAAAAGATTATCAACGGCCACATTTTTCGTCATTGTATTCTAGCTGCAAAATGAAAATACATTATTACTCATGAATTGGCACAAGAGACGTTTTTCTTAATACGCCTTTATTATGTTTGCGATCCTTTTTGAGAATACTTTTAAATAGGCATAGGCATAATATTTGGCATAGTGACAACATAATATCTGGTGAAGTGCATGCCTGCTTGCTTGTTAATATTAATTAAAAAAAAAAACAATTACATTTTTTACACACTCCCTGCACCTGAACTGTGTCTCCGTCGTGATACCTTAATGTTGAGAGGAAATTGGACATGTTTGATAGATATCGCTCGGTGAATCTTTGAAATTTTAATGAACTTTGTTCAATTTTATATATTCCGAAGTCATGTCATTTCGGAAAACTTAAGATCATATAAGTGACAAAACCATAATATATTTTGTTAATTAATTGTAAGATGAAATCGAAAATTTTAAAATGTAAGATAATATACTTATAGGTAAGTCTATTTTCACGGATTACGGAATCTCGAGCTGATTAGCTTAAAAGAAACAGAATTAATAAAAATATAATATAATTATAATAATAAATAATAATTAAATGATTAATTGCCAACACTGTAGACGTGTTAAACAATATTTAAGCTTTTTTATCTTATGTTTTAGCATTTGGTCACAATCTCACCGTTATGATGTGGACCAAGATGGCAATACGCTAAGCCTAGTGGGAGGTACTGGCTCTCAAGCGCAGCTACTAGACCACACCTGTAGGTGCTTGACGACACATTTTCAACTTTAGGGTGGTAACTAGCCATGCAGGTATTATAAAAATGCCTTACTACCATACTAACATATGTGATAAATGTTTACACAATTTTATAATGAGACAAACGTGTTCCTTCCTTCCAAGATACAGGATGGGCCAGAAAGATTTGCGAATTAAAAAAAAAAAATAATAAAAAAAAAAAACATACTCATACACATCTTTATTGCAATTAAAATAGACATCTGGGAATCTATTTCTTAAAAATTACATCTGTGCGGGTTATCAAGTGACCAGACGATAGCTCTGGTCTATACTACGGACTATTGATTCCGTGGTTTCCGCACTTTGAAAACTATTACTGGATTGCCGATTAAAAATACGTCGATGACTATAAATTCAACTTTTATTGATCACTATTTACAATATTCACTTGTTACTATCTACTTGCTGGCAATGTCTTTATCACTATTTATTTTCTTGCTGACTTCTTGAGAACGGATGCACTTGTCGCTATGTTGTTTCTTGCCGACTTCTTGAGAATGACTGAATTGGTACCTTATTTTTTTTTCTGACTTCACTGTTAGCCTTAGGGGTCCTATCCTAAAACAGAGCCGCTGCGGCTTTTACAGCTTCACCGGACTTGGGGGCGAGCGCTTAGGGCACTCAGACGCGAAAGTTTGTGACGACCCGCACGAGGGTGCCAGAGTGGCCGAACCTCGGCACGGGCGGTTTCGCGAATGCGAAAAAGTCGCGATCTAACTAATTCCCTAATCCTATGAGAATTCGAGCTAACTAATATATACTCATATGCACGTTCCCCTCCTCCTGGGAGGAAGGAGTGGACCATGCGTATGTGTATTTCATAATCGGAATGGTTTTTCTACACTAACTAGCGCATTAGTCTAACTAGCGCAAAAAAAAGAAAAAAAAAAGGTCCCTTACAGAACCTATGTACCTGTGTGGTGTGCACGTGTGTGTGTTCATACGTGTGTAATGTTGTGTGTGGGTAACTAAGTGTTGCACGTATAGTGTCACTTTGTATCGCGCGGGCGGCTGCCTGACCCAAGGGTTTCACACCGAGGAACGGACCTAGGCTTGGGTTGCCGCTAGAGAGGGTGGACGTGACGGGTGTGCGGGAGCGAAGTTGACCGCTCGTCCTCTGCGGAGAGAACGGTGGTTACGCGGGCGTGGGCGGTGGCACGCTCTGTTCGGAGAGACGGTGGCGGCGTAGAACGCGTTAGCTTTTTCGGTTTGGTCGGGCGGTCAGTGAATATATTACGCGGCCGGCGTTTTCTCCGGCAGGCGTTGGGGTCGGGAACATACGAAGCTGCCGCTTTTATTAAGGGATTCGCGTGGTTCGACGCGGTGTCGAAATAGGAGCGAGAAAGGTGTTTGGCATATGCGTGTATCGAAGGAAGGTCCATATCTCTATGGAGATCCTCCATACGAACAAACCAGGGGGCACCGGTAAGGCGGTGAAGAAACTTATTCTGGATGGCTTGTAAGCGTTCCCAGTTATATCTTGACATATGTGCGAACGCAACGCAGCTATATGTCATGATCGGTCGGATACACATCTTGTAGAGCGTAAGCTTGTGTCTCGTGGACATTTTGCTTGCAGCACATAACAGGGGATGCAATCGGGCGAGGGTCCAGGAGGCCCTTTTCCTAACCAGATTGATGTGGCGTATAAAGGAGAGTCTACTATCTAGGGTTACACCTAGATATTTGGTCGTCTTTTCCCAGGGGATCGGATTACCGAAGAGTTCAAGGGGATTGTCCTTGAGTTTTTGCGGTATCTGTGTGGCGGTTTGGTCGAAGAGCACCGCTGCGCTCTTCGTGGGGTTTATGGCTATTCGCCAGTCGTTAAACCACTTCCCGAGAGTGGTCACGGCTCTTTGGATTCTACATTTGAGATTTCTCGTTTGCCTTTGAGAGGAGTATATGACTGTATCGTCAGCGTATAGGCCTACTTCAACTTTCTCTTGAAGTTTTGGTAGGTCACTGACGTACAGATTGAAGAGGCTAGGTGCCAGGATGGAACCTTGGGGGACGCCTGAGCGTATGGGATGGGGTGTGGATAGTTCACCTTCCACTCTGTAGCGAAAGGTGCGGTCTTTGAGGTAGTCGCGGATGATTTTAACTAATCTATCGGGGACTTCGCGGGAGTACAGCTTGTAGACTAATCCTTCGTGCCAGACCTTATCAAAGGCCTTGGCTACGTCGAAAAAGACTGCCAGTGTGCGACGGGGTATAGATAACTCGGAAAAGTTAAACAAAATGTGCTCCGTGAGGCGGTGCACTTGATGAGTGCAAGAATGTCTAGCACGAAAACCGAATTGCTCAGGCGGGTAGAGGTTTTTCTCCTCTATTACGGATTTGAGACGGTTCAGAAGGATGCGCTCATAGATTTTACCTAGGGTATTTAGGAGACTGATAGGGCGGTAGCTGTCGGGAAGCGACGTGCTCTTGCCGGGCTTGTGAATACCTATGACAATGGCCGTTTTCCAGACGGCTGGAAAATGGCAGTTGGCTATGGCTACATTGAATATGCAGACCAATAGAGCTATGAGGTGATCGGTAAGAAGTTTGAGTACTTCGTTCCTGATACCGTCGAGACCTGGTGACTTTCTAAGCTTAAGGCTTTTGAGAATGGCAGAGATCTCCTCAGAAGTGACTGGGGACAGGGATTCTGATGCCGGGAGCTTATTCAGCTCCTCCACGCGGGCTTCGATGTCTCTGACTCGGTCGGTGTTCTTGACGCTGTTCGGGGAGCACTGTCTCTCCAAACAAGCGGCAAGGCACTCCGCCTTGTCGATGGTATCGAAAGCGGGTGTAGTGTCGGGACCCCTTTCGAGGGGGGGCATGCGAGGTTGGGTGTCTATTTTAAGAGCGTGGGCTACTTTCCAATAATTCAGATGTGACGGCCTTAGCCCTTCGACTAAGGTGTCCCATCTGTGACTTTTGAGCTCGGTTATACGGGCTTTAACCGCTCTCTGAAGTGCGCGTAATCGTGCGCGGTTTGCATCGGTCGGATAAGAGTCATGCGCACGAGTCACAGCGTTCTTCTCCGTCATCAACGCTCGCACGTCGGCAGGGAGTACAAAGCGGCGATCGTTCGCCGCTTCGACCTCTCTCGAGGCCTCTCCGATGCCGACTTGGAGGTGGTCAACTAGGGAGTCGATCACGAGATCTACGTGCGCAACTGACTCTAATACGTCCGGGACCCTAACGAGACTGGGCGAGGACTGCCTATCCGCGAGGTAGTGTTTTAATTTTGCATAGTCAACCGTTGTGACTGTAGGAGGGCTGGAGTCATCTAGTTGTCCTAGCTGTAGGATGACCGGGCGATGGTCGGAGTCGAACTCGTGTACGACCTGAATGAGTCGTACCTGAAGCGCGATATTTTTCAGGAGGGCTATGTCAAGCACTGTCGGTGTACAGTGATCTTGAAAGTGGGTGGGAGTGGGAGGCGCTATGACGTCAAAGTTTAACTCGTCCGACAACCCTTCGAGAATAACCCCATTGCTGGTGTCTCTCCAATTGTTGAAGGACGTGTGTCCACTGTTGAGGTCACCTGCGATAATGACCGATGTGCCGAGCGAGAGTAGCTTCTCTAGGTCAGACCTGAGAAGTACTTTCGTCGGTGAGAGGTACACGGATACGATCGTTATGGACGGATGATCGGTCATTCCTAGTCTACACACGGATACTTCCATATTGGTAAGTATCGGAGGATCTATCGGCATGCAATACAGCGAGCGCTTGTAGTAAATGAGAGTGCCGCCCCCTCGGCCGTCGCGGTCATTTCTAACAATGTTATAGTTTGCGATACTCGGATTGCGTTTACCATGCTTTAAGAGCGTTTCCTGTACTAAGAGAACGTCTATTTGGTGATCTTTAAGATAAGTCGCGACGAGATCACGCTGCGGATATAAGTTCCGCGCATTAAAAAAGGAGATGTTTAAACCTCTCGGCTTGAGTTTAGCCATTGAGAGGCCTGAGGTTGGTGGCTTCGCGATCGAGACGCTGTAACGTCTCTACGAGCCGGGGAAAGGCAGCTATGGTTTCGACGAAACCGTACTGCTCCATATGGGCCTTGTATGCGAGGACCTCGCGTATCTCATGCTCACGAGTAACCGATAACATGAGGTCATCCACTGTGGTGGCGCGGGATGCTGGAGCCATCCATAGCCATGAGGGGCTGCGGTTTGGGGGCCCATGCGTTCTGAGTCGAACGCACGGGTTTGGGCTGCACCTGGGGTGCGGGGGGGCCTACGGTCGCCTGAGTGCGGCGGGGGAAGGGAGGGACGGAAACATCTCTGGTTTGAGCAGAGGTTGCGCCCGGGACCCTGAGGCGGGGGGTGCCCGCTGAGGGGCAGCCTGCCAAGGGCGGCGGGGGTGCGTGGTGTGCGGGGCCTTGGGGCATCCGCGATAGTTCGCAGGATGTCCCTCCTCCCTGCATAGTACGCAGCTCGGGGGGTTGTGAGAGTCACGCTGACGCGTGCACTCCCTGGTTGGGTGGTCTTCGAGGCACTTAACGCACCTCGGACGAAGGAAGCAGTTGCGGGCGGAGTGTCCGTACAACTGGCAGTTGTGCCATTGGGAGGGCTTCGAATTTTTGTATGGAGGCTCTACGGTTATTCCGGAGAGCTCGCATACAATTTCTAAATTAAAGATTTTTTTGCCCTCAGGCGTTTTGTCTAAGATTAAGACGAGCATTGGAAGGGCTCGTTTGTCTTTATTGTACATCCGATGTACCTCTCGGATGGGGAATTTTTGTTCTTCAATGGAGGAAAAGACTTCCTCGGGTGTAATCTCGACCGGGATGCGCCGAAGCACAACCCGTAGGACTCGCTCCTCTTCGAGGGCGTAAGTGTAGTAGGGAATGTTCCTACTACGGAGGAGGGTGGTCAATTTGCGATGGCAGTTTGACGTGCTCATCGTCAGGGAGATACCTGTCGCGATATTACGCGCTTTGGTGTAACCTATTTTTAGCGTTTTAAGCTCATTGGTGAGCTTTGTCCAGACAGTTTTGTCGTGTATAATTATCGGAGGGGGTTTTTGCTTTTTACCGACGACCGGTTCGTCGGTATTTGAGGAGGGTGCGGGGGCGGCGGAGCCGTTTGCCGTTTTTGTTGTTTTTGCCGCGTTTTGCTCTACGGGGCTATCACGGGTCGCGCGTTTGCAGGATTTGACGACCGTGAAGTCGTCATTGTCCGCGGTAAGTTCGGTCGGGATTATGACCGGTTCTTGGAAGTGGAGCGAGAGTTCCATTTCCGAGGAGGGGGTTGGACTTAGTGGAGCATCGATATCTGTTTCGACTGGAAGGGCCGAAAAAGAGTTGGACATCGATGTTGATTTTGTTGCCGCGGGGGCAACGGATCTGAATTGGTACCGCGGAGCGCGGCCTTTTATGGCGCTCGACGGGGCGGCTAAGCGGGTCTTGTTGGAGGGGCGACAGTGCGGCGTGAGTACGAAGTCCCCTCCATGGCAAAATGTGTTTCTTATTATCTATATCTCTATTGGTTATACAAAACTATATTCGTGTGTTGAAACTAAAAGGTTTTCTAATAATTTAACAATAACTTAAAAATAATACATTTAAAGGCTATAAATATGATATAAACTAAACATATAGTGCGTCTCGCTAGCACTTGTGACGCGATCTTGCTCTTGTGGCAGGCCACGCCTACTGCAGCGTTTGCGCTGTTTTCCTGCTATCCTGCACAACATCATTCAGGTGTGCACTATCCCGCTGCAAACATTCCTCGAATCTGAACCTCAAATTGGTAAAAACTCGCTGGCACATTGCGCGAGGAATAGCTGCCATTTCTTCTTGGATATTTATCTTCAACTGGTTAATCGTGGCTGGGTTATTGGAGTAGACTCTACTTTTCAGGTATACCCACATAAAAGTCCGGTGGCGTTGGATCCGGACTTCTAGGCGGCCATATAGTGTCACCTCGGCGCGGTATCAGTTTCCCAGCTAAAATCTCGTTTACGGCCGACAACGAAGCATTAGATGTATGGCATGTCGCACCATCTTGTTGAAACCACGTTGCACGATTATAGGCTTCAAAATGTTGCAGTTGCGGAAAGAAAAAACCCCTTAACATGGCTATGTATCGGTCGGAATTTACAGTGACAGATTGCCTTTGTTGATTTTCAAAAAAATAGGGTCCGATAATTCCGTGTGCTGATATGGCCGCCCAAACGGTTACTTTCGGCGAATGCAGAGGCTTTTAATGTTTTGCACGTGGGTTCCCTGCAGCCCAGTAACGGCAATTCTGTTTATTGACATGCCCATTTAAGTGAAAATGGGCTTCGTCGGAGAACATAATATTGTTGAAACTCTGAAAGCGTTCCAACATTGTTCAACAAACGCTCGTCGTAAAATTGGATCATTTGGCAGTAATTCCTGCGCAAGTTGAATTTTATACGAGTGCAAATTCAAATATTTCAACAAAATGCGACGCAAAGATGTTCTGGACACCACAAGTTCAACTAATCGCTTGCGAGTCGATAGACCAGGATTACGTTGAACTGAAGCTCTAACTGGTTCAATTGTATCTTCCGTTCTTATTGATCTTGGGCGTCCCGCAGGCTTCTGTTTGAGAGTCGAACCAATAGCTTCGAACTTTTTGACCCACGATTGAATCACACTTTCCTTCGGACACTGATTTACGTCATGTAATCAAAACTCACGCCAAAAAAAACGTCGAACAATAGCGCACGAATCGCGATTTTTATAATAATGTTTAACGCAAAATGCACGCTGTGCTCCGGTGAAGCGGTCCATCGCGACTAAATTTCCGAGAGCCGAGCTTCTCATCCTCACCACCCGCGCAGCCTCCGCTCATAAGGTTCAAACGCAAGAGTGTTTTTAAAATCGTACGCCTTTCCAACCTGTATTAGGTCCTTCAAACAAAAATTGTCACTGACGGTCGTCGTTGTTTGTGAACCGTACCGTATACTTACCATTAGGTGCTGGACAGTCATTTGGCCGAGCTAGTATAAAAAAACTTAGATGTTGCTGTGTGATGTGGTATTCACACAGCGCTCGTTTTCAGACTTTATTAAGTAACATTATGCGCGATCATTGACTCAGCCCGTCAAATATGACATTGTAATAAAAATATTGTCAATGTAAGATGTTAAAAAAATCTTTCAATCTTTTCGTCAAAGGAAGCGGACGGAAATTCGTATTCGAACTAAACTTAAAATCGCTGTTTGAATATCTTGCGAATAGGTCCAATGCGTACCTAAGCCAATACAGGAAGCAAACTGACAGGTTAAGAAAACAAAAAAGTTTTCAAAGAGTTCTCATTTGCCTTACTAAGTCTAAAAGATGAGATTACAATTTTTTTTTTATTTTTTTTATTTCCAGTATTGAAATTGAGTACGTTATTTACAACTAACAACTATATTGTAATTTTAATACGTAATAATATAATGTTATCAATTAAAGCCGATAATTTCCCGTATTGACGTCATAGCTCAAAAGTTAGATTTAGTTTTAATCAGTTGTCAAGCCTCCATGAGAAGTCTTAACAAATGGCGAGTGCGCCGCGAGAAGCGAATACAATCCAGATGTTCCTAATGGCTTTTTAACACAATTTCGCTTGGAAACTTCATGCAGTGATGTTCTAAGTCACGATGACTTTCGCAAGAAAAATATCGAGTGCGATACAATGTGGTGATAGGCCGGAGTTACACAGAATGTTTACATATTATTTTATTTCATATTGTAGCGACGAGGATACAGATTAACGTCGAAAGACGAATATGAATTCTAAAATCAGCCTTAGCTTTTGATAAATAAAACGACATGATGCAACCATAGTTTAGTAAAATATTTAAGTACTCGCTTAGCTTGCCATAATCTAAAAGTTTAAAATCTCTTGTCACATATCGACGTATTCCGAAAGCCATTCGAAAAACAAGAAGTTTCTAGACTTTGTCCAAATCTATAGCATTAATGGCACTGTATAACAATGACGGCTCAGTGTAGTAATGAATGCTCTGACGAAAAAAAAAAAACAAATTAATAGATTTAAATCTTTCAAGTACACTAATAAAAGGTCTTTATCAATTTTATTAATACGATGCAATTTCTTCCAAGCAATAAATTGATTGTAACAATTTTTATATCGCTGCACCGATTTTGAGGTTGTTAAATTTTGAGTTATTTCCGCAGCTTCCGCAGTAATGTTTCGTCGCACTTCTTCATCTTCAGAGTCGTCACTTGAATAATCCGATGAACTAATTGTCAGGTTTTTTTTTACACAACTATATTGACTAATTTTTTATACACAAGTTTTTTTCTATGTATATTTTTTATGTAATTTTTATCAGAATCAGAAAATTTCAACTCTTAGATCAATATTATTTTATTTTATTATTATTAAATGATAAGTTACTGCCGCGTGTATAATAATATGGGTTTGAAATAACTACTGCACGGTTACCATGGTAATGAGTTATTTCAAATAGGTAACGGGAAGAAAATTAAAACAAAAAAAGACTACATTTTAAACTGTCACTAATTGTGAGCGGTCTGAAATATGGAACTTTCTTCCCGCAAACAAAAGAAAAAATTCAACTTCGGCCTCGGGATGATGAAAAAATATTTAAAAACTTCACATTAAGAGTGCCATTAACATGCCTGTTGATTGAGCAATAGTTAAAAATTAATATTAGTTAATAGTTAATAATTATTTAAAAAAAAAAACTTATACATTAAGAATGCTAACAACTTTAATCAACTAACATGTTTTATTTAAAATGCATCCATGTTCCTATTCTACGATTTAATCTACTTCATAATCCACTACCAAATTTCATTAGAATCCGTCCGGTAAGTATCATACACCATTAAATTTACTTTATTGCTTAAAGTGATGACACTAATCAAGTTAAATGGACACTCGAACTTACTTCACCAAACATTGTGGAGACAGTAGTATTTATTATTTTTGTATCGTAGTTATAAAAACCTTCAAAGCTTTATGAAGGCTCATAAACGAAGTTATCGCTTCGCTTATTCACGACTTAATGGGTAAATTAAGTTTTATTTCAATTTCATAATTTACCAGAATATTATTACACCTTCATGATGATTACTATTAGATTAATACCAATGTTTTATGTTCTTCAGTTGTTATTACAAATTAAATTTTTTCACTTAAGACAATCGCTTAAATAAAAAAATCTGCCTGTAAATTTACCACTGCCAAAAATGCATCTTATCGAGAAAAAGCCTAATCACCATGCCTGGCTATAGCAAGCGTGCGAGCGAAAGCATCTGTTCCGCCGTCCGCACGCCTCGTTTCAAGCGCCCTTAATGTAGTGATGTGGATGCTGTCTTTTGACAATCTATCATATGCTTAGTGATCGCGTTAATGCTCAAGTTGCAGCCGCGTGTTACTTTTTTTTTAAAATAATGACTGAGCCAAGTCCATCAACTTCTGTTAAAAAAAAAAACATGTTTTTATTCAACGTCAAGCATGGGAAAATGGCGAAAAATGAATCTGATGATTAAATTTCAGATATTCATTTTTTTTCAGTTTCATTTCTTGGTGTAATATAATTGACAAATAAATGTTTGATGAACTATTACCTTATTTTTTTAAATTATGTTAACGTTGAAATTTATTGACATCCTCATTATCGACAACAATAGTTCTAATTAGGTCACAACACTATCGAATTCCTTAAGTCTGCATTCAACTTGCATGCTTACTATATGATGTATCTATGTAGCCATAAAATCTGTTTAGTAATTTTATTTTTTTCCATCACTAGAATATTTATAAAGATAATAAAGCTATATAATTGCAGAAGCGAAGAAGCGAAGCAGTAACCATAAACGTCAAGCTATCTGTAATCTGAAGGGCAAGTGCTGAAGTGAGAACAACGGTAGGAGAGATAGGACACGTAGGAGCGGCGCGGTGTGGTGGAGAAGTTGGAAATTTTACACGGGTGAAACCGTGAGGCTCAGCTAGTTATTTACAAAATGAAAAGAATAACTACAATTTGCCTTTTCAAACAAAACTGCATAAAACAAGCTTTCACGTAAACGATGAATAATTGACGTAATTTTAAAAACACTGTGCTACGAAAAAATTAACATTGCCCGTGACTATTGAAGTCGTGTCCGCGATTTTTTTTAAAGTTACTTTGGAACACGTCCCTCTTCTGGAACTGAATTTTTCACATAGAAAAAAGTTTCATCAATTTGAAATGCCATCATACCCTTTTAATTTTTATCGCGGTTATGATGCACAAGGTGTTACTGTTATAGCTGTCGTTGAGAGGTTTGCATGTAGGCATGACAGCGACCACTCCATGCTACTCTGAAAAACTATTATTAGTCAAGCAGATATCTAAGCACGCTATATGGTGTAGCTTGTGCGGTTGTCCGCTATAATTGTAGATAATTTATTTAACGTATCGACGTGTTCGTGGCTTCGTGGAATGTATACTTGTATTCTAATATCTAAGTCCCCTACCATTTGTTTGTAATTATAGGTATAGTGTAGATATTCAGCGCCATATTTTTCGTTCTATCTTTGTTATTTACGTATCTTTTTGTTTTCGTTTATTCTAGACCAAATAAGACGAGAATCATATGCGAGTGTCTACACTTTAGTGACATAAGTATATAATTATTGTTTTATGTATGCCATTAGTTTCTGAATAGACCATAAACTAAAATATTTTATCAACTAACATTGGAAGAATTGTGTAGTCATAAAATATGAAGAAGAAGAATAAATATCTATGCATTGCTTACGTAATACGTTAGCATCCGCAATTTTCCTTATTCGATATAAAAAATACATTATCAATACTTAAACAAATGGATAGGAGGAGACCTTTAATCAAATTCAAATTAGATAACTTTACAACCTTGACAGTGTTAACAATCGAATAGTAGGGGCTCTAATGTCGGTCGATCGGAAATTGTTTTCGCGTGTTGGTGTTATTAATTGTGGTATTTCGTGTACCGTATCGCATTTGTATCTCCGGTGCGAGGTGAACAGCCACGTGGGTTCAATTACCAAAATATTAACGTGTATGATGACTTTATTTGTAACTAAATATGTGACAATTTGTTTTTGTTAAAGACAGTAGTTCGTTTATTATTTACATCTACGTAGATTTATATATTAGTGTTCATTAGACATAAAATTGATTGTAATGTAAAAAATACAGTATTCATCCAATCATAGAATTCACTATTGGCTTCAATCCTTTGGTTTTTCTCATTTGTTTATAGCCAATTTCGTTCCAAAAATCATCGATCAAATTTTTTTTATATTCATCCAACTAGGCTATTGTTTAATCAGAAGCTCCCTGTTTTTTTTAAACGTTTATAGCTTTTATCGTTGTAGTGACAATTTTACCTGATGTTAAGCGAGTATTTGGTCCACACCAAGCCAGTGGGAAAAGTGGTTCTCAAGTGTAGCTGCCGGAACATACATATAATTGCTTCGCGGCAGATTTTCAACTTGATGGTATTAGTTAAGACAGACGGGCATTAAAAAATATATTACCACCATGCTATACAAACAGGAATACGACCACCTCATGGGTAACTCATCCGTGGTAATTACTTCTCTTTTCGACAAATACTTCGCCTACCTGACCCACATTGCTAATATATTATGCGTGCAGGTAAAGAACAAAAATTTGGAAAATTATTCTACCGAAATATTCGGACATCAAAAAAGTTATAAAAGTTATATCTTTCCGGGGAATAAGGTATACATTATTTATACACGGTGTGATATCGTACCGTATCTTTTGTTTACCGCGAGTAGTTTTGGCCCTGTGGGACTTAAACGGGGTTACCAGATGATATTAATCCTTAAAATTATCGGATAAAATTTTGTTTTATAAATTGTTTGTTGACCCGGAAATCCTATCGACAGACATTTTAGTAGCTTTGTAATAAAACAACACATGTGGGTCAATCACACACATATTTCCTTTCCCTGACCTATTATTATAAATATGTATTAATTGATAATAATCATACACAAAGTAATATCACAATAGTATCGAGATTATTATTAGATACAACAGGAGACTTGATTAAGTTCCCAAAAAGCCTTTGTTTTTATGAAATTTCATAGATCTCAGGATCCAAAATATCCCTTCCATATAAAATATTCCTGTCCGAAGACCATATTAATTTGTGAACATTCATTATAAATGAACTTTTACCTGTCACTTGCGGTTAAATTTTCTTAACAAGATGCCAATATAATAATATAGTTTACCGTGTGTAATACAGAATAGCAACAAGGCAAAAACTTTTCCAGAAATATATCTTACTTGTATTCCTGGTAAAATTGATATACAGAGTTACCTTTAGGATTTTTGCCAGAAAACACTTAGATGGGTTTTTTCTTAGAAGAAATTATTCAAGCTAGCTACGGAAATGACTACATAAAACAGTAGTCGTAACCTTTGTAAGAAGAAATATCAGATGTTTATCGGGATTTTTTTTTAAATCCTAGTAACTCTCTATAGAAGCCACGTCTCTTTACGCGCATAAATTGAATTATCATCCCCCTCGGGCGTCTCCGTTTGACAGTCCCGTGTCCAGGGAGCCGAGTTATTGAATTTATTTACATAATGTAAGCGATATATATACGCAAAGGCCGCCAACAAAAGTTGGTAGTTTGATATGATATGGTTTTGTTTTTCAGGTGTTTATAAGGTTCGATTCGATTTAAAGATTCGATGAAACGTAATTGGATTTTTAACCGACATCAAAAAAAGAGTTTGGTTATTTTATAGGTACCCACTAGTATTATAATTAGTAATAACTGATAACTAGAAACATGCATCGTGGGTTGCCACCATTTTGTTGCGTTGTTTGAATTTTGAAGATTTCTAATCTTCTTTTCATATATTCTTTCCACGTGACATTGGAAGAATTTTGTATGAAACACACGTTGCCATCAAAAAGATTTCAATTAAGTGAAAAGGGTAAAGTGAAATAAAGTACGGATTACGCATGCTGATTTTAGTTATTTTGTTGTCTTTGCGGACAGTTTTCACCACTCCTTGGGTTATGTTAAAGGTTGATTACGCATTATCTGTTTTCAGTGCATTATTGAAATTATGTTTTTTATTTAACGGTAACTGTTTTCTTGCATAATTCCGTTAAAGTTACCTACATATGTAGAATATTTTTTAAATTATTTTGCTGTCTTCAAATAGCTATACCAAGATTGAAAAAGAGGCAGGGCACAGAGAAATTTATTTGATGATTTCTTTCTATTTGGGGCAACCCGACTGTTGTAATAAATACCTCAACTCTGCAGAAGATCGCAACCAATTCGATTCGATTCTGTGTTTTTGTTTCCAGAGCTGCTTGGGGAAGGGAGGTTCAAGGTCGGCAACACACTGGAGATACCTATGGTATTACAAGAGACCATAGGCTAGGGTAGCCGCTTACCATCAGGCGGGCCGTATGCTTGTTTGCTACCTTCGTATTAAAAAAAAATTGTTAAAACTTTCCAAGAAGTTTTGTGGCAACTTAAAATGCATTTTTCTAGTTATTATTTATAATCCACTTGACTTTTACATAATAGTTACACTTGAGTGCCAACCCCTTTAACAACCAATCACTTTGTCACTCAAAGTTAGGTGAAATTGTGATCAAATTAATAATAAAAAGCTTTTCATGTAACAAGCAATTTTTAATTTATTACAACATATAACAAGCGAGCTAGCCCTAGCTCCAGGTCAGTGCGGACGCTAGCAACACATTTTATCGGCAGCTTTCCACAAAATAATTTACGGTACATTTGTCCCTGCTATTCTGAATTTAAGTTATTAATTGGGCCCTTTGATGTATTGGCCTAATTTTCACGGCAATTTTACCAATTTTCGCCATTGAAATATTCTTCTAATTATTGTTATATTATTTACGATGCTATATTATTGAAGAAATGTATTAACAAATATTTATTTATTAATAAAACTTATGTAGTTTATTTTGATTATTTAATAAGATATATGGGAATTCAAAACGCTAATAAGGCTAGGTAACGCTAAGTTACATTTATATTTAAGCTTAATCGTTATTTAAAAATTATCTTAGACATGAGGGATGTACCAGTTTATTGAAATCAAGAGATGACTTTAAAAGATCAGTGCTGTACTGACTTAACTGCCCCACTCCAGAGATACGGAGATCATTTTATTACTGGTCCGACTGGCTAATATTGCTTGCCCTTTCGTTATAATAGATATTTATAAACACAAACATAAGTGGACATGACGCATGTCGATTTATATATGTTGTGAAATTATAATATAGTTTTTAATTAAATTTATTGGCGAAGGAAATCGAGTGGGTAACACGTATTACATAATTATACATATAGTTTTTTTTTGAAGGACTCGACAGTCGTGTCCGACTGGATCGCGACCATCATACCCTAGTCTTATCCTAATCCATGCCATGGTGGTAAGGCGTATCCTGTCCTGATACGGGAACAGCCGGTATATAAATATACCCAGTAATCAAGTAAGTAGGTACGGTTCTGTACACGACTGTACAACCATCATCATGTAAATTGTGATAAACCCATCATAGCAAATCTCTTTATATTTGTCGTATTTCGGTATCACCCAATGTTATACGCAGCTTACATTGCTTGCGGCATGGCAGCGAGGACGGGCGATGAATTGCCGATCCCTCGATGGTTATCGTTGATTTCAGAGTGTATTATGCTTACCATTAGACACAGTGCCTTCACTTTGTCCAGCTACTACATATCGATGGGTCAGTCTTATATATAAGTGCAAAATCATAATTTTTCAGGAGAGTATTTTAAACAATATTTTGGTCGTTGTACGTTTAAATATGTACCTACTACATACGCAATCCTACCGCCGCCGTCCGTCTAAAAATAGCGTTTAAACGAATATATTTGTATTTTTAACCGACTGTAAAAAAAGAGGGTTATGTTTTTCGAGCGTATGTGTATGTATTGTATGTATGTCTATTTCATTGGCACACTCCGTAGCCTAAATGACTTGGTGCATTTTAGCATACGAGCTGTAGTTAGATTCATCTCAATTGTGGGAATTACATAGGCTATATAATATAATATTTAAGTACGACGTCCGGGAACTAAATAAAAAGCAAAATTATAAAAAAAATTGTCAAGTGTTTTGTTGCAATCGGGTTTTTTTGTTTCCTTTTTAATAATTTGTATGATGTACTTTTAGAACTAAAAAAAAATATATACCGTAAATAAGACAATACGACAAAATTGTTAGTTTGTCCGTTATGCGTAGGAGCTATCGATATATAAAAAAAAGTCTCATGAAAATGAAACTTTCACAAAGATCTTATACGTAATACAATCGCATAACTTGTAGTTTCAATTCACGCCGTAGTTTACGATTTGCGTTACGAAATCAGAATAATATCACCCATTTTAACATATATTTGATCGACGGTCTCATTAACATATAGATAGGTCCCAAAAAAACTCGCTACCCAAATTGTACCTTCCTTTTTTGTCCCTTCGGGCGCTTTCCAAAGATAAATTAAGGTTTTTTTTCTGTCGGCCTTGTGACCACCGGGGCGGATTCGTGGCATTCGTTTGGGTTCTGTATACATTAGGTAAAGGTAGTAGAGGTTAATTATTTCGTTGTAGGGAGGTGGAGTTTTACTTGTTTTTTTGTAAGGGTTAGGACCCATGGGATTTTGGCCCGTTGAATACCTTAAATGGATCCATTAAAAGGTGAACTTTGCGAGATAATTTCCAGTAAGGTTTTTCCATTGTTGTCAATGGAACAGTGTTATAAAGAACGTATTAATTAATATTAATTTATTTAACATATTTAATTTGAAACAATCAAAATATGTTATTAAGTATTGACCGAAGGTTTTCTATGCATATTGAAATTTTATATAATACAGTGTAAACTCTTTATAACGATACTCAAGGGACTGAGCATTTTTTGTCGTTATAGAGAGTTATCGTTATATGAAGTGGAGTTTCAATATGTGGGTTTTAACGCAAACCAACCAAGTTGGGCTCACTTCAACGTTATAGGGAGTTTATCGTTATAAAGGATAACGTTATAAAGAGTTTACACTATACCAATATTATAAAGCTTGATATTATTTGTTTGAACGCGCTAAACCCTGAAACTACCAGTTAGGTTTGGTCAATTCCTGTTTCCATTTTATTGTCTACTAGCTGTTGCCCGCGGCTTTGCTCGCCTAGATATTTAAATACAACTTTTTAGGGAATACTCGCATCTCTTTGCTAACGCGCCGAAGACAATAAATACATTCTTAAAAATATTAAAAAATGGGAAGGTGAAAAATTTGAGACTTTATGTATTTTTTATTTGATGATTGCAAATAAAAAAAAATACATAAAAAAGTTTTTGTCGAAAAAATAGAAAAATATTCTGGATAGGGACACCCTAATGATCTAGCGATATGAAATATACTTCACGACCTATTCTCATACCAATCAAATATACATAAAAAAATTCATAAAAATCAGTCCAGCCGTTTCGAAGGAGTGTGAATTTATTGAGTAAGATAGGAAATAATATACTTTACGCTACGATCCTACAGAGCGGAGCATTAACAATGAATATAAATTAATCCGGCAAGCTGTAGGTAGGTACGGGAAGTGAGAACAAACGATAGGCTATACGGATGCGTAAGCGGCGGCGCGGTCGAGGATCGATTATCGGCGGTTATTGTTACGTTATTGTTAACATATCTGAGATCGCTATCCTCGATTAGTACATATTTTTACTAAGTAATAACTATCTTTAACTTAAAAAAAGTATCGGCTTCCCTCTTATCTATCCAAGCTATAGGATATGGATAGGATATATGTGGATACAAAATACTATCTATAAATAGTAGGGTTATTGAAACGAAAGTAAGTACAAAAGGATAGATAACTGAAACAACGTATAGATAGGTTAATGAAAACGGCCGTAACACGGGTTAAATCGTGGGACACACTAGTTTATTAAACTATATTAATGTCTATTGAGACAATATTATATTTTAAATGTAACTAACATATCTTAAAATATTTTAATTTAGACTATGTAAATGATAAAAGCTATTGCTTTTAATCAATCAATACATATATTGATGTATTCTAGTTTTGAATATTCCGATTATTTTCCGAACAGCAAATACTTCGAAGGGAGATAGATACAGGGGTAGAACGTAACACAAAATGAAGTCAGAACAAATGTTTGTTCATTGAGTATAACGCAGTTCAAGCGAAACGGTAACTGAAGTGAAATACTGAAACTACTCGTGTTGGCTTTAACTTTACACCAGCTCCCTGGAATGATGACTTCTCTGTTAACTTTCAGATAACGTTTAATTATTTGCTTTCAAACGTATGGCAATTTTGTTATGTGTGGTTGTATAGTTTTGTGTAATATTAAAAAAATTATTACGAGTCTCAAGTAAGATTTTGTATTAAAATTTAGTTTATATTATAACAATATTCGAGCGGATTATGAAACATGTGTAATTAAAACTTCAGAAAAAATAAAAGTATTTTCTTGAAAATCTGTTTAAAAAAAATCTTAAATCAGCGGGACTCGTACTGTACATATAACAGTGCGTACAATTCTGGTTATCACACTGTCATAGTCATAAAAATCTGCTTCGGATATTAATCTCGTAGTTGTTGTTTCTACGTAATGTATAGGTAAAGCCAAGCCACTATAAAAAAAAAAAAAAAATAAAATAAAAAAAAATAAAATAAAAAAAAAAACTGTAGAGAAAGAGTTTCTGTTAAATGGTCTTACAAAAACCCATGATTTTAAAGATAAAAAAAATAATAAAAAAGGGTCATCAATGTGGATACAGATAATTGAAAACATGAGGCATGTTAAATGCTTATCGTTTGTACATGCCGTGCATTTTGTTTAAATGCACTAATATCAATGAGACGAAAAATTTCAAGGTTTCATGTTATTAGGTAAAGGTTTTTTAAATTTATATTGTATTCTAAACAAACGTAAACTTAAATAAAATGAACGCATTGGAAAGAACATAATCACGTTGTATTAAGTTTCTTCTAAAGTTGTTATTCTCTACAACTAAAGCAATGTTTTTATAAGTTCCAACAGTTCCGAGAAGCTCTTAACAATAATACCCTTACTACGAGCATGTTCGAGAAAATCTATACCTTTTATTATAAAGAGGTGAAGTTTGTACTAAATATGTTTGAAATATTCGTCGGATTTTAAAAATTATCTCACAGCGCTACATTATGCCTGAGTGTTATAGTAATCTTATTAAATTTTATATTGTAAATAACGCAAACGAAGGTACTTGTTTTTTTTTAGCATTATGGTCACAATCTCACCAGCTTTAAAAGTAACGATGTGGCCCAGGTTGTTAGCACGCTAAGCATAATGAAAGAGTGCAACTGCCGGAACACATATAAAGTTGCTTGACGACAGATATTGAACTTAAGGGTGGGCATTAGACAAAACTGTACCATCATGCTATGGTTTCATCGCGATGTTTTCCTTCACCGAAAGTTCAGGCTCATTGCAGGGATTCGAACTCACGTCGATCGACGCAAAGTCCGTGCACGCTACCACTGAGCCATCAATGTAATCTTAAAACATACGTAAGTTAAATAATATATTTATAGGGGTAGTTAACATTTAAAATAAAGTCAGGCCAATTACATATTGCATAAAAATGTACTTGTTTCTCCTCGCCTCTTCCCATTACACGGGGTCGGTTTTCCTAATCAAGAGACGCCATTTGCTTCTTTGCATTATATTTTTATTCGACAGACCAATACGTATCATGCCCTTCTGGACATTTGTCATCTAAGTAGTCTGCGGCATGTCTCGTCCTCTCTTTCCTGTAGCCATGAAAAGCCATGAAAAACAACGTTATCAATGGGTCTTCTCATTACATGTCCATGCTATCTTAGCTTGGACTCAGAAAGATATTCAGTATTCATTATTGCACACAAAAACATTCATTATACATTTTATAAATTTATTATAATATTAAAATTAAATTTAAAAAATTGGGTGTATGTGGCTGACTGACTGACCACACCAGTACATTTACCAGTACCAGGACCAGAACCCAAAAGATAGTCACTGTGAAGATGTTTATTTTATAACTATGTATTTGGTGGTCGCGATCACAACCAACCGCTTTAAATTTATCCATGTTTGACCATAAAACATTGAAATGATCCAGTTACTCGGCTCCACACCGACAATGTTGACTAAAGCGTCGCCACGCCAACATTGAGTCCAACAATCGGTCTAACCCGCCGCATTTGATATTTAACATTAAATATTAATGCGTGTTTATTTGCGCGTTAGAAGTTATACTTCTTTGAATAGTCACACTCGATGTATACGTCACAAAACATCGAGTATGACTATCTTCACTACAATAAAACAATAGGTTTTTGCAAGCAACTTCATATTGTAGACTTTTTGTTACAATTTCCGCTCGCATCGTTAAAATCACTGTTCCTTATCGCACGTACAAAAAGTATAAATTCGAACATTTCAACATATAAACTATATGGAACTCATAGTAGTGGTAGTGAAGATTGGTGCTCACTCGGGATAGACTCGCGTTAACTTACTGTAGTCGAGTTTATAAAACGTTTCTCTTACAGGAACGTAATCCCAAAGCGGTGATCTGTACTCGAACAATTCTAATGTTCAAATAGACGATACCTTACGGAAAAGATGTATTTCAAAATCTATAGTCAGTATTAATCACATAATTTTCAGCTTTGCACAATTTTAAGTCATTACGAAACTAAACATAGGTAGATACGGTAAGTACATATATTATACATCTACCAATTTGAAAAGAGCTACTGTCCTTACCTTGTATATTGTCACTCAACTAAATAACGACACTGTACCTGATAGTAAGTAAAATGAAACCCTACTGAAGCAACATTTACATTTTAGTATTATTAATTTACTAGCTAGCAACTCTCAATATGTTTAAAAAAATGTCTGTGTCTATTGTGGCTCTCCATAGGCTAACTAAGCCGCAGTTGTTGTGGTCGCGGCGAAAACGTCACTCATGACGTCATGACTTACGCTCACGCGAAGCTAACGACGACCCATTAAAAAGATGGGTAAACTAAGACCAATTAAACTAAGACAAAAAGCATGCATATGCGAGCATACTGTGGCTCTCTCCTTCGCTATGACAATGTATAGGTAATTATAATTTGTTGTGATTACATAATTAAACAAGTGTCATCATAACTAAGAGAAACAATTCAAATACAACGGCGACCACCAAAGGATCTATAGGCAATCGCCAATCTTCGCTGGCATACCAGCTAGCTCAAATGCACGCCAGCACGGTGTGTTTGAAGGAACCAATACTGTAGGAAGAAGGGAATATACTGGCCGGGAGACGGCCACTTTCACAGTATGGTAAAAATATGACTTAGCGAATTTATTTGTTCGTGTCGAGATGGTTTGACTCCAGAGCCCAGTGCGTGTGGTTCTATTATAGAACGAAGAAGAGGAAATTAGGTTGATTAGCACTTCACCAAGATATATAGACGGTAGAACACTCTCATCATGGAAATGTCCCTGCGCAGCTGAAGCGACTCGATGCAGCTACTTGGTAACATGTACATAATAATTTCATAGCACTTTAGCTATCACAAGTGATGCACTTGTTAATTATAGTTCCCGTCATGCAAAAAAATTGAAATGTAGTTAAACATTATAGTAGTGATATAGATTTAACTAGAGCAAGGTTGACTAAATGCAAGAACCAACATCAACACCCAACCAACCAATACACCCACCAACAGCGATCAGTAACCGCCACATAATTGATATTTTATTCTTTGATTGTTTCTAAGCTGTTAGTCAAAGGTTTGATTCGTGTACAATTATTTATTTTTATCTAAATCTTTCATAACTGTAAGCAAATATTACTATTAATAATATTATTTCATTATAATTATACAATCGAAATCACAAGATTATTGGTTGACTAGGTGTCCGCCGGTTGACATGGAATCAAAGTTATAGCTCACTTCCAAAATAAATTGGGCAACCTTGAATCCACTTGAGCCTTTATACAACAAAGATGGCAAACAGGCATAAGTTCAGTTCGATAGTAAACGACTATCGTAGATTATGGACGTTTATAACCGACCCTGAACCCCTACCCCAAAGAGCTCTGGAAACCATATTCACTGCAGAAACACAACACCAGGTTATTTGGCTGCGATCTTCTGTTGAGTGGAGTTATTGCACTAATTAGACTATGCCAAGTACAAAGAAAGCTCCAAAGAAATTTCTGTGTGCCCTACCTCTCTTAAAAGCCTTGTTTAATTTGATACTAAAATTAAGTTAACTTAATTCGAACGAACAAGAATAACCTTGTCGAATAACCTAGCCCTGATCCTATTAAAACAACAAGGTACCTATTGCCATGCGGTTTCGGGGATTCGGTTGTAGTCTAAATGTTAATGCGGCGACCAGGGGACAATACTATGCAAATATCATACCCTTGATATTGGCCTCGTAATGTATGCGTATCCCAATAACAGAACGCACCCTTCCGACTTACGCCGAACTAATAATACTCATGTTACCTGACTTTAGGTTGTTTTATTAATATCTGAAATAGATGACAAAGGTTTCGTCCAAGCTGAAGCAACATTTATAAACTTATTGTTGAGACGCTTAAGTTTAACAACTTTAGTGGTCAAGATAACAAGATGCATTAATTTAAGTTTAGTCAAATTAGCTTGGATACCTTTTTGGCAGTTGTAGTACCTACCTAGTGAACAGTCAGCAGTTAAATAAATAAACCAATACTTTTTGTTTACTTTTTTAAAGTAGGTATTACATATAATACAATATATTAAACGTAATTTTTAAGTATGAATTCCTTCAACACCATATATTTCTTAGTCAAAATACAATCAATATAGTAAGAAAAGAATACCAAACAAAATAGCTAATGCTACTTATAAACGACTGATACGAGAGTGCGAGGAACAAGTCCGGTGAAGCTGTAAAAGCCGTCAAAGGCTCCAGGGCCCCTAAGGCTAACAGTATAGTCAATCAGAAAAAAAGAGTGCAAGGACCGTAGTAGCTACTAACTAGCGCAAACTGGTTTTACCCGGTTTTAATTACTACTACAAACGAAAATACGTCTCCAAGCTGGTTTACCTTTAATATTATTTGTCTACCTCTAAACCCATCACGAAATTAGTTAACACTAAAGAAACGACGACCCTGTTATCGCGATATTAGTTTGGTCCGACGCTGTGTATAGCCAACGAATATCGGTTTAAATAGGTAGCTCATTGTTATGTGATAATGGCAAACTAAATTCGTATATACGCGTGTTCTTTATCATCGTTCTTGACATAAGGACTGGAAAGTTAGAAATTTTATCGAAGGACCTATATTATATTGTGCGCTATTTATTGTTTAACAGCTTCTATTGAATAACCTCTACCGTGCCAGGCGTTAACAATGGTTGCAATTGCCGCCCGCTTTGACTTAAAGCCGAAATATTTTATTTTAACAAGAACAAAATTAGAATCTATTTTCTGCCGCTCTAATAGTATTCGATCACCACTTCACATTTAATTTATGGATAGTAAATTATAAGTTAAAAGTTTATCAATTCATATGTTAATAACAAATTTTCTAAGTTAATTTAATAAGTTAAAATAAAAAAATGCATCCAAAATTTTATCACATATCCGCTCATGTATGGTTGATTTGAAAAGACCTGCCTCGTTATTACGTATTTCGCAATAACAAAGCGATGATAGAAATCGCATATTTGCTTCGAAATGGCAAAATCGCGTTGCTCTTACGAAATTCATAATTAGGGGAATGGGTTATTAATAAAACAAACATATGTTGACATAGACTTCCATTTTATTACAAATATTAATTGCACATATTAAGAACGTTTCATAGAAAAATATATTCTCAATTAAAAAGAATTCCCAATAAAACAAATTACAAAACTGCAATTCATAGAAACAATATTTTTATCACAAATATAAAGTGTTTACAAATTTTGATTACACATTTAATTATTTATTTGTAAAAAAATTAATAAATCAGATGTCAAGATGTAAATAAACATACGTTATTAGAAATCGATTTAAACAATACCATTTTAAACAATAAATTACATAATCATATATTTATTCAGATGGTTGAATTTAACAAAAACACTACGGTATTAACTTTATCGAGTTCTATGCTATCAAAACCATTATAATTTATCAAACGTGGATGGCATATCCCGAATCCATCCAAAATCCATTCCAAATTTGTGGAGATGAAATTTATTTTTATAATATTCATTAACAATTCAACAATCTAAACTATGTTATATACATTTGTGATGGTAAATGGTAACACTTCATCTTTGACTTCAGATTTTTTAATTGTGACGACGATCACTTTTACAGATATTATCACATTTTATTAATATTTGACTAATCGAATATAGAATATTAATTATTATTTGAGTCATTAAAATACTTCATGATCACTAAAAACAAAGTGATGACGATAAACGATAAAACCTAAACTATAAAATATTCCGCTCTAACGTGTGAAATTTACTATTTATCTAATTACATTATTTAACAACTAAATGATAAAAAGCTTTACTACTTATGAGATAAAGGTAAATTTATGACAAGGCATGATATAAATTTAATATATTATTTATCTAAAAAAATACCTAAATAAAAATCGATACAGTATCGTCATTAAGTAGAAAGTGTGTTCAAATAAAATTGTACAGTATTTGTAATTGTGTAAGGTAACTTCTCGACCTATCTATAAAATTATGTTTAGAATACAGTAAAATACAAGAATTGTGACGTTGTTTTATAAGAGAGCCTAGTCAAATGGATCTAAATTGAGTATTCTGCGCCCAAATTACCTATTTCGCAAAAGCAAAGCGATAGCAGAAACAGCTATTTCGAAATAGATATTTAGCTGTTTCTGCAAAGCTTTGCTCTTGCGAAATACTTAATAAGTGGCAGATTTTCGTTCATAGCAAATACCATGGCGGTTTTTATTTTAAAGAATTAGTAATCGACATTTCCTCAAATATATGTAAGGATAAAATTTATTTTAGATTTTATTAAATTAATCTCAGACACTTGAATTATTAGACGACATTATTTTAGCTAGTGTATATACTCAAAAAAATATTGATTAAATGGACATGTCTAAAAACCTAGGTATTTAAAATAATGATTACGACCTCTTTGCAAAGATTAAAATTTGATTAAACACAAATTGAAAATTATGACATATTGTACAGTACAATTAGAAATAAAAGAATAAATATTATTTACAATTATGAAGCAATATTTTAAATTGGCAAAACAGTTGATCTTTTACAACGTCTATCACAATACACAAAAATTTAGGAACAGTGGTTATAATGCAGATCTGAATAAACTGTTAGATCCGAAAATATTGACAAATACAGCTAAGGAGTGTAGTACAATATAAAGCAAACAGTCGATCACTAAAACAGAACTAAGCATCTCAGTAATAACCAGTATCACAATTTAAACAATGAGCGTAATTCCCGTCGTCAGTCGAACATTTTGTTCAAAACTTACAATTTATAACTATCTATATAAAGTATATTACATACGTACATAAATATCAATTATATAATGGATAAAAAGGTTATAATGAAAAACCAGAATCCTTATTCAGAAATATTACAGTATATAAGTGTAATAGGTAATAAATATTGTGTTATTATTAATTACAATCTACATGGATACAAAAATGAATGCACATCAAGATAACGAGAATTTGTAAGAACCAATAATTTTTATATGATCTGAACTTGATAAGTTTGTGTTAAATTTAAAATATTCTCGAATATTATTTTGCGTGTTGCACCACATACATTATAAATAAATTATAATATATTAGCAGTTTATTATCTTCTTACGTTTATCAAGATCCTTATCTAAATATTTTTTATTTCTATTATTGACCGTGTGGAACAAAATCGTTGCATAAGAATTTTCATCATAATGGAGTTTTATTACGTCTATCAATGTCATTGATCATCCTTGTGTCGACTGATTAATTTTATTATTAAAATCCTTGCAGTTACCGTGTTTCTTCTTTCTTTAATGTTCAACTCAATATTATAATTCCATTAATAACAACTCCGAAAGTTAACTCTATGAGATACTCGGATATGGCGGCATTATGAAATATATTTAAAAAATCTAAATCTTATATAATAGTACAATAAGTAGTTGTCTTTTAAATCAAAGATATTACATAATAATCTTGTTGCCTGCTTTTAGTTCGACAGCGACGAGTATTCACATCGTTGTTTTATAAGCGCTAAGTTATTATATTGCAATGTGATCACGATCTTACATGATAATTAATGGTCCTTTAAGAATTCTTCAAGGGTAATATATTAATTCTACCTGTAACAGATATTCACAAAGATATATCTGATACAGTCTGTATCACTAGAAATATTAACACTCTTTTCTATATTTATCAGTTTCCTGAAACGCCTATGAATGAATCTACATTCCGAAATTCACAGTGATTAAAATATCTAGTACGATTTACATCATCATTCACATCAGAGTTGTATACAGTAACTCAAATTAATAACTTTGCATATTTCATTATTTACATTATTATGATATTTGTATATTATTGCACTTTATTATTACTCTTTATTAAATATATAAGTAGTCCAAATTTTTTTAAGCAGAAATAATTCTTCTTGTCTTTCTAGAAATTCCACACCAAAGTTTGCTAGCATACGGAAATATGAGTCTAATAGATAATTTAATAAGTTAAGAAATTCTTAATTTTAATTTCCTTTAAAAACTAACTAGATAGTTGCAAGTAGCTTTTAAGTAGAGCTAATGTATGTTTAGTTCGTAAGTAGATATCATTTCTTTGTCGTTTAAATAGATCTAATGTATTTTTATTTCGTAAGTAGATATCATTTCTTTGTCGTTTAAGTAGGCTTACATTTAAGCAGTATTTCATAGGTTTTAAGTAACTATTTATTCTTATGTCGAAATGATATTGCTAGAAAATATAAAAAGACTGCAATAAAGCATTTAGTACCAAACGTTAAACAAAATCATAAGTGTGAAAGACAATTCAGTATAGAAGCCATTTTTATACTTCGACATGCAATTCATTAAAACAAAATTTATAATATTTGAAAAATTTGAAAACAATACATATATATAATATAAAAGAAGTAATGTTAGCAATGAATACTTGTACTAACACGAGACTGTTGCTGAAAACTTTTAATACGTGGTTTATTTTTCTCCGCACGATATTTACACAATAGCTCTAATAATTAATTATTTACACAAAGTTAACGTCAATCTATTGATTTCGTTATAGTGAAAAGAGCTTTAGAAAATTACTTTTGGTCTCTTTTATAAAGATGCTGCCATTATTTAGTTTTACATGTAAAAAAGAAAATCAGATAATCGAGTTACTGTACAAACATAACAATCAACAACACACCACACTAGAAGTTAGGACTTACTTCTACGATCACAGTACGCGCTGTGTGGAATGTTCCAGAAGCGGTTCGTGTTCCGTTTCGTTCGCTCGTCCAATTGTTTGCTTTTCGCAAACCGGGAACGCTGTGTGTGTTGTCAACACGGTCACTTCACCGTCATCAGTATATGCAAGCGGCGAGTATACTGCGCCGCGTGTTCGTGTCGAATGCTCTCTTGGGCTACTCCACTGGAAACAATATTGTTTTTAAATATAGTTTTCCAGACTGAGCAATATACACGCGAAAGGTACTTAGATAAATTATACGATAAGGAATATCATGAAGAAAAGTTACAGAAATTAATATAATAAACTGTATACAATACTTTTGATAAGGGGTTTAATGAATCCTGCTTTAAAAAATCAGTAATGAAAGCAGTTTAATAAAGGAGTTTAGGGTTTGGAATGGAAATTGGAATCTTTGTCTGAACATAAATAAATCTGTTTTATTGTAATTTGTCAAGTTATCTTCTAAATATTACTTAAATACTAAAAATTTTGTTTACAAGAGAAGAAGAATATAATGTTGTCCATGCCGGTGGGCTTTTGTCGCGCGGGTATGCCGCAGAAATCGGACAGCATACGCCGCGGACCATCGTTTCAATTTAATGTACCACACAATACTATCATCACAAGAATTCTGACAGTGAATTGACATACTCCGGCAGTTCGTTCTTTGCTAAGAGATTTCGATCCTGTTTATTTCATTAATGAAATTAATAAATCAAAATAGAGAAGCGTCAAAATAATAAAACCGATTAAATTCCACCACATGTATTTTAAAACTAAGAAGTCAATTTACGCGAACAAAATATATAGTGCTTTCTTCCACCGCAACTTTAACATCTCTCTAATCTTTTAAGTTACTATAATCTTCACTTCTTCGTTTGCTCCGATCGCAAAGTTATTATAAAATTCTCAGCAAGCGGCATGACCTTAATCTCGTATAGATAAATAATTTGTTTTCAATATATTGAAAAAGCGAAAATTAGTAATAATAAATTGACTTATTTCATTTTTATGGAGACGCTCCTCCTTTAGGCGCTTTTGTACTTACTGGTTATCATCTCACTGGGTAGAACGCACAAATATTTACGTACTTTTATCATCCGAGTTAAATTGTAAATACTCGTAAAAATAAGATTATCTTTTTATCATGTCCGATAGTTTCCACCATCTTTCAAAATAGATTGTTCAGTCGCTCAAGTTCTGTGTACACCGGGTGAAAATAAATTATCGGGACTATTAAGCCACAAAATACATTATGAAACTGGAAATAATGGTGCCATTCCAGAGCGGTGTAATTTGTTCAAATCGTATTTTATGGTGTTAATCAATAATTTACATATTAATTTTGTTGACATCGAAGGATCTCGTCACCAATTTCAATTGAAATTTATAAATATGTACCTGCATCACCATCAGAACTACAAAGAAGATTGTGGCGGCTGCAACGCACACCGTGAGCGTTACGGCCGCTACACTTGGAACTGCGCGCGTGTTCGGTACAGTCTGTAACGCGCCCCACTCAGCTATACGCCGCTTGCCCGCAACCGAAGAGTTGATGCATTCACCTAAAGGATTATTATTAATTATTTTATTTTTATCAGTTAATCAAACATCTAAAAGTTATTGTTTAAGAATAAATTATAAAGTATTTTTTATCATATATAACACAGTTATACATTGTCGAATAAATTTGATAACGTTTATAAAACGATTTAGCCAATTGTAATTGCTCCTATTGGCCATTCCAGACTCGCGCCGTGAAGTCGCGTCGAGAATTCACGCCGTTAACTCCGCGCGACGCGAATTACTCTCCACACTCACAATATTCACAGTCGAGTTCACGTACAGGTACTAAATGTACGTAGCTTCAGCTGCTGCCTCTTTGAATATAAGTGCACTGGCATTTTATAATCATTTGCTTAATAAAGATACTAAATAAACAAAGAAAAAGCAGATAGTGGATAACGAGTACACATCGCAGAAAGAGTTAATTATGCTTTAGACATGTTTATTTTAACATGATACACACCTACCTAAAGTACCGTCCAAAGAATTAATACAATACAGTGTTAGTTGTTTAGCATATTCAATTTATAACGAATCGAACTGCGATGCCGTGAATGTAGATAAGCGTTCGCGCTGTTCGCGTTGCGCGGCCACGAACCCTTTGTCGCGGACACAAAAAACCGACTCGGAACGGAAACCGAGGCGCAAACAGGCGTGAACCCCGTGGACAGGCGTGAAATCCATCCACACTTGCGTTCATGCCCTTTCACGGGTGTTCACGGCGTGAGTCTGGAGCGGCTATACCGCCTTCTGTAATTAAACTTGGTTGCCTCACTTAGCTTTGCCCGGTCATGATTCAACAAATTGGTATTCTATCAACGCATTCCAAATTCTTCTATATGCTATAAATTTAGAGTGAGTTCTAGGTAAGTATGATAAAGTTTATACACAAGAAGGTCATAAAAATCTTAAGAGCAATATTAGTACTATCATTACCAGTATCAGGATGGCAGCGGCAACAATCTGTACTTGGGGTCGAGTTAGGTGTACCTCTGTCTGCGCAACATGGCACACATTGGTTGTTTAACCTGTTAACGGACCATTTCATAAATTAGAACATAGTAAGATGACTAAGTCGCAGGATAACAATTATAAAAAAATTATCAGAATCTGAGATATTGCGTAATCAGGATAATCTACATATTATGTCTGAAATGTATTTTTTGTAGCTGTTCAATGTTTAGTGCAACTCTTGGTTGGGCAAGGTTTGTGAATGATCGCGTACATCCGGTACTGAACTGACGGAACTGTCATCAGTTGTACCGGAGAGTCGCGGTCCGGCACATTCCTACTTACCAAAATCGGCCGTATATTCGTAACGGTCATTCTTAATGTCATTACGCTCGCTAGTGTTCGATTGGGATTATTCGTAATCGTTCCACCACCTTCACGCAGACAACCAACGAAAAGCTGGACGTTCTAGAAGAACGGTAAGTGGATTTGCGTTGTTAGTTGTAGACCTTTTGCTAACTTGGGGTACACTGAACACTGAAAGGGGTGTGATCAACAATATTGGTCCTTTGAAAAATAACCAGCTCAAAGTTGATTACAATCATCAAAAGTGGCAATGCCATGCTTACCTTAATTTTTATCAAAATTAATTATTAAAACATAATTATGAAGTTAACGTTCCCCGCTATAGACGAAAAATAGACAAATAGTTTAATATAAAATTTTAGTAAATACTTTTTGATTAGTGCAAATATTATAATGAAAATATATTCAACTAGTATGTAGGAGTATGTCATTTTTAGTTAGACGTGTTGTTGTTACGCTCCAGTTTTTCACTTAATTTGGTTGAAATATCAGTACAAACTTTAAAACAGACCATCATATCGCAAAAATGAACATATACAGTGCACAAATATCATGAATACAACCCGAAAAAAGGATTAATTTATGAAATCACGACAAATTATTTCATGTAAGTTTCATATTTGGAGGTTATCTATGTACAACAGCTGTCAGGTACAATTGAAAGTGATTTACATTGACAAATCAAGTCATAGACCATAAACGTCATAGTACCAACCTGAAGACGTTTCGTCTGCGTTCATTTAAGAAATTACGTTCCGTTTCACGTATTGCAAATCAAGTCGTATTAAAATGGACTGCCAAATAGGGCTGCTGTTTGACAAAATAAAATTAGAAATGCAAAACCAAACTAAAGAACTTAATGTAAATATGGATGAAAAGTTGATCCCTATGAGACAAGAATTAGTAGAATTGAAGCAAGAAAACCAGACATTAAAAGAAAAAATATTGAACATAGAAAAAACCAAAAGATTGAACAACATCGTTATACATGGTCTGGGAGAAAACGAAAAATGTATCGAAGAACTCATAGAAACAGTGAAACAAAAATTAAAAACAGACATATAATCAATATAGAAAATACAGATATAAATATAATCCATCGGATTGGGAAAAAAGGTGAAACTAACAGACCCATACTTATCGCCTTTGTCAACGGCTGGAAAAAAACTCTGATAATGAAAGAGAAAAAGAAACTCAAAGACATTTATGTTTCGGAGGAATACCCTAAAGAAATCTTAGAGAAGAGGAGAGACCTACAACATAAACTAAAAGTAGAAAGACAAAAAGGAAACTATGCAATTATTAAATATGATAAACTGATTATAAAGGAAAACTAAAATAAAAGATACTTAAAGAAAAGAGAGTTCTCAAAGTCTCCGAACACTCCAACACAACCAGACAAACAGCCAGTACGTATGGAGAATAAAATCAATGCATTTGATATAATGAAAGGACTAACTAATTTAGCCTCTTCTACCAAACCATATGATAAAGACATCAGCCACTGGAACCATAACACAACACTATCTTTAAGTCAACTAAATAAATTTAATACATTCCCCAATCTGGTTGGTCACCATGGGGATTACGACGACTACCCTCACCCATCAATAAAAAGAAATCAACAGTTAAAAATATGTACCTATAATGTAAGATCACTATCATCGACAGAACAATTATTAGAATTAACTTATGCCCTTGAAAAAATTGATTTTGATATATTAGGACTTAGCGAAGTAAGAAAACTAGGTTGCAAAATCGAAGAGCACCAAGGCCATATACTATGTTACACAGGGGAAACAAAAGGTCTACACGGAGTGGGATTTCTTATAAAGAAAACGTATAAACAAAATATGTTAACTATACTGGAATATCAGAACGAGTAGCTGTGCTAAAACTGAAATTTGAGAGCGACACAATGTCAATAATTCAAGTTTATGCCCCTCAGAAAAAGCTAATGATGACGAAATTAATAAATTCTACGGGGATTTGAGAACTGCTCATGAAACTCAAGATAAAACAGTTATAGTTTCAGGAGATTTCAACGCTAAGATTGGACAACCAAGAAAACAAGAAAACTTAGTAATGGGAAATTATGGGTATGGAAAACGAAATGAAAGAGGCGTAAAGCTTATTTAATATGCCTACGAACATAAATTGTCCATAATGAACACTTACTTTAAAAAGAAATTAAGTCGTAGATGGACATGGATATCTCCAGATCATAAAACAAAAAATGAGATTGATTTTATTCTATGTAACAAACCAAAAAAAGTAACAAACATAGAAATATTAAATAATGTGCAATTTTCATCAGACTATAGACTATTAAGATCAACAGTTAAAATACAATCTCCTAAACTGAGCAGATCTACATTTAAATCCCTACCTAAATCATTAAAAACAGACAGCGAAAAATCAATATATATAAAAAACTTAGAGGAAAACATAAATAAACAGCTACCACAACAAATTACTAATATAGAAGACTATTACGATAAATTATTACAAAAAGTCTACATATAAAAAAAGATAAACAAGAAATAAAGATTAATTCAAGAATCCTAAGTGAAGAAACTAAAAAATTAATAAGCAAACGCACATAATTGATCGCAGCTAAAAACAAAACTATAGACATGAAAAAAGAATTAAAAACCTATTCAAAACTACTAACAAGGCCATAAAAAACAATTACAATATCTACAGGAATAGAGTCATAGAGAAGAACTTAAATAAATACAGAAGCTTCAAAAAGGCAAGCAAAGAACTAAACACACATAAAGACTGGATTCAGAAACTTAAAAAAGGTAATGAAGATACTAAAACAAGGCAAGACAGAATTTTACAAGAAACTGTACATGAAGCCACCAGAAGACTCACATGGCGAATAACCTCCAGACTTTGAAATCTTTGAAAACACAGAATCAGACACAATAGAACCTATACATTATGACGAACTATTAAAACATGTAAAAAAATTAAAACCTGAAAAATGTCCTGGTCCAGACAACATAAGTAAAGGAAATCCAGCAGATATTGGAAACTACAGGCCAATAAGCTTACTGCCGTGCATTTACAAACTATTTACCTCTATATTATTGAGTAGAATGACATCAAAAATTGATAGCAATCAGCCAATAGAACAGGCAGGTTTCAGGTCTGGATTCTCCACTATTGATCATATTCATACATTAGACCAAATTCTAGAAAAAAATAAACAATATAATCGTCCTCTTTATGTAGCCTTCATAGATTATTCGAAGGCATTCGACAGTATTAAGCACAGCTCAATCTGGACAGCACTAATTTCTTGTGGAATAAACAGAACATACATAAATATCATAAAAAATATCTACTCACAGAGTAAAAGCAGAATTAAACTGGAAAACCAAAGGAAAGGAGATCAAAATAGGAAAGGGAGTCAGACAAGGGGACCCATTATCACCCAAATAGTTTATAGCTGTGTTGGAGAGAATATTTAGAGAAATTGACTGGAAAAGCAAGGGCCTCAAGATACAAGACCAATATATAAGCCACCTCAGATTTGCTGACGACATTGTCATTTTCGCGGAATCAGCTAGAGAGTTAGAGGAAATGATACAAACTCTGGACAATAACAGCAAAAAAGTAGGTTTACAAATGAATCCAAATAAAACTAAAGTAATGACAAACCATGTAAAAAAAGAAATATGTATATCGGGAGACCAAATTGAATATGTAAATGAATATATCTATCTAGGAAAACAAATGTCGTTTGTTTCAAAAAATAACGAAATCTAAATAGATAGAAGGATTAAATGCGCTTGGAAGAAATTTTGGACACTAAAAGAATTCCTGAAAGGACACTACCACATAAAGCATTAAAAAAAATAATGGACACTTGCATCCTGCCAAGTTTAACATACGGAAGTCAAACATGGACATACATCGATAAAAAAAGAAATAAAATTGCTTCATGTAAACATACCATGGAAAGGAGTATACTAAAATTAAGAAAAATACATAAAATCAGAAACGAAGAGATAAGGAAAAGAACTAAACTTACTGATGCTCTTCAACATGCTCTAAGTCTAAAATGGAAATGGGCAGGACACATTTCAAGGTACAAAGAAAAGAGATGGACACTAGAAATAACAAGATGGCCAGGACCTGCAGGCAAGAGGAGCAAAGGTAGACCACGGAAACAGTGGGCTGATGATATTATTGAAATAGCTGGGTCAAACTGGAAGAGTATTGCCCAGGATAAAGATAAATGGCATGGGTTAGAGGAGGCTTTTACCCAAAAGGGATCCGTATCACTAACACACTAACAATAAATTTATACATTAAGAATAAAAGTTTTTATATAACTAATAATACTAACACTAATTTTTATTTGTAAATTTGTCTATTAGGTATGGAATAAAGAAAGCTTTATTATTATTATTATGTAGGAGGCGCCCTCTCTTAATAATCATTTTAACTAACATAACAGCTATTACTTTGTTTACATTCTAAAATGGACGAAATATTCACATAGATCAGCAAGTCATACATATTCATATAAAGTAAAATTTAATCATATTACTTCGACGAATTAGGTCTATTTTAGTTTGGAACTGTTAAAATTCTTTATTTATTCCTGGCTTATTTTTAGCTTCGTTATTTATCTAGTGTGGATTATCTTTACTTAACGCATGTTGTGACCAAGTTTCTGTTAGAAACAGCCAATGAAGCAAATAAACATTATCTTCTGCCAATATTTCTTATTGCACCAAACTAAAAATTTTGATGTGGATAAATAATAATGTCAATATTAAGTAACAAAGCAAAAGTAATGAAATAATTATTGTGAAACTATAAACTAGGAATGAAATGAATTTCTGTAAAATACAACCTTCATCAATAATAATTCAATCAGAATCTTGGAACACAGCAATCTATTAGCAATTCCGTAACTTTTCACCTAAAACCCCCGATCCCTATTATCAAAATACTTCAACTCGTAAAATATCTAGATAGGATAGGAATTTTATCATAAAATCACGCAAAATTCCGAGCTCTCTGCCCCAACATGAGGCTTTTACTTTTTATATTAAAAAACTTTTAGTCCTTAAAGCAGCGGTGTTAGGGATAGTTGTACGAAAATCCTGAATACCTTTCAAGTTGTAGTTTTTTCGTTCTCCGGTACCTACTCACCGAAATCGTTTCAATAGGTTTTCATACTACATTTAAACTTTTGTAGAAATTTAATATTTTGAGATATTTTTTTGTTACAGTGCAAGACGATGTTTGCAATGAAGCCTGTTTCAGTATATGTTGATAAAAAAGTTAAATAGTGATATTAATCGCTCATGGATTAAATTGAATAGAAAAAATTACAAACACATCTAAGCCGATCACACACAGACTTTAAGCTTATTGTGCTTATTGTGGGTGATCCTTAGAAGACAAAGGCTCTAGCTAATTTTTTTGCAGATCTAGTTAAGATGTACAATTATGTAGTATATTAATTAGATATATCTTTTATGATTTACTTAGCGTAAGCAATTTAAGTGCCCGAATTGATTCACCATTACCAGTTTATTTTATTTGCATGGAACCATAATAATTTTTTTAAACACATAATTAAAGAAGTCTAGCACGGACGTACCAACGGCTCGTTATTTCTGTAGCAAAGTATCGGTGCGCATGTTGACGAGTCATCCCAAATTATCTGAGATAGAACTGCAGTCATGTTTGAATTTAATATAGACAAATATGGGTCCCTATTTTTATTTTCATTTAATCATAACATGTGCTTAGCAACAATCCTGGTTTTTTTTTTAATTATTCTTGATATCTTCCAACATAGCTCTCTAATAAGATATTGGCTACTTTGTTAAAATTGAGCAAGGAGTTTTTGTGTCAACTTAAAGTACAGTTTTCTAGTTATTATTTCTAATCCACATCACTTGTGCACAATAACCTAAATAGATCACGTAAAATGTCACGCAAAATAACAAATAACATGAGTTAAAATAAAACCATCACATGAGAGATGCAAGTCCCGCCAAAAACTCCAAATATTGATTACAGTGATTAAATAACATGTAGTGGAATGGCAACCTTGTTAGATAAGAAGGCATGTTTTATCATGTTCAGAAGCTTACCTCTCAAGCTTCATCGGAATCGAGCAACCGGTACAACTAAACTGACCCGGTCCGGAGCATGTACGGCATGTGGCATCGCAAGTGCGGCACGTTGCGTTACTGGCATCGTAGTATTGCGAGCCGAGACACTCCATACACAGCCCGCCGTCGAGCATAAACCGAGGCGGGCATGACGTGCAATGAAGAGGTCCCGAGCCTGAACACTCGCGACAGTAGTGGTGACAATGACGGCACCCATCGTCACTCTGGTAGAAACCTGCTTCGAAATAATAAATATAATTAATTCCCATTCGTGTTCACTTTATTCGACCAACTCTCCAACACTACGGTCCAACGCATTTGCGTAACCTATCGTCGTTTTCACTCCCCTTAGCAGCTTGTCAAATTGCATTCATGTTTACTGCTCCGTTTATAAGGTTTGTAACACAATGTCATATAACATATAACCTTCCTCAATAAATGGGCTATAAAATGCAAAAATTTTTTTCAAATCAGTCTGATTAGCTATAGTTAACAAAACAAGAAAAAAAAAACAATACTTTGAGCTTTATAATATTAAGCATAGACAGAGATGCAACTAACGATAATCTTACCTTTTTAAGTGATTACGCGCTCAAAGAAAGCCTAGAAACGTCTCACAATGATAATAGCGGAAAGTGCTTGACAACAGTTTTCAAATAAAAGTGTTATTCAAATAAGCACTGTGCCACATCACCATATTTAGTAAATCAGTAGTGTTCGACCACTTCGCTATAAAAATATTATCAAGGTGAATTACCCTGTGGACACTCCGGATGGCATTCTCCAGCGGCGAGCCTCCAACCGAGAGGACAGGAAGCGCACTGGTCCCTCCGCGGTCCCATACACGTGCGGCACGAGATGTAGCACTTCGAGCAAGTACCGCGGTCCGCATAATACCTGTCAGTAAATATCATTATATTTGAATAAACTTTGTATTAGAAGCCGATTTCATCAACTTTTTAAAAGGTGGAACTAAAGTAATAACATCATACTACTTCTTTTATAGACTACTGGATGAAACACAATCAAACTTTATGTCAAAGTGACGATGATGATATTAATATACTAAGCGTAGAAAGGAAACTGTTTATCGAGCGCTTCTTCTTTTTCTTGCCCATAGCCCACGTTAGTAGAATTAGCACATTTTTTCCTTTTCTTCTCTCTATCAGCTATTATCTCAGTATTCACACGTATTATACAAATATCATTCCACACACAATCCATCTATATCTTCTTCGTTGTTCCTCTATCAGTATATCGCTCCTCATACTTAACACTCTCCTTGTTATATAACTTTTATTCCTCCTCATAACATGCCCATACAACACTAACCTATTACTTCTCAACTTCTCTGTCACTAGTGCTCATGCTGTCAAGCTTCCATTTGCACAGTGCACAAGCCTAAATAACCAAAGGATGTTTGTTTGCAGATTTTGAACATGATAATTGTCCAGGCAGTTTTTATAATTTCATACGTGGGTAAATCGCGATACCGGGGTTGGCGGCTAGGTGTGACATTTTTTTTATGACGACCGTCAGTTAAACCTAATTACGGTTCGAGAGCGGACGACGCAGTGTGTTTTTATTGGTTTAATATTGCAATCCTGGAAATAAAGAACAAAACCTTACAATTTAACTTTAGTACGTGTGAGTGTACGAGTGTGTGGCAGTATAGCGGTGTACCGCAAGCAGAAGTCGCTGCGATCAAGGTTAGTGGTTTGCTTAATATGGTTTTATGACAACACCTGAATTGGGGTAACCAAGCCATCCTGATTTGATTTGGTTTATTGGAGATTCGCGATAACAATAATGATAGCTAACCAGGTGCTACAAAATGGTATTAAAATGTTAGAACAAACCCATCAGCACAAGCAGTCCTGCAACCTCCCGACTGCAACTTCAATGAGCCCACGCAAGTGGTACAGTTCAGACGGGACACGCACTGCTTACACCCGTGCATGCAGCGCACACATCGGCCCGCTTCTACGTAGTAACCGCTACTGCACTCCGACACACATCTGGAACATATGTACTCATTAGCATAATATCTTATTGTCTAAGCTATGTGGAAAATATAGAAAAGAACTAACGATTTTACTTTTATCTTGTCAACTTTGAAAAGTGAAGTTAAAGATATTAAATCGCAAAATAAAAGTGTAAATATGATCCTATACAATAATAAGAGAAATATATAAAAACTATAATAATTAATTAAACTATATAAGTAAAAAGACAATAAAAAAATTAATGAAACAATTAGCTCAAAGCTATGATTAGTATCATAAATTAAATAAGCATAAAAAGATATAAGAATAACGCACAATACAATACAAATACATACCTAAAATCTTGTAGTAAGTCAGGTGACTGACAAGTGAGGCAATGTGATTCGTCTTCCCCGAAACATGACTCGCAGGCGTCATTGCATCTTCTACATCTCTGGCCATCGTAAAACTCACCGGCAGCGCATTTGTCGGCGTTCACGGGCATGCATTTGCCCTTTTTATTAAGCTCCCAGTTCGTTTCGCAAGTTAGACAAAATGCGCTCGTACATGTAGCACATCCGACGGAACACCTATTAATAAAAAAAAAACGATATAAACATCGATTTTTTTTATAAATTCGTATTGTGATATTTCATTGAGATATAAAATTATATTAAAGCATGGTAGAATATATAATTTAAATATAACATTATTTTACGTCGAATTCATGATACGTTTTACTTAAAAAATTATTATGAGTAAATTGAAATTATAATTGTACTCACTTCATACATTCTTTCCTTTTCTTGTCAGTGTAATACCCAGTCGGACATGTCGAGAAGCAGCGTCCGTCCAATGCATAGTGGGAAGGATGGCAAGACACACATTGGTCTTCTTGTTGACCCTCACAGGTATCGCAGGAGTTGTGACACTTGGCACACATGTAGTCTTCGGTTTCGTAGTGAGACAGCGGACAGGAGGCTAAACAACTTCCTTCATGGAGCACCAGATGATGTTCACACGACGTGCAAGCGTCAGCTTTCTCAGAGCAAGTTGCACAATGCGGTGCGCACGGATGGCAAGTCGCTGATTCAGTGTCTTCCCAGTAACCGTCAAGACACTGTTGCAGACAGACAGCCAAATCTGCTACAAGTAAATACGCTGGAGCACAAGTTAAACAGGAGTCTTGTCCAGGACCGACACAAGTCTCACAAGACTCGTGGCAAGGCCAACACACACCACCCTGATTGACATAACTCCTTGGAGGGCATCGAGACACACAGGCATCATCAAGACGGTAATCTTTACATGCAATACATTGAGTAGGTCCTTTTCCATAGCATCCTTGGGAATCGCATTCGGGATCACATTCATGCATGACACGCTTATCGTTACTATCGGCGAGGACATTTTCCCCATGCGGTGAAGGGACGTTATGTCCGTCGAGACGGGCTACCGCCTTCTCCGGGTTAGACCCGGCGGCGAATAAACTAGGAAAGTTTTGATAGTTGACAAACGCGTCAGTGTTGTAAAAAGAATCACCGATAGAATCGTAACCATCCGCGGCGGTCGGGAATGCAAACGGAGGTGCTAAAGGCGACGGCCTTTTTGATCGAAGTCTGACTGGGTCAATTGAAGTACCATAAAATATCAGTTGCCATTTCTTTAATATTCCTGGCTGGTTCACGTGTCTGTTACCAGCGTTAACGATTTGCAATGTCCATCTACCTTCAGCATGTTCTCCCCAAAAGTGAACGCTTAAAAAGGGCCAATCATCAAAATTTGAGCTAACGACATCTCTTGGCCTTTCAAAGAGCAAAGTCGATGTTGTTCCCATTGGAGATTTCAAAATAATACGCAAGTTGCCTCGTGGGAAAAATCTTAGAGAAATTTTACACTGTACATGTTCAAGGTAACGTACTTCATTAACTGTACCACTACAACCATTTACATCCATATGAGTTGTTAAAGTGTAGCCAAATGTTGATTCAATCGATTTATCCTCATTTATTTCTTGTGATTTGCAGATGTGTTGAGGTGGGACAGAAATCCATTGTTCCGCTAAATTAACCATTTCGGTAGCGTCCATGAGTCCATATCCAAATTTGTGACTAACTTTTCTTTTGACTCCATTGACGATCCATCCATTTTCCTTCTCCAGTGGTTGAGGCCGTGAAGTTAATACAACTAAATATTGCATATCCCTCCAAGTTAAATCAGGATTTGCTTCCAAAGATAAAGCACAGATACCGGCAGCTAGCGGTGCAGATGCAGAGGTTCCCGTGTGTTCTACTGTACATATATGATCTGGTCTTAATCTACCGTCCATGTCAACGGTAGCAACACTTTTATCATGACCTGGAGTACCGGAACTGTATGTTGATGCTAAAGTAGACGAACATTCTTCAAGGTACCAAGGTTTATATCCACCCTGTGTGGCGCTAGATATGGATAATGTAAATATACTGTTAGTGTAACCATCACAGTTACAAGAATCAGTATGTCTTCCACCATTTCCTGACGCCCATACAAAAATGGAACCTTTACCACGTCGACCGCTAGTGACTCCGTATATAAATGCTCTGAAATGAGGAAATATTTAATCTAAATCTAAACAATAGATTACCATAGAATTCAGACTTAAGAAAACCAAATGAAAGTTTTTTTTTAATTCTGACTAAAATAAATGCTTTTTCAAGTTTGATTATGTATTGTCTTGTTTTGTCTTGTCACAATTTGTAACTACATTTATGTACAGTATTTCAATAAACGTTAAGTATCGAGGTATAATTTCTACAATATTTATATTCTTTACTACACACCTTCTAGCTAGTGGCCCCGGTCCATCAACAGTTTTACCATCATCCTCCGGTCCCCAAGAAGCACTGTAGATATCAATATGATCAGGGTTGAGACCAAGAGCTCTGGCTTCAACTGCATCATTCACTATACCATCTAACATCCTTACACCTCCTATACTAGCATTGTATGCAATACCTTAAAAATCCAAACATCAAGATTAATAATGGAACTTTCACAAATTATCTTTATCACTTGTTCTTGAAATAATTATTTTAATTAAGTAAATAGCAAAGTCTTACCAACACCACAGTATTGGTTATAAGCGACAGCGGCCACTTCGCCTGCGCACCTTGTACCGTGCTTATTATCACCGTTGTCCTGGGGCATCGGATCATCATCATTGCCATTTATATCCGTCGATGCTAAAGGATCCTGAATTACAAAAGTTTTTTTTTGTCTTGATACATATAAAGGTACCTTTTTTACAACACTTCACAGGAACTTATCGCACGCAACTATTAATTAAACTATCATCATGCTACCATAGATGCTTAATTGCTTTTTTAAAATTTAAACTGCTTTAGTCGCATTATTAATAAATAATAAGAATGAATTTCTACGATACGCGCGTACATTATAACAAAAAGTCTACACACTATGAAGTTGCTAATACTAAAATTCTTGTTTTGTTTTGGTGAAGATATCACATTCGATGTTAATGCGAACATGTACTTAAAGAACATGCTTACATTTATTTTTAGTAACAGTTACAATAATTAATTTAACTCATTTTCTTTACTGTGTGCTACATATCAAAATTTCATAATTAAATTACATATAATTACTAGAAATGTAGAGTAAATATTTGTTCAACATTGAAACGAACTCCGCAACTCTTCAACCGTGTTAACATTAAAAGTTCTCAAATTACGGATCGAGAGCGAAACCTTTAGTTTACACAGACAAATGTGCGGTTCACTTGGCACATATGGACTGCTTTTCAGACGTATTTAAAATTTAACCTACTAATCGTGAATTACTTCGAAACCCGTCCAACTTTGTGCCTTTATATGCGGGTTGCTTATCTATAATGACTTGTACAAAATATGTTCGCATATTGCAGGAATACTGAATTGAATTGAATTATAGACAATACCAGTTGGCTTATTTTTTTTAAATAAAGGTACAAATAGACATGCTATTAAAAAGCATGCTCGTAAGCTCTACAACTGATTACATAAGCATGCTCAATACCTGCAATGGTTTCGACACACATGCCACTAAGTAGCAATTACTCAATAATAGCATCCTTTCGTGCTATTTAGTAGCATGTCTGTCTGTACCTTTATAAATCAGTTCCTGCGCCGTGTCGGCTTTTGTTCAATTTATTGAATACAGAATAATATTTTTTTTTTGTATTTGCTACAACATTTTTGTAGTTAATAAAAAAAGTTAAAAAAATAAACTTTTAAAAATGTAATTAAATATTACTGTACTCACATAATTTTGAGCTAGATCAGGATGATTTGTTTGTATACCGTCGTCAAGGATTGAGACAACGATACCTTTACCGGTATATCCTCTCTGCCATGCTGTTGCTACGTTCATGTCCAAGCCATCCTTTGCACCACCGTTCTGATGAAATTAATTTTCTATTAATATATCCAAAAATATAAAGAAATGGCACATTGGGAAGGTATTGGTACAGAATATATTGGAAATAATGTTACTTTCATTAGTTAACATATTTTTGAGATACATAGTTTACTTTTGCAGATACAAACGTAGGTAATTTAAAAGCTCGCGACACACGTAAATCTATTTCATTGTTAGTAAAGTATATAAACGATTATGCAATAAATATGAATAAATAAATAAAAACTAACATATTATTACATATTGAAAATATATCTGGAGTTACCAGGTTAGAACTACCCACTACTCTTTACTTTTCAACAGCGGCTACGGTAACAACTAAATGCTAAAACAATTTGAATCGATAAGTTAAGTTTTTAAACTCACTCAATCCGTACTGGTAAGTAAGAGGTCAAAGAGCAATGCTATTGGTTTTTTTTTTTACCAAGAAGTATGTTTTATTGTCTGTGAGTAAACTTGAAAGTAACACACTTTGAGTGAGGCTTCATGAGATAGCCTTAAAGAAAGAGCTATATCGACTCGGTGAATTAGTACACTAGCGGTTTCTTCTTATTCTTCCTATTTTTTGGCAACATGTGTTTATATACAATTATGTAATAGAAGGTCATTTCTATTGTAACTATTGATTAGACGGTCAATTCTTATCTACAAATTTCATCCAACGATCAAACAAGATGGCGGCTCGCAACTAAAACTGTGCAGGAAATTTTTGTGTTAACTTAAGATGCATGTTTCTATTTATTATTTATAAATCCTTTACTTGTGCACAATACCAAACTACAACACGTAAAATATCGCCAAAATTACTCACTAGAGGGTCAAGTACCATAAGTTTATATAAAAACCACCACATGACAGATCAAGAATCCGCCAAAAACTATTACATTAGAGATAATGACTCACCAAATACCACTGCTCCTTATACAAAGGATCTGGAAAGAAAGTCGTCCCAGGAAGCGCTCGATGTCGCGTCCGATGCGCCGGCAAGCGGCGCGCGCGCTGCGAGAGTGCCGCCCTATCGTATGGATTGTAGTCGCGTTTCACTCGACGCTTCTCTCGCTGTTGTTCGAACCACCGAACCTGGGAGAATTTATCCTCATTAGTATAACATTATTTCTAGAAATCATATTCTAACTGACATAACATGACGACAGGCATAACGACGATAAAATTAAAGACACAATTATACCAAGAATGGTGCATTCAGACTAAGAGAACCAACCGCAAAATGCGGCACGGGAGAAGAAGAAGAGAAGAAATTATTATTTTTCCTATAGTAATCAAATACTAGGTATATATTCAGGGAATAGTCAGGCAGGTGACGCAAGCGACTGACCTAGTCATCCTATTGTAAAAATAAAGATGGTTATTAAGAAGCGTGACTCGGTTGTTGTGAATTTAACTGTAAAACTCAAACAAGAGACAAATAAGTATACCACGTTGAAATGTCAGGAACTGAGTAGAGTTATTAGTTGTTTTAGTCAATCTACGTATGTTTAGGATAAATTATTTTTAAAATAAGCATTTTATTTTATTTATCATTTTTCACAAAGTATAGGCAGTGTCTGCAGTGTGTGTAATTACAAAATATTTACTATACATCTATAAAAATATATACTATATTACTATATACATTAATTAAAATTATTGTTTGTAAGTTTGTTTGATTAAACACGCTAATCTTTGGAACTAAAAGTCGAATTCGAAAAATTATTTTTATATATAATAGCCAGATTCACGAGAAATAGTAAGTAGGCTACAACTCTCAGCTAGCCTTAAGTATTTATTTTTGTTAAGTATCTCGGAATTGGAAGCCCTCCCAAACTACTTATCCGCGTGCGCTGGTGTAATGGTTAATGATACGTAAATATAATGTTCTACAAAACTATTGGGAAAATCAAAATCAATTTTTTTTTATTCAATTTAGTCCCAAAGAAGGCACTTATGAATGTCAAAACACCACTGGTTCCGAAAACATCCCAGTCACCCAGTCATCGAGAAGAAGCGACAAGAAACTCGATCGGGTTTATCAACATCATATTTTTTTTGTAATAATTTTTTTCTTTTTGAAGATTAAAAATTTATTTATGAGCATTATTTTTAGGCATGGCATATTAATCCTTACGAATAAAAGTTACTTCATCAAGACGACAATTCTATGAAGTTAAATTTTGCGCTTTATAGCATGTTATTTGGACACATCGTTTAGGAGATAATGAAAAATTAAAATCATTTATACTTGCGGGAAGTGTGAACAATTATGATAGGCTACACGGGTGAGTTGGCGTTGCGGTGTTGGTCGAATAAAATTAACACGGGTGAAACTGTGGGGCACAAGCTAGTAATAAATAAATTTCACAATTTTATTAAAATACTTTTTTATTGTATGTACGTATATAATACATTACGAAATGTATTATTTGGTGATTACGCATACGTAGTCACTGGCGGTCACTAGTTGTTACTATAAATAAACTCATATTTACAATTAGTATACTACATTTTTAATGCCTTAAAATTTTTTTTTACAGTTTACTTTCACGTAGATATTTGTAATCTACAGTGCTATTTCCCAACTTGAATTAAAAATAACTCTCTAAAAAGCAATCCCAATCTAGAAGCCGTAACACCCAGTTTCTCTTATACCGAAACGAAATACAGCCACTTTTAGATCTAATTTCACAGTTGTCGAGAATCGGGACACAGGGTTCGTGAGTTACAAATGAATGAATAGAAAACAACTCAGGAACGTCCAGTAACAAGCATAAATTATTTGAAATTACAACAATTTCATATTGTTTATCAAAATAAGTTTGATGTAATTTAAAAGCATCGTGAAAATAACTTCTACCTAGAAAAACCTCTTTGACATAGATAAGAGACGGCCACAATTCGATCGAGCGTGTCAATTTTATCAATGCATTTCCTCGAGTATTTTTATCGTTTTAAGATATGTTTGAAGAAACTATGATTACATAGATAGTATTTATAATAAGTATTAATTTACAATAATCAAAACTGCAAAATATTGTTATGATCTGTTACAACCCGATTAAAAAAATAGAAAATCCTGTTCCCGAAATATCTCGAAGCAACTACAACCTTCTCAGAACTTCGAAATAATGTTCGCGTCGTAAACAACCGCGACGCATGTTTGTGTAAACATCGCAGTTTACATACACATGTATAGGGCTTATTGCCTCGATTACGTCATCGAGTAGATATAGCAACTAAATGCCGAGAAAGTTAGCAATGATTCACGATTTTTCTGCAATAGTTTAGTGTAGGTATTTAAGCGGCTCAGGCGCGGCGCCGAGACAGTTTAGTTTTGAATTATAAAGCGATAAAAGGAAGCAAAACCACAGTGAAATAAATAACAGTGTTGTAAGTTCGTGAAATTTGTATCTCTGTAGAATTCGAATAAAACTTCTTCACGTCAATCATCGGCATTTTTATTACCCACGGGTGTAACAATATTATAACGTAAATATGTATTTCCATTGACTAATGGTGGACGGTTAGACCTGGCGCTGTTGCGAGTACCTATAGAGCAGGACGACACGAGGTTAAAGACAGAGAAGAGACATAGAGAGGAGAGAGAGAGGCTTAATTTAGTTTTAGAACGACCGTGAAGTGAGACTGTTTCTACTGCATTATGAAATATATTTAGAGTGATCTATATCTTTGTCACAGGCTAAAGTTAATTAACAACAAAAAATTAATGCAAATAGCATATATTTAAAATACATGCGGTTGTCTAAATATGAATCTTTAGAAATCAAAACGTAGGTTGTTCAATGTTTGATCTGTTCAAATCAATAAAAAATGGCTGACAGTTGTAAAAGTTAAGTCTTTCAGAATTTCACAAAGGAGCGATGAATTTAGAGAAGAAGCAAAATAAATAGTAGTCCTTTGAACATTTGCAATGATCGAAGTAATTATTTTATTGTGATCGTTTTTACAGAATCAAGCAAGTTGCTGATGTGTTAACAATCAATTTTTAAATATTTTGATCTTAAAAATAACTTCAGCTAAACAACGTTATATTGTGTAGTATGTAATTTGATTAGACGAAAGGGTGCGGACGTGAGGTTGCGATGGACAGTCCATAAAGCAAGGCTTTTAGACAAGGCGCGGGTCATTTAATTGACATGTGGGCGTGTTGATGATCCGAACTCCCTTAAAACGAATGTCTTTTACGTGATACGCTTACAAATTGTCAAGATGACATTAATATATTAGATAAAACATAATAAGTTATTTATCATCGTGTGCCATGGAAGAGTTAAGGTTTTTATGCAGAATTTATGGTCACATGCCTTCACGTAGGTATATATGTTGGTTATGTAAGATTGACAATAAAATGAGCTTATTATTATAATTACGTGGCTTTTATTGTTATTCGTTGTAAATTCTATATGTTAAAATAAAATTGATAGTAACGTCGCACATTAGAAGACTCAGTTGACTCTATGGCACGTGACTTCATACGACCGTTGGCGGTACGGCGCATGGGCGGTAGGTTGTGGGAGGCCTCACGCCTCGGTCCGCTCCCTCGGTGTGGAGCCCTTGAGTTATGCAGCCGCTCGCGCGATACAAGTGACCTACCAATCTACCCACAGACATCAATACACACAATATGTTTATACATACACCACACGTGCGACAATGTAAAAATGACATTATTAAATATTAAGATATTTATTAATATATAAAAAGTACGAAAAACATCAGCAAACGAGATTTTGTGTATATAATATCTTGCAAAATAAGAAAATGAAATCATCAAAAAATGTGGATATAAATTCGCGTATCACTTTCTGTGCCAATAAATGTTAATGATCAGAAAATGATTAATATTAGACATGTATCTAAGCAGAAGTTTACTGTAGTTGCCTTTAGGTTTAAACGAAAAAAAAAATGCGACTTGTCTCATGTTAACAACTTAATAAGTGTTGGTTAGAACGTCACACGTATTTTATTGGCGAGCTGAACGCGGCATATGAACGAGCAAGGAGCAAGCTACCACTGTTTGTCACAGCCCGGGAGTAATTTAATAATAAAAACCCGGCTCCCACATTTCTCCTTTAGTTTTTCATACGTTCGAGCGCAAATTTATGACAATGTGAAACAAAGAAACAGGTACAGCATACATTCTGAATGTAAAACTTTTTCATGGCTTGTGTACTTTAAAATTATCATGTTTTAAATTCGCAAACAATGCTAAAACATAATATTTATGTCAACTCCGGTATTATAAAATGTATACACATTTTTAAGCTTCATTTTTTTTTTACAAGTATAGCAATATGTTACTTAGCTAGTGGCCTGGCAAACGATGACGTTCCACTTATCAGGTTAAGAATTTGTGATTATATTTTTTAATTCGTTATTTCGGTCCATAAACGTGGTAAGTACATAAAGGTGTAAGTATGTACCATGTAAGAATCGTTGAAATTTTTAACATAACATCAAAAATGTGAGTCATTTTTTTAAAAATCCTGAAATGAAGATTATATGTAATAAAAAAAATTAATAAGAAAAACAATTAGGTAAAATGAATGTATCTTAAACAAAATAAAGTCAGTCACAAATTTAAGAAAATATGTAATAGAATATTTCACAAATTAAAGAAAAGACTACTGCTTATTAATAAATAAAAACTTACGTTCTGTTGGGGTCTGTATGAGTATTCTGGCATCATTTTTGTTGGAAGAAACCAGGATGCTGTACAGGTTAGTACAAATAGGTATAGATAGGAGATAAAGATGAGTGTATTGTAATAATTATTATGTGTATGCCTACCAATAGGGATGGCATGGTCGCTTTGTGACCAAATCTTTTAATTAAATAAAGATAATTAAACAAAAATCCAACAAACACCGTGCCGCCAACTCAACCGTGTAGTATATCATAATCGTTCATCCCGCAAGTACAAATTATTTTAATTTTTCATTATCTCCTAAACGATGTGTCCAAATAACATGCTATAAAGAACAAAATTTAACTTCATAAAATTGCATGATTGCTGCATAGTTACTGTTCAAGCGTTCAGAGTGTCATAGCATGAAGTTATATAGTCTACACTCTATTTTTTTCTAGAAGTGACTATTCTATAGTCAACCCTAAGTGCCCTGACACTACAGACAGCTTTTAGTTTGACTGTAGCTTGGGCCCTATACCCTATAACCTTCCTCAATGAATAGGCTAAATTAAAAAAAAAATCAAATATCACTGCTACTTTCAGCGACAAGTACGTTCAAACAAAAAAAAAAAAAAGAAAAAAAAATACAATCGTCAGAGCTTTATTTACCGATTAAGTAGAGATATTGTGTTGCGCTCGTATGTAATTGTAATTCTAGAATATTCCGAAACGCGTGCTCTGCATATATGTAAAACCAAAACCGGAAGACATTCGAACTAAGTAGTAAGCAAACAATAATATTGCTGATGTTGATGAAAATTACATTTTGCTGAACAAACCGGCGATCCACGTCTTCCATATTGGTTCACACGCACGCACTATAGTCAGCTGAACAAACAACCAGATGTTTCGAAACCCAAATATAATTCAGTGGGTATATTCATCCTACTGAGAAACTGCAGTCTATATTTCATCTTAATTTTTTTGCCATTCACTTGCTAAGACATAATTTTTAATAAGGTTAAATAGACGACCAGTATAATTATGAAATATACTAGCTGTGCCCCAGGGTTTCACCAGTGATAATTTTATCGAACAAACACCGCGCCGGCAATTCAACCGTGTAGTCTATCATAATTATTCTTCCCACAAGTACAAATTATTTTAATTTTTAATTATCTTCTAAACTATGTGTCCAAATAACATACTATAAAGAGAAAAATTTAACTTCATATAATTGCCTTTATGATGAAGTAACTTTTGTTTAATATACCATATCTAACAAGGCAGTCGCCCGCCAGTTATTATAAAGGAAATAATGTTTATTATTTTATTTACGGGGAAGCTAAATGTTATTCTAAATTAAAAGTAGCTTAAGTTACTCCTTATAATATCAACCATCTATATATTATTATAGTTTTTCAAGCCGTCATGAGAATCACGCCAACTAAAATGTCGTCATTTATCAACATTTACTGCAGTTCTTGAAATATACTTGCCATTTTCCCAGAAAATATACATAAAATCCATAAAACTATTGAAATTTTTTTTTATGCAAAACAGGAACGACGACGACTAATTTTCCGACGAACCCTTTAGTGATTCTATCACCGACCTTTTAATAAAGGCCCTTTGTACTTACGATCCATAATGTAATAGAGTCCTAAACTAATAAGCCGGGGGTCTATTACGTAAGCCTATGACGCGAATGAGTTCAAACAGATTTACACCGGAGCACAATATGGCGTCATTCACCCTTATCTTTGTTACAACTACCTAATTAATTTTGCGTATTTACTTTTTAATGTAATTAAACACGTACATTTCCTTTGTGGTCCATGAAACATGTCAATGTTAATGGAAATATTTATACGTTCTGTAGTTAGTTCACAACCTATTGCAGTGAACAATATACCTGAAGCGCCAATTGAATGCTGCTTACGCTTTATTTTTAACCAATTTAAACAAAAGACGAAAGGTTACTCAATTCGAATATATATTTTTTTAATGCATGTTGAACCGATTTAAATTATTCTTTTTTTGTTGGATAGGGGATACCTCAAGGGTGGTCCTATTTTAATGTCATTGGCATTGGACCTTCTAATTCGAAGATACACCAAGTAACTCCTCAAAATCATTTAAGTTGGTTTTCTTTTTTGTTAAAAATTGTTTTTGATAAATACATATATTCAAAAGTCAGTTTCAACAATATTCAAAAGTAATTGCAGCATTGTATATGCATTCTAAATAGAAATCACAGAAATTAATTCATATTTAAAAAATCTGAAAACAAAAAAAAAAAGGATTTTATATTTAAATTTAATATTGGTTACCTTATTTAATACTATTAACACTTATATATACATAGGTGATATGTTTCTACATCAATACATACATATTTGTAATTTTTTAAAAGCTAAACTGCTGGACGTTGAACTGAATACTCAGTTATTTAAAAAGTAAACACAAACTAAATTAATGCGTCAATAAAGCAAAGACAGCTGTACCAAATAATTAATCCAAATAAAACTGCTTCAATGGCAACGTATAGCGCTCTCTGCCCCGACTCCCGAGCTCATCAACATGAGAAAGCTAGAAAGGGAACGACACGCCCTTCGATTTTATTAACCAGAGTCCGGTGCGCCCGTCTTCCTCACCGTTTGTCCGGGCACCTCAGAATACAGAACAAACCAGAAACCGCGAACGCACATAAAACTGAAGATACAAAAACCACTCTTAAATAGAGTGGTTTGACGTTGTTGCGATTAGTCACTCCTTTGTAAGTAGCGCGTCGTGACGTATTGTACAAGTGACAATTTTAATTTTAAAATGACGTCTTGTGTTGTTCCTACATGTAAAAATGCTGCAGGGATTATAAAAAAACAGGATGGGATCACATTTCATCTGTAAGTAGCGCATTCTAAAGTATATTTATTTAATTGTTTAATTTATTTTACATTTAGAAAATGGCGCGTCCATTTTTTAAGTGTTGCCATTTTATTTTCATCGAAAATTTTACCCATTTATTTTTTTAATACTCGTGTAGAATACTTACTATTTTTGTGCATATAGAACCTTTGTAATTTTAGTTTCCCTGCTGATGAAAATAGAAAATCGGACTGGATGAAAGTCATACAAAGAGCACGGCTAGATGAGTTTTGGAAACCATCAAGCCGGAGCGTACTTTGCTCAATTCACTTTGAAGCGCAATATTTTTATGATACAAAAGGTGGTTTGAAAAGACTGAAGAAAGCAGCTAATCCACCTAAGGTAGATATAGTCATAACAATTACTATATTTATATTGTATCCCTCCCGGTGAAAATGTTTGTCATGTATTTTGAAGTAAGGTTTTGGTCCACATATATATATATATATATGCTCACGCCTGTAATCCCCGAAGGAGTATGCAAAGGTATAATAAGTATGCCCACTTTTCGTTGAGCTTATCCGTCCCTCATCGTGATAATGGGCGAGCCAAAACCGGACGCAAATTTCAGATTCCGGGCTAATGAAACTTCGGTGCATTAAATATATGAATAATCTAATACTAACGTTGTATTTCAGTATTTGGCCTTGACACCAGAATTTTCCGAGTTACACATAGAAACGTCTAAACCTTCGACATCGGACAATGTGCGTACCCACCTATGATAATAATTGTTCGGTTTTTACAAAGATGAAGGTAAATCTGCCATCGCCGCCTGTAATATGTCTCGGTCGTGGCAGTTGAGTGTTGCGGTGGGATTGTTAGCGATAGCGCGTGTGTGTGTTCGGACGTTCCGAATAATTTATACTCGCGTTTGGCCGTGCCTTCTTCGTTGAGTTAGAGCTGGTGGATCACAGCCGTGCTGTGCGCGTCCATACTAAAAGGATCAGCCGTGCTAATCCCTGCCGCCTGCCTGGATGAACGAGAGTTGCGATAAGGTAAGTGGTGGTTAGATTTCCTTAGTCTGACGTGGGATCGAACGAATGTCCGCTCACCATACTTGACTCACATATACCTACAAGCACACTAAAGCCGCCAGCGAAAATATCATATAGCGGAAGCTTGTTGTCTGAAGGTAATTCCAAGGAATTACCTATATTTCACCAGCGACCGCACAATAATGTTTAATTTTTTTTTAAATAATATTGAAAGGCAAGCAAGGCACTTAATCGATATACTTAGTTACGAGTAAACTAATGTAGTAAATAAACACTAGTAGTAACAGTAATAAATGTAAAATAAACTAAGTAAGGCCCATGGACATTTTCAAGCTCAGGCACAAAGTGCTATTACTAATGCGTTTCCATCCGTGAGGACTGAAATGTCATGCCTTGTACGGCAGAAATATTCTGTATTTAATTAAAGTTTTTGTTAATATATTACATGATACAACAACATACAACTTAAGGCTTTTCATTTCAGGTTACACAACCACAATCTCCTGCGCGATCGAACTCAGAGATCGGTGATGTCAATATTTCTGATTTGGAATCTGTGTTTGATACGCCGAGAAAGGTCAAACTTAAATCTCAATTACGACGAAAACAATTATTTTGTGAACAACATGTTCGACGAATGAAAACATTACAACAAAAATACAACAGACTTGCCAAGAAGTACGAATCTTTAAAAAGTATATTAAAAAAATTAAAAAGCAATCCATGTAAATAAATAAATGTTTTTTAATAAATATCTTTTCTTTAGTGTTATAAGACTATCCCAAAAAGTGGGAAACCGCTCCCGAGCTAGCAACATTATGCGTATGGGAAGTGGGGCAGGTGCGGGACGTACGTATTGTTTTTGGACACAGTGCAGCGTATGTAATTATTCTTGAACGCGGCTTCTGGTTTGTTCTGTATTCTGAGCCGGGCACCAACCACAAAGGAACAAAACTGACACGGAACGGTGACTGTAAGAAACTTTTGTACGTAATAAATTTAACCGCAAATCAAATAAAACCCGTATGAAGTAAGTTTTTCACATAAAACACTAACCGAAGAGTAACCTATGTGAATAAGTATTATATTTGAGTGAGCCGTTATATTACTTACTTTTGATCTGAGAAATAGGTTGTTTTTTTTTGCTAATTAGTTTGTTATTATTAAATTAAAAATGAAACAAAACAAATGCTAATTAATACACTTGCTAATGTTAAATGCACAGCTAGCTACACCACATTAAACCCATATGTTAAGTAATAACTCATTTAAATCTCAAAGCGATGTACTTATGAAAAATTTCATTGACATCAGCGAATTGTGATAAAGTATTTCTCTTTTGGTTTGTCGCGTTTCGGGATCATCCAGTGTTACACCCAGCTACAGAGAGGCTTGTAAGCCGGTATGACAACGACGACCTTCAAGAATTGCCGATCTCTCAATAGTCGCTTTTTTTTTTTTATTGTACTTTGTTAACGCATATGCACATATGAGTGTGTCACACATAGTGGTGTTACTTTGCCGTGTTTACTATACATATATTTAAAAAAACACAGATTGTAGCAAAAAATAAGTTTGGTCACTTACAATTACGCCTTAAATGTTTATACTGCGTTTTTTATTCCCACGCGACGGACTGAATTAACAATCACTAATGTTGAAAATAATGTTGCCACATTTATTTTTGTAGTGTTGTGCTATCGTATATATTACGGTACAATTATTTGAATCTCAAGATTTTAAAATCTGAGTTGAGAGTTTTTATTTATTAATTTAAATACTTTGCGTCATTCAACATACCCGATCATTTACTATTATCCTTACAGAACTCAAGAAACTATAAAATAAATATACTATGGTGCACAACTGCAAAAAAATACTAAAAAAGAACGCTTTGGTCGGTTTGTTTAATTTGTGTCTCTTATTCGGACATCACATATGAAGGGTTTAATGATTTTTTTTTAACTTACCAATAGGTATAGTATCTAATCACATCACTATTTTAAAAACACAATAAACTAGCAACACATGAAATGCCATTTCACTTCGTGTGAATAAAAGACGCAGTTTAGTTAGTTATAAACAACAATAACCATATTATTACACTCGTATATTGCGTACAAATATCAGTAGATTCACGAACGAGACACGCACCTAATAACAATACGGAGCCATCCGACGAAATGATGTCATTTCCAGAAAGAAAAGAGGTTAAAAGGCCCCATCGGTGAACGAGAAATCTCATTATTATTATAAGCTTAGGGAAAGCTAAATACGAACAGTACATGGGGTTCGGTAGAACCAGTCATCATCGTCGACCAATGATGGTTCATTAAGTTATACCATTTGTTCTGAATAGGAAAATAATTACGTTGTAATTTATGAGAAACAGGAGAGGGAAAAGGTAAATAGAATTCTTTATTTCATATTATGGATGATCTTTCTTTATCTATATTAACAAATATATATATATATATATATATATATATCTATAGATTTACCTTAGTTGTCTTTACTCTGTACATGTATTTTAATCCATTTTCATGTTAGACATCTATTATAAAGGACACTGATCCCGAAAATATAATTTAAAAAATTGTATGTCCGAATTTAACTCAAAAAAGGGCACCGATTTTGACAAAAAACAGAACATGGAAATTACATCATTTCTTAAAAAATAAGATAACGAGACGAAACTATTATAATTTTAAATACTTATTACTGCAGGTATCTCTAGTTCCTTTATAAGACTGAGAGTACATTAATAATTATCATAATTCTTCAATTCGACTACAATATATGACTTCATTGTAGCTAGAGTGTAATGAGATGGATAATTATAATAATATGAAGTACTAAAATGTAACTTTATTATTTGATAGCATTTTCTTAAAATTTAAACAAAAAAAAATGATTGAGAAAGAGACCGTTTGTTTTTCTCGCCGAAAGTCACATACAAAATTGTGGAAAGGCAAAGTTTAGTTCCCAAAGTTTGGTGATTTTTATGTGCGTTTTATATACGAAAAATATAAAAAATTATATAAAATATAAAATTTTGGATTCCTTGACATTTTAAATTGCTAATATGTTATGGGCTGGCGTGGTAATTAAACGTGCCCTGTGACACCCACTGGAGAAACGGACATTCCAGAGTAGGGCGATAACAGATTGATAGTATTATTCTTTAAATAGACGTAGATGGTCTACTTTATATTATGTAAACAGTAAACAAATTCTCGAAACTATAATCAAACAAGATCAACTACTTTCGTTAATCCTAGTGAGAATTGATCCTGTTGTTACCTTATTAGCTTTTACTTTTTAATAACATACATTCACGTCTTAGCATGAAAATAGTGGTTCGGGTCTATAAGAGATAGCTTGCGAAACCCCAGGTCAAACTTTACCTAGTTAATCATAAATGAAAATATCGAACTACTTTGGCTATTTTTGTTTCTTAGCACGGCAAATTACGGCCTTGTACCTGATGTAAGCACAATGCAATCCAACAACATAAGCGCAATAACCAAGGATTGTGGAAATCCATCGTCAGTTGTCGTTGTCCTGCACAAATGTCTCTTCAAGTCACGTGTGCAGGATTCCATGTTTTAGGAAGGAGAAAACACAGTAACTGGTAGATGACGGGAAAGATATAAAGTAGACGCGGGTGCGGTCAATATTTGAACAGAAATATCAAAAATAATCCTTTTTTTATTGCACGACGGAACTGCTCCTTATGGTAAGCATAGCACAATCCAAACACAACGGCGACCACCGAGAGATCTAAATCCATCGGCGGTCACCGCTGTCATGCCAGCTTGCATAAATATCTCTCCACGTTACGCTTATAGGCTCCGATGTCGTAAGAACGAGGGAACACACTAGCCGGGACAAGGTTCCACGGATTCACAGTACAACAAAGATAAGTCATAGAGAACTTATAAAGTTAATTTTTAACATTTTATTTTAAAATAAAGAATAAACGAGATATATTTCTCATAGAGATCGTCCAGTTATAAATCCAATTTGGTAGAAAAGGGCAACACGATTCTACAATACATGTATGAGTTACATAAAATATTCAGCATGTAAATGCGATTCGTGATACAATTTCTTTGGGACGACGAGGAGTAACGTCCCCGAACTAGACGGTGTTACTTTCATGATATTCTTTGTCAAAAAAAAACGTAATAATAATCCGCCAGAGTGACGTGTTTTTTCATGGGATTACATTACTTTCTAGATTGGATGGCTGATTAAGAAAAACGAGGGGTATAAAGGTTCCTTATTCGTGTTGTAAAGTGGTGATTTTACGGTTGTTTCTTTTTTGTTGTTGATATAATCATTTACTATAAATAAAAATACATTATATGCTAAGATTAATGCAGTTGAAGCAAAGCGGAGACTAATCATTAATCCAAGATACAACATCATATTTCACGACATAATTGGCTTCTACGTGAAATTTCATTAGAATACGTTCAGCTATTTAAGCCTGATTGCAGAAAAAAAACAGGCAAACATACTTTCACGTTTATAATTACACTCGTCGTCAACGGCGACTTCGTAGGGTTTATTTACAATATAAAACGTAATAATCCAAAAAATATAGTCCACAGTACTAGATTCTCGCTTTATATCAGTAAAATAATTTTTAGAATCAAGGACCTAGCCTTTAAGATTACCTCTTAAAACATATTTCCAAACATTACCTCTTTACAGTTTTAGTATATTAACTGGCCCCGCAGACGTTATTCTACGTCTTGTAGTACCTAGTCAATAACTCGATCACGTCATTTATCGCGTTCATGCATAGCCTAAAAACCTTTTTCGTGATTTTACCAACTATCATGGTTATCGGTCAATCGGTATTGGAGTTTATCAATCTCGTATAGTATATGTATGAATATAGTATAACAGTATTAGCAGATACAACAAGATTAAACATTGAGAAGTATTTACAATACCTGAGGTTCGTCATTTAATTTCTGATGATGCTCGTGATTTGGTTCCGTCGAACGCTTGTGCACTTCGTGATGTGATAATAAATAATAATGTTTTAGTGACCCAATCTGAAACAAACAAATACTTATGTTGAAAAAATATTATCACGGAAATGTGATTCTTATTTTTATAGTTGTAGCATTTACATTTATTGTATATTACAATTACTGCAATACAATATATATTATACATATACATACATACATAAAAGCCTGTTCGAACCAATAAGAGCCTTGTCAACTTATTTTTTTAATCCCAAGTTATAGGCAATGTGTGAAATGCTAGCATTTTAAATTCTATAAAAACTGTCATGTGATATTCGAAACGAAACAGAGATGTATCTCATACTTTTCCGGTTTCTTAGCATTCTATAAAATGTCTAGGCAATGTATGAAATATGAATCATTTGAAACATCGCCTGTTAGCTTTAGGCATTCTATAAATTGGTTATAAAAACTATATTATTTATTTTAGTTAGTAGATATAGCAGTAAAACACCAATAATAATTTTGAAAATAACGTATACCAAAGTTCTTGTGAAAATATCTTCCGTTCCTTTTAATGTGGCAAGCCTAATAAATACTTTTAATATAATTGATTAACATTACTAAAAAGAAGGCTAAAAGTGGGTGTCATTTATTGATTCAACACATTGAGTTATAATAACTAGACAATAAAGAAATTTTAATGTCGGAAATATTATTTAACTAATCAATTAAACATAGCTGATGGCGTGAGACTTAAAAACAAAATTTTAACCGAAAATCACGATTTGAAGTGAAGTTATTACAATTATTATAGAAATAAAGGCGTCTAATATTGATACGGCTACTATAAATGTTGATAGATACATAATTGATTAGATAACAATTTTTAACAAAGTTGTTGAATAGGTGCTTCCATAGACACTAATAAAATATCTGATTTAGTTTAAAGACTTAGTTTCACTTTTTTACTGAAAGAACTGCGTTGCGAGACATTAAATTTTTTTGATGGGATTAGTTTTACATTTTCCTATTCTACTAGTCAAACACGATTTGCGTTTCATTTAAAATACAAACAAAATCTATTATACATTATCCGAGTAATAAGCAAGAGTAAATAAGTCTGTTGAGATACAATTTACTAAATAAATTTATATTGTTGCGTTCACAACTATAGAGTGTAAACTTATAAGCCGAATAATGAAAAACAAAGTTAAAAGAAAATGAAAAACCGCTGACTGTGCTTGAAACAAAAGAGATTAATCTCGAAGACTGCACCGTAATGTTGACAATGCTATCATCTCTGAGCAGTTTAAATATTACAATTGTAGATATTTTAATATTTTATTTTTAAAATTAATTTGCTTTACATTGTTTTCTGTGCATTTTCTTGATAGATAGATTGTAGAACCAACATACACGTATATATAATTCAACAATACAATATTGACAATTTGAATTCTATGGCCCACTATTGACACGCACGCCCGACCACCGGATTTGTCGCTGGTCCACAGATATGTCCACCGCTCGCCATGTGAAGACGCAAGCGCTGGGCTGCAACTCCGCCGCGCTGGACAAGTCCATGCATGTATGTGCACACACGGATTGGTCGGTATACTTTTCAGTCATTTGTCATTTGAAATATCTCAATGTTGCTAACAAACGCTCTTCTGCAGAAACAGCGTCCCTCATCAGAGTGTTGCTTCACTATGAAGTTGCTTGTTATGAACCTTTTGTTTTATTGTAGTGAAGATAGTCACACTCCCATCCAATTTTTTTATAATATTAAACCTTAGCTTTGCAGTGCATACTATGAAGGTGTTATCTAAGGTAGTAAATTTAGCTTAGATAGTTAGTTAATAGCGTGGACGTTAAATTCTCGCCTCGGGCAAGCTGCCTATTACATCCGAACGTGAGCTGCCGAATAATCTAATCTCGGCAATATGTTCAGAGAACCTATCGCTTATAGTAAATAATATATGACATCCTCTTAGCGAAAGCTAATACATAAATCTACAGTAAGAAAAACCGTTTTCTAAATAACAAAGGTGAAACGACATAACAATGTTCTCAAAGACTTTGTTGTATATTATATTGTATACCGTGATAAAATAATTAAAAAATTTCACTGTACAGATATCAAGATTTTTTGTTACCATATTGCAATTGCTTTTGTATTAAATAAATATGAGTAAAATTGGATTACACATTCAATAGCTCATATCACGCCAATGCATTGGAAGCTTTGGAACGCCTTCCAAGTATCAAACTTTTCTGTCAAATTTGTGTATAAAAATTTATATGGGAACCGATTTGGTATTTCCTGAAAATACTCCTTATTTGAAATTTGGTAATTTCTTCTCTGAATATCTTCTTCGGCTGTTTCATCTTGAACATGAACGCTATTTATATATATGTCGACATCGAGTCTGATTCGGAACGCCAGAGCCACCGGGCGGAGCTCGATGGAGTTAGTGACGCAGGCGCCCCCGAGTCGGCAGTATGGAGACGACTCACTTTCTTGTTAGCGGGCGGCGCGTGCTGGCGACACTAAAACTATCGCGCGTTCTGAGAGACGTACCCTATTATTAATTATACGTGCCTACCTACATACTGTCTGGTAATATCTAATCCGTGATACGAGCTTGTTCTATCCAACTACCCACCGACGCCAAAGGTTATAAACGTTGACAATGAGCAGTACTAACGATGGAGAAGCTCATCCTCCGTCATATAAGTAATAATATACGGTAGTGTTTAGCCCCAACGGCACAAATCATCAAATTAACAAGTAGGACCGTACGTATACCATATACGTTACGGTCTTCCGCACGTGTGCAGGTGTACCTTAGTAAAAAAAATGATTTTTGGTTTTGCAACGGTCGCCTGATCAGTTTTCAAAAAACTACACAGATCTGTTCCAATACACACTCCGGACTACCTGCGAAGGCCACCTGTAAAGGTAGCTCTCTCTGTTAGAACGTACCATGTGGCCAGCGTAAGAGCTACTTTTACAACACAGCGACAGATAAACACTAGAAATTGCCCTATCCCCAACCAAGTTATGATCATCGCTTAGGTTTATTATAGGATCGATTGACGCTGTATCCAAGAGCACAACTACCTAACGATCTTCGTTTTCTGCTTTTCTGTAATACGTAGATTAAGTAATTGATTTTAGATCAAGGTCTGATTATTTATTTTATAACCTCGGGAACATAAAAATTCAATGACATTCACAAAATGGTTATCTTGTACCAGTAAATCGCTCCACACCCTGAACCCGCCAACCTGCCGACGTAGCCCAGCGACTTACATGACGGCGGTTTGGGTACGCACTCAATGGACCGACGACATTCGACGTATCTCACCCACTCGTCAGTGAATAACACGGAGACAAAGCTGCTCACATCGTGTGACTTACATGTCACCGACAAATTTTTCCGACTTGCAACGATGTGAAGCCGCCAACTAACCCGCAAACATATTACGTCAGCGGGTCGGTGACTTTGGTATATAAAGTTCTTTAACCTTGCGAGATTTAGTAACCTACTATTACTGAACATTAATCTAGTCTAAAGTAAACGCATACTAATCAGTACAAGAGCCGAGATATGGCGCCGATAGTGGTCATATCGCGTGAACTTACATTTATTAGTCTTTTGAAAGCTTCCGAAAATAGTTCCCTTTTCCCCGAAGGCGCTAATTTTGTCGGGCAATTGGAATAAATTAGCGAGGGCCGGTATTTTTACAGTACCTAATCGGGCCGCTATCGACCAACAGTTCTATAAACTGGAATAGAAGATTTGGATAAATTATATAAATGAAGTAGCTTTCAAGTTTTTTTCTTTCTCTTTTAATCTATCTGTAGAGAGAAGGTTCAATTTTGTAAAGAATATATTGTTTTTTTTTTTGTTTGCTTGTTATACATATCATAAACTATATTTTGTTTCAAAACTACAATTTCATGTAATATATGATTTTATCGTATTTTACGTCAATATTTAAATCGGACTGTTAACTATTGTAGATTCTTTTATGTATTGAATTCATTGCCGTTAACTTCCTTTAATTAACTAATAAACTTACTTACTTACTTTTACTTTAATTATAACTAATAAATAATTTAGTCCACTATATATTTCATGAAAAAAACTATAGGACTATCATATTCTAGCAACCACTGGGGACTTTGTTCGAGTTGATATGAAATGTAATAAAAATAAAATATAGCCAGTGTCCCACTCAGGGAGAACGCAGATTCCTATCAGTTAAAAAAAATTAAAATCAGATCAGTATTTCCAGAAATTATCTTCTACAAATAAACAAACTTTAGTATAGGTTCAACATAAAAACTTACTTAGAATCTTTTTAAATAAGTGTAACATCACAAAATAGAAGACACTCTATGGAACGTAACATCATATGATCGCTTGAGGTACGGCGGCAGCGGCGACATTGTGCCGCGGTGGCGGTGCGGCGGCGATGCTCTTATAAACCTCGGGGAGCAGAGTGGCGCGAGGAATTCTGCTTCTAATGTTGTATTGAAACTTTGAAACGATTTGCTGTCCGCGTAATCAGTCATTGTCAGTAATTATATGTGGAATTATGTAAAGTGTAAAAGATTAAACAGCTTGTTTAATATTTCTGTATAATTTACTGAAAAAGTCAAGATCATAATTCCATAGTATTTACATACCCTTCAAAAATTAAACAATTATTTTAGAAAACATTTTAATATATTGTACGTATCATGAACAGAGGCGTAAACCGTTAAAGAATCCCCAAGAAAAATTATACCTTACAGAAAGGAAAGAAATTCAAGAAAATTCATTTCACCGCCCGATTGAGCGAAGCCTCGAGACAAGGAAAACGCGTGGTAAATAAATGATATTGATAGTACGAAATATGGAAGTATAAATCGTTGCCGAACACATCTAACCATATGAAGTAAGGTCGAAACGATTCCGTGTGTGTGAAAAACAATAACATGCTTTACATGATAAACCATAATTATATTAAAATTATTTCGTATAAATCGCTTTGTTTTTTTTCCCCCGGAGTTTCTTTTCCGTTGACTTCCGTTGAAATGGGACGATTCACGCGCCACCTAATAATATAATATTATATTATAATATTTGTACAACTATATAAACAAACGAAAATTTTATATCAATAACATTTTAATAAATGAAGACTTATAACAACAAAAATATTATGCTCATCATTAAAACAAGTCGTTGGTAATGTCAACATCTTTTTTAGATATGGCTACACCGCAAAAAGATACGATATTTGTGAGAGTTGTAACTTTGTTGTATCTCTCAAGATTCAAGAGATTTGTTTTTGTGTACCTGTGACGAATAAATCGTAGGTAATGTCTTTAGATTTAGGTCATGGCAAAAAGACGATATAAAACCAATTTATACAAGTACGTATGAAACCTTTTGGTTTATGTGTTGCTCGTAGACTTAATTACATTTAGTTTCGCTACTAGGGCTTAGGAAATTAGTCATAAAAGTTTAGCAAATCGACTAATACCCAACGAATTTCAACTACAGACCATGGCTTGCACTTTTTTTTGGTGAGAAACTTAATTAGAGAGGACATAATAAATCAAACGATAGAAACGAATCAAAAGAATGAAATGATTTGACAGTTGCTTTTATATATGGGGGTTTTCTACATATCATATGTATTTTGAATGTTTTATGAAATATGTGTCTATAATGAATATAGTATAGTATGGTATGTAGCATAATAAATATGTAAAGTTATTATGAGTTTATTATGGTAACTGATATGAAAGGTCCCAAAGACACATGCATGCCTAGTTTGGGGACCATTGTTAGAATATAAGTACAATGTAATTTAGTTTAGTTGAATAAATTTGATTTAATTTCAACAAAACCCTCCATCCACTTTATTTTTGAACTAGCCGTTTACTACAGTTTCACCCATGTTAAATTTATTATACCAACTCTCCACTGCACCACACCACCATCACCACCAACGCATCCGTGTAGCCTATTGTTTGTTCTCATTTTCCTACAGCTTACCAAATTGCTTGACGATTACGGTCACAGTTCCGTTTCTTAGAATCGTAACGTGAAGTTAAATAGTCAATAATCTTTCTCAATAAATCGGTTATAAAATGCTTAATCCACATCAAATTCCAAATCTAAATTTTTCCACAGTTTTGTGCGTTTAAACAATCAAACAAATAAACCCCAAAATAATATATATATAGTATTAGGAGATGTATATAATACAGACATCATCTTTATCCTTCGCGGAATAAACACAAAGCCGCTGATATAGATTAACGTCGTAAATTTATTTCTTGAGCTAGATTTTATGTTAAGTACAGACAGATAACATGCGTTTTATGATCCATATTCGGGCGTTTATTACTATTGCGGAATAAAGCTTTAGCGGTCCCCGTTAATGTTTAATCTTCGCTATTGTCGACATTTCTTACTTTGTGTAAAAGAAGATATCAGAGTTTAAATGAAATTGTCCCAACTTTTAGAAATAAATTATTTTTATTGTATATTTAGTAGGTTATTATAAAAATCGATGATAACGTGTTAATATTGACTCTGTTGGTCATCTAAATAAGTAATGCGAAATAATCATTATCAACAGCTGCTATTGTGTATTAAAAGTTTAACATATGTATTTGTGTGTCCGTTTGTATGTCTGTGGCATCGTAGTTCACAAACGGCTGAACCGATTTTGATATCGTTTTTTTCTGGTTAAAAGGTGACTTAATCTAGAGTGTATATTATTAATTAGTTATAAATAAAGGAAATCTGTTAAGCCGTTTGAAAATTATCAGCTCTTTTATAGTTAATAAATATATGTGAGTATCTTACCCGGGTCTGATTGAGTCGAGATTTGGTATTTTGTTACTTCAGTTATATTAGAAAAACCTTGACCTGATGCTGCAGCGTCATCTGATATTATTATTATTATTTGGTAAGACACACACTAGCAGCTAATTAGCTGATGCGTGCGTATCAAATAGCTTGGAGATATCTTCCTTGTCCAATCTGCTCTTAAAAGAAGTTATGGTAGGAGCCATCACAACTTTATCTGGAAGTTTGTTCCATGCTGTGACCACTCAGTTAGGCTACCATATATATATACTATCTGTTATAGCTGCAGGATACCAAACTCTTCATCATCTTACAGCAGAAATATCGTATTTGGGCTCATTAGAATGGTCTCAATGAATAGGTTCTTGTAACGGCGGTTTATTAAATTGTAATTTACTTTGTTCACTACCTAGCTCGAAGAATACAAATATGTACGTTCCATCAAACACGAATTTAGAATGTAACCTTTTAATACCGGTTCGTAGTTCATCTAATAGCAACTCGGTTACGTTTGAAATTTAAGTCCATATATTCGCGCCATGTTGGACGTTAACCGCGAGCGTGCCACGACTAACATAATTTTTCACGAGCCACAATTTATGCATACGTCCGAAACTCGCACTTATCTATTCAATATGATACTATTTAAAATTATTATATATGTAGAATTAAACTTATTTAAACATTATAATCGTTTGATCATATTATTTTGAATCTAGCATCTAAGGTAAGTAAACAACCCAACCAAAAAATTTAATAATATATTATAATCAAGCAATATCCTCTTGTCTCGATAATTCATCTATAGTATAATAATATATCGGTAGTTTTGTCTGTGTATAGATTTTCTTTTTTAATTTTGCGATAGGTATTCATTATAAAGGACACTGATCTTGAATATGACATTTAATATTATGAATAAGTAAAAGAAATGAAATAGTTTCAATTTTAAATATCCTGTAATTAACCCAACGAATGAAAGTATTTCAAAAAAGCTTTGAGAACCCTTTGGCCGGAATCAGAAATTAATAGAGAATAAATTCGTAAATTAGATTTTAGAACGGTTAAAGTTTATGATGGGCACTTCGAAATCGATTATTTGTTTCATAATTGTTTGTTTGTTCATTGGGCACTGTTCAGTAAATATTAAATTAACAGAAAGCAATCAGTGCAAAATTTAAGAGTTTTGTTTTAGAATACATATTTATAAAGCCCGTGTTCGTAAGAAAAATTTTTGAATAATGTTTTTAATTTTGTATAGTAGGTAGTACTTTTTTTTTTAAACTGACTATACCGTTAGCCGTAGGGTCCCTGAAGCCTCAGAGAGCTTTTACAGCTTCACCGAGCTTGAGGGCGAGCGCATTAGGCACTCGAAAGCGTGGCAACAAGTTCAAGGGTGCCAGTAGTACGACACTATGCCTGATGGTATACACAGTTCAATTTAAAAACAACGGCAACAGTTCAGAGATCAGAAATCCGTTTCGTTGTCATGCCATCAGGCAAGCCACTCGGCATCTGGATATACACTGGCTGATCCCGAAACGTAGCAAACCAAAAAAATTACGGTTACAGGTTTATCACCATGTTCATGGTGGACGTGAGTCGCGATTCAGTCCGGTATACACCAACCAACCCGCTTGATTATTCAATATACACCCACCCTCCAGTTAATCCTGGTACACGGAACACTATGGTGGATGGTAGATGTATGGAAGTCGCGATACATTCGGGTATAATTATCGTGTTTTACTACGATATTCTATCTACATTTCAGACGTATAGATGTAGATAAATCGTAAGACCTTTTTATGATTGCCTTTATCTGTTAGAATTATTATTCTTAGAGTTACTATTCAGCTCATAAATCAACATCAACTCTCGAAAATTTTATTGTAAAAAAAATGTTATTCAGAGTTTATGAAGTCTTATTTAGATATTCGGAGACCCAGTGTGATAACATATCATAACTTTAATAACAATAAAATGCAACTCTACGTTAAATAAACAAAACAAAAAAAATTGCTATTTCAGTTTATAATTAACAGTTGCATTTTGAATTATAAAAATTAAAAAAAGGATCATTTTAATATAAAAAAAAAGTTTCATGTATAATATCATCGCTAATAAATTATTTAAAATTTTGGGCCGAAATGGCTTCATGAGACCAAATAAAACAATAAAGCTGTTTTTTTTTTACATCAGCTCTTCTGGAAACCACGGTTAAAAAAGTTAGTGATGTTATTCATAATGGGTATCGATGTGCGATCAAAGGAAACTTAGAAATATATATATATATATATATAATATCTATATATTAATACGTGAGGAGAAAACTTCCCTCTTCTTTTTAAGCATATTGCGCTCACGAAGGAGTGTGTAATTTGGCATGGTTAAATATTATATGGAGAAGGAGTGGAGGAAGCTAAAAGTTATATATAGTATATGTTACCAATACATTAAGATAAATTATACTGAGTATACTACCCAGACCGTGCCATTAAACTTAGACCCCTCAAAACATAGACATTGTGACACTCAATGGAAAGTGACAGCAAGTGATATAATATTCACTGCTTACGTTCATACAGCAAATGTAGAACAGCTAGCCTGTTATCAAAAAATCACTGATCGCATATCGACTATTAGGCAACCAGTAGTAATTATAAATAGGCATAAAGATGCAATTAAATTCGACTTTAGAAAGGCACAGGTACAAAGAAAAATTTTTTAATTAATTTGTTGTAGCGCACTCAGAATTTTATGATCCACGAAGTTTATCATCACGAAGTATTAACGGAGAGTGTTTCTTAAAACTTTTAATTAATCGTCCGAGTTACAAACTGAGCCGGCGGAGACCCTTGCGTTACATTTCAAGAACTCCGAGTCATCGAAATAATTCAAATTGTTTTCGAGTAAAACAACCTCGAACTTTTCGAAGCTAAAGCCCTTCGCCTCGTATATAAAACAGATAAAACGAGTAAGCTATCTTACAAATCACAATCCTTACAATTGTCATTATGAATTTCCAAACGTAACTTGATTGTCTTAAATAAGCGCCGACAATCAAAGTTGTCGGGTTTTTTACCTCGGGTTTATCTATGTTGAGTGTAACTTATCATTTTACTCAAATGTGTGTAGTAGTACATACACCTCTATCTGCGAACATCTTTACTGAATACTAGCAACCGTATGTAACTTGATCTACTTTGAAAACCTAAAATTAATTATCATTTTGTCTTAACCACTTTACTAAGTCCCACAAATATATACGGCCCTAAATAATTATTGAACAAGTTTATTAAAACTCACACTACTAAACCGTTTTAATCCACCTCATATTTGATTAGATTAGAAGCTCACACACATAAGAACGAATCTACCCTTCTTAACGTCTAATCCAACACACGTCGCGTCGTGCTAAAGGGACAAACGTCGGAAATTATTACTCTCTTGCCTTACAAATTATCCGACCCACAGACTATAGAAAAGGGACCATACGTAGTGACTCAAGCTCATTCAAAAACTTGAAAGGAATAAATTACATAGTTACTTATTTCAGTGGTATATTTCCTGATATCTATTAAAAAGGACACTGAACACGTTTATAAGATCAAAATGTTTTTGTCTGTCTTTCTGTTTCTTATTATATATATATATATATATATATATCCAGATTTAATTTAAAAACGGCTTGTCCATATATTAAGATTTTTTGTACAAAGAAATAATTGGTTCAAATTGATAGGTTATAAAAAAACTATTTTATTAACCTACTTATGTATCTTTAAATACATACTTCTTATACTGCGTTTTTATTCCTACCGAATTAAATGACATCTCATGTGTTGCAAGTTCATTGTGTGTTTTAAAATAGTGATGTCACCAATCGGTACTAATTGTAAACTTGTAATTATCATACCTCTAGTCCGGATAAGGCAGACAAATTCGCTACCATCATTTTAGTTTTTCTTTGCAGTTTTTCACCATAATATATTAATTTTATAGCTTCTTGAATTATATAATGATCATAGTAAATGACCGGGTGGTATGTTGAACAACATAAAATATTTAAATAAATAAAAACCTTCAATTCAGTATTTAAAATCTTGCGATTCAAATAATTGTACAACAAAAATAAATAAATGTGACAACATTATTTTTCTAAGTTTGACATTAGTAACTGTCAATTCACTCCGTGGGAATAAAACACTCAGTATAATTCAATTTGTATTTGCGTATTCCTTAACATACTTTTAAAAAATGTACCGTATAGGTGTTGCCTTACTAAACGCATTTCAACTATATTCTAGTAGGCGATGTCGGGTAACGAGGTTAGGGGGAACCCACGCCGGTTAATTTACAGCGCACCCTACAAATTAATATCTCTGATTTGGACCCTTGTCAGCGCGGATGCCCAGTTAAGACCTGACCCGGCTTCGAACGGGCCCGAGAATAGGACGTGTCGCGAGATATCATCTAAAATCTTTGCATTATCTCCAATTAATTTCGTTAGCATTACAGTTAAAAACTGTTTTCGAGGAAGAAAAAAGAATTTTAATTTCTGGGATACAAAGGTTAGGTATATAATTTTTAACGATAATTTTCCTTTTTAACTGACTTCAAAAAAAGACGGAGATTACTCAATTTGAATGTATTTTTTTTTTATTAATTTCATCCATAACTTCTATGTTTATGATCCGATTTGGATGATTCTTTTTTGTTAGATAGGAAATACCTCAAGGGCGGTTTCAGTTTTGATTTCATTAGCATCGGGCTTTCAATCGAAGATATACTAGGGAACTATTGAAGTTATTTTTTTTTTTTTTGTTAAAAATTGTCTTGTTAATAAAAATATATATATATTTATAGGTACATTGCTTTTTTGCTGAAATCAATACAGCAATCATATTCTGCAACATTTTCTACGTTTTATCCTTATGAACAATAAGAAATTTAAAAATAACCAGTTTCAAATATTCAGTAATAGTAATGCTTCAATGTCTATCATTAACATGTAGGTAATGGATACATAAAATAATATGTAACTAACAACACTGTAAAATACTAATGATTACCGATAAGATAAAAGTGATATTACAATAAAGAAAGTCCAACTCTGTCAACGCACTCGAGAATATCAAAACTACTATCGGTTCAGAAAACATCTCCGTCGTCGAAGAAGAAATGACAAAAAAAACTCATGTTTTTCTTTCTAATTCTAAGCTCAGCAAAATGACGACACCGTGTCTGATGGTAAACACAGTACAATCTAAAAATAACAACGACCACCGAGAGATCGGAAATTGATTGACGGTAGTCGCCGTCATGCTGGCCCGCAACCCTCTCGGCAATTGGTAATGCACTGGCTAATCCCGAAAGGCGATAAGCCAAAGTAATTGTGACGGGTTTATTACAACGTGCATGGTGGTAGCGACCCAATCAAATAAAGATTACTACCGCTCCGCTAGATTATTGGATATTGGTACACAGTCTGATCCCGGAACTCGACACGCCAGAGCATGTCACTATAGATGGAGTTACACTTATTGTATGGTGGTCGCGATCCAGTATTCTACTACCACCAAGCGTGCTCCTATACGCCCTGTTGTATTGAGACAAAACGAACCATGGGTAAACAAATGAAGTTTATTAATATAAATAACTAGCTGACTTAAATTGGGCTGAGACGTAGAGATGATTCATTAAAACTAGTAATATAGCGATCCCGACATATCGGCCGATGTAATTGGCAAGTTGATAGATCGGTATCGACGGCAACGATGTCGCCCTTTCGTCGCAAGCAACAGAGCCGTACGTGGGGCTAGCAGCGATATTGACGTCTTTACTAAACATCGTATTGTTTCACGCCTATTCGTTATTAATTGTAAAATAAAATTAATAGTTGGAGCTTACATAGGTACTTCATTATTTATTTTATGTATTACTTAGCTTTCGATATTGGTATCGCTGATTATTAATTACGATAATCGGTATTGATTTTGTATAGGTAAAATAATGTATCGTTACATCTCTAATTAAAACTATATCAGAGTAAATGAAAACAAAGCCCGCCTTAGCTTATAACTCGCGTCAATACCACATCTGGCGCGTCGCGCTGCTTGCGTACGTATTCTGCTACTGACGACATATTAATCTCCGCCGGCTTGTTCCGGCTTTAATATTGAGCCTGTGACGTATGCTTTGACTTCATTTGTTTACAATATACAAAATTAAATATGAATCAAAATTATTACTCGGGTGAAACATCATGTGAATTATTCAATGATTTTCAATTTAAAATTCTTTTAATGTAATCGATCATTATGGAATCCTTTTTTTTATTTTAGTGACCACATGAAATATTTAACCATAGAATTATATTAAAGTCAAGAAACATACTTTTAAAACGCTACGCTACCCGACGCGACGTTTCGGTTTATAGCATAGTTCTCTCCTTTTCTCCCCGCGTTGCGTCACATGTTAAAAGTATGTTCCGCCTTAGTTTCCGCTGCGCTTCAAAAACGTAGACATTGCTTTTGATCAGTAAGCAGATTTCATTACATTGAAACATTTTAAATTGAAAGTTCCAAAACCTATCACTTAAACATCGGTGGTTCAGTGGTAGAATGCTCACCTACCACGCAGGCGGCCCAGGTTCGATTCCCGGTTGATGCAGCCCTTTTTAATGAATTTATAGTAGATTTTAATATATTTATAATTAATTTAATTTCAAAGTAATTAATTTATTACGATGGATTTCCGAAAAGTAACGCCTACGTCAATCGTATAATTTACATTTAATTCGTATATTTACATTTTCTTACAATAAAAAAAAATTCATTTAATACCTCTAACTTGAGTGGGATCGGCGTGTTTCTATTTTCGATATAAATAATAACTCAATCTCTTTAACACACAATCTTCATACATCTCTTTAAATACATTTATAAATTCACAATTCAATTTCTTTCACAGTTCCTTCAATTGTATACAGCACATAGAAAAGAAGTGAATTTAAACATTACATTGTGTGTAAAACCGAATATAACCATAATGGGAAAACAGGCGAGAGATAAAAACAAGTAGTTCACCCAAAGAGCGACTTAACGGGAACGTAAAAACAAACCGCCGCGCCGCCACCGTCGTTGACATCGCATACGTATGCAATTTTCTTGTTTGCAACGCTATCAACACAGTATAGAGAGACAAGATGGCACATTATACACAAACACACCAATACCCACAGATATTATTAGTAAATGACGGATGGTAAAATCATATTGGCCGATTAGAACGCGACCACCATATTTGGCCGTTTTCCTTTACCATGCGCGAAATATATATAATTATATATACAACAAGCCATAACATAAGCTACTGACACGAGTGACTTATTGAGTCGAGTGTTATACATAAAATATAATTTATAAGTTTAACATTACCCAAACCTAGAATTAAAAAAAAATATGTACGCACGTATAAAGCTATACACTTTTAATATATCATATTAGTAATATATTGTTTATTTATTTTTACAAAATTAAAAACAAACAAAGTCATTGAAATGTATGTAATATGAATGTTCATTGATGGCTAACTTTTTCGTGACGCACTTCCGTCATTTGATGTGCTACCAGCTCTTACTTTTTATCCTTTGCTTAACGCACCAAAAGAAATATGATTTGCCAGGTGTACACTTCAAGAAACTGCATTATTACTATCGCTCACGATTATGCGCTCACAATTGAGAGCGAGTGAGAGGCACGCGTCCTTTCCACTCGGGCATGGTTAGCCCGCTAACGAGCGAGAGACACAGTTACATAAAGTCGTTGTCAGCGTAAAACTTTCGCCCGTATACCGACTTTACAGGCAACCAATTTTTTTATCCTTTGCTTAACGCACCAAAAGAAATATAACTTCAAAGTGTACAAATAAAGCATTATTACTATCCCAGATTTCGTACATTGAACTATCTGTTCTTTTGGATCTGTAACGACAGTGACACAGTTACGACACCTGCAGCGACTGCAACGCGTTGCCATAACACGCTTACTGGGTAAACCGCGCTAAAATAATAAATTAGATGACACACATCGTAACCATTTGCTTATTATCAAACTGGCATGATAATATTCTTTAACGGTATCATAAATGCGTCGCATGAAGGTAAAATTTAGTCTTTGTTTAGTTGGTAACCACAGACTATCTATTTACACTTAATATGTCCAAATGCTTAAAATAATAAGTTAGCAATTTTTGGTTATCTAGCAAAGTTTTTAAGACTATACCTGAAAACATGTATGTTGTTAAGAACCAAATTATAATGAAACTGAAAATAATTTACTACTTTCAAATATATATTATGTCATATGCCATTTTTTTTTTTTTTTTTTTTTTTTTTTAACGTGGAGAAACCCATCATGGGTACACACCCGCCCGGGGGGACGAGTGGTTATGTGAGACTCCTACTCACTAAAACTCCACGGTGTACCATCCGCCGCCATAGTAGGGCGACGCGGGCACTGCGCTGGCATACAGCCGCGCCGCCCCGGCGGCCGGCCCAGCTGAACCGGGCCCCGGCCTAATAGGAGACGGCTCAGTACACCCTAGCCGTCTCCTCCGTCCGCCGAGCCTGTGCAATGAGAAGACGGGCCCCCCGACCCGTCTCCTCTGGCTCGGCTAGGGTGGCGGGAGTTGGCGAATGAATCGCCTCCTCCTGCCACCCGTTCTTCTTTGTCGGAGAGGGCCGCTCAGGGGATCCCCTTCACGAACCCTCTCCGCGGCCTCCTTCTGCGATATGACGACCTCGCAGAAGGAGGTCATTGCCGTCCATGCCCTCTCGCTGTCGAGCATGGCTCTCACCACACTCGGCAGCGAGAGGTCCTCTCCAACGACTGCGGCCAGAGTGCGGCGCTGCTCCTCCCACGCAGCACACTCACCAAGAGTGTGCTGCGCCGTATCCTCTGCAGCCCCGCACTCATGGCACACAGGCGAGGGCTCCCTCCTGGCTATCTTGTGCAGGTACCATCCGAAGCATCCATGTCCGGACAGTACCTGCACAAGTCTAAACGTCAGGGAGCCCCGCTCCCTGGCGCACCACTCCCGGAGGACCGGGCGGACGGCGTCTATGGTATACCGTCCATAGCGCGCGTCCGCCAGGTCCTCCTCCCACTTCCTTAGAACAATCCCCCGGGCCTCACGCCGGACCCTATCCACCTCCGTGGGAGCTGGAGGCTCCCCTAACTCTCTTCTCGCCGCCGTGAATTCATACACGGCGGCGAGCACCTCCGCCTCCAGCTCCCACGGCGGGGAGCCGGCGAGGACCATGGCCGCCCCCGCGGACACCGATCGGTACCCGCGGATGACCCTCAGCGCCACGACACGCTGCGTAGCACGCAACACGCGTCTGTTCGTGGCGCTAAGGGCATCCGACCAGATCGGTGCCCCGTAGACGGCCATGCTCCTCACCACTCCGGCAAACAAGCGGCGACAGCTCGCGCCCGGCCCCCCCGAGTTCGGAAGAAGCCGGCCGAGAGCCGCCGCCGCTCCCACTATCCGCGGTTCGAGTCCCTTAAAGTGGGACTCGAACCGCCACCGTCCGTCCAGGATGAGGCCCAGATATTTCATCTGGGCCCCAACCCGGACCCTCACCCCCCTCCACATTAATGTGGGCTCCAGGAGGCGGCCCACACCGAGGCCCATGAAAGAGTATGGCCTCGGTCTTCTCGGCCGCCAACCTGAGGCCCAACGCCTTTATGCGCCCGACCACGAGGGCAGTGCCCTCTGTGGCCAGGCGCGCCACCTCTTCAAATGTCCCCCCCTGGGCCACGACTAGGGTGTCGTCCGCGTAGCATAGCACGCGAATCCCCGAAGGGAGCGCTACGCGGAGCACCCAGTCGTAGCCCATGTTCCACAGGAGCGGCCCCAACACCGACCCCTGTGGAACACCGCACCCCACGTGCCGCCGAACCACACTGCCCTTCCAGTCTACGAAGGCGACCTCCCTCCCCTGGAGGTAGTCCCCCAACAGCCGCCGCAGGTACGAGGGCACTCCGAAAAACCGGAGCGCCTCCCGTATAACACCATGCGGCAGACTGTTGAAGGCGTTGGCGATGTCTATCGACACCGCCAACAACCTGCCTCCCCCCGCAGTCGCCTCCGCAGACCACGCCTTCAGGGTGGAGAGGGCGTCCAGCGTCGAACGCCCTCTCCGGAATCCGAACTGCCGGTCCGAAAGTACCGGCCCAACTTCCGCCATGTGCTGGACGACACGAGATGCCAGAATACGCTCCAGCATCTTCCCCGTGTCGTCCAGCAGCACCAGGGCCGGTACGAGGACGGGCAGTCCGGGGGGCGACCCTCCTTCCCCAGAAGGCAGAGTCGCCCCATCTTCCAGAGCTTCGGGAACCGTCCAGCCGACAAACATCGGTTGAACAGCTCCCGAAGCTCTACCCCCATGTGGTTCAGCGCCACACCTAACACCCGGCCCGGAACTCCGTCCGGGCCAGGTGCCCTCCGCTTCTTGCGGAGGCGCTGCACCACCCGCCCCATCTCATCATCGGTGACAGTATGGGGCGGTGCTAGCTCCTCCACAGTGAGGCCCCCATTAATCATGAGAGGTGGGAGAAGCACCGGAGGGTCGGGCAACAGTGTGGCCACGACCCTCGTTAGGACCCCCGGATCCATTGTTTCCGTTAAAGGGGGCGCCTGCCCCCGGAACTTTTTCCTTACCATCCGGTAAGGGCGCCCCCATGGATCCTGATCCAGGGTCCCAAGAAGCTCCTCCCATCTCTCGTCCTTGGCCCGGCCTATGACCGCCTGCAGGGAATTACGGCATTCCCTGAAGGCAGCAAGAAACCGGGCCTCCTCCCCAATCTGCCGAATTCGCCGCCGGCGGCAGCGTTGCAGCTGCCGCCTCGCCGCGGAGCAGGCCACCCGGAGATCGGCAATCTCTGGGGACCACCAATACACCGCCCGCCTGTTTTGCGGACGGTTGTTGCCCCGCGGCATCGACGCGTCGCAAACCGCCGTAAGGGCCCTACGGAAGCGGTCTGCGACCGCGTCGATATCTTCAGCTGCTGGAGCTGGCCCTCGCCAGCTCTGGACAATGGCCGCCTCTTCCGCCAGCTCTCGGTCGAGGCGGCCAAGAACCCATCTGGGGAACACCGTCCCCCCACGGGGACGGTGCACCAGCTCCCCTGGGGAGGTGGAGACCTCGAACCGAATATAGCGGTGATCGGAAAAGGTCTCCACCTCCTCCAGCACCCTCCAATCCTCCACACGGCGCGCGACAGACGGCGTGGCAAAGGAGACGTCCACCACGGACCCCCCGTTATGCCGCACGCACGTGTGGACGGACCCTCTATTGAGGAGGGACAGTCCACCTTGAACTGTCCACTCTTCCACTAGCTCCCCCCGGGGGTCCGTGGCCACCGATCCATATGTCCGCGACTTGGCGTTAAGATCGCCAAGCAGGACAATGGGGAGCGGTGACAGCCGCCTAATCGCCGGCCCCAGGGAGTCGAGAAACGCCTCGAACTCCCTCAAGGGCCGGTTTGGGGAGAAATAAACCCCCACAATACCGTAACCTCCCCAGGCGGCCGCCACGAACCCTGACCCCATCTCCTTAATGGAGAGGGATGACCCCGTACTATGAATGGCTACGGAGCCGTCAAGGTCACCTGCCCAGTAAGGTTGAGCAGGGACACAATACGGCTCCGCAGCCACCGCAACACTAATGTTCCACTCCGCCACCGATTGCACAAATAAGTCTTGTGCAGTGGCGGAGTGGTTCAAGTTCCCTTGGAGGTAATTAGTATGGCCGTGCTGCATTATTGAGCCATACTAATCACCCCCGATCCTGGTCCTCCAAAACGTGCCCCAGGGGGCCTCCTCTTGGTGGAGGAGGGCTTGCAGCTCGCCCCCCCCCATGTAATGGTCCGCCGGCTTGCCGGCGGCGGCGCATGCCGCGCAGTGCAGCTTAACAGCTGCACAGCTCACCGCCGTGTGGCCGGAGTCCCCACACCTGAAACACAGAGCACCCCAGTCGGCCAGCGTCTCACACGTTGTGCGAGTGTGGCCCAAGCCCATGCACTTGAAGCAGCGCATGGGCTTCTCTGCCAGTGGCCGTATACGGGCCACACTCCAGCCGACCAGGAGACGCCCTGCATCAGCCAACTTCTTTGCCCCCACCACTGGGAGTGACACGAATGCCACTCCCCCCCCCCCAGTCATGTCGGATGGAGCCAATCCTAATCTGGTCTGGCTCACATCCGGCTGCAGTGGCTATTGCCGTTCTGAGCTCCGTCTTATCGACGGAGTCATCAATTCCGACGACCCGAACCTCCGCACGTTTGACCGGCCTGGTAATGTCAGCTACCCCCGCGAGTGCGGTTTGCAGCTGTGAAGCCAAGCCAGCCGCCTTCTTCTCACCATCGGAGCCTTTAATCTCGATGATTTTGGCTCCTGTGGCCGTCGTGCGGAGCTTCGGGTCATCGATCCCCAACTCAGCCAGCTTTACTACTTCCCGCGCCTTGAGGACCGCAGCCGAGTACGTCACTCCTCTGGCCACCGCCTCATGCTGCAACGTGATGACAACTGCAGCAGAGCGCGGCACAACGGGCATCTTCGCCTGGGTCCCCTTGTTACCGGCCTTCTTTTTAGGCGCGGGAGCAGCTGCCGGTGCAGCTGGGGCTTTAGCCTTTTTTGGCCGCCGGACCACGGTGGTCCAAGCCTCAGAAGGCGCCCCAGAAACGGGGGGCCCCGGGAGGGCAGGCCACTCCACATTAGATGGAGTAGGAGCGGACGCAGCCGCCCCCTTGGACCTTGCCCGGGACATCGACCGGGGCCTTTTGGCTCTGGCGGGCATGGGTCCAGCGATAGGCCTTTTGGCTGCAGCGGGACTTTTGTCGCCCGCTAATGGTGGGCGTAGTACCTTTTTCGGAAGGAGCCGACCATCCACTTCCAAGCTGTCGAATCGGGCGCTAATAACCTCTCCGACAGTGGAGCGAATGGACCGCTCCAACCCACTCACTGCATCCGCCAAGGCCTTCTCCCAGGCCTGGGGAGGCACCTCAACCCGCACTGGCTGTAGAGGAGGAGGAGGAGGAGGAGGCGGCATCACCTGCCGTGCACTAGCCTCCCGCCGCCAAGCCAACACCTCCTTCTTGAGGTCCTCGACCTGCCGGCGGAGAACCCTGGTTTCCCTGCCGAGGCGGGCCGTCTCCTCGTTGGCTGTACGCTCCAGGAGCACCTCCACCACCTCCCTTAGGCTATTTGCCGCACCTTTAAGGGACTTGATACAAGTCCCTTTTAGGTTTCCTGAGATACGGCAAACTTCCAGAATAGTGGCCACTCCGCTTTCTGTGCGGGCCCTCAGCGTCTCCGCATCCTGTACTTCCGCAGCCCACCCCGCATCGCCAACGCCCCCGACGACTACCACCTCGTCCTCTGCCGGGACTGCCTTGGAAGCTGCCTCCTTTAAGTATTACCGGTTCGGAAAGCATCACAGTCATCGAGAAAAACCGGCAATAAAGTCGACCGAGTTCATAATTTTTTTTTTGCTGTCTAAACAACTAATATTATTATAGTTGATCTGTCGAGAGGGAGTCAGATACTGATTACGCCGTAAGGTCCAGACAAGTTTTATTACATCTAATTTTCCGTTGTATCCGGTGGAACTACAAAGGTACACAACCGCTTTTCTAAAAATCCGATTTGTACCTAAAACATAACTATAAAACTATAAATATTTTAAAGTTTCTACTTGCTATCATGCTAAGTTTAGACGCTCCTCAGTCCTCAGTTAATAACAACATTAACAAATACTAAATAATGTTCGTTATGATATTAAAACAAGACACTTGAAGCTGACTGCCAACTGGAAACTGAAAAGACATTACAAGAACAACAACAAATTATTACAAAAAAAGAAGATATTCATTCACGTTTTTACTAATATTACTGTAGACTGAAGTGTAAGCCTGTGTTTTTTTTAAATGGCAAAGCTATAGATTCTTATACTAAATAAGTAGGTGATACAGTTCTGTGAAACCTTCTTCCAAAGGAATATTTATGTCAAAGACTTGTGCTCCTTTGCAAAGAAGTCCGGGAAGTTATGAAAGGGAAATAAATGTACAAAATGGCACAACTCGGTGTAAAGTGGAAACCTGTCAATAAATAAAGTATTTAGTATTACGATCCGAGGCGACACAACGCCTGGCAGTTGCTGGGCTGTACGCAATTCACAGCCGCTGGCGAAACTTTAACGTGCGATACGTTCTTGATAAATGTACAATAAAATTAATTTAACACAATTAAAACAGTGGGCACAGATAGTTATCATATAAAATCCAAACGATATAGGTATTAAGTTTACTTTAAGGTGATCCAAACAAAAATAACTCTTTAAATATGAAATGTATGGAAGATCTTTAGCAGTTAAACGTGTTATGGCATCGACCATTCATCAAACCCTTTCTAGGTTTTACAGTATCTAAGTAATATGACATGACTTTGTAGCTATGAGAGTATTTTGTGATGTGTAAAATCTTTTCCTCTCGTTTTCCAACAATTTGTAGGAGTGTTTACGTCAAAAGAGACGAAAGTGTGTAGTTTGACCAATGTGTGCGCGTGGTCGTAGAGTTGGCTGTCGGATGGTATCAACCCATTTTCCGAGAGTTTGGTACTGTCAGCCAACAGTGTGTGCGTGTGTGTGACGAGAAAGAGAAAGGGAAATAGAGAAGGAGAACGCATCAGTTGTGCGTTTAACCTACAGTGTTATGTATATAGTGTGTTTTTATATAAACTAATATATATATATGATTAAAGTATAATAAGTCAGATGTTACCATCACATGCGACAACAGAAAGGCTAGCTCATTTTTTAAACAGTTTTAATTCACTATATTAAATAATGTTCATCAGCCTTGCCTTTTTCAGTCACAGCGATTTATTCTGCTATTTAAATAAAAATTAAGAGCTTTGGTGTTTAGCCTTAATTTACCCAATGTATCTTATTTTAGCAGTAAATGTGCACTCATAATGAGTGCAAATTAAAATACCATTTACATAACGCAGTAAATATTTAGAAACTTACTGAGAACTAACTGACTGACTGATGTATCAACGCGCAGCCCAAAATAGTGGGGTTAGGACCTTGAAAATTTGCATGCGGGTTCATTTTACACTGTAGGTGATCTCTAAGGAAGGGTTTTTGGAAATCTAACCCTTAAAGTAGTGAAGAAGGGGATGAAAGAGTTTGTATGAAAATCCATCATTTTTGAAGATAGATCAATGAAATTGGTATTTAGCAATTCTGTTACAATGATACCTAAAACATATAATGGGACATAACTCAACTGTGACGCGAGTGAAGCCATGGGAAAAGTTCTAGTTTATTATAAAATAGCATTGTTTCCTGACGAAGTTTTCAATTACAGCCCATGGCGTTTAATATTTAATCTGATATTTAAATCCTCTTTCAAAACATTTCGCTTTATAATATTATACAAACGACAGTAACAGTGAAAAATTGAAAAACTGAATTAACTCAAACCGTAAAATATAAACATTTTACGCACTAAAATATTCAGCATCAGAATACATTGTGAATTCTGCGTTTGATGGCTATGAAAGCCGATTTGGATTATATTAAATACATTGTATATAGTTTAAACAAACAGAACTTCCAGATAGAAGATACGCCAGGGAACTCCTCAAAACTATCGAAGTTAGTTTTTTTCTCTTTTGTTAAAAATTATCTTGTATAAATGGTCATCATTAATGACTAACTACATCGTGTCGTACTTCCGTTACATGATGCGCACGCAGCTCTTAATTTTACCCTCTTACTAAAGGCGCTAAGAGAAGTAAAACTTCAAAATGGAACAGTTATTTTTTCTTAGAAATCCTTTTATTTTGCTTCGGTAAAATGATCGAATCGGACATGGTCCACCACAATTCAAAAGCAACTTCGTCTACGGAAAAATAAATATCCATCTACAAACGTTGTCATGACAATCTTGGATGATTCTCAAACACGTTACGCCAAAGTGAGCACAAAGAAAAGCTTTACAGAAAGAAAAAGTACCAGTGAAAAAGTAATAATGTAAGAGTCTTTGATCAATGTAGTTCACGCGAGAGAAGCCGCGGTCACACGAAGTGTTTCATAAAATAAAGTACATAGGTCGAAATATCCTCGATATACCTATATTAAATATTTTCAATAAACACAGCCTTTTGACTGTGTTAAATTTTTCAAAACGATAGTATTTTTAATAAATAACAAAACACAATATCACCAACTAGTTTAATACGCAAAATGGTGACCATTTCTATTCGAGAATCAAAGTGTTTTAGTTAATCAAAACCTCGTTGAGTGTTGTAACTTCACAACCGTTTCAACCATATACCTATTTCATTTCAACGAAAAAACTGCTAAAAAATGTTGTTAATATTTTTTTTATTAAATGCACTTACTTTTCAGTATGCAGTTCCGTTGCTCGTTCAAATCTTGCTATACATGCAACTACTAAGAGTATACGGCAACCCCGCTTACGTAGAATTTATTATTATTTTTACATTTGTAGCCAGAGATAATTTTTGCGTTTATTTAAAGACGAGCTGAGCCCCACGGTTTCACCCGTGTATCATAATTGTTATGACTTTCGGCAAGTACAAATTATTTTAAGTTTGCATTATTTCCTAATCTATCCGGCAAAATAACATGATTTAAAGGGCAAAGTTTAACTGCATAAAATTGTTTTTATGATGAAGTCACTTTTGTTCGTAAGGATTAATATGCCATGCCTAAAAATAATGCTCAAATCACTTTTTAATCTTCCACAAATGTTTTTGCACAATATATAGCTTGTTGTGGCTTATGTACAAGAGATAGGCATAATATGTTATCGCAGACTTTTTTTAGATATACAATGGACCAATATTTTTGTGGAACATTGTATTTACGTACCATTAACTATTACGGCAGCGCACGCGGATAAATCAGTTCGGGGAGCGCGGATGCGCTATCTTACGTAAAACAAAAATCAATATTTAAGGCGAGGTGAGAGTTGTAGCCTAATGTTAGATAACCTATACTATTCCTCGTGAATCTGGCTATCATACACAAAATTAATTTTTCGAATACGTCTGGTACTTCCATAGATTAGCATGTTTAAACAAATAAATTAAAAAAAAAAATCTTCCGCTAATTATATTATTACTATTTTTTTAGGTATGCCCTTATCGACATCTTCGTAATATTTGTATTTTTAATATGTATTTTAATACATACATAAATTTATCATGAACAAGTTACATTGAGCTATTAAAAAATAATTTTTAACCTTTATAAAATGTATATCAAGGTTATTAAAGGACATGACAAGAATATGACGTGCCCATTATATAGCAATAAGTACGCAGAATTATGTTTTGATCAAATTAACCCTTCCGTTTTAAAATATTATAATAGATCCGGCAGGAAGTATATTTATTTTTATTTCGTTTATTAATAGCCACAACATTAATTATATGAGGTAGGTAATGTTTGAATTAATTATTGAAGTTTATTTTAAAGTTAGTAATACAAATAATATATATTTTTTGGTAATTGTGTTAAGTTTTACAATAAAATTCCAAATCATATTACGGATATGCCGTACAATAAATTTAAGAATCATGTAAAGTCAAGTTTTATTCTCGAAAGGGTATTTTATAAGATGTATCATTACCTGGAAGACGGTATTGTTTGGAAGTGATTACCTGTATCTACATCCAATGAAAATTCTAATAACTGTAAATAATATAATATATAATAAACAGGTACTGTAAAAACTTTCCTTTTTTGATACACCCCATCGAGTTTCTTGCCTAATTTCTGAACCGGAAGAAGTGTTTTAACGTTTTTGCGCCTTCTTAAGAACAACATTGAAACAAAAATATTTTATTTTTGATATTGAAAATATCTATTGCCAAATTTACCAATGTTTACATAATGCACCCACTGTTAGCATGGGTTTTTCGATGGGGCAATGTTTGATACACGGGCAGCCAAAGTTCGATTACCGACCGATGCACAGTAACTTTATTCTCCAAGTATAATCAATAATCTTTAATTACCAAAAATATTTACGAAAAATTCTTCACATCAGCCTACTAGAAAGTTTCTCGAGACTTGTAAGTAGCTTGACGTTCAATGACCAACAGTAATCCGATGATAGTTCACCTGCGTCTTCGAGAAATGATAGGGATGCCACAGCACTATTATTAATATTATTACTTTTTCTTGATCAATTATCGAATATATTACAAATTGGAAGAACTCCTAAATTATGCATGATGTGCTTCGAGTTCTTTAATCTTCATTACATAATCCTAAAATAACTACTACACGTTTATATAAAAAAATGTTGTTTATAAAAACAAAGGGGGAGTTCAGTCTAAGGGTTTCCAGGGGGCTTTGAGTTGACATTCTTCTAGTCTTAACTGCTCTACAAAAAATATTGGATTTCAATCAATCAAGCAAAAACGATGGTTATAGCAACTGAGGTGTCAAGATTTTACAATGATAGAACATCGATTTATAATTAGTGCAGACAAAATGAACATGGGAATCACGTTCCGAATACGGAAATCGACAAAACATATTACAGTCGAAATGCAAGCACGGTCGTCTTTTATTTAACATTCCGATTGATTTAAACACAGTGCTATAGATTATACCATTTAGGGTAGTTGATTTAAAAGTTATTTACTAGTAGATATTTTATTTATGAAATTGAGATATTTAAAAAAAAATTATGATATATATATTTTTTATACGAAGAGATTATTGAAGTAAAATCTTCTATGTGCGATTTTTGTATGGAGGTAAATCTTATGAATTCACGTCACCTCGCGTTACTTCCACCGACATGTATCAGTATCTGTGTACCTATATGTATGTCGTATTGAATTGATTGTTAAATCATACATTACCTTTTTACTTGGAGATTTTAAGGTCAATTATCTTCCAAACGAGCAATATACGATGAAAATTAAGGACTCATAAAATCGTTCTTGAGCGATCGCGATCACAATAGAGAGCCAACGTTTGAGGGAAACAGAACATTATTTCAATATAACAGAACGTGACAGCATATCGCATGCGTGAACCACTCAACTGATCTATGTTAATTATTGATAGGAGTGCCAATAGATATGAAAACAAAATTAATAATTTAATTTTACAAATTATGAAATTATAATTACATACACTTTAAATAATTGAAAAATAAAATAAAAACCAGTTATTTCAAAGTTTTTACTTTTCACTTCCATCGGCAGTCCCCTTAACTGCCTATTTTGATTATTTTTGTATGAGAGTAAAATCTAGAATATTTCTCTCAAATTAATTTATTATAGTATGTAGGTAATTAAAAGTGAAATAAATTCGAGAAAAAGCCATTTCCGCTTTAATAAGCAAAATTTATAATAATTTAACCTGCAAGTCAGTTCTTTTGTCTTGACGCAATCAATAATATATTTAAGGAACGTTTTCCAGTTAGCCAATAGCACTTGCCTATTACGAATTAATGATTTCATGCTCCATCTGTAGTAGTTGTTTAATTTTGATTTTAATTATCAACTAACCTATTTACTATTGGGCATATTTTGCTATTTTTGCACAATAGTGTGTTATTAAATAGTTTGATTTTAGTCACTAATAAATTCACGCGAATCCGGAAATTCTACCGCTCTGACTTATCTTTCATCACGAGTTTTTAATACGTAACGTAACTACATTCGTTGAGTTTGTCGTCGTGGTTTTGATTTTTAATTCATTAACTTAGGTTTTTTGACCCTATATTATGTAATATTGGTGACATTTTGTGTGATATATTTTGGTTGTTGTTCATAAGAGAAGTGGATTATAAATATAAAGCGGAAAGCATGCATTTTGAGATCTCACAAAAAATTCCTTAGTCGTTCTAAGAAGGGAGCGCCACCATCTTGTTAGACGCAACTTTGTATAAAATACCTATTACTACGGAGGCTTAAAAATATTGAGACTGGCAATTGCTTTTTGCGGCGCCAAAACAAGAAGAAGAAGAATAAGAACTACATTCGTTAAATCAAAAGTATTCGACATTCTTGGTAGGTGGTAGCCCTGTCGACAAATCGAACGTAGGAACTTCAGGTCTTTGGCCAGGTAATCTGCTAGCTTATTCTTGGAGCACATTAGCGAACACAGCGAGCGGTGAGGTCAACGACAATATGGAGGTAAATTGTAACCTAGTACATCATCAGTGTATTTACTTTGTTTAGGCACTCGTTTCGACATTATTGTCGGATATTATTTCAGTATTTATTACTTAATAATACGAGTTTGTGAAATCGATACGGTGTTTTCTTTCTGACCGGTTATAAACTCGTAAAATTTGAGATAATAATTTTATATCCTACAAAATAGTTTTAAATTTAACAACAATGCCTTTTTTTTGTTTTTGCCTTAGCTTACTGAGTCGCTCGCGGTTTACCTGTACTATCCGAAATATTACTTTCTACCAGACTCTTTGAAAGTACTTACTTATGTTCAGTAATATTTGTTATATTAACTGAATTAATTCAATAATTAATTATATTATATTATATTATATTATATTAAGTAGAGTATAGTGATGTAGGTGGTATATCTGTGCAGCCGAACTCACGACTAGATCGCGACTCGCGACCACTATTAATACAGTCGCTTGAAGTCGCGTTGAAGCTGTAAAAGCCGTCACAGGCTCCGGAGCCCCTAAGGCTAACAGTATAGTCAGTTCTAAGAGGATTAGCCAGTGCATTTCTAGCTTCTATTTACGTAGGTCGGCATAACAGCGGCAACTGTCGATGGATTGTAGTTCTCTCGGTGGTAGTCACTGTTTTTGAATTATAGTTTGCTTACTACCATCAGGCACTGCTACGTCACTTAACCTCACTACTATTAAAAAATAAGCAGTTCACAGGATCATATAATGAATAAAAGAATAGGCTAAGTAAAATCAACGTATTTCATAAAAGATTCCTTCGTTGTACCATGTCATTCGCTTTAAGTGAATTTCACGTAAAGGGACGTTCATATGTTAAATTTAATTTCAATATCCGATGGAAACCTGTTTTTATAGGACACGATTAACTTTCAGGGCAGGAGGAGTTAGGTAAAAATTTGAAACAAAATTATGTCGCGGTTTATAAATATCACTTAATTTATTTAGGATATTTTTTTCATCGACTGTATGTATATCTTTACCGAATGATTGTTTTAATATATAAAATATAATTTTAAACCGTATTTTAGACGCTATACTCGGATTAACATAAGTATTTTTTATTACAAAATATGGAGGCCTTTTTCCATGAAAAATTGTACATTTTTCACTTTCTAGATCCAACTCGTTCTCATCTCTGAGTCTAGCATAAGAGTACCCGCTAGCTTATAACGAACAAAAACTAAATAAATTATAGCAAAATCAGATCAAAGTTGACATAGTTTATTTACGTGGCACTTCCAATAACTATATGAAATAAATAAAAACAAATACCAGATATAATTTAATTAATTAAAGTAGGTGCAAACAAAATGACCGTACACGACTATACCGTGTTTGTTCGACGTTCGCCGCACAAATATCGTATGCAGCATAAACGTTTAACTACTATGAACATTGGTGGAACATAGACAAAATCTTAATCCACGTCCAGTTGCCAAATGACAACTAAATGCTATCGATTGTTTGAAGGTAATCTCTTATCTCTTAGTTCGCCGATCTTAATATTAACATAACGAAAGTTATATCTAGAAGCATACTAAGATGCTATAAATCTCGAAAAGGCTATAAAATTCTAAAAGAACATTGCAAATCTGAGTTGTAGTTCCAGAGATTAGCGCATTGAAACTTACAGTCTCCTGAGTTTATAATATACAAGAGATACAATTGTTATATTGTATATTCAAATGTCATGAATGTGTGTTTAATAGCTGTTCTATATGTTTTAATCTCTTTTGGTGTTTTCAATTATTTACTGTACACAGCCCGGAGTGCGCTAACAGCATTACACTAGTTGGCGGACGGTACTTACTGAAATGAAAACTATAACGATCCCGCAAAGCGCCAACCCTAATATCCTGAAACGCGAATGCAAACAATGCCGGATTTAAGTTTCACATTGTCGTAAACACTGCAGTTGACAAAATGTTTACGGTCGAGCGAAAATTATCGTGTAAAACTACGCTACATTAATTACTTACTAGTTAATTAAATAAATGATTCACAACTACAATATTATATAGAATAGTGTTAGTAAATATCAACGGTACTTTGTTTAAATATGACATTTAACTATAGTTCATATGGCAACTTAAATTTTTACGTATATTTAAAATAAAAAACATATTTCTTACTTGTATTTTCAAAAGCATTAATTCGCATACATACATACATACATTTAAAAATATGTCATTAGTAAACACACCGTAACTTGATAAATGGAAAGTATTGTTAACTTCAGTCAGTTTATCAATTGTTTGACACACAGACAAAAAGCACATTACACGCACTGAAGACAAGTACCTATTTGACGGCATAATATAATAATGCAGAATGATATTTATTTAATTATTCATAAAGAAATATAATCAAAATGAAGCCTGACAATGTTTTAATAATAACTAAAGTTAATATCGAAATCGTAAGTAAAAAACAAAGAAAATATTCTGAAATTGCAAAACGAGAAAAGTCCGAAAGGTGTTGTTTACTCGAGCCTCCTGAACTTAATCTATTTTCGACAAAACATGGTTTTGACAGGTCGAACAGAATTGAAAAACCTTGCAAATCTAATAACGGAAACAGAGTCGTTTCGAATAAACACCGAACAAAATGTAAGGTATTACATCGATCAAACATTCAAAGGAATACACGTGTGTTACCGCGTAAACGAAACACGTTACATCACGGCCGCCCATCACTTTAACATCCGCAAATATTCCCGAGTCCTGACACGTGTTTATAATAAAAACATCATACTCGTCTCGGGCGGCGGGAGGCGAAAAAAAAAAAATAACGGAACATTAGACGCGATAAGTTCTCTACATTGTGCCGTACTATTCGCTCACAATATACATAAAATGACTACAATAAATATTACAGCGGGAGTTGGGAGGGAGTCGGTACGTGAGCCAGGTGTGTCGAACCGGGGCCGCGGCCGACGAAAATGTGAAAAACTCATTCGTAAACAACAAAAGGAGAACCGACGATATAACTCAAGGGCCGGGGGGCGGGAGCGGGCAGGTGCTGAGTTAAGATAAAGTACTGACGTTATGCTCTATCCCGTGATTTAGATATGACCTTCTGAACGCAATCTGCATTAGTAACCGCCCCGGGGGGGATTGCCAGCGCCATGCCGCGCCGCGCCACCCCGAGCAGCGCCGGTCCAGGCTACATGTTTTATTGGAAGTTTGCACCTGCGTGATATGAAACGAAAGTGGAAGGGAAAATGCTGTTACTATAGGTATAGGTCGTACGTAGAAAGAACAACTAATAGAGTTTAGGATATTTCTTACACTTTCACTATCGCTGTAACTGCTTTTTGGTGTTAAAAGCGCCACACTTTTTAAACTAGTCGAGGTTGACAATGTTTTCTTGAGGTTTTTGAATAAAACAATAAAGTAAATCGTAAATCAGCATTTTACTGTAAATCTGACATTGAAAAGTATTTTGTGCGTTCCTAAACTCAATAAACTGAATAAAACGATAGCACTAGTCTAACATCCGCTAACATAACGGTATCTCACACTCGGTTAACGATCTGTCTATTTAGTTATTTCTCTGTCTAAGATATAGATGAACGATAAAAATACCGAGCGCTTCGAAGGATTCTGCTTTAAACTGGGGATTGAAATTTTCCATCGTGTTTTTAAGGAACCGAACCGGTACTCGCTTCATTTCTGGGCTCCCTTGTCTATCAAGTTCGATAAATAAAACTAAGAATGTGATAAAGATAGGGTTTATATGTACCTATATTTCAAGATAGTATCAATATATATATATATATACCCTAACTGTTGTACGTACACGAAAACATTCTGAGGAGACTTATTATTTTTAAATTTTTGAAAGAAATTAGTTTCGAATTTCGAACGAACTCATTTATTTTAACTTTGAAAATAACGTTTATTTAAAAGATTTGTTGGTACTAGTTGCATTGGGTATTTGATCCTATACCAATCCAAAGCAGATGCCGTGTTTCTATTAGTTAGATAAGCTTCTAGTAAGACTAAACTTTCTAAATTTGTGGTCATTTTTGTCTAAGAATGTCAGAGAAACAAGCAACAAACCATGTTGATTTTTATTTTCAAAGTTAATAAAAAAATTACATGGTATCTTTGAATTTTTTTTTGTCCAGTCTTCTTTGTAGCACCCAGACTAATCCATAAAAAAAAAATTAAGTTGGAGTCTCTTTTCTTGTAAAAGGATATCGAAGCCACGATGATTTCCTACGAAATGTATGGGAAAAGTTTTGACATTTATAGTACTCTAACCTCGATTGGCGCCATGGAGTTTATTAATCCTTATAAAAAACAGGATCGACCAACATGAAAAAAAAATTTTTTTTTTTTAATTGACAATTATCTTGCTGACTTTACTTACACTCCAAAAAAGACTGTAAATGCCGATCAAAATGTCACAAAAGTTAAGGACAGTTTCCACAGACAGTATTCGTGTAGCTACAACGATTTATGTACGTATCCTTAGTGCCCCATCTGAATAAACAGAGTATCATTATATTAATATGTACGTGAAGCAAAAACTTTCTACCCCATTTTAAGCCCATTGCCTGCACGGAAGACTGTGAGATTTGGCATGGTTAAAGTTTATATGGAGAAGGAGTGCAGAAAGCTAAAATTTATCTATAATACCTCTTGCTAATATATTAAATTAAATAAATTAATACAGCGAGTCCAAACCCGACCAGTGCCATTAAACTTAGACCCCGAAAATATTGACATTGTCACTCAATAAAAAGTAATAGCAAATGATAAATAATATTCATTGTTTAGGTTCATACTTCAAATGTCAAACAGAAAATGGTCTATCATTAATAAGTCGCTGGTCGAATTTCGATCATTGGGCGACCGCTAATTTAAATAAATCGGCGGGTGATGTTCACCATACACATAACCCGTGCAAAAAGTGACTCTGTTTTACGATTAGTTATGTATTGCTATCGTCACAGTGGTTGCCGATGTTTTTAATTGTACTGTGCTTGCCATCGGTCACAGCACCGTCACTTTACGATGTTACTATACAAATATATGGACAGTATTTAACAGAGCAGTTCTTAACTCTACATCTTACTTCTTCTCAATAACGCTCCATACGGATAGTAATAATGAACAGGAATTCGGTTGTGAAACTATGAAACTCATAGTGAATGAAAAATAAAATTCGCGTAAAATTTCCTATTACAATATTATTATATTATTTCACTTGATCGATGGGGACGATAGATTTGATTGATAAATTATATTATGAATAGTGCAAGCGTCTATTCGTCCAGATCGATTACAGTCATCGAGCACATCGTGCAAAACTTACTGGATAGGATTTTGAAAAATTGTAATTTTCCTACGCTTTAGATACTTGAATATATCACGATACCTTAATTTAAAAAAAGTTTTTAAAGTTTAAAGAAACTACGATTTTTATATAGACTACGCGAGCGGAGCCTTGGGCAACTTGGGAAACTTTTTCATATTATTGTTTAGTTGTAAACTTTAATAGTGAACGAGATTATTGTTTAATGAGTAATATTGATTACAATAATAAAACTATTAATGTGTTTATTAAATTCTTAAGAACATGATAAAAGGAATTCATTCGCTAGTTGGTGTGTTTTATTAAAAAATAAAAGACGGGTTACTTGAAAGGAAACATCATGTGAAGAAACAAAGTCGCCGAGTAATGTACATAGATCTATATATATTTAGAAATCGCAGATGTCGAGTAGTATTAACCAGCGTAATATCGATTCGATGTTCGCAGGTTTGACTCCCAGATGTACCGACCAATTATTCAAAACTCGTTAAGCGATCGGCTAACTGTGAAAGAAAACATCGTGAAGAATAATAACTCAAGACTTAAGAAAAGTTTTTGTAATACCACATATGCGTAGGAAAAATATCGAACTGTGGATTTATAGACATTTGAATTTGCCAGTAAGTCTTGTGCTGATATATGACAATTAAGGATATATGACCTACCTTTCACTCAGAAAGATGCCTTTGGTAATAGTGGAACATTTAGACGCTGACATTATAAGTCATTCATAAGATACGCAATCTCAATAGATAAAAACGCAAATTCGACAAAAATAATAAGAAAGAAATACCGAGCTATTAATATGCAGCTTAATTATCAAAGGTCGCAGATAAACGTTATTTTTCATTAATCGTCTATAATAATAACGATAACGTTATCAACGTTCGAGACATACGTTCGGCTCGGTCTGTATTCAATGAGGTCCCATATGTATGATAAGGGGGAGATTATCTTAATGGCGCACTAGGGGAGAACGCAAATCGATTACTCTGTTTAACAGTACTGTAATTTAATACCTTCCTTAGCCGTGTTGAGCGATTACTGGTATTTGGTAGCGAAAATATATAATTGTGTGTGTGTGTGTCAGCTACGGTGCACGACGAATTTATTCCTTAGGTACGATTGGCTTTGAATATGCAACAGGCAAAGAGGTGATTCGTTGATTGACTGTACCTAATAAATAAACCGGGTGAACCCGAAACACAACAAGCCAAAAGAAAGTTACTGTGAAGATATTTATTTTATTACTATTGTGTGCTGTTAATCTATCCACATGTTCTAACATGAAACTTTGAAATGATCCAGTCCGTAATAAAAAAAAAAACGAACTCGTCTCCACACCGCCAACGTTGGGCCAAAGCGTCACCACATCAACAGCCGCCAATATTGGATCCAATAACCGGTCTAACTCGCCGCATTAAATGTTTCACACTGATATGTGTAGCGATCAGAATAGATCATATTGGTCACAGTGATACATGAGTGTATAAGCCTGCTTAGCTTCCATTTGGAATATAAAATAATGCTCCGTAAACGCTTAATGTAAGCCCGTAAACTTCCGATATCTTTGTATGCAAAATCATCGAACTTAAATCTGTTGAAAGGTAACTTGCGACATCGTTCACAGCGGGTGATGGTGATTACGTATTCGTTGTGCACAATCGGCCCAAATGAGAAGCCAATCAGCCGCCATTGGTGACGATGTAAACGGCATAATATTGACACACGTCACGGCAAACGGACTCGATAATTTGCATACCATTTACGTTTACACACGTCAATAATAGACGGGCTGTAGAAGTTATCACAGGTAATATCTATATACCTACATAAATAATTAGGCAATAATTTTATTTTAATTAGATATCATTAATTTCCATTGATCGTTTGGTATAGGATTTAAAACTTTCTATTACATACATACATACATAAATCACGCCTATTTCCCAACGGGGTAGGCAGAGACCACGTCCCTCGACCTGTTACGATCCTGGCATACCACTTTCACTTCTTCCACGCTCGTCGGTTTGAGTACTCTTGACCTTACCTTTCTTCAGAACGTCTCCGATTTGATCGATAAATGTTCGCCTAGGCTTTCCTCTTCCAACGATTCCTTTCACACTCGCATCATAAATTTGTTTAGTCATTCTTCTTTCATTCATCCTCTCAACATGTCCAATCCATACAAAACCAAACCATAATACCATAAACCAAACCTAATACATAAATTGACTTTTTTTAAATCCATTAACACAATGCTTTAAAAAATGTTTAAATATTTGCATATAGGTACCTAATCTAATGTTTTTTTTTGGTAAAAAGGGGCAAACGGGTAGGTGGCGCACCTGATGAAAAGTGATCACTGCCGCCCACAAACATCCGTAACACCCGAGGGGTCGCAGATGCGTTGCCGGCCTTTCAGAGAAGAATAAGCTCGCTTCTTGAAGGTCACCAAGTCATAACAGCTCGGAAAGACCTCAGGCGACAGCTGGTTCTACAGAGTGCTTGTGCGAGGCAGAAAGTGCCTTAATAAACGCACTGTTGTGGAACGCTGGACATCGAGGTGGTGTGGATGAAGTTTACGATTCTGACACGATGTCCTATGGTGAAATCCAGTAGCCGGGAAACAATTCCTCGGAACACTCCCCATGATAAATGTGGTAGAAGATGCAGAGTGAACAAACATCTCTACACAGAACCAATGGATCAAGCCAATCGGAAAGAGCTTGATCGTCAATAACTCGAGCCACCCTACGCTGAATGCGGTCAAAAGGAAGTTGCTGGTACTGGGGAGCTCCCGCCCAGAGATGAGAACAATACTCCATGTGGGGTCGAATTTGCGCCTTATAAAGATTTAGGCGATGAGCCGACGTGAAGTACCGTCTCGCCTTACTGAGCACATCAAGCTTCTTTGAGGCCAATTTGGCCTTACTTTCCAACTGACCGCGGAACTGGACTTCACTCAAAATGACGACTCCAAGTATTCTAATACTGGCTGTGACAGACATGGGAGTGTTCTCAAAAAGAGGAGTTGCGACAAATGGCGCGACTTTTTAGCGGTTAACGCGCAGACTTGTGTCTTTTTAGAGTTGAACTGGACTAAGTTAAGTCGACCCCAGTCCGAGACTTTAGTTAATAATGACTCGACATCAGGCACAAGTTTGTTCCGGCTCTCATCAACGTATTCCCGAAAAATATTAGCACGGCCAGTGTACAAGACATCCACAGTGCTATCATCAGCATAGCAATGAATGTTGCTGATTTGCAACAAGTCATTGACATGCAGAAGAAACATAGTTGGAGACAGTACACAGCCTTGTGGGACCCCAGCATTGAGAAATTTACGATCAGAACATGCACCGTCAATGACGACCTTGATGCTCCGATCGGCCAAAAAGCTGGTGATCCAGTTGCAAAAATTCTCGGGAAGCCCATAGGAAGGTAGCTTCGAAAGAAGCGCTTTGTGCCAAACTCGATCAAAGCCTTCGCTACGTCTAGAGTGACTGCAAGGCACCTCTTCTTTGGTCTCAACTGCTTCTGCCTACCTATGTGTCAGGTAAACTAGAAGATCCCCGGCCGAGCAACCACGACGAAAGCCGTACTGGCGGTCGCTAATCAGCCGGTGCTCCTCTAGGTACCGCAGGAGCTGGCAGTTGATAATGGATTCCATTATCTTGTAGAACAAGGAAGTGATGGCTATAGGTATCTGTAATTGGACGGATCTGAGCGATTGTCTTTTTTAGGGATCTGGTGCACTAAAGCGGCCTTTCAGGATTTCGGGGCTACGCCTAATACATAGGAGTGCCGGAAAAGACGCGATTAAAACCGGTGGCAACTCCGGAGCACATAAATGCAACACGATCGGAGGGATGCCATCAGGTCCACTCGACTTATGAATATCCAAGGAAAGAAGTGCTTTGCGAACTGCACTCTGCCGGAACTTAACCTCCGGCATCGTAGTATCGCACCGCGGGATTGACGATGGAGAATTTCCCCAATAATCCAGAGTCGAGTTGGATACAAAGAGAGAGCTCAGAAGATCGGCTTTCAACTTCGCGGCATGGGGCAATGAGTCATCCTCAAGAAGGCTGACAGAAATTTCCTAAGACAGTTTGGCGAGCCAGCCTCTCGCCAATTCTACCAATGTGCTCCGACTTCGCCTTAGCAATAACACTTTTGAAGGACCTAGAGGCAGAGTTATACTCCTTTTTAAATGGGCTGGTATTTACATCACCAGACGCCGACGTACCAGCCCAGGCCTGGTAGCATTACCGCTTTCGGCGTAAAGCCGTCTTCCAGGAGCGACCAAACCAATCTGCCACCGATGTGCACCGCAGAGAACGGAATAAGAGAGCTCCATACCCTGAAGCACCACATCAGTGACAGAGTCAGCAACGACGTCTGGATTATCCGGCGAGAAGCAAACCTCATAATGTTATATATTCTATTTAAAATATTTTTAGAAAGATTCATATAAATATTTTTAATTATTACTTCATTGCTTGTGATCGCGGCCTATGATGCAGGGTCAATGAATGAAAAATGAATACCCAAAATTGTTTTCATAATTCAAAAACATGAATACGACTGTTTATTGCTTTGTTTTTCATCTTTCTCAGCAAACTCGAATGCCGTACACCCAATGGTGACTAATCGGGAATAACTACGACTTCTATAGGTCCCAAAGAAAATAAAAAAGTAGAAACTTACGTATGAAGTTTTAATACGCATGCCAGTTTAAGTACAGTCAAATGTAAAGAAAGGATTTTATGTAAAACAATGGTTACTAATTATTAACAATGAAAACTGTGTCCTAACAAACGACAAAAGTCCCGTGAACAAAGTAAAAAGGTATTTCATTAAACATGTACTCTCCAAGACCTAAACAAATACACATAACCGAGAAATCCTTTTCGAGCCAGCCTAAAAAAATAAGGAAATTAATAACCAGCCTGAACAAAGTTAGACAAAAACTTGAGACATATTATTATTGCAAAAAGCGGAATTCTGGGGCTAAGCTCATATCTTTGATCTCAAAACTCCGTTTGGAACCTTATTAAACTTTCTCTGGCAATAATCTCGACAATATAATATACCGCATAATAACACTAAATTTTGAAATGTTATAAACAAATATCCTTTGTTGGAAAACATCGCGTACAGAACAAAGAACAGTAATATTTTGATAGGCTTTAAAAGTTTTATTATAACAAGTTAGAATAACGCCATCTGTGAATATCTTTTCTAAATCTTCTATTTTCCCTAACGCAGTTTATTATGACAGTAGCTCTGGATAAATTGGTGTCTCGCTATGAGATTTAGAGTTGTTTACGCTCTAAGATGAATTGCATTAATTAACTAACTACAACATAATAAGTTTTAGAAAGAGTTCTTTTATTTATTCTATTGGAAAAAAAATCTAAGATTATCATTATTACATATATTAATAATTATATAGTTCTGTCTGTACATGTTTATTTTTCCAAAATATCCCGATAGATATCCTATATTCTATATAGGAAACTAATCACGAATAGGCCAATCAATTCTTTTGATTGTCTGTCTGTTTATATGTGTAGATTTAATTTTTAAAAAGCGGCTAGACCGATTCTTATGACATTTTGTACGCGGTCATTGGTCACATTATAGGCTTTAAGAATTTTCAATAATAATTATAGAAATCTTAAGACTAGATTTACTATTATCATAGCCACTTGTTTTTAAAAAAATTGATTCAACTTGACTTGTTAGTATGAGTCAAATTTTGCAATTGAACTTTAATACAGTTATTCCCAACGGATTGGCTGAAATTTTGCATACACGTTAAGTTTGGATGACGATGCATGGTTAGCCAAGTGACGTCATTCTAAATACAATATGGCGAATTCCCAAAAAAGGCCGACCAGTTATTTTTATGCACTTCCATGATATGGGTATCAAATGAAAGGGTTAGCTGAGAAGAATACGAAAATAATTATTATTTTAAAAACTCTTTTGATAAAAAGAAGCTTATGTATAATATTTCAGTTATAGTAAAATGAAAATGAAATAACATTCAGCCCAGCACTTGCATAAAATTATTATTGTCATTTTATTACAATTAAAACATCGTTTGTTTAAAATAATCTTTTGTAGTTTTCATTCTCAATATATTCACTTTTCTACTTTATACAGTATTGTGTTCGGATTTAAGAAAATCGATGTGCTTAATGTAACATCTGATCATCCATAGACTTGCCACTTGCCTCAAACTTCAAACCTCTACAAACGCTTGGACAAAGTGTGTGGCCGAAATAATTCCATAATCGCATACTTTCTTTTGCAGTTATTGGACTTCTTTTGGCGCAATAAGTAGGATGTGAAATTGAGACGCGTGACTTCATAATGTGATGAAGTGCGACATAATGAAATTAGCCACTAATATAAAGTTAGAAATTAATAACAAATTCAAATGATGTTTCTTAATACAATGTAAAAAAAATTTACACATTAAAAAATAATTAAATTAGTAAAATTCACTTACATTATTATCATTCATGGCTAACTTTATCATGGTATTGGACAGTTGGCTAAGGGGACACTATTTTTGTAGATACTAAATTTGCGAGTGTGCTATTTTCGTTGTTAAAAGAAGCTAAATTAATCGAGGAATAATAATAGGACACGGAAAATTCATCAACGAAGTTAGTTCAAAATTCTCAGAAACAGTTCCAGGTTTTTCAATTATTTGTGGATTATTTATTCCGCACAAACAATACTAACTACACGCAAACGTGTAGACGCATCGTAATCGCTTGTCACAAGCTCCTTTGTACCAATGCCGACTTAGCTCAGATCGGTGGCAAGCCAAGCCAAATCAAGCGTTCTATCAACACGTTTGAATTTGTGAACAACATTATCAAATAGACATTATTATTGAAGAAAAATAAATATAATAACTGATAATATTTAAAATTACAAAAATAAGTAGCATCCACATATAATGGAACAAGTCTTTAAAGTAAACTTCTATACTTGTATTCTTCGTTATATTGCTAAGGTATCCATAAAATCCTTGCAAGAGGAATTACGCTTGGATTTCGAACGGCACTCCTACACCTGTGTACTAGGGTTGCCACCTATAGTGTACATGTTTATCGGTAAAGCACGATTTCTCTTATAAATGAAAAAAATATGTGATAGTCAGTTTTCGAATGTACTACTATCAAAAGGCAAATCTAAGTAAAATCATGTGTAGTTTTGCCAAGTAGACGTTGTTCAGCCTATTCCAGTAGCCAATATCTCGACCACAGCGCCACCAATCGCGTTCAGAGGGTAGTATAGTAAACTTTCATGTTGATCGGTCGATCGATGTTGGAGTTTATCAATATAATTTATACAAACATCCATTTTTATTTATACACATTGCGAAAATAAATTCTTTTTTTTGTTTACATATTTTTAAAATTCATTAGGTATATGTAATAATAGTTAAAATATCTAATAATAATGATATAGCCTTTTATTCAGATCAGTTACTGTTCACATATAATTAGATTAGATTTTTTTTTATATGAGGACACAATTTCACACACGGCCATTTAATTCCAAACTAAGCAAAGTTTGTATTATGGTAACTAAACAGCTGATATACATATATATATATATATATATATTTAACACCCAGACACACTCAACTGACATTTATGCTTATCACACAAAAGTCAGACATATGCGGAGGATCGAACCCGCGACCTCTCGGCTCAATAGTAAAGCTTACTACCACTGCACCACGAGGCCTGTCAAGATTAAGATTTTAGTCTAGTCTAGTAATTGCTTCTTGCTTGTATTCTATAGATCTGTTTACCAGTCGGCCAAGACCTCCTCCAACCTTTTTCATTCGTGTCTTTCTTGAGCCACTCTGTTTCACATGACACCTGCCACTTTGTCAGATGTCATCATCTTACCTTTTCTTTGAACTGCCACTTTTCCTTTTTCCTTATCTAGGGTACCATCGTGACACAATTTTACTCCATTTATCTGGTCCCTTAATCTTGTGCCCTACCCATCGCCATTTAATCTCTCATATACATCTTAAGGTATACATTGTCAATATACCAATTGGATAAATACCCTACCACCATGGCATACTTTGTTTTTTTTTTTTTTTTAATAAACATAATAATAAATTCAGTTAATAATTTGACAGCCCTATATTTGAGCTGCCGTCTCGTTCCAGTTTGTAGTGTCCCCCATACGTGGGGCATTTCACGTTTGTGTCCGGAAACCGGAGCGACGCGACGCTAAGTGGACAACGGCGCGGCGTGGCGCGGTGCAAAGTTTCTCTCGCTTATTGACATTTCATTTTTGATCGATTCGTATAATCGCCGTTCGCCTTCAATTGTCCACTTTGCTTATTGTATTCCCTTTCAAGTCGTAAGTACATGACTGATGTAAATTTTACTTTCTCAAGTACCTTGTTAAGATCTAATTTGAATAAATCATTTTTATATGGAAAAGGCTCCATGGTTACTGCGACTTACTAACTGCATCGAATGAAATCCTACTACTGCTGCTTCCTCTTGTATATAAATATGTTTGAGGAGGAGTTCTCTCTTCCAAATACCTTCGGCAGCAGTTTCCGCTAAGATAATGAGTTCACGCTATTTTCTTCCCATTGAATTATGCTGAAATAATAAACCTAACAGCTAAATTACTAATAAGTAGCTAAAAAAACTATTTGTCTGGATTTTCATATGACCTATCTAGATGTATAGCTATATTTTTAAACATACATATTTAAATATAAATGGATAGAACCTCACAATAGTTAGATTGAAGAGGCTCAATAAATAGGCAAGGAACGTTGCTCATAGAACGAATAGTCGATGGGACCAAAAGTTCTCGAGTGGCGGCCACGTACCGGAAGACGCAGTGTGGACAGAACAGCAACCTAGGGGACGGACGACCTAGTTAAGGTAGCAGCTGGATTCGAGTAAAGAAGGACTGGCAGTTGTAGCGATCTTTAAGGAGCGCTATGTCTAGCAGTGGACGTCATTCGACTGAATGGATTTTAAACATTAACATCCAACAATCTATCATTAGATTAAGGACCAACGTAAATCAATTAATATTGTCATACTACAAGAACATTAATATAAATAATAATCAAAACTAGCGATCGTCTTAATGTCGAAATTCGATCAGCGACTTATAGATCATAGACAATTTTCTGTTTGGCATTTACAGTTTTCATAAACAATGAGTGTTATCTACATCACTTGCTGTCACTTTTCGTTGAGTGACAATGTAAATATTTTGAGAGTTCTAAGTTCAATGGCACTTTTCGTGTTAGGATTCGCAGTATTAATTAATTTAATTTAATATATTAGTAATTGTTATTATAGATAAATTTTAGCTTTCTGCACTCCTTCTCCATATAAACTTTAACCATGCCAAATCTGTCTTCCGTTAAAATGGTACCGAAAGCTTTTGCCTCACGTATTAATAATCAAAATGACCAACCAGAATGTATGGACCAACAATTTGCATCATCGTAACATCTAAACAAACACTTTCAATTTTACTTGTACTTACAAGTATAGCGTATCATGATTTCGCCACCACTTCACATGACGAGGTGGCCGAGAGGTTAAGGCGTTGGACTGCTAATCCAATGTGCTCTGCACGCGTGGGTTCGAATCCCATCCTCGTCGATATTTTTTTGCGGTCTTACTTACCTTCAAACAAAAATTATTTTTGTTAAACGAAAAATTTTATAAGTCCGTCATGTTTAAATTTTCATTACTTATTTATGACTTTAATTAAGTTACCAAAATGTATAATTATAAGAAAAGAAATTTCCGAGAAAGGTATTAGATTAAAAGGAGAGTAACTTTTTTTCATAAACACTCTCGACAAGATAAGAATTTTTCATCAAACTTTTAGACGAACCGTAGTACAGTATAATGTTACACCGTTAGACCTAACTGAGTTAAGTAATTTTTTTTCCTTAAAAATAAGAATGAATCTCTTAAAAAGATTTCGACAGCTTTAAGTCGAATCGAGTGAATATACTAGGGAATAATTCCCTTTTGTTCAAAATTAGATAAATTATACCACAAAAAGATTCTGACAAAAGGGAACGCAATGTGGGTAGGTAATAAACATTGCGAATGTCAAATTCAGTCGGAATGCTAAATCGACGCGTCTGAGATACCACGTCCCTTTGCCTTGACAAAAGACAGTATAAACGAATGATTTAATTATGTATTCCGTAACTGTAAAGAATAGGATATGGCATTTCTTATAGTCGCAATGTTCAAATGAAACTGAAGGCTTACTATCCTATCGGCCATTCTGAAGACGAGAGGGCCCAATTGTAATGATTTAAATCAGGATTTAAAAAAATAGATTAATGCATAAGACATCGCAAATATCAAAATGCTATTTTCATAGGTTCTTATGAAATTTTGTACACGGCAAGCTTGTCATTGGTCAATTGATAAGCTATAAGAATTTTCAATAATATTCGTTAAACGATGTCATCGTTCATAAAAAAACTTTAACCGATTGTGGTGAAATTTTGTATACAGAAAGTAAAAGTCATTCCATGATTGAGGGTTAAAAAAATTTCAGTAAACATTTAGAAATTGTTCTTAACCGATTTTGATGAAATTTTATTATTTTTATAACCGAATTTAATAAGTGCTATACTATATGAATTGTAAACAATATCTATGCGTCAACATAAGTAATGAACATTGTTACTGCGTAATAAACGAGTGCGGAGTCGCGGGCGCACCGCTAGTTATTTATAAAAGTATTACTGACATTTATATATCGACTAATTACATGCTCTTTGCGTATACAAAACAGTAAAATCGATCAAGCCGTTTTTAAGTTAAATCCAGACAGACAGAGGAAAAAAGGTTCAATGTCAGATTCGTAATCAGATGCCTATGTAATATATCCTAATAGTATTATTTGACACAAAAATTTAGTAAAAACAGGGGATATACATATACCTAGAAACAGAACTATCGATTTATTCATGTAGACGTGGGCTGGAGAATATGTGAATAGCTAACACTCAGTAAAGGCGTATACCTAAATAGTTATTTTTTATAATATTATAAATCAAGTGTTATTTATATATTAATACTACGCATGGAGGTTACGTTTACGTTTAAAATAAATAATTTTCACAGATTTATATTACGCATGGTAATCTTCAGTGTGTAACTGGCATTACAAGCCGACGTGACGCGACGTGGTCGCGTGTCTTCTCGGAAATGACTTTGTTTCCTCCGTAGGCGGGTTCCCAGCGCGCCTTCCGGTGGGAAATGAATATCATATTATAAGCGAGGGGTTAAAATAAAAATAACCTTCTGAGATGTTAAAAGACGCCAAAGTGTATAAAAGCCTTGTCTCGTGAAATTAAATTGTTGCGAAATTTTGTGCGCTCCCTCCGCGGACAGTAATGACTTGTGTTCAGTTTACGAGAGTGTATCTTTTCTATAAAATACCGTTATTTTCGCATTATTCATATTAAAACGATGAAAATTATCTCAACTTTAAGTTACTGTTTCGTGGATCGTTCACGTCAGATGAAAAAAAAAACATAATTTTACAAGGAAACATAAGTTACACGAAGACGAAAAACAATAGGGGAATATTAAACATCAAAGCCAAACTCCGAGCTGCTACTGAGAATTTCATAGAAAAACCCAACAACACTTTGCTCGACTTGGGAATCGAACTCAAGACCTCGAGCATAGCAGCCGCATTTAGAATCACTAGAGTATTGCCGTTCGAAAGCTAAGGTGGGAACGTCAACTATGTATATGGATGGAAACCCTCATGCAGAGTTAGATCGTGCAATTCCTGTGCACACTCTACAAGGTGTAACCTATAAAAAACATGCAGAGGCAAGCTACTTTGTAATTAATTCATAAAATAAACTTTCGGTCAATGGGCACATATTTACGATTCGATTTCATATATCAGTAATTCACCGACCAAATCGATTCAATTTTCCAGCATTAAGTACACTGCGAATAATTCAGTTCACTTATTTCCCACGCGACTTGTTATTTTCGATATTTTTTAAATCTCTAGCGTACAGTTCGATGTAAATATTCCGTTAATGTATAATATCCATGGCGCTACCACAGTCATGATATTAGGGTAAAAATTATTTTTATAGTTAATAATGTCTCACTATTAAACAGTTTCGAGTAGTAAATTTTCCCCAATTAACGATATACAAGTTTGGTTTCTATATAAAAAAAGGTTATGTGTGTGTGTCAGGTCTTCGGACTGCTTCGGCATAGCTGGAGTTTACTCCTTAAGTACGATTGTATTTGAATATGCAATCACTCACTTCTCACTCGCTTACTGTCACTGTCAGGCAGTCAGTTACTCAATCAATCAATCACTGTCACTGATTTTATTTGTGATTCATTGATTGACTAACTGACTGACTGACTGACGGACTGGCGGACTGACGGACTGACGGACTGACGGACTGAGTGGTTAATCATTTTTCTAAAAGCAAGATGATGTATGTATACACATCCATGATTTCATAGTGAAAACGAAACGCTTTTATAAATTTGACTCCCAATAAAATTTCCATACCAGGGTTCTTATTTGTAAATCGATTCTTAAAGAGTAAACTCCAAAAATTGGTTTTAGAAAATGTTAGCTGCCAAAATCAAAACAAAGGAAAAATAGCAGTGTACGTACCAAAATATTTCCTAAACTAATCTAAAAATTGTTGTACTTTATTAACTTGTATTTTATTGTACTTTTATTTAGTAACTTGTATTTTATTTCATCTATATCTAATCGTTATAGTCCTCATATTTATTTTAATTAGTAGTACTTGTTTTATAAATTTCGCTGGCAGTATAATTGTAATTTCACAACAAAATAACTTTATTACTCTGTTTTTATTTTGATTAATATCGTGCATTTTTCACATAGTATTTATTCTACAATACCAACTTAAATATATGCACATATTATTTGGGACATATGGAGTGAAAATACAAGTCATATATAATACATATACTATGGATGTCATAATTCTACATATCATGCTTTAACTATTTGAAAGATTGCTGGAAAAAGGCGGTTTCAGAACTGGTAATAATTCCAATTTGTAAATCCTATATTAGTAGAAAGGTACAAAATGTATCTTTACTGAGAGTGTAATATAATTAATCGAATAAAGTTTTTTTTAATACTGTAAAAGGTTCCTGGTACTCAGACGTGATAACATGAACTTGTGACATTTAAGCATTTATTTATTTATTTTTAAGCTTTCACAGAAATAAATTGGTGTTTCATTAGAATATACAAAACGGAAAAAGAATATCGATGCGTGACAACAAAATGTTCCAAAAAGTGTAGTTCACCGCGACAAATAAATGAATATTCATCAATTCATCATTTCGCAACTGCATCCGTCAGTCCCGAGCGAGTGCAGTGTAAATGGTAAATTCGCTAGTGAACTATTTATGAAAAAAGAACAGTAAAAAATTTAGTTGGGACTTGGGACACATTCAGCGAACTGATATGATTTGTCTACTACTCAATTTTTACACTTCAGTATTTTGTTGTTACATATACTAACAATGATCACGATCAATGATCAAGTCCACATGTTAGTATCTATTATAATCATTTTAAGGGAGATTCTCCAATCAATTTTGACTAGCATCTTGTAAACCCACCCTTGAATTTACTAGCAATAACTTTAGAAAACATTGTAATATGTCCATAAAAACTCTTATTTCTGTCTAATAAAATGATAAAAGTATTGTAAAAAATATCATATCTAAATCCACATTAATATTAGTTCTGAATACATATGAGTATAAAGTGTACTATTCCGGTTGAAAAATAACGAACAGCGAGTGAATGCAGATAGCAGATGAGGCCAGTCCTCAATACGCTGATTACGATACAACGATGATCATGCATGGCGAGGCGTACCTTTTAAAACATGCCTACGGAATGAGTACACAGAATGTAGATTGAAAGCATTTATTTACCCTTTAATTTATTAATAAATTAAACATTTTGCCTCTTTTGCAATCCATTAATGGCGGCCTTTCTCCACACACTGAAAAGAGTACAAGAATGCATTCTGAGTGATACAGTACCTTTTATCGAGTATTATCATCATCAGCCTAATTACACTAATAGCTTAATTATTAATTACACTGCTAGATATAAGTGTACTCCCAGAATGCGCTACTATACCCACGAATCGAACAGCTTTACAGCTTTATGCCTTTATGTCTATATAAAAGGTTTTGCCCATTGTTGTTACCTTAAAGGTTAGTAAGATCTCAATCTGTTTGAATACTACTTACTGTTTGATATCTGATGGTATGTAGATTAGAACCGAAAAAAAAAACGTAACGCGTCCTTTAAAATTTCATTTACAGAAGTCGTCACGCTAAAAACCTCTAGTAATATTTAATCACCTACAGCTTTCAGTTCTTGATCTATATTGCTTTTTTAATTGGACACGCTATTTTATATGGATCTCTGAGGTATATCAATGTTGAACGTCGGGGTATCTATTTTAATAGTCGGGAAACATTACATCTTTGATAGTAAAATATTGTTAAGACAAAACATGCAGCTGCTATTAATAACAGCTATTTTAAAAGCTCTCTTTAAATCGATAATTAAAGCGATTCATGTTAAATAGCTTTTATTATTTAAAAAAACTACTTTAGCACACGCGATTTGTGTTAAAGGTATTATTAAACAAACCAATAATTTACCATTGACTACATGAAACAAAACGTACATTGTTTTTATTGAACTTTTGTTTCCTACTCAGTGATTGTCATTATTTTCATTCCCGGGAAAGCTGTTCCAGCTCATAAATTGATTGATTGATTGAATTTTTATATAACATTAAAATAAGCGATGACCGGTCACTTGCTCTAATACAAGTGCTGCAAACAGTGTACTTGAAACTTCGGAATTACGGTATCATAAATCAAGGTGCCTTGGAACCTACAAGTTCTCCAAACAGTAACAGCAGCAGTTTCGGTGACTAAAGATAATTGAGCCTTCATCCGATTATAATTTTATATATTTAGCCGTTATTTTTGTCTAGTATCTACTTCCAACCAGTTTAAAATACACCCCACTAAATGTAAAGACATAGTCTACTAATAATACTCCGGGGTAGGAGTGTGTTCGTTGATACACCAAAAACCATCGTCATAATCTAGGCTGCTTATTCTACTTTGCACTAGTTGTGTAAAATATTAATTCTCCAAGAACTAACAAATCCATTACATGTACAATCGGCAAGCACTCTCCATCACGTGACGATTACTGTTCGAGTTCCCAAAGTTCTCCGATACACGTACAATATAACCAGTCGATAAGTAGTTTCAGCAGAACTTATCTCACCGCGATTTAGTAGATCCCTCGCACTATCGCATTCTCGTAAACTACAAATGGAATATTGGACATATAAAAGATCTATTTATATTGGACGTTATAACCAGAAGATTGCGTGTTTACGCTAACACGTAGAGAGTTAAGCTGCAGAAAACATATTGTGAATAATAATTTCAAATAAAAATCATTCAACAAATATAAGTTCGTATGAAAGTGCGATATACTCATCATTCACATGTCAGCTTTCATTACATTGAACTTTTTAGATCTGCATATATTACAGGGAAAAAGTGTAATAATATTAAGATTTCTTCGTTATTTCTGGGCCTTGTCAGTGATTGGGCTAATGCACGTCTAGACAATCATACAGAAGGATATTTTTTTCACAATTTATTGCTAAGTATAAATAAGTATTTAATATACCAAAATTGTTGTAGGCAACTACACTGTATTATTCTAATAATTATAGAAAATAGCTCAAACAAGTTACCTTACTACGAATATGGACAATAATGTTGAAATACTCTGAAATTACAAATCTAATGTTCTATAAAGAAGACCGGTAAAAACGTTATATTTATTTAACACAATTCAGAGCCTTAATAGAGAACATATGTCGATTCCCACCTGATATTTGATGCAGCATGTTATAGGGACATGAATAAATAACGTTCAAATGTTATCGTAGAGTAAATAAAGCTATAATTTCACGACTAACTTCACGTGATAATCGATTTTTATTTCGGAAGAAACGTTTAAAAACTTTTCTAATTTCTTATTGGCCGTAAACGCGTTTTCTAACTTTTTAATATTTTACGTTTAGATTAAACGGTTTACAAGGGTAGCTTTTGATTCGAACCCCCAATGAAACCAGAATGGAGAACTGATGAACCTCGCTTTTCGAATCTTTAGCATTTGTATTAGTTTTTATTTACGTCTTACATCTATATCATAGGAAATATATGTAATTTGAAGTTGTTATTATATATCTTTGTATATGTAAAATAAAATCCATAAATGATAATATATTAATTCTTAAACAATTATTATAATCCGACAATTAGCTCCGTTACATCGCCAAATCTCTGCCAAATTCTTCTAACAATACTTAACATTTTTTTTAATAATTACATATTGTACAGTTTTTTAATGTATTTACGATTTTCATACTTAGTAACAACTAACAACAAATGCATATGAACTGACATGCTACATCATGTATATGTGTGTACTTGCACACGTCCCTACTAACAATTGATTTTGAGTACGTATTACGTGCTGAACAAGTTTTGTTTATTAATGGAATGATCATATAACAAAAAAAATTCACATCATTGAAAAATTGCAGCGTTTAGCACAAATAATGTCATGCCAAATTCATATTTATTTTCACATTAAATTATACGGAGTACATGTCCTAGATATTTGTCAAAGAACCAACTAAAATAGGACGAGTGCAAGAAGTTGAATTTGATAAAAAATTTGAGCACGTCGCGTCAGTGCGTGCACATTCACGAAAATTTATGTACGCTGAGACAAATATTTAAACCAAACATAGTTAAAATGGATTATTTATGTGTGGACGTTTAAAATGGCTTCTCTTATAAATTTGCAGATTCTCTAATAATAATGGGAACATAAAGGTCTATGATTCTCGGTAATTTCAGTGTTGAAAGCTCAGGCTTTAAAAACAGGCACGTAAACTAAACAAGATCTAGATTTAACTACTAATCTTCGTCACAGAAAATATTCTTATTTATTTTGCAATATTTTTGAGATTATTAATGTGAGTGGAAAAATGTTTAATTTATACTTTACACTGTTTCCTTTAATTAGTTAACGAATAAATACAAAATGTTAAAGCATATTAATTATTAATAAAGCATAGATCTACCAATCCTTATTTCGTTACAATTTATAAAAATTAATATAAATAACAACATTTAATTATAATTATGGTCTACTCCTTACAACTTATAACATTCAATTTTCTGTTTTTTTTTGGAACAATCGTCAACAAAAATTACAAAAGTTTTTTTTTGTTTCGATATAAGTATTTACTTATAACTATAACTCTTTGTTAAATGTAATCACTTCCAACGACGAAGTAAAATTGATTTCTCATTCACCTTTGATTAAGTTGTTAAAACCAATGAATACATAATATATATATACATACAACAAAACAGCCTAATACATAGTTAAATATAAAAACAGCTAACTTCTAGAGAACAAGCATCAGACGTAAGAAATGTAGTTATTATGCTGGTACCGAACAGCAGCGATTTATCTGACACAATATGAAAAAAACAAGATGACACTAACTTCTTACAACGCTCCTAGTAGCTACGTTTTAGTCGAAATCAGTTACCCTGAGGAATTCGAACGTGTGCGAGGGAGCTTTATGATTATCCACTCAAAAAAGAGGGGTCGAACGAAATTAGGTCAATTTAATTCACGTTAAGCTTTAAGGAATGTCTTAAGAGCTTGCTTCACGCGTTTCACTCTCGATGTTTACGTTAACACGTAAGTAAAGTAAGACTACATACAGTCTTACAAGACAAAGGTACGGGGGCTTATTTTGTCACTAAATATGATATGATGATTGCACAGGAATTCAGTTAGCTACGTAAGCAGTAACATGTTTATACTTAAGCAAAAACACATTTATACAATTAATAAAATTGAAGTGACTGTTTGTAATGTCAAAACAGCTTTTTACTAAATTCATATCAAAGTATATACAGTACCTACAACAAAAAAAAAACTTTTAAAATTTTTGTCTGTCTGTTTATTTGTTCCAGGTAATCTCCGAGACGGTTGGACCGATTTTGACGGGACTTTCACTGGTAGATGGCTAATGTTATAAGGAGTAACTTAGGCTACTTTTATTTTAGAAAAAGAATTAGGGTTCCGCGCAAATAAAATACAACTGGTTATAGTGAATCAATTTGGACGCTTAAATGGCTTACACTGAGTAATCCATATATTAAATTATTGTACTACATAATTGTAGACATTAAAAAGACCTACAAAAAGTCAGTGAGACTATATGTCTATCTTCTAAGGAATACCCACAATTAGCGTTTTTGTCTTTAAAGTAGCCAGTTAAATTGTTTTAGAAAGTTCATAAAAGTTCTATTCATAAATAAATTGAGAAAATATCGTATTTAATCACATTAATTCTCCGAAAATATACGAATTCAAAATGAAATGTTATCAAATACGTGAATATTTGCGAATTTTAATCTAAATTTCAACGAGATTGGACATATGTCTATAACAAACAGTCTATCGAAAGGAGTTTGTGCGTATTCGTACAAAATAGTTTTTAATCTTTGTCATTTTTTAGATTTCCTCAAAATATTCGACTATTATATTTAAAAAAAATATATATATTATTAATTATTATATATTAATCAATGATTACTGAATTAATTATTATATGTATATAATTATTAAAAAAAATTCAAAGATTTGCAGCAAGCATTTTGAAAAATAATGTTTTTCTCATAAATACGTAAAACGAGTGAAGCTGCGTTCTGGTTCTGTAGCTACATTATTCATGACAGTTTGTTATTTTATGATTAATAATGTTTATTGTAGTATAGAGTGATTTTTAACAATAGCCATGGAAAATGGGTAATAATTTCAACTTTTTTTACAAACGTGTCTTACATTATCGCATACTTTCATCCAAATGGGAATCGTTCAAAAGCCTAAATTTCGTTAATGCTAGCAATACCCGCAGCTCCTCAGGCGTTTATTATGCAATAATTTCTTCATATCTTAATTATTATTTCTACTCATATTTCATGATTTCTAAAAGTATTATTGAAACTAGCTATAAATTAACTAATAATTACTTTATGATTTAATTAATGTAATGAAAGTAGGTACTAGAGTTTTGAATGTTTTTTTTTTTATTAAATTTTTTATCTTTGAGCTGTTTTTCCAAATCTGTAGTTCTATTTGTGCATGTAACTTTTTTACAAATACTCTGATAGGATGAAAGGATACTGATTACGAACATGTCCTTTAAAATGTATGCCCCGTCTCTCTGTGCCTGTGTATGTCCAGATTTAACTCAAAAAAGGACTGACCGATTTTTATGAAATTTTGCACACGGGAAATTTATGTCATTCCTTAATTAATAGGATACAATAATTTTAATAATACTAAAGGAAATCTTAAAAATATATCCCGATTTTGATGAAATTTTGTACGCGGGAAGTATAAATCAATCCATAAATAATGGTCAGTAAGAATTGTTAATAATACTTTTATTAATCTTAAAAATATATATCTAATTAATTTTCAACCGTTTCTGATAAAATTATGTAGGTACATAGGAAGTAGAAGTCATTGTATAATTTACAGGCTATAAATCTCGTTGATAAAACGCATAGAAAGCGTTAAAAAAATTGTATTCATTCAAAACGGCTTTTCATGAAATGTTCTAGAAAGGAAGAATGTCATTACACATATGATAAGCTTATGAATCGTCAATAATAAGAGTTAAATACAATTATGGGATGAAAATTATTATTGCTTAATGAACGCGTGCGGAGCTGCGGGATACCGCTAGTATTATATAAACTTGTGGTATTATAAAAATTGCTTGTTTGTTGAACTAGGCGACATGAATACACCGATATGTACTATTACACGCACACTAATGTATTCTGTTTTTCGGCTCGCCCAAATCTACTCATTGTCGATATATATTATACTACATCTATGAGTTACACTAACTTATATGTATAACTACACATCTTTAACACAGAAATAAACTAACACACACTAACAAACTCACACAAGCGCGTACACACACACCACCTCAGTTTTGGTATTTGTTTTTGTCTTTTTATCACATTATGATTACGTTATAATCTTACTTTTAAAATTACGATTGTTTTCTAACTTTTGTATTGTTTTGAAAACCCGAACAAAATTCCGGAGGTGGGCGATAGAAGCTACAACACAGATATCAACTAAAGTAGTTGCTAACGTTACATTCTTTTGTTTTATGTATAATATGTTAATGTAAACAAATAAATAACTAAGCGTCTTGTTTACTACAGACAGAAGGATTATTGAAGATAGTAAGATGACTAAAGTCACAAGCCCAAGATTTGGCACATCTCTGACACACACACACTTACACGCATACACATTTACTTATAAACATAACGCTAACCACACATTAAAAAAAAAATCACATTTCTAATTTTCTATTATTTTGTATGTGTTATTTTTAAATCAACATGCGCCACCCAATTGACATTTTATATATAGACGCGTCATACGCCAACATCAGTGCACTAAAAAATAGCGTAATTAAACTATACATGCATATTATAAATAATGCTTCCAGTTATATAATACGTAAAAAAGGAAAGAATATAAAATACATTATATGTTATATTATTTTTGATGTTAGAACGAAATTAATATATTATTTTGAATTTTATTTATGTGCAACCATGAACTGGATAATACGTGACTAGGAGAATGTCAGTCAATTACCTGACTTTAATATTGCCAAAATAGACCGCGGGTAACGAACGCATCTACACATATAAAAACATCTTAGGCGCCACCAACTCCTTTATATTTCAATTCAAATTGCATCTTAGGCCTCCATAACCCAGGCATAGCCTAGTTTCGGTTTTTACTTTAAGTTAAACATGTTAATATAATGGTTTTTGATAAATAAATATTTTGTATTGGTTTTGTGATGAAGAGTAACTTTCAAGTGTAACTATTAAATAAAGTACAATTTTAAATGCGTATACATGTAATACAATGTAAATAGAAAATTTAATAAGCCCCTGACACAAGTAACCTACTCATTGAGTCCATTCCAATGAACCCAAATACGATATATAAGCTGTAAGTTGGTGAGGATTTAGATATCCTACATGTTCCGGATGACGTTGCAGCATCAGGTCAAGGTTTTTCTAATATCATTGAAGTAACAGAATACTAAATCTCGACTCAAAGAGACCCGTGGTAGATACTCACATCTATTTACCAACTATAAAAGAGCTGATAATCTTCAAACGGCTGAATAGATTTTCTTGAATCATAGCTAAGAACACTATCGATCAAGTCACCTTTCAAACGAAAAAAATTAAATCAAAATCACTTCAGCCGTTTGTGAGCTACGATGTCACAGACAAATAGACAGATAAATACGTTAAACATTTAACACCTTACTTTTGTGTCAGGGGTTAATATAATAATTAGACTAAATTGAAATCGTAAACGCATCAACTCATTACACTAACTGTTAAAATCCATAATTTAACACCTAATAAAATTTTATCATTAGTTTTACCATTATAATTATTGAAAATATAAAAATGAGTACTCAAGTAAATAATCCTCATCATAATTTTAAGCCCGCAATCGTTCAAAGATGATCATAGACCTCTCTTGTACGCCCACTCACTGATCCCTGTCCTCAACTAATATCATTCAGGTGTGACCCGCGATTTTTTCTTTACCGTCAACCCAACGAGCTGGTTTAGACACAAGGATAAATTTTAACAAATGAAATAAATAAAACATAATAATAATCTTAGATGAAAAAAATATCCACAAAACAAACATTTGAATTTTTTTTTATACGCTCATTATTTTACAGTATTAACTTTTTGTTTTCGTAAAAAACAACATTTTCTTTTTTATCACGTAAATAAAACGTGATAAAGCTATACAAACCATGTGTTACGAATATTAAGGCTTTTTTATTTGTTTACACATAATTATATTTAGGAGCGTAACGGTAAATCGCTTTGAACCAAAGAGTCGTAACTAATTCAGTCAGGATTGTTCCCACCTCTATTATGCTTTTTGCGTGTCAATCATGTTGGAAACTGGACGTTCGAAATGAATTGTATTAAAGTTATAAATTTATTATATTATTAATTAATTAAACTATAACTGAGAATTAGATCCAGGTAAGGTCAAAGCCTGACCTTTTCAACTGGCATGACGTTGCTCAATTTAATTTTAAATTGAAAGCTCGAAAATATTAGGTTTTTTTTTATCGTTACAGGTTTAGCGTAGTGGGCATAATCTCACCTGATTTTAAGTGACGATGTGGCCCAAGATGGCAGCAGGGTAAGCCTAATGGAAGACTGGCTCCCAAGTGCAGTTGCCGGAACACACCTATTGGTGTTTGGATTGGTGTTAGGTGACAGATTTTCAACTTGAGGGTGGTAGCTAGCCAGACGGGCATTATAAAAAGCCCTACCACCATGTTGCCATGGTGGTTATGTATTTATATTTGATTTTAATTGTAATTATACCAAAATCTTTTGATTTTATTAATCATTTTAATATTTACTACACTATTTACATTTTTTAAATCGACATATATGATCTGGTAAGTAATAAACCAGATAACCGATTTTATAAGCACAAATAATTAAATAACAACAATTAAACAAGATAACATTATACATGTACAATTTCACATACATTATGATAATTAAAATAATATAACAACTAAAATGTATTATTTCTTAAATTATATTTTTTATGCAGTTCCAATACCCGCCTGGCTAGCTACCACCCTCAAATTTAAAATCTGTTGCCAAGCACCCATATGGATGTGTTCCGGCAGCTGTACTTGAGAGCCAGTTCCTCCATGAGGCTTAGCGTGTCACTTCAGATGAAATTGTAACCATAAATAAATAAAAAATATGGCTAAAAATATTGTTATATAAAATAAGATGGATACAATAGCCGTACCGTGAACTTTGAAACACTAAAGGAAAAAAATATTCATTGCGATCCACAATTTTTAACGAACGTCTGTTATTCTGCGTCGACACGCGCGCCATTACCGTATTCGTGGCTTTATTCCGGAGTCCGGCCCGCAGGAAAGGTCCGCCTTCCTTCCGTCCCAACGCGGGCCGGCTTTATTACGACTTTATTACGTACAATGAAAATCATATTTACCCAGATAGAAGACATAATAAACACATGTGCGTGAAGTATGGCCGCCGCATCGCCTTTATATGAAATTTTCAGAGCCACCCTCTTTCTGACTGGTAGAGTGAATAGCTAAAAGAGTTATGAATATTATTACTCTTACTTACTTACTCTTTCAAAAAATATAAAGAGCAAAAGAAAAAGGCCTGTGGATTTTATGTGTATCGCTGTAACCGGTTTAAACGCGCCGTAAATACCACAAGCACTAAAAAGCTCCAATAGTAGAGGTTGACAATGATTTGTCGTGGTTTTTCAAACGAGAAGAAAGTTGATTAAGATTTTAACTAGCTGACCTGTGCTAATATTTTACACATTATCATAGAACGATAATAATCTAACTAACAGCTGTCATGTCAGTTAAACAGATTATTATTAGGTTTTGCCTTGAACTTATTTTCATTACCATCAACGATGGCATTCCTAATGAAAAAGTTTTTCAAACATTTTTTTTGACAAAAACGGATTTAAACTATTTCATCCATTCATGTATTAGTTAATAGCGGTCAACAAACTTTAAAATAATGTTTAAATTATTAATTTTTATGAGGAATCAACGGAGATATGGCGTTGCCAGTAAAAACACATTCGAGAAATAATATATAAATTGTATATCGTACTTTTAACAGTGTTTTGTGCGTGCGTACTATGTTAAATTTAAGGAAACTGAATAAAATTATAACACTATTCTAAAATATCGCTATCTCACACCCGGTTACACTATTTGTCTGTCTATTTCATTCTCTGTCTACGTTCTGACGTATAGCTTAACGTCCCCTTCACCTCGCCTCGCTTATTACAGACACAAAGAACTTCGAATGTCTTGTGAGTCTGAATCAGTATTGAGAATGAATGTGAATTTCTTTTAGAAACTTCGATTTATTATTGAGAGCACAAGTTAAAGAATCTCTCGTTATCAATCAGTCAAACTTAAACCTAAAAATCCTTTAAACATTGATCTGGTTTTTCTGACTTAATCTTAATGAGTACATTTATAAATAATAATATTATAAACGGGTTTTTTTTACTGTGTAAATAATGTTTACAGTTAATATTTTAGTGAATATGAACAATTTTGTTACAAAACAATGACAAGATTTTGTCTGTTAAACCGACTCAACAAATTGCACAAGTTAACTGGAAAGCGAGAGATCTATCCGTTCACGGCGACGTACACAAAAGGAGATGCGCATATATCCTCCACTTTTGTAGTTTTGCAATCGTACCCTGAGACGCAATGTGCTGACACATTCCTGCATTATGTAATTCTTCTGAGAGTCAGAGCGCATTTTTCATAGCAAGACTCTCTCGAGTGACGCACCTGTCACGGTCTCTCCTTTTGCGTTGGAATATTACATTATGCCTTTGAAAGAAGTCACCGCTTTGCAGACGACACAGTCGCGTTCCACGTCGCTTTGTCATAACGTCAAATGTAATGACACTATACTATCTCGTTAATGCAAGTAAAATATAGATAATAATACATAATGAGCCATTGTGTGAGTACGGTCGCCGCGCCGGTCGGCGGCGATGCGGGACGTGACGAAACTATTGCGCCAATGGCTCTTTGCTATTTTATGACGTCCGTATAAAAGAGTTAACTCGCAGACTTTTGTAGTGAAAATATATACCCGTGTGGTTTATAATAAATATCTATAACAATAAATACAGTACGTGCATGTTTTCGTGGGTTTTAATGTAACACTTCAATTGTTGTATCGTCATCATTTCAGGCGAAAGACGTCCACTGTTAGACATAGGCCTTCCCCAAGGATCGTTACAACGATCGATTCTGTGCGGCTCGCATCCGGCGGCTTCTCGCAACCTTTACCAGGTCATCAGATCGGACTACCTTGTGGCGGGTCTGCCCACGCTGCGTCTTTCGGTACGTGGCCGCCACTCGAGAACTCTTCGGTCCTATTTGCCATCTGCTCTACGAGCTATGTCGTCCGCCCACTGCCACTTAAATCTAGCTTCTCTTAAGGCTATCCGGTGACTTTGGTTCTCTTGCGGATCTCCTCATTTCTGATTCGATCACGCAGAGAATCACAATAATTTTACTTTAATTATATTTTTCACAAAACGTCTTAAATATATCTGCAACATTTATATTTAACACACACACACACATACTATTAAATTCTTTTAATTCCTAGCAGAATTAACTAATGACAATCGACGGAAATTTTTAACTACTTCCACTTAACCGTTTGAGCGGAAATTTAAAATACTCACAATGCATGACAATGTAATATGGTACCATGGAGCTGATCTGATGATGAAACCGGATGCTGATCATAATAACTCCTCAACAAAACAAGATATCTCGTTATGTTTGGTGAATTCGTCCCGATAATCACTTATATTTATATAGTCTTAGATCGTGATCGTGGTCTAAAAGAACTTGTTATTTTTATATATAGACTAGCAACACGTCCCAGCTTTACACGTGTACAATTTACAAAATGATAAATTTATTTGTTTAAAAAAGCCTGATTTATTAGAGTTAATCGCTTTAATATTGATAGTTCATAACTACATACACAAATCAGTAAAACAAACTGATGTGTGACCACATAACTGCCTCATTAGCCTTAGTGGTCCTAAACGCTACTGCTATGCTCGAGGTCCTAGGTTCGATTCCCAGGTCGAACAAAGTGTTATTGGGCTTTCCTATGAAATTCTCAGTAGCAGTTCGGAGTTTGGCTTTGTAGCCGATTATTGGCAATAGGCTCGCCTCCTATTACATGGAACCTAGAAACATACTCGGCGAACTAGGATGTACACCTCTGCCTAATACTTTGAAGATACAGGCGTGATCGTATGTTATGTAACTTCATATTTACGAATAGTGCGCTTAGCTTGCGACGCGCAATACATCATAGGTAGGGAGAACCGGCCAACCGACTGCGCCCGATTTTGCTGAGAGGAATATTCTTAGATCGCCTGTAATTCTGACTTCGTGAAATCGTCTACAGTCACATTAAAAAAAAAAAAAAAAAGAGATAGACATATGCCATCGCGGACTTTTCTCTAGCCTTTTTGAATAACTACAACTCTTTAAGCATTATTTTGATGTGTCTCATAAGGCTTAGCCAACGTAAGCCATGCAAGTGCCCGAAACTCATTTTTAACGATTAAATTACAAATAATTGAATTTTCTCTACAATAAAATAACTTAATTGGAATTTATTGTAAATATAAACCATCCATAAATAAATCTCTAAATGTTAGTGAAAACTGCATTAAAATCCGTTGTGTAGTTTAAAAGATCTAAGTGTACATAGGGAACAGACAGCGGAAAGCGACTTTATTTTATACTATGCATATATATGTACTTATAGAAGATGATTAAAGATTAAATTCTATTATTATTTACCTCAAAAATACATTAATAGACTTTAACATACGTATAAAATCAATTTAATTATTAGAATTGTAATTGTATAACATTGTGTTGACCCCACTAGGCTTAGCGTGTCACCCATCTTAGGCTACATCATCACTTAATATCAATTGAGATTGTGGTCATAACGCTAAACCTATAAGCAATTAAAAAAAATGCTTTACTATCATGAGGCAATGCTGTGTTCTTATTTTAACAACCAAGTCCATATTGCAAGCAATAAATTTACATTTTTAATGAAACACTCCAGACACAGTCAAGTTGAAAGGAACATTATTCCAACAGAAATATGTTTTCATTAACATAAAAACAGTTAAGAGTGAAACGACAACGCATATAAACCATAATTATTATGAAAATAGCCGACGCAAACGCCCACTGGACGCGAAACTACAAATTAAGTCGACGCCGTAGCGACTCGAAGGTTTTCTTAGTTTCTATGTAATAGTTACTTACTTAGATTCATAAGCAATATTATAAGACAAAATAAAAAAACACATTCAACTTATCTTAAATGTTTAAGTTCACTGTACCGATACATTTAAGAATCTTAATACGTACCAAAAATTTAAAAAGGAGCTTTTTGTGTCCGTTTACAAAGTAAGTTGTATAAAGATGAAAATATTTGACTTCCTAATTAACAAACGTTAGTAGCTTTCTTTGAGCCTAATTTTTCTAGACGTATCAATACGGTGGTAACCTCCACCTCTGAACGAACAAAGAAGTTAAATACGTCACATCTTTGCCTTACTGTGAAGCGTCTCCAGGCCAATATAGTTCTTAATATCTAAAACATTGGGCCTTCAAACATAACGTGAAGAGACTTTTGAGCAGGCCGTAACAGCAAAGCTATTAAAATCTAAACGGTTTCCCTAAAAGTCGATCCCGCTTAATGCACAATGATCTTGGAATTATTGGAAGACTATCAATGACATAAAAATAAGCCAAACATGAATGTACATATTATACTTGTAACATAAATATTCGAAATGAAAGACAACGCAAGAAAATACAAAGACCAGTATGTCTAATACAGAAACATTTTATTCTAACTATGTATTTCCAGCAAAACGAGAGGTCAACCATTAAACAGAGACAATTTGTGCAACCGACTGCAATCTCGAGAGGTGTTGAAAGCCTTTTTATTTATCGCAGTTGATTCAAGTAGACTCGACTTAACAACACGATTTGTGGCGATAAAATCACACGCCACTAAACACCAGTTAAATATTATCTCGAACAATTAACCGTTTTGGCAAGTGTTACGTTGGCACCGCAGTATGGTACACGCCGTGGATCTATGTGATCGCATTACTTACGATCACGAGGCAGGCCTACAAGTTTGTACTGATCGTAATGTACCTATTATTAGTATCTATTGAAGATGTATCAATTATTACCAATAAACCACGTCTGGACTGTCTTGTAATTATTATTTACTCAGTAATATTCATATAGCTAATAATAACATATAAAAGAATGCTGCACGTGGACGAGACTAATTTACTAAGCCCTAACAACACGATACTTAGTCGTCTAAAGCAAGTCAAGCAAAAATCATACCCACAAGTCGCAATTATAAAGGTTTTTATTTAAACGTTTATCTAAACCATAAATATTATATGGCTAGTGTTTACTAATCACCAGGTATAATAAAATATAACTTCAGAAAATACTTTATACCGCCAAAAATAGTAAATGATCGCCAAAATTAAAACCCCATTTTAATATAAAATTGTAACAAAAATTTTACCATTTTGGTATCCTATGACTATAACTAACTTCAGACTAATCATCGTTATCCCAAAAATAGTAAATTACCATCAAAATTGTAATTGACGACCAAAAATAACAAAGGAATACCAAAATTAGTAAATTACCACAAAAACTTGTATATTATTAGTGTCTGGTACTAGCCTGCATCTACTGCGGCCGTCTCATATGAAACACGAACTTAAGCATGCTTTTTGTTGCACTTTAGAAGATAAAATAACTACAATAGGTACAAGTCAAATAATATTCACAAAATTTCACAGATAATATATTTTCAGAGTATATGAGAGATTGAGTAAGAGTAGTGCGATCTTGAGATGAATAAGAGTCTATATATAACATAGAATTATGAACTCGACGTGTTAGAGTATAGAACCAGAACAACGGTCTCGCCTGTCTTACCACCTATACATGAATTTTTCATGTATGTCTTCCCCGACGCCTGTACCTACGCTCAGTCTGTTCACGCGTTTCGTCCAGTGCTTATCTCTGACAAAATAATACTTTTACGAAGCCAAATGTCTAATTGTGCAGTGAAAACTTGTAAAAACCATTATAGAAAGAAAAACCTGAAATCCAGTGGTATCTCTTTTCATGTGTAAGTAAGTACTGATGGAATATTATTTTGCGTCAAAATAATTATTAATTGCATGACACGCCGCCATGGCAGTTCAGTTTACTCAAGACGCTGTAGTGTTGTGCCTACTCTTGATTTTATGAATATAGACTAGGTCCTACCTTATTTAATTAATATTGTTTCTTTTAAGTATGATTCTAAATATAATTTCTTTCTAAATATTTATTAGTAAAGAATATTAATTTGTCCTATCACAATATTTTGTACCTAATATAATGTTTTCGATATTGTAATGATAATATATGATATTTAAGTTATTTGAATTAGTATGAATATAATTTATTTACTTATATATTTTTAGAAATTTACTCAGTGAGAATTTTTGTGATTTTGCAGCTTTCCTAAAGACCCAAAGACAAAAGAGAAATGGTTAAATGTAGTTCGTAAAGATGGATGGTTTCCAGGGCCTCGAACTACAATATGTTCTCAGCATTTTGAGGAATCATGTTTTGATTTGAGCAAGAAAAAGCAATATTTATAACCAAATGTACTACCTACGTTAAAACTTGATGTGAGAAATTTTATGAAAATATTCTATAATTTATATTATCATTAATTGTTCATGGTTAGTGTCACTATAAAACTATACTTACTTTAATTTTCATTGTATTTATTTTAGATTGAGGAAACTGTACAAGAAAATGAAAATGAAATGGATGTTGAAGTCACTGCTAGTTTTGTACCAGATATGTATATTGATTCTCCTCGCAAAAAAAAAACTAAAATCACGTATAAAATGCCTGGAACGTATATCGCATCAAAGTTTATTAAAAATAAAACGCCTACAGTGTCATCAAAGGCGTTTGAAGCGTAAATTATTTCGCATGGAGGATTTACTTCAAGACTTGAAAAAGAAAGATTTAATGAACAAAACCGATGTCCATATATTAAGCGGAATCAATATCTCAAGTGCTGAAATAATTAAGAGACAGGTTATTAAAAGTAAAAATCTTCCCAATGAAAAGAAATACTCGAAAAATCTTAGGAAAAGAGACAGACTTACAATAAATTAATTTTATTTGAAGGTTCTTGAAAAATGTTTTAACTTTTTGTTATTATATATATTATGTATTTAGTGGTTAAGATAATTATGTTATCATTATTATAATAAACAAGTAAAATAAACATTTGTCGAAGTTATTTTTAACACCAACGAATATATCGATACAATGTCCGTACCGGCGGACAACGCACGTCACTTTAGAGATAAGGGACAAACCACGCCCTACCCCGTGCCCTTCCTTGCACCCGCGTAAATGAATCGCATTGTTTCGATACTTATAACAAGTTTTGCACTCTCTAGGTACAGTGAGCGGACTTTATTACTCTATGATATATAATAACAAAAATAAAATAAAAAGGAAGTTTGTTTTTTTGCAATTTCGAACCTCACTTTTTATTGTCTCATTTTTATTGGTTTACGGTAACACGAAACCGTTCGAACAAACACCTTAAGATGAAGTTCACATAAAAATGAAAGTTTGAAAAATATAAGAAAACTGTTTTAATATACACAAAATTTTTATGAAGAATGCTTCAGTAAAATGGCTTTAGATCATCACTACATACATTTCGGCGACCGCAGAGATGACGATCGTTTTGCGGTTTGATAATACTGCGTATAAGTATTTGATAGCTGATTCCAGAAGCCGATAGAATAAAAGATCCTTTACTTTAATTTTCATGAGCCTAGTGGTCGCGAGTTCAATTCCGTAACATTACTGACTTTTGTGTGATGAGCATAACTATCAGTTGTCTGTCTGGGTATTAAATTTCTATGTATGTATGGTATCAGTTGTTTAGTAAGCATAATACAATTTTTACCTAGAATTTTTGCTTAGTTTGGAATTTTTTATGGCCGTGTGTAATAAAAATTTCGTGCAGAGAAAACTTCATATAACCTGCTTACTTTTTAAGCAACCGGTAGAACATTTAGAAAATCTGTATTATATTAGTAGACCGAGTCAAAAGTAGACAAGGAAACTGTAATTTTCCAGAAAGATTTTATGTAAATTCCTCGTATGCTATTGTTACAGATATCACTGAATATATCCTAATTGAATGTTACATAAGTGTACTCTGTTACTAATTTAAACTACAAATTCATAGCTAAACAAGAGTACTTAAAAATCTTCACAATGTCTGCTTACTATACCATAATTATATTGAACACTATTAACTTTCAATAATATTTTGCAAATAATTTAATCGTTAGAGACTTTTGTTTCCATCATTAACATGTAAGTTTTATTTATACCAGGATAGTGGTAAATAAGCGTGTGGTCCATAATGATAAACGGTCACCACAGCCTATGGACGTTTACAATACAGAAAGCATGCATCAGATGCACGTACTGACCATTTAAAACCCTTTATTGTAGTAAGATAGGAAAACCTCAGCAATGGAATGGGGAAGCTCTCTATTCCACATCCGAAGCGTTTGCGGAAGGAAACTCCTCTGAAACCGGACAGTCAGCGACCATTTAGGTTCCAAGGTGTGAGGATGAACTCCCTGCCGATGGTGAGCAGTACGGTGGTGTGAAGTGGCCGCTGGCATCATAACGAACAATTCCTCGAAACACAAACCATTATAAAACGGTAAAACATACACAAGGAGGCAAAGTTTCTCCTTAGACTTAAAAGTTCAATATTAATTTTTATCTAAATTTGATATTTAAATCTAATTGATAATTACTAACCATTACTCTATAAGTTGTATTATTATAAACTTATATCAACTTAAAAGCAAATATAATCCAAACAAACTGTTAAGCATAAATTGATAAAGGCGAGATGTAACACACTTACAATAACATCGTCATAACATCCTTAATCATCTAGTAAAGGGAACTATCAGGACATGTATTCCAGCTACACGCAAAAACCGTGACACTGTGCTTAGAACAACGATGGTAGATCAACACTATGCCAGCGCGTGTTACAGATGTGGTGTATAGCCTACAACAACATACGAGAAGAGCTCTTGTAGATCGATTTGGCGGAGCACGTCAAACACAGCGGGGTTCACGGCTGGCTCGAGGTATGGACCGAGTGTTTGGCAACACTCTCTCGACAATGGCGGCCCCTACAGTGTTTGTTCACACCGACCGAAGTTTGCACACCTCCTCACGTGTCTAAAGACATATTCAAGACTATTTTCACAAAAGAGTGGCGTGGAGCTATTCCTTAAGCCGTAATGTAATCGGTTACCAAATGTTAGAATGGGATGTTTAACTCTTATGTTAGAACATTTTCCAATTCTTGACGTTTATTATCATTTGTATTCGGCTTTACATATTTATTAGAATTACCAACACATTTGTTTTCATTAAGTACGTAGAAATACTCAACAACAGCAATTGATTTCAATCAATTTCCACTCAACTATTATGATTACCTTTCCCTTATACTATAATAATATAGTAGTTTGCTAGTTAGGGCGCTAAGCTCAAATCATGCAAACTCCATTTCGCGAATGACCGTTAACGAGTTAAATTATTAAAAAGGAAACGAAAAACCCACCTGCAACAAAAACTCTTCACTACATTTTTTCTATTTTTCATTTTTATCTGGTTCCCAGTCGTCGTACTTAACAAGATAGTGACATCCCACAATTAAGAAGAATCTAAGCATCACGTATGCTAAAATCCATCAAGTTTTTAGGCTACAGCGCGTGCCAAAGAAATAGACATACATGCATACGCTCGAAAAATATAACCCTCCTTTTTCGAAGACGGGTAAAAAGTAGACATTAACTGACTTACATAATTATAAAATTGCTCTCACCCAGTAATGGGAAACAATATCATCAGATAAAAAAATCTCCGATTAATACATATCTCATTGTTAAATTACAGAGTGATACTGGAATAGTTTCTTAGTTCGTGTGTCCTCTGGTTCCTAGAATATATGGTCTTTTAAGCGTAGCGTGAAGAAATATTAAGTAATGCAGGTCGCGGTGATACTGACGAATGACTATGGATTATCGATCACACAGTGGTCACCGTTGTTTTTCAAGTGTACTGTGTTTACGATCAGTTATAACCGCATAACTTTACCATGCTATTAAATGAAGCTTAAATGGAATTGACGCTATAGACCTAACTTTGAAATATAATTTCAGAAAATATTACATAATGCTCTGAAAATTTTATTTATAGTCATTATACCTAAATTTATACCAGATTGCCAAACATTGTATATTGTAAAATCCGTCAAACAAAAACAATAAAACTTAACGGAGACGTAATTCTTCCGTATGACAACAGACTTTATGTGTCAAATTAAAGTTTCTAAGAAGTTTTTTACACCCCTTAACGAGTGGATTCAATCGCCGCAACGATAAGAACGCTTCCACGTCTGTACCTCTAGCCGGAACATAAAACAGTTACGTCAAGTATTCGTATAGAGCTAACTACACTCGATACTACTACTATAGCTGTCGGCAGCATGAACGCTAATATAATAATCTTACTCACGTCTATACTATAGTAAACGCTACTATAGTTAAATTAAATAAACAAAGAGTATGACGAATGACCGAATATAAACGAGTTATTCGTTTTAAAATAGTTATCATGGTATTTGATAAATCATTTTCGGTACTTAAGATATAAAATTTGAGATTATAATGTCACATAATTGTATTTTAAGTAATATTAAACGATAATAACCCAAAAATTAAATTATTATAATTTATTAAACCAACATAAAAAATGCCTCAAGCTTTTTGATTTCTGAACGCATCCATTTTAAGTAGTATTGTTTTTGTTTCGACTTTCAACTTTCAATATAACTTTAAATTCCTATTTAACCTCAAAATATTCGAAATAAATACAAGGAATATGGACTTTTGTTTTATTTTGTCCTTCTCACTCTTGAAGTGGGGAACTTTTTAAAGATATTAATGTTAATGTTGGATCGTTAAGGGCCTCACTGCCTCGGTAATTTGAGTCACATGTCTGAGTAAACATAACAAGTGTGAGTACACTTGTTTGCCCCAAGTGGATATCCAAACCGACTAAACATTGATAAGGACCTGTGGCAAAAAATGATAAAGCACAAATAACCAGAAACACAAATTTTATTCATATTTGAATCTGTGTGATACATTATATCCATATTACGTGTAATTGTTTGAAGCAATTCATTGTACACTTTATGCTCTAAAGTCTAAACTTATTCTTTTAGTCGCTTTCAAGTTTGTTTTGGTGAGGTTCATGGGAATAGGTAACTATTTTAATGCTCCTTTGATTAACCTATACCGGTTTTTAAAATCGGACTCCGATAAATATATAGGATCTTCAGTTTTCCGAAGAACAACCCGCTGTACCACTGTAAGCATAATTTAGATGCATAAAGTGTATTAATTTCAACATTCAGCGCTTTTAAAAGTCAAATGTACAATAATACCAATAAGAATATACTATATTTATATAATTAACAAAATTGAAGTATCTGTTCGTAATGTTAAAATAACCGGTTTTTACTAAAAGCATATGAAAGTATGTATCACTACACGAACACAAGATGTAAATAAATTTCCCTTTCCTTTTCAGCCAAACACCTCACAAAGTAATTAAAAGTCATAGATCTTGCTCTATATGGTATTCATAAAACATTTTATGATTAATTTAATAATATAATTCACAAAAACCTCTCTCGATACCTTTCTCACTGACAAAATATCCGTGACAACACTCAAGCGTTTCTCGATAGCTAGCTATCGTAAACTGACGATACGATACGTCAAAAAATTATTCAGGCTGCCGATTCCCATACATTTGACGTGTTTACTTATATGCTAACTACACGCTAACTATACGAAATGTGACGCAAGATGTTGCGGCTGCTAAATTTTAGTTCATAATACGCCCACGCGGCGCTGTTCCTATTTGTATACAAAATTTAACTATTACTATTCTATCACGTTAACTATACGATAGTGCAAAAATGTTCCGGCTAGGGGTACTACTCGGCGCGAAGTTATAAATCGTAAATTGTAACTAATCTTATTACTTTTATGTATAAAACTTTCGAAGCCGTATAAATAAATGTTTTTAGTTAGTCGATGGTGTTTATTGTCACTAATCAAATACAGTCTAGTAAATGCCAAGCCAAGCTCTGAACAGAGGAAATCATATCAATGATTCAATAATGCACAATTCAAACTGAAATAGTTCTTATACCTTTAAGGGTTTAAAAAAACACCAGCGATACATCCGCCTCTAGCACTAATAGAAGTGTTAGCTCTGTTGTGTTCCAATTTGAAAGTTATTCTTAGCACACAAATCGTTCCAAGTCGCTCGTATTTAAGTTTGATTATAGATACAACGGATGAAACTGAGGCATATTTGCTACATTTACATTTAAAAAATCGGTCACCACGGCACCTTTAGACCACAAACTATTAGGGATTATAAAACATCATGCAAATTCCCTAAATATAAGTTAACCTACTTTGAATAGTTTTGAATACTTTGCATTTGCCATTATTACTAAACGTTATTATATGACTAAAACAGTATAGCGTTTACTTCAAACAGTTAGATGTAGCAGAAATCGAAACATTCTAATCTGAGTTTTATTAAGTTAGTGACAAAATTGACCACAGAGTATTCTTTAATGTGTTTACTGAGGAGATAAATAACGCATTTGATATCACTCTAGAGGCAGGATTACTTATTGTGCAAATTACCACATTTGTACACAGACTTCAAGACTGTGTCTGCATAAAGAAAATTTACATTTACCATGACAACCGATATAAAGTATGCTGTCCATTATAATTGTTTAAATGTAAGGATAATCTTTGTTAAAGCAAAATTATATTTGTTCATAGTCCACGTTTGGTCTTTATTCAGAAAAAGAAAGCTGGGACACATTTTTTAGCATCACTTATAAATTTCCCATCGTAAAAGGACTGAAACAGTTGATAATGTAACGGAAAATGTTACGAATGTGATTCTGGGAGCACTCCCGGATATTCCCAGCTGGACAGAACAAGTGAGAACTTAACCTGTAGCCCCTACCGTGTGTTTTCGAACTTGACTAATACATTCTTAAAAACTAGAATATAAAAAATACTTACGATTTCACGTATCAAAAAATATTCATACTCATTTTAGTTGAATACTTTTTATATATTATATTTGTAATTTTGCACTCATAATATCAATATGTTAACCTGGTTTTGAATTTTATATGTATAGTTTATTTTTATTTTTTTTCTTCTGTGTTATAACTTGATTTACACATTGATGCCAAATTGGATTGGAGAACTCATATTTCCAAGGTTAGTCAGAAAGTGATCGGTACTCTAAAGTCTTTTTATCGCCTGAAAATTTTTCTCCCAGTTAAAACGAAAACCATGCTAGTGCAATCTATAATATTTCTTTTAATTGACTATGGTGATGTGTGCTTTTACGATCTGAATGCTGACCTTCTTAACAAACTTGACAGATTACTCAACAATTGCATTCGATTTGTTTTTAATCTTCGTAAGTATGACCATGTATCGAGTCATCGTTCAGAGCTTAATTGGTTGCCCATACGCCAGCGTCGGAGTTTGCGGGCTCTGACAACTCTGTATTCTATTCTATTTTCTCCCAACATTCCCTCTTACTTAACTCCACATTTTCAGTTTTTATACTCTAATCATGACCTTAACCTTCGCTTTTCTAATAATCTTATTCTTTGCTGTCCTGTCCATACTTCCGGTCTAGTACATTCATCTTTCTATATCCAATCTATTCTTCTATGGAATGCGCTTCCATATGAAATCAGGATGTCATCTAATCGTTTCAGTTTTAAAGTAAGGTACGTCGGCTTTACCAGTGTCATTTAGCAGAATTATCTGGTTAATGCTGTATTTAGTAGTTAATGTTGACTAATTATATTTTTATTTATTGTATTGATATTTATGTATGATGTTGTTATGTGTATGTATTGTATATGTGTAGTATATATGTATTTTATATGTTTTATATATATTATGTTTTGGTGTTGATATTTTATTAATATATTGTGATACTAAATAGGTTAAACATAATTTCAAAAAACCCTTACCTTTTACATCTACCAACATTTATCTCTGCATCACCTAATGGTTGACTGGCAGAGAATGCCTTAGGCATTAAGTCTGCCATTGCGTATTTAACGCATAATGTGTAAATAAATAAATAACTCTCTAAGGAAATCCATAGAATTTCAATTGTAAACCTTCAGATATTATTAAATACATAATTTATAAATAAAAAAATTATGCATATTAGATATGCTATTACATAATTATATCCAAACACCGCAACTTCATAATTAATTACAATATAAATTGAGCATTCAGTAAATGTTTTGTAGAAACAATTCTGAAAGCGATTTAAAATATTTTTTTTTTTGTAACATTGTCATTCGAAATCGTGGTAGAGGCGTGTGCACATAAATACATCCGTATCGAATTCAATTTCATTCGTTCCGATCATCGGTTCCGTGTTGTAGATAAAAATCTAATTTGGGAAAACGCACCGTACGTAGTCAACAGTTTCTATTTTATTTCGGACATATGACATTCGAGATCGGTTCGCGCGATGGCATTATACCCGTACAAAAATAGCCCAGTAGGTACAGTCACATCGAGAATGATCAATAAGTATTAAATTAATTTGATTTTCATAAAAATACTTTGTATTAATATTACAATCTGTAGGTTTTAACGAGCCATGCGTACATGTATGTATATATACATATATTGTTATTTATGTCAACTCAGCCAAACCATTTATTTTTACAGGTAAACATCAAATAGCCAATAATAAATATCAATAATAGTTATAGTGTAAGGGATAAAAGTATGTAGTATTTTTTACTTAGTCAGTAGTTTATTTACTGTAGAATTTTTTTTTTTTTTTTTGTTGAATTTGATATGCTCTGATTTGGCTGGGATACACCAACTGTAACAGCCCCTTAAATAAAGAGAAAAAAAATCAAATTACCTGACATAACGGTACTAAATAACGTAGAAGGACACCACTAACAATTAAGCAATGCAAATCACAAATTTAAAGCAATGATGGCTCAGTTGGTAGCGCGTACAGACTCCGTGTCGATAGACGTGAGTTCGAATCCCTGCAATGAGCCTGAGCTTTCGAAGAAGAAAAACATCGTAATGAAATCATAGCCTGGTGGTAGAGCTTTTTCTAATGCCCGCCTGTCTCTTTCTACCACCCTCAAGTTGAAAATCTGTCGGCCAACACCAATAGGTGTGTTTTAGCAGCTGCACTTGATAGAGTCTTTCACTAAGCTTAGCATACTACCATCTTGGGCCAAATCGTCACTTAAGATCAGGTAAGATTGTGGCCACAATGCTAAAACTAAAAAAAAAACATTAATTGTTAGAGAAAGTAAAATAAATAAAGTCCCGCCAAAGAAAGTTAGACTCGCGGCCGATGCAATAAACGGAACGAGCGATTCCTACCGCTCTATCAAATCCCAAAACCGTTCGAACATATAAAGGAATGGGCGAAGTTTCCACCCTCGTTCGAATGTGTGATCATGATTTATGAGAGAAGTTAAAAAGTGGATGTGAACGCACCCGAAATCCCTTACGAGATGATATTAAGGGTACGAACACATCAATCTGAAGTTTATAAGAGTTTAAAACGAAATTAAGAACAAAATTTTGTTTCTTTTACTGTAATATACTTCAGCGTATGGAACTTAAGAGTTTTACGGTAGAACTGAATTAACCTTACAACAGCCTATTCATTGATATTTCTCACTTAAAATAGGGGAATCGAAACATATCACGTTCTATTGCTGACTGAAACTAAATGTATTATTCAAGAAAACATAAGACTTCTACATGAATCTACATATTTTATTGTATCAGGTACTGCTGATCTAAAATCTCTTACACAATAGGCCAATATATAAAATATCGTTTTCTAACATAGGTAACTCTTAAATTATTTTATAATTGATTTAAAAAAAAATAGGTTACAACCTTCTTATAAGGCAATCATCTTGGCTGTAACGGTTCTCATTTCATTAACCATCACAATACCTATTACTAAAAATATCACTCTTAACCATAATAAAACAACTTAACCTATTACAGACTACTACTCTCTATAATGGAGGGTGCAATTTGTGTATCAACTTAAAGCATCGGTTTACATTTGCATTTTTTTTCTCTATTCCATTATCGAGATCGTTTATCAAAGTCGAGGGAACTATATATATATAATGCGACAGGAGGAAGGAAAAGGGTGATGACATTTACTTTGCAACAAACACTCCCTAATAGAGATCACGAAGACAGTGTGATTGATGTAATAAAATTACTTAGTGAGTTTATAACTCACCGATAATATTAGCAGATAAAGAGTTTTGCACGGATTGGACATAAACTATCGCTTATCGTTACTTATATACTTTAATAGTTTTAGTACGCGTAATCAACTATGATTTTACATCGGTTAAACACATTATACTATACCGTAAATGTTGATGCATAAAATACTTATGTAAATTTATTAAAACGACTTTATTGTAGAATGTTACGATTCTAACTTTTTCCTAACTTTATAAAATGGTTTTCAAAAATGAAAGCTAATGTAAGCCAAATGTTTAGACTATATTGAGATATAGTTATATAACATCAAATACAGTAAATAAAATTATAAATATGTTTCATCCAACATATTGCATGGCCTAGTATTTCTATCTAATCAGGACTCTTCTGATTAGATCATAGAAAGAATGGGGTACAATGGGGCCCATATATATGATAGATTAAAAATCCCTAAAACAAGAAAGAAAAAAGTATTTAACTGTAAGATTAGTTTGTATATTTAATGTTTAATCCTTATGTTTCGGTTGGAATGTAATGTTTGGTGTGGTAAAAACTATTGTACAGGGATAAGACAATTTATCACGGAGGAGTAGTTCATTGGACACCCACCAGACAAGCAGGCACGCAATCTGCGCCACGGTTACCTTAAGAGACCACCACTATATTCATGTAATTAAAAATCACTTTGTAGTTTTTGTATACGATAAGTATGACCTGTGAGTAAAAATTTTCGGACAATGTTCATAAGAAAACAACTGTTAAAGTTCTAATAAAAGAAAAGATTTTAAAAATTATGGTCGTACTATGAAGACTATAAACCACGTAATGTTAAGTACATCATAATTAGAATACAATCTATCTATTCCTAATTTCCTAGTCGTCACCGTTATACAAAAATGAAATTCTACAGTGACGACTTTTAAAACATGCGAGTCCAGGCCGAACTGGACAGAGTATATGCCGATGGTCAATATTTCTTCGGAATTTATATTTCGTAACTCCAAATCGGTTAAGGTGTTCTCCAAAATTTACATGTTTTAAATTATAGAACCGCAATTTCAAGTTAATGAATTTTAGAAAACGAAATGTGAGACATACTCTTGCTGAATAGGTAGACAATCTGAACTAATGAGCTGAAAACGCATAGCCGATTATTCTTACATTCCACAATGATACGTCCTGACAAAGAATTATGTTATATAGCGGACGGAACTAGTCATAATGAACTAATTAATTTAACCGAAAAGGGATTATGAAGCAAAACCTTGTTTCAAATTATTACATTGATCTCATTGTTATTTTTTAGTTAGTCTAAGTTTATAATAACAATTCAAGAAATCTTGTGTCATGTACATACTTAAAAAGTTGTACCTACTTCTTTAGCGTACATAACAAAACCAAAACAACCTCATTTTTGCTGAACTTCATCATGCTGAAGTTGTCATCAATGACAATATAATATAAATTTTAATTTGATTAAACAATATTTATTTATAAAACGTTAAATTATTTTTACATAAAAAGAAGTTTTAGATAGGTTGGGCAAAGAGATATTTCTTTGCAGATTTCTCTCTATTTGTGGCAGCCCGTTTGGTGGAATACTTCCACACCCTACAGAAGATCGCAGCCAAATGACCTTTGTTCCTGCTGCGAGTAGAGTTTCCAGACCTCCTCAGGGTAGGAGTTCAAGGTCAGCAACGTGCTAGTGATAACATGCGTTCATAAGTTACGGTAGCTGATTACCATCATGCATGTTTCCCAACATTTTTCCTTTATAGGCTTAGGTTGTGGTCACAATCTTACCTGATCTTAAGTGATGATTAGGCCCAAGATGGTAGTACGCTAAGCTTAGTGAAGGCTGGCTCTCAAGTGCAGCTGTCGACGCACACCTATTGGTATTTGGCGATAAATTTCGAACTTGATGGTGGTAGCTAGCCAGGCGGGCGTTAGAAAAAGCCCTACCACCGTGCTAATATTTCATAACGATGTTTTCTTTCACCAAGCTCACTCTTATTGAAGGGATTCGAACTCAAGTCAATCAACGCTGAGTCCATACACACTACCAACTGAACCATCATTGCTTGTATAAAAACAAAAATTACACCATAAAAAAAGTTTATAAAATAAATCAACATTATTTTTATTGATGTCGCATTTTTCAATTTTACCCCCTACCAAACGCGCCAAAAGAAATATAATTTCAAGTTTCAATGCTGACTCACCTGGCCATGATTGACGTAACCGTGCCGCCTGGCGATGTCATCGACGTGCTCCGGTCCCGCCGGTACATGAACCGCGAACTGATTGTGGTACAGGGCCTCCGGCAAACCGATGCATGTGTGGAGCGCCGCCAGCAGAGCCAGCGCACGCCATGACGTCACCATGACAGATGTACCTCCTCAACGTGTATCACAACCGCATCTGTCACGATCGGTCCGCACTTTACCACCCTTTTAACGAACCAAACTGTACACTACAGCAAGAGTCCATTCACTGTAGTCTTTGTCTCTAGCTCGTTCGGACACTGTGTCATCACACCTGTTATTACCTGAAACGAAAAGAAGGTTCAATGAGCATTCATAGGCTTAATTAACCGGTTTATCGTTGTATCGTGCGCTCTCCGCCTTGGGACATAAAAAGATATTCGAGCGTTATTAAATTTTAATAAAGATTAGTAAATTAATCTCTTTACAGTTTTACTTTTTATTCAATATTTTGGGATGTCGATTACTTCATTAAAGAGTGGTTCATTCATTGTTATTTATTAATATTAATTTTAAAGCAATTTGTAACAATATAATATAAAATTCGATGGTACAACTTCGAGAAACGACTTTTTGATTATAGACTATTTACTGTCTGTATTACATTTGCAGTATGAACGTAAAAAGAATATTATGTGTATATAATTTGCTGTCACTTTTCAACAAGACAATGTTTAACAAAAAAGTAAACCAACTTCATTGATTTTGAGGAATTCTCTGGTGTATCTTCAAAGTCGAAGGTCCAATGCCTATGAAATTAAAATGGCTAGTGCCATCCTAGCTAAGGCTAGTGTACTAGTGCTAGTAGACCCTTGTGGTATCCCTTATCCAATAAAAAAATAATCATCCAAATCGGTTTATAAACAGAAGTTATGGCTGAACATCCATAAAAATATACTTTCGAATTGAGTAAACTTCCGACTTTTATTGATGTCAGTTTAAAAAAAAATGTGTGTGTGTACCAGAGTACACAGGTAAGAAGTGAAACTTCTTTACGACATATCATTTTTCTACTATTTGCAACTTCACGAAAATGGGGTAGATAAGGCTTAATTAAGCCTTAAGAAAAACAATTTTTTCCGTATTAAATTAAAGCTATTTTATTATTATAGACATGCATACAATTAATGAGTAATTTATTTTATCATTGTTCTTATTATAATATCATTGCTTTTGTTGTATATCATCAATAATGATAGCATCATTATTACTATTGTTGTCATTATTAAATATTTTTGTAATTAATGGCTTGTGGTAGCTAAAATATGAAATATATGTTTTACATTCTACGGATTCTAGTAGCTTTGTAAAAACTGCGTCAATTGTAGTACCAGATCTTGTTGTTGATGTTTGTAGACTGATTTGTAGACATAAATTTAAATTGTCTCTTAAAAATTCAACTAGCTTCAAAGATTTATTGGATTTTTTTACAATTGAATCATCCAGGTCATCGGTATGAGCTCTAAGGCTTTGACAATTGAAAAGTGATAAACCTTTTCTGCTGTTGATGAACTCAATCAAATGTTCATTTATAGTTTTGCGATGATGAACATCTACTTGTACAACTATTGCATTTGGATACTCAATAGAGTTTTCGGACTGTGCCATTATTTACTCTAAAAATTAGTTAATTAGTTAACAAAATTATTTAACTAACTTTAATATTTATTTCATAACTTAATAAAAATAATTCAAAGCAGATATTTAATGAATTACACAAGTTATGAATAAATAATTGGAATTATCTTTTCAAAGTAATACAATTATATGATGACAGTTAATCTTGCAGAAATGCAACGATTTTATAAAACTAAAAATGAATAAATAAATCATTAAAAACGAATAATTAAAAAAGATGTACGTATACATATGTTTTATTTTTAAATTATTATTTAATTTATATTTTTTATTGTTTTTAGAATTAATAATGTTCACTAGATTTACAGTCATATTTATTAATTAATACTTGCTAATTTTAACAGATTTATATACATTCACTGATACTTAAAATCAAAAAGTGAGGTTAACCTCAAATAAATATTAAAATCATGTTCATACGTGTTGAATTTATAAAACGAAATATATAATTACTCTCACTTTTCTTGTAAATTCACTTAAATTTGAATAAGTGTTTTTATTTTATCACTTTCAAATTAATATATTGTTATTCTTATTTCAAACCAAACTTTAAAACTAATATATTGTTGTTATTATTATAATATATTACATTATATTCTTTACGTCACTATACTAAACTTAGATAAAAAAAGCAACATGGCGCGTAACCGAAAAACGTGACGATTTTTTTTTACACTGCTACAAAATTTCTCCCATACGTCGATAAAGAAGTTTTACTTCAAAATATATAAATAAAATGACTGCAGTTTGCCGTTGTGTGTGTTTGCCTATCACGCAAAAACTACTGAATAGATTTTTTTGTTTTAACTATAGATATTTGACCGTTATCAAAATAAAAAGAAATCAAGATATATCCATTCAATAATAATGGTTTATTCAAGTTTTAAGTAACTAAGATTTTTGTAAGAATTAGTACTCGTTCTTCTGTCGTCCACGCGAGCGAAGTCGCGTGGACAACTAGTAGTTACTAAAATAAATTCACGTTATCAACATTTATGGCTAACTTCATCATGTTGTTGGCACGCGAGATAAAATATTTGGGAGTAATTGTTTTGGTTTTTAACAGTTTACAGTAGATGTCGCGCGGTTCGTTTCATTTCGATGATAACGAGAACGAAACCACGGGTAAAGTTTAGTGTAGCTACATTGTAAGTAGAAATCGTTTTTGTGTTGTCGGCATGGCTTGTAGCCCGTTCAGCATGGCACATTTATCCCAGTTTTTGTAACAACTGACCAGTGTTATTTCGAGGAGACAGTCGCTAAGCTGACATTGCCGACACTATAAAAACAATTTTTACTTACTATGACTCTACACCATTTCTACCCTATAAACTTAACTTACTACAAGATTATTAATAATTATCCACTTGATTTGGTACGGCGCAGAATTGATGGCGGATTACAAGATAATAGAAAAAATATTAAAGATTAAAATGAAGCTTGAATACATCGTAGATTTTACGTTAACAATTGTATTGATTAGACTGATTACAGAACTACTCTAAGTGCTAAAGACATGCGTATGTTCATATACATTACACAAAAGTTCTTATAGTACAGCATAGTAACACACGCTTTGTAATCAACCAGACTTTACTCTAGTTAACTTCGAGCAGGCAGGCCTTATTGTACGGAGTTTTTAAAGCGCATGCTATCAGAAAAAGTTAGCTAAGCATTGGTTCTATTTGAACGCTAAATACGACCGTGCGTATAAGATTTTTCCGTGGCTATTGCATACTAGTATAACTGCAGCAACCGTCAACAGATTTATGTTTGCTGGGTAGTTTGGAAATTTTGTTTGACTGAATTGCAACCACCTTACACGAGGTGTACCACCCGCCCCATAATGTCGCGTTCCACCAACAGCCGGTGTCAAACAGTAATCAAGCGAGATGATGGGGATCTGTATCCGAATAGATCACGACAATCGTGGGAATAGTGATAAAACCGTCGCAGTGATATATTTTGGTTTGTCGCATTTCGTAATTAGCCAGCCGTGCTTAACATCAGGCAAAGTGCCACCAATTTACCTTGCTATAATAAAAAATGTCATTGTTTGATTGTAGTATATTCAAAATCAACTGCATAGCAGCATTTATTTCGAGTAAAAAGCAAAATCATGCTCCCAATGTGCACACTAATATTTCAGTAAATCCGTGTAAAACATGTTACGAAATACACAAGCCAGCAAACCAAGCATCAGATAAAACACAGTAAACGAACGCACAAACTGGGGCAAGTTAAAAAAATCCGCGTGAAATCCCTAGATAATCCAGATAAGCCACGCGGGTAAAGTATAAAAGGCCTGACCGTGAATATATCAAAACAAAATATTTGCAAAATTTATTTGGTAAAATACTAAAGTCCTTTTTGAGGAGCTAATACTTTTAAAAGGTCACCTTCGTCCAACAAACGTAACACTGAAAGGGTGTTTTTAAATATACGTTAAAACACGTTCGAGTCGGATAACAGGGAATAGTTGATTGAGACTGGAATTATAGAAAGAAAGAAAGAAGCGACGATACACAATATATACAGCCCAAACTTGAAGATAAACTGTACATATAAATATACCTAAATGTACATTAAATATACTTTTAGATTTTGTCAAAGGCCAACACAGTTTTACTATACTGCGTTTTTTATTCTCACAGATTGAAAAGAAGTAGGCATAGAATAGTAACGGTAACACGGTAGTATTTCAGACCGATTTTTTTAAGCAACAGTTTATAGATTGTATACCAAGATCTTGGACATTATTGATTTGCCGGACAATGTATTTAAGGATCATGTCAAGCAGGTTTTGCTCTCAAATGGTTATTATAGGATGAATCATTACGTGAATTATAGTGACATGACGTCTGGAAGTAACTCCCTCTCTGTGCACTCACTTAATAATTAATAATATTACTAAACCTAAATATTATTTGTACTGTTGGAAAAAGAAGCCCGATCGAGTTCCTTGTTTGCTCTCCTCGACTGATGTTTTCCGAACCAATCAAATTGTTTTAAGGTTCATGAGTGCCTTCTTAGGGCCTAAATTAAATATAGTATTTTTGATTTTGATCTACATCCAAATTGCTCGTCTCATCATTACAAAATGGTGTCCAGCTCTGCATATGCTGAAGTGCTACGAAAAATTCAGCGCTGATTGTCAGCTGGAACCGAGATGAGTCCCAGTGAGTCAGAAATTCTAAGCATATTAATAAAAACACAATTCAATACTACTTTTAGCATAATCATAAATGTAACTAATTAGTTAAAAAAATAGAGGGAATAAATAAGAAAATAGCAAATGGATAGGTACATAATGACACATTAAAATAAAAAGTTTACAAAGCAGGAAAGTAAAAAAGGAGTCGAAAAGGCATCCACAACTACGTGTGTAAATAAATATATTAAAAAAAAAAAAAAAAACAGTACTCTAGCATAAACTGTGCCGTGTGTCCTCCCTAATCAGCTCCAGAGTGAAGCCACGTCCCGAGACAAGATCCTGTAACAAGCTCACAAGGAACGTAGGTACTAACCGTACACTCGCCCGCCATTTATAATATCAAATTTAACTGAGCTATGGTAAAAGGCAATTATTTGCTTTTTGCTTAATTCAACTTAAGAATAACGGATAAAGGAACCACGTAGATATACCGAAACATCCTACAGTATATCTAAAAAGCGACAAGCACCGCACTGCAGGGTTTTAGCGTCGACATTCCCCGAGCTCACGTCACCGCAACCCCGACGTGTTGTGTCAGCACCAGACCCAACCGAGAATTCTAATATCCTGCTTAACGCGACACCCCTATATACTTTTGTGATATCATCTTTACACTTTATTTTACTATAAATAATAAACATTTATAGTCTCAGTTTTATGGTTATCAGTTGGTCTGATGAAAATGTACGGTTTACTGCCGAAAGCGAAAGTGTGAATTTTTTTGGTACACTCCTTGAAGATTGCTTTTTTGCTTCTTTCACATAAATAATTTATTAAAGAAAATAATACTAAAACTTGTAAACTTTCTGGCCATAAATATTTATAGAAATTAAAAACATTAGTTTTTTTTTCTGGGTTCAAATTCGGAACGCGTTTATTATGTTAAAAACTTCGATCGATTTCCCGTCTTCTTTTTCCTCCGTAAATTACACAAAACTACAGTATGGAAAGGGATGTTAAAGGAAACAGAATTGCAGTGATTGCTTTTAAAAAAGCAGGTATGGAACCGTAGGTCACTTTCAAGATACTTGAAAACCTTGGCATTAGCCGTATGTTCGTAGTATGGACAGATAGATATACTAACACTTCCTGTCGAAAATATCAAAGCCAACCAATAACCTGTGCAGAGTTTGATCGCGGATATATCACCACTACACCAATTGTTGCCGCAAAGCAACAATGCTCCCGTTGCTGTGTTCCGCTCCGCGAAGTGTATGGATAGCAACACGCACCCTCACGCAAAATGTTTCAACTTAGTGTTTAAAAGTAGGAATCTATGATGAATTCAATATGTACTATGTCGTGAAGCATTTTAAATGTTAACTTAGACTTGCATTTATCTTTTTACTTGAGGCAGTCCAACTGGTGGAACACCTCCACCCTACAAAATAACGCAGCCAAATAATCTTGTGTTGTGGTCCTGCAGTGAGTAAGGTTTCCAGAGCTCCTTGAGAGAGTTCGAGATCGGCAATGCGCTAGTCATACCTATGGTATTACAAGGGTCCATAGGCTATGGTAGTCGCTTACCATCAAGCAGGCCGTACGCTTGTTTGCCCCCTTTGTAGTATATAAAAAATCATAAAATGATTTAAGTAGACAGTTTTTTTAAACCTTGTTATTTTTTAATTTAATTTGTTCTATAGGGATACATTAATTTATTTAATTAAATTATTTAATTAAAATGTATTCGGGGCCCAACTTACACAACTTTAAACGAGATATCCCCAAAAATCGTGATTTTCTTTGTTAATTCAGTGAAATGCAGATTTTTTTATCAACTACTCCTAATTATTTAAAAACGACTTAATAAGTATTTTTCTTTTAAATTATGATACAGTATATTCCACAATAATCGTTAACTGCTAAAGCATACGCTTAAAATAACTTACATATGTAGCAGTTTTAATTTATTTTTCTGTCAGTTATAACTATTTTTACCACTTTTATTTGTAAAATAAACCTAATGTCAACTTTTGTTTAATACTTAAATATTAGCGAACCGTTACGAAATTATAATATGAATTCGGAGGAACTTTCATACAACAAAGAAGTTTCGATTCGTTTTCCTCGCATTTGGAAGACAATTTTCACAAACTTTATAAATATAGAAATTGCATGACAAAGATCGTAAAGGAATATGAGCAAGGTATATACTCATAATTATGTAGCAAGTTAAACAATAGGAAGTTACAAAACTAGAGGTAATTTGCTCGGTGTTTATGAGTAGTTTTATTTTTTTGGTCGTTCTCAACATTTTTGTTAGTTATGTTAATAACATTGTTGATAACCGTTTCGTGTCTACGTATAATTAGGCGCTGGTTTTATATTCACATGTTACTTTGACAACCGTAAGTGTAACCATAACTGTAACTTTAAACTTACAGTTACGGTAATTTATTTCAATAAGAAAAAGCGTATACATTTTATCGATACTAAACATTGTGTATTTATAAAACCATCTGTGTTTTTCTTTTGGTTTGTCGTGTTCCGAGATCAGTCAGTTTACATCCAATATTACGGAGACGAAGTCGCGGGTACCAGCTAGTACTAAATAAAAGACTAAGAAATAGGATTGTAATTATATTTTGCAGACTCTTGTTTATTATAGACTAGCCGTGACCCGCGGTTTCACCAGCTTATAATTTAGAAGAAATCACTGATTGATGATTTATAATACTTCAATAAAGACAATATTTTTATCGAACGGCCAGATAGTCACATCGTGGCATCGCACGGCTCGTTCGCGCCGCTACAACTATAGACATAGACTTAAGCCGTGTGTTGAATTATTTTATTTTGTATTTTCTCTCAAACTATTCATCCAAATAAGCTGTAAAAGACGAAGTTTATCTTCATTATAAATTGTCTTTATGATGAAGTAACTTTTGTTCGTAAGAATTAATATGCCATGCTTAAAAATAATGCTCATAAATTAAATTTTAATCTCCAACAAAAAAAAACATTGCATATTACCTTATTGTGTCTCATGTATAAGAGATATATATGTACGCTATCACTGACTTTTTTATATATACTAATGGCCAATATTTTTGTAGAACATTGTATTGACGTATTATTAACCATTAAGCCAGCGCATGCGGCTAAAGCAGTTCGCGAGGGCTTCGACTTCCGACTTACTTAACAAAAATCAATATTTAAGGCTAGTTAGAAACAGTAGTCTAATGTTATAAAACCTATAACTATTCCTCGTGAGTCTGGTTATCGTATAAAAAAAGATTTTTTCGAATCCGACCGGTAGTTTCAGAGATTAGCGTGTTTAAACAAACAAACAAAAAACTTTTCCACTTTATTATATTATTAGTATAGATTTTACATGTTTGTTTTTTTAATATGGAATGATTCGTATAATTTATAACCAAAATGTTCTTTGAACTCTACGTCCCTATGAGGCCGTGTCCTAAAAATGCATAATCTCTTTAAGCTTAGAAACCTTCAAATGAGGTACTAATATAGTACGGTGACTTTCGAGACAGTCCAATTTTAAAGAGTATTTACTTATGTTTTTAAGTGAGTTCAGCCTTTTTTGAGTTAAATCAGATTGAGTTTTAAACATGTGTCAAAATAACATGTAATTTAAATCAAAAGCACTAAGGATAATTGATATCAACTTCGAAGCAAATTACCGCCAAAATAACTTTGTAACCCTTTTTAACCCCGTTAGGGTATAAATTTCAATAAAATACGAAACACGTCTTTCTTCAATTCTGTTAAAAAAGGTTTATGAAAAATTTGAAGTAGATTGGACCAAGGAATCACGTTGTCCCATACAAATTTTGCCCCCTTTTCACCCCCTTAGGGGTATAATTTCGGAAAATCCTTTCTTATCGGATACCTACGTCATACAAAGAACACACCCTCCAAGTTTCAGGTCTCTACGATCAGCGGTTTAGGCTGTGCGTTGATTCATCAGGCAGTCATTCAGGACAAAGCATTTTATATGTATAGATGTACGTGGATAATAGATTTGATTCCCAGACATAGTACTTAAATATTATATAGTCTATGTTACTCCCATAATCCCAAAATAATGACACCTCGTATGCTAAAATCCAACAAACCGTTTCAGCTACAGAGCGTGCTAAAGAAAAACATAATCTTTCCTTTTCGTTTTCAAAAAACTGGTACCGAATAAACATCGAGTCAAAACTATTTAAATTAGCCTATATTAGGTTGAAGGCGCTCAACGAAAATATTTTACGATCAAAACGTAGGTACAATTTCATACTTTTCTCTCACAATGTATTATTCCGAAGGGGTAATATTTTTCGTCACGCACTCACCCTTCGGGATAATATTTAAAAGGTCTTTGGGATGTTCAAATTAATTCGAAGCTACGGGCGGGATAATTCTATTAGCAGCGGAGATCAGACCGCTGTGGGACGCGGGGGAGCCTTAATATTTACGACTTAATAACGCGACCAAATATTTTATTTTAGAATACGCTATTTTCGTATCTGTATTTACGCTGTATATCTCAAAGTAAGCATATTAACGTAAGCCCGAGTATAAGACTGTATTTAATATTAGTTTTTATTTATACTAGCTGTGCCAACATCATTATAAATGAATACATATTTATCATATATGTACATTACATGTCAGTATTTTCTCTGTGCTCAGAATTTAATATATTATCTAAATCAAATCAATATTACTTTATTTAATTTAGGTCATGAGAAGGTATTTATGAACGTTAAAACACTATGACCGGTTCCGAAAACATCCCAGTTATCGAGAAGAGCCAAAAAGAAACTCGTTCAGCCTTATCTTGTTTCTCCAACTGTATAAATAAGATTTACAGTTAATAATTCTATGGATGGATGGAAAGAAAAACGAATGAAGAGCTATTAAACATGGTAAAGGAGAGGAAGATATTACTGGCGGAGGGGAAATTTAGCGGGAGATTTGATTCGGCACGACGACCCATTAAAAACGATATTAGAAAGAAAAATGTAAGGAAAGAGGAATAGAGGAAGACCAAGATGGACATACGTTCAGCAAGTGATTGAAAAAATATGCGTTGTGTCGTATCAAGATGTCAAGAGGAAGGCAAGGAAAGAGAGGCCTGGAGATTGATCCACCGACGAGAGCACTACCGCTTTTAAATTTTATTTTTAATCATATTCCTAGTTTAGTGGATGCACAGAGAGAGAATCACTTCCAAACAACACTATTATTCACACAATGATCTATTCTATAATCAATAACCTTTTGACAGTAAAGCCTGTTTGGCATGGTGCTTGAACTTACTATTTGGCAAATCAGTGCATTAATCAGATTATAATTAAACAATACCTTAATGTGATAAACAGAATATTTTAACCTTCCCAATACTCTGATAATATATAATATCTTAATCATGAGTTGAAAAGTGCCTAATTCTTTAATAATATAACAAACAATATATACGAGTGAAACACTCAAACTGCTTTAGCCGAATCACGGCCCTACATTTACTTAGGACTCATCCCGAGTTAATGTCGCTGTCGCATTACTTATAACTTTTATCAGACGAGGAAAATACGAAAACGGGAGTTTCGGCCGATGGAAGTGCTACATCGAATCATAAACTTCGCGTTTATCTTCAGACTTTAGTAAGATCGGGAACATTTCTATCTAAACGAATTTTCTTGCGCCTACAAAAATTTACTCGGATGTGTTACACGGGCCCTGCAATTTATATTACTGCTAACAGAGTCAGCGATATCGGTAAATAGATAAGTCACGAACATTATTATAATCAATACGGAGACTTTACTCGAACGAATTGAAAACAATGACACTGAAGCTTATTAGCCTGATAAATTAAGTGGCGCTTTCATTACAAGCGGTGTCGATAGAATTCTCGAGACGCCTAAATCTCAACCGAACACCTCAATAATTAGCCGGTTATTCGCAGTAGTCAAGCATCGCGGCATGAATAAAACATCATTTACGAAACAGAAGTGCCATTATAACGACCATTCTATATTGAGCTCCCGCGCCTCGTTCAACCATAGTGAAGCTTTTCGACATTGAGGAAGGTCACATTTAAACCGGAGGTCAAAGTAACCTGGACTCGATTTACGTTGCCTTCGAGTGCACGGGCCAAATCAAACAGGCTAAGAGCAAACAAATGGTGACGTGGCAAACATCGGCCGCTATTACCGTTAAAGGGATTAATTAGAATGCAATGCACGCTACTATTCTTACATAATGTGTAAATAACATTAATTGTTCAATTGTTATGCACTATTTATTACATATCTATTTAATACGAGACAATTTTTAACTAAAAAGAAAATCAACTTAATGATTTTGATGTGTTCCCTGATGTATCTTCGAAGTTTAAGGTCCAACGCCAATTGAATGAAAATGAGACCAAAACTTGAGATATGCCCTAGTCAACAAAAAAATAATCATCCAAATCGGTTCATACACAAAGAAGCTATGGCTGAACATTCATTAAAAAAAAAACATTCGAAATGAGTAATATCAGTCTTTTTTGAAGTCAGTTAGAAATTGTTCTATAGAAGGACGCGACAATCGTGACCACCATACACCAGGTAACAAACGCCGCTATAGTGGTACGTTTAGATGTATCGCGATTCGAGAATATCCGGAGTATATCTAGTAATCAAAAGGATTGGTGAGGTATCTTGTACTCAATTGGGTTGCGACCACCATCATGCATATGGTGATAAAATCGTCTCATTGAATATCTTTTGGTTGGTCGCATCTCGGGTTTAGCGAATGTAAATCCAGCTTGCAAGCTAGCATGAAAATGGCGACCGTCGACGAATTCCCAATCTCTCAACGGTCGACGTTGATTTTGGGTCGTATGTGTATACACTATACAGGCACTTCGCCATGTCACTACTATAGGGTAAAACCGGGATAGATGCCGCAGTGGGATAGATGCCTTATATTCTAAAAACCTAACTTCCCAAACTCGCGACTAAGAATTAATTGTATAAGTAGGAGCCACAGTCACCCCGTACCTTAGTTACCCACGGACAGTCATGCGGAGAGGAAAGGTGCGGAAATTTACGAACACGTCAAAGATTTAAAGGTTAGTATTTTGCGTTGTATAACTTTATAATTAGTAATAAACTCCGTTATATTTTTTATTACGTCAATATACTGGTTCATTGAGTCTGCATCTACGTGTAAATAGATGCTATTTTGTTTATAATTTATTTATAAAATACTTGGGCATTTATCCCTATCAAAAAGGATAGTTGCCCTGATTTTTCGAGGTATAGGTGTGCCCTTAGGGGCATCTATCCTTCCATACACTGCCATTTCAGATTATAGCAGAACCATGCCACGAAAATATAAAAGAAAGGAAGGAGTACGAGCTCGAGTATGTTCTTGGACTACAGAAAGTCTAGAGTCAGCTTTCGATGAAATGAACAAAAAAACCATGGCGATAAACGAAATATCCCCACAATTTGGGATTCCATCGAGGACATTGCGAAGACGATATGCTGCTAGAAATACAACAAAGTTGACACTGGGTATGTATTAAAGATCATATAGTAAAGGAGATTACAAGCTATTATTTAACTAATTGCTGTCTCTAGTTTCCAATAGATTAATTAATGTAAGTGTTTTTTTAGGAAAACATCCTATTTTGGATTTTCACAACGAGAAAAGGTTAGTAAAGCACATTCTCAAGCTTGGTGATGCAGGATTACCCCCAAACAGACAAGCTATATGCATGTTAGCTTAACAATTTGCTGAAAAGCTAGAGCTAAAACATAATTTCGACCACGAAAACGAAATGGCTGGAGGTACATGGTTCAAAAGTTTTATTGAACGTAATCCAGAGCTGAAGGTTTATCCGTGGCTAGAGCAAAAGGTCTTAATAGAGAACAAGTCAATAACTTCTATGAACTTTTCATCAAAGTTCTGACCGAAAACGATCTGTTGGACAAACCAGAAAGGATCTACAATATGGATGAATCCGGAATTAGATTAAATAATAAACCCGGAAAAGTCGTAGCAAAAAAAGGTGCAAAAGTCGTCAATTCAGTCACATCTGCCGAGAAAGGTGAGACCATGACGATCGTTGGCTGTTGCAATGCAATTGGTAATTTCGTTCCACCGATTCTTATAATAAAAGGTGTGAATAAAAAACCTGAATTTGAGCATGGACTTCCAATAGGCTCAAAAGTCTTCATGAATAAAAAGTCAGTTTATATAAACGCTGAGCTTTTCTATAAATGGTTAACAGAACATTTCATACCTCTGAAGCCTCATGGTAAGGTTCTGCTGATTTTAGATGGTCACTCGTCACACTCAACTGCACCAGACATGCTGCAGGCTGCTGCTGATAATGACATCATTTTATTGTGTTTACCTAGTCACACAACTTCAGCCTTACAGCCTTTAGACAGATCAGTATTTGGGCCATTTAAAACCTACTTCTACCATGAAACTAATCAATTTATGCGCTTGACTCCAAATAAAAAGATCAGTCGTTACAATGCTGGAAGGCTTATACATAATGCTTGGATTCGTACTGCCACCACTGCAAACGCTCTTAGTGGCTTTAAAGGTAGTGGAATTTACCCTGTTGACCCAAATGCTTTGCCAGATACTACATTTCTGATATCAGATACTGCACTGGGTAGTGAAAGTCCTGGTACTTCTCGTACTCCTGATCAAGTTGTTGGACGAACGTCAACAACCCAGGCTCAGATGCCTTATTCGTTAGATTGCCAACCAGAGGTCGCCAATGTCTCGGAAAATATAGAATCTCGTGAGCCTATTGCAGTCGAACAAAGTAAAGAAACATCTCTACCTCAGAGTTTTGCTTCTGTAGTTTGTCGACTAGAGCTGAACAACCAAAAGAAAAATATTTCTGAACATTAAAAAAATAAGACACCACCGAATCTGATACATACTCCAATTAACAGAGATTTTCCTAGTCTCTTGATCGATTCCGATATTTTAAAAGATATTAGTATTGTTAACATTGGTGATTCTACAATTGCAGAGATTTTAGGAAGCGATATAGAACAAGAAACGCCATCAAAAATCCTAATAGAAGCATTACCTATTCCAAAAATTCCTTTGACCATGGCTAAGAGGGCGAAACAATCAGCCGATATTTTGAATTCAAAAGAAAATATAAAACACAAGAAGGATGTGGCTGAAAGAAAGGAAAAACAAATAAAAACTAGTTATATAAGAAAAAAAAGACTGAAAGTACCAAAGAACTTAAGAAAACAAAGAAAGGAACCACAAATAAAGAACAAGACAACAAAAAAAAAAAATACAAAATAAAACAAATTCTTTTAGTGAAAATGACGATGACAACCTAGCTGATTTGTGTGATAAAGAAAATGATAATTATTTAAAAGTATACCAAAGCAGAGCATCACAAATTATTTACAGTTCAAGCAGCGAAGATGAAGACAATCCGCCTAACTATAAAATTAAAGGAAAGAAAACTAAAGGTTTGCCCGTAAAGAAATCTAAGAGAGATGGACAGGATAACCCTAAAGATACAAGTAAAAATAACTGCATTGAATGTTTTGAAAACTATAAAAATACGAAGTCGCCATCCGACTGGATTCAATGTGTAATGTGTCTGAACTGGCTACATGAAACCTGTACGCTTTTCAGAAATTATTGCACAAGATGTGGAAAATTAGAAGCACTAAGCACTTAAACTTCAATTTATTGTGTTACTTTAATATAAAAAAGTATGATTGTGCTATGTACATGTTGAAACTTAATGTGAATATTTTATAACAACAATTAAGAATTTATATTTTTGTTGAATAAATGTTTGTATAATTTAATTTAAGAAAAAAAAATGATTAGATAAGCATGTTGAAACTTAAGAATATATATTTGAGTTAAACAAAGGCTTTAAAAATTTAATTATGGTTATTTGTGTGATATTAGAATTATCTTCTAATGATAACATATAACAGATTAAAAAAATACAAAATGTTTTTCATTATTATGACCCATGTTTTTGGAGATAATTGCTGTTTTAGGAGTAGAACTACCTAACATTTGGTTTGGGTTTTTCGTTTACAAGGTAAAAAGGGCATATATCCTGCACTGCAGGCATCTATCCTTCTCAGTATTTTCATGTTGGGGCAACTATCTACATAGGTAGGCATCTATCCTCAAAAAAAATGTTCCACGGAAACCTAATTTCTGCAAAATCTGTAATTGATAGGATAATATGTATATATATACATATACAACGTAAAGGATTGAGCTAGCCATATTAATATGAATTATTCGTATAAAATTAATATTTTATAAATTAGGTGGATATTTCAAAATGTGGGGCATCTATCCAGGTTTTACCCTATATAATATATACCTATAAAAAATTAAAACTGACTGACAGAGAACGCAAAGCTTAGGTAGGGCCTTTGGTTTATAAGTATGAAATTTTGCATTACATTTGCATTACATTAAATTTTTGCGTTATTTATATAACGTAAGTCAGCACTAAGAAAGGGTTTTAAAAGTCATCCCCTAGGAGAATTAAAGTTCCTAAGATGCTTTAGATGGTAAATCCCATAGGAAATTCGAGTAATAGTTCGAGTATAAATTATTAACCACTCCATATTTTACGAATATGTGTTTCATTACATTAAAGTGGTGGAACCAAACTTCATAATAATATCATATTTAGAAAAAAACAGCATAAATCGAAAACACTTGATATTATTTTAATATAACAGTCATGAAAACTTCTTTGCAATCCATTAAGCATGTTCTCGTGGTTTCGTGCGTTAGATAAATCTGTGTTTACCAAATTATGAAAAGGACAACAATAACGCTGTATAATAGAAGCGAAAGAGATTGAACTTCGTCAGTTTCTAATCCCACAATTATAATTGAAAAGTTTTACATCATTGTGATGAATTAACTTTTCACAGACTTATTTATACAAATATTTTTTCAGAAAAGAAATCATATTGCAAAGTTTACGGCGCGCCGTGCTATCCGTTCTACCTATAATAGGCATGTACCTTTTTGAACCTTAATAGGTAGCCGGTTGAAATTTTCTAGTATAAGTTTAATTATAGCGAAAACCCCTAAAAATAATAAATAAATCAAAAATGTAGGGTATTAAAGGGATGTGATATCTTTTTTATCGTTAAAGTTTTAGCGTTATGGCCACAATTTCTCCTGATCTTAAGTGACAATGTGTCCACGATGGTAGCACGCTAAGCTTAGTGGAAGTCTGGCTCTCAAGTGCAGCTGCCGTAATAGACCAATTGGTATTTTAGCTAGAAACTAACTAGCAAGGCAGCCATTAGAAAAGCCCTACCATATACAAGAAAAGTATTTTTTTTAACAAATGTTATTAATTGTACGTTTCACTAACACTATGTATCCTCGAACCGAATAAAGAACACACAGTATTTTGGTAAATGTATAATACAATTTATACATTACTGGAACGGAACTCTCGGTGTGCAGTTTCGACTCACGCTCAATCGATTATTATAACGGCTACTATTTGTCGCCACTATAATACATTGTCTATATACTCGTATTTGGACTTTTTTGAATCTACTATTGCTACGTTCATTATTTTTATGTCGAAAAAATCACCTGACACTGTTTTTCAAGACGAGTTATTTGGGTATAATAGCAGCCTGTGAGTGTGGCACAGGTCCCACTTTTGGGAAAAGGCCTGTTCCCAAGGGAAAGTACGGGCTTAATCACGACGCAAGCCCACTACGTGTTGGTGATTTCAAACGCCGAGAAATCAACAATTCTATATTTTTCCCACATACAGGTTTCCTCGCGATGTTTTCCTTCACCATTAGCCGATAGTGTTACCAATTTGAAATACTAAATGTATGCGCATCCATATTCCGCCGGTCTAAACCAATCGACCACCACGAGTTGCTATTTGAATATTGATGGATAATCTACAAAATCTTGCAATAGACACTAAAATCTAGATTATAAGTCTAATTAATACAGACAAACACATCAAAATGACAAGAGTTTAAGGTAACAATTTCCATTTCTATTTTTTTTAATAGTTAAACATTCTCAATAACTAATGCAACAAAGCATGACCTATATACGAATATTCCATTTTCTGATTCACGAGTTGCCAAATATCATCTACAGAGGTGCAACTTAATCTTATTTGGCTTAGATGTTACTAGAGACTGTTCTTAGCAGATTCTCGCTGCGTAGTCTCTTCGAGGGCTCTACACTAAGTCCGCCTTAAGCTTGCATCCGTTCAGGCCGAGATAACAATCCGCTTCAGAGATTACAATAAGTATGTGTAATCAATCACGGCTTCATCTTGCCAGTAGCGAGTTGTAACAACTTACAACCCAACGGTTGAATCTTGTAAATTGGGAGAAACTTAATTTCTAACACTAACTCGGAAATTATTTCGCATTAAAGTTATTACACTATACATACTTTGAGATCGAAGTGAGATAATTGAACAGATACAAGTGACAGATTTTATAGGAATGACGTAGTTTAGATAGCCCAAAAACGAAATAATTTTTATATAAGTCTTTATTGCTGAAACTAAATAAATACATACAAAAATTATGAAAAAACCTACTTTGTATTTATTTAGTATCAACAAGAATGAGCTCAATGAAATAATTAACTTAGACTAAATAGTAAAAACTTCGACACGTAACGAGTAGAACTCACGCCTTGAAGGTTCTGTGTTTTACTTAAATATGAATTTGTCCTAACATTCTTAAATGTCTCCAACGTAAACCAGTGCGTAAGTGATAAACTGTTATTTTGCGGTCGCTCGCATAGTAATATTGTGGCAACCAGATGCATATTTTATAAAAATATTTTCGTGTATGTTGTTATGTAAAGTGTAACTGTAAATATTTCTAACGACGCTGAGCGAGTCGAGTGCAGGTAGACATATTCGCGTTTTTTTCGGATTTATTCCTTAATTTTTACTAAGGAAGGATGCCAAATATAAAAACTATAGATCCCCGGAAAGTGTTTTGTAGGTTTTGATAATCGGGCAGTCACCGGAACTTGCAATTTAAAGGTTCAATTTATGCTCAATATTGCTTTAACATAGAAACTTCTAATGAAGTGAAAACTTCTTTAGCATCGTTGAGATTTGAAAGACAATGAAACGAAAAAGCGGCACAAAAAGAGACAGACACATAAATTCATAAGATTTAACGTGGGAAAAAATGAGATAGGAACCCCCGGGAAAGTGTTTGGCAATGGTAAAATGGTACAAAAGAGGTTTGTTGCCACGTAATAATGATTTTTTTTACCTCACTAAAAAGGCACGAAAAAAACTTTTTAGACAACACTTATGAAATTCTGTTACTGATTGATATTGTGTTGTGACAATAAGGGATTATACAATATATATATATATATATATATTGAGAGAATATGCACAAATCAAAATGTATTAAGATCAGTATCGTATTATTTTAGAAAGCACGTATCGACAAGCAATGTACCCCAATTACGACGAACCTTACATGCACTAAGTAAACGCTTATCCTGCTTAAAATATTATTATTAATTTATGCTATATTTATGCTGGCACTATAATCCTAAATAGGAATATATTAAAAAATTGAAAACTTTAACTAAAGGTACTCGTAGGAACCTCCTAAAGATGTCTACATGATTTACACAGCATAGTTACAATTTCAATATTTCACTTTATTCCTTAACTGTGATTAGATAGAAAATCTATATTAGTAGTTTTATCTATCTGTATGTTTGTCTGTCTGTTATATACGTTAAAAATTATCAAGTATACGTTATAAGAATTGTAAATAAAACTTTTAGAAAACGTAAAATATAAGTGAAAATAAAATTATGACTCATAAATAATTTCTGCATAATAATCGCGTGCATATCTATAAAGCTTAAACAGTGACAATAGGCAATTTAAATTAATAAACAGTAAAGAGGGAAGTAACAAACCTTCGTCATATTTGTTACTCACCATGACCGCTATGTCATGGAGCACGGAAAAAATAGCAAACCACTGTGTTAGAAATAACTCATATTAATTAAAAAAGTTTTTAAAGTAAAACTATGTCGTTATATTAATTTAGCTGAGTCGACCACTTGTCTAATAACTCCGAGGTACATTGTTAGGTGCACCGTGCACGGTACAACACGACGCAGCGCTAAATATTGTCGACAAAGTTTCGCTGTATCGGCGGCTCACAGCTCACGGCTCACAAGCGAGACGGAATTCACTGCACGTTACCTCTATAACTACCTGCACACGTAACGTACGCGCCAAAGTAACTTAAACATAAAATATACCGGTTACGAACGCAGAACTCCTGATATTCAGCGATAAAGCGCTAAACGAACGTTGCGCCGAAAAGTTTTCATCTCAGCTACTACGTAACATTTTTATTTGAGGTATTTATACAATTTTATATGATTCAGATAATCTGCTAATTTTCTGTAAAAAAACTTTAATAAATTATTTCAGAATACATTATTATTATCTTTTGATAAAATTACTCCATCGCAGAGTATATTTATCACGGTACAATATCGATATTCCATCTAATAACTAATCGGCAAGGACGCATAAATATGATCAAAATACGCTTGGTTATATTTAAGTGTGTTAATTGTTTGATAATAGTCCAAGCAGATAGCCCTATATATAATAATAAAATGAAAAGTGTTTGTGAGCTTTTGTCAGGTCCAACGCAATACTGTCATTTACTCCTTAAGTACGATTGTCTTTGAATAGGCAAAAAGAGTCATTGATGGTAAATACTGATTGATTGATTGATTGATTGATTAACTGACTGACTGACTGACTGAAGGGCTGACAGACTGATTGAGAGGTTAATGATTTATCTAAAAACCAGATGATCACATCACATCACATCGTAACGCTTTTTATTAACGCTAAACGTAACGCTTTTGTTCTTATATGTATAGCGATTCTTAAGGAGTAAACTCCAAATACAGTTCATTAGAAGATAAACTAATGGTAGTTGTAAAAAGAAGGTTACTAAAGTAGTTGAGACTTCCTTAGTGCATTTAAAAATGAGAATTATTCCGACGGCTTATTATGCCGGAGCACGTGGCGGGACGTGCGGGTGACGTAGCACAGAGTGTGCTACGATCCTGCTACGTGCTGCTACGCTTACTACAACGGACTTCATTCTACGCGCGCTCAGCCCGCTACGACTCGGGAGTGCCTTTATAAACTTTGGCAGACGTAATTAAAATAAAGAAGCAAGTTTACGCATACTAGGGTTGTCGAAATAGTTTTTGAGAATCCAAAAATGGGCTTTAAAATATACATCATTCGTTATCGACTAAATCCCTTATCAGTTTGATCTAGCCAGCAATGTCTGCATGAAACTGATTAACCTTGTTTTTTTATAAGTTTACTAGATTTCATATTCATGAAATCAGTCCAGCACACTAACACATATACATATATAAATATCATACATAAAATAGAATATTACAAACTATAGAATGTTTAGATAAGCATGTTGAAACTTAAGAATATATATTTGAGTTAAACAAAGGCTTTAAAAATGTAATTATGGTTATTTGTGTGATATTAGAATTATCTTCTAATGATAACATATAACAGATTAAAAAAATACAAAATGTTTTTCATTATTATGACCCATGTTTTTGGAGATAATTGCTGTTTTAGGAGTAGAACTACCTAACATTTGGTTTGGGTTTTTCGTTTACAAGGTAAAAAGGGCATATATCCTGCACTGCAGGCATCTATCCTTCTCAGTATTTTCATGTTGGGGCAACTATCTACATAGGTAGGCATCTATCCTCAAAAAAAATGTTCCACGGAAACCTAATTTCTGCAAAATCTGTAATTGATAGGATAATATGTATATATATACATATACAACGTAAAGGATTGAGCTAGCCATATTAATATGAATTATTCGTATAAAATTAATATTTTATAAATTAGGTGGATATTTCAAAATGTGGGGCATCTATCCAGGTTTTACCCTATATAATATATACCTATAAAAAATTAAAACTGACTGACAGAGAACGCAAAGCTTAGGTAGGGCCTTTGGTTTATAAGTATGAAATTTTGCATTACATTTGCATTACATTAAATTTTTGCGTTATTTATATAACGTAAGTCAGCACTAAGAAAGGGTTTTAAAAGTCATCCCCTAGGAGAATTAAAGTTCCTAAGATGCTTTAGATGGTAAATCCCATAGGAAATTCGAGTAATAGTTCGAGTATAAATTATTAACCACTCCATATTTTACGAATATGTGTTTCATTACATTAAAGTGGTGGAACCAAACTTCATAATAATATCATATTTAGAAAAAAACAGCATAAATCGAAAACACTTGATATTATTTTAATATAACAGTCATGAAAACTTCTTTGCAATCCATTAAGCATGTTCTCGTGGTTTCGTGCGTTAGATAAATCTGTGTTTACCAAATTATGAAAAGGACAACAATAACGCTGTATAATAGAAGCGAAAGAGATTGAACTTCGTCAGTTTCTAATCCCACAATTATAATTGAAAAGTTTTACATCATTGTGATGAATTAACTTTTCACAGACTTATTTATACAAATATTTTTTCAGAAAAGAAATCATATTGCAAAGTTTACGGCGCGCCGTGCTATCCGTTCTACCTATAATAGGCATGTACCTTTTTGAACCTTAATAGGTAGCCGGTTGAAATTTTCTAGTATAAGTTTAATTATAGCGAAAACCCCTAAAAATAATAAATAAATCAAAAATGTAGGGTATTAAAGGGATGTGATATCTTTTTTATCGTTAAAGTTTTAGCGTTATGGCCACAATTTCTCCTGATCTTAAGTGACAATGTGTCCACGATGGTAGCACGCTAAGCTTAGTGGAAGTCTGGCTCTCAAGTGCAGCTGCCGTAATAGACCAATTGGTATTTTAGCTAGAAACTAACTAGCAAGGCAGCCATTAGAAAAGCCCTACCATATACAAGAAAAGTATTTTTTTTAACAAATGTTATTAATTGTACGTTTCACTAACACTATGTATCCTCGAACCGAATAAAGAACACACAGTATTTTGGTAAATGTATAATACAATTTATACATTACTGGAACGGAACTCTCGGTGTGCAGTTTCGACTCACGCTCAATCGATTATTATAACGGCTACTATTTGTCGCCACTATAATACATTGTCTATATACTCGTATTTGGACTTTTTTGAATCTACTATTGCTACGTTCATTATTTTTATGTCGAAAAAATCACCTGACACTGTTTTTCAAGACGAGTTATTTGGGTATAATAGCAGCCTGTGAGTGTGGCACAGGTCCCACTTTTGGGAAAAGGCCTGTTCCCAAGGGAAAGTACGGGCTTAATCACGACGCAAGCCCACTACGTGTTGGTGATTTCAAACGCCGAGAAATCAACAATTCTATATTTTTCCCACATACAGGTTTCCTCGCGATGTTTTCCTTCACCATTAGCCGATAGTGTTACCAATTTGAAATACTAAATGTATGCGCATCCATATTCCGCCGGTCTAAACCAATCGACCACCACGAGTTGCTATTTGAATATTGATGGATAATCTACAAAATCTTGCAATAGACACTAAAATCTAGATTATAAGTCTAATTAATACAGACAAACACATCAAAATGACAAGAGTTTAAGGTAACAATTTCCATTTCTATTTTTTTTAATAGTTAAACATTCTCAATAACTAATGCAACAAAGCATGACCTATATACGAATATTCCATTTTCTGATTCACGAGTTGCCAAATATCATCTACAGAGGTGCAACTTAATCTTATTTGGCTTAGATGTTACTAGAGACTGTTCTTAGCAGATTCTCGCTGCGTAGTCTCTTCGAGGGCTCTACACTAAGTCCGCCTTAAGCTTGCATCCGTTCAGGCCGAGATAACAATCCGCTTCAGAGATTACAATAAGTATGTGTAATCAATCACGGCTTCATCTTGCCAGTAGCGAGTTGTAACAACTTACAACCCAACGGTTGAATCTTGTAAATTGGGAGAAACTTAATTTCTAACACTAACTCGGAAATTATTTCGCATTAAAGTTATTACACTATACATACTTTGAGATCGAAGTGAGATAATTGAACAGATACAAGTGACAGATTTTATAGGAATGACGTAGTTTAGATAGCCCAAAAACGAAATAATTTTTATATAAGTCTTTATTGCTGAAACTAAATAAATACATACAAAAATTATGAAAAAACCTACTTTGTATTTATTTAGTATCAACAAGAATGAGCTCAATGAAATAATTAACTTAGACTAAATAGTAAAAACTTCGACACGTAACGAGTAGAACTCACGCCTTGAAGGTTCTGTGTTTTACTTAAATATGAATTTGTCCTAACATTCTTAAATGTCTCCAACGTAAACCAGTGCGTAAGTGATAAACTGTTATTTTGCGGTCGCTCGCATAGTAATATTGTGGCAACCAGATGCATATTTTATAAAAATATTTTCGTGTATGTTGTTATGTAAAGTGTAACTGTAAATATTTCTAACGACGCTGAGCGAGTCGAGTGCAGGTAGACATATTCGCGTTTTTTTCGGATTTATTCCTTAATTTTTACTAAGGAAGGATGCCAAATATAAAAACTATAGATCCCCGGAAAGTGTTTTGTAGGTTTTGATAATCGGGCAGTCACCGGAACTTGCAATTTAAAGGTTCAATTTATGCTCAATATTGCTTTAACATAGAAACTTCTAATGAAGTGAAAACTTCTTTAGCATCGTTGAGATTTGAAAGACAATGAAACGAAAAAGCGGCACAAAAAGAGACAGACACATAAATTCATAAGATTTAACGTGGGAAAAAATGAGATAGGAACCCCCGGGAAAGTGTTTGGCAATGGTAAAATGGTACAAAAGAGGTTTGTTGCCACGTAATAATGATTTTTTTTACCTCACTAAAAAGGCACGAAAAAAACTTTTTAGACAACACTTATGAAATTCTGTTACTGATTGATATTGTGTTGTGACAATAAGGGATTATACAATATATATATATATATATATATTGAGAGAATATGCACAAATCAAAATGTATTAAGATCAGTATCGTATTATTTTAGAAAGCACGTATCGACAAGCAATGTACCCCAATTACGACGAACCTTACATGCACTAAGTAAACGCTTATCCTGCTTAAAATATTATTATTAATTTATGCTATATTTATGCTGGCACTATAATCCTAAATAGGAATATATTAAAAAATTGAAAACTTTAACTAAAGGTACTCGTAGGAACCTCCTAAAGATGTCTACATGATTTACACAGCATAGTTACAATTTCAATATTTCACTTTATTCCTTAACTGTGATTAGATAGAAAATCTATATTAGTAGTTTTATCTATCTGTATGTTTGTCTGTCTGTTATATACGTTAAAAATTATCAAGTATACGTTATAAGAATTGTAAATAAAACTTTTAGAAAACGTAAAATATAAGTGAAAATAAAATTATGACTCATAAATAATTTCTGCATAATAATCGCGTGCATATCTATAAAGCTTAAACAGTGACAATAGGCAATTTAAATTAATAAACAGTAAAGAGGGAAGTAACAAACCTTCGTCATATTTGTTACTCACCATGACCGCTATGTCATGGAGCACGGAAAAAATAGCAAACCACTGTGTTAGAAATAACTCATATTAATTAAAAAAGTTTTTAAAGTAAAACTATGTCGTTATATTAATTTAGCTGAGTCGACCACTTGTCTAATAACTCCGAGGTACATTGTTAGGTGCACCGTGCACGGTACAACACGACGCAGCGCTAAATATTGTCGACAAAGTTTCGCTGTATCGGCGGCTCACAGCTCACGGCTCACAAGCGAGACGGAATTCACTGCACGTTACCTCTATAACTACCTGCACACGTAACGTACGCGCCAAAGTAACTTAAACATAAAATATACCGGTTACGAACGCAGAACTCCTGATATTCAGCGATAAAGCGCTAAACGAACGTTGCGCCGAAAAGTTTTCATCTCAGCTACTACGTAACATTTTTATTTGAGGTATTTATACAATTTTATATGATTCAGATAATCTGCTAATTTTCTGTAAAAAAACTTTAATGAATTATTTCAGAATACATTATTATTATCTTTTGATAAAATTACTCCATCGCAGAGTATATTTATCACGGTACAATATCGATATTCCATCTAATAACTAATCGGCAAGGACGCATAAATATGATCAAAATACGCTTGGTTATATTTAAGTGTGTTAATTGTTTGATAATAGTCCAAGCAGATAGCCCTATATATAATAATAAAATGAAAAGTGTTTGTGAGCTTTTGTCAGGTCCAACGCAATACTGTCATTTACTCCTTAAGTACGATTGTCTTTGAATAGGCAAAAAGAGTCATTGATGGTAAATACTGATTGATTGATTGATTGATTGATTAACTGACTGACTGACTGACTGAAGGGCTGACAGACTGATTGAGAGGTTAATGATTTATCTAAAAACCAGATGATCACATCACATCACATCGTAACGCTTTTTATTAACGCTAAACGTAACGCTTTTGTTCTTATATGTATAGCGATTCTTAAGGAGTAAACTCCAAATACAGTTCATTAGAAGATAAACTAATGGTAGTTGTAAAAAGAAGGTTACTAAAGTAGTTGAGACTTCCTTAGTGCATTTAAAAATGAGAATTATTCCGACGGCTTATTATGCCGGAGCACGTGGCGGGACGTGCGGGTGACGTAGCACAGAGTGTGCTACGATCCTGCTACGTGCTGCTACGCTTACTACAACGGACTTCATTCTACGCGCGCTCAGCCCGCTACGACTCGGGAGTGCCTTTATAAACTTTGGCAGACGTAATTAAAATAAAGAAGCAAGTTTACGCATACTAGGGTTGTCGAAATAGTTTTTGAGAATCCAAAAATGGGCTTTAAAATATACATCATTCGTTATCGACTAAATCCCTTATCAGTTTGATCTAGCCAGCAATGTCTGCATGAAACTGATTAACCTTGTTTTTTTATAAGTTTACTAGATTTCATATTCATGAAATCAGTCCAGCACACTAACACATATACATATATAAATATCATACATAAAATAGAATATTACAAACTATAGAATGTTTAGCTAATATGCTCAATAGTTTGAATTTAAGAGCATCCAAATCAGGTTTACAAGGAAACAGTTAATCTAACCAAAATCTAAGTTGTTGAACCTTTTTTACTTTTACTTAGATACCCTATTTGTTAGATAATAAAACCTTTCTCCGGAAGTCGAGATACCCAAAATAGCGTGCACTTATTATTATTTACCTAACTAAGGATACCTAATTGTTCAGAATATCACATTTAAAGCTAATAATTAATGTGCGTTAGTATAATGTATGGTGGTATAATAGTATAATAATTACTATCTATTTTATTTTTATTATAGATGCATATATCCTAAAATGTCATCATCGTCATTTCATCCGAAAGAAGATCGCCACAACGACCGGTCCTGTGATGTGCCCTCATCCAGAGAATCCCACAACGACAGCAGATCGTCAATATACCTTGTAGCGAGGCTGCCCACGCCTGTGTCTTTCGGTACGTAGCCGCCACTCGAGAACTTAGCCCCATCTGCCATCCGTTCTACGAGCTACATATCACGCCCACTGCCACTTACGTCTAGCGATTTTAGGTCTGTATTGCTTTCAAAATATTTATTTTAACGTTAAGTGTAATATTTGATAGATACTTAAATATTAATTTGATACAATCGTGACAGTATTCAAACCACAACAATAGACAAAAAATCTATACTAATAATAAAAGAAGATAAGAAAGGAAAAGCAAGACAATTAATTTCAGAAAACCGCATTTATTTTTATAATTTTCAATGAAAAAACAAACACAAGTCTATACCAAAATAGAAGGAACGGAAATTACTAAGTGACAAAATCTCTTTTGTCATGAATGAATACAATTATGTCAACATTTCCCTCAGCATTATAATTTAAAAAAAAATTTAGAGTCATTCTTCGTTTGGCGCGTTTAATAAGCCGTGAATGTTAAATAATAATATAAATTAATTTTACTAACTGTTATTTTTGTAACGAAGCTACTTATCGCGGGGTGGGGACTAAACTGAAAAAATGACAGACCAAACAACACTAAAAAAATCACACACATATTAACAAAATATTTATTTTCATAACTTTATAAACACAAGCTATAAAAAAATTATCTAAAAATCTTCAATCAGCAGGACTCGAACCATGTACAGTGCGAATAAATATGGTCATAAGTTCTCATAATATTTCGTTACCCGTTGCAATTAACGAAAGGAACTTCGTTACCAACGGGTGTCCCGTGACACCTCTGGAGTTTTTATTTTTTCAATTGTGTAAAAATAATTGAACCTTATACAAATAAACATTATTTAAATTTCATAAAGAGATATTTCTTCGGAGATTTCCCTCTACTTGAGACAGTCCGACTAGTGAAATACCTCCATCCTACAATAGTTTCGCAGACAAATAACCTTGTATTGTGTTCTTTCGGCGAGTAGGGTTTCCGAACTCCTTTGGAATGAATGGTTCAATGTCGGCAAGGCGCTAGTGATACCTTGTGTCGTACAAGCCTTCATAGATTACGGTAACCGTTTTCCATCAGGCGGTTTGTACGCTTGTTTACCACCTTAGTTACGTATAAAAAACGTAGTTATGTATTTAGTAAATAATTTTAAATAGTAATTAAATATATAAATCTTGATAAATAGGATTCAAAAGTTTCATTTTACTGTTTCCAGTCCACAATAAATTCCACGCTAAAAAGCATTAAAAATATAAGCATACAGCGTTGTCGCCAACAATATGCACGGAGAGGTAGCCAGTTCGCAAGCCACGTGACCTAATTGCCAACGAGCACGACACCCGCCATCCGTGCCCTTAGAATATCTTGTTTATGTGCCATTTTCAGGCTTGCACTGTCTTTTGTTTTTAAGAAATGTTACGAGCGAGTGCTGCACGCGCTATAATAGAATTACTTACAAATTATAACTTCTATAATTATTATATTAGTGTTTTTGAAGCAATGATGGCGCAGTGGTAATATGTACGGGCATCGTGTCAATTGACGTGAGTTCGTATCCTTGCAATGAGCCCGAACTTTCGGTGAAGGAAATCATCGTGATGAAACCATGGTATGTGTTGGTAGAGCATTTTCTAATGCTCCTTGCCGGCTAGGTACCAACAGATAAAAATCTATCACTAAGCACCTAGTTGTTTTCTGGCAGCTGCTTTTGAGAGCGTCACCGTCACTTGAGATCACATGAGATTGTGGCCAAACATTAAACCTATAAAAATTATTAAATACTAATGCTATGTAATTAGTAGAAATGCTTTTAATTTATCTCAAAACAGAAGAATAGGTTTTTAGAAATTAGGTTAATGACAGTGTTCCAAATAGTATTCTAAGGAATTAATTGATACATTCTAATAATCTAAGACTGGACAAGCTTCGTTACTAAATAGGAAGCAAGTATATTAGTATTTGTCACGCCTACACGGAACGCCCGAACACCTCAATTGTTAGAATATTATCTAGTCAAGTCGGAACGTAGCTATATTCTGGAATAGTATACATATCACTGAGATGATGTATAGTTGGTCTTTAAAAAAAATGTGCCTGTAGCCTTTACGCGAGTTTGAAGTAAAACTTATTTGACCTTTTAGCAGATATTACGATTATGATAAAAACAAAATAAGTCATTATAAAATTTAGAGGTATTTAATGATAATATGGTTTACACCAATCATTGCAAAAACATTGATTTAATTTGTCTAACAAAATCATAGATTTTACATAACGTTATTTAATTTACTCCGAAAAATGACCGAGCTGCACTTGACTCATGTCTAAAAAAGTATCACTTAAAAAATTATATACCACGCTAAAACTGTATTTCTTTAAGGTGAACTGTAAAGCGATCACAATAGATATTATTGGTCCAAGTAACGCATGACATACTAAGTGTTCATAGAAAAAGGACGAAAGAAAGTATTTGTAATAAAGACCGAAAGTTGCATACAAGGTAATAAGATAAAAATATGAAATAAAATGCACAAAAAGACTAAATTTAAATAATACCAAGTGCCGCAGAAGCGTTACAATATAGCACTGAATTAATAGTCCCATAAGATTAATAATACTCATTACTCTATTATATTCCAACAGGTCAGGTTGATGCTGAACTGAAGCCCTTCTGAGGCACTAAGTATTTAGTTATTTAATATTTTAGAAACCAAATAATTTAAGATATAAACGAGATAAAACAAAAGAACACGTCAAAAAGAAATAATATATATTATATTACAACCAACTTAATCTGTATTAAGTTAAGAGTCATCCAACCTCCAACCACCCTAGAAAACTGGCTAAGTTGATTGTCTTCCCTCTAGTCCCACGAGATTAGTTCTGTGGACTCAACGGCCGCCGCACCGTGCCGCACCGTGACAATCCAATCATACAATCAATAAAACCACCAACTCACTTTAATATATTTACAAGTATTTTCTATAATATTATACAGAATAATATAATATTGTAGCTCAGTACAAAACAACTTATATTGAAAACAAATATTAATTATAATAACTGACAAGGGTGAATATTAATCCTGGAAAAATTGTTAAAAAATATATCCATTTAGCCAAAAGATATCCACTGCGAGACATAAGTAGGCCTCCCTCAAAAATTGACACAACGACTGGTCCTTCGCTACTCGCATCACATGGGTTCCTACAACCTTCACTACATCGTCGGTCCACCTTGTGGCGAGTCTGCCCACGTTACCTCTTCCGGCAAGAGACCGCCACTCGAGAACTTTTTTTATACCACGATAGTGGTAAACAACCATATGTTCTACCTGATAGTAAGCGGTTACCATAGCTTACGGACGCTTACAACACCATAATCATCACATGCACGTTGCCCAACTTGAAACTCCACGAGCGATGTACCCAGCCTACTGCTATTCAAGTTTAAGCATTCTGAGAGGTATGTTGATGACTTTAGTTCTTGGATGTCCTCGAAATTAAGCCTCTCCATTGCCCTTTGATTAACTTTGAACGTTCTTATGAATTCTTGTACCTAAACAAGTGGTAAATATGTATTGATTAGAAGCCAAGAACTGCTATTAAAAAGCACTACTTATAAAGTTATCAAATTTTACAAAATTAAAAAAAAGTGTGTCCATACTTATTTTGAAACAAATAATTCACTCATTCACTCTTTAATAAATATAAAGAAAATGTAATTTCTTAACATCACATTGATTGAATTAATCGTGTAACATGATCAAGTTAACGCTAAGAAACGCACGAAAAAAGCCTTATGTACGGGTAATTTATGTTTACAACGGTAATTATGTAAATGAACGATTAATTAATAGCCAAGTGATGAATATTTAAAAGCCCATTGTTCTGAGAATTACTACACGAGCTTGCGTAAGACGGTAAACAAGTACATAATATATTAACGGTACCTTACATAAATTCACTCTTCATTTTGTAGTAATTTATACCTAAAAGTTTGTAGAATGTACAATAAGCCAAATGAAAAAATATCCACGGCCTAAAAATATGGAATATCTCGAGATCAGCAACGCAATGCCAATATTTCTTTCTGGCAATTGTCCATAAGTGACAATAATAAATATTAATCAATTAACATGAAGAAGGAATGCAGACCACAATCGCATAATGGTATAAAAAAAATTACACGAACTTACAATATTAAACATCCCTTAACTTCATCAAGGAGTACAGAATAATAAAATACGTAACTGAAAACACAATTCAACGAAAGGAATAAAATTAGATCAATTTTGAAAACATATTTTCCCTAATAAAATTTTTGGAGCTAATTTTTTTTAATTATAATAATAAAGAGCACTATCAGGTCATTTTGAATTGTCATATACATTAAATTTTGACGTCGAGAAGACTTTTTAAAAGTTCCATAAACTTAACTAAATTTGATTATTTAATCTTATTACATAACATAATTAGTAATTGATCAAAGAACTTAGTCATATTTCTCAAAAAATAAAGTCGATTATCCCACACAGATTTCTCGGCTTCAAATTATTCATAGCAGCATCTGTCAGTACAAGATGTAAGAGGGTCACCTTGTAAGGCCACTTGCATACGCCCGAGTGGGCCTCCCTCTCGGTCCCGATACAATGGACGCCCTCGAGCGCCCTCACTTGGGGTTCATCCCGTATGATATAGCACCAATTGTGTGTGATCTCTGTATTGTTAGGTTACGATATCGAACGGATGTCTATTGAAAATGGTCGTGGTCGAAGTGCAGATTAATAGATATCCGGATATGAGAATAACAAAACACGTACCAGACTGCTCTATACCTATATTTACATTTGTACATACAACTATTTATATAAATATGAACAATAATTACTAAATTATTGGCATCTGATGGTTTTAACTCTAAACAAATTAAAAATAGTTTCATTTTCATTGAACCTTAAATAAGTTAAACTTTAAGAAAGTAAACAAGCAATATCTTCTATCTATACAAACAATGAAAATTATCCGTTTGTAATATCAAAATAACCGCTTTTTACTAAATGCATGTGAAAGTACGAGTATATATATACGGTGCAAAAAAAAAAAATTTTTATCTGTTTGTCCCGGCTAATCTCCGAAACGGTTGGACCGTTTTCGACGGGACTTTCACTGACAGCTTACAGCTGATGTTGTAAAGGGTAACGTAGGCTACTTTTATTTTAGAAAAATAATTTAGGTTCTGCGCAAATATAATAAACTAAAGAAGCAGAGTCCAGTACACAGTCCTTAAACCACGTGCACGTTCCACATCGCCGCCGTCGACGCCTACGAAATTTCACGCGGACCTGATCTGTGACGCGGATGAATTCATAGGTACAACTACTTCGTTACTCAATGTAAATAATGAATATCAAGTAGATTTAGAGCGATATGCGTAATATGTTTATATATTATGATTAAAACAAGACTAAACGCATTTAAGATGGTTAAACATCTCTAATTATATTGTACAAAAAGGTCTAGCGTGGTATTAACACGTTTACCAGGTTTCTCACTCATATAAAAGAGATAATTGCACTATTTTCGTATTATTTATTTGACTTTTACAGACAACAAACAATGGCATCTAATTATACAAGATTCATTCTATACATAAGTTCATATGTCATAGCGCTTTTCATTTCAGGTAAAAAAAACGTCAAGACGTGAAACGGAACGCAGAGAATGCTGTACCGACTCGCTAATTAAGTAATTATATTTAACTAAATCATTGCACTGTATGTCTCGTACAAGATGACCCTAAATGCGTTTAAGATAAATCCATTTAGGAGGCTAATTGTAATTAACTAATTTTGTTAAACGGTGAGATTAATGAAATGTTGTTCAATTCGCCCTAACTGTTTTAACCTGTTTTATCCTACTGATAAAAACTTACATGTAACTAAGCAAGACTTTTTAAGAATTTAGGTACTGCTTTTAGGGGAGGTACCTAAATGAAACTTGGTAACTCCAGTTGCGTATATACATTTATTGACCGCCGCTACATGATGCCGCGAGCGACTAGCCGCTGCTTACGCGTTATAACTATTACATAATTTTGACGTACACATACATACATAACATAACATACATAAACCAACACATGCACTTCTTTCTTTAAAAAAATACATGTACGAAGGGAAGAACATGTTATTAATGAACTTTTCGTATAATAATTTAGAATAACGAGAAAGCCGGATTTTATTCAGCTCAGTAGTACCGTGTACAATGTATTTTTTATAAACTGATCTTTAGCCATTGTAATGCACGTTCTATGGAATCGTACTGTAGCAAAGGAAAAAACAAGCTCAAAACATTCACATCTTTTATCTGAACAATTGAACATTAATATTAAAAAAAAAGTTTATTATACACCGCAAACATTTGAATTCAATTCAGTCCTCGAGGACACATTAACTTTTGATTTCTATCATGCTTGTTAAAAGTTTGAAATGAATGTCATTTCCAAAAAACCTTTCGCGAAACGGCCTCGAGTTCGCATAATTTGTTTTCTGAATCAAAATTACTACTGTCTAGATGGATAACGAATTTTTATACATAAACATTAAAACATAATTATAACTTGTGACAGGATTTTTGATAAAGGTTAATTACATAAATTTTAATTATCTTTAGAGATTGTCTTTTTACTAGCATATCATACTTCTTTGTTGTGTCTGTGCTTTATCAGAAGTCTATTACTATAAAGGGATGATCCGTAGTTATAGGTGAACGGAAAGACAGACACCGGGGGTGAATTCCACTTCTTATACGTTCACATAATAAACGAGAAAGCGAATTGGGGGAATATCTACCACATAAGGATAGAAACCCTCACCAAGTTTAGTTTTCCTATAATGGAACCGGTTGGGCAAAGTTAGAGCGAGCAATGCCTTTGCATACTCACCAAATTGTAACCTATAAAGGACTAAAAGGTAAGGTATCTTACTTCGAAGCTTTAGACGAAACATAATTACCTTCATGAGCGCTTCATCCCAACAAGCCAATGAGCTCGGCGCTCATTCTTCACGAAAACTTGCACAAAAATATTACGTAAACTACTATACCATTTCCATTTCTTTATTTTCTCGATGACAGTTCTAATTTGATAGTTGTTGTGTTGTGACCAAATAAGTAATAACCATCGAGTGACAATGACGATTCATCAGATTTTGATTAAAATAAATAAATAAAGATTACCTGTCGTTATAATTATCTCGTTTTATTGTCGAGTACCTACCTATACCTACTTATTTTACAACAGCTTCGAAAATTTTGAAGAAGTTGGCATTATCAATCAAGAATTAATACGTGTAACATCTTGTAATGAAATATAATATTAGTTAATAAATTTGTACGAAAATAAATTGTAAATTTGTAAAAAAATATCGGATCTGTTATCGTGTTACGTTTATCGATATAGCTCCATCCCTATCAGTTTCTCCGACTCTGGTATAACTTTGTACGTGTGTAAACGTCATATTTTTATAAAATAATGCATACATAATGTAAAAAAGACGCTCGTTAAAGTTTTCACAGGAGCTGTCAGCGAGAAAATAAAGAAATGGAAATGGTATAATAATACCAAGCTAACTTCAAAACATGAATTGAAAACTTTTAAACTAAAACGCAACAAAACAGATCAAAATGAACCTTACATTAATAAAGTTAATGACTTTTGAGTGTTTAATACAAGACAATTTTTAACAAAAAAGAAAACCAACTTTGATGATTTTGAGAAGTTCCCTGGTGTATCTTCTAAGCTGAAATTAAAATGAGGTCACCCTTTCCAACGAAAAAAGAATCATCCAAATCGGTTCATAAACAAAGAAGTTATGGTTGTACATGCATTTAAAAAGAAACATTCGAATTGATAACCTCCTTTTATGAAGTCGGTTAAAAATGAAGCAAAAGCACTCGATTTGTAATTTATTATCATTTCGAGTGTCCAAGCGGACACTTTACATAATTTATCGGCAGTTTATTTTGCACCTGCCAGCCGCAGAGTTGCCGATAACTGGTCATCTTTACGTTTATCAAGCAACTTAATTAGTTTACACTTAATTCGATTTACAGCCATCAGCGGCATCGTGTCGGCTTACATCTCGTTCGCAGCAAACCGACGCGACGCGACGGCGTGGCGGTTAAATTAATCCCCAGCTTGCCGCCGCGAGACTTTAGTCTTTCATAATTTATAGCCCTTGAATAATTCCATTTATCTTCCTATTAAGTTCGTTGTCCTGACAAACATCCTCGTAGTGTTGTCGCTATCGATCTGTAATACGCTTATAACAGTTACATAAAACTTTTAACAAATTTATTTTGCATTAATTATTAAGTAATTAATTATTATTATTATTTTACAAATGTTATAATAATGATAATAAATCATTTTAGCTGCCTTTCACATGCTGTCTGTAAATCCATGATGTAAAAATATATATAATTTGAATAATGTTTAATTTTAAAACAGAACGTATATTATATATCATCCTTTTAGAGAATAAGCTAATTACATGGCATAAATCAGATTAGAAAATTTAAACTTTAGTTTGTCTCCACAGTCTTTGTCCATAAGTTATAGTTCGAACGTTTTAACGATAGTTTGAAAGCAATATAAGCTTTCAAACAACGCATACAACATTATCTGTATTCTTCTTTCAAACACAAGCAAACTTTACTCAATCGCCTATTTTCAAACGAACATTCCACTTTTTTACATTCAAACAGTTAAATAAATGTTGATTGTAAAAAACTGACAGCACCTACATTCGAACAGAATCCTCGAAAATATATAACAAAATAAATACGTAACTAAGTCAATAAGATGAAACGCAAATACGTACGTTAAAATGTAAATACCGAACGGAAATTCCGACGTTCAATAGATGATATTGCAGATATTGTTTGCATGGGAACGTTAATTTTTTTTTTATGTATGATCATTTATACGCAGTGCAAAACCCTCTATTGCCATCTGTTTTTCTGGATTTTTTCGTTAGTAGAATATGGATGCATAGTTCGAATGCAAAAGAAACACTCCCACTGACCAAACCTATTACTGCAATAGCAGTACTAATGGTGTGGTTGGCAACAAACACACTAGTACACAACCCGTTACAATTTAGTCTTTGTTTTTGGCGGGATCTCGATCTGTCACGTAGTTTTGTTTATAATTTTACTTTATAAACTTATGTTATTTTCCCCCTATATTATGCAATTTTGGCGACATTTTACGAGATATAGTTTGGTTATTTGTGCACAAGTGAAGTGGATTATGAATAATAACTGGACAGGTTGATTTGAAGTTGCCACAAAAAGTCCCTGAATAGTTTTACCAATGGAACCGCCATCTTGTTAGAGATATGTTTGCAAATTATAGGTATAATTACAACAATATTTAATTCATGTGACGTCAGATGTCATTAAATAAAACGAAGAAAAATGTAATCCTTAAGAATATTAACATTGGACATGTAGCGCTGATGCGTCTAACCTGTAAAAAACCTATAAAAATATAAAACTTTGACTTATGAAATTATCGAAGCAGTTACTGATTTATTGCCCACCACAAGTTAAGCACAAAAACGTTTTAAACTTGCATCTATATTGTGTAAAAATTCTATAGCCAAAATGAACATTCAATCAAAACTAACATAACATGAAATATTCAACTTTTATCATGTTATTTGCTGTTAACACATGGTAATATTTAAAAAAGTCGTGAGTATGTACCTATTTCTATGCATTGTATAGATAAATTAATCTCTGTTCATTTGAATGTGAACAGAAAGTTAGTCAAACGCTCAATAATCCATCAGTACATTTTTTGTAATTATCCCTTATGTCTTTGTCTATGGTACATTAGACTTTCTAAAAGGTTTTCTTTTCACACTTCGGTCCATCAAAGTAATAGATTTCCAATAGAGCGAAAAATCCTTTAATGTATCGTAGACGAAATACTTATGAGACATTTTGCAGTTAGGGGTTTCAGAAAATGGGATAAAAACTCAGTATAATTTTTATAAACAGCCGGCTTAATACCTTGGGGTTCGTGACCTTTTCGCAAATTGTAGCGATTACACTTTTAGTGCCCAAGCTTCAACTTAATTTATCTCCGAGACCGTTTGGTAAACTAACCAGTTTGGTGAGAAATCAGATACGAATATTTAAAATTAACATTCATAATTTAATCGTGTAAAATGTTATTATTTTCTTCAGTGATCAAAATATATGAGACAAAATTTCATATTCCGCATCCTTTTCCAACAAACACACTGTCGTATATTATGCGTCTCACGCTCTTTACCGTGAAGTGCACGTCCGCTTTATAACTCTGTTTATTCCACTATTTTCGTTCCGTGTGATAAAGCATTTCCAAAATATTGTTGTTTTTGCAACATATTAGTACAAGCTACAATCAATAATTACAAAATTTTACATCCGATTTTCATTATACTCGCAATGTTTATGGTGAATTGCCAACGGATTAATGGTTTGTCGATAACAATAAACCGAATTCACCACTATAAAATTGATTACCCTATAGTTAATCATGTATAATAACAGTTGAATTAAAAAAAAACCTTTTTTTCGTTTAAATTTAAAATATGAACAAGCTAATAAAATTGCGATATAATATTCCTAATGGTTCTATTATGTAACGAGGTGTCGTGACCTTTTTGCAAATTGCACCGATTACGCACGTAATCCCCGAGCTTCGACCTAATTTGTTTCGTAGGCGAATGGTTATTAACCATTACCTGATATAACGTTTGCTAGATTAAGTTTTTACAGCGAGTACCTGTTTAGCGTCAACTTTTGAAGTCACCTTGGGTATTTCTTACAAAGTAAATAGTATCTCCCATTATAATATGAATATACTTTATTACTTAAAAATATTCATTGCTATTTAAAAATATCTCATTTGTAACAGAAACTGAATTTCCGGAGATGTTGGTAAAAACTGATAAATGTTATTAAAATTAACAACAAATGTGTGGCTAGTTTTTATTCTTTGTAAACAAAGATTTATCGATAAACAGAAGAACTCCTAAAAAATATTCGAAAACATATCTATCCAAACTTTAATAAAAGACCAATATACAATGCAAGCTTAATTGCTGACCAACAATAAAATATAAATTTTACGACCATTCGTAAACCATATATGTATATAATATAAATACGCGAGAGGAAAATTCCAGACTACTTTTTAAGCATATTGCGCGCTTGGAGAACTGTAAGATTTGGCATGGTTAAAGTTTTTATAGAGGAGTGGCGAAAGCTAAAATTTGTATATAATATGTGTTAAAATTACATTAAATGTAATTAAATATACTGCGCATACTACACGGACCAGCTCCATTGAACTTAGACCCTCCGAAAGATTGACATTGACGACACTCGGTGAAAAGTTACAGCAAATGATATAAAATTCTTTGTTTAAGTTCATACCACAAATGTAAAATATATATAATGATAGTCTATAATCAAAAAGTTACTGGTCGAATTTCGACCATTAGGCGACTACTAGTATACATAAATTATTACTGGAGTACAAGCTGCTAACAGTATTGAAATATCAACAGCAGCAACAGTATAACAAGGTCTTAATAATACAACCAATTAACCCGATTAACTTTTATTGCATCTAATACAACCAATAGCCAGAAATGACATTTCAAGATGCAACAGACAATAATGAGTATCCATGATTATTCATACTAGCACCTTTTTAAAGTAAAAGACTCCTCACAGCCTTGCCTTACTCCAGTGAGTTCCGCAATCCGAAACGTTGCAGATAATAAGATCAAAGCCCGCTATGGTGCATTAGCATGACATGAGCGAATGGATGTCGAAGTACGGACATCTGCATTCACCGAACGATTTGAATTAGACGCTCCAATGGGTTGCAGGTAGTGAGCTGCCTTTGAAGACTATTCTAACTCAAGTGGAACTACAAGATTATCGGTGAGAAGAAACATATATTACTCTAAAAGATTTTAAAAGTAATATATAGAACTAGTTAATGCCAAAAAAGATGTGGTTTGTTGTCGAGTTTATTACAAATCCGATGCTCATTGCTTTCTGCTTCGATATGTACATAGGCATCGAGGTAGAGTTGATAAGAAACTCTATAAGATATATCAATATTAATATTATTAATTATTTTTTTTTACTCTATAGAAAAAACTAAAACTAAAACTTTCATAACAGTTTTAATATTAGAAACTACCTTATGTTAAGTTAGCAATTCCGTGTTTTAGATATAGTAAAACCAATACCTAAATGTTTTTGTTAATAGTGGTGTTAGATACCTAAGGACATTACCGACTTGCCAGACAGTAAGTTCAAGGAACATGTCAAGCAGGCCTTACTGTCAAAAGGTCGAAGGGTGATCATGAAGTAAAATTATATTGATGTGTGGAAGTAACTCCCTATCTGTACATCCATAAAATAATATTATTATTTACAGTAAAAAAATTAACTGATAAACCCGATCGAGTTTCTTACCAGTTGTTCTTGATGACTGGGACCTTTTTTTGTATTGATGGTAATGTTTTTGACCTTCATAAGTTCTTTAACTGAATGAAGGAATTAAGATTTATTGAAAACTATCAAAATTATTATATATAGTATGGAAAACTATGTATCAAACCTATAACCAAACTATATACATTACATACACGAATTTGACATAAACGCCACTTGTTATTAGGAACGTAAACTAAGCATACGTGAGCGACTTATATGCATAATATGCCCTATATAAGTTCATGTGCATTGTCGTCGCTATCAGTAGTCACCAAGTATATAATCCGTAAATGCATATATTTTTTTTTTTTTTTTTTTATATATATGTCTTACACACAACTTTATCTAATAAAACAAATACATATGTAAATATGAGTTCAAACGTTCAAGTCGTTCAAAGTTATAGAATAACTAACAGTCGCGAACGAAATTGTTATACAATAAGAAGATATTATAGTAATAGAATCACCATATACAATATTCATAAGTTAAAACAGAAAATGGATAGAGTCAGTAAAACGTAAAATACATTTATAAACGAACGTGAATGCATTTCAAATTGTTTAGTTCGCTGTACGATATTAGTTTGAACTTCTGAACGCTAGCTTTTAATTTGTATATATTATACACGAACAATGCAGTATGCAATACTTGATTGTTTGTTTGTTATAATAAAACTTTATTTTTAAAGAATATTTGTAAAATTTACTGTATAAAACATAGAAATGAAAAATATTTTATTACTAAACTATTTTGTTAACTGTTTTTTAATGCAATACAGGTATGCGCTTGGCTTCAATCTTACCTGATGGAAAGTAAAGATGAGGCCGAAGATGTATCGCGCTTACTTATTAAATGCCTATTTACTCTTCGCTCGAAGACTCCCAAGTTATAGGTGGATGGCAAAACAGACGACGGGAGTGAACTCCACTCCTTTGCCGTTCGCATAATGAACGACGAAGCATATCGCTTCGTGCAAATCAGGGGAATTTCCACGACATAAGGGTGGAATCCTTCACGGCGTCTAGTTGTCCTATGGTGGAACGGATTGGGCGAAATTAAATCGTGCAATTCCTGTGCACACTCTCCAAAGTGCAACCTTTAAAACACTGAGAGACAAGCTACCTTACGACGATGCTCTAGACTGAGCATGTTTGCCTTTATCAGTGCTTCATCGCCAACAAGTCGACGAGCTCGGCGCTCAATGGAATCGAGAGCGGCCAACTGATATTTGGCTGATCCATCCCATATGTGACAGCAATATTCTACACAGAAGCGTACCTGTGCTTGATACAAACTAGGAAGCTAGTTCGGTGTGAAATACCGCCTAACCTGGAAGAGGAGCCCCAATTTTTTGGCAGCTGTTCTCGTCTTTATCTCGATCGAACGCCCAAAGTTGAGATCATATGTTAGTTGAACCCCAAGGAGCTCAAGGTTACAACCTGAAGGGAAGCGCCCCGAAAAGTAGGAGTCAGGAAAAACGGTCTCCGTTTAGCTGAGTACAGACACACCTGTGTTTTTTCAGCATTAAACCTGACCAAGTTTGCGTCACCCCAGTCGGATACGAACCTAAGGTTCAGATTCAAGCTTTCAACCATGGCCTTCCTCTCACTATAGAGTTCCTGTAAATTTACCTGCGAATTGGATAAGTATCTTGGATTAGATAACTCTCGGGGTCAGGACGAGCAGCCATCAACAACCACTTGTATTGTCCGATCCCTCAGAAAATCACTGGTCCAGGTTCGCAGGCGATCGGAGATTCCATAAGTCTCGGCATATCCCATAAAATCAGTTGTACTTTGAGCAGTTCTTTTTTAGGTATGAATGTTTTCGCGAGATGACATCACCACGAATTCCGTTTCTTTGCTCCGGTTATATTAAACTGGGTAAATTCCTTTACAAATTGGACAGTGGAAAAGTCGTTACCTCATTCCCGTAAACTGCAGTGATACCAATTTCCCTTCTTCAAAATTAAATTGCAAGTTGAAATGTCACTCCCAGTTAAATAAATATTTTTATTTAAAACTAGATTAAAACCACGCACCGCGAGTTCAAAATAGCGCACTTTACTTTGAAACTTACACTAATAATTCCTTGCAAAATTAAACTCCTTTTTTTATTTATCCAAATATACCTAATCTATACATACATTTTTATCTCTAGCTTTTAAGTGTAATAGATTCTATGAGGTGTTTTAGTTGAACAATTTAAGTTATAAAGTACATTTTTTTAAATAAGTAGGTAATCTTATAAATAAAAATCTTGAGTGCGTCTGTTAGTGATCCTATAACTTCTGAACAACTTGACCGGTTGAGCTCATAATCACATAATATATTTGTTTTATAGTGACGATAGTTCATAGATATATTAAGAATCTCATAAGTGGCACTGTAGTAAAATCATTAATTAGCGGAAAGGAAAGAACAACGTCTGCCGGGCCCGCTAGTGAGGCCATATAATCACTAAATATTTATTAATGGTTAAAAAAAAAGAAATTAATAAAACTGAATAAAATTTTAAAAACACCTGAATTCTTTGTTAGAAAATGAAATCAATATAAATTACCCGAGAAGGATATAATAAGGAAAAACGTGGCACATTAAAAGCTCTCCCATAACACTCATAATTAATATAGTAGAATCGAAATAAATGTTCATGAAGCTACTCACGTTCGTTCACGTATCGACGGATTCCGTGTAATGTATGCAAAACTGACTAATAAAACGCTAGTCGCAGCGCGGCGCGGCGGCAGCGCAGTAAATTCGAGAACAGTTGACATTTATCCAAAGTTACATCCGTTACAATAACACTAGCAGTTACGATATCCCGGCGCGCTTCTGCGTCCATTTGTTCTAGTTCCGGGGGCTGAATGCCGGCTCACTCTAATGTAATGGAAAACTTTATACAAACACGTAGAGTAGCTTCCGCGGATTAGACGTGGCGCATCGCTCCACTACCGAGCTGCACCGTACCTTGGAAAGGCATTAAAATTCACAACGTAACTACTGGCCGTATACAAGTGGCTGTTCAGAAATATCTGCCATTAGTTTCTGGCAGCGATTCTACTAGTAGTTTTAAATTTCATTATAAACATATTTTTTAATTTATACTTATTTTGACCTGTTTAGTAGGGGTTAAAATTGAGAGCTGCGCACGCATCAAGTATGACAGAAATGCAACTTGCAGTTTTCTATCAATTTGATTAAAATAACGTTTATTTATAGATACACCGTAATTTTTACACGATAAATAAATCTACATTATTATTTTTATTGATAGCTAAATTCATCATGTTGGCATGCGGGATAAAAAAAAATTAAGTTATTTTCTAACACTAACAATGTTTTAAATTTGCCATCAATTTTCTTATATTTATTGATTTACCATATATTGCGTATTTGATAAGAATAATACACTAAGTTACTTTTGAGAGATCAACCTATCGTATTAATTTTGTAAAAATGTATTGTTATTGCGTACGGTGCATCCAAAAAACAATTGGGCAGGAAAAATATTGCATTCTAATTACTAACATAGAAGTATGTCAATAATATTAAGTAACTTATAATATAATTTAGTAATATGACAATATTTATCGGTATATACAACACTTTCATTAATCAAAAATATCAACCCGTTGTAAAATAACAATTTGTTATAAGTACATTGTAGTTTAGTTGTAGATGATATGTAGAAACGATGACATTTTGTATGACCGTACTTCGTCACTAACGTAGTTCAAATTGCTTTAATTAAGTCTTGAACAACTGCTATTTATTAGCTATTCTCTCAGGTGGTTGCGTGATAGGGGCGTTAACAGGCCGCAAGCACTCGACTACAGTTCACTAATCAACGCTCAAAGCTCCGTCTTGGTCGGGAATCGCTCCAGAGGAATCCAAACACCTACTAAATCCGGCGCGCTTCATCCCGAATAAGCCATGAATGTATCACGTCCCAGACAAAATCGACAACTGAAGTGTTAATCCCTTTTTGTACAAACTATTTACATGACCACTTTCTCCAAGTTTTACCTATTCACTTACGACTGTTATTATATTTATAGTTTGAAATAGATTTTTATTGTATTTACTTAGTAGCTATCACGAAATTCAACTGCTTATGATACATCTAGGATCTTAGGTTATGATCATGTAAATATCCAAAAAACATTAACATATGGTTGTTTTTAATATTATTTCTAGCAAAAACGTTTTATAATTAAAGTGAAACTTTTATTAGATCGTCTCAAAATTTTTGGTCTGTGTGTTGCATATCGCGTGACGGTGACGTCATTACTCATTTGTGAATTTTTAGTTAAATGTCTATAATGTGAAAAAAAGTTTCACTTTTACCGTGGTTTCATAAAACCACACAATCATTTTTTTTACGTTTAAACTTTTTACATTGTACCTACTATGTAAACTTAGATAAAAATAATTAACTTTTGTTTATTTAACCCTTAAAAAAGCATCAAAGTATTTTCCATTTTTTTGAAGCGACCTAAAATAAGAAAAGGTAAACGTGTCAAGAGAAAGATTGATAGCTTAAGTCAAAGTCACATCTTTAACCGTACGACCTCTTTCGTCACTTGGGACAGACTTTTATATGCGTGCAAGTAACGCTGACCGCGGTCTCTCCAGCGAACACTGCCCGAAGGAAATGAGAAAGTTATCGCTATCTAAATCCTCGCCTCGGGAACAGTTGAACGTTCTCCTAATAGATATAAAATCCCGGGTTTCGCATAATTCAATTTATATGTGTGGAACGGTGACCGGCGGCGGAGGGATTTATGTGCGGCTACGTTGACGGTCGCGCGATGGGATCTGACGGATGTCGCGCTCCGTATCGTCGATCGTTGCGTTCAGCGTTGTGATGCGGACTCGAGCTGCTGTCCTGACGTCTGCGGTCGAGCTCACGCTATGAATGTGGCAAGTATTTCGCTCAATACTGTAATTAAACACGCGAACGTATCTAATACATTTGATGTACATGTACCTAATAGAATCAGTACAATGCCTTCGGGCGTATAACATCTTACCTTACAGTCACGACCTTCGGTTTATTACCACGTTACACACTTACATTGTAATAAGAGTATTTCGGTTTGGCATAACATATTAGTGCGCGTTGGTATTGGCCCAGATGCGGCTTCTAACGACTTGGATACTAATCTTACAATAAACACGAGTTTTCGGAAAATAAAAATATCTCATTGGAATCACAACAAGTATTATGTATAATAGCTCCCTTGGTTAAATACAATTGTTTAAAGCTGAAATTCAAAAATCAAGTACAATTTTTACTTTATTTCAGCAGTTATACTTAAGCTATAAACAGCTAATCTCCAATCTAGAGCTAAGCTTAAAAAAGCCTCTGAAGCGCGCAAACACCCTACGTTCTACCTGTGTAACATATATGGACACGTACAAAGACACAGGTTTTCCGTACGGTGTCACACTTTAAAAGTCTGCACCTGCACGTGTAGACCACTCCGGTAGGGAGTAGTGTGTGTGGCCGGGTTAGTATAAAATTATGTTACAACTTAAAGCGACCCTTTGCCACAAAATCAATTAATCTAAAGTGCTCAACGGCCAAATAGGTTTCACAGATCAAACCTAGTCCAATCACGATTCCACTTTCAAGTTGTTGAAGGAAGACTAAATTCTATAAGTCGAACCAATTATAACAGAATTACGGTCCGAATGGGGTACCGAGCAAAATTTGTAACTATCAAACTTGTCCGTAGCTAGTCCAAAGATATAGTGCATGTCAATAAACCGCCCCCGGTTAACATCGTAAATTATGGATTGCGGGTCGGACGGCCACGGGTCATATCTTTAAAATTAATGCTATCAGGGGTAATAAACCGGGCGTCGCGTCGCGGCGAGAGACCGCGTCCATTTGTCGTAATATCCAACGATTACAATTAACTGATGATTGAAGTAAAACAGATCATGATAATATTATTGATATTAGATTTGCTTAATACGCTTGAAACGCAATTTAATAACCTCGATGAGTCAAGCAGCTTATTCTTGCTCAGTTATTTATGTTAATTTGTTAGTTTATAATATATTATGAACGATTAACTATTATGTTAAAAATATACAATACTAACTGGCCCGACCACAGTCATTTTTGCGCTCTTTACGGTAGTTAATAGCTCACCAAAGCACCAATTATCGGATCCTAACATAGCTATAAACCATCGTATCCATAAATCAAATATATTATGTGAATATGAACTCAATGGATTAAGTCGTTCAAAAATTACACAATCAATGACACACACACAAGATTTTATATATAAGAATATATATATTTAAAATGTATCATAAGTTTAGTATTATTGATATGTAAAATGGTTCCTCTCGCTTTCCTGTGATCTGTAGGAGTGATTTCGTGAAAAGGGACGGAAGTGTGTAACAGGAAGCCGGGTAAAAGCGCGCTTCTTTTTATATGTTCAATGAGTGCGTGCGGTGGTAGAGTTGGTCGTCAGATGATACCAACCCATTTTCCGAGAGGTTGGTACTATCAACCAACAGTGTGTACGTGTGTGTAACGAAAAAGAGAAAGGCAAATAGAGAAGAGAACACATCAGCTGTGCGCATAATCTACAGTGTTGTTTGTGTATGTATTGTGCTGTTATATAAACTAAATGAAGTATAATTATTATTAGATATTATTTTATTTTTATAACATAACTCTTCATAATCAGGTTCATTACATGAAAGAACCAATTACCGCCTAAAAGCACATGAACCTGTTTGCCAAAAACGATTTGAAATTTCGCACTAGTATTGTCCCAAAACATAATGTCCAATCAATTTGCATTCAAAATACACAGAACTGCGTGACTATCGCACTGTGGAGTCACAGTGCAAATGCACGATAGTACATTGCTTTAAACAATCAACAATCAATTGGGTTAATATCAGACAAAATGTTACCCTACTGTGTCAAATTAATCTGGTTCAAGCGAGGCTACCTCAGTCAATAATTGTATTTAACTAGTCGTAGTGGATAATGGACATTTCACGTCAACGATATTTATTATTCCTAATTTAACAGAGCTGGGTTCTTTGTAACAAGGAGCACGGTTGCATAAGACCAGTCACGTATTATTTAGTTACCTTCGTTTAACTAAGTCTCAAGTACACTTGGTATTTGAATAAAATGTTGTGGTATTAGATCTATATAAATAAAAGTGAAATGCTGTTCGTTTGTATGCGCATCACTTGAGTTGGCTTGACCGTTTTGGCTTTTTTTGTATCAAAACGTTCGTAATAGTCCCAATTTGCTCTTTATCGCAGTAAAAATTCTCAGAATATTTTCTATTTCGTGAAAAACTGAATATCCTTTTTTCTATCGGATTTTTCTATGACCTCAAGACCATAATTTGAGATTCAAAAGCTAGATTGCGTAAATCTTGTTTTTTTTTTAATGGTCATAGAAAAGTTATTAGGAAAAAAACGGGATAGATGGTGTTGTTATAGACTATTGGGATGGGCACAACAAAATCTGTAATAAATATGTGTAGGTCTAGGGTCAGCAGATTCAATAAATTACTAAGTGGCTGGGTCAGTCATGTTAAAAATCATCGAAATCATAGCCGATCTCTAAATTTTGGTTAATTTAGGTAGTATAAATAATGCAACCGCAGACTAATTCTCTTTCCTTTCCTTGCTAACTATTGCTAACTATTAACCCGACTAGAAACAGTACTAGACAATATTCCTATCAGTTTACTTACGGAGTTTTGAAACCCAAACTGTTATAGTCACTTACCAAACCGGTTCGTAACTTTGCGCGGGCAAAACTTTCTGATGAAAGTCTAACTTCTAATAAAAATGTTTGTACTTTCGAGAAATTTTCCGCAACTTATTAAATATTCCGTCCAAGAAGAAATATTAAAAAAGCTTTTAATTACACGCCTCAAGAGATACCACGTAAATAAATGTTACATGATGAAATACGCTTTGAAAGAAGTCTAGCCAGTATTACACGTATGTTTTTCTATTTTGTCGGTACTTAGCCGTCGCGGCAGGCACTGAGCGTCGTGTGTCACAAAGAGGAAAGTATTTTTCATTTGCTCCGGAGAGGAAAAACAACAAGTATGCCGCACGTCCCGCCCTCAATCTCCCTTAGCGAAGGGACAAAGGAATATTATTTCAATTAAGCCCTACAACAACAAAGTTTGCGAGTGTTTTTTCAAGGTCCGACCTTTTTTCGTCTGTTTAATTACCGAATTTGATGAACGCTTTCAGAGTAGACGTCGAGTGATGTTTAATTTAAGCACGTGCTTCAAAATACTTGAATGTATTTTTTCATTCGAATTTGAATGCGAGAGCTCGCTGACACAATCTCTTAGCTAAATTGATACTCTTATGTTTATCCATAAAGTTGAAACAGCCAGAAAATTCCTGAAAAGCCGAAATGTCTGTGGTATAAAATTATTCAACAACACAGTTATTTATAAGTAGGACTTTCTCGAAATTTGCAATAGAGCTTGCTACCCTACATGAAGAGGCATCCTGTACGTCTGATTATGAGAAGATGGAATATTTCTCGCTCAGTACTAACGCTCCAAGATTTAGCCATGTAGCTGCTTTGCGATGAAAAGTTCATGAACATAACTAACTGTTTTACGTGAGGTACGTTAGTTGATGCATGAATACAATGTACCGAACAACAGACTTCTGCAGTTTAAGCGAAATGAGTTCGACCGAGGGATAACTTCGGATATTGAGTCTTAATTTGCATTGAGAAGTTATGCTATTTCTACTTAAATTTTACTAAATATGAAAGTGCAAAGCATTTGTCTTTAAGCTTGGTTATTTTTAGGCAATGGCTAATTATTAGCTTTTAGCTTATACTAAGAGAAATTAGGTACTAATTATTTTAAAAATGAAATACATGCAACAAGTGTGTACAACTCACACAGATCTCTGAATACACTTTTCACGTATGCTTATTGTTAATTGATTAATATGGAATGGAGCGTTCAATTGTTAAGGCATTATAATTATTATAGAAATAAAGGTGTCTAATATTGATACGGTCACTATAAATGTTGATAGGTAATTGATTAGATAACAATTTATAACAAAGTTGTTGAATAAGTGCTAACTTAAATAACTGACTTGGTTTTACATGAGATCTGACAACTTTGTGTAGTAAAAGAACTGCGTTGCGAGACTTGGATTTTTTTTCACATCTAACGGTTTTGATGGGAATTTGTTTCTTTTTGTAAGTCATCCTCCTTTTCTTTCTCAGGTAAATATATCTTGTCCGTCAGCTACTGATTTTCTTAAAGCCCACTATACAAAACGGCGGCCGCTTTAAGTTCGGTACGCACTGTAGGTAATAGTTTTAAGCAAACTTGCTTTGGTAGCTGCACTCCCCCTCCGCCTGCAGTCCTTCCCACCAGCACTGCCAAGTGCGGCTCCTTCCAAACGCGTATACCAAACATGCGTACAAGCGCCATGTAGTTGAAGGTAATTTTGCAATTGCGGGATTTTTAATTTTTTCCTTCCTTTATAGGCTAAACGCTAACTAAAATTCAATATTTGAAGTTTGTAAAACTGCTAGAAGAACCTTAGAGTTTTGATGATCGGTGAGTGGTATCAGTGACAAAATTAAAGAACTTTGACTAGCGATAATTCGTAAATTGTATGGTATAATTATTGGGTATATTGGCATTATAGTAAGTTATAGTATGTACTCTTGATCCCTGAAAATTCAAACTTCTTGACTGTACACAACGAAGTTACAGGGGGGTCAAAAGTGCCGTAAGTCGCTTCGAGAAAAGGATGGTACGGCCGTGCCTTGCGCTTGACTTGGCTGGGACACTACCGTGCCCCCAAATACATGCATGAATGAAGCAACGATGAATCAGTTGGTAGCGTGTACGTACTTCACATCGATCGACGTGAGTTCGAATCCCTACAATAAGCCCGAGCTTTCGGTGAAGGAAACATCGTGATGAAACCATAGTACGGTGAAAGAGTTTTTCTAAATCCCGACTGGCTAGCTACTACCCTTATGTTGAAAATCTGCCGTCAAACACCAATGGTTTTGTTCCGGCAGCTGCACTTGAGAGCCAGTCTTCCACTAGGCTTAGCTTACCACCATCTTGGGCCACATCGTCACTTAAGATCGGGTGAGATTGTGGCCACAACGCTAAACCTATAATGATTTTAAAAAACACACCTACCTACATACATGCATACGCTTGCAAAAACATAACCCTACCTTTTCGCAGTTGGGTAAAAAGGCATGAGGTCTAGGTACCAAATTTAAACATTTTGTACCCAGCGTTGGCAGCCACTGTATCACATAGATAAATAATTTAGAATAGTTTTCAATCAAAATCACATAATCTCTATCTTTGCGAGTATAAGTAAGTATTTTAGCACAGTGAACTAGATCATAAATGCACTCTAACACAAAATCTTAGTTTTAAACTTATTGCTCGCGTAGTCATTTTCGTAATTTTTTTTTTCTTTGATATTCTACAGAAACTACGTGTGTATGAAACTGGAATCATTGTGACTACATTTAATCCTAATTCAATGATGACAATGAATTCTAATTTTATTTTCCCCTATAAAACAACGCGATATGATGTGACGCGAAAAACTACATTCAAAAAACTGAAAATTGATAAAACGACTCACGCGCCACAAATTGTACGCTAAACAAAGTTTTTAACTCAAGCGGACGAACGACATGCAAACGCAAAGACGTCGTACATACAGACATTATTTACAATAATAAAATTCATTTTGTTCACCGGAAACGGCGTTTTTAAATTTTGTGATAAATGGCTATTTCATAAAAGAAAACACTGTTGAAATTATAATATCAATTAACATTTTATCGTAATGTAGGTAAAGGTGATTTTAATGCTTACATTTACTTTGCTGTGTGTGGTATCTCGTTAATGTAACAATATTGTTTAATGTATGATAAAAAAAGTGCACAGTGCAGATGTTATCAAAACAATAACATGAGCAAATTATGCCGTATTTCACGTGACTGACCACGAATTTATAAAATATAAAGGCTTATATACATTTATTACTATATATGTATTAAAAATGGAAACGAAAAATAAATTATTTTAATTATTAATATTTTGTGTTTTTGTTGGTATAGCTGTAAAATTTTGACAAGTAGTAGTTAGTGTAGTTAGCGCGGATCTTATTATTTGAAACATGTAGCTCGGAGTATGGCGTACTTCTTTTTCTTGTTTTGGCGCCGCAAAAGCACTAGCCAGTGTCAATGTTTTTAAGCCTTCGTAAAATTTTCCAGCGTCAATGTTTTCAAGCCTTCGTCGTAATAGGTATTTCATACAACGTGACGTCTAACAAGATCATGGCTCTCTTGTTAGAACGATCTAGGGAGTATTTGTGAAATCTCAAAATGCATGCATTTTGCTTTATATTTATAATCCACTTCACTTAGGCACAAGAACCGAACTATATCACGCAGAATGCCACCAATATTACATAATATAGAGTCAAAAAACCTAAGTTAATGAATTAAAAATAATAACCACACGTCACTTTTTTCCCGCCAAAAACTCCTATGGCGTACTTAGAAGATTCTTTACGACTAGTATTGTTTAAATATACAGTGGTGATCGTATGATTAGACACACTACCAACGGTCCTTGACATTACTGAAAATACTTCACCGCAATCGTTTTTATTTTGAAATTAAACAATAAATAGGACAACAATATGTTCAACGATTTATCATTTATTAGAAAAACAATGTAAATCCCATTACACAAGTGCAGTTTCAATATTACATTACGGACAAACATATCAATCAGTTTTAAGGTACGAACAATAATGGTCAACTAATTAGAAACAACAACAGAAAATTTTAAAAAACAATTTTTTTTAAGTATTAGTAATTAGTATTGTTATTCACAAAATAGCTACTATCCACAGCCTACCAATAGTTATAATTAATATTTAGTGGCGTATCCCTTATTTTCAATAACAGCACTACAAGGACGTGGCATTGATTCAATCAATTTCATACATTTTTCTAGGGGGATTGAATTCCATGCTTCAACAAATGGTTCATATAGTTCGTTTTGACTGGTGTTACGTTTTTTTGAGACTTTCTTTTTAACAATATACCAGAGATTTTCTATCGGGTTTAAATCCGGACTATTTGCTGGCCAGTCTAAAACGGATATACGCTGTTCGCTAAGGAAACATTTGACGCTATTGGCCGTGTGTTTAGGGTCACTGTCATGCTAAAAGATCCAGGTTACAGGCAAATGATCGTCCGAGTAGGGAATCATTGTGTACTCTAAGATATTTTTGTATTGCCATTGATCCATTGTACCTTCAATCTCCGGAACGGGTCCAACTCCACACCCGGAAAAACACCCCCAATCTTTAATGTTACCGCCACCGTGCTTGACTATACTCCTTGTGAATTTATAATTAAAAGCATTGTTTACAGGACGTCTAACGCAGCGCTTTCCATCGGAATTTACCATATTTATTTTTATTTCATCTGAAAATAACACTTTTTCCATTCTCGTACCGTCCAATTAACATATTTTTAGCGAATAATAATAGCTTCTCTCGTTGTTGCTTGATAAGAAGCGGTACATTTCGAGAGATTCTTCCGAACAATTTAGCTTCCAATAATCTTTAGCGTAGCAGTCTTGACGAGATGTTTCTCGGATCATCAGGCTAAAAAACTTCATTTTTAATCTGGTTGGAGCCTTCACTTGGGTCTTTTTTAGCAATTAGCGTATCTTCTTTGGGAGAATTTTTTCTTGGCCGAGCCTTTCTAAGAACATTTTCAACAGTTCCATGTGTTTTGTAATGATCAATTGCATTAAAAACTTTCTTAACAGAACAATTTAAAAGCTCAGCTATTCTTCTGTTCGCCCACTTATGATCTATATGTAAATTATCAATTATTTGGCTGGTTGACGCGTCACAAATTTTATTTTTGCCCATTTTGAACAAGATAAAATTCAGATTAAATTTTGAATTGCCGCCAAATAATAAAAAAAAGGCAAGAAATAAAAATATTATTGATCAATTTCAAAAAAAGAACGAGCTATAGATGCCTTTTTAAAATATTTCTAATTAGGCGTCCAAACGGCCAGTAACAGAAAATAAACACCTACAGGTGTAAGACTCATTTTGTAATTAAAAGTAAGATATGTTTTATATTTTATGCATTTAATGAGTTTTTTATTTGAGAGGCTATATAATTATTATATAATTATTTGCATGATTATTAATTATTGAATGTGTATATTTTTTACGAACATTTGTACGTTTAAGTTATACTGTATTTATTCATAAGAAGTGTTTCTAATTATATGACCACCACTGTATATAATGAATGGATCAACTTACCATTAGCTGGTTACCTGCTTAACCTCCACCTCTGACACTGATTAGAATCGATCCAGTTACCTGTAATAGAGAAAATTTAATTTAATCATAGAAATATGCAACTCTCAAAAATGTAATTTTTAGTGCTTACAAATTCAGACTCCATCGAGCATCGATAGAAATACCCTTGACAAACAAGTTACGATTGCTATAATACGAATCGTAAATTCATGTACTATAAATAAACCTATTAAGTAGATAGTTATTCAAAATAATTTAATATTCCTCTTAGAACAAAGCATATGATTTGCTTACAATAGCCAAATATTTTTCCTGACACGTTTAATGTGCCTTCTAAAATAAATAATATCCAAACCAATAAATTGAATATAACGTTGTAATATTTGTTTTATATTTCAAAACTAAATATCTAACATAATGCTCTAAATACATTTACATAAGATTTTATAGGATACACGCATTTTCAGTAACGAAAATTCATGCAATGTTATATGAAAGAATACACAACGATCTTCAGCAAATTTAAATCAAATTTTTGTTTGTAAAAAACTAAATATTATGTAATTAAAAATTGTCTACAACTAACAATGGACATTAGAAAGTCCTAGAATATTAGAAGATAATGAATAACTTTAATAATTTTTACGTCACATTTTTTCGGATTCATCCTACATTTCGAGTTCAGTAACGTCATTAAAGCGGTGTTTTAAATCAATATTTTATATAATATATCACTTATTTTACATATTATATTACTACTATACATAAATATGAATTTTTTTAAATATATCTTAAGAAATTGCGGTATACTTCTGGGATACTCATAATTTTGTAACGAAACAAAATTTTCCTGAAAAAAATAATGAATTTCCGAGGATTATCAAAATAATTTAAAAGTAAGTAAGTAAGTTCAGTAGTAAATATGCGCTTTTGTTCGATATTCCATATCTACGTATTGTAAACATGAAATTCCAGGCAACACCCGCGGCAACATACTGGACACTAATTAAAAATAACCACCAACTTTCCGTTCCGTTAACACGATCCCTAAACACGTCCTATGCCAACTTTCTGGGTGAACTTCACGTTCTATATACAACGAGTAAGAGAGATAATGTACTAATTGAAAGTTATTTAAATACCCAAAAGACTATGGGACTATTTTATGTTTTGACCTAGAATATGTTTCATAATTATAATAAGTGTAGAATGTACTCTAATCTTATTCTACGTCATTAAAAAACTAAATCATAATCGATTCAGCCGTTTGGGAGCTACGATGCCACAATTTAAAATTAACAAACGATTAACAGAGAGGCTGTCTGCGTCGGCGGTTAAAAAATATGTCTAATTAAAAAAAAAAACTATTTATTGTTATTATTATTCAGGAATCCGGAAACAAATTAAAGTTAAGATAACAAGGGAGTGGGGCAGTGCTTTTTTTTTGTCTGTCTATACTGTTAGCCTTAAGGGCCCTGATGCCGCTGCGGCTTATACAGCTTCACCGAACTTGTGTGGGGCTGTGCGTGTTGTGCTTGTCTCTTATACAGCCATTTATAAGTCGCATATTATTTTTATCTTAATTCACATTAATAATTGACAGGGACGTCATTTCTTCAACAATTTCAAACGAGGTCATTCATGTCAAAATTATTATATTCTTTAAATTACTATTTTTGACGCTTAACGGGTTAACTTATAAAAACATGTTTCCGAGTATGAATACAATTACCCATTCAATTTAAGCAAATTTACTGTGGATACCTTAAATGTAATGTACATTATTAAACAAGCTAAATTATTAAAAAGGAAACAAAAAACCCGACTGTAACAAAAACACGAGTAAACAAAATAATCTACTTTTGTTTTTACTTGATTCCCAGGCGTAGTACTTAAGTATTATATAGCTTATGTCACTCCCACAGTTAACATGAATCGGACGACCCCTCGTATGCTAAAATCCATCAAGCCGTTTAGGTTACAGAGCATGCCAAAGATATACACATACATACATACATACTTTCGAAAATCATAACCCTCGTATTGCGCAGTCGAGTAATAACGATAATATTCTTAAACATTGAAATTAACAATATTAACGTTATCAAAATATAATGTAATGCAATTAAAAAACTCTAAGCTATATCAATGAAATGATCAGAGTTAAACCGCATACTAAACTACACGTTTCAACTAATTACACTTTACTAAAAGCTATTCATAATATTTAGACACCATTGCAATAATTAAGCGTGGGAAAACAAAGGCGAAGCCTCGTTTGAGACCGAACGCTGTCGAGTTCGCGTTGCAGCCACAAAAGAAGTGTCCATTGCATTTGTTTCTATTGTGATCATGTCAAAATCTGCGCTCTAAAGATGCAGTGGAAAGTACGCTGATTTATATATTCCTTGTCTTACAAAGAAAAACTTAGAAGAGAAAACAAAGCCAGCTATTGTGCAGTACGTCACAAGGAATTAAAGTTCACTTTAAAAATGCGATTTCAGGATCTTTTCTTATTGACATTTTTATAGGTTTTGAAAAATCGAAAACATCTAAAAGCAATGCCTAGCCCCTCGGCTAGTGCGAAATGTAACCGCAAACTTTAAATCAAAATGTTCGCGTATATTCACTAAGCAAACTTTTAATTGCGGCTCCCACCAGTCATACAGTTCATGTCAGTGCGAAAATTCCTGTTACGAGTTTAATGAATTTCGTTGGGGAAATTTCGGTCATGTATTTGCGGAAACGTATAGCTAAATATCCCTTCAGGGCTAAAGCAAATAAAATTCGCGTAATAAATTGAGTTCCGTGGGTTATTCTTGCTACTTGCTTATTAGAACCCCTTTACTGAAAATATTTAATAAACTACTTAGCCTTCATACGATATATAGTATAATACGAGACGATACGATAATATTTTTCTATGATATATTTTTGCTTGTATAATAAATTAAGCTTATTTAGTTGAATTTTGTTATTTTCCCTTGTCAAGAAATAGAGAAAAGATGTAACTTCGATACCTATAATTAATTTATGAAATTCATTGATATTTCGCCAAACATTACCTGCTCTGTGCAATGAAAAACTCTACAGTAGCAAAGGGAGGCAGATACTTTCATAAAATAATGAAATAACAATATCCGCACAAGTTAAAATCCATGTAATTTATCATAAATGAAGAATAAAATTTATAAGCTCTCGTACGACTAAACTAGCATCAATTACTCTTCTAAGTTGCTAATACTTTTTTAAAGTATGTACTTATAATCAATAATAGTATAAAAAGATTATTTTATTATAGCTCGGCATTGATGGTAAGACAACGGCGACCACCGAGAGATCTAAATCCATTGGCGGTTGCCGCTATCATGCTGGCTTGCATAATTATTTATTCACGTTACACTCGAAGGACTCGATGTCGTAAGAACGAGGAACACATTGGCCGATCGTTCCACAGTTCCATGGTACGACAAAGATAAGTCATAGAGAACTATTTAGTTGGTGCCGAGATGGAGGTTATCGTAAAACTGTGACTCTGAAGCCCAGCGTGTGTGGTTCTGTTGTGGAAGGGAGAGGAGGGAATTAAATATTTAAGTCTAAAAAGAATATCTTACTAGTCTCACTATACTACTTCGTACTATATTATAATAATAATATTAAAATTATAATAAATATTATATAATATTATAAATATAAAAGTTTGTATGTTTGGAAGTTTGTTACCCAATTATGCAAAAACGGCTGACCAAATTTGGATGAAACTTGGCACACGAATTGTTAATAACCTGAAATAACACATATTATGATACTTTTTATCCCTGTAAGTGGCATGGCTTAACGACTGTTATCATTTTATGTTGTTTTCCGATAATTCCACGTGAACGAAGTCGCGGGTACAGCTAGTATAATACAAAAGCATTTCTGCAGTCCGGCATGACGGCGACCACCGACTACCGATGTACGTTGTCACCGGTGGTCGCCATTGTTTCTAGACTAAAAAAACTCATGAAAATTAATATTCATATTCTTGAAAATTTACCACATTTTTATTATATTTACAAATGAAAAAATAATTTATCCACAAGAAATTCCAGCTAATGCAAGGTATACAATTAAGTTTATGTTAAGTTATTCTGTAAATATATAAAAACCACTCTCTTTCAGTTATGTAATAAAATCTACATCGAAATAACTTAAAACTTAAATCTATAGCGTTCAGGTGGCCAGACGTTTTAAATTGAATCTCTCCCTCGTTGCATACAGACAGAACAGTTACGTCTCACGAGATAATATATTTTAATATATATTATATTTGTGGCAACCAGATGTATATCTATACTAACATTATAAAGTAGAAGAATTTGTTTGTTTGGTTGAACGAAGTCCGAATGGAAAAATTATTTTAGTGTTGCATAGCCCATTTATTGAGGAAGGTTATAAGTATAGGCTATATAACATCACGCGACGACCAATAGGAGCGGAGCACCAATAAAAAATGTTGCAAAAACGGGGAAAAATTATCCATTTTAAGAACTTCCATTATGTGACGCAGACGAAGTTGCGCGGGTCAGCTAGTTTTATATAAAATCAAGTCTTCATGTACACATTAGAGATGTGCCAACTAGTTGCCGACTAGTCGGTAAAGCCGACTATCCGGCCACTATCGTAGTCGACGACTAGTCGGCGCTCTTTGCCGAAAAGTCGCTGACTATCCGGCTTTTTACTTTCTATGTATTTCTCAACAAAATGTATATAAGGGGAATTACATTAAATATAAACATTGATTGTTTATTAATATTTTGTAATCAGTCTTAAGCATTTTGAAATATAAAGCAAAGCAACCTTTCCTTTGGTAATCAGTTTCTAAAATTACTTGCTTAATTGTCGGTTACTTTCCTCACATTTCTGCCGTTGTCTCATACAACGGAGTGAATTTCGATCGTATTTATATCCCACAAAGTTGAAATTTATTCTAAACAAATTTTTGTGTTATTGGCGGTGTGTGTTTCAATGAAATGTTTAATTTGCAATACTGCGTGACGGTATTTGAAACTATCGTCAAACCTGTGAGCTGTAAAACTCAAAGAACTTTCTTTATTATTTATGTTTGTCCAAATGTCAGTAGTGACTGAATTTGCAGCTGCACTCATCACTCCTCTTCTTATTTCAGATATAGGCTCTTTGTATTTCAGATATAGCTCTTTGTAAAGTTGAGGAATAATGTTCTCTGTGAAATACTTTCTGCCCGGTATGTTATATTTTGGATTAACTTTTCTCATCAAGTTTCTAAAGCTAGTATTTTCAATAATTGACAACGGCTGATTGTCAAGTGCAATCATTTCACCTATCGTGATATTGATGTCTCTTGATCTAGAGTCTTCACGTGACCATTGTACAGCAAAACTATGTTCAATATTTCGTTTGATTTTCTGACATATACTGACCTCTGATGACACTGAAGTTGACGAAGTAGGCACTGTTGTATGTAGTTCTGCTTAGATTTGCAACTGGGAGGAATCGTCTGTGGTCGAGCATTTGATCGCAGAACCTAATTAAAGTATCAGGGTTGGATGTCGGTATTTAATATGGTTGATCATACTCGTAGTATTTGCTGATTTTCCCTGCCCAACACGAAAAATTATCATTTGACATTGGTGACACTTGACTTGGCGATAATCATTGTCTAATAGTTAAAAAAAAAAATCCATACACGACACTTTCATTTTGATATGATTAAATTTTAATTGAACTCAACAATTTTAATTCAATAATAACTGAACAAATTTTAATTGAGACCAACTTTAATGAACAATAACAGTATTATCTTTACACAAAAATACCTGTAGCGAAATCTACATAGCGACACATAGCGACATCTATCGAGCCACATACGACGCATCCTACATCGCGCTATAGAAATTAACTCTTCAATTATGTATATATACAAGAACCCGACTACAACCGTTGGGTGCAATTTTATACGTATTCGCTCGCGGAGGAGCGCGTCCTCCGAGTGGTCATCCGCCGCATTCCGGTGGAGCTCGACCCGTCGGAGGTGTGCTCCTCGCTCAAGGAGCAAAGTTATCCCATCCGGGAAGTACACCGGATGTACAGTAAAGATAAGCGGCCACTACAAATGGTAGTGGCCATATTGGACCTTTCCCCCGAGGGAAAGGCCATCTTCCAGCTAGAGACGGTGTGCGGGCTCTCCGGATTAACGTGGAGCCCCCACACAAAAAACCACCAGCCTGCGCAGTGCCACAACTGCCAGCTGTACGGGCACGCTGCCCGTAACTGTCATTCTCGTCCGCGGTGCGTAAAGTGCCGAGAGGACCACCCCACACGGGAGTGCACGCGCGAGCGTGACTCCGTCGTCCCCCCGAGCTGCGTGTTATGCGGGGAGGAGGGGCATCCCGCGAATTATCGCGGTTGCCCCAAGGCCCCGCGTACCACGCGGCCACGTACACAGAGGCAGGCGGCCCCGGGCGGCGCCCCGCCTCAGCCATCAAAGCGCAACCCCTGCTGGCGTCAGGGGAATTTCCCGCACTGCCGGTCCCGCGCCAGCTCCCAGCCGCCGCCGGCCCCTCCGCACCCCGCGTGGTGCAACCGCAACCCGTGCGTTCATCGCAGAAACGCATGGGGCCCCCGCCGCCCCAATCCACAGCCCCTTATGGCTATGGATATTCCCGCGACCCGCGCTCCTGCGCCCCGCGCGCCCGCTAACACTGTCGTCAATAGTAACGACCTAATGATACTGCTCACCCGCGAGCACGATATCCGCGAGCTCATCGAATACAATGACCATTTGGAGCGCTTCGGTCTCATCAAGACCGCTTGCGCGTTCCCCGCCTCGTAGAGACACTACAACGTCGCGATCGCGAGGCGAGTAGTAATAAAAATTAGGGCCTTTCAATGGCTAAGTTTAAACCGAAAGCGTTAAATCTTTCATTTTTAACGCGCGAAGCCTACTTCCGCAGCGTGATCTCGTCGCGACCTTTCTTAAAGATCACCAAGTAGATGTTCTTTTAGTGCAGGAGACGCTCTTAAAGCGTGCTAAACGTGATCCAAAAATCGCGAACTACAATATTGTAAGAAATGACCGGGCCGGCCGCGGGGGCGGCACTCTCATTTATTACAAACGATCGTTATATTGTACGCGGTAGATCCTCCGATACTTACCAATATGGAAGTATCCGTGTGTAGACTAGGAATGACCGACCACCCGTCCATAACGTTAGTCTCAGTTTATCTCTCGCCGAGGAAAGAGCCTCTCAGGTCTGACCTAGAAAAGCTACTTTCGCTCGGTGAATCGGTCATTATAGCGGGTGACCTCAATTGTGGACACACTTCGTTTGGCAATTGGAGAGACTCCAGTAATGGGGTTAAACTCGAAGAGCTAACGAACGTGCTAAACTTTGATGTCATAGCGCCACCCACTCCCACCCACTTTCAAGACAACTGTATGCCGACAGTGCTTGATGTAGCTCTCATTAAAGGTATCGCGCTTCGGTTACGACTCATTCGGGTCGTACACGAGCTCGACTCCGACCACCGTCCGGTCATCATGCAGCTAGGTCAACCAGACGACTCTAGCCCTCCTTCGGTCCAAGTGGTTGACTATGCCAAGCTAAAACATTATCTTGCGGACAGGCCGTCCTCGTCCAACTTAGATAGGATCCCGGACGTATTGGGGTCCGTTGCGGACGTAGATCTCGCGATCGATTCCCTGGTCGACCACCTGCAGGCCGGCATCGGAGAGGCCTCGAGAGAGGTCGAAGAGGCGAGCGATCGCCGCTTCGTACTCCCTGCCGACGTGCGGGCGTTGTTGACGGAAAAGAACGCGGCGACTCGTGCGCACGACCACTATCCGACCGAGGAAAACCGCGCACGTTTACGCGCACTTCAAAGATCGGTTAGAGCCCGTATATTAGAAATCAGAAGTCACAGATGGGACGCCCTCGTCGAAGGGCTAAGGCCGTCGCATCTGGCTTACTGGAAATTAGCTCACAGCCTCAAAATAGAGGCTTCTTATCTTATGCCCCCCCTCGAGAGGGGTCCCGGTATACCGCTCGCCTTCGATAGCAGCGACAAGGCGGAGTGCCTCGCCACTTGTTTGGAGAGCCAGTGCTCTCCGAACAGTGTCGATGCAAATACCGACCGGGTCGAGGGTATCGATGGATGCGTGCGGGAGCTGGATAAGCTCCCCGCGACAGACTCCCTGTCCCCAGTCACGTCTGAGGAGGTTCTTTCCATTATAAAAAGCCTTAAGCTTAGAAAAGCACCAGGTCCCGACGGGATCAGGAATGAAGTACTTAGACTTCTTCCCGATCGCCTCATAGCTCTTTTGGTCTGCATCTTCAATGTAGCCATAGCCCACTGCCATTTTCCAGCCGCCTGGAAAAAGGCCATAGTCATAGGTATCCGTAAGCCCGGCAAGAGCGCGTCGCTTCCCGACAGCTATCGCCCGATCAGTCTCCTAAATACTTTAGGGAAAATGTACGAGCGGATCCTTCTGAACCGTCTCAAGTCAGTAATAGAGGAGAAAGACCTCTATCCGCCTGAGCAATTCGGTTTCCGTGCTAGATATTCTTGCACTCATCAAGTGCACCGCCTCACGGAGCACGTTGCATTTAATTTTGCTGAATTATATAAACCCCGCCGTACACTTGCGGTCTTTTTCGACGTTGCCAAGGCCTTCGATAAGGTCTGGCACGAGGGATTGATCTACAAGTTGTATCACTTTGAAGTCCCCGATAGGCTAATTAAAATAATTCGCGACTATCTAACAGATCGCACCTTTCGCTATAGAGTGGAAGGTGAATTGTCCACGCCCCGTCCAATACGCTCAGGCGTTCCCCAAGGTTCGATCCTGGCTCCTAGCCTATTTAACCTGTACGTCAGTGACCTACCTCGACTCCCGGAGGTCGAGGTAGGGCTATACGCTGACGATACAGTCTTATATGCCTCAGATAGGAATAGATCCCACCTCAGACACAAAGTCCAACGCTCCGTGACCACTCTCGGGAAGTGGTTTAACGAGTGGCGTATAGCCGTTAATCCCTCGAAGAGCGCCGCGATGCTCTTCGATGCGGATTCGTCACAGATACCGTGGAAGCTTAAACCTGTTAAGCTCTACGATAATCCGATTCCGTATGTAAGAGAGACCAAATATCTAGGGGTAACCCTAGATAGTAGGCTCTCTTTTAGACCCCACATCCGTAAGGTTAGGAACAGGGCCGCGTGGGTCCTGGGCCGGTTGCATCCTCTGTTGTGTTCGGTGAGTAAAATGTCCACGCGACATAAGCTCACGCTCTACAAGACGTGTATTCGACCAATTTTGACATACAGTTGCGCCGTGTTCGCACATATGTCCGAGTCGAGTTTCAAACGGTTACAATCGATACAGAATAGGTTCCTCTATCGTCTCACCGGGGCCCCGTGGTATGTTCGAAGCGTAGATCTCCATAGAGATATGGAGCTTCCTTCGATACATGCCTACGTTAAACAGCTCTCCCGTTCGTATTTCGACACCGCGTCGAACCACGCGAATCCGTTAATAAAAACAGCCGCCACTTATGTTCCGGCACCCACGGACATCCGGTGCAAACGCCGGCCGCGCAATATTTTTATTGATCCCGACGATCACATCGAAAATTCGAATAAATATTACACATCCGTCTCTCCAAACAGAGCGTGCCAGCGCCCACGCCCGCGAAACCACCGTTCTCTCCGCAGAGGGCGGGCGGTCAATTTCGCTCCAGCACACCCGTCACGTCCACCCTCTCTAGCGGTAACCCAAGCCTAGGTCCGTTCCTCGGTGTGAAACCCTTGGGTCAGGCAACCGCCCGCGCGATACAAGTGACACTGTACGTGCATCACTTAGCTACCTACATACAACACTACACACGTATGAACATACACACGTGCACACCACACAGGTACATAGGTTCTGTGAGGGACCTTTTTTTTTCTTTTTTTACGCTAGTTAGTTAGCGCTAGTTAGTGTAGAAACATTCCGATTATTGAATATACATACGCACGGTTCCTTCCTTCCTCCCAGGAGGAAGGGAACGTGCCTATGTGTATATTTAGTTAGCTCGAATCCTAGGTAGGGCCCCTAAGGCTAACAGTGTAGTCAGTTCTAAAAAAAAAAAAAAAAAAAAAAAACAACCGTTGGGCCGCTGCCCGCCAGACATAACACCCGTCTGGTCGGAGGATCCTCCCTTTTCTATGGCGGATGAGGAACTTTACTCTCTGTTCCACGCTTTCGCTAAACACCTCTTTGATCCTTACAAAAGCAAAAATCAAGAAACAATGCGAAGTAAACAAAACAGTAGTGCTATTCTATAAAATACCAACTCGATGTCGAGCCTCACTCATGTGACATATTTCACTTCGATAGTATATTCACTTTACTTTGAATCAGCATTCTGTAAACACATGGGACGCACTTGCGAAGTGAAGTGAGATTCTTATCCAGTAAAGTAATATCTCTGTCGAATTCGGTCGATTGTACGGTCAACTCCCTGGTGACCAGCAGTGGGCGCGTCGTGGAACTCTTTCAAGATGGCCTCCACCATTGAAACGGGTACCACCAACTGGGGCTCTTCAGAGTCCGAGTCTGGCCCATAACGATAAAGAACGCCTTGGTTCATGAGAAAGCCTCGTTCTAGCCAACGAGCAGGCGCTGTAGGATCAGAAGTGTGTTCCAGGTCTTGAATGATCTTGTTCACTTCTGGATCATCGAGTTGAGCAGACCGAAGTTCAGCAGGATTCACGGTTGGTAAATCTATAAAAGTAGAACAGACTCCACAATCACCTGGAGAGCCTTCACCACAGGCAGGGCGGCTTAATGTATCCGCCACTACATTTGATTTTCCAGGTGTGTACTCGTACCGTATATCAAACGCTTGTAGTTTGAGTGCCCATCGCATCAGACGGCCACTAGGTGATTTTAATGTTAAAAGCCACTTCAAAGGCTGGTGGTCAGTTCTAACAACCACAGGATGCCCTTCAATGTAAGGACGATACTTCTCGAGTGCCCACACTACAGCGAGAGCTTCCCTTTCAGTAGTGCTATACTTGCGTTCAGCAGGATTGAGTAAACGACTTGAATATTCTATAGGATGCTCCTCATGGCCTTCGCCCTGCAGAAGGACGGCTCCCAGAGCATAGTTACTAGCGTCGGTGCGTATGACGAAGGGTTTGGCATAGTCAGGTTGGACTAGGACAGGAGCTGATATCAAACTCTTCTTCAGCTCCTGGAAGGCATGCTGCTGTACTTCATTCCAAGTCCAAGGTTGGTTTTTCTTGGTTAGTTTTGTAAGAGGTTGAGCAATAGCAGAAAATCCTGGAATAAATTTTCGAAACCATGAACAAGTTTGCAAAAATGTTTTAAGATGCTTAATGTTAGTTGGTTCTCTCATCTGTAGGATTGCTTGGACTTTGGAGTCATCTGGCATGATCCCCTTGGGTGTGATAAGATGTCCCAAGTACTTCACTTGTTCACAGGCGAAAGAGCATTTATCACGGTTGGCATGCAAACCAAAATTACGGAGGCGGTTGAAGACGGCTTCCAAATCCTTCAGATGCTGAGTAAAACCATCAGATAAGACCAGGAGATCATCTAAAAATACCAACAGAGTAACATCCTTCAATGCAGTTCCAGAACGAAATCGATCCATTAGCCGTTGGAAGGTGGCCGGAGCATTCTTCAAACCAAATGGCATACGCTTAAAGCGATAAGTGCCTAACGGTGAAATGAATGCGGTCTTGTCTTTATCTGAGTCCGCAACAGGTACTTGCCAGTAACTAGACCTTAGATCTATAGTACTTATATACCCCTCTCTCTTAGTAGCATGCAGAAGATCCTCTATGACAGGCAAAGGATATGAATCACTGTTAGTGATCGCATTAAGTCGCCGATAATCGACACAAAAACGATACGTACCATCTTTCTTCGGTACCAATATGGCGGGGGCAGCCCACGCTGATTCACATTCTTCAATTATTCCTTCTTTCAACATTTTATTAATTTCAGCCTCCATGGTTACCTTCTTAGCAGGGTTAGGCGGTAAGGCGGGACAGCAACAGGTGAGTGGTCTCCCGTATTAATGTGATGCTCAGCATACGAGGTAGGTCCTCCTCCTGGCTTGAAGATATCCTCTTGGCTCCGGAGAAGTTCCACAAGCTCTTGACGCTGATCACTGGTTAGCATTGGACCCTCATCATCCCTCAACAGGATGGAAGACACAACCACTGGATGAGTTTGCATTGGTTCCCTGTCCTCATACTCGAGCGGGTAAACCAAACTGCTTCCAGGATAGTCAGAAGTAACTTGATACGCTTGCTCAGTACCAAGCGCGGTCGACGACAGTACCGTAGACGTGTCAGCATGGCCAACCACAGGAGCCTCGAAAGACGGGCGTGCGTGCTCCCGATCTAATGATTTATAATATGCAGAAGACACAGGTACATTCATCCTGTAAGGTAAAACGTCATAAGTATTTTCCTTATTTGACAAACTACCATAACTGTCACCGTGTTGTGTGTCAAGGTCACGTGCAAAGTCGCTTCCACAGTGATTATAAGTACTACTGTTTGATACCCTCTCGTACGTGTTAAAATAAGAAAATTTCATACCCGTACACGCGGTGCATCTAGACCGAATGACTCCCTTCGCGCCACATCCATAACAATAAACCGATTGCGGTATTACATTATTATTATCATTACTAACACGATTAGCTTTTACACACTCATCACGAGAATGACCATACACTTTACAATAAACACAACGTTTTCGCGGTTTTGAATGTTTTGATTGTTCTAGTAACGATGTATATGTAGCGGAGGGCTGTCCGCTAATTGTAGAACGCCGCGGATGCGCGGCGCCAGCAGCGGGTAGCGGCGTCGATGTACTCGGCGATGACCTTGATGACCTTGAGAGTCGCGGGTCGTACTGCGCGCTCGTTGTACAGACCGTCACAGGGCTGCATATTTCGTTGCACGACTCCTCGATGTTTCGTGATATGCGTAGCATCTCCTCGAATGTTTTGAATTGCTCCCTGTGTAGGCGTTTTCGCAGGCGACGATCAAAAAGTCCATAAACCATGTCCAGCTGAACTTTTATCGACAAATCCTCCGGTGGAATTTTCGATAGCAGTGCACGGCATTTCGCAACAAATAAATCCGTGTTTTCACCGCCTTGACGATACTGGAACAATTCAACGTAGATTCGGTGCGGGGGCCTTCTATCTCCGTAGGTACTTTGTAAAATTTTAATAGCGTCTGACCACGTATTAACTTCTTTTCTTATTCCCTGCCACCAAACGGCGGCGTTATGTGTCAGTAGCATTGACAAGCCCCGTAATCCATTTTCATCATCCACGTTAGCACAATCTTTAAAACTTTGAATTGCATCGATGAATGTATCCACTGATTCGTCGGTGTTACCGCCATAGCGAGCGGTGCATAGTGTAAAAGTGCCAGGGCCGACGGATGACGCAGGCGTCGCTGGTACGGGCATCGGCGCGGTCGCAGACGACGAAGAACCAGGGTGACGATCCAAAACCGATTTTAAAAGCCGCTCAAAGGCTTCAGTTTGGGATCGCTGCATAGCCGCCATCATGGCGGTTACTTGGTCGGTCGAATACGTCACATCGCCGGTGTCGTCAAAATCTTCTTCTTCATCTTGTTGTCGTCGAGAACGCGGCATAATTATCGGCACAACGTTGGGCGTCCAATTTTAGCGTGGGTTATCAATTCGGCTACCGATAATTCGCGCTAAACAAGAGAAAAGAAATCTAATGTTTTTCACATATGTGTCCTGCGGCAAGCACGGCGGATCACTGAGTCACGGTCGTCTCTCATTGGCTGCCGGGATATCACGCGATCTATGATGCGTTCAGAAATCATCGTGCTACAACATTAGAAAAATACCTTTAATATTTGGAACTATTATATTTGTAAAACATACCAGAGTAAAAATGATTAGTTCTTAAACAAACTATCATAGATTATATTATAATAATAATAGCAGTACATCGAGTAAAATAAGTATCACAAATTACAATTTATCATTCAAGCAAAAATGTGAGGCCTTTTTAATATTAACTTATGTGAATTACTTGAATATGCCCAATATTAATCAAGAGCAGATAAGGTTTTCTAATATTATATTAAATATAGTAGGTATTAGAAATTTTCAAATATAATTATACTTTTTTTTTAATAGTGCCTCTACAAAGTGACAGAACTGTGTCTAATAGGAAGCACAGTAACAGTCCAAAAACAGTAACGACCAACTTCAAACGTTGCCAAAATAACTATTCACTTGTGATAAATATACGAATACATTTACAATATTCCAGCATTGCGTAAGTTCCCAATTACATTCTATTAATCTATACAAATCGAATATTCAGTTACACTTGAAATATAAAACGACAATCAACGTGGCGTTCACTACTTACACGCACAAACGTACGACCTGTTGTCATGACTAATTAAATAGATCCTTTTTCATTAAATAAAGGATCCAGTTCGGTTACGATTTCAAAGCGTCGAGAGAGAGGAAAGAGTTCACTGGGTGCTGATCTGGTTTCTTTGTGCAATGCATTCCGCATCAATTGAACTGCTTCAGTCGACATCATATTATGAGTATTGCAATTTCCGAATGCGGCATTAACTAATACAGAAAGAGATACGACGAAATTAAACAAATGATTATTTATTATTGTCGAAACTCAACATGAATTCATCAGATACAATTAAAGAATTCAATGGATGTCGTCTCGCTGTATGGCTTTGTTACGCTGTATTCTTTGTCCGACAACAGTAGTGTGAATTGGAGACTTCCTTTACCTAGTAAACATCGTAACGACCGAGACAATTCTATAGGAAGAGGCAAATTTGTTAACCGCAAACGCTTTGTAGTTGTCATTTACTTTGAAAAAGTAGCTATGGAAATAATATATGGTCTTCTATGGTTCTACATTAATTTTGGTCTTTCTTGAAACACTTATGATAACAATATTCAATAATATAAAGCAATGATGGCTTAGTCGTAGCGTGTTCGGACATCGCGTCGATCGACGTGAGTACGAATCCCTGCAACGATCCTCAGCTTTCGGTGAAGGAAAACATCGTGATGAAACCATAGCATAGTGGTAGAGCTTTTGCTAATGCCCGCCTGGCTAGCCACCACATTCAAGTTTAAAAATCTGTGGCCAAGCACATATAGGTGTGTTCCGGCAGCTGTACTTGAGAGCCAGACTTCCACTAGGCTTAGCGTGTTACCATCTTGGGCCACGTCGACATTTAAGATCAGGTGAGATTGTGGCCATAAAGCTAAACCTATAACGAATAACATACAAAAAACAAACCAAACACAATGTCGAAAACATTGATGTATGTCTTGCTTCAAAACACGACACTAAGAATAAAATTACACAATTGAAGTCGGCTAATCAGAGCAGATGTTAAACACAAGCGATTAAAGGAAGCGCGATAAATACACGAACTATTATGTCAACAAGAAAACGACAACAAAATTAACGTGACGTCAATGCGATTGTAGAACGTTTAATGTTTCGTTTTGTGGCGAAATAGTGTCGTGAGTGACGCGATACAAGCGCTTCGAACCAGCAACTGGAAAAAACATGGTAAAAACAATTCGTGTTTAACTAATAATGTTATGGTTCGTTGCAAATTTTTTACTGTGTTCATTAGTTTTTTAATAACCATAATTGTTATTTAAGTTTGTTTTACAAGTCAAGTGATACACGAGAACCTTACAATAATTTGCAGCTTTAGGCCTTGGAGTCTTGCAATGTAAACCTAAATTATTACCAATTTACAACTGCGCGTGGTCCTAAACGCGACTGCTATGCTCGAGGTCCTGGATTCGAGTACCAGGTCGAGAAAAAGTGTTATTGAGATTTTCTAGGAAATTCTTAGTAGCAGCTCGGAGTTTGGCTTTGTGCCTGATTATTGGCAATAGGCGCCATTTTTTAAAAAGTGTTTCAAGTTCGGCATATCATTAGTAACGATGTAGCTGAAGAACTGGAAATGACCACAAAACAGTTTTACCCCATTTGAAGAAAACTGGCTATACCAAAAAGCTCGATATTTGAGTGTCACACGAGCTCACTGAAAGAAAACTAATGAACCGTGTACTGCAACCGTGTCAATGAGAAGAAGCCTTTCCCCGACCTATCATTATAGTAGTAGATTAGTAAGTACTAAAAGTAAAACCAATTACTATATTTTAGATAAACCACAAAAATAATATATATATATATATATATATATATATATATATATATATATATATATATATATTTGTATACGGTATAATCGAAAAGTCAGTAATTTAACAAAATAATAGGTATCTTATTACGACGAGACGTGAGCACGTAAGTTGCTAACAGTCATTAGGATTGTAACAAGAAACAACTTCGTATAAGTAATAATAGGAAAAACCGTAATCTAAAGACATCGAATTTTCCCCGAGAGCAACGAAGCCAATGTACGTCATTATTTACTGTACTGACAAAAATCTTTGTGAAAGAAATAAAACGTAGGAAGTAACAGTTACACAAATGAAAACGAGGCGATAAGAAAACTCCGAACTCAACAAATGTCGACCAACATTAATTAATGTGGCCACCACAAAGAAACTGGGCAAAGAACTTGATCAAACGTTGCTCAAACTAAGTTCCAACACGGCGGAATCGCATTTTCCTTTCACCCGAGACCAATACGCGCTTTGTAATTTTTAACACGGAGAAACTGCACGAGAACTAGTGCAACGAGCTTATTCATAGCTTCTGTTTCTTTGTTTAAGCGGTCGCTACAGTCGCCAGCAATGTTTGGAACAATGCAAAACTTTCAACGGGGAGTTGAGATTGAAAATGAGACGAGGTTAAGCGTAAATTAAGATTGCCGGCTGAATTCTATATTAACATGAACCGTCTAAAATAAATAAATACTGCACAATACTCTTGAAAGTTCTAAAGAACTTCGACAAGTGTTTTACAGTTGACGTACTTTCCTAAAATGTAATATGATATATGATTACGTGGAAGCCTGGTAGAGAATTTCTTATAACCCGATTACGGAAATGAAATATATTATAAAAATATTTTTCTGTCGCTTGGAATTTTTTATTTATATTAATCTTTAGTACTTTCTCCTCTTTTATTTAAAATCTAACTCGATAAACTAGCAAAAAAATCAGAGACTGCCACTTTTTTAGGTGTAACATCCGTCAGATTAATTTTGGTCGTATAAAGTGTAGTCTATGTCACCTAGATTATTTATTAAAGAATCGATTGACACCTCATTGATCAACATAGGATGAGGTAGTTCGGGCGCAACGGTAGAAATAAGTAAACACAAACATACATAGACTACTAACAACCCAATATTTTGACTTTGTCGTAGTCGAATAAAAACTACATTTTTTCAGCAATATCAATTCCCACAAATATAATTTTGTATAATTTCTATATGTGATCCAATCTTGTAACTATAAGTAATTCATTTAATCTACTGAGATTGGAAAGAGAGAACGGTATCTATTTAGTTAAAATAAAGGCTGTATTGTAATCGATTTAACTGCGAAGAAATTCCCCAAAATCAGCTTTTCATTAATTGTACGAAAAAAGAGGCACGAACACCAACATTGACCCTAATATAACACTGACGTTGATCTGACACCAGATTAATTTATTAGCCAGTGTCCGGAAGCTGGTTCGAGTGGAAATTGACTTAGTTATTAGTGTCATATTTTCTTCGGCAGATATCCCGGAGTGTGGTATGGGTTTATCTTCTATTATAGCGGTGAAATGTTTATTGGGCTAGTTCCATTTAGGATGTCCCTTATCTCTATCCGTATTTATTTGCGTATTCTCTTTGCAAACGTTGCCATATATTGAACAGGAAACGATTCACATAAGTTACTCAAATTTACTACATACATTGCCATTTACAAAGGTATAAAATTTTTGATATAAATTCGAGAATTTCACAAAGTAGTGATAACTGATTATTAATCTTTATCCAGTATTAGGTGTTTAAAAGACACAATGAGTTAGTCTATAACACTTGTAATTAACAAGGAAATGATGAAAAATACAGTCTTTGACACTAATTGAAAGCGAAACCTGAAAAGATAAATAAGAAAATATTACATCACTGAATTACGTAAGTATATGTATATGAAAAACGTTAATAAGCCAACTAACTACGTCATCGGTTCATTGGCTAACACATTGAAGAAAACTGCTTAAGACACATCTCACACATGGCTTCTTGCGTATCCAACAACACTCATAGAAAAAAGTAGTTTACTTAAATGCATGTAAAAAAAGCATGAAGAAACCACTGATAACCTCTTCTTCACAACGACGGTAAAAATCAACATGTTAGAGAAACCAGATTACGATCTCGAACAAATTCATTACCACAAGTCGATAAGTCGGCACACCAATCGACGCCTCCACAATGGTAGCCTAATAAAAAAAATCTCAGCTAAACTGTTTACTCTGGGACGTGATTGAATGTAATCTCGAACGGGCCGCTGTACATTTCCGACCAATTACGTGACTTCTGTATCCAGTATACGGCTGCGGACGGCGAGGACCGTGGTTCTGTACTTCTAACAATGGAGGTTAATTATATCTTTATTGAGGAAAGTGAACAAAGTACTAACACAAAAGGTACTATAGGTAACTAACTGTAAATAAGAATAGTAAGTAGACAAAAATAACAAATTGATAAAACGAAAAGAAAGTTATAAAATTATTTGTATTGTATTATTTCTCAACAGATTTAGATAAAATCGTAAAAAAAGTTAAATACAATTACAAAATGTAAATAATTACTGCGTAACAAACGCGTGTGGGGCAGCGGACGCGCCGCGAGTCTATTTATACAAAAATGAATGTTTTTCTTTGCGATGAAAATTTGATGAGTTGTTGTACACCCGCGAAGGTTTCTGTATTAGTACAAATAGTTTACAATAGGTGGCATGAGAGTCATTTCATTTTGAAGACAACGAAACAGGAGTTTTTTCTTGTTTATAAAGCGTGCGAGTTCTTTGCGGTCAGGGCCTCAGATGAAGAGCTGGAGCATCTCCCCCGCCGTCCGCACTCCTCGCTTCACGCACCCTTACTATAGTGATATGATGCTGTCTTTGGAAACTATCGTATGCTTATTGAACTCGTTAATGCATGCATGCATGCATGTTCTGGCCTCGTGTAATTTTGTGTTTTTAATAATAATCGAACCGAGTATACCATCAACTTCTGTTAAAAATAAAAACATGTTTTTATTCAACCCCATTCATCGGAAATGGCGCAAAATGAATCTGATGAATAAATTTCAGAGATTTATATTTATTTATTTTGATTTATTTGTTTTGATTTTTTCAGTTTGATTTCTCTGTGGGAAATTATTGATAAAAAAACTGTTTGATAAATTATTACCTTGTTTTTTCATTATGTTAACCACGGTGTATACTCGTATATAATATTTAAAACAACGTTGAAATTTATCAAAATCCTCATTATCGAAAGCAATAATTCTAATTAGGACACAGCACTATCGAATTATTTAGCTCTGCATTCAACTCGTACGCTTGAGATAAATAGCCGGCCATAGTAAAATTGTGTGGTTTCGCTACCGAATATATCTCAATATTATCTTTAGAGCAATAAGCTTCGTACCTTCAGAAAAAGTTGTTAATTATATTTATATTTTATTTTTTACATAGGTTGAAAGCTTTTGAAATGTGGTGTTAGAAGAGGCCATCCTCTTGCAGTAAGTACATCAGTTGTAAAGATAGGATTACACATTAGAAAGTATTAGGAATGGGTGACGAGGAAAGACGATTGTTGAGAAACATGGATAGCTCAGAATACAGAAGATCTAGAACGAAATAGAAAGTGAAATTCAGATTAGTGTTTAATTTATTTCATAACTCTTTATCTCCGATTCATGGAATATTTCTATTTATAATTATTATAATAAATAAATGTTAATTTTATTGATTGTAAACTACAGAAACAGATTAAAGTTGTTGATGAAAAAGAGAAATCGATGTTACTTTACCATCCACTGTTACTATACTACCCACTGCTTATACAAGTAAAAACATGACATCATAGAGAACAAACATGTAGCTAATACCTGTTAGATATAACAATAGTAATAAAAGTAATTCGTCCACAGAGAGATAATCGACCGAGTAACGTAAACAAAGGACGTTTACCTTTCATGCAAATTGTCGCTCTAAATTATCAAGACAAGGGAAAAGGACCTCCTCCACTCACTCGACGAGCCTCATTAAATTTTCAAAAAGCAATCGAGCAGATTGCACGAAACAAATGAACCTGAATAATTATGTGACAAACTGAACTACATAATTAGTAATTACTTGCTGTTTGTAGAGACTTTCCTTTGAATAATAAAATACAACCATGTACATATAAGATAATAAATGTAAGCTAAAAATTAATGTAGGTAAGTTTCCTAATCTTATTATTATGTTATGGCCGCGTATGTATATACACAATTCTACCAATATCACGTGGATAAAATATTTTTCAAATCTTCAAAGTCGAAAAAAACTCTAGCAAAATGCACCCTCGGAGTCGACTTGCCACTTTCAGGGAATTTTTGTGACAACTCAAAATTCACGTACTTTCCAATTCTACAATTTATTTATGCACAATAATCAAATGATATTACGCAATATGCTACTAAAATTATAAAATATAGGGCAAATAATATGATGGCAAGATAATTAATTTAAACAAAACCCACTACATAAGAGATAAAAGATCTCGCCAAAACCTCCTAATCTAAGTTTCATTCATATAACAATTTTTCGCTAACGAGTACTTACCCTAAATATAGTATGAAAATAATAAACTAAAACATCCTAATTTACATGTTTACCATGTTTACTTTTTGTACCTACTTCAATTACATTCCACAAAACAAACGACATTTTTATTTAAACATGTCATTATACAAATAATTAAAATCAGTAATATAACTCATTAAGTTAAGCGTTTAACTGATATTAGAATTAATTGTTAGTTAAAACGCAAAGCATCCATCAAAACTCAACACAGACACTCCTAATAAACGGCGAAGTCATAACAAGACACGCCGTGAATCACAGAAGCGCTCTGCCACTGCACAGTTTATGAGTGCAGTTGATGCGACCAACAACATAAATCCTCGTCGGATTGTGCCAAAAACAACGCGTCCAATGGCGGGCTCTCGCCTCTCCGCCGCATACGACCGTAAAATCGGTTTCGGGAAGTTTGCACAAACACGTACCGTTCCGGTTTTCTTTTGGAATCGACTGCTATCGGTCGTTGAATAACAGAGGTTTCCGATTTTAATCTGGTAAAAAAAAAAAATAACGCTACGACTAAATTTTTGCGAAAAAATGCATACATAAAGTCTGTTCCTTACAGTGTTGTGGGTAACATAAAAAGAACTTGTGTACCTATGTGTATATATTTATAACATTAAAATAAACTTTATTATTAGCCATTTTATGCACTGAGAACATAATTTATTATGCGGTTACGTTGATATTAGTGGATGATGTACTCAGACAGTCCAATGTTTGATCAAGCCTGGACTAGAACAGAGAAATCGAAAATATTACGGACCCAAAAAACAACCAAACTGATAATAACACAATTGCTTCATACATGTGGGCACGAATAACAATTTGTGTGGACAATTCAGAGCACTGTCGTGCCGTGTCCGTGTCAACTTCTGATCTGTCCGTGTTTTTTTTTTTTCGATTTAACTATACTATTGGCCTGGAGGCATTTATAGCTTCACCGGGCCCGTGAGGGAGCGCAGAAGGCACTAAACCGAGTAAAAAAGCAAACAAGCTTAAGGGTACCAAGGTGGCCAAACTTCGGCTTGCGCTGTTGCCGTATATGCAAGCATCGCGATCTAACTAATTCCCTATCTGAATTCGATCTAACTAACTATACATATATATACATGTTGGCCATACTACCGTATTTATACCACGGTTTTGCTTTTCGAAAAGGCTTGTCATTGGTAGGAGAGAATGATATTTTTCTCCCACATACAAATTTAAAATACATACGCATATGTAATTATTGATTATTTCCAATTGGTTAAAAATACTAAAAGGTCAGCTGTAGCGGAATATGAAAAAATTTGGCTCATAACACGTTGATGCACTAAGCTTACCTTTTTATCACTGAAACAGAAATTCCGTGAGCATTTCCGTATGCGACGGCAAAGTCGCCGCAAAAATGTGAAGAACGAATCCCTAGCGGAGCCTTAAGCCCTGTCACTCTAATGCTATTCGTGCAGATATAATACTGGCTTTTATTATTCAGGACTAGAACTTATTGAAGTCCAACGAAACGATAAAATATTTTATTATAAACTAGCTGTGCCCGTGGCTTCGCTCACGTGGACTACATAATTCCCGCGCGAATCTTGATCCCCCGCTCCCGGCTATTTTAAAGACAAAAATGCTTATTATGGGTGTTCCTTAGAAGATAGATGTATACCCTCTTGGACTATTTTGTAGGTCTTTTTAATGCCTATGATTATGTAGTACATTAATTTGCTATATCTCTTATGGTTTACTCAGTATAAGCCATTTAAGCGCCTGAATTGATTCACCATGACCAGTTTTTTTTTCTTTTTCTAAATTAAAAGTAGCCTAAGTTACTCCCTATAAATTCAGCTATCTACCAGTGAAATTCCGGCAAAATCGGTCCAACCGTTTCGGAGATTACCCGGAACTAACAGACAGAAAGACAGACAAAAAATTTAAAAATGTGTGTTTTGTTATAGGTATCGTATATACTTTCATATGCCTTTAGTAAAAAGCTGTTATTTTGACATTACAAACAGTCACTTCAATTTTATTAATTGTATTTATAGATATATATGATAACATTAAGTAACTAAATCTATGCTCAAATTTAATCTATAACAAAAATAAACAATATAATTGTATTCTGTACAATATAAACTTGTACACTAGATAAATTACTTTATAGAATAGTGGTAAGTATAAGTATAAATAAGGTAGTGTATTCTATAATGAAATGACACGTTCTTGTAGATTTTATATCGTAATATGTACTTTGTATTTGTAAAACTTGTAAATATTAATAACTACGACTAAACTAATTTATCCGACCATAAAACCCTACAATTGGGATATCGCTGCTTAAATTAAAAAAGACGTCCCACATGATATCTTTTTAAATACGATATTTTCATTCTTACCCTGTCAGCTTTTATTATTCCCGCACATATTACAGAAAAACGTACACTGTACACGAAAAAAATTCCGACTGAAGTTAATAAATTTTTACAGAAAGAAAAATAATAATAGGTAAAGGTGTCATGTAAAATATGAAATATGAATTTTATCATTGTTCCATTGTAAATACAAGCGAAATTAAACATTTCAGGAATTTTATTACAAACTTTGCTTTACACATCCGTTTCCCTTTATGACTGATGTAACTCATATATAAAATATATTTATTGTATATCATTTTTAATGTTCGTACAAAGATTTATGGTATATATTTTATTATAAACAACAAGTCGTGCCCCACGGTTTCCCCGGTGTTAGATTTATTAGGCCAACTCTCCACTGCGCCGCCGCCAACGCCTCCGTGCAGTGTAGCCTATTGTTGTTCTCACTTCCCATACTTGCCTATAGCTTACCAAATTGCATTCAGCTTTGAATCGTAGCCGAATAACCTTCCTCAATAAATAGGCAATAAAATGCAAATACATTTTTTTTTTTCAAATCTCACAGGCAGTTCACACACAATCAAACAATCAACAATCTTTTGAGATTTATTAATAACATTAAACGATTTTTTTTAAACCTTATTAATTTTTGTACGAAGATTTATGGTATATAAATAATGTAAATATGAAAAGTAAGGGAACTGGTTAAAGTTTGATTCAAATACGGCGGTTTGGGATTTCGTTACGATACACAAGACGAATGTTTGTTCCTTTCAGGTGGTAAGTTTTAATGAGAGAAGTTTAAGGTGAAACTAGCCGGCAACTTTTAATTATGGCTTCTAACCGCGCCGGGGCATCTCTGTTAACTAACTTTCCAACTTTGGTAACGATGATATGCGTGAAATGGAACAAAAATATTTATGTTCACGTAATGTTACTTAACATAATCATATTACTTTTATTTTCGTGATATGCCCGAGTTTAACCGTAATTGGGAAACTGGTCAAGAAACACAACTGTCGGAAAAAATTATGCTGGATAAATGTGCTTGTTTTTTTTTTCATGTGACTATACTTATAGACTTAGGGGCCCTGGAGCCTCAGACGGCTTTTACAGCTTCACCGTGTCTTGGGGTCAAGCGCTTCACTCAGCTGCGAAAGCGTGGATGTGCTTGGCGAAAAGGATTTGAAAAGAAAGGCTAAATGCTAAGCCTATAAAAAATAATGGTGATATTAAAAGACAGGCAAATACAGAGAAATAAGTCAATAATGATTAAATATACTTGTAACTAGATAACAGACTAAGGCTGCCGGTCTACTGGAGCGGAGCCAGGAAGTAATGTGGAGCTGTGTTGCGGACTATGTTTGTTCATAGAATCGAAGCGGTGCGAATGCGGGACTGTATTACGAATGACGCGACGAGTCATTCAAAAAAAGCGGGGCAGAGCGGGCCATTCAGTTGTACGCGAAATGCAGCCGCATCCCCTCGTCCGTTATGGTTCCGCTTCCCCGCCCCCCATTTAAAGTGTATGGATTATGCAAGTACGCATATGCATGTCCACTGAAGCAGCGCGGAAAGCAGCTTAGATTTTTATGCATTGCTATTGGTCGAAATTTGCAAAACTCCGCTCCTCTCCGCTCCATTCGACAGGCAGCCTAAGACTTTTGGCCATTACTAAACACGGATGTCCTACTGTTGTCGCTCTTGCGATATAAACAGCGATAAATAAGCCATGAAACCACAGAAAAAAATGACAGTCACGACAATACAAAAACCGCATTGTAGTATCGGGATCATTGAATGTGTATATAAAACTTTCGAGTAAACGTTGTTACCCATATTTCACTGGACTTTGCCTTATCATCGTTCGTCTATACGAAAAACCGAACTTCATAATTTATCCGCGCCCCGTGGAAATAACCAGTCAATTGAATGGGTAGGCCACGGTAGGTATGATTAATGATAGCAGAAAATGAAATACATATTCGTATTAGAGGGTTGTAATAGAAAAATTGTATGTTATACTTTCGGGTCAAGCATTATTAATTCATTTATTTATGTAAGTATTAGGTAAAGTGATAACCCAGTTGGACAAGTAGATTGAGAGTCGTTTCCAACACAATAATATCGTTTTTGACAATCTGGTGTAGTGGAAACGTTCTAACTTTACTAAAATATATAAATATTTGCTCTGGTGTCACTATCCAGGGATAAAACCAGGGGGATCCAGGGTTTGAGGGTTTGAGGAATATTTATGCGGTAAATAAACTCCGTCCGTAATTCCTCTTAACTATAAATATGTACGTGGCATTACTATAAGTTTCTCCTAAACACATGCCCTAGATCTAAATAGCCTTACAACTTTATTCAAACCAAGCGACGTAAATTCCCTTCAGACCCTTTACTGACAAATATTAAACCAGTTCAACCATACGCGAAATTTGTACACGTGTTTATATCTCATTCACAGCGGTGCAAAGGTGTACAAACTCATAAATATAATATAAATTGACCTTAAATCTTCCATCTAAAACTATATTACTTCACAAGCACACATTTTGAAGTTTGCTACCGGTAATTACAAACAGACACGAAACCACGACAATCTTGAATCACACATTAAAACTATGGTTATCATTCGATTCTTCAAGAAAAGAAAAATACTCTAGAAGGTCGACAACGCAATCATAAATTAATAGCACTGCTTGTATTGCGCCGTTCTATGGGCGAAAGTAGATCATTTCGTCTGGTGGGTCACTTGTTCCTTTTAAATAAATCTCATTTAATTGTAATAAAATAATCTAAAGAAATTAAAAAGTTTTAGAAATGATATAGGTTATCGTTAAGATTTTTTAAGAAGGATATAGGATAAATCGTGTTTCAAGCTCATAGTAGCTACTTACTCAGCTTTGTAAATATCAAAGGCGTAGGCATCCTTGTAAAGTCGGTAAGCAAGCACCCGTATTTCGAATATTCTATTAAGGAATAACAAGCTCGTTCCTACATGCGTGAATAAATATTCAATATTCTATTAGATATAAATGGCGAGAAATAAAAAAATCTAACATTTATTTGTGTTCGAATAAGGAAAATTCATGTGAGGAAATGTTGTGAAAACAAGTTACAGAGCAACGTATCTACTTGTGTTTTTTTTTAAAAAATATACCTACATTTTTTTTTCCATAATATCCAAGAACCATCTCACAAAATGATCTACGTACCATTTATTCTAGAATCAATATTATGACAATACATAATATAATTATATTATACATTACCAGAATTTTTTTTACATACTAATATTATATCCATTCGTACAAGTGAACTAAGTGAAGTGAAATCTTAACAGGCGTTACAAACGTTTGAATCAAAAAAGTCAACAATTATTAATTAGTATTGAATAAAAAAATATAAGCAGATAACTTATAATCCTAGATTCTGTTGCCACGTATACGAATATATTAAGGCGCCGTCAGGTTTAAGATCATTGGAATAAACAAATATTTTAAGATAATGTGAACTTATATAATTTAGTTTTGTAAATATCTATATAAAATTAATTAATGTAAATTGAACAATAAAAGTAAGTAATTGAAATTATTGTAAAACATTACTATAGTAATTAGATATAATCGACCTTATTGCTAAAAAAATAAGAAATATTTGGAAATGATACTCGTAAGCTCCTCAAAGATATTGTTATTTATTTATCGAGCCCAAAACAGAATTTAAACTTATATTAAATAAGGTCGGGTCGACACGCTTTAATGCGAGAGACTTATAATATTATTGTGTTACTTTACGGAAAGGTGTGTTGACGGCTCTGCGTGTTATATTATATTGTGTCACGTCTAATGAACTAAACGTCAAGTTTGACAAGCGTGCGTTGTCAATCTGACCACGATTTCAATATACATGACAAAGGAGAGGCCAAAAAGGAAATTTGAGATGTAGGTTGTAACAATAAGATTACTTTCGTTTTTTTTTTTTGGTGTGATCTTTATTTTGTCATGTGGTGGTTTTTATATTAATTCATAAACTTATTTAATTTGGCCCTATATCATTTTACGCGACATTTGACGACATATAGTTTAGTTATGGTACACAAGTAACTAGGAACATGTATTTTAAGTTGCTACAAAAACACCCTGGACAATTTTAACAAGAGAACCGCCATCTTGTTAAAAATTTGATTGAAGATTACAAAAACAATTAGAAAATGTTCTAATCACGTGACATTGGCAGAATTGTGGATAAAAACACGTTGCCAAATAATTAAAAAAAAGAAGTTTAATTTGCGACTTATTTATATTAAAGTAAGTGCAATGTTTCCATTTATTACAATTTACCAATTTTCTTAAATATTCAAACTAATTACTAACTGAAGACCGTAGTCTCTGATTTTCAATCGCTCTACTTTTTTTATTAGGTAAATCCGTTAGTAAACCCAACCACTGGATATATTTTGCATTATTTAAACATAACTTTTTTCATGGACGGTATATATCGGTCCACATTAGTATGTAGTCGATATTATTCTCGAAGCGTCCACCGAAGACATAAATAAGCTACGAGCTAGGTCTCCGCAGACCAACATCTATTTCGAGTAGTGAAAAACGTGCATTATTGAAGCGATATCGGCGGCAACTGTACTCAACCAAGACACACACATCACGAACATTTCGGAATAGCCCACCTTATATGCAGGAGCCATGTGTATCAGATATAAGGGCTTCTTATATGCGACGTTACTTTAGTTTTATATAGGTAGTCTGGTGCATTTTATTTCTTCCATAATTAGTTTAATACTCAATTTCAATTCGTTAACTATTTATTAGCAACAACCGGCGACTTTCATCGCGTTAATTACAATATAAATAGAGAATAAAAAATAGCCGATGTTACTTAAAGATAATATAACTTCTTATTAGTGAAAGAATTTTTAGAATCGATCCCGTAGTTCCAGAAACTACCACCTACTATAATTTACCTATTTACAACATTAGTAAAGATATGATCTATACCAATATTATAATAATATTATAATAAATAAGTAAGTTTTAATTTTTTGTTTGTAATGGATAAATTCAAAAACTACTGGACTGATATTAAAAATTCTTACACCAATATAAAGCTACAGCGTCAGCGAGTAATATAAACCATATATTATAATTTGAAAAAAAAATATTTATTCCCCATAAAAATATCGATAGTTTTACATATAGTATAAAAAATTGCCTACACGGGTGCGTTGACGATGTTTGTCGTATAAAATTGTCACAGGTGAAACCGCGAGACACAGCAAATATATAATATATCTGTTCTTTGTCAACCGCTTCGTTTTAATATTTAACTAGCGACCTGCCCCAGCTTCATACGTTTACAATTTACAAAGTGGTATATTTAATGTTTAAAAAAGCCTAGTGTTAGTGTTGGCGACAGAACGGTTGTTTTCGTGTCTTAGGTTAGGTTAATATGTGTTATTATTGTATTTACGTGTTATATACTATGTGTTACGATAAAATAGATTAATACTGACAATATTATAGAAAAATGTAAGCGAATACGCTACATTACAAGTTGCATGTTATATGTTAAGATGTATATAAACGATTATGTATTGTATGTCACATATGTGAAAATATAACTAATATAGAATAGATTAACACATAGAGTAGGCCAATAGAGTAAGTATATCGAATATTATAGAGATTTTACGAGCGGAAAATAGTGATGCCGCCCGTAAATTAAATTGTTTTTGGCTTATGTAAGGAATATATACGTAATGTATATTATAAGTAAATATGTAATGGATAGGTAATTCAAAGAGGAACATTTTGATATATGACATGTGTACATAAGATATATAATGAGAGAAATATAAAGAGTTTAACAGGGCAACCAAAGCGAAAAGTAAAGTTAAAACACGAAATAAACACGGAATAAAACGGGGCTCTCTTTACGGTCATTCCTCGAACTACTTAAGCTCGAAGAGGGGCCGTATTGGGCACGGTGCAATTCAACGAGTCTACAAGTACAAGCAACAAGTAACTACGAGAAGAAAGCTTTGGTCGTCCTGCGAACAATTAATTGAAGATATCGACTTTCATTGAAGACCCGGCACCTCAAGCGGTCGTGCATTATTGCACCCCCCGGACCCCCTCACTACTAACATCACGCCGCCCACTGGCATCCGTATGGTGTCTACGAGACGGGCATCCGGCGCAACAAAACGCCCGTCCAAACCGGGGAAACGTCACCCCCCCCCCCCCTCACGCAGAGGGGAAGTGACGCGTACCCAACAGTTAGTGTAGAGTTTATCGCTTCATAACTGCCTTATTATCCTAGTGGCTCTTAACGCGACTGCTATGCTCGAGGTCCCAGGTTTGATTCTCAGGTCGAGCAAAGTTCTATCAAAGTTCGAGGGTTTCTCTATTAAATTCTCAGTAGCAGCTTGGAGTTTAGCTTTGTGCCAAATTAAGGGCAATAGAGGCTCGTCGCCTATTACATGGGACCTAATAAATACCCGGTGAACTGTGGGTATACACCTCTGGCTAACCGTTCGGGGATATAGGCGTGATGGTACAATAAGCAAGTTCATTGTTACGAATAGTGCGCTTAGCTCAAGTTGAACAACCATAGGTTTTTAAAGTAGGATTTCTTTGGTTGCGAGTAATTTTGAATTTGTGATATCTTCTACGATATTCATTTAAATGGAAAACTGTAAAGGACAATCGTAATCTACATTAAATGACGGCGACTTATTTGGATAAATATTAATTCTGAATTGGACAAAATAGCTTCGCAAATAACGTAATATTTTTAATTATTATATTGAAGATACAATGGTTACTGTGATTCAACCTTAGGAAATAAACATATTATGCCATCGCGGACTCTTCCCTAGTCGTTTTGAATAACTACGATTCTTTAGAACATTATTTTGATGTATCTCATAAGGTTTAGCCAGCGTAAGCCATGTAAGCGCACGAAAATCATTTTTTGACGACTTGTTTACAAATCATCTAATTTTCTCTGCTACACAAAAACTTAACTTAAGTGTATTGTATATATAAACTTCCATAAAAAAATCTCTAAATGTTAGTGAAAACTGAATTAAAATCCGTTGCATAGTTTAAAAGGTCTAAGCGTACATAGGGAACAGATAGCGGGAAGCGACTTCATTTTATACTATGTATAGATTTAAACAGAACATACAATCACTCCTGTATTCCCCGAAGGGTTAGGCAGAGGTGTACTAATGTACTCCCACAGTTCGCCGAGTATGTTTTAGGTCCCATGTAATAGGGGGCGAGCCTATTGCGATTAATCGGCCACGACACCAAACTCCGAGCTGCTACTGAGAATTTCATAGGAAAAACCCAATAACACTTCGCTCGTCCTGGGATTCGAACCCAGAACCTCGCTCAAAGCAGTCGCGCTTACGACCACTAGGCTACGAAGCAGTTAGATTTAAAAGAAATATATAATAATTTTTGTTCTTCATTTTAAGTTTATATCATCACGTTCCTAACAAAAATATTTTTTTTTATATGTTATATACAAGTGGAAACTCCTTATTTTCATTTATAGCTTATTTTAGAATGCTATATAAACCAATTTTATTAAGGTTTTTATATCCCACTCCTATGTGCAAACATTCCTCTACATCTATCTATTGGTGGTAAACCTTATCTAAAAAATCTAATCCAGGTCAACTGTGAACGGTTATTTGCACTAAACATATCCGCCGAGACACTCCTACATCGTGGCAGGTAGGTATCGTTGAATTCACTCCAGTTAGGGTTGTCTCCGCCCTTACCCTCGGGTCTCGTCTGTCATATCAAATTGGAGTCGCTCTAAGTATATAATTACTCGGTAACAAGGACAAGGCGATGTGTACATTGTCACGCGATGTGGCGTGCGCCTACACAGTCACACTAATGAACATGTAATTACTTCTCCATGATGATTACATGTGATCAGGGTTCGCAATATGTGTTAACACTCACTCGTATTAATTACTTATAAATTTAATAAGTAAATCAAAATACAATATACTACATTCAAAGTTAAATATCTAAGTTACCACTCGTCCGGTAGTAACTTACTGTAGTACTAGTACGTAGTGTAACTAGCTACTTTACTGATAAAAACGAGCAAGAAATACTATGTTTTTTTTTCCTTTATAAAGGGCATCCTAAAATAATGGGTATAATCGATATGCGCACCCCAGAAGTTACAAACTATAATATTTATTTATTTACAATAGCTGGATCGGCAGATATTGTTCTGTCCTTTCCGATAGTTAATGGCCGGCCAAAGGGCCACCTAAAGGATTCTAGCATAGATATGAATCATCGTCTCGATAAAAAAAAAAAACATACTTATTACGTGAATATGAGCACAATCGATCAAGTTACACGATCACTATACTTGCTTCATCCTAAGAAGGCTTACATGACACACGTCAAATATTTATTTTAGAGATGTAGTATAACTTAATTTGAAGTTAATTTTACGATTATCAATTCTTTTTTCGAGCGAAATATTATTGATAATACAATTACGCTTTAAATCAAATGAGGGCTGTGCAAGATTAGGAAATGAAATAAGAAAAATAAACGATATCAACAATAGATATCGCAATCTGGAACACTTGAATTATTGAGAGCCTTTCGCTAAACAACAAGTCAATATTTTTTGTTACGTGTTGCTGCAGTAAAAATGTACTAATTACTGGTATTTTTATTCGAAAGTATAGAAATAAATTAAATATACAACTGTGTTCGTTCAATTTTCAATTCGTACGATTGATACGATTAATTATCGATTTCTTGCTGTTGTTAATTAGGTCTACTCTAGTTTTAAGTAACACAGAAACTAAACCCTGCACGTAGTAAGAAAAAAATACGAAAATTTACAAAAATCATTGTAAAGAGTAAGTTATTTAATATTTTGTCATTCAAAACGTTTTAATAACGTTTATCTGTATGAAAAATAATTTCATGTAAATATTAATAACCGGATTTCCTTTTTCGAAATTCGTTCTTAAGTTATGCCATAATTTGCACGAAGTAATAATTTACGTTCTGTGGATACGTCATATAAGACTTATTAGGATCAACATAGTAAAACAGACGCACAAATGATTTTTAAATCTAACACCGTTTGATCGATCAACATGAAAGTTGGTACAGGCATCTAAGTGATTTTTCATGGAGACGGTAATACATAACGAAATACAGCTTACGTGTTTACTCTAAAATTACGATAATTTAAACAATTTACAGGACAAATTAGTGTCAACCCTTCCCGACTTATGATGTTACACACACCATATTAATTCGCCAGTAGGTACCGCCATATTATATACGCGTAAGCACAATCTTATCACGGTAACTAATTAACACAACAAATGTCGACTAATTGGTTTTCATCGTCTGTGCGGAGATTCATAGAGTCACTCAATCGTAATAAATTGACGTCACCAGATTTGCTTACTCGTACGTGATATATAGCATATTGTGGGAAATATCACATTTTAATAAGTTGATTTGGCGGTTTCTTGATACGGTTCGTGAGGTCTTATCTAAATTTACTGTTTGCAATAACTAATATTTGATTGAGTAATATATCGTCATGCTGGATTACATTTAAGGCATAAATTACCAACGGAATCCGGTATAATATTGAAAATCTATCTCTTAATATCCTCATAGTATAAGGTGGATATCACGAAAAAAAGATATGGTGAAGCTACTGATCCACTAGCAATGAGTGCCTTATAATGTACGTCGGAAAATACCGGTTTGAGTCCTAGACAAGATCTAGTTCAAAATCGAAATCAAAACTCATTATTCAATTTAAGCCCTAAGAAGGCACTTACGAATGTCAAAACACTACCAAAGGTTTGAAAAACGTCTCAGTCCTCGAGAAGAACCGGCAAGAAACTAGATCAGGTTTATCGATTCATTTATTACCTTTTTTACTATGTAAATAATGTCTACAGTTATGTGATAATTCGATTATTTTAGTGAATTTACCAGTCACTTGCAGACATCAACTATCATTCACAATCAAAAATGATCCACCCATAGACAGAAAAACCTGCTTAACATGATCCTTGAACTTATTGTCGGCTAATCAGTAGTGGATTTTCAGTTGTAAAATGAACCTGAACTTTTAATGAAGGAAAACACCGCAACATAACCATATAAGTAGACACTCACCTTATTATTTTACGTGACATATATCAATCTAAATTTAATACATATCAATACATTTTGGATAGTGTCTAATTTAGTACTAATTAAATTTACTGTAATCGGACCTTCGTAAGTTAATCACGGCCTTCCTCGGCTACTGCACACAACACTCAACCTCGTTTATCCATTTTATAAAGTTAATAACAATATATATTAGCATCTATATCATAACATCCAGATTGATAGAATTGCGAAAGGTATGGCTGCGACAGCACCACTTATTTCTACCGCAAAGCATCAGTACTAATGCTGTTCAAAAAGGTGTGAATGGCAACACACACTGGCATACGAGACGTTCCAGCTCTGTCCTTAGTAGCAACCTATTATGAATAGCCACGATACTCCGGTTCCTTGTCGACCACTTAACATCAAGTAGACTACATACATGCCTGTTGTTGTTGTTGTTGTAACAGAACCAACAACATAATTATAATCACTTAATCACAACTATAATAATTATACATAGTGGAAGAAAAATAAATTATAAGATCATATAGACATAATTGATAAATTATTCATTTACAAGACAAAGCAAAATATTATCTAATACTTGAATGTCTGTGAACTTATTGAAATAGCCTGACATATAGTCTGAATATGTCGTATGCAGTCTGAATGCGAAAAATAAGTATTTTACTGATGCCATTCAAATACAGTCTAGACTATGCTGTTTTAGTTTATGTAATGCAGTTATTTAAGCATATTTGGAATATTTGCATTTGCGGAGCATATTGCAACCCAAAAATAACATCAACCACCGATCGATAAATAATCATGAGCAGGCTTCGTGATTGGTTATGATCCAGACCTCCATCAATAATAACTAAATATAAACTACTATCGCTAAATTGCTACAAACCAAAACAAACTACTTAGAAAGAGAAAAAATAGCTTAGGCGCTAACAGAACTATTGATTAAGTATGTAAACTACTCAAAATAATAATAGGTACACAATAAAAAAATCTGCTGATTCAGCACGAGTTCTAAACAGAGTCGGCAGTGGAGACCACATGTGCATATAACAGTAATACATTACCATTATAATCCGGTAAGATTAGAAATGATACAGTGGAGGCTATCTCGCCTATATTGGACCATTTCGAAACTTCGAATTCACAATGCGTTCAGTTGGATACAAATATACGATGTAGTCAAATAAGCAGTTTCGTTACAAAAAATTATATTGGTGATGCCAATTCATACATAAACAAATAACATCTGGGCAACCGAGCTGTATACTCAGTGTCAAAAAAAACCTATCTAGGTAAATTTAGAATGTAAAACATTACCTAAAGACAAAATATCATCTAAATCATTGGAGCCGTTTCCGAGAAACCCATTACATATATACATATATAAAGAACAGCTCACTTAATATTATTAGCTTAGATAAGTGAAACAACCATTTATTGCTAGACCTATTAAATTAACTAGCAGTTGACAAGATCAACAGACTTTTTTGACAAGACAATTGTCTGTAGCCCTTTCAGTATACAAAATCAATAATCAACAGTAAACTAATTCTTACACATTAACAAGTAAACGTTCGAAATACTAAGGTAAACGCCATAGCGTGAGTATATCGAAGCGTTCTGTCTATAATTTCAAACACCTCCGGTAATTATAAGTAGTGTATGCAGTCTCGTGAACCACACACGATCACGGAACATAGAACATTTCCGTGCCTATGACTTCTATTAGAGCTTTGAATATTTATAGACACGCAACACCAGGTATGCTTTTTTAATCATCAAAGACAGCCTCTATTGTGTTTTGCATTCTTTGCTTGGTATTTACCTACTAGAACTAAGTTAATTAATTGCATCTTTAACATCGGCCTGTGGCGTTGGTAAAACTTCTGCAAGGCCGCCTGCCTTGCATATCTAGAGACTAGAATAAGATTTTCGGCTGAAGCTCACGCCATAATCAGGAACTTCGAGACTTTTATTTTGGTCTCAATTACAATGTATGCTTCTAAAGACCATACTTAATCCATAAAATATTGTGAATTTGGGTTATTAAACATGTTCATCTTTCTGTTATATTCTCTTCATTGTCTGCGTGTTTACTTTATCACACAGAACATTGGTCTACTATTTGCATTGATACCAATTTCAATTGTCACCAGATGTAATTCACAATTTGGCGTTCTTATTTTGACAGTATGCTCAATCAATATATTTACTGTTATTTTACATTCAAAGCATACAAAATAACATATTAAGTAATATGCACACAGTCGTAAAACAAATGTGATTGAACTAAGAAGGGTCTCGTGCGCCACGACTTGTATTGAAGTTTTGAATATGTATGGTCACGTCAGTCTAACCACGCTCGTGGAATGGAAACGATCATTGCAAATACTATTAATGGCCCACGTGATGAGTTTTAAAACGATTGCAGTAATATTGAGAGCTTAGAAGTAAAGGAATAATAGATTAAATGAAAATAAATTAATTATTATAATGGCCTAACAACCAAATTAACACTTCGACACAATCGATACGCGTTTGAAATAATCGAATATCTATTATTTTGAACATTTCTAGAGTTAGGTTAAATTTATTTATTTACTCGTATAGTCTAAATAACAGCTATAAGTCAAATTATTTTAAGCCATTATAAAGCGTCGTCGCTTCATTGAAAATAATTAAGTCTTCGCAGAAGCCTTGTATGATCTTAAAAGTCATTCGTCCACGATACGCCTAGTTATTGCATGCAAGCTGCAAACTGCAAACAAAAGTATTTTTGCTATTACAATTACTTAAGTTTTATGCAAGTATGATGAATGACGAGATTTTATGTACGTACGTAATACAGGGTGGGCCAGAAAGGCGTACGATTTTAAAAACACTCTTGCGATTGAACCTTATAAGCGGGGGGGCTACGCGGGTGATGGGGATGAAAAGCTCGGTTCTCGGAAATTTATTCGCGATGGATCGTTTCACCGGAGCGCAGCGTGCATTCTGCGTTAAACATTATTTTAAAAATGGCGATTCGTGCGCTATTGTTCGACGTTTATTTCGGCGTAAGTTTGGATTACATGACGTAAATCAGTGTCCGAAGGAAAGTGTGATTCGATCGTGGGTCAGAAAGTTCGAAGCTCTGGTTCGACTCTCAAACACAAGCCTGCGGGACGCCCACGGTCAACAAGTCTGGAAGACACAATGGAACAAGTTAGAGCTTCAGTTCAACGTAATCCTGGTCTATCGACTCGCAAGCGAACAGCTGAACTTGTGGTGTTCAGAACACCTTTGCGTCGCATTTTGTTGAAAGATTTGAATTTGCACCCGTATAAAATTCAACTTGTGCAGGAATTACTGCCAAATGACCCAATTTTACGACGAGCTTTTGTTGAAACAATGTTGGAACGCTTTAAGAATTTCAACAATATTCTGTTTTCCGACGAAGCCCATTTTCATTTAAATGAGCATGTCAATAAACCGAATTGCCGTTACTGGGATGCAAAGAACCCACGTGCAAAACATCGAAAGCCTCTGCATTCGCCGAAAGTAACCGTTTGGGCGGCCATATCAGCACAAAAATTATCAGACCCTATTTCTTTGAAAATCAACAAAGGCAATCTGTCACTATAAATTACGACCGATACATAGCCATGTTAAGGGATTTTTTATTTCCACAACTGCAACAATTTAAAGCCTATAATCGTGCGACGTGATTTCAACAAGATGGTGCGACATGCCATACATCTAATGCTTCGTTGGCGGTCGTAAACGAAATGTTTGCTGGGAAACTGATATCGCGCCAAGGTGACATAGCATGGCCGCCTAGAAGTCCGGATCTAACGCCACCAGACTTTTTCATGTGGGGATACCTGAAAAGTAGAGTTTACTCCAATAACCCAGCAACGATTAACTAGTTGCAGATAAATATCCGAGAAGAAATAGCAGCTATTCCTCGCGCAATGTGTCAGCCAGTTTTTACCTATTTGAGGTTCCGATTTTAGAATGTTTGTAGCGGGATTGTGCACACCTGAATGATGTAATTTTTAAGAAATAAATTTCCTAGATGTCTATTTTAATTGAAATAAAGATGTGTATGTGTATTGTAATTAGTTTTCTTTTATTATTTTTTAAAATTCGCATATCTTTCTGGCCCATCCTGTAGATTAGATAGGATTATTTAATAAATACTCAAATGTTTAACTTTAGTGTTCATGGTACTCCCGTACACCCCCCACGTTCACCCTCTCCAGCGGTAACCCAAGCCTAGGTCCGTTTCCTCGGCGTGAAGCCCTTGGGTTAGGCAACCGCGCGCGCGATACAAGTGACACTATACGTGCATCACTTAGCCACCAACATACAACATTACACACGTATGAACACACACGCGTGCACACCTCATAGGTACATAGGTTCTGTGAGGGATCTTTTTTTTTCTTTTTTTTTGCGATAGTTAGATTCCAAAACATTTCCGTTTACTAAATGCACATACGCATGTTTCCTTTCTTCCTCCCAGGAGGAAGGGAACGTGCCTATGAGTATATTTTAGTTAGCTCGAATCGTAGGTGTAGGGATTCGAATAGATCGCGACTTATTTGCGAACGCGACGACCACCCGAGCCGAGGTCCGGCCACTTTGGCACCCTCGTGCGAGTCGTCCTAATAACTTTCGCGGCTGAGTGCCCTCTGCGTTCGCCCCCAAGTCCGGTGAAGCTGTAAAAACCGCAGCGGCTTTAGGGCCCCTAAGGCTAACAGTGTAGTCAAATCTAAAAAAAAACTTTAGTGTTCATTTGAAAAATATTTTACGTTTAAATTATAATAAGTACTTAATATTAAACGAATACATAAAAATACCGCATATAAATAAAATCACCTTGGACTTTTTAACAATGTAAATTTATTTCACAATTTAATAATATGCATACCATGTTTCAAACGTTGAAATACGAGTACAGTGTACACTACAAATTAATTTTCTGAATCAAAAATTATTTTCACCGTTTTTAATATTCATTTACGGGACGTACTTAACTTAAGGTCTTCACTTTTAAATTCATTCATTAAAAAATATTGCGCGAATATTTTTTTCCTGGAAAGTACATAACTTTAGAGAACTAATTTTTCTTTATAGAAAATTTTTAAATAATCAAGAGAAATATCACGTCGAAGTGTTAAGTGTATTTGTTTATCGTGCTATGTTAATTTATTATACTACATTTTTAATAGTAGCACAGCATACTGACGGTACCGTCCCTGACGGTAAGCACAGTACAATCCAAACCCAACGGCGACCACCGGGAGATTGAAATCCGTCAACGTTCGCCGCTCTCATGTCGATCTGCATTTTAACTGGATACGCACAGGCTGGTCCCGACACGCGACCCGCAAAAGCGAGTCACTATGATCACATACATACATGATGATCGCGACCCAGTCGGACAAAACGACCCTACCACCCCGCTATCGCCATATCGGATATCCTCAATCGTTACTCAGCAGTGCACCACGTGCCGGTGTGGTTGGCTTGAGTCTCTATTTCAATGATGTTATTCGACACCCCTTACAACCCAAACATTAATTTGTATTCATTAAATCGCATTTTTTTTCCTAGCTCGGCAAATTAAGGTACTGTACCTAGCGGTAAGCTAACTGACAATACAAAATCAATGGCGATCTGGTGATCGATATTGTTTAATCTGCAATAGAATATGACACAAGTTACTGTAACAGAGAAAATTTCGCGAAATATTTCTATAATTAGCCAAAAGCAAAAAAAATCGAGTTACCCTTTTTTACCTTGCACTTACTTAACCATCCAATATTAGCAAAAGAATATTGTCAAAATAGACATTTCAAATAAGTGTTATAATATAAAGCATTTCTAATAACACATGAAATCATCAGAGAAGGACGTTTTATAACACGTATATCAGAATCAATCACTCTCCGTCAATACCGAATGGCAACAATCTAAAATCCATACAATCAGCGCAACGTAATTGAAATTGATTACCACACCGCACCGAAACCATCGGCTTCAGATATAATGACATAGCGCATTACAATAAACAATGTGCCACACGGCCTCGCAGGCGCGTTCTCGACCGACTAGCCGTTTTAATTATAATTACCCCCCCCGCCCCCCCTCACCCGCCGATTTGTGACTGCATCGGTCACCGAGAAGCTATGTGGACTGAATATTCAATGTCGTCAGTGTAAAACAATACGGGATGAACGATCGTTAATTAGAAATGCGTAAGAACAACACTTTTTAAACCAAATTTGACCGAAAGTCTTATTTTACATCAAGGTAACTCCGTAATCGTAACCGAAACTATCGGATATACGAAACAGTATGTAACCGTATCTCATATAAATATATCGGATGAGGATACGAAGACTTAAAATTTTATGAGTACCAATGATCTAAATTCTACAACAAAGTTTATATTGTTCGGAATTGGTCTAATAATACCTACTTTTCCTTTTAAATGCAATTCTTTGAAAAGCGTCATACCGATAATCGAAATAAATAGAAAATATTATGTTGATTATAATATTGAAAACAAATTCGATAAAATAAACCAAAGATACTTCACTATAATTTCACTTTAATAACTAATCACGGTGTCCACTTGTATTCACTATAGTTTACTTCATTAACTCTATTAATCTTGCACATCCAGCCTGCCTAGTCGCTCAGTACAGACTGCCCGTCCTTTTGTAAACCAATATTTAAGGAACCGACATTTTCAATCGGAAAGAATAATACCGGAAGTCAAAACTGAGCTACTAAGAGTTAAATAGAACAATATTAAAATCTAGACATATTCTAAAATAAAAGATAATAACAATATGTTTTATGGTAGACTAAACAATAATTATCGTCAAGCTAAAAAATAAAACATACTATTTTGTACGAACTACCTCCATGATCGAGAAGTTTTAATAGATTTCTCAACTTATTATTCATTTAGCAAATATTAATATTTATTATAATACGTAATATTTATTAAAATTAGAAACTATATTTTTCGTAAAGCTAACAATATGATTTAGTATCATGTCCTTATCCATAAATGAAACCCATTAAATACTCTTGAGATATCCATATGCAGATCCGAAGTTGCATATCAGTTACGTAGGTAGAGGTACCTACTTTGTGTCTAGAAATAGTGAGTTATCGGTACACATCGAATTTAAAACCATCGTATTCAGACCGAAGGAATCCCGTTTAAGAGATACGAATACTTACGATTAGTCTCTCGATCACTATCTCTTATGATCATACATCATATTAAACTATGATCACATTATTATGATAACAATACATATCTATGAAGCACACAATGAATATTCAAACACATCTACTCGTAATATTAAATGTAAATGACATCCGACGCTTCTGTGAAATATATCTAATTTCAAAGGTAACTCAAGATCAGAAGGTAAATTAGATTTACGTTATTATCTTATTTGAATAATGTAATATGATTTTTTCAATACATAATTATAATTATACTCAACAATATTACATCGATGAGGTCTGTTCGGGCTAATCTCGAAAACGGTTGACGGTACTTTCACAGGCAGATAGCAGATTTTATAAGGGGTAATTTAGGCTACTTTTATTTTAGGATAAGAATTAGTGTTCCAAACAAATAAAATGATAAGAATTTTTATGTTTAAAATAACCGTGGGTGGAAGAGGAGTCACCACAATACCGACGGCATTCTATAATCCACCCGAGCGGTGCCGCTGGCACAGCTAGTCCTTAATAACTCTACTACCGGCTATGGCATATATGTCAATTGTGCGTAAATTTTTGTAACGTAAGGGAGCCTAACGGTTAATAAAATAAAATCTACGTTAAAATATGAATGGACTTGGAATGCTTTATTCATCTTAGGCCTTAAGAAAGCACTTATGAACGACAAAGCTTCACTACCGGTTCGGAAAACATTCCAGTCACCGAGAAGAAGTAATTTACAAATTCAAGCAAGATGATTGTTTTGAATTTAATCAATTCAAACAGGATTTAACTCATATAACCAAGTATTTCGATTACACAGACAAGAAAATCCCACTAATACTGTTAATGTCTGTAAAGCGCGGCAGCGATGCGACACTAGAAAAATTCGTTCTGGCGGGCCTGTAATCAGTCAAGTTTAGCTCCACATTACTGTAATGGGACGCCCGTGGCGAATACCGCTTTGTATTTAAGCATAGTGCCCTATGTAAGTAAGTATAAGACTTTACACTAAGAGTGTATTAATAATATAAATTTCATAATCCAGACTTTTATAAGCAACTAGCTGTGCCCACGTCTTTGCACACATTTATAACGCAGTAGTTCTTTACGCCTTGTAATTTTTATTTTACTCATTTTTTTAGAGGTTGTATTAATCATTTTTATAACCTATCAATTTTGGTTCGAGATATATTGCCCGGTACATCATTTCAATAAAACCTGTATAACGTTTCCGGTCTGTATTCAGACATACAGACAGACAAACAAATCAAATCGTCAAAAGATAAGAAAATTTGAAATCATTGATCTATAAAAGATCGATCTATGACAAAATTTGGGAAAAATACAAGTTCAGCCAAAACTAAAGTTGTATTAATATAGTTTTTTTTTTTTTTTAATTTAAATGTTTTTATAATAAAAAATGGTTTCTTTTATAATTAGTAGTAACACAGTAGGCTTAAATAGCCTCGGTATTAAGCATTAAGTACTTAACTACTTTAACCAATATTGTAATTAATGTTTAATTATAGACAACAATGAAGGGCACCACTAAATAAACAGTGTTCAACTAGTCTTATATCTTTGAATTACAACAATGTGCTGGTTTTTCATCTAATGGGTATTGATAAAGTATTGGATTACGCGGCTTTATGTAAATACTTCTTACATTATAAATTATAGATTTACCCATCATTATTAGGGTTTCAAGGTCAACAAGGAACCCATAAAGTTTCACTATTTCCGTCTTTCTCTCCGCGACTTAGTTCAGAGATTCATATTCAGTGCTCTTACTGGTATCCAGTGATTTTGTTGAACCCCGGCTACGCCGTCAGATAACCTGTCGTTTTTGTCTGAATGTCTGTCAAGAGTTGCTGTATATGAACCAAACCACAGTTTCAAATTTTCAAATTTTTCTCGCAACATTTATTTATTTTTAACATTGTCACTCGAAAAAGGGCATTTATTCATCGATAAAAGTGAATAAAATACTGTTTTACTCACAAGAGATTAAAAACTTTTTAAATTTAGAACAAGCACGAATATGTAAATTATGTGTCAAAAAATTGCACGTATACGTGATAGAAGTGAAAGTTCTTGAAATAAAAATCAGTGATGGATTTATTACTATGTGTATGATGGTTGCGATCCCTACCACCCCGATTTATTACTCTATATTAGATCTATCTTTCTCTCTCGTGTAACGAACTGACTCTAAACCTGACGTGTCTTTGAAATTTCACTCTCAATTAATCACCACTTAAGAAGTTTTCTCGCAGTCAATGATAAAAAGTAGAGTACATAACTCTAGAAAAAAAATCTCCTCCACCTCCAAATCTACTCCAGAAACCTTCGCTGCACTCAGGATCCAACTCAGTCCCTCGAATTAAATTCCGTTTTTTTTTTCACTTTTTGTGTAATCTACTATTTTAAAATATGTTGCGATCAGAACAGAATCTACGATTAACGATAATATAATACTATTCTTTTGTCATTTTTTTTTTTTTTTTCGTTAACGTACACTCAACGGAAACGATAACGCTTCCCTCAAGGTACCAAACTTCATCCTCTTCGATTTTAAGCATCAGATAATCCACGGAACACTATCTCCTCTACTAATTGCAGTTCGCTTGGACTTTCACTACTGATTCGAGAGATAGATGTATAAGCTGACTTACACCTTTTAAATACATTCGTTCGTGCGACTGTCCACCCTACATTCCCGTGAATAATGTTCAAAATCAAATAATTGATCACTGAGATGATATAATTGGAAATGTTATTGGCTTATTCGCTCACTGTGGATATGAAATAAGCCTAATGGAATATGACGACTCGTAAGCCAGTCGGTCGGCAAGCAGTTTGTACGTAATGCAACGTAATTGATAGGATTTACTCGCAGTATTTTTCTTTATAATAAAAAAAGAAATGTCATTTGTTCGAGGTAACGAGAGATTTGTTAGAGCTTTGAAATCAATAGGTTTGTTTGTAGTAAACTTACTGCGGATAATGACCTGCCTTCGAAGAAACGTAGCTAACGACGACGACGCTTACCTGAAACAAAAAACATTTGCTTTTAAATACAAACTTAAAAGCATAATATTATTACTTAAACTTTTCTCATGGATTTTCCGTTTAATTAAAGATTTTACTAATATAAAATTGATTATAATCACGTATTGATTGTATTTAGAGTACAGTACTGTTATAGCTTGTATAGTAACGCATTACTTTCGATTAGTAAAGACAAATCTAGAATTCCTTACAATTTATAAACACCGTAAAAAAATCCTAGGAATGTTAGACGACGGCGAAGCATCGCACGTCGATTCGCGAAACGCATACACTTTTTCCAAAAAATTAAATCAATTCCACATAGGTACCGAAAACAAAGAAATAATTCTCGAATAATAATTCCATCCCTCGTTTATACGGGTACATAAAGCTGACCACAGACGAACTGCATACAGTTCTAGTTAGACATCGAAGCGACAACCGGAAAGAATTTTGGTTGTTAACACCGGAAAGGTTTTTTTTTGTTCTTAAATTTTGTTGTTATTTGTATAAAAAAATATTTTAACACTGTATATGGCATTTTGTTTACCTAAAATATCGTAGTAATACTAAAAACACAACATTTTCCTAATGTGTAAAAGATAAAAAAATGATATATATTGAAAATATAGCAATAATAAAACTTTGCATTCATGTAATTATTATGGATCTAGTCAAATCAAACGTACTTTTGTGTTCTTCAAGGATTTATGCATTCTCATTAATTAACCTACTATATTATGTAAGTACTTTATGATTTTTATTTTTTTGGATTGCACTTCATTGTTTTCCGTAACAAATACTAATACAAATGTAACTTGTTATAATGTCTTAAATAATAAAATGAGAAACATAGGTAGGTACCCGTATTTATTTCTGACATAAATTGTTAAGACTCATGTTAAGTGAATATAGTACTTACATTTTATTTCTTCTACCAAGCAGTATGTACTTAATACCAACGACTACAATTTTCAATTAAACTACTAAGTAATAGATTGGGTGGAAAAAACATTTTTACACAAAAAGCCATCATGTCGTTAAATAATATTGATGAATTCTATGAACATAATAAATACACAGTATATGAAACAGCGTCGACGATGGCAGCGACAACGATAGTATTAGGATGGACGTATGTCAACCCTCGTCAACAAGTCTTGCGATAGGGTCCACTTGACTCGACCCCTAGATACGGGTATCTGTTGTACTATTGTTGCTTGATATTTATATGCCTAAAGACTATTTCCTAGTAATAAATATTATTCTCTATACGCCATTACGACATTAAAAGAATAAGAAACATTATAAAGTTTCAAAATATTCTCGATTCACATCCAAATCATTTAAACAATGCATACTTTCTCTACCGCCCATTCTAGCATATTAAGCTATATTTAAATATATTATCCTTCAATATAAAACTGTAGACTGTCTAGCTATTAAGTCATACTAGCGATCGTCCTAAGGTCGAAATTCGACCAGCGACTTTTTGATCATATACTATTTTCTTTTTGACATTTGCAGTAAACATGAACCTAAACAATGAGTATTATCTACGTCACCTACTGTCACTTTTCGTTGAATGACAATGTCAATATTTTGGGGGTGTAAGTTCAAAGACACTGAAGGCAGGATTCGTAGTATTAATTTATTTAATTTAATATATTAGTAACAGACATTATAGATAAATTTTAGCTTTCTGCACTCCTTCTCCATATAAACTTTAAACATGCGAAATCAGTCTTCGGTGCACGCAATACGCTTAAAAAGGAGTAGAAAGCTTTTGCTTCACGTATTAATAAATATTATAGATAATGTTACAAAAACTTCAGATTCAGTTTCTTTATTAAATAAATTATCTTATGAAATCAGCATCACTGCTATGAAATGGAAAACACTATATACACTACCAGATGTAAGAAATTTTAATTGGATTCAGTATCGTTGTCATATTATCTTTGAAGCAATGATGGCTCAGTGGTAGAGTGTACGGACACTGCGCCGATCGACGAGGTTTCGAATCCCTACAATAAGCCCGAGTTTTAGGGCATTTTCTAAAGCTCGTCTGACCAGCTTCCAACCTCAAGTTGAAAACCTGCAGCGAAGCTAACTTATAGGTGTATTCCGGTAGCTGTACTTGAGAACCAGTACTACACTCATTAGGCTTAGCGTATCCCCATCTTGGGCAACATCGTCACATCAGGTGAGATAGTAGCCAAGCGCTGCTAAATCTAATGAATAAACCACAGTATGCTTACTATAGCTACTTGGAACTTTACACAAGATCCGAAGGAAATTATTTTAAAATAATATTAACAATAATTGTTAATAGCTACGTTAAATTAAACAATCGTTTGTCCGGAGTCGAACGAATAAACCTCTTACGACAGAACACGGACCAAAACAGACACTTAGAGTGCAGTAAATTAAGCTTAATAGTCTAAACCCTGGCGGCTCTATGGTGTAATTACGGTATCTCAATTTGTACTCTCGCTTCAAACGGTACCTCGGCGATGGGTATGATCTTTATTGAAACGATTTCTGATCAAATAACCCTCTTTAAGATAGTACCGACCCACTATATTTGCTACATTTTAAATTGACTATATTTTTCATAGATTTAAGATTAAGATTGCTTACGGAATAAATAATGTGTATTTGTTGACTACAGTATTTAAGTTTATCGTAAGATGGAACCTATATAATAATATATGATCTATCCCCAGAGTTAACTTTGATTATTAATAAACTAACTAATCGATGAATTTTTTGACCAAAACATGTTATCCACTTGTTTTTACAGCGTCATTGAAAAACAGAGGTGATAAAGCGATCAGCCCTTGAGTTAATTGATATCTATAGAAAAAAGTTATAAATAAACAAACTACTCTGGGACTATAAAACCAAAAAAATCTTGAATCCTTCGATCTAATCGCTGAGCTAATAGATGTTTTTAAACTTGTTTACCCCCATAACCTTCAAATTTCACCACAATAATGCATTCGGTAGACCCTGACACACTTTTTTTACAACGCTTTTCAAATTTGGCGACCTTAAAACGCTTCAGGACAAAACACAAAGCATTGTAAGCAACAATGGCGGAATGCACAAAACGCACTCCCAAACGTACTAAAGACAGGAAACGCTCCTTTGAATAGTCCTTTAAAGCATGAAATGGAAAGCGTTTGCGTCGGATGGAGGAGGACTTAATATATTTAAACACTCTCATACCTATGCTTTTTTACTACAATGGCAAAATTAATGCAAATAATTTCATAGTAAGGGCAGTAATGTGCCCATCGAATGAATGAGGATGAAATAAATCGATTGATTTTATTTATCGATAATCGTCTTGATAATGCCAGTTTTTTTTTACTCATCCCCATTTAAAATAAAAGGTACGATAGTATTGCAAGAAAAAAGGTTTATTTAACATTGGGTTTGAATTAAAGCCGAAGTTTGTTCTTCGTACTTTGTAATCCTGAGTAGGTACTGAAGAGCGGTTTTATATTGATATTCAAAGTCAATGTTTTATGAGACATCTGTCTCATCAAATCATGTAAAGATTTGATACGAGTACTTTATAGTATTTGCAATAATAAATAATTAAGAAATATTAATGTGTAATTTCATAATTTATTTAGACATCAAATCATAAACAGGACCATTAAAAAAATTTAGAAAAAAGAAGTATTTTCGATGACAAGCTTAATTTTTACGAAGTGTCATAGGTTATATAATTACGGTGTTCTTTGTGCAAGCTAAGCAATATCTATAATTTTAATTAAATTTTGAAGAAAAAGAAATTGGTTTGTTTGCAACATCGGTGAAAGACGGCAATGACGTGAAACTACTGTCAATAGCTAGTACTATATATACTAAGTTACATATTGATAGGTCTTTGATAGCGCTCATAATAATTATTATAACAAGATTTGGTTTATCTGGTTAATAAACCCGCATTTTCGATATATTATTAGTTCCATGAGATATCGACACGGCCATGATATGTGTTACCATGTTACCTATAAATTAGATTACATTACATTACATACGTTATACGGTATTGTCTTGGATATACTATGTATTAGGAACCTTGCTGTTAGTTTTCTTTTTTCAGTTATTTAATACACTTTAATGACCTTACAATGTCCAAAAGTATTTTTGACAAACATTCGGGCACGGCAGATAAAAAAATACGTTACGTAACGTTAAGAATGGTACGTAATGATCTAAAACATACAGACTTCAAATTAAAAGAAAGTTTCCCTTGAACTGCGTGTAAAGTTTATACGCATAATTTTCTAATAGTCATAAGTGTCCTTACCAACGAAAAATATTATACCAATACAATCAAAGCGCAAAGTAACTACCTAAAAACAGAATGCGAAGCGTTAAACATCGGGTAACGTTTTTATTGGCTGTTACCGCCACATCGAGCGCTGCTCACCTTCACCCCGTAACACGGAGCTGGAGTGGCGCGGTTTACAAGTACCGCACGACACCGCGCCGCGCCGCGCCGCGAGCGTTACCGTTTCACAACTGTTTATACCCGTGTCACCGTTTAGTATTTGTTTTAAATTCAAGATCAATTAAAATAGAATTATATAATAGCAAAATTTTATTCATAAATCATTAGAAACATTCTGATATTCAAATACGTTCGATATTCATACACAATGCATTTGAAAGCAACATAATTATAGATAGGTAACTAACGAATGACATAAAAATCGTTATATACTTTTCCTATTGGACGCTCAAATCACATAGTATTAAACTGAGCAAAAATATTATTGATTTAATTTAGTAGTATTCCAACTAGCAACACCCTTCCTCACAGTTGAATTTCTTATATGAATATTTAGAAGACTGAACATAAAAAACTATTTTAAATAGTTCCTATTGCTTTATTGACTTGCTTTTGATAATCCCACCACCACTAAGTACACGATTTAACAGTTTTCTTATATAAATATATGTGTATACTTTCCTGTACCGACATTTTAATTCATCCACGTTATCGCTAGAAGAATAGGTGTAAGAAAGAAAACAAAACATTTAATCATATTCGAAAATTATTAAAACATGTACCAGACTGATGTTCAATAACTATACCGAGGTGTGTGGCTAGCTCTCAAATACATCCGCCGTCTGCCGCGATACGAGTTTTAAATCAATCAAGTGACTAGCAAAATCAACTGACTAGCAAATGTCGCTTCGAAGCAGGCTAGTGCACAAGAAAAATTACCCAACCAACATGTTTTTTGATGTGTAACTTCTTTCCTCTCGCTTTCCTGCAATCTGTGGGAGTGATTTCACGAAAAGGGATGGAAGTGTGTAACAGGAAACCGGGGAAGCGCACACTATTTTTTGTTTGATAAATGAGCGCACGCTATTTGATTTAACCAATGAGCGTGCGCAGTGGTAGATGGTATCAACCCATTTTCCGAAAGGTTGGTACTGTCAGTCAACTGTGTGTGCGTGTGTGTGAGAGAAAGAGAAAGGAAAATAGAGAAGGAGAACACATCAGCTGTGCGCTTAAACTACAATGTTGTGTATAAAGTGTGCTGTTATTTAAACTAATTTATATATGTTAACTATATTAAGTCCAACGTTACATATTATATGCAAGTACTGTGTATATATTTTTTTTAACGAGGCTTCAGTACGTCTCTAATGACTTTGCCAGCCTCATGGGAGAAGTAAATAAAATACACATAATTTAAATTGTTACACAAAACTTCTTTAGGTTTAGTAGACTGTAACATTGAAAGCTGATGAAGTTAGCCATCATAATTCACTTTAATAACATAACATACCATACCATCACGCCTGTATCCCCGAAGTGTTAGGCAGAGGTGTACCAATGTGCACCCACAATTCGCCGAGTATGTTTTTTAGGTCCCATTTAATAGGAGGCGAACCTATTGCCATTAATCGGACACAAAGCCAAACTCCGAGCTGCTACTGAGAATTTTCATAGAAAAACCCAATAACACTTTGCTCGACCTGGGAATCGAACCCAGGACCTCAATCATAGTAATCGCGCTTAGGACCACTAGGCTAATACAGTACTTAATAACGTTTTTTTATTGTATAAAATTAAATAAATAAATAAAATTAACCTGATTAAAATAATGTTAATTTATATAATTTCTAACTAATTATTTTTACACAATAAAAGTTATTTGTTAATTATAATTATACCACATTTTTCTTTATTTTATTATAATTATACTGCATGCATTGAGTAAATACGCTTCTTTTCAATAAAAAAATTATAATCTCTTTAAATCGGTCAAAGTTCAAACAGAGTTCAAACGTGAACTTATTACGAATAAAAGTCCCCTATTTTTAAACGCAACCCTCTCACGTAATAAATTACTCGGCAGAATTTTACCAGGTTAGTCTAATGGTACATACAACATAACACCATTTCATAAAACGTACTTTCTTGACGATAATGATTATTACTATTCCGACTTCCGTGACTGGTTATTATTAGTTTTGACAATTCAAATGTACATTAACTTTTATTAATTCATGTATGTAGTAGGTGAATACATCATTCACATCAATTAAGGTCAATCAATAATTACTAGCGGTCGCCCGATGATCGAAATTCGACCTGCGACTTTTTATTCAAAGACTATTTTCTGTTTGACATCTAAACAATTAATATTATATCACTTGCTGTCACTTTTCATTGAGTGACAATGTCAATAGTTTGGTGGGTCTAAGTTCAATGGCACTTATCGGTTTAGGATTCGCAGTATTAATTTATTTTATTTAATATAGTAACAGATATTATAGAAAATTTTTAGCTTTATGCACTCCTTCTCCATATAAACTTTAACCATGCCAAATCTCAGTCTTCCGTGCACGCAATACGCTTAAAAAAGGGTATAAAGTTATTGCTTCACGTATTAATATAATGAAGATGATGAGATAGAAATATATACTAATATAATATACAAAAATGGTATATACATATTATCTATGTCGTACCGTGAAGCTGTGGAACCTTCTACCGGCCAGTGTGTTTCCTCCTTACGACATCGGGTATTTGAAGCGTAAAGTGAAGAGACATTAATGCAGGTCGGTCGCGGCATGACAGCGACGACCGCTGGAGGATTTAGATGTCTCGTTGGTCGCCGTTGCGTTTGGATTGTGCTGTGATTACCATCAGGGTCATATTATAAAAAAACGGACCTTTAAATTTACTTAGTAAACTAATTCCACACGTTACTAACTTCAAAACAAGTTGATTTCTATTTTTTTTTTTTTGTTGTAATAGCAGGGAAGCCTTTGTTTAGTTGTTTTGATTGTGTTTATGCCAGGTTTTTGTTATAGTTTTAGTGACATGGTTGAGTCTTCATAGGGTCTGTTACTGTTTCGGCACTAAATTATTATAATTTTTGGATTCTTAATTTCAAAATGAGCAAACTTCTATTTGGTCTTGTCGGATTTTTGGATTACAGCGCTGGCAACCCAGTAAGCGACCTGTCTGATAAGGATTTTGCAAATCATGGTTTTTTGTTTCATGACTTCGCCGCTGGAGAGTTGAGTTGGTTCGTTGAGACTGAGAAGTAGACATTGGTGACCAGACCCGTGCTTCACCATTTTCCTTCTTCAGCTTGAGCCACTGCGCGTGGGTCGCTATCTTAGGAAAGCGTTTATCTAAGGAACTTTCATCCTCGTTGCTCTGGTTGTGGCGCGAATTCCGTGTTGGTGCACTGCATTTACCGCCCGCAAGTTGATATTGGGACCCGTTGCTGCGCAAGACCATTTTCCTCCTAAATGAAGGTTTCCTGTAGGCCCCTCTTGTAGTGGATGTTTTTCCTGTGGGGGCCGCTCTTGTAATGGACTTTTTTCCGGTGGGGCCGCTCCTGTATTGACGTGGACTCAGTACCGACTGCCTTGTCTCGGGTAGTCTCTTTATGCGTGGCTGGCCTGCTGGCTCGGCTGGATTCTTCGCGGCTTTGCATTAGAGGATCCAATCAAAGTTTGTTGCCTACGCTACGAGGTAACGGAGAGGCTTCTTTTTTTAAATTTATTTTTAATCCAGCGCTTCGGTTTGTTGGGAGCTTTGCCGATATCCTTCGTTAACATTTAACACGGTCCAACTTCCGTTATAAAAGTTGATGGCACTCATTTTCGTTTTAATTATATACAGTAAATATATATTGTAAATTCTGACCAACCCAGTGAACCCCCACAAGGAAAATTTTGATGTAGCAATTTGATTTTAATATTATAATAGTATTTTCACAATTAGAATTTTGTATTTAATCTTTGAATAACAGGATTTTTATAATTAGTCGTTGATACCATAACATTGTATTGTAGTATTAAAGAGGAAGGTGGTTGTATAATTTAAAAGATGTGGATTAAAACCTGTTACATGTGAGAGTGCGTTTTTACATCTTCTGTCCGCCCTGGAGAGGGGCTTAAAGGAATAGGGTACTTTTTGTAGCGAAAATAAAACTTTAAGGGTAGAAAATAGGGGATCAAAGTATCTATGAACAAAATATGGGGACACCAAATACGCATGCGCGATTAATGGTGAAATTACATCGGCTGCCATACCAACCAGTTTGTTGATTGTCAATCTGGTTTGTTGATTAATTGATATTGTTATACTTAACAACAAATGTATTATCTAAAAATGATAGTCCAGTATTATTTTTAAGATTGGCTGAAGTGTATATAAAGTGTTTAACTACGCAGTACGGCATAATTACTGTTTTATTTTATGATAGGAATATGACGTGCGCTATCAATCGCGGCTCCGGGAGTTTATATATTCTAAGCGATATAACTATTGTAAATTATCTGGATTATACAGTTTTGCTACAAGTGAATTATTTCATTGTGTTATTCCACATGTGGTGAAAAAAAACTTGAGTAAAAGTTTGTATGAAGGAACCCATTCATATTTATGCTTTTGGTAAGAAAGGAATAAAAGGTGTTTCACGTTTTTCAAAAAACCTTCCGTAAGCAGGTAAAATAAGGTATAATTTTAATTATTTTTGAAGTTCTATTGGGACGGTTAAATGTGTTGGATTTATATTGGCATATAATGTCAATACCATACAATCAGTAATAATCCCATCTATGATTTTCTTTTGGTTTGTCGTGATCCGAAATCAGCCGGTGCATATGTAGTAATATAGCGGTGTGGTAGGGTTTGCTACCACAACACATAGTGTTATACCCATCTATGATTTTCTTTTGTTTTTTTTTTTTTTGGTATTATATAAATATAGCGATTTATATTGATAAATCTTTATTCCTGTCTGTACTTTTAATATTTTTCCAAAATTTCTCGATACGCATATTATACGAACGATACTGATCACGAATATGCAATTAATTTTTTTTGTCCGTCAGTTTGATGTTTGGTAGTTTTGATATGGTATAAGAAATTTCAATATTACTTTTAGATAATTTAAAAAAGAAATTAAAAAAATATATATTTTCGTTAATTCAGTTAAGTACACGGGAAGTATAAGTAATTGCATGAATGATAAGTAATGAAATTCAACCGATTTTGATGAAAATTGTACACGGGAAATACATGACACTCCTCAATTGATACGGCATATGAATTGTCAACAATATGAGTAAAAATAAAGGGATTTAAATAATTATTGCGTAGTAACATATGCGTGCGGAGCCGCGGACATACCGCTAGTTAAATAATAAACTCTTTTAAATCAATTTAATATACATTTTCCATTTTTGAAGACACAATGTTCATTTTACGTAGTAATTAAACAACGCTAAATAGTTTTACTTAAAATATACATAATAATCTCACAATTTTTCATCGTACACAATAAGTATATTTATAAACTGTATAAAGAAACTAAGGCGATAAAGCATGAATAATAATTCTAATTTCCAATTAACGCAGATGATCAAAAACTTTATTATATTACATAATCGGCTTACCTTAACAATTTTCTCGTTCAGTCTGAACGTATTAAAGCCGCGCATTAAAGACGAAACTATGAAAGGTCATAATTACAGGACGAATTAGAAGTTCTGTGAATTAAGTACGACGTGTCTCCAAATGTCTGGTGATTACTTTAAAAGTTGTCGTTATTACGACTTAGGACTATTCATTTTATGTAGATTAAAATTATTCATACGAAAAGTATAATCGAGTAGAAAAATAACATTAGAATCAAGCTATCACGAAGTATAAAAATACAATTTGAATTTGTTGAAAATTTCAAATGTAATGCTATCAATTTTTTATTATTATTATTATTAGCTACAATTTATAAATATTTTCAGAACACTGGCAACCCTACAAGGCCAAATCAGGGAACAAATAAACATTAGATTTGACATAAATATGCCGTCGCCTTTTGTGTTTTACAATGGGAATAAGCATTTTCTTGCCGTTGATAAAGTTGGTTAATGTAATGATAACGGCTAGGTAAATAATAACTCCTTGCGAAGTTAAATATATGTATATAGTGATGAAACAATCACATCACGGTAGGGCATTTACCATTGTTCACCTGGCTAGTTGCTATACTCATTTTGAAAATCACTCACCGAGTTCAGGCAGCTGGTTTTCCAGGCTTTGCGATTTGCAATACCTAATTTAAAGACATGTGAGAATGTGGCCATGAATTTGACATGAGATAAGAGGATGTATAAATATTAGGTACAACGGAAACCTTTAACTTGGTCACTATTGTTGTTTTCATATTAAATAATAATGGCGCCATAGATCGATGATAGCCTCACCAATCATTAATCTATGAATAGTGCATTTGATCAATTCTTGTAAAAAGTCAATAATAGGTCAAGAATAATTTATGACAAAGAATTATGGATAAAGTAAAAAAATATATCTACTACCATTATGGCGGTGCAATCTTTATATAATCTATATCTATATCGATAAATCCACTCTTCACTTGATGATTTCCAAGTTATATGTAGGTAAGGTACACGGGAAGTCAGCTGCCGGGAATAAAACCCACTTATAACCGTTCGCATTATAAATGAAAAAGCCAATCGCTTCGTGCGTTTCCGGGAATGTCCACTACATTCTCGTAAGGGTGAAAACCACTCAACTTGCGACGCGACATCTGTATGCCTTGTCATAGAAAATTGTATTATAATTTTTTTTTTTTTTGATCTGACTACACTGTTAGCCTTAAGGGCCCTAAAGCCGCTGCGGCTTTTACAGCTACACCGGACTTGAGTATTATAAGTTAAAAGAATTAGTATTTTATAAACAAATCAACCACTTAAAGAGACAACCACCTAAACAAGCTAAATGTATACTAATATATATATATTATAAAGCTGAAGTGTTTTTTTGTTTGTTTGGTTGAACACGCTAATCTAAGGAACTACTGGTTCGAATGGAAAAAAAAATCAGTATTGGATAGCTCATTTATCGAAGAAGGCTATTAGGCTATATAACATCACGCTACGACTAATAGGAGCGGAACATCAATGAAAAATGTTGCAAGACGGGGGAAATTTATTCCTTTTGAGAGCTTCCACCGCGTGCGCTGCGTCAATGGTTAAAGTTACGCAACAATTGTGTGTGACGGAATTATTGCTCTTAAAAAGTTCTAAAAAAAGTCCGCGATCTTTTAAGGTTTACTCAATATAACCTTTTTTATGGTAATAAAATTTGTTCTAAAATAATGAATTATTTGCGAAGGTGTTTTTAAATACATGGTGTTTAATCCTTATCGAAATAAATACGTTATTCATCAAAAGTATTTAATTTTGAACAAAATTGTCCTCTACAGTAATTGATTTAAATGAATATCTTAGGAGATATCATAATTCTAAAATAACTCAGCAGTAAAATAATGATCAAGTACCGCGAGCGCATTTTTATTATGCAGAATAATGTGGGAGGCGGGCGGCACCTAATAATACAGTGCCTAGGACCCACTCTCTCTAATCCTTCTCTCTCTCTCTCTCTTACATGATGCAGACGAAGTTTCACGGGTTAGCTAGATATTAATAAAAACAAAATAAAAATCCCGATGCAACAAAAACAAAATTTCTGGTTTTGCTTTTTATTACATCTCAGACATCGTACTTAAATATTATTATATAGCCCATGTCACTCCCACAATTAAGACGAATCTAATGACGTATGCTAAAATCCATCAACCCTTTTAGGCTACAGAGCGTGCCAAATAAATAGACATACCTACATGCATACGCTCGAAAAACTTAACCCCCCCATTTTTTCCCAGTCGAGTAAAAAGCATGCAAATTTTTGTATTTTGATTTATGTAGTTACAAATGTGTTTATTTTAGACTAGCAGCTGCTCGCGACTTCGTGCGTGTTCAATTACAATATAAAAATGAAAAATAAAATACCCATAAAGCTAAAAGTAGCAATCTATCAGTGAAAGAATTTTTACTATCGAATCAGTATGTAATTCCAAAGATTCCTACATCTAATCTCAAAAACTCTATCTCTTTATAATATTAGTATAGATTAAAGTAACAGAACTTTGTTGCGGGATCAGTTGTGTATTAAATTATAGATAGGATCGAAGGACAGATAGATATAGCTATACCTAAGTTAACAATGAGACGATAGACTAGTGAATAGCATAGTGCTTTGAAATACATGTCGCAGCATCAGATAACAAACAATGACTGACAATGGTTGATCCTATACGTTTGACATTATATAACTTATATTACACGTAAAGAAACACTACAATTAAACGATAAACTAACGGAGCGTATATCGATCGAATTAACAGTATTTGTTAACGGATATTATCGTGACAAATTTAGAATACATACGAAAACATTAACTAAATATATTTCGTTTTTACGTTTAACTTTGTTAACAAATTGATTGAGCATTTAAAACTACAGCTTATATTCTATGTGTATACTATACACTTTAACGTAAAGCATAATGATACATATGTAGTAGAACTGGCGTCATTTGGTGGCAAAAAAATTTCCTCACCAAAATCAGCGACTTCATATCCGTGAAATTATAATTTAAACATTTTTTAAGCTCCTCTTCATTCCGTAACAGAACCACACGCGCTGGGCTTTGGAATCATAGTTTTACGGTAACTCAGTAACTCCATTTCGCCACGAACTACAAAGTTCTTATCTCTTATTTTAGCCGTACTGTGAATCTGTGGAAGCATTTCCCGGCCAGTGTGTTCCCTCTTTAATACGACATCGAGACCATCAAGCGTAAAATGCGTAACGGGAAGAAATACTTATGCAGGCCCGTGCGACGACCAGCGATGGACTGTCGATACCTCAATAGTTGTCGTTTATTTTTGGTTTGTACTTTTCTTACCATTAGGGAAAGTGTTGTCACCTTGTCGAGCTCCTATAAAAAAAGTTTCATCCCTACGTCGCTTCTTTCTATATTATTGAATAGAATAAAATTCATATCAGTAACTTTAAAAGTAAGGAGGTACCTAGCAGATTTTTATCTATTTTTCATACATAAATCACGCCCATTTTCCAACGGGGTAGGCAGAGACCACGTCATTCCACCTGCTACGATCCTGGCATACCTCTTTCGCTTCTTCGACATTCATTAATCTTTTCATGCATGCTCGTCGGTTTAGAGTACTCTTGACCTTACCTTTCTTCAGAACGTCTCCGATTTGATCGATAAGTGTTCGTATAGGCCTTCCTCTTCCAACGATTCCTTTCACACTCGCACCATAAATTTGTTTAGTCATTCTTCTATCATTCATCCTCTCAACATACCCAAACCATCTAAGCATCCCTTTCTCAATCCGTGTGACTATATCTTCTTTCACACCACAAAGCTCTCTTACTCTATCTCTTGTTCACCCACTTAAAAATTAATATTCAATAGTACGTCACTATATTACAGAAGGATCCTTATGTTTATATTATAAACTGTAATAGCTTGTTCTTTAATTCCAATTCATTTTTCTTTTTTTATCGATTATACGGATGTATTAAATATTATGTTTTATTGTTGTAACAAAATAATAAATAAGATAGGTAACTTTTATAATAGCTTGTAAAACACTGTTTTTAATAAAACCTTCACTTATGTTTGAACCACCATCGGCCATACTGTGTTATTACATTAAAATCTTAGTACAAAAGAATAGATAAGCGATACATCATAATCTATTGTAGCACTTGGAAAATCCGTGTAAGCGATCCATCATGGGGACGTAAATATAAGCAAAACAAACGTCGACACGTGTCACCGTTAGCACCAAACCGTACGTACAGCCAGCCCGCTGGAGTCCTGCTGATGATAACAAAGTCTACAGAACAGAACGTCGCTGCATTTTATATATAAATTTTGATATTTTTAATGGCTGTCACACATTTCGCACGATCTGGAAAGTAATTGAGATACAAAAAATACATCTAAAGTATCGCATTGATACGATACGCAGTATGTACGTAATGTGTTTTGGTATTATACCGTATAATCTTAATAATCACACTTGACAAATAATGATGAAGCAGAAGCTGTCAGTAATTTTCTTAACGATTTATATTAAAATTATGCCCGGCCCGCCTCTAAAATTATTTGAGCGCTGCCTTGGTGTAGAATGTCAAACAAAATGACAAAACTAGTTTACTTGTGTTAAAAAAAAATCAACAACCTTTCCTCGCTGTAATACTAGATAACACAACAAGTGAAAAAATAGAGATTTTAATTCGAGGGATACAAGGACCGAGATAAAAAAAATCACGATAAATACTTTTTACCATTGGCAGCAAGAAAACTTATTAAACAGTGATTCGATAATTAGACGAGAATTGAGAGTGAAATTCCTTTTATTAAATGAGAGAGAAGATAGATATTACGTAGAGAGAAGGAGAAAGGCAGGTAGCTAGCTATATAATATTATTTTACTGTTGGTTAATACTAGTTCGGACCGACAGTTTTATATTAACATATTTTAACCGACCGATTTTCTTAAAAACGTTTACCGACTACACCTCACTTTTTATCTAAACTATGAATCGTCCTTGTAACTTTTTCTTGTAACCGAACTTCCATCTATACAATTAATAAAATTGAAGTGTCTGTTTGTAATATCAAAATAATAGCTTTTTACTAAATGCATAGGAAAGTATATACGATACCAATAACAAAACACCCATTTTTTAAAATTTTGTCTGTTTGTTTGTTCCGGGTAATCTCCGAAACGGTTAGACCGATTTTGACGGGACTTTCACTGGTAGATATCTGAATTTATAGGAAATAATTTAGGCTACTTTAATTGTAGAAAAAGAATTAGGGTTGAGCACAAAAAAAAAATGGTCATGGTGAATCAATTGAGTCGCTTAAATAGATTACGCTGAGTAAACCATAAGGGATAAAGCAAATTAATGTACAAACAATTGTAGACATTATAAAGACCTACAAAAAAATCCGGAAAAGTATACGTCTAACTTTTAAAGAACACCCACAATAAAAATTTTGTCTTTAAAATAGCCGGGAGCGGGGGAGCAAGATTCGCGCGGGCGTTCTGTAGTCCACGTGAGCGAAGTCACAGACACAGCTAGTATGGTAATAAAAGTATAGATATATAAAGTTGGAGAGAAACGCGGTATCTATCAGCATTGGCAGCTCGCATATCGGCGTTGCAGCGAGGAACAAAAACGTAGCGATGCGACAGGCGATGCGATTAAATATGATGAACGACCAATGCTATAGGAGTATATAACAGAACGACCTAACTGTTCCACTAACGACCCCGATACGAGTCGAGTGCATGTTTCATTTCACAAATTTTATTGGCCACCAATAAGTGGAAAAAAATTATGAAACAACATTTATATGAAACTTCTTCTAAAATACAAATTTTATGCAACATCAATTTTACAGGACCCCGTCCGTTTTTAAATGAACTTGACTATAGTTTTAACTGCCTTTTTAGTACAATTGGCGCCACAGAGGGAAATATTTGCCAGTTAGTGTCAATGTTTCATTTTCAAGGAAGTACAACTTTGAAACGGCATTCCCTCCTTATTAATTGTTTTAAGTATTATGTGAGTAATATTCGTCACTTAGTTTGTTTATATTCACAGAAAAGTTACTAAGTGCATGAATCACTTGAGACTGTTTACCAATAATCAAAGTTAAGTTGTAAGAATCGCAATCATTTGTCAGGATTTTATATCAATTGAACTTTCAATTTGTTCCACAATACATTACGCAACATGGACACGGAAGTCGACTTGTGGTAACAAACCCCGTGAAATTCAAAAAATTTATGATTTCATATTTTATTGATTTGATAGCTACTACTTAACTAAAAAAATATAAGTGATTTTGCACACCATTTTGCTCAATTAAAATAAAATCATCAATCTTTTTTTTAAACTGAAGTTACTGTTAGCCTTATTCAAAAACAGAGCCGCTGATGACTTTTACAGCTTTACCGGGCTTGGGGGCGAACGCTTTCTAGGCAGTCAGCCGCGAGAGCGTGGGCAAAATGCGCGCAAAGGTGCAAAAGTGGCCGGACCTCGGCTTGGGCTGTCGGCGCGATTGCAACTAAGTCGCGATCTGACTAATTCCCTATCCGTAAAATTCGAGCTAAACTAACATACATGTATATATGTTCCCCGCCTCCTGGGAGGAAGAGATAGAACATGTGTATGTGTATTTAGTGATCTGAAAAGTATTTCTACACTATCTAGCGTAAAAAAGGAAAAAAAGGTTAATTACAGAACCTATGTACCTATGTGGTGTGCACGTACGAATGCTATGTTATGTAGCTAAGTGATGCACATGCAGTGTCACTTATATCGCGCGGGCGGCTGCCAGACTCAAGGGCTTCACACCGAGGAACGGAATCCATCAATCGAACAAAGACAAGTATCCCGGAACATCGAATAAACAATAAAATAGAACGGTACTCGCTGAGACAGTGTCTCAAACAACAACACAAAGGTTCACAACGGACACCAAAAGATACGGGAAACACGTACACGTGGAGAGCGCACCGCCAGTATTTCCCACCCCGACATTAAACTCCTTAATGAGGTCGGCAAAATAATTGCTGTAACACTAGAAAGGTAGGAATGAGTGGCATTAATTAAAAACAGTAGGGCTGTTGAAGCGCTCTGTGGTTACGCGAAAATGTAACGTAAATAATACCACAAGGCCAGACGAGAGTGAAATGTATAAAACGTAAAAGGACGAACGCTGGTAAACTTTTGGATCTCCCTTTCATAACTTTTACGAGGATCCTTTTTTCCTGCCATTATTTTATTATGCCTCATTTGACTAAAAGAAAGTCCGGGCGAGGCGTCCGCGTTATGTGTCGGTCCCTTCATTTGAAATATGGATGTTGTGCTCCCAACAGTAGATCCCGAGTATGTGCCAATGTATTTTGAAATGCATATCAATGAAAGTTATTTAGCAGCTACTACTAGTAACAACAGTAAAACACAGATCATATTCGAAGAAGCATCATATTCGTCTCGTTACGATTTACGATGTATCAATCAATCTATTAAATGAACATAACATGGACTTCAAATACCAAAAATTATATATGAATAAATCAATATATGATTAAAGACGGAGTCATTAGTAGATAAATGCATTTGATCGCCTATTTCTAGGGCGGTTTGTATCTAAACCTTAAATTAGATTCAAATCTTTAAACCAGATTTGAGATTGACAGGTGCATACATTATGACACAGCCAAAGTCAGCTTAGGCTAAAAACTAGTTCTACGTTTCTGTTGCAAGTGGTCCTAAAATTGCAGTATAAATTCATAAATTTACAGATAAGGTGTTTGTCCTTGTATTAAGAGGTATTTTCTCTTTCTGACCCACTCTTTATCTCAATCACTGCTTTATTGCGGAGAATAACCCGCTGAGCTTTTTGGTTAAGATTAAAGCTAGCGTCACTTTAAAACGGTATGACTGTATCCATCGAGTTTAGTCTGGCGTTATTGTAACGAAAAAGTTTAGACTACGAGGCTCTCCCTTTGCTAGTCGTTTTCCTGCTATCATTCATTGTGAAACTGTGTTTGACAGGCAATCCATAAAAACGTCGTACATTTCACAGTGGTTTCACAGGACCGCCGGTCCTTTCGCTTCCACTTGGGAATTTCTTTAAGGAGTGCGCGATAAATTCTAACATGTGTATTTTCTTATACCACGTGTGAAAACATCAAAATAATTATTACATTCACCACATTATTTGTAAGATATCTTTGCAGTTTATTGCAGCACTGCCATAAAAGTTCCAATTCCATTAGATTTCATTATTTATATCGAGTTAAAGATGAATAAAAATGTGACCCAATCGTAAATGACGATATAGCCAAAGATTGCAACATACGGAGCCGGAACAAACCGATATATTCTACAGAAGATTTTACTTGCAACTTGAGGTCCAAGCATGTACTAGAAAGGGTTCTACTAATATACGATGTTTTTTTTTCTACCGAAAACTGAAGATTTGCTCCTACTACTTGCACGTGTTATCAGAGTTACCGGTAAGCCATAGTCTTTTTAAAAAAGGAATTTATATAGCTGCGTTATCTCAAGGGTCGTTCTGCAAACAAATTTGTGTCCTTTTTTGAATGATAATAATTATGACGTCACAAGTATGTACTCAATGAATTTAATGTTGATTATTGTTTTAATTAAAAGCCATTGTTAGGTTTCGCATTATACATAACCTCCATAGAACTCGATTTCAATGACCTCTCGGCTCAAAGAGACCTACTCTTTCTTGTACTCCTACATTACGAAACCTGTCAAAAATTAAAATTATTTCCAAGCGGTTTTCTTCCACTTCTCATAGTAAACCTTCCATTTGTGCAATGAAACCTTGACTACACCATAGGATATTTTGACTAACGCGAACGAAATTACGCAATAAAGGTACTCATTAAAAGGAGATATATAATTACGGAAATAATCATGGATTTCCGGGATGTATAATGATTTTATTAAGGATTTATTATTTGAACATGGGCAACAATAACGCTCGCAATATTACTCACACATTTATTATTTTATATGTATGTATTATTTAATCTTTATTGTACACCGTTAGTTACATATAAAATTGAACATTAAAATTATATGATTAGTACAAAGAGCAGCCTAATTGCAACCTTTGGATGGATGGATATGTTACAGAGTGTAAATCAGGGGTGGTATGTAATCATGTATGTATTACATGTTATTTTTGTGGAACTTTACGCTGACGTATTTTTATAGTAAAGTCTAAAAGAAATGACTCTGATATCATTCCCAAGCCCCACGGTTTCACCCAGGTGTTAAATTTAGTCGGCCCAATGCACCCGTATATCCTATCGTCGTTCCAACTTCTCGTACTTGCCCACAGCTTACCAGATTGCTTCACGTTCATGGTTAAAGTTATATAACCTTCCTCAATAATAAGCTATAAAATGCAATAAGAATTTTTTAAATGTAATATCTAATTCCACAGATTAGAGCGTTTAAAAAAAAACAATCTCGTTCATCTATATAATATCAGCACAGATTCACCTATAAACAGTTTAAACTTCAATGGATGTACGGTTTCTACTTTCTAATATTTTTGTAAATTTGTCCACTAATAATTTACAATTTATACAATTAACTTCTGAAGTAAGTTCAAGTAGATAAGTGTGTTACATAGATTAATTGACCGCACGACGACACAAGAACTTGTGTTGGTGCCAGCAAAACAACCCATTTGATACTAAATGTATCTTGGAGGAAAAGGCAACCAGCCCCCCTACTCCCACTTAAAAACTCGTAAACTGCTCGGAAATGGGGCGAAGTGAGGCCGAAACGTAACAGTTGTTTGTTGTTCGTAATTAGGAATTTATTAAAATTGCTTCCAGTGACGTAGTACTTGCTTGTTTAGTTTAACAAATTATTTGTAATTAGCTGTTGTAGCAAACAACTTTATTTGTTTATTCGGTATCTCCGAATTTGTATACATACAAACACAAGGTGGTACTAATGAAAGTATTTTGAAAATGCTTAATATAATATTAATTAAGTTATTTCATTTAGGTTTATATTCATTCAATTCAAAGTATTTATCTGTAATAGTCAATAACAAAAGAAGATTACCAATGTCTTACACATTAGTATTACATACACAATAAGCAAGGTAGCTTTTTTATTATTGTTGTAATAACATCAGAAATTTTACTACTGACAATGCCATCTTACGTCGTAAGCTTGAACTGTATTTATTATTAGGAAACATAGATAAATACCTATTAAAAAATTTACAATTCATAAATATGTTAAGAGAAAACTAAAATAAATTTTGATGTCAAAGTAATTAAGATTATTATTCTACATATTATTTAAGATTTGAATATTAATCTTAACATAGATAACCAGAATCTATTAAAAACGCTCTTTTAATGGATAAACACTTAGTACATTATTGCAAAAGCCGTGAAATAGGCAATTGCAGGTCGAGTACGAGTTTGAAGGCCGAGCCGTAGACGAGGACTTCACTAATACGAGACAGGCAATTGCCATTTCCGCCGAGGCATATATAGTTCTTTTCTCAAACATGCATGGAAATATTGTCATTATTTTTGAAAAAAGAACACGCGAAGTATCGAATTTACGGACAAAGAAAATCAAATCTATTGCAGGAGCGGTTTTTTTTAATTTGGAACATTACAACGCTCCAGCAATGTTGTATGAAACGGCGTGCTGGGGTTATTAAATACTCTTTGATTGGATCTATTTTATCATTCTTGGCATGTCCGTATATTCAATACTTCGCGTGTTCTTTTTTCGAAAATAATGATAATATTTCCATGCCGGTTTGAGAAATAGTACATTATGGTACAAGTGTGTAATGTTGGTGATTACCGCTGAGGCGCCATTGAGACCCGAACCGTTAGGTGAGGCCGTGAGGGTCTTAAGAGAGCCGAGGACGGTAATCACCAATACACACGTTTATCATACGACGTTTTTCAACACAATTGTGAAGAAAATAATAATAAAAAATCATTTTTTTTCGCTATGGCGGGAAAAATTAATCAGTTTGCGCGCGCATCTAACAATGGCAATCGGCCATAGACTAAAGGAATGTGGTTTCTTTTTTTTTTGCTTTCCGCAGATAGCGTTTTAGCCACGTATAAAATGGGGAATTTATAGTTTTCTTTATTACAGAGAAAACAAAAGTTATATTTGAGTGAAAGTTTTATTTATTAAACACGTACAAGTTGAAATTATCTATTTAAATACGAAGTTGTATGAAATGAGCAAGCAATAGGTACATTAATTTATTTGTTCTATATATCATTATATTTTTTGTATCGAAACTTTTTTAAAAACAAAGCAACTTGGCCAATAAAATAAAAAAAAAATCTATAACTCACTTGTGAAAAATAGCAATGAAAAAGTCACAGTTTGATTACAGGTGTCATTATGTGCCTAATTGCGGTGTTATTAGAGCCACTTTATGAGCAAGTGTGTTGAAAAGTATATTATATTACATTTAAAAAAACTCTCGAGGATTAAAAACGCCAAAACCATGTTCAACCGTATATTTAGATAATATTATGAAATTATGAATATGTGTGTTCATAATTATTTTAATTTCAATAATTTACATATTATTTTAACTTATGTACATAGCCAATAAACTAGAAATTCTATAATAAATAATATAAAGACTATAGCAATAAGTATAATGTAAGTTGCTTCAATAATTTAATACAAAGAAAAAGTTAAACATAAAATAATGTACAATAATAACGTTATTTTTCTAGCATATTTTGCCGCGGTGGAAGTCTGTGAAGCGAAGCCAAGATATCTTACGAACAAAAAATATAATATTCAGCATATCATAATATACGAACACAAAAATAAGAATAAAAGTTAAAATACCTAGCCAAGAATTGGTATCAGTTAGCACCTAAGAGATTGTACTCGTATCTGATTAAGAAATTTCATCTAAAGAAATGAGCTCAGTAGAGATAGTTCAACTTATTTGTGCGTAAAGTATGTATATATAAAGTGAATACGTGTACTACGCGACAAGAGGTACAGTCAAAAGTACACAAGAGAATTCTATTAGATATTTTACATACAATATGTCGGAAAATTTTACATCTTACTTGTTCAAAGTTAAAATAAATCAACAGCTCAATTAGGTAAATGCATATTTATTGAACATATTATTCCTTATCAATACAACTAGAAATACCAAATAGTGAACTTTCTATTAAAGCAGCGTGTACGTACGTCGTTCTAATCGACATAATTTCGAATCCCTGCAATAAGCCTGAGCCTTCGAAACCATGGACCGATGGTTTTGTACCGGATTTTCTAATGCTCCCCTGGCTAGCTACCACCCTAAAGTTGATAATGTGTCACCCCAAGCAACCTATCTATAATTGTCTCAGCAGCTCCACTTGAGATCCAATTCTCCACTAGACTTAACGTGCTACCATCTTGGGCAACATCTCCATTTCACATCAGGAGAGCTTGTGATCAAACGCTAGCACCTACAAATAATATAAAAAAAATCGAACTCATCTAATGAACCTGCAATTAGAATTATAATGATATTGATAGGGTTTTATTTCTTGATAAGTATAAAATTGACGGCTGGAGTGTGGGTGTGGTGTGTGTCACTCACAGCACTCTTGCAAAACCGACGTCGCATCGTATGCTTCCAGAATGTTATGTTTTTTAGTTTCTCTTTTTGATTAACTAAATCTTATTCACGAGAACTTGGTATACTTACTCATATTTTAGATAAGCGGTGTGCTCGCGGTTGTTGTTTACACCCGTAATTTCATTTTTACTCATTCTGTTGACAATTCATATGCCATATCCATTGACGAATTGCATGTATTCTTGTGTACAATTTTCATCAAAATCGGATGAAAATTATTATTGTATTCTACGATTTTTAATGTATAATTGTCAGTTCTTATAGCCTCTCAATTATGGTATGATGAATGCTTCCCGTCTACAAAATTTGATCAAAACTAATTGAGAATTTATGAAAATTTATTAATTTGAACTTCTTTTTTACGATTTCTAGAAGTAAAACTGATAACTGTTATAGCCCATCAATTATGTAATTACTTATACTTTCTGTGCACAAAATTTAATCAAAATTTGTCAATGAATAACGAAAATAGATTTTTTAAATTATTTTTTTTAGATTTCTAATAGTAATATTGAAATTTCTTATAACCTATCAATTGACTAATGACATAAGCATCCCGTGTAAAAAAATCATAAGAATCAGTCTAACCGTTTTTGAGATAAATTCGGAAATACAAATAGACAAAAAAAAATTGGATGGCATTTTCGTGATCGGCATTGTTCACATAGTGAACGGGAAATTTGAATTATGTTCAGTAAGTTATTAAGTGCGAGTACAAATTGTACAGAAATACATATTTATTAATAAATATTATGCTTGATGTTTGAAGAAGTAGGTATAAGTTATGATATGACTGGCATATACTTGGTGATAAAAGTCGCTAAAAAAAAATTAGTATAAAAAATATTTAAACTAACATATTTTTAAAAAGAAACATAAGGGCGTGATAAGCTTTGCATTATTACAGCTATATTACTTACGACATAATTATTTAAATTTTAAAAACAAACCCTATAAACAGTTATGTCTTCTGCTTTCTTATTATTGATTCAATACTACTTCAAACAATTACTAAAATAAACAGTCGTGGACAGTTCTAACAAAAGGAAAATATGTATATCATACTATAATGACGTCACTGGTCACGTAAATTGACAGAAAGGAACTAGTCACCTGAAAGCCGCGGGCCTAAAGTAACTCAATAGCGGTCAATTTAATAAAGCGCCCAGAGTGGATTCGACTAATGGTGTAGCTTAGGGAGTGGTTTAATAGACTCTCGATAGCGGGTATTATTCATTCTCTAAAATCTAATTTATAAGTACGAGTAGTTGCTTTTTCACTTATTATCATTGTTATTTATACAAACTAAAAGTACATTAAGGATACATAAAACGAGTAAAATTAATTTTTACTTTTACCTTTTGATCACGACTTTAGAGAGGTAGGGCGCACAGAGAAATGAATTAGGAAATTTCTCTTTACTTGGGGCAGTCCGACCGTTGGAATACTTCCACCCTACAAAAGATTACAACCATATAACCTTGTGTTGTGTTCCTGTGGTGAGTAGGGTTTCCAGAGCTCCTTGGGGTAGGGGGGTTCACGGTCGGCAGAACGCTAGTGATATCTATGTATTACTAAATTGCTACATTACTAATTATTAAATTATTAGTAATCAAGCGTTCATAAGCTACGGTAGCTGCTTACCATCAAGCGAAATGTATGCCTGTTTGTAACTTTAGTTGTATAAAAAAATCAGCTAATATTAAGTGACGAGGTTACCAAAGACGGTAACACGATAAGCCCAGAGAGATATGCTCTCAAGTGCAACTACCGCAAAAGACTTATAGTAGCTTGGCAACAGTTTTTTAACATAAAGACGGTATCTAAGCAGACGTACCTTAAAAATTCCTAACAACCATGCTGTTTGTTCAATACTTTGCTACACCGAAAGCTTAGACTCATTCTAGGGTTCGAAACCACGTCGATGAACAAAGTATCCGAAAAGCTACCACTAAGCCATAACCGCTTGAAAATTGCGTCGCTTTAGGGATAATAACTGTGCAACATAATACAAAAATAGACTATTTTTAACAAAAAAAGACTACCAAATTCAATGATTTTAAAGAGTTTTCTCGTATATCTTCGAAGATGAAGGTTCAATGCCAATGAAACAATACAACAACAAAAAAATCATTCAAATCGGTTCATAAACAAAGGAGTTATGGTTGATCATCCATAAAAAAAAACATTCGAATTGAGTAACCTTCGCCTATTTTTGAAGTCAGCTAGAAAGTAATATTATACTGATTTAATATATTATATGAGTCGCTTAGGTAGCAACAAAAAGGCTACTAATTTATTTATTTATTTATTGTCACATCAACGACACATTCACAGAATATTACAATAACAAATTCACCACAAGTTAAGGAATGTGTGAAGTATCTTTACAGATATGCACATCTTATTAAATTAAGCCGCAGTACAACTCCAACAAATACAAATTACAAATAAATTACAAACATGAAGAAAGCTACAAACCAAATACAGTACCTAATAGTTAACCATTAGCCGACATACATTCAAAATCCCTGGAAGAAAGTCCAACAATAACAGCTTTACATATCGATTGACATACAACCAATAACGTTTACCTATAAATATTAAACTAACTGAATCAACAGCGAATGGAAAACCCAATAACGATTTCTCCATACATCCAACCCATTTTATAGGCTAAAATTATTCGCAGCGCGAACGAGATCAATGTAATAAAAGTAAAGAGAACCCGTATATATCAAAGCAGTGGTTGAAAAACGAAGCCTACTGGATCTAGAGATAAACGACGAGACACAACGACGACAACGAGATCGAATAGAAACGTAGTAAATGGGAAAAGCAAAGGTGATTCACGATCGAAACAACCGTAAGGAGTGTTCTACACAGTCGGTGTATCCACTAAACCGCTCTTCCTCTCGGTCGGGTAGCTTTCAATGGACTTGGACGCACATTGCCGAGGTGCTCAGTGAGGTATTGTCGTGAAATATGAGCTGTAAGTAGGGTACTTCGCATGGCAGTTACAGTCCAATGTGTGCTTAGTAAGGATGTTATGTTAAATGAACCGTAGAGAAAACGGAATGGAACTCGGTCAAAAAGAATTATTCAGTTACTACTTTGAGGTTTAATATTTTAAAAAAAAATGGACTTATCTGTGACGTTACGATATTCGCTTCTTTTAACCCCTTTTTTCATATAAATACCTACTGGCTACATATGTAACAAAAACAATAGATGTGGCTGTTAATTGACATACAGATGTTGTAGTTTTATTTTAGTTTAATTACAATGTTCAATATTATTATTTTAGCACAGCATTATTATTTTCAAAAATAATCGAATTTTATCAAGTTTATAAATTGATATTGGAAATACAAATATTGAACACTTTATAGCATCGATGGACATAAGGTTAAATACAGAAATTTTATTATATAAATTATAAAAAGTTAAAACACCTACAAACTACAGAACACAAAAATGCTACTCAAAACTTAACATTGCTACTTTTCTTTTATTGTAGATTAAAACTGTTTTCTCACATTTTTCGTGTAGGTGGCTGAGTGGTTTGTTAATTGTTCTCACTTCCCGCAAGTACAAATTATTTAATTTTCCATTATCTCCTTAACTATGTGTATAAAGATGCTATAAAGAACAAAGTTTTTATTCATAGAATTGTCTTTATGATGAAGTAATCATTGTTCGTAAGGATTTATATGCCATACCTAAAAATAAAGCTTATAAATTCACTTTTTACCATTCAAATTCAAATTTTTTTTCTTACTAAATGCTTTGTTGTGGCTTATGTGTAAGAGATAGGCATATGCTATCGTAGACTTTTTTTAGATATACTAAGGACCAATAGTTTTTTTGAACATTGTATTTACGTATTATTAACCATTACGACAGCGCACACGGATAAAGCAGTTCGGGAACACTTCCACTTCAAACTTACTTAACAGAAATCAATATTTAAGGCTAGCTGAGAGTGGTAGCCTAATTAATGGCTCTGGTAGTTCCAGAGATAAGCTTGTTTTAAAATACTCTTCCGCGTTATTTTATTATTACTTTAAATTAGTATTAGTATAGTTAATAAGAATAAGAGTTCACTGGGAGGTAGGACAAAACAATTGTGGATCACAACCACCATACACTGGGTAATACACCTGTCATAACGGCACGCTTAGATGTGTCGCGTTCCAGGATTATCCGGTGTATATCCAGTAAACAAGGGAACACAACCAACATGCACATGGTTCACAGCGATTCTAATTTGATTTATCGGATTTCGAGACCAGCCAGTGTGTCTTGCAACCGAGAGACTTGCGACAGGTATGTCAGCGGTAACCATCCATAGATTGCCGATTCTCAATGGCAGCCGTTCTTTTTTGATTGTACTTACCACCAGGCTCAGTGTCATTACTTTGACGTGCAGCTAAAAAAATTATAAAAACAATTTTTTACAGAATTACTTCTTTAAAAATGTAGGTAAATACTTACTTATGCAAATTATATTTAAACATATAGATATAGAACCTTAATTAGAACAAGCCTTTCCGTTGTTATCGAACTATCTAATCGTATATTTGCAAATGATGTGTGTAGTAGGACAAGGCCTAAGACTTAGCTCGCACTTAGATTAGACGCAAGCGGTTTTGGAAGCGTTTACTCGATTTTATTTCATTAACATGATGGACTTCTAGTGAGCAGTGTGTGTTGTGGCTTTCGTTTTAAAGATATAGAAACAAACATTAAAACAACGATTTGTTATAGGTACTTGTGTTATACCTATGTTAGGGTCTTTTTAACATTTCAATAATAATGCTTTTAGACACATTATCGTACTTTACTGACGTTGTTTCCGAGTCGGACGATATAACATAACCTCTTTATATTATTAGCACTGAAAAGCAAACAACGACTAGCCGCTGTGACACTAAATCGAAAACCGCTTGCGGTTAACCGCTGTGTAGGCACCATCATACTATTACAATAGGATACAAAGAGGTCGCGCGTTTTCGAACCGCTACAAAAATATAACAAATCACGCTTATAAATTCAGTTACTGAAAAAAATCGCTAGTGCGTGCACTTTGTATGTAAAGTTATACGTAAAATTTTTCGGCGGTTCCAAATCGCTTTCGTTTAATTGCAGTGCGTGCTAATATTAAGTAACCTCACTGCGTTTATAAGCATCGCTCCCTAGGTACCACCTACATAGCGAAATATCTCATTTATAAATATAATTAAATATATAATTTAATTTGCATCTTAATTTATTTAATCTATTAAAAATACATAATACCTATAATAAAACCTATTAATTTTCCAATAAACAATCCAGAAGAAAATAAAAGAAGTCACGTATATCCATTTTCAATACGAAATTAACAATAACAATTAAACATATCGAGCGCTTAACAACGTAACAAACGTTCGTGACTACATTACTGGCACTACAGACGATCTTCAATGTCAAGTTAAGATAAAACATTTATTCAATAACTATAATAAAAATATTTCGTTAATAAAATAAAATGATATTCTGACGATTAAACACAGACATTTTGATCATTTTACTATGGCGTAATCAGTCATAAAATTAGGAAATATTTTAACTGTATGACTTCATCTATTTAATACTATTCGGGAAACATTTCTTGTATACAGGTAGTTATATATATATATGCTACTCCAAACCATTTTCGGTTACAGCGAATGTTACCTACACTTAAACTCCATTTTGACGATCTCGCTGCTCTGCTCTTTCAAGTGTTTGGAAACGGCAGCATATATCCGATCTTAGTTGTAAACATGCGACTACACTCGGGACAAGTCAAGATATCGTCAAAGTAATTGTAATAAATAGCCTTAGGTAGTTTGGCTTTTAAACTTATCGCACTTATCATCCATCTCTATTTTTGTTGACCCTCAAAAGCATCGATGTTCTTCTACTAAAAAATTTAAAATCTACATCTTACTAATTTTGAGATTCTCACATTTTGAGCGTTTATTTATGTGTCAGAGTATTTTATTCTTGTTCTTGAATTTAGTAAAATTGTACTATTGAAAAAAAAGAAAGTTACATTTATTATGAACTATACTCCAATGAAGTCGCATAGTTGTAATATGAAACGTAAAAAGAAAGGACTCGAACTTAATCAGCCTTAAGATTAGAATATCTCTGTCTCATAACTTACATAAACCTAGGAATTATTTTACTTCATCTTTTAAAGAATTTTAATAATTCACATAGGTCCGTGAGGACTTCTGAGTATTAATTAAAAGCTGACAAAAAGGTATTCTAAACACTCATGTTATATCAAAGGACAGAAAAATATAAAATGTAATGAAAGGAATAATTGTTTTTTTTTTTGTTATAATCATAACAAAGATGCCAAGAAACCTAATATAGCACAGCCCTCAAGGTATAAATATACATCACTTATGCAAATGAATCGAGCGCTAGCCAAGCGAGTTGTCTCAATAACAGACCTGGATTGTAACTCTAGTTAAGATCACTTATAGATGGCCGTGGCCTGAACATCACTAGTCCATTACTGCGTGCCTGTTATCTTCTAATTAGAACATTTCGAAACAACGCATATTATATATAGCAAGAAGTTATGCTTATACTTGTAATAAGATTAATATATTGGATAAAGATAGAAAACAATTATGTATTTGTTACACAGAGTACATATGTATAGACTATTGTTATTTTTTTGTACCTATATGTCGAAGAAAGAGACATCGGGATAGATTATCGGAGAGACCAGGTTTTCTTTGATATCTTCATTACGGAGTCACAGATATTGTGGGCGTAATCAGGATTAAAAGCAACCAATGTAGAGTGTGCACGGTCCGACGATCCAAGTGAGAATGGTGTCTGTTTATTTGGGATTACCCCCAGTGGCCTCCAACCTCTCTTAAATCGCCATTCCAAGCCTCGCATGTCTGATATTATTGTTGTCCGTAGGTGACCTGGTAAATGATCTTGAACGTCCTCACGATCGAACAAACGCCTCAAACAATCTTGATCCAATATTAACGGTCTTCACGTTGCGATAAGGCTCCAGCAATAATTATCCTTCAAGCTCGTTGTTATAGCGGTGTAGACCACAGAGCCCAACTGTTATTGCTAGCGCGCGGCAACTCTACTTTCTTTCCATTTATTTTATTTTCCACTTATTTTGAATACATCCCAAAAATATTATCTCGTTGCTATGGCAAATGTTTTCTTTTTAAATAATCACATAAACACGATTCTCTGGCTTATATATATTTTTTAAACAAGCTTTTATAGACCCTGATAACGAACGACCTAGGACTATAGTACTTACGAGACGAATCCAACAAACCTAAACATGACGAGGATGTCTTGTATTATTTAGCCGTCGTTGCTTATAGCCAGCATCAGGGTCCATCATCAGATCAACTCAATAATATCATATTAATGTATTGTCATCGAAGTGACATAAGTTATGTTAACAGTTAAGAAGAAGTAGTTAAAAATTTAGTTGCAAAATTTGACCCGTACTTATTAACATAGCGAGCTAAATAAGCGCTTGTAAAAATTAAGTAAATTAATAGGGTCGTTGTTGAAACAAAAGGGTTCCAAATGAACATGTTCACTTTAATTTTGCCAATAATAAGTGTTCCGATTCATTTACTATGGAATTTCAGTTGCTGGGTTTATGAATTGCATTTATGTCGTTTTGAAAACAAGGTTTATTTTTAGCGCACTGATATTTACGATAGGTGAGTGACGAATGTCTCACCTATATTTCTGTTTATCGCCTAAGAAATAATAGTATGTAAACCATAATTCAATACGTATAGATAATACTAGCTGTGCCCACGGCTCTGCACGCGTTTATTGTAGATACCTATTTTCAATAAAACGCGGCTTGCGGTAGGAGTTCACATGTAGCAATCGTCACGTAAGGAAAAGCGTTATGCCCCTGCATGCGACTTTCTCTCTCCCTTTCAATTTTTTAATATTATTTTAAGTAATACTAACAATTCGACAGATTTTCAACTTGAGGGTGGTAGCTAGTCAGGCGGGCGTGGCGTGGCGCGAAATGACGTAATTTAAAATACAAGAAATGCATAATTAGGTACATACGTGTGTCTGTGAGTGTAATATTAATGATAAACTTTGATTGCATATAATAACATATGATCAAAATTGAAACTTGAATATATTACGTTGCAGCGCTTTAAGCATGAATGTAAATCACTTATGCAAATGTAGAAAGCGCTCGCTAACCCGAGACGGTACAACAGACATGCATTGTTACAACAATATGTACGAGATCCATCTATATACATCCATAGTTCACGGCTAGTACACGGACAGCCCATTAAACCACGCTGGTGATAATATAATTGGAATAAAGCGCGTTAAATTATATGCATATCCCTTTCAGAAACAAAAATCACAATGCATAGAAAGAAGGAAAGACATCACATTTATTCATAATAACAAGACACAGCGATACACAATTTCTTCATAGGTACTATTTCAAAAAGGAGTTTTTTTTTTTGTGTGGCATCTCCATAACTCACTTAATTATACTTAAAAAATGGTTCAAATATAATATTAAAGCTTAATATGTTCCCAGCTATTGATGAGAAAAAGAAACAGTTGAAAAACAGATGAGATCTGTTGGTGCCGCCATTCACTACTGTGTTCCAAAAGTATTCGAACTGTACTTGTAACTTTGCACTGGCATTACTTTTTTGTCATCCGGTCCATGGCATCCGTCTAAGTAGTCCCCCTTCGACTGAACAAGATGCTCTTATCGGTGCTTCCACATCCTGATGCAGTTCTGGTAATTGGCTTTCGGAATGACCATGAGTGCACGCGTCGCATTCGTTTCAACCGTCTCTGTTTCATCAAATCGGTGTCCTTTGAACGGCATTTTTAATTTTGGGAACCGCCAAATGTCGCAGAGGGCTATGTCGGGACTGTACGGAGGCTGACGAAATAGTCAAATATTGTGTTTTGCTAAAACCTGTTGCACGAGGTTCGATATTTTTCGGTATTATCGTTCTCGAAGGTCGGCCAGAACGCGAATCGCTATCAACACACGTGCGACCGTTTTTGAATCGCTTTTTACCACTTTATTATTTGATTTTTACCCATACTTGCATCTTCAAAGGCTTCCTGCATCATTTCGATGGTCTCTATACAACTCTTTCCGAGTTTGGAGTAAAACTTTATGAAAATTCGTTGTACCGATCACTCCAGTCTTTTTAAACGATATGAAAATCCGACGAACGCGAAATCGTAACCACAAATCTCGTCGGTTGCCATGGAAGCCGATGATTTCGTGGAGAGCCATTTGTTACGCTTGTACTTCATAAAGGTTATTCGGACGTTTTGGCGCGAAGTTATGGGTACAGGTCGGATACTTTTGGGACACACTTCGTATATTCAACTAACATATAAGAAATGCCAACTATTATCAATCAATCAATCAATCATGTTTAATTACTAGAACAGCTGTTAGACAGCATACATTCTACAATATGCGAAAGATTCGCACAGGTCAGCTAGTGGTATATACAGATTAAACGTGAAGGTAGACAAGAAATTGTACATATAAATATACTAATATAACATGCACATAAATCACAAATATACATAAATAATTATAATTTCCTTGATCACGCTCTGATGCTGCAATGATAGAAATCATTATGAAAATGTGTTCACCATAATATGTTAAATAGTCACGACTCACGAGTCACTCAGCACTAATTTTCAGCTGGAAGCTTGAGCCAGTCACAATGCGTAAGGAATTCAACGCTACAGACTCTAAACTACATGAAAAAATTAGAAATATACTAAAATTACATCTCTAATGAGAATTTCAATGAAATTATTTAAATTACATGTTAATCTGAAACCGACTTCAATATCGTATATACATTTTCGGATAAAGGATCTAGTTCCGGGATAAAACATTTGATATTAGGTCTTTAGGGAATCACGTTATGTAGCATGGTAACACTGAGCATGTATGAACACAATTGATTGATTCCTGCAAGTTGACTCACTTCAAAGATATGATCGACAAACAAACACTTCATTGAACATGCTATGGGTGTTATTTTGTATCGATTAGATGATTTGATTTCGTTGTCAGTTTTCCTAACAAACATTTGAGATATACGTATAAATAAATATTTGTTATGTTTTTTTTTAGTAACAACATTTTAATAACACGACATAATATGTACATACTATCAAAGTCCATAAAATGCACTGAGATTACTTTTCTGTGATAAAAATATATTATTTACCAAAAATATTTTAGAATCCTTGTATTATTAGCGTATGAGATTACCTTGTACATCGAGAATCCTGACTAAAAGGTTCTTAATTCAATTCCAAAACTGTCCTTACATTTAAAAAAATCGAGTTTTTATTATCATGCCTGTGCCTATTTCCGAGGGGCTATAAAGTTCAGGATTATTTATATTATAAATACTAGTTTTGATTTGTCTACGTTTATAGGGTGCTTTTATGCCACTCTCTGCCTCTTTGTTCGAGATTCAAAACGCGGAGTACACGAATTTATTTCAAACGTCGATACGGAAATTTGAATTCTTCGAACCGAAAGGTAGCGGTTTTCAACTTCGACTCGATTTAGGAATCGTATGTCGATCGATAACAGAACTAGAGCGAGCGTTAAATCAATTCAGCCGGACGTTCATTCGTTTCAGCCGTCATCGGGTAGAGAGACAGAATTCGCTCAGTATGGTAATAAATCTCTACAGTATGGAGATCGCATTATATGTTATGGTAATCGTAAATCAAGTCACATTTCTACATATACAAACCAAGGTGCAAAATAGTCAATATTTTTTTGTAAAGGTTAATCTATTTCCAATAGAACAAGTCTTCACGCAACAAGGAGGAAAAAAACTTGCCAGTTAGATAAAACTGCAGCTTCAGTATGAATATTTTGTGATTAATGCTAACAAATTCAATGTGTGAATTCAATTATAACTTTATTTCGTACTTCCATGGATTTTTAAATCAGGTCGTCTGCTCTTAAATTTGCAATAACTGAAGAACACCGAGAATCAACAATTCGTCCCTAATCGCCGCTATCATGCCTGAGTAAATAGAAACTGGATATGCTCCGACCGATCCCGAAAGACAACGCGCATAGACGAATCACTATGACGGGCTTTTCACCATATACATGGTACAACCCTGCCACACCAGTAAATGTATTATTAAGTATAAAGGAGTTTTTGGCGGGTTATTGACATGACATGTTGTAGATTTTGTTTTTAATTAATTGACTTAGGTTTTTGACCCTATATTATGTAATATTGGTTGCATTTAGCGTGATATAGTTTGGTTTTTGTGCACAAATGAAGTGTATTATAAATATAAACTAAGAGCATGCCTTCTGGGATCCCACAAAAACTCCTTGACAACAAGGAAGCCACCATCTTGTTAGAATACTGAAATCGTCATAAGACAGGACACTATATTCACTTGATAATGGCAGTAATGGTCTTCATTAAAGAAGACTAGTTGCCAAGTTAGGAAGAAAAAGAAGTACAAAATTTATAAACTCAAGTATTATAATTTTGTTAAGGTATTATTAAGAAAATCTTATAGCGCGTCACAGGATAACAATTTAGAATAGCCGGCGACATCATACTGACACGACAGTGTAACAAGAGGCCTACAATTTTGCGAGGCGTCATCAATCAAGTTTAGTCTCGCATTAACGTAATGACCGTCGCGCGCCGACTCGGGTGGATGTCGCCTTATTTCCCCTTTTTTTCCTACAATGTAATTTCGTACACGACACTGGCGCACGCTTCCAACCTGATGGAAATCTATACAAAACGTCTATACATTTTTGTATCTTCTCCTAATTAACTTTGTTTATTGTTTTGCAGTACTTACAATTCCTTTACAATTATTAAAATATTTTCACCAGCTTATCACTCGTACTTTAATTAACATTTGTATTAATATTTTTTTACAAAATTTGCACGAGCATAAATTTAGCATACATCATACAAACGGCGTTGAAGCTTTCTTACGTGTCTAATAACTGATAAGTAAACATAGCACAATCCAAAAACAGAGGCGACCATCGAGAGATCCTAGTAGCAGCCGCTGTAATGCTGGCCGTAAAAAACGTAGATATGCACCAGCTAATCCCGAAGTGGGATTCGCATAAACGAATCACTATAAGGAGCCACCACTTTCGACCACCATGGTCGCGACTAAGTCAGTCTGTACAGCCGTACCACCCTGCTATCGCCATTTCCTCGTTCTTTACTCAGCAGCACGTACAAGTGAAGTTAGCTCGGGTGTTTCAAGTCTTACGATGTTATTTGACCTCCGTTTATAGCCCAAGTCCCTTTTCATATAAGCAATTTCAGATAATTAGGTATAACACGACAGTAGAACGGGGATCTTTTATTCCAAATAACTCAGTTAAAATAACTTTAATTGATAGCATTGAAATAAATCAAATCCTCATATATTTGAAATTGTATTTCTTTAGGCACTTTATGTAAAAATGCTAGACAATTTGAACGGTGAGCGCTCACATTGTAACCTATGAAGTTGCTTACCTTTTGTTTTATTGTTGTGAAAATTGTCACAGTTGATGTTATACGTCACATATTCAAAGAAGTGTTAATTTTAATGCATATTAACTTTTTTTTAATAAATGTAGCTTAAAAATCCCATGTCAAGGAAAATAATAAATTAGTTTGTAAATCATTTGAAGAACATACGTTCCTATAGCAATAATTAAAAGAACAGCTATGGAACTAGGCACCAGTTAGATCTCAGCTCTTTTATCGGTAACAACGACTACCCCGAATGTCGTTTCTACGGAACTTGGTCCCTTTTTAACATTTACGTTCTTGTTGGTATTTATTTATACATTACAGCGAACGAGTACGAAGTAATCCTGCGGAGTTCATCTATCACAGAAATTAAACAAATCTTAAAGACAATTTCACGAATAATTTTTCGATGTTGTTTGATACATAAAATAAATAGATTAAGACAGGTAAATCCGGCAAAGAAGACAAGCTTAAGAAGTAATCTTCGCAGTTCTCGGTTAAGCTAAGGACAATGGAGTCTAATGGAAACTGACTGTAGCGATTTTACCAACATAAGACCCCGATCCCCTTAAAAAGTAAACAAGTATAAATGAGACAAACAAACAACGCACCGAACTACAAATATTGCTTAGTTTCAGATGGAATTGTGATGTATGATAAATAGCCCATACCTACTATAACTTACTATCAGTAAGTGAATTCAAGTATAAAATATACAAAAGTTTTAATCTTTCTCATCTTTAGTAACAAACTGGTCTAACTAATAAAGATAGTTTTTGGAGATTTTATAAGAGACAAACATCTTAGCATTCCATGGATTCACCGTGCGGTTGCCGGGTCCAACGTGTAGCAGACAGAGGGAACACGAGCAGTCCCCGGGACTTGCGACCCAGGTGTAGATTTAAGGGGCTCCCTTATGATGCACATCAGCGCGCATGCTGACTGCTCACTATACCTTCCTGCCAAGCCAGACTTGGTATAGCCTGTTAATGCTGCTTTAGATACCCGTTCTAAAATAGAACTTACTGCAGTTCTCGACAGGCCGAGGCCTTATAACAAGTTATAGAGAGATTTCTTACTTAAATACGCGAAAATTATTTCACGATACAGTTGACACACATTTCTTAATTTTCATTAAAATTTGAAACTAGTTAAAATTTGAACTAGTTGGCGCCGAACAGGTAAAACATAAACGTGATTCCCCAAAAAAACATGTTTTTTTTGTTAATTCAATTTATTATTAAATGTGTACGTACTCATACATGAACCATGTATACCAAAACATAATCTACTTCATTAGTGGTAAACGCCATGCATCACACAATAGATAAGACAATTTGAAACAATAGAACTACGCGATTCAGTATTAAAGCACGATCCATCTTCTAATATCGAGACCTCTGGGCCACAGTTCAGGTGCGCATTATCTCCCGGGACACCCATTTTCATTCGCACCGAGGAAATTTCAACCGGGAATTCATTGCATAATTTACTGCTATATTATAAATTAGGTTTACCCTCGGTACCGGGGCGTATTTTAAACTGTTAACCCTGGGAGGCACTATTTGTTAAATACCAATTTGTAAATTCTATCTTAACTATCATGGGAAAAGGCGATTAGTTACTCTATTGTAAAGCTATATCTCTGTTTTTATCGCTAATTTTACTGCGTGTGTTAATATCTAGATTAACAGCGGGTTTTTAATAACATCTATGGTGGACTTCAAGTCTTCCTTTCGAATCCGCTTCAAAATAAAAATGCAGTTCAATCTTCACGGCAGGGAAATCTGAAGTCGAGGCAGAAACTTTTTCTTATGGCGGCTACGACATGTGGTTACAATATTGGTCAAGTTCCATAGCAGAGTCGTGGAGTTCTAAAATGGAATGAAGGCGAGTCGCCAATCGGCTCGCCTTATATACAGTTCCTACACAGTATTTACTGCCCTACCTCCAAAAATGCCCTTATTTATTTTCATATACCTTAAATTATTTAACATTTCAGAAACCATTAAAACCGTTATTTTTGCTTTACAATTCTATACTGTGCAAGGTCGCGCGCCACATACTATTTACGAGTACAACTTTGCAGAGGTCCCGTTGGCACAGCGCCTTTCCAAGGCAACTTGCCTATTCTTATGTCTAGGAAAATGAAACACACTAAACAAACATATTTATTATAAAAATATCATTTCCTAACTAAACTAGATAACTTATCCTAAACGTGACCCTAACGGGTACATGACAAAAATTAATATCTACGTCTACCTTAATTTAACAATTTATTCACTATGTATTGAGTCGCGCGCCACGTACTATTTGTGAGTACAATTATGCAGTGGTCCCGTTTGCTTTGGTCGTGCACAACATCTATAACTTTCGTATCGGTCAGTTTTGCACGATTTTCGGAATAAACGGAGAATAATAATTTGTATGTGTATATATCACTAGAAACCGCCTGGTTTACTTTAATTAACAATATAACATTTAATGAGAATAAAAATAGCCTTTTTTTAACTAAGCAGGGCAAAGCGACTACACTGTACCTAATGGTGAGCACAGTGTAATCAATAACATTGGCTACCACCACCGCGGGAGCTACAAACCATCTTCAATCGTTCTGTCATGCCGAACTGCTCTATTGTTTCTTGTTATGTTTAAAAGACCCCATTTTGAAGAAATAAGGGATCGCATTAATCGAGAATTAGTGCCACTGTTTCACAGTACTACAAAGATAAGACTCAGCAAAATTTCTTTGTAAGTGCCAAGATGAACGTTACCGCGGCGTAAGCGTAAAGCTGTGGCTCTGGAGACCAGCGCGTGTGGTTCAAGTATGTAACGGAGAAGAAGGAATTAGGTTAACAGCTCTTCATAATACAGACCATGAAACAGACGGAACAACACGCTCAGCGAAGCAATGTACCTGTGCAGCTGAAGCGGCTCGTCCATATGAATCTATATTAATAAATCTGTAGTTCTGTCAGTACAGTTAATTTTTTGTCCAAATTTCCCCATAGGCATACTATATGAACGATACTTGTTGCGGACAGCGAGCGGGGCGAGCGAATAACGATAGTCTAATAGTATAGAATGAACAAATAAATGAAATAATACGTGTTAGGAATAAGGTTTATAAATACGTGTTAGGAATAGATATAATAATATGAACTGAATATGTGTGAATATGTGTATTTTAAAACGATTAGAATAAGAATATAGCTAGTTGTAAGTTTAAATGTATAAATTTCACTAGTTGTAAGGATGAACCATGCCAGACTCGGAACATCTGGCATGGTGACTCATGGTACTGCCGTCCCTTAGCCTCGCTCTGCGGAGAGCGCGCACACAGGGCGTGCGCACTCATTGGCTGAGCGACGCTCCGCACGGAATCCATCGCACTACCGGTTGCGAGGCAAAGGGCGAGGTTAAATATAGCGGAGAGGGCGGCAGTACTGCGACGACGAGGCAAGGGATTCCGATTTCGACCGTTGGTGTGAACGGACGTGTCCGTTAGCGCTCTCGATCGCTTTCGTAATTTATTTCATTACTGCTTGAACTTGTTTACTCTGATCCACGGACCCGGTCCTAGGCCTGCCGGTTCAGAGTACACAATCTAAAGCTGGTTTTTTAAGCTATTTCATTGAACTTCGCGCTCTGCTTAGACTAGTTGAGACTTGTTTGCTTTGATCCACGGACCCGGTCCTAGGCCTGCCGGTTTAAAGCTAGTTTTTTAAGCCTTTACATACCGCGGTTTATAGCGAAGACGGTGTTATTGTTGTGTAGCGAGTATCTGGGTACTCGTTGCGCACGTAGCGCCGTCTCGCTCGCGCATTTCGTGTAGCACTTCGGTGCACACGAAAAACCGTACTTCTCAGTACGACAACAAACGCGCTTTTCAGCGCCAATCTTGTTTCAAAGACACGCAAATCCACGTTTAGTGGTCGTTCGTCGGATACCTAGCGGTGTTAACGAAGACGAACGAGGCGTGACCCGAGCGCTCTCCGGTTACCTCCTTCTGAGGTAAACGATAACTCGGACGGGCCTGGGAATCTTAGCCTTTGCCTTTTTGCATAGTTAAGCCCCAGGTGTCTCCTACCCAATCCTTCCTATCCTTACGATTTCATCCTCGTGGTTGTTTGGGCGGAGCCGCGGTTTTACCGGTCTGCGTCCTCTGCCACGAGACTGCTAGGGACTCCCCTAGGGAAACGTTAGGTCCTTTCCTGTGCGTCATTACACCGTGACACACAGGTCTCATTGCTTCAGGCTCGAAGAGCCCGTTAAACTCATTTGGCGTACCCCCCTGCCCTCCAGGCAGAGAGGTTTCTTAAATTCACTCCCCCGCCCTCCCAACCGCCAGCGGGATGGCAAAATAAATAACAGTGCACGAATATGAGCTTCATAAGGTCTTCAACTTTATGAAGCTCCGAGTCACTGACTTGTACGCCGAGTACACAGCCACACTCTAAGTAACTCCCGGTGCGACGTATGAGCTAGTCGACTCCGAACCCGCCGCCGTCGCGTCTACCTCCGCCGTCGTCGCGTCTACATCCGCCGTCTCGTCCATATCCGCCGACGCGCCCACCGCCAACGTTCCCACCGCCGCTGCACCCATCGTCGCCGCGCCATACAGAAATCCCGCCGTGCCTACACCTGAGGACATTCTGTCTAAAGGCCATGGTGCGCGCCACCCCTCCCGCCCTAACTCGCGAAACTCTATTCCCCGCGGAAGGCGCTCCGATACGCCTGCAGGCAACGCACTTCCCGTGCATAACTCCTTCGCAGCTCTCCCTGTAGAGTCTCCCGTATCCACTGATCCGAATCAGATGGATCAATCAATCCCCAACATCCGGCCCGCTGCCAACGATGACGACGGTTTTACCACCGTCGTATCTAGGAAAACTAAACGCGCCGCTAACAGCGACGAAGACAGGGCCCCAAAAGCGTCGACACCGGATCTCGACACGCGCACCCCCATTCCCACGTCTCCCACGCGCCCCGCGTCCGCGCCCGCGCCCGCGGCAGGCCCTCCCGGGAGGAAAGCCCGCCCCCCGCCCGTTATTGTCCAGGACAAAGCCGCCTGGACAAAGTTAGAGTCCAATATTAGACTCTCAAAAATCCCCTACACGAAAGCCCGTAGTATCGCCACGGGCATACAAGTCTCCGGTGAGCACGTCGGACGCCCACCGAGACCTCACTAGGCTCCTCACGGAGAAAAAACTAGCGTACTATACATACACACTAAACGAAGACCGGAAACTCCGCGTCGTAATCCGCAGAATCCCCTTCGAGATCGCAGACGCGCTCGGCGTAGCCCGCGAACCGAGAACCAGCGACGCCGACAAGCGCGCGACGCGAATACTCGACGGAACGATCCAACAACGCAGTGAAGGCTACGAAGTAGGTCTACCGTGGCGCCGCGACGACGTAGTACTACCTAATGGTTACTACTACCTACTACCTAGCTACAATATGGCGCTACGACGACTTCACTCGATAGAAAAGAAAATGGATCGTTCCACAGAGTTTGCGGCGGCGTATACAAGTCAGATCAAAAACTTGTTTAAGAAGGGCTACGCCGTACGCTGCGAGGGACACGAACAGGCTAGCAACATCAGCTGGTTTTTACCTCACTTCGCTGTATTCAACCCGAACAAACCCGGCAAGCTACGAGTAGTATTCGATGCCGCGGCACGCAGTGGAACTACGAGTTTAAACGACGAGTTATTAGAGGGACCGGACCTGCTACGATCGCTGCAGGGGATTTTATTCCGGTTCAGAGAGAAGCCCGTCGCCGTCACTGCTGATATAGAGGAAATGTTTCTGAGAATACGAATACGCGAAGCGGACCAGCCGGCACAACAATTTCTGTGGCGAGGCAACGACCGGAACAAGCCGCCACAGAAATATAAAATGAGATCGTTGATATTCGGCGCAGCATGCTCACCGTTCATAGCACACAATATACGCGACCGCAACGCTGAAAAAAATGCACGAACGCATCCAGACGCATTCAAGGCAATAACGCAGAGCCACTACATGGACGACCTGGTGGATAGCTACGACAATGAAGAAACAGCTATCCACACTATAAGGGAAATACAAGAAGTCCACGCAGTAGCCGGCTTTACGTTACGCGGATGGAGCAGCAACCGAGCGAGCGTACTCAGTGGAACACCGGACGAGCTACGCGCACGATCGCCCGCACAACTTGGCGGGCATGAACAAGAAAAGACCCTGGGCCTATACTGGAATGCAGCTACGGATGAACTAGGGTTTAACACGTCCATGCATCGGGTACCAGCCGATGTACGCGCACGCAAGCGGGCACCTACAAAGCGAGAAGCTCTGAGTGCGGTTATGTCAATCTATGACCCGCTCGGCTTACTCAGCCACTACACGATACGCGCGAAAATATTCCTGCAGAACCTGTGGCGCTTACAGATCGGCTGGGACGACGAGATACCCGAAGAGGACGCAAGTTCATTCGACGACTGGCTACAACAGTTAGAACATGTAGCAAACCTGCGCTTGCCGCGATACTACAGTTTGGCACCGACGGGGATAACAGATTTGCATATACTGTGCGACGCGAGTGAACAAGCATATTCGACGACGGCGTATTGGCGAACGATATACGGTGACGGCTACATCGACGTAGCACTTGTAGCTGCAAAATCTAAAGTAGCCCCGAGACGCGTACAAACAATACCAAGTCTCGAATTACAAGCCGCCGTCATCGGAGCACGCCTGAGCGACACTATACGTCGTGAACATCGCATAGATATCGCCCGCACAGTATACTGGACCGATTCAACAACTGTCGTGTACTGGATACGGAACGACAAGCGCAGATATACACCCTATGTCTCGCACCGTCTAAGTGAAATAGCTGAGCTCACCGAAGCAGAACAATGGAGATGGCTACCGACGTATTGTAACGTAGCCGACGACGCGACACGAACATCGAACTGTTATATGGAACTTTTAAAATCCTTTTTAAAAAAAAAAGATCTTAAAACTTATAATTATTCTTAAGCAACCGTCAGGTCTGGAAACTGGGATGAGACTGGTGGGACGGATGGGCGGCCAAGGCGTCGTGACAGCCAGAATGATGACTAGGCGGGAAAAGGTGACGGGTCTACAATACAGGGCGCATAGTACAGGTATAACACCTCCCAGGGGTGGACTAAACTTAGGGGTTGAAATTCCGAAGTTTAGGAAAAAGGATGTGAAGTGGAGCTTTAAATATTCCGTCGGGTACTGGGAGATGGAATATCTTCCATCCGAAGTTGAGGTTTGTTTAGGTTTTGAAGGATGATAGATTCAGGTGTACTCGAGAGAACTGGAGGTGGGTTTTCTGGATTTGATCGGGAAAATCTTGGAAGATACTCGGAGAGACGGCTGCCTGATTTAATACACAAGAATAGTTTGACAATACAGAAAATAATGATTAAACAAGTTATTAAAATAAAAGTAATTATAGTTACTATAGAATAATGTGTTCCGTATCTGATGATGTGTATATTGTCTAGAGTATTTTCGGCTTTTCCCAGGAAAATTTGTTTATTTAATTTTAATTCGTCTAAATCAATGTCTTGCAGTGTAATAGGGGACACATTACTCATACTTAAATTTAACTGATTTGTGTTACAGCAGGTGTCATTTATTAAGTTAAAATCTGAATAACTGATAGACTCTGTAATATTGATTTCCTTGAATTTGGGTATTAAAGTTGTTCCTCTACTGTGGCCAATGCAGTGGTTAGGTACCGTGATGATAGCGGTACCCAATATGTTAATTTCGAAAAGACTTCCGTTTCTGCAGTCTATTGAGGTTTTACTAGGCACCGACTGTACATAAATCCACTTATTTTGTTCTATTGGTTTCCATATATCTAAATTACCATAAATAAATTTTGTTTCACAATATTCGGGAACTTTGCTAATCACTTTAGTCATGAACTCACTTTCACAAATAGGTTTGGTGTCTGATGCATAACCATTGGTTATTTCACAAATATACTTCCCATTATAAACCGCATTGCAGTTATTTAAATCATTTAACGTACAATAATGTATTTTGTCTTTGGTCATTGCAATATATTTAGAGTTAGGTATTATTAAACTAAAGGTACTAGGCTTGTCAGGACTATGAGGAGTCGGCAAGCCAATAGTATATGGAACAACATATATTCCTTAGTATGGAACAACATATATTCCTTAATCGATACTAATGGAATTTGTAGTATTAGAATTACCTTATTACTAACATAATATGTAACAATTTTAGAAATCTTAAGCATAGAGTGTATTGAACTTAGATCTAAACTTACAGGAAATTCCAAATCTCTGGGTAAATGTTGGTGGCCATCAGCAAGCTCTCGAATCAATTGTTGAGTCGTTATTATAGACGGGTGTAGGATATTTTGACGACTGAATTAGTATCGTGTTGGTTACGTCTTCGAGTTGAAAAGTCAAAGTTGAAATTGAAACTTCTATATTATTAAGAATTTGGTTTATACTAAATTGGGACCAAAGTTTACTTGCTATCAGGGAAACATTTTTTACTTCCTTTGAGAGTTTGTCGATGGCCTTATTTAAATTAATTTCATTTACTTTTATTTTGTTGACGGTATCATTGAATTTTGAAATCACTGACGTGGTGACTAATATATTATCCTTTACTAAAGAAACCAACTAAAGAAACCATCTTCTTCTGATTTGTTAGTAAGGCATTTATTGCCTCATCATATTTGATACCATCATTCTCATCTAAATTACCGAATATATGTTTTACTAATGTGCCTATACCCCCTATCCAAGCTCGTTTAGTTCTTTTATTGATTAAATATGAAAAGGATGCGAATTCCTTACACATGTCATTGTATCTGGCAACTAAAGGTTCCAATATATGCTGACAGTTATTATCCAATAAACCAACCTGTATACATAAATTCCTAGCTATATTAAGAGAAATATTTATGTTTTCGATGTGTGGCTCAAAATGTGAGATATCCAACGGCATTAAAACGTTCAATTGCCCGTTATTAATTTTAAGTTTGCCGAGATAGTTGAAGTAAAGTCCTGGACTTGAGGTAATTGGCTGGATGAAATTTTGATGGGATTGACTCCTTACCGTACTGCAAATAATAATCATTATTAACTATAATTTAAGGTAAGTTAATCTATTAAATCTATTTTATTCCTATCCTAATTTTATCTACTAATTTACTTTTAATTTTACAGATTTTCCGTAGTTTCCGCGGGTTTTATTTCGTCGTAATGATGCCGGACGTGGCGGCGATTAATAAGAAGTGAGAGTGTATTGTTTCCATATAATTTACTATCTTGTAAGGTCCCTTCCAAACTGGTGATAACGCTTTCCTTGGTCTTAAATGATTTTTTTAATATACTAAGTCTCCTACGTTATACTGTCTAGAACGAGTTCGAGTATCATAATATGTCTTGGAGGTGATTTTAGATTTTGTAATATGCTCCATTGCTTTCTCTCTTGAGTACTTTAAGCGATTTTGAAGCATTCGGACATAATCAGGATATGTTGCACCGGGAGCTTCATCAAAAATTGTGTTTGGAATGTAGGATTTCTTGCCAAACATCAGCTCATATGGAGAGAAATTTGTAGTGGAGTGTACTGCAGTATTATAGGTGAGCATGGCTGTATAGACGTATCGTGGCCAATTAGTATGTTCTTCATTGATATAGGATTTTAGATACTCCTTAAGCGTTGCATGACTTCTCTCCAGGGCACCCTGGGTTTGCGGGTGATAAGGTGAGGCCCAGAGATTTTTAATCTTAAGGAATTCACACGTCTTTTTGAAAAGATCTGAGGTGAAATTGCTTCCCTGGTCTGTAAGGATCATTTTAGGGATACCGAATATAGATATATAGTGTATAAGGCATTCACTTGTTTCTTTTGCCGTAGTGCTACGGATGGGGTAAGCCGAAGAAAATTTGGTTAAATCATCTTGGATCGTTAGGATATATTTTAATTTTGCAGGTCCAGCCTCAGGAAGCGGTCCGACTACGTCGATGGATATTCGCTGGCCTGGCTCTGTTGATGTGCTTGTAATTTGCATAGGAGCACGATTTATCTTTCTAAGTGCTTTGTTTTCCTGGCATAATTTACATTTCTTTACATAGGATTCTATGTCCCCGCGGATACCTTTCCAATAATAGGTTTGCTTAATTCTATTATACATCCTCACTGAACCTAAATGCCCAGCTATGGGAATATCACGGTTATCATATAAGATTTTCTTAATTTCGTTAGGAGCTGAATATGCAATGTTGTTGTGATATATTTTTATTTTTATTTGTGAATTGTGAAAGAGATACATTAACATGTTATATATTTTGATAAAAGAGTGCTTTTCAAAGGGGTTTCTCAGATCGGATATACCAACTTCGTTTATATCGTGGACTGTTATTAGTTCATTCCTTATCCTCTTCAGTGTTTCAAAAATTTCAGGATATGAAGCTTCATCGAAATGATAGACCTTGAGAAATAACAAGTAATAAGTTTTGTTGTTAAGATCTAACTTCTGGAATGAGAGGAGTTCCTTTTCAGAGTTTAGTATGATATCACTCAACTCCGGATTACTTCGAATATCTTCAATATATGGATTAGACTCATCTAGATCAATAGATGTAGGTACGAGGATTACCTTTGACGGGCATTTTAATAAGCTTTCGTTGTATTCTTCAATTTCGGTGTTGAATGAATTATTGCTGTTAGCCATCGATTTGAGAAATGTTGAATAATCCTCTAAGGGTGCTTCCGGGTTTGCACTGGTAGACGGAGTGGAGTCAGCTTCGATTTGGATATCAGTGGGTGCATTAGAAGGTGGGTTTGACCCAGGAAGCTGTGGTAAGTTTTCATTTTGTTCAAAAAACCCTGGTGACATATTTTCATCAAGATTAAACAAAGGTGGGGATATGAGTAAGTCCAACAGATCTCTGTCCATTTCCCGCGTGGTCTGCTCAACGACTGGATTTGTTGCTGCAGATTCCGTGGGCTGGATCGGGTTCACCGGAAATCGAGACAGGGCGTCGGCGTTGGCATTAGTTTTTCCTTTCTTGTATTGTATATCATATTCGAACTCCTCAAGTTTTAACCGCCAACGGATAAGCCTCGATCCCGGATCCTTACCTCCTCCTTACGGAGCTTCCATTTTGGGACTGGTTACCATGTTGTGTAGCACGATGGATATTAGACATTGACGGGCTTCCGTTTTGGGGCTGGTTACCCTGTTGTGTAGCACGCTGGATATTAGACTTTGACGAGCTTCCGTTTTGGGGCTGGTTACCCTGTTGTGTAGCACGCTGGATATTAGACTTTGACGAGCTTCCGTTTTGTGGCTGGTTACCCTGTTGTGTAGCACGCTGGATATTAGAATTTAACGAGCTTCCGTTTTGGGGCTGGTTACCCTGTTGTGTAGCACGCTGGATATTAGGCTTTAACGAGCTTCCGTTTTGGGGCTGGTTACCCTGTTGTGTAGCACGCCGGATATTAGAATTTAACGAGCTTCCGTTTTGGGGCTGGTTACCCTGTTGTGTAGCATGTTGGATATTTGATTTTAATGAGGATGATATTTGTTTTAGGGTGTCGACTTTAATAGCGCGTCCCGTGCGACACCGACTCGAGGCGCCTATCCGTTTAAAGAATCTTCGGTGTGATCAACTTCGTCATAGCCTTGATTTTCAACTACCTCAGGGATGTCTTGGACATGATTGACAGTTCTATGTATGGGGTTGTTTCGGCTGAACCCCGATGCCCTTTGGTCTCGATAATGGTTATTATAAAATCCCCGTTTTTCACAGTCCTTGATATCGTGACCTGTTGTTTTACAATACCGGCAAAATAGTCCGGATGGCTGCGGAAAGCTTCTGGATTGTGGGAATTGTTGTGAATTCCTTGACTGTTGGTAATTTTGAGGTTGTTGAGTGCTAGAAAGTCCTGGCCTTGATTGGAAACGTCTGCTAAAATTTGAACTGTTATTTGACCTTGAATCAGGTTGCGATATGCTTTTCTTATAAAGTGACTGCTGGATTCTCTCTTCCGAAATTGCAAGGTTTGTGGCTTCATTGAGGTTCTTGGGGCTACGACACCTCACTATGTTAGAAATGCGGGGATGAAGCCCCATTAGGAAGTGATGAAGGGCTAGATCCTCCATAGCGGCAGAACGTCCGGCAAGTTCGCTTTTCTTAGTATTACCTAGAGAACTCGGTGAGCAATTGGGATAGGCAGGTCTCGATACGTAGCGAGTATTGATTTACATTCTCTTGCGGGCCCTGCTTGCTCTCTTGTAAGTCAGTGAGAAGGTGTGCGTAATGCTTCCTTTCGGAAAATGGGGTTTTTAGAAATTCTTTGAGTTGCTCCCATAATTTAAATTCTTTAATAGAACAGGCAAGCTCCGCTTTTCCTTGTAACTGACTTAATATATATTTGAATAAAATAGACTTCTGCGTCCCTGTTGCTAAATCGAAAGCGTTATCGCAATTTACAAGGAAAGAGTTAAGTGTTTCCCTACTACCATCGTAAGGTTTAATGAATTTAAATAAGATGTTTAATTCAAGTTCGGTCATTGTGCGAGTTATGGTGGTTTCCTTGACAATTTGAGAAGAAACTACGGGTGATTTCAATAGCGTATCGGTTGGAGTCGGCTCTAGGTTGGACACGTCAATAGTTAGTTTAGTGTCATCAACCTTAGTTGCTTTCGGCATAATAAATTCCCGATTTAAAATAATTTGAGCACAAGTTGTGAATTAATTAAAATAAATTTATAACACGTAATATAACAAAACACACTAATGAATATTAATTTCACAGCGCAATCAAAACAATGACCAAAGACTTACAGTATGAGCAGTGTGTGGGCGACCGATAAGAACACGGCGGCGACCGGGTGCATCCTGGCGAGATAAGGCACGGCTCAGGTTACGATTCGTCCTACTGGAGTCTTGAATAGTTTGGTTTAGTGAAATCGGGTCTCGGTTCGATTTCGTGTACAGGATACTGAGATGATCGTTCACGGTGTAAGATAGAAACACGATAGGTGTTGCGGGTGGTGTGTCTCTTCTCGTAGGACAGGACTTCGAACACTTTTCACAGTGAGTAGCGGTTTAAGTAACACACCCTACTTTTACAGGACAAGCAGATCTTTTCCAGGATCTACTAGGATTCACGTAATAGCACTTCACAGATCTCACAGGATATATTTATATATGCACACATTTATGTTTTATCCACTGACACAAGATAACTTTTAGGACACGAATTTACTTTATCGTAGGATCCGGGGCGATTTAGCGGAACGGCACTCGGGCACTGGGACTTTCCGGATCCCACCGCTGCCACCAAATGTTATATGGAACTTTTAAAATTCTTTTTTAAAAAAAAGAACTTAAAATTTATAATTATTCTTAAGCAATCGTCAGGTCTGGAAACTGGGATGAGACTGGTGGGACGGATGGGCGGCCAAGGCGTCGTGACAGCCAGAATGATGACTAGGCGGGAAAAGGTGACGGGTCTGCAATACAGGGCGCATAGTACAGGTATAACAGAACGCAGCGATTACTGCAGACGAACGGTGGTTCACGGGACCGAGCTTCCTGAGGTGCAAAGAGAACGAGTGGCCCGCAGAACCATTGGGGCCACGAGAAAACTCTGAGGAAGCTACCGTGAACCATACAGTCGAGCAATCGCAGCCCGACGTATTACCGGACGCGACGCGGTTCTCATCTTATGAACGACTAGTGAGAACGGTCGCTACGATGTTCGCGAAAAGCGACACCTAGAACGCGCCGAGAGTATGTTACTACGGCAAACACAACGGGAAAGCTTCGGTGAAGACATCAACAAGTTAAAGCGAGGGAAAACGATACCACGATCAAGTCTCTATAAACTAGATCCAGAGCTTGATGACGACGGCACGCTGCGTATGCGTGGACGGATCGGAGCCGCGAACGTGCCGACAAGTGTGAAACGTCCAGTCATACTGGATGGGAAACACACTATCGTCAGAAAACTTATCGCCAAGCAACATCGCGCCGCGGCACACGGAAACCGCGAGCGCATAATAAACGACCTGCGACAGCGATACTGGATTTTGAAACTACGACCCGCAGTGCGTTAGCGTGGAGCGGGAATGTACGATGTGCCGGGTACGCAAAGCCGTGCCTCGCGCGCCGGCGACCGGAGACTTACCGGCCGCGCGCCTTGATCCGTTTCATCGACCGTTTACGAACTGCGGGGTGGATTACTGCGGACCGATGCAAGTAACTATAGGACGGCGAAGAGAAAAGAGGTGGATCGCCTTGTTCACTTGTCTAACGACAAGGGCGATTCACCTAGAGATCGTGGGATCGCTGTCTACCGACTCGGCGATAATGGCACTACGACGGATGGCAGCGAGAAGAGGTTGGCCCGCACTGATGTACAGCGATAACGCGACCAACTTCCGTGGGGCGGACACCGAGCTACGCGCCGCCTACGCCGAATGGGCACCTGCGCTACGGGGGGAGGGTCTCCGGCACAGCGTCGAGTGGCGCTACATCCCGCCCAGCGCGCCTAACCAGGGAGGTGCATGGGAGCGGCTAGTGCGGTCGGTAAAAACCGCGCTCGCCGCCACTTTGAACGAGCGTGCGCCTAAAGCAGATGTGCTCCAAACCGTGCTCGCGGAGGCCGAGCATTCGATTAACGCGCGGCCTCTAATGCACGTGAGCGTCGACCCGCGGGACCCAGAGGCGATCACTCCCAACCATTTTCTGCTTGGGAGTTCGACGGGTATACCTACGACGGGGACCTGCGACACGGCGGACCGGCGTACCTGGCGAGCAACCCAGGCGCTCGCCGATCATTTCTGGCGGCGCTGGGTTAAGGAGTACCTCCCTACACTGGTGCCACGCGGGAACTCAGCCGACAGCACGCGCCCTCTGAACGTCGGGGACTTGGTCGTGGTTGTCGACTCCGCCTTGCCGCGCAACACCTGGCCGCGCGGAATCGTCACGAGAACTTACACCGGACCAGATGGAGGAGTACGGAGCGCCGACGTGAAGACGAGGAGCGGTGTGTTCCGGCGCCCGACGACGAAGCTCGCCGTCCTGAGAGGAGAGTGAGGCTGCGCAGGCTACGCCGGGGGGAGAACTGTTGCGGACAGCGAGCGGGGCGAGCGAATAACGATAGTCTAATAGTATAGAATGAACAAATAAATGAAATAATACGTGTTAGGAATAAGGTTTATAAATACGTGTTAGGAATAGATATAATAATATGAACTGAATGTGTGTGAATATGTGTATTTTAAAACGATTAGAATAAGAATATAGCTAGTTGTAAGTTTAAATGTATAAATTTCACTAGTTGTAAGGATGAACCATGCCAGACTCGGAACATCTGGCATGGTGACTCATGGTACTGCCGTTCCTTAGCCTCGCTCTGCGGAGAGCGCGCACACAGGGCGTGCGCGCTCATTGGCTGAGCGATGCCCCGCACGGAATCCATCGCACTACCGGTTGCGAGGCAAAGGGCGAGGTTAAATATAGCGGAGAGGGCGGCAGTACTGCGATCCCCCGGCTATCGGAGACGATACAACGTCTAGGCCTCGATGCCGCAAACCGAAAGCCTTCCAATGGATAAGTTAAAACCGAAAGGAATTAACATTTCCTTCTTTAACGCTAGGAACCTTGCTTCTCAGCGTGATCTCGTGGCTAACTTCCTAGTTAAGCGTCAGTTACATGTGTTTCTCGTACAAGAAACACTTCTAAAACCTAGTAGGCGTTATAGTATTATTAGAAATGACCGTGTTACCCAAGGAGGCGGCACTCTCATTTACTACAAACGTTCACTATACTGTATGCGAATTGACTCTCCCGAACTTACCAATTTGGAAGTTTCTATATGTAGACTAGGTATGACTGACCACCCGTCAATCATAATCGTATCCGCATATCTATCACCATCGAAAAGACTCCTCCGGTCCGATCTGGAGGCACTCTTTTCACTCGGTCCCTCCGTAATCATAGCAGGCGACCTCAACAGCGGTCACACTTGCTTTAACAGTTCGAGAGACTCCCGTAACGGGAGTATACTCGATCAGCTATGCAATGACATGAACTTTGACGTGTTAGCTCCCTCCGAACCCACCCACTTTCAAGATCACTGTCGTCCGACAGTCCTTGATGTGGCTCTATTGAAAGGTATCGAGCTTCGGTTCCAACTTTTAGAAGTCGTACACGAACTCGACTCCGATCACCGCCCGGTCATCCTCCGACTAGGACATCCCTCCGACCATAGTCCTCCGTCCGTCCAGGTGGTTGACTACGCGAAACTCAAACATTTACTCGCGGACAGGCCGTCCATGGACAGCCTAGATAGGGTCCCTGACGTACTGCAGTCGGCCGCAGACGCCGACTTAGCGATCGATTCCCTCGTTGACCACCTCCAGGTCAGCATCAGAGAGGCCTCGAGAGAGGTCAAAACGGTGAGCGATCGCCGCTTTATACTCCCTGCCGACCTGCGAGCGTTAAAGACGGAAAAGAACGCCGCGACACGCGCTCACGACTCATTCCCGTCCAGGGAAAACTGCGCACGGTTACGCGCATTACAAAGAGAGTTCAAAGCTCGCATCACTGAATACAGAGGTCACAGCTGGGACAACCTCGCAGAGGGTCTCAGACCGTCCCATCTCACATACTGGAAGTTAGCCAGATCTTTAAAAATAGAACACTCCTTCCAACTACCACCCCTCGAAAGAGGCCCGGGCCTCCCACTCGCGTTCGATAGCGAAGACAAAGCGGAGTGTCTTGCCGCAAGCTTGGAGAGCCAGTGCTCTCCAAACTGCGTCAACATAGACGCCGTACATGTCAACACAATCGAATCCTCGGTACAGGAACTCAGTTCGGTCCCACCCGCGGATACCCTAACTACGGTTACATCTGACGAAGTCTGTTCCGTCATTAAGGGCCTTAAGCTCAAAAAATCTCCCGGTCCTGACGGGATCCGGAACGAAGTACTCAAACTTCTTCCTGATCACCTCATAGCACTCTTGGTTTGCATATTCAATGTAAACATCGCCCACTGCCATTTCCCAGCCGCCTGGAAAACGGCCATAGTCATAGGGATACATAAACCCGGCAAAAAAGCATCGCTTCCCGACAGCTATCGCCCGATCAGTCTCTTGAATACCTTAGGTAAAATCTACGAGCGGCTCCTTCTGAACCGTCTCAAAACCGTGATAGACGAGAAAAATCTATATCCACCGGAACAGTTCGGGTTCCGCGCTCGACACTCGTGTACGCACCAGGTGCAACGCCTCACGGAGCACATAGCGACTAACTTCGCGAAAGATCCTCCATACCGTACGCTTGCGGTCTTCTTCGACGTCGCCAAGGCCTTCGACAAGGTCTGGCACGCCGGACTAGTCCACAAGCTACACCAGTTACAAGTCCCAGATAGGTTAGTTCACATTATTCGCGACTACCTCACCGACCGCACCTTCCGCTACCGAGCGGAAAGTGTACTCTCCACAGCCCACCCCATACGCTCGGGCGTCCCGCAAGGCTCCATTGTGGCGCCTTGTCTCTTCAATCTGTATGTCAGTGACCTACCTCGTCCTCCTAGGGTCCAGGTAGGTCTATACGCTGACGACACAGTCATCTACGCGTCGAATAGGAACAGACTTAGGCTCAGACACAGAGTCCAACGCGCAGTCACCACTCTCGGTAAATGGTACACCAAATGGCGCATAGCCGTCAACCCCTCGAAGAGCGCCGCGATTATCTTTGATCCTAGTCGAAAATTGCACCCTGAGAGTGTCAAAACTCTCAAACTCTTCAAAGACAATATCCCCTGGGCCACCAAGACTAAATATCTCGGTGTGACCTTCTATAGAAACTTACCTTTGATTCTCATGTCCGTGCCGTCTGTAAAACAGCCGCAATGGCCAGAAGTCGATTACAGCCCCTGATCATAAGCAAAATGTCCCTGAGACATAAGCTTACTCTCTACAAAATGTGCATACGTCCGATTATGACATATAGCTGCGCCGCATTCGCACATATGTCAAAATTGAACATACACAAATTCCAAGTCCTTCAAACTCGAGTACTACGTAAAATCAATAACGCCCCCTGGTTCGTTCGACAGGTAGACCTTCATAGAGATATGAAACTCCCCTCGATCGAGTCTTACATCAAATACCTCTCACGATCTTACTTTGACACCGCGTCAAATCACGCGAATCCTTTGATCCAAGCCGCCACGAATTACGTTCCAATCCCAAACGCCACCCGCTTACAGCGCCGACCGCGTAACATTTTTACCGATCCCGATGACGAAATCGAGAAACAAATCGCATATTACTCAACCATCTCTCTAAACAGAGCGTGTTTTCGCCCACGCCCGCGTAACCACCGTTCCGGTAAGTTGTAAAAGCCGCAGCGGATCTGTTTTCGGATAGGGCCCCTAAGGCTAACAGCAAATCAGACATAAAAAAAAAAAACAAAAGCAGTACTGCGATCAGTTCGAGAAACACCACAACACCAGCAACAGCAAGCAGCGAATCTACAGGCAAACTACAGTCAAGAACGTTATTAAGAAACCACATTGTTACTACGAACTACTGTAACTTTGTAAGAAACAAGAATAAAACAAGCGCTATTAATTTAGCACACATTAAAATATTGTGGACGTCTTTTTATTCACAATAATACTGATCACGAAATATGCCATTAATTGATGAAATTTTTTGTGTTTGTGTGTCCGGATTTTACTGAAAAACGGCTTGACCGATTTTATAAAATTTTGTACACGGGATGCTTATGTCAGTGGTCAATTGATAGGGAATAAGAAATTTCAATATCACTTTTAAAACCGTAGACAAAAAATCTAATTATTGACCAATTTTCATAGAATTTTGTACACGAGAAGTATACATCATTTTCTATGATTTTTTAAAATAAGTAACACTTTCAGGAATAGTAAAAAAAATCCAAAGATTTAAAATTTCATTCGTTTTTAATGGATTTTAATGAAACTTTGTTTGTATACGCGAAATATAAGTAATTACATAATTGATGGGCTATGACAATTGTCAATATTGCTTCTAGAAATCGTGAGAAAGAAGTTAACGAAATTAAATTTTCATCAATTCTCATCCGATTCCGATCGAATTTTGTAGATGGGAACCATGCATCATACCATAATTGAGAGGTTATAAGAATCGTTAATATTGCATTAAAAGTCGTAGGATAGAATAATAATTTTCATCCGATTTTGATGAAAATTGTACACGATAAATTCATGCTACTCACTCTTTAATTAATACGGCATATAAATTGTCAACAATATGAGTAATAAATAAAATTAAGGGATGTAAATAACTACTGCGTAGTAACAAACGCGTGCGGAGCCGTGGGCACACCGCTAGTCAATTATAAACCTATGTAACTAAGGGATAATGTATAATAGGTTCCTCTTAACAAAAGAATTTTCAAATCTAATTTAGAGATTACTTCATACTAACATAATCACAAACTTTAGCTTTTTATAATCCATACTAATATTATAAATTCAAAAGTAACTCTGTTACATTTTCATGCCCAAACCGCTGAACTAATCTTGATGAATTTTGGTATAGGGATATATTAGACCATGGAGAAAGACATAGGCTACCTTATGCCGTGAAAATAAAACTTTAAGGGATGAAATAGGGGATAAAAGTTTGTATGAAGAACCTATCTATTTCAAATTAGGGATGGGATATGAAAATTCATATTTATGCTGTTGTTAAAGAAATAAGAGGGCTTCGCGTTTTAAAAAAAATCATCCAGCAAGGGGGTACTATAAGGGATGATTTCAATTATTTTTGAATTTTATTGGGACGATTAATGTGTTCGATTCATATTGGCACATTTGATCGCGTTCCGGAATCAGTTGGTATATATGCAGTAATAAAACGAAGTGGTAGGTGCATCGCGACCAACATAGACATAGTGATAAACTCATCTATGATTTTCTTTTGGTTTGTCGTATTCCGAGATCAGTCGGTGTACAACCAATAATACGCAGACTAACACCCGGTTTCTGAAAGGTTGATCAAACTAACAGCTGTCAACTTAACATCGTTGTCAAATTAGTTCGAGTTTCTGAAACGTTGATTAGTGTTAAATTTACTAATCTATGATCATTTTGATTTGACATTGATATTATTTTTTTATTATGGTCAAATTGCGGATACCGTTCAACTTTACATTCAATAGCTCATTCGTAACTGTTAAATATGTTGTTAAACGAACAGCTGTATATGAGTTGTGCGTCCAGACGAGTACGATTACCGCTTTTATTACACGTTAGGAGTATTACATACCTACTATTCTTTGTTTATATTATTGCGATTTTACTACAAAAATTATAAAATGAGTTCACGGGGAAAAAATTTCACCGAAAAAGAAAAGTGTAAGCTTTTGGAACTAAGTCAAAGGTAAGTTCCTACATATGGAATAACTGTACAATGGTTTGACGGCTTGATAATTGAAAATATTTGTTTTGTTTATGTAGATACAGTATATTGTGCGTTTATATTACAATAGACTTTGTTTGCGGGTACAAAGATGTTATAGAAAATAAGAACACTAATGCAGTTTTTACAACAACAAAAAAAACGAAACATGAGAGGTCATTGCGTTAGAGTTTAATAGTATCGTTTAAGTGCCAAGAACTATGAAACAGTTAAATATCTTCACTGCTAGAAATGCTCAAGCTGGCAACCGTGAGAGACATGATCGTTTTATAACAAAATTTTAGTTTTAAATAAACTTAAGTCAACTTAAATCAATAGTTAACTCGTCAAGGAGCACTGATTACTTGACAACGCGTTTGACAGTACATTAATCTATGATCATGACTTAACTAGCTTTCGAGAAACCCAAAATGGCGTTTGACAAGCGATTTTAGTCTAAATTTTGACATATCTGTCAACTGAACTGTTGATCAAATTAAAGTAGTTAACCATGCTTTTAGCAACTCAATATACACTTAACAAGAGATTTGACAGTTGATTAGTTAATTTTTGTGATGATCAACCTTTCGGAAACCGGGCGTAAGTCGCGAGTACCAACTATTACTAGTATAAATAATACAATAGTGTGCAAGAACTGTCTGCTTCGCAAGCAGACAGTGCTACAAATAGCCACAATTTCTAATTTATAATAGTTACGTTGCACGCACTAAGAAATAAATACGTGTAATAAGCGTGGATACCGCAATACATTGAGGTGATAACTAAGGCTTAGCCTATTGAAACAACTGCAATACATTTTGCTAATATTAATGTAATTATTAAATCAAAACCGTTCCAGATAGGATTACGTTTACGTCCAGAGATAGTGTTTGCTAATGTTGCGATAAATATCAGCGGTCGTGTAGGTATACGATATACGCAGCTATTGGATGCGATAATATAAATTACATTTTTGCTAGTGTTAGCGACGCATAGGCCTAAGCGTGATGATAAAAAATAGTAATTGTAAATATAAGTTGTAGGGATTAATAATTTGTATAAACAATCATCAATTTAATGTTTTCAATGTAATATTACGACTTGTAGGTATATAAGAACATTAAATAAGTTATAAAAATGCTTGCAATGTCATAGAAATAGTCACTTAAAGTATTGAACTCATGTATCGTCAATAATCCATGTTATATAGAAGTTATATGTGATATTTAATGTTGTATAGGTTAATTAGCCTACTATGTATGTTTTTATAATGTTTATAACGTTGAATAGTGTATACATAACGTGTTTCAAGCCATTTAAAGTTGTAATGTTTAACGCTCTGTATTTACGATGTTTATCAACCTATAATGTTGAAATTAGTGTTTTTATATAGGTATTTATATCCGCAATGACATAAAACAGTTTTTATAGTAATTGAATAATTGTAATTAGAGATATTAACGATTTATTAGACATTGCATACAAATAATAATAATAATAATGTAGATAGGGACAGCAATAGTGCAGCCTCGACGCGTCACCGCGGTTAGCGGGCCATGCCCATATTTGGTAAAGGCACCTTCACTGCGTGTGTGTACCTCAATGTTTCGCCCTCTACACGCCTAGTAGTTTCGGGTGTGAGCAGAGTTAGTCGCACGTAGTGAGAGGGGCTCGCACGCACTGGTTTCCAGACAGCTGGTTACCGTAGCGTGTTATCCGCCGTCGGTAATACAGAGTACGAGGGAATCGTTTCCGTCGCGTTCGCACCCTCGGTGCGCGGTCCCGCTCTGTATTGGTTGACGTAGCACATTTGTAACGGGCAAACGCCGTGGCCCATTTTAACTAGCATGAGTAATATAAAAACACTAACTAACCCCGTGCGAATGTTTCGCACATAGTAAAATATAAACCATTTAATAAAGACTGTTAATAACTGGCGCCTCTTACCTGTTAGTTGAATACGCACATCCTTATTAGAAATACAGAAACAGCTAGAGATACATATGTAATCTAAACTCATCAAAAAAGTCTAAGCAACATGTACTAATTTAAATTTTAGGATGGTTCTTCACTTTATAACGTTGTATTTTATTTTTAAAATAATATCTTTAGGGTTCTATGATGTAAAAAAAACAGCTGTTGTCTTTATAAGTTCTTTTAATAACAGAAATGAACAACATTAGAATATACTGTAGAAACTAAGATACATAAGAAACTAAACTTTTTTCTTACAAAATGAAATTTCTAAAGAAAATGTATTTATTGTGAACGAATAGAACAATTTAATACAAAGTATGGGATCCTCTGCTATTCAGAACTTGTCGGCAACGATTATTCGTTGAATTAATGAGACTGTTTATGTCATCTTGCGGTATTCGCTCCCAATGGAATTGTAGCAAATCCTTCAGCTGTTGGGTTGTTGTCGCTCCGTCCAAGTCCTTCAAAACACGTCTCTGGAGCATGTCCCATGCGTGCTCGATGGGGTTGAGATCTGGCGATTATGCAGGCCAGGGCAATACCCGGATGTTCTCCGTTGCAAAGTATTCACTGGTTCGCCGAGCTGTATGTGAACGCGCATTGTCATGCATTAACCTAAAATCGGAGCCAAAGGTTTGTGCAAATGGGTAGACATAAGGTCTGAGAATATCCTCATTGTAATTTTCAGCATTCATGTTTCCATTTACAAAAACGAGCTCAGTTCGCCTGTTCTTAATAATACCCGCCCATAACATAACTGTTGAGCCGCTGTGTGGATGAACTTCCTGAACGCATCTGAGCCTTTCAGTATTTCCGGGCCGACGATACACTCGCGCCCTTCTTGTATCAGGCTTAAACCCGAATCGCGACTCATCGGAAAACATAATTTTATCCCATTGTTCCTGGGTCTATGTTATGCGTTCTCTACACTATTCATATCGACGAACGCGATTCCCGTGACGTATCAGTGGGCACCTGATTGGGCGTCGAGCTCGTAGGCTGCAGTCGATTTCGCACAGTTTGAGGACTTACATCAACACCACTTGAAATTTGTAGCCTCAAACTTATCTCTCGAGCGGTTAACATCGGCTGGCGTCTTGCAGTCAGTTGTATGTACCGGTCTTGCCGAGTGGTTGTACTACTTTTACGGCCTGGATGCTGTTCAGCGGGTTCTCCTGTATTATTGTAGCGCTGCCAAAGACGACAAATAACACTTCTATGAATGCCAAAATGTCGAGATAGCATTTCATCTGCCATCAAATGACGTCGCTTCATGACGTAAAGAATATCTAACAATTCAATTTTGTCACTAACTTTATTTAAATGGTTGGTAAAATTTTAAAATCAAGACTAAACGTAGCAATTAAAACGCACTTAAATTCAAACAAATTCGCAGTCATTTGAATTTTATGAAAAAACAAAACATAATCAAATTTTTTTTTTTACAACCAGCCAGTATGTCATCAATAACAAAAAAGTTTACTTACCTACGCACTTTGTTTGAGTAAATATTTAGAAATTAATTAATATAAATGAAAAAATTTGTAATATCACGCATGTTGCTTAGACTTTTTTGATGTGAGTATTTGTATTTATCCATTTGTTTATTATTCGTTAATAACAAGAAACATAAGCTTTAAAATGTTATTTAAATCATTAATTTCGATTAAGAATTAAGGAGATATGGCATTGCCCCAGGATGTCACTTTACAGAAATAATATAATAATTAAATATGTCGATTACGTGAATGACGGCCGTTCGGATGCAATCAAACTGAGCGTGAATGTAACCGCCAAAAAACAACAATAACAAACAAAATCATGAACAAAAACTCACGAGCTATCGTATCGTATCGTATTATTTATACGCAATTGTCCATATGTCATACATACGGCTGATAGTGAAAAACTGATAAACCGCGCGAGTGCGTAGAACTGGTTTTCCGTCCACAGTTATACGTATGTTCCGATGAGGGCCATGATTGCAGTTATTACGCAACGGATATAAAATATAAACAATATAGCACGTAAGTATCGTGTAGCGATTCACGATCGAGTTTGTGTACCTACAACAAACGGAGATCGGTTCTGCTATCTATACTTATATTGTAAAGTTCAAGAGAATGTTTGTACGCGCTAATCTCTAGAACTACCAGACTAGCATAACTTCACGTAACGACCCTAACTAAGGATCGGAGTAATTGTTTTTACTATATGACATTGAAATTTTTTATTATTGTAAAATCATGTAACGAGACAGGCGGCTGATTGCGCATTATGTAGGTAGTCAACGTTTTAGACTTTTATTTGGCAATAAATTACTATAATTATTATTAACCATTAACGTCAAGCAATCTGGAATCACATCACGTCACGTCACGTCACGAATGGGATGAAGATTTGTTCGAATAAATTTAACATGGTTGAAACTGTGGGATACAGCTATTATAATAATTGTATACAATAGTACTATAGGACAAATACAGTTTTGGAAACTGCAATACTCTTTTAAATTAGATCGCGACCTTTATTGCCGCGGAAGCAGCGCAGTTGAACGTATTCTGGCAACAGAGCACGCTTGATTTACTACAAGGACTTGCGAGCAACGTAATGTCCTCGCATTGTCGTTGCTCTAATTCAGATGGATGTATATCGCCGGAGCGTAGCAGAGTGCAGCCGACCATTAGCGAAAATAAACATTTATATTACGTGTATAATTAAAATACGTAAAGGGTGTATTTGCACATATTTTAACTGCAAAAAAAAAACAATATGACAGTTGATAGAGGAGAACGGAAGAGAAAAATAATAAAGTTTTCTTCTTCTTTCTTTTAAGTAAGCATTAAGTAGCAGTAAGTAATAAGTAAATTACGCATATAACATAAAACACAAAACACAAAAGTTAAAGTTTTAAATTGCAGAAGATTCCTTGAGTTTAATTTCGGTGTGTAGCGACATCTCTCGCCACAACTGACGCACCCTACATAGCGACATCTATCGAGCCACATACGACGCATCCTACATCGCGTTATAGAAATTAACTCAACAAACCCAAAACTCATAAATTAATTTATAATTGTCAACAAAAAAATCGCAATATACCTTATTGTGGCTTATGTAATAAGAGATAGACTTATGATATCGCGGACTTTTTTTTAGATATAAATACTAAGGGTCAATATTTTTGTAGAACATTGTATTTACGTATCATTAACTATTACGCCAGCGCACGCGGATAAAGCAGTTCGCGAAGGCTTTCACTTCCGACTTAATTAACAATAATCAATATTTAAGGCCAGCTGAGCTTAACGTTATACTATTCCTCGTGAATCTGGCTATCATATACAAAAAGATTTTTTCGAATCCGACTGGTAGTTGCGGAGATTAGCGTGTTTAATAAACAAACAAAATTGTAATATTTTTTATTATTTTATTCTACTTTTTGTCACCTGAATTTCCTCCGGAACTCATTTTTCATTTTCTTTTTATCTCTTTTTAAATCGATAACCATATTAGTAAAACTACGTATCGACGCACCCCTAGGTTTAGGTTTTGTTAGATTTTATAAAATATCTTCTGAACCGGGTGTTTGTTGTAAAAAGTAACATTTGCCGGGTATACACGCAATATGAAACGGGATTCCATATATGCACGGGCATTCTCCTTTAAACCTAAAGTATCCTCCTACCTAATACCCAATACTACCTAGAGTCCTATGTACTATCGTTAATTAAAAGGAACAACAAATAAAAAATCGAAAAATGTAATTTCAAAATTCCATGCGCATCTGAACCTGGCCGAATGACTATTCTTTTAATAAACAAAAATTTTAAAGCTTAGATCAAACGGCCCGAGTTTGATAAATGCGCACAAAAAAACGAAACACATTCGACAGAGAAAATAAAATTTATACGTACGCGTCATATAATTCTTTCTATTATGACCGACGCCGCTGAAATCTGAATGAAAAATAGTGACAGAGAATGATACTGGTAAACCATTTTATTAAAGAAATTTCTTAGCTCATGTATTTTTTTATTCATAAAATGCAACGCCTTTATCTTTCATGTCTGTTAATAAATCAGCTTAGACTGAATCAATTTTATGTTTCACTATTGCGTTAGACACTTAGATCTATACAGAGCACATGTAATTTAGCAAAGAATAAGATGAAGAACGCTTAAGTAAGATCAATCAAAAGATTCACCTCAATAAAGGTCAAATTTTGTAATTAAAGAATTACGGTGATGTTATGTGTTATGTGACTATGGCAAGTGATCTTAGTAACCGATAAGAAAAATTTCATTAAAAACAAAGTTTACTATTATGTTTACAATACATACAGTTAAATAAATGGCCGTGAAGTGGGACAGACCAATTACTAACAATCGTTTACTCAGATTTTTAAGTAAGCATCCTGGTCGGTTGCTTACATTGTTACCGATATCCAACTGTGCGTGAGCTGTAACTTATACGTAAATCGATGACGTAGTTAGCTGTTGAGATCTAAATCTCACAAATTCCCGGGCGAAGTTCATTCGCTCGTGTCTGGAATAATTGATGTTGTTTCATTTCGAATATAAACTGTTATGTCAGATCGAGATAAAGAAAAATCAATTCATTCAAAATATTAAATCAGAATACAATCGATACAATTTTACAAATGAAAATGCCTTTCCTTTCTTATGTTAATACCTTCTGAATACATAGTTAAATATTACAGAATAAAATATTTTTTCCTTATTTTAAAAGTTCTCTGTAAGATCATGGGAACTATCTATGGGACCTACTGCACTTGGAGGATCCGAAAGAAAACTGAGATTGAGGAGTTGATAGCCGATTCCAACATCATCGGCGGAATAATATCTTAGTAGAATTCACTGACTCGGCCACCTAGAAAATTAAGCAGCGAACGTTCGTACTTTGAGCGATTTGCTGGTCGCCACCCAGTTGGTCAGGTCAGATATCGCTGGCGTAACATAGTAGATACCAATTTGCATTAGTTTCAAACGGATAATTGTTACGACACTACACATAATCGGGACAAGAGCAAGATCACTTTTGGATCACTGAGGCAAAAACAGTTAGTGATTTTAAAATAATAACAATCCCAATTTGTGTCCAAATAAAAAACGGACTATTATTATAATTGTCCTAAATAAGTAAAAACAATATAAATACAATATATATTCATAAGCCATTTATTATTAAATCCAAACTGTAAATATTTCGTTGTTCTCTTACCAAGAATTATGAACACTGTTATGAATCATGTGAATCCACTGCAATTACTATGTTTGACTTTCATTTTATTTAAAACATAAATTCGTATCTCGAACCTTGTCAATATTATTAAGTATGCAATTTAGTAAATCAGACTTATGTAATATTAAGTGTGTCTCATGTTTATTTAAGAAAAATTGACAGTACCGTGAAAGTGAAAGTAAACGAATAGACACTCTGAAGAACTGGTGAGAGTAGACTACCGTGAAACAAATTCGTCAATAATCAAAGAACTAAATCTTAGACAGCGTCTACTCAATACTGTGGGAGCTCACATCACGATATTATTTGGATAAAGATCACGACCTACAAACGATTCCATCGAACTCTTGGTGGTCTAGGATACAGCGAAAGGTAGCAAATGACTGCCTGAAATAAGCCCATAATAATAAGCTAATAATAAGCCGTAGCACCCCTCTAATATTGCACCCAAAGGGAGGTCATTCGAGAATTTTACTAACAGTTTAGAAGCATAAAGTGCAAGTACCACCGCCACAAACACTGCCGAAACTGATATTACCAAGAGGAAATGTAATTTAAAAAACTTTACCGCATACTGTTTTTGTATTGTACCAGTATACAGCACACACTTATGAAAAATAAATAAAAACTAAAAGTATAAAGATAGTGTCGGAGCTCGCAACTCATACACACACACATATATACACAGACGGCTCAATAAAACGTTTGCATTATTCAAAAGGCCGGATGAATTTCGCAAGCTATGGCCCGAGTTTAATTTCACTCGTAATTCACCCATGAACAACACGAGATGGCCGACCGAAAAATAAATTCATTACTTAATTTTCGGTCAAAACAATGCAGGTGATAATTATCAATTCTGATTCATGAAAATGTAACGTGTAAATACAATGTACAATGTATGTGTATAGAGAGCATGCCGGAACGGAAAATATAGCACATTTATAATTTTAAAATTATTCTTATGTAAGATAAGTTAGAAACATTTTAGTGTACGTTCATTGTAAGTCTTGTTATGAAACTTAACGACTTTTTTGACTTTCCCAGTGTCAGTACACTTGATCTAGTTATTATAATTTTTATAGGACCTCCAAATAACTGCACTACACCTGAATGTATGTATGTATGAACTATGTAAGTACCTATAGATCAAAAAACAAAAATTACAACCAAAAAAGAGACCAGAACATTATCATCATGTTAATCGGTTTAATTGCTTCGAAAAACTTTTCATCGACCATTTGATAATCATTTCCAATTATTATAGGTACTTTGAATTTAATTACAGCATTTAACAAACCTGCGAAATATTTATGAATATAATATATACAATTAATAACATTGAAGTCTCTGTTTGTAATTAAAAAAAAAACAGCTTTTTACTAAATGCATATGGAAATATAATATGTAAAAGGTATTTATAACAAAAAACCAATTTGTGTTTATCTGTCTGTCTGTTTGTTCCAGGTAATCTCCGAAACGGTTGGACCGATTTTGACGAGACTTTCACTGGCAAATAGCTGGTGCTATAAGAAGAAACTTTGGCTTTTATTTTAGAAAAATAATTAAGGTTCCACGCAAATAAAAATTAATATTTTTATATTTACAGTTACCCGGAGCTAGTATTATAAATAATTCGTATAGAATTAAAAGCGGTAAAGTAGTAAGTCTGACCGATAATGTAGTAATTCGAGAAAATGAATACATTTAAATTGTATCCATAGTGAATATTTTAATGTTAGCTTCATCCAAAGCTAATATAGTTTTGATTCTATACGACTCAAATATTACTTAAAATCTGATTTACAATTTGCATTGATCGCGTCTTTGTTAACTTTATTAAAACTATTTCTTGGAAAGGACTCCATTAGCAGGCAATAGATTTTTACTACCAACTATATTTCAGACTATATACGTACTTCGTATGTAATTATTATTTTTATGATCAAACAAACGCCAACAATTTTAAATCCATCATAACAGTCAATTAAGTGAGGAAACTAAAAGGGAACAATGAATCGAAGCTACAGTCACATATTTATTGTAACCAAGTTATAACAAAACCAATATACCTACTTTAAGTACAGTTAATTTCGTAACATCTTGGAGATTACTTGGCCGCCGCGTCGGTCTACGGTAGTTTGACTCATGCATCTAACCGGTCCAATCGCTTGTGCAAGTTAAAGACAAGTTATCGACAACGGTATATTTACTTTACTATATAAATCGCCTTTGCCCGCGGCTCCGCTCTCTTGGGAACTCTAATAAACTATTGTACTTTGAAGTCTATAAGTTTTCTATAAATTACATTTTAATATTATCATATAAAAAAGAGGTATTAAAAGGTAAGAAAAGTGCGAAACGTACGTTCCTATTACACTATGTTATCAGGAAGTTTAGTATGAAATGATAATTTTAAAATACAGTCGGATATTTCGTTTGCTGCATTACTAATTTGTAGTAATTCCCATGCTTATTCTCTGAGTGTGCTGCTTACGGTAGAAATGAGGATAGACTATATGTCAGCCCTCTTGAGGGCGCAAAAGAGCGACTCCTTGACAGAGTGTGGAATCACAGATCTATCTGCCCGCTCCACCACGGCGGGTACTAAAATAATAGAAATACCTGGTGCACTGGGACCAGAACGAGCAAATAACTTGGCCCATAAATTGACGACGGTGTTGGCAGACGTCGCCACTATTACGAGGACTGGTAAGAGGGCTGATATTCGAATTGTCGGACTGAACGAATCGGTATCGAGGAATGAAGTGGTGGAGGCTGTGGCGGCTAAAGGTGGGTGCGAGCCAGCCCAAATAAGGGCTGGAAAAATACGCACCTATAGGAGGGGCGTTGGTGCAATTCACCTTTCTCTACCAGCCGCTGCGGCCAAAGCGGCGCAGAGGCCGGAAGGCTACTAATTGGCTGGAGTGTGGCCCGCATCCGATTCCTTGAGGGAAAGCCCATACGCTGTTTTCAGTGTATGGGCGTGGGTCACACCCACCCTCTATGCCCTTCAGCAGTCGTTAGAGGGGCACTATGTTTTAGATGCGGGGATGCCGGACATATGGCACAAATTACGCAGCAGAAAAGTTGCGCTGCGCGATATGTTCCGATACTGGGAGGTCATCAGAACACGTCATGGGGGGAGCCAATTGCAAGCCGCCTCCCTCCAAAGGTAGAGCTGCTCCTGCACCTATTGCTAGGGCCACGAGTCCCACCCTGGTGGTAACTACTATGATTCACTAATGGATCACGCCAATGGTAGTTACCTTCAGGGGTACTTAAACCACTTCGCCGCAGCACAAGATTTATTTGTTTAGTCTGTAGCAGAGTGGAATATTGACGTTGCGGTCGCTGCGGAGCCGTATTATGTCCCTGACCAGCCTCACTGGGTTAGGGACCTAGATGGCTACACGGCGATCCACAGTTCCGGACCACCCCTATCTGTTAAGGAGAAGGGCGCCGGGTTCGTGGCAGCCGCGTGGGGAAAACACGTCATTATTGGTGTATATTTCTTCTCAAACCAGGCCCTGGTGGACTTCGAGGCGTTCCTCGACTCCCTGGAGCTAGCGGTAAGGCGGCTGTCGCCGCTTCTCATCTTCCTACTTGCCTCGATCAGGAGCTGGCGGAAGAGGCGGCCATTGTTCAGAGCTGGCGACCGCCAGCTCAAGTGGATGAAGATGTGGGCGCGTCTGCAGACTGTTTCCGTGGGGCCCTCACGACGGTCTGCGACACGTCGATGCCGCGGAGTTACAGCCACCCGCAAAACAGACGGGCGGTGTATTGGTACCAGTACCAGCGCTGCCACCGGCGGCGAACTCAGCAAGCCGGGGAGGAGGCCCGGCTGTATGGTGCCTACAGGGAGTGCAAAAAGTCACTGGCCGGGCCAAAAATGAAAGATGGGAGGAGCTCCTCAGGACCTTGGATGGGGATACGTGGGGGCGCCCTTACCGGATGATTAGGAAAAAGTTCCGAAGGCAGGCACCCCTTTTAACGGAAACCTTAAATCCAGAGTTTCTGGCGAGGGTCGTGGCCACATTGTAGCCCGACTCTCCAGAGCTCCTCCCGCCTCCCATGTCAAGTGGGGGCGTCTTTTCGGAGGAGCAGTCGCTGCCCTGTCCCATCACTGATGAAGAGATGAGGCAGGTGGTGAAGCGCCTCCGTAATAAGCGGAGGGCACCTGGCCCGGACGAAGTTCCAGGCCAACTACTAGGCGTGGCGTTGGGCCACATGGGGGGAGAGCTTCGGGAGCTGTTCGACCGTTGTTTATCAGCCGTGCCCGTCTCGTATCGGCCCTTTGTGTTGCTGGATGACACGAGAAAGATGCTGGAACGCATAGTTGCCTCCCGTGTCATCCGGCACATGGATGAAGTGGGGCTGGAACTCTCGGACCTGCAGTTCGGCTTCCGGAAAGGGCGTTCAACTTTGGACGCCTTCTCTATCCTGAAGGCGTGGTCCACGGAGGCAACCCAGGGGGGAGGTAGGTTGCTGACGGTGTCGATTGACATCGCCAACGCCTTCAACAGTCTGCCGCATGGTGTCATTCGAGAGGTCGTCTTCGCAAACGGCCAGGGAGTTGTGGCTCGGCGCCACGTAGGGTGCGGTGTTCCACAGGGGTCGGTGCTTGGGCCGCTCCTGTGGAACATGGGCTACGACTGGGTGCTCCGCGTAGCACTCCCTTCGAGGACGCGCATAATCTGTTACGCGGACGAAACCCTAGTCGTGGCCCAGGGGGAGAGCTGGTCCTCATGGTCGGGCGCATACAGTCATTGGGCCTCAGGGTGGCGGCTGAGAAGACCAAGACCTTACTTTTTCATGGGCCCCGGTGTTGGCCGCCTCCTGGGGCACACATTTTTGTCGAAGGAAACAGGATCCGGGTTGGGCCCAGATGAGGTATCTAGGCCTCATCCTGGACGGAAGATGGCGGTTCGAGTCCCATTTTATGGAACTCGGACCGCGTATAGTGGGAGCGGCGGCGGTTCTTGGTAGACTCCTCCCGAACTCGGGAGGGCCAGGCGCTAGCTGCCGCCGCCTTTATGCGGGAGTCGTACTGAGCATAGCCGTCTATGGGGCACGTATTTGGGTGGATGCTCTCGGCGCCACAAGCAGACGTGTGTTGCGTGCTGCACAGCGTGTTGTGGCGCTGAGAATCGTCCGCGAATACAGATCGGTGACCTTGTGCCCTTGTGGCTTTCGTGCTCACCGGCTCCCCACCGTGGGAACTGGAGGCGGAAGTGTTTGCCGCCGTTTACAGATTCACGGCGGCGAGGAGAAATATGGGAGAACCTCCAGCTCCCACTGAAGTGGAAACGCTGCGGCGTGAGGGCCATCAGGAGATGATAAGTAGATGGGGGGAGGACCTGGCGGATGCGCGCTATGGGCAATACATCATAGACGCCGTCCGCCCGGTCCTCGAACGGTGAATAAATAGGGACTGGGGCTCCCTGACGTTTAGGCTTGTGCAAGTGCTATCCGGACATGGCTGCTTCGGCTGCACAAAATAGCCCGCAGAGATCCCACCACCGCGTGTCACGAGTGCGGTGCTGTGGAATACACGGCGCAGCACACTCTTTCTGAGTGTGCTGCGTGGAACGAGTAGCGCCGCGCTCTGACTGCGGTGGTAAGAGGGGACCTCTCGCTGCCGAGTGTGGTCAGAGCCATGCTCGACAATGAGGGGTTATGGCATGCGATGGTCTCCTTCTGCGAGAACATCATATCGCAGAAGGAGGCCGCGGAGAGGGTCCGCGGGTAGATTTCCCTAAGCAACCCTCTCCGACAAAGAAGACCGAGTGGCCGGAGGAGGCGATTCATTCGCCAACTCCCGGCACCCTAACCGAACCAGGGGAGACGGGTCGGGAGGCTCGTCTTCCTATTGCACAGGTTCAGCAAGGCCGGGGCCCGGTATTGCCGGGCCGGCCGTCGGGGCGACGCGGTAGTATGCTACCTGCAGGTCCCGCGTCGCCCCATCGTGGCGGAGGATGGTACACCGTGGAGTTTTAGTGAGTAGGAGACTCACATAACCACTCGTCCTCCTGGGCGGGTGTGTACAAATGACGGGATCATCCACGTTAAAAAAAAAAAGGATTGGACTGCGGAAGCAAGCATCTTCACTGCACCTTATTTATTTACTTTTAAGCAGCAATACTCACGATACCGTGTTTTTATCTAAAATATGTTTTACAATACGTATGAGGTATTGGCACACTAGACATTTCTGGTCTTTAAAAATAACAACCCGTGTGGGACTAAGTTCTGAGTGAGCAGAATTGATACTTAAAATCAAGAGGGGAACTAAATTTCGCGTTTGCTCATTCATTCAAATACAGTTAACATTTCCATACATTGAAATCATGGACATAAATTGAAATACTAAATTTTTTTATTCTTTTTTTTAACGATATGACTTTCACTTATCTTTAAATTAATTGTAATATCATGTGACGAGCCGAGCCGAGCTGCCTATTGCGCGTAATATTGACTATTTATGAATGTGGGGCAGACTAAAAACCAGCGCTGTGTGGTGAGGTTATATTACCACGTCACATAGCATCAGCTGAGTCTGTCCCATTGCCAAATTGTGTATGTGATCTTCTTAATTTGTAAACTTCTTTGCAATAAATGATTATTTGTTTATAAATAATGAAATAGAGAAATACGATTTTCATCAGTACGATATCAATACAATAATATAGTGTATATCATAAATTTTAATACAAAGTAAGGTCAATTTTCGGGTATAGAAAATTTAGAAATTAGCGTTGAGATATTGATTGAATACAGTCATATGGTTATGCAGAGTGTCATAATTATTTGCCAACTCTATTTGTCGCTATGAGATTCGGGATAGTTTTGGAAATAATATTAAGGCCAAAAGTTCGCTACTAAAGCTATTGTACATTTTTTACAGTATAGGATACAATTGCAGTAAATGTAATTGTATCCTTTATTGAAATAAAATATACTTTAAAAGTATATCTGTACCCCACGGTTTCAACCGTGTTTCATTTACTAAACTAGCTCTCCTCCGTCTGGCGTCGACGCATCCGTGTGGCTTATCGTTGTTGTCACTTCCCATGATTGCTGACAGCTTGCCAGACTGCTTGAAGATCATGGCTACTGCTCCGCTCCTAAGGATCGTAGCCTGATTTGGAATCTGACCGGTCTGAGTCCCAGGGATCAGCACATTCAAACTAACAAACAAAAAACAATCTCTTCTGCTTTATTATATTATTGAAGTATATAGATTCAAATTATAATTCGGTACATAGCTAGGCCACACAAAGACGGTGACACGGATCTGATCTTTTTATAGCAATGTTGCGGTTAAGCGACAAAGAGTTACATTACGAAGAGCTGACTATATTGCTAAACGACGCCCACTTATATGAAATAAAAACCAAAACCAACAAATTACATAATGATGACGCCAGATACGTAAATTCGCTAAACATATTTGCCTTTTACAACGAAAAATAACAAAACACACAATGAACACAATAACTTTCATATTTTTATAAAAATTTCAACATTTGTGGGTGCGGCAAAAAAAAAATTAACAAAATATATCGCTATTGAGAAAATTCACACAATGAATATAATTACATGAGTACAGAGTTTAATTCATTTGTTATGGGTGTAAACTTGCAATAACACAATACATGTATGTAATATAATTAAAAAACTCTACTCATCCCATTTCGATATCAAATTTATTACAGAAGACTCATATGGGTACACCTTAAATGTAAATACCGCAGAAGTTTAATCAGATATATGCTAGTGTAGTGTAAGTTAACGGTGTTAATTTTTAAGATCAATATGAAACACCTATTAATTGCTATTTGCTACACAAAATATCATTTGTCAACCATCGTAACCTATAAACAGGACTTAATTGACGGTTTAAATTTTTTTAAAGCTTTTCTATTGTTATTGTTCTCTGTAAAGAAAATAAATAAATTATACTATTTTTTTTTTTCCACAAAAGATGAGTTATATCGAAATCTTTTTTAATACTTTAGAGGGTTTGAGGTAATAACACGTAAAACCTAGAAGATCTGACTCTCAAGTGTAGACCATGCCGAAACACACCTTTAGGTTTTTGACAACAGATTTTCAACTTGAGTGAAGTAGTTATAGTCAATCGGAGAATACAGAAAGAAAGCCTTACCACAATACAGTAGTTTTATCATAAAGTTTTTCTTCGGCTCATTATGAAATTTAAACTTACGTCGTTCAGCTACAACTACCACTGACTGAACCAAATCACTTCGATATAATTCACATTATCACAATAATAATAATGATACTATTTTTTTTAAATTAATATTAAATTTAGGTCTTATACAGTTGTATACACGTATTTCAGAGTTGCAGAACACAAGAAACGCATCTGTTCTAATTGCATTTCTTGAAGAATAATGTAATAGAATTCTTTGCCGTGTGGTGGCTGTTTGTTGGAGTGCGCGAGATCGCGGTGGTGCTCGATTTGACATTGAGCGATTGACGCCGCCGCGCCAGAGCCCGACCAACCGTAAAATATAGACTACGAACCGGCGTGTTTTAGACAGCCCCTATACAAGATATTTATAACCTGGACACATTGCAAGAATCGCGATTATATTAAAAAGTATTATACTTCGTCTTTGAAACTTTTAAATGTAATTTACTACAACAATATAATTGAATCTCTATGTATTATTTCTCTAAATAGTTTTTTGTGGCAATGCTTCCATAATTCTTCATCAAATTTAATGTTTCTAAATTTATTTTAAAACTTGTATTTATACTAATGATGAAATTAATGCCTTACAGTCATAATGTCTTAAAGGTCTGTTTAACTAAAACCTTAGATGGTTACATTTTATAATGTGCGAAATATTCGCACGAGTCAGCCAGTGTCTACTCATTATAGTAGATCAACATGCTAAGGCACGATCATTACGATTAAAGTATCCTAGATCCAAATTGAGAAAATCATGATGCTTGATCATCTGACATCAGTGCTAAAATAATGATTCAATTCTGTAACATTCATTTTAAATAAACACCTGTAAACAATAATAATTCTGAAGACTGTATACATGGAATAGGTAGGTACAATAAATAAATATAAAACTGTAATACCGATACCTAAATCAAAGCAAAGAAAAAATCATTTTCAATATTAAAGCATCCTCATTCTCTCGTTTCCTTACAATAACAACTATTTTTAAATAGTCAAAGTAAAATCTCATCTAACTCGAGATCCCAAAGAGACCTTTTGTTATCCGATATTGACGGCCCACGTCTCTGGCCTAACGCTCCCATTCTTTGATGTTAATCCTCAAACAGATATAACAGTTCCGATTGAAACAATACCAGTTCGCGGGAAGGACAGATTGCCTGGTCCGATATAGGTAATTTCAATTAACTAGACTCCGTATTTGTCAGACGGAATGAGGAGCATTTGAAACAGAATACGTTCGACCCATCTCAGCACAATGAAGGTAAGATTCAAAAGGGGCCGACCTCCCTAACAAGGTGTCAGCTACCTGACACTATTGTGTGTTATCCTGCTTTGAGTGACGAATATTCACGTGCCAATAAACGTTGCCGGTATAGGCTGGCCCCTTCAAAGGGTCTCATATCTAATAGGATCTATTTATTCAACGCTGTCCATTGTAAATTTAACAAATACGCTATGAATGAAATAGGTGAACTCATTAAAAATTGCCAACCATTCACTTCTCATAGCTTCAAAGATATTGCTTGAAGGATCAATGAGATTTAAAGGTTCCGAGTAATCCAATTTGAGTGATCGCACAATTAGAATCGTGACTCGTCTAAAATGGCAAGAATGTATTGCGAAGTCCCATCACGATATATTACTCAGTTATTTCCTAGCGACAAAATTCAAGACCCTCCTATTTCGGACTAGTATTTATAACCTTAGATTTATGAGTAGAAAACGGTCACCAAGTCCGGTGAAGCTGTAAAAGCCGCAGCGACTTCAGGGACTCTAAGGCTAACAATTTAGTCAGATCTAAAAAAAAAGAGTAGAAAACGCAGGGGAGCAAGTATATATTATACAAGATTATAACGCTAAACTTTTCCTCCTTTCATTTTACTGAAAATGTAACTCATCAGACCCTATGTTATGTTATCTACCATTTTCATTAAATTCTAATAAGGCGAAATCAACTTTTAATAAAAGGTATGCCTATATACTTTGAAGCTTTGAACCATTTAAAAATTAATATTAGATTTTGAACATATTATTTATTTCATTACCATAGATAAATTTGAAGTTAATTCTGAGCACATGACACACTCGTACACAGTTAGAAAAAGATTAGATCTTGGATGGAAAGGATAAAGGATGGATCACCGGTTCTGAAAATACAATTGACATATTATAATAATACAGAGGTAAAAATGTCCCAGCGGATGGCCCGCGCCAGCCGACGACGCACGACGTATTGGCGATTTCAAACACCGAGAAATCATCATTTCTATGCAATAATATATTATAAGTAGGTAGTATTTGACGCTCTTTAGATGCCATCGTGAATGGTGGGCAATTGCACTCAGTTCACTTTCGTCTTGATACCGGCGTGAACGAAAAAACTTTTGACAGCACAGTCTCCGTCTTATGCTGTGATTTCCTATCCCTTTTGTTTCAAAATGCTGATAACAAAATTTGTAACGTTTTCAAATTGCTTTTAGTGAGAGTATAAATGCGTCTATTTATAAAAAGCCATTGTTTACTATGTGGCTAAACCACATACAGTGGTACTAAAAGAACATTTCTCAAGCGTTCAGGTTTCCTCACGATGTTTTTTTCACCGTTAGCTAATAGTGTTACCAATATAAATTCATAAATGTACGCAAATTCCAAAGAATTCGAGAACCTGCGTACATCGAATCGGTATTCCGCCGCTCTTAGCCACTCGACCACCACGACATAGAATGAAATTCCATATTCTAACCCTAAAAAAATATCTTAAAAAATGTATTTATTCAACAAGATTAAGAATTAAACGCATGTGCCCCAGCAGCAACCGACACCGTCGAATTTGCGCCTTATAAAGTGTATTATTTTAGATGTTTTCTCCCTAGCATGCGGTGTAGGAATTTGGATAGGTATTTTGCCGGCCACTCACCTCGGGCATGCTGATGTTGATTTTCGTGGTTTCTATACACTGCACATAACGCACTGTTGAAGCACTATGGAACCCCGGGTTTTGTGAAGTCTGAGCTTAACTATTATTTGATTTATACTTTTAATTTGCGACGGAGATGCAATAGTTTTATGCGCTCTGTTAGGCTACACGTTTTTGTCGGTTCTACTGTTTTTTCAACTGTCACTCGTCGCACGTGAGTTTTCGGTTTTGTTTGTAGATGGCGCTAATTGTGGCCGAGGTAGGAAAAGTTATGAAGGAATATATGCATGCTCTAACATAAAGATTTAGGCGATGAGCCGACGTGAAGTACCGCCTCGCCTTACTGAGCACACCAAGCTTCTTTGAGGCCAATTTGGCCTTACTTTCCAACTGACCGCGGAACTGGACGTTACTCGAAATGACAACGCCTAGTGTTTCGATACTGGCCGTAGCAGACAGGGGAGTGTTCTCAAAAACAGGAGTTACGACAAAATGGTGACTTTTTTGCGGTTAACGCGCAGACTTGTGTCTTTTTAGGGTTGAACTGGACTAAGTTTAGTCGACCCCAGTCTGAGACTTTAGTTAACAAAGACTCGACTTTTGTTCCGGCTCTCATGGACGTATTCCGGAGAAATATTAGCAAGCACGGCCAGTGTACATGACATCCACAGTGCTATCATCAGCATAGCAATGAATGTTGCTGATTTGCATTATTTATTACGTCGTTGACATGCACAAGAAATAGAGTCGGAAACAGTACACAGCCTTGTGGGACCCCAGTATTGAGAAATTTAGGATTAGAACATGCACCGTCGACGACGCCCTTGATGCTCCGATCGCCCAAAAAGCTATGGTAATGGTATGGTATGCCACAACCTATGGTAAAATAGTGGCATTGATAACAACATACATAATGTTGCGCTGAGTATAATTAATATGGCAAAAGAACTAATTAGAATAATAAATGTGAACACTTAGAATTAACAAAATTAAAACACAGAAAACGACAAGAATTATGTTTGATTTTTTTTTTATAAAACTAAACTGGCAAACAAGTTTACGGGCCGCCTTACGGTAAACGGCTACCGTAGCTTATGGACACTTGTAATACCATAGCGATTCCTTGTAATACCGACTTTGGACCCCTCTTCCTCAAGGAGCTTTGGAAACCCTACACACCGCAGAAACACAAGACAAGGTTATTTGGTTGCGTTTTTTATAAGGTGGGGTATTCCACCAGTCGCGGACTGCCCCAAGTAGAGAGAAATCTCCAAAGTTTAGTTCTTCTTCTTTCTTTCTTTACTGGCGTAATAACTTCTATTTTGTTAATATTGTTGCCATTTTATTCAGACACAACGCCTACCTATTATCTGATTTAGCAACCGTCTTTTAAAAAAAAAAGACGGAGTTTACTCAATCCGAATGTATATACATTTTTTTAATTTATAATCAGGCATAACTTCTTTATTTTATGAACTGATTTAGATGATTTTTATAAAGTGATAACTTCTTACGGGAGGGTAAACCGCTTCGTAACGTAACGCGTTACGGCGTCACTCTGTCTGGCTTCCCTTCTCTACTCAGTGTTCTAATGTACATATTCAAGAATTGTAACTAAGGATAAAATATATTTTATAATCAATAAAAGATTTTATTAATAAATACCCTTTCCTCACATTATCTATACATATAAAATGCTTTGTCCTGAATGACTGACTGACTGTTCAACGCACAGCCTAAACCGCTGATCGTAGAGACCTGAAACTTGGAGGGTGTGTTCTTTGTATGACGTAAGCATCCGATAAGAAAGGATTTTCCAAAATGCTATCCCTAAGGGGGTAAAAAACGGGGCAAAGTTTGTATGGGGTAACGTGATTCCTTGGTCCAATCTACTTCAAATTTTGGATAAACCTTTTTTAACAGAATTGATGGAAGACGTGTTTCGTATTTTATTGAAATTCATCCCCCAAACGGTTAAAAGGGGGTAGAAAGTTATTTTTGCGGTGATTTGCTTCGAAGTTGATAACAATACTCCTTAGTGCTTTTGATTTAAATTACATTTTATTTTGACACATGTTTGAAAACTCAATCCGATTTTATTCAATAAAGGTTGAACTCACTTAAAAACATAAGCAAATACTCTTAAAAATTGGAATGTCTCGGATGTCACCGTACTATATTAATACCTCATTTATAGGTTTCTAAGCTTAAAAAGGTTATACATTTTTAGGACACGGCCTCATAGGGCCGTAGAGTTCGAAATTTGAAATGTAAGGCTAGTCTTTTTTTGTTATAAATTGTACGAATCACTCCTTATGCAAAAAAAAACATGTAAAATCTATACTAACACAAATAATATAATAAAGCGTAAAAGTTTTTTGTTTGTTTGTTTGTTTAAACACGCTAATCTCTGGAACTAGCAGTCGGATTCGAAAAATTCTTTTTTATATGATAGCCAGACTCATGAGGAATAGTATAGGTTATATAACATTAGGTTAAAGTTTCTAGCTAACCTTAAATATTTATTTTTGTTACGTAAGTAGGAAGTCGAAGTCCTCGCGAACTGCTTTAGCCGCATGCGTTGGCTTAATGGTTAACAATACGCCAATACAATGTTCTACAAAAATATTGACAATTAGTATAAATAAACAAGTCAGCGATAGCATATATCTATCTCTTACACACGAGCCACATTAAGGTATTTTGCAATTTTATTTTCTTGAAGATGAAAAATTAATTTATGAGCATTATTTTTAAGCATGTTATATTAATCCTTACGAACAACAATTAGGTACTTCATCATAAAGACAATTTATAATGAAGAAAAACTTCGTCTTTTACAGCATGTTATTTGGACGCATAGTCTGAGAGATAACACAAAATTAAAATAATTCAATATTCAGCTCGGGTCTATGTCTAAAGTAGTAGTGGCGCGAACGAGCCGTGCGATGCCGCCATGTGACCATCTGGCCGCCCGATAAAAATATTGTCTTTATTAAAGTACTATAAATCATAAATCAGTGATTTCTTCTAAATTATATGCAGGTGAAACCGCTGGTCGCAGCTAGTCATATTAATATACATAAAGTTTAAGTAATACCTAAGCTTTTCTCAAGTTAAACAATTTCAATATTAAATAGTTCAACATAGATTAGTTTCTTCTGTCGAGCGTCCCGAGACACATAGGTTTTTTTTTTTTTGTTGAAAAGAGAATCTTTTAAGGGTGTGCCCTTTTTTATTTCATTGGCATTTGCACTTTAACTTAGAATAGTATACCAGCTAACTCCGCAAAATAATTGAAATTGGTTTTATTTTTTGTCAAAAGTCGTCTTGTTATAAATATGAATAGTTACAACATTATGAATGTAAAGCTAAAATCACGTTGTAGATAGATGTAACAAAAAGAACACAGGCGGCTTATTATAAAATTATTAAGGCTGAGGCTACTCACAGTATTATTACGAGCACTATCGTCACAATCCGACCACAGGGTGTAGTTAGTAAAAACGAAACGTTACACCAGTCACTTTAATAAGATAACGCCAAAACACTAAACCTTTGTGAACAGTGAAAGTGAACGGCCGGACCGGGCCGGACTCTCGATTTCGCACAATCGAGGTCTCAGGTCTGGTTGATACTCCCGGACAGCGCCGCACGTGCTCTGTGCTGTAATCGTGACGTGTCACCGATAATAAGACGGATTATAAATTAACGTTTATAGCTCTAAGATTCTATAAAACTTTATTATGTTGAAAAAAAAATCACTTTAGACAAATTAATGTCATCGATCACTAATATTAATAACTAGCTGACCCATGCGAATACTACGCAAATTACAGAATGTACACAATCTAACAGTTGCCTGGATAATTTAAAAACAAAAGGCTAATTGATAAAGCCTCTTACATGTTATTCGAATGTTTTTTTTAAAGATTTTTTAATAGTATTTTTTTTACGAAATTATTGGTTGTAAACAATTTTTCGTCAATAGCGGGGAGTGTTAAAAGTGTATCTGAATCTTGAGCTTGGATGAAAAGTTAGGCGAGAGACGGCGTTCCCACAAAAAAACCGTTGAAAAACAATACTTATTATAGACATACAATAAAATTTTCATTTTCGTAAAAAAATATTTCCAAAAACATAAATAGGCATAAAAGTAAAAAAAAACTTTGTAAACTTCATGCCCGTTTCACCATAAATAGAAAATTAATAAGACCAACTTGAACGATTTTGAAGAGTTCCCTAGTTTATCTTCGAAGTTAAACGTCCAATACTAATGAAATTAAAATGGTAGATACCTTGAGGAGGAGAGCGAGGATATCCAACAAAAAAAAGAATCATCCAAATCGGTTATAACTGAACATCCACAAAAACTAAATATACATTCGAATTGAGTAAACTCCCGTCTTTTGTTGAAGTCGGTTAGAAATATGGTTTATTTTAAATAGAATGCATATTTGGTATCATTTAAAACTGGTAGGTATGTATGACACACTTTGGTAATATGCAAAGACGGCAGATCCTAAGCCAGTTTAATAAACGGTCACGGTTGCGACGACAACACTGAAATGATATCACGTTTAGTGAAATTATGCAAACATCGTGTTAACACGTTCACGCAACATAACACGATTCCGATTATACAAAATTTTCGCAAGCGAACAGCCAAGATGGACGAATTCGCATGTAGTACCCACAATATTTAAATGTGGAAAGTTGGAAGAAATTGTCGGTTAGGATTACATTACACTAATCCTAACCTTGGTAAGAAGAAAAAAAAGCATTAATTACTAGCAAATCTCTTTCGCTTTCCTGTTTTCATCAATAATTCTTGTTAGTATCCACAGCGAGAAATGTTTGTAGTATTCAATTTGAAACGCAACAATTGTAAGGTATATTCAGTTTATGCTAGAATGATAAATATGTCAGCCTATTATCAGTAAATTATTTTTAATAATAATCTTGAAGATACGAGAAAATATTCATTAATTAATAGAAATATAGTACAAAGTTAATAATTTTTTTACAGTTGTAAACAGCTTTGACGGTCGACATCAAAATAATACATAGAGGAGACTTTAAAATGCATTGGTAAAAACCAATCGGTACTTATATGAAACAAGACAAAAATTATTACATAAATTAAAACAATAAATAATATAAAAAATTTGAATGTACACATCACTGACACATATACATAAACCTTGTCATGTATATACATATATACTTGAAATAACAATATTCGTTAGAATGCACCCAGAAACAATCAATGAATATTATAAAAGCCATCGTCGGAAAAATAAGTTCATCTCCCCAAATCGAAATTACTAGAAATATATAAGAACAGTTCTTATTATAGGGCCATTACCGTGTACAATAAAATTCCAGATCATATAAAAGAAGAAAAAATGTGAATATATTAAAAAATAAATTTAAAACCCATCTGATGAACAAATCTTTCTACTCAATAACAGAATTTATGGATGACATAACCATAGACTAATGACAGAACAATTTTGACATTACAATTTAAATAAGTAGCTGTGCCTGCGGCTTTGCTCACGTGGACTACAGAAAGCCCACGCGAATCTTGCTCCCCGCTCCCGGCTATTTTAAAGACAAAAATGCTTATTGTGGGTGTTCCTTTGAAGATAGATAGACTCCCTGATTTTTTTGTAGTTGTTTTTAATGCCTACAATTATGTAGTACATTAATTTGCTATATCTCTTATGGTTTACACAGCGTAAGCCATTTAAGCGCTCGAATTGATTCACCATGACCAGTTTTTTTATTTGTGCGAAACCCTAATTCTATTTCTAAAATAAAAGTACCCTAAGTTACTCCCTATAACATTAGCTATCTATCAGTGAAAGACCCGTCAAAAACCCGAAACAAACAAACAGACAAAAATTGTAAGAATTGGTTTTTTGTTATAGGTATCGTATATACTTTCATATGCATTTAGTAAAACAATGTTATTTTGATATTACAAACAGACATTTATATTTTATTAATTCTATAGATGTGAATAGTAATAAGTTAAGTAATAAACACTTGACATGATGAATATAGAAATTTAGAGATAAATGACCAATATAAATCAATGTATGACAATGACACAAACAAATGTTATGTATAAATAAATAAATAATTAGTAAGTTAGATAAATAAAAATGTAGGAATATTGCTTTGAAAAACAAATGTAATAATTTACCATACTATGTTCAGGGTCCATGTATTCGGATAATTTACGATATAAGAATAAATGTACATACATTATATTACATTATACTTTTGTGTCTTTTTTTATGTGAAACATCTAATACGGCGGGTCAGACCGGTTGTTGGCGTAACGGCGCTTTGGTTCTAATGTTGGCGGCTGTTGGCGTGGCGACGTTTTTCTATATTATTTTTTTAAGAGTTGAATTTTTAATACGACCCTTAAATTGAAATGAAAAATATTTTTTTTAATAATCCATACTTTGTATCGTCAACTATACCTAAATCATAAAACTGTCATTGTCAGTTTTTCTTCCGTACCCTAATATACATATGTAAATTAATTTACAAAAAGAACTACAACACACTCCTTACTTTCCAATTTAAGTATGGGTACCGTTTACTTTTACATTGCTACGTACTAATAAAATCAATAATCCCAACGACGCGATGCACACAAACGACAAAGAGTTCCCCAAACACGAGGGCGTCGGCGGTTGCTTTTTAAACTGAACCAATCGACTTTCTATTTTATTGTATCGAGTGTAACGCGACATTGATGACGGCGCTTATTGCACTTCGCCAGATTTTATTTGTGCTCAGCGCCGCGCGCCGCACCCGTTGGAATTGGTCGCAACTTCGCCAACAGAGATTGCGTTTACCGATGACGTGCTAGCTCAGTCCAATACTTTACCGTTCCTTTACCCGATATTATAGTACGTACATACCTGAAACAAATAATATAAACCATTATTATAAAAATAATAACTTTAGTAGCACGGGAAAACTGGCGACACTGGGCCTGATGGTAAACACAGTACCTGGTAATCCAAAAATAAAAGTGAACAAGCCTGAAAGCGAAACGCGACAAACCAAAAGAGCGGGTGATGTCATCGTAACACAACAAATGCACTGGAAGATAACTACATAAAAAGCAGTTGTGATATAACTTCTATGATTAGAATATATAATAATTTTTACCATGGCTATAATATCATAGTGTAAATAATCCGTGCCAGAATCCACTGCAAATTGGCCTAGTATTTATTAAGTCTCCAAGACAACAATGCCTAATAGTTCCAAAAACTATAAATACTGTTCGGGAATCATTACAAAAGTAGCTAAAGAGATCTTTCATACAATACTTATATGAAGTTAGTAGTTTCAATAATTCTGTACCGAGCTGGAAACCAAATAATCCCAGGATAATGTCATAGTCTATCTATTCATTGTAATATTTGAGAGTCATTGTAATTGTACCTAACGCAACGTATTTTTTTATGAATGTTTTGTAATCAATGAACATAAAAGTCTTACACTATTGACGATATGATTATAATATCAAAAGACTATATTAGATTTTTTAACCTACATATCACATAAATAAATACATCCATTAAGTAAATATGAGATTGATAAACTAAACAGCGTTTGACCGATCATCATGAGTATAGAAGGTTTTCAACTTTCAGGCCATCCCTGAAAGCGATAGGTGACGCTATGTTCGATTTATTGATTTATAGACTACAGAAAAGGGTACATAGAACAATGTCTGCTGGCTCAGCTAGTTTTTATGTAACAATGTATTTGTCTTAATAAACATTTTTAACTCAAGGTGACCAATTTAACAACTTTCAAAACGCTGTACATGCATTATTTTACAATAACATACTTCTGTGGTGTATTTTTTTTGCAACGATGTTCGTATTTAAATATCTATCTAATCAAAATCAAAAAATTCTATATTCAATTTAGGCCCCAATAAGGCACTTATGAACGTCAATACACTACTGCCACCACCGGTTCGGAAAATATCCCAGACATCGAGAAGATATATATAATGTCTGACCAAATTCTATTTAGGTTAATTCTAGTAGACTAAATGTATTTAATACAACAAAATGTTAGAAAACTTAGTACAAAATGAGCAATAATTAATTTAATTATCAAGCTGTAATAATTTGATCGATTCATTAGTTTTTGTGTACCGTACATATCTATGACTATTGCCATCGGTTTATTCGCCATTCAAATTCCATAAAATAAAAAGTAAAAGTTTTAGCAGGGGCACGTCACCGCTAGAGAAACATGAGTTGCGCAACATACCTATATTCGCGGCAGCAATGTCCTTTCACTTCCCGATCGACCAGTTAAATACTGTTTCTAAGACAGTAGCGGATATTACAAGGTTATTCGATATTTTAATAGTTTTGTTAAAATATAATTAAGTTTATTAATTCACGATAGCCGATGGGTTAATACCAGTTAGAATATCTTTACGCATTCACAAGTTTGAGCCATGGCACAGTAGGTAGAAAAGGAACTTCGGGATTCTCGTAAACTTAATAAATTCATTTTAAGTAGCAGTAACACACTATCTGGTGTTGGTGAAGAAATGTATTTATTAATTAATCCTTTAATTCACTTATGTGTATAATTGGAGGACTTGATACTAAAAATCATTCTCTGCCAGTCTTCCAAGAGACCAAGAGAAAGTTATACGCAAGGTTTGCATAATGTTTAGTAAAGAAAATCTAGCAGATATTCAACTGTTCCAAGTAGAACCTACGTAGCGAATGCTTGAAGGAATCCCGAATTGGCTAGTTAGATGTTGATAAAAAGCGAATCCCACAGACGTGCTGCTGTTACGGCGAAAGATCAGTCTCAAAAATTAGTATGATACTTGGTATACTGAGAATTAAAGTAGCACAAGATCTTAGCTGTCTATTATGCGTATCCGCAAGACATTGAAATAGTGATTTTAAATATTTAGGTGGTTTGGAATTATTAAGTAAATTCATCTTGAGGAAACAGGAACATTTATGATGATATGATCCCGTAATACCATGACCTAGTAGGGAAAATACACAAGTATAAATATCTCGTTGTTTGAAATGACCAACATGTCGTAAGGTGGCATGATGTTTTAAGCCGATGAGTACTCTCAGGAAGAGACTTTTTCCCAGCAGTGTGACATTCACGGGTTGTTATTAATAACTCTTACATTAAGATTTAGTAACGTTTAGAATATAACTGTTTTATTTATGTTTTGTTTATACCTTCATAAACCTTACGACAAACATGATTAGCTGATACAAAAAAGGTGGTGATAAGACACTTATGCTGTGCCTGACTGACTACAATGTAGATAATGAAAAGCCTGTATTAAAGCTCGCGTACACTACAGCCGCAGCGCGTCCCATTGCATAACTGCGCCAAAGCACACTAGGAGACGCGCCGGGCCGCACTGCAACGCAATAATTGAGTCAGTCTGTTCTTGGCATTGAGCGTATCCAGTCGAATGCAATAGATAGTTCCGACGAAGAGCTGTATTAGTTCAATCTTTTTTTGACGAAAATTTAGTGTTATGGCCATAATCTCTTCTGAGGTTAAGTGACTATGTGGACCAAGTTGGTAACACCCTAAGCCTAGTGGTAAAACTGGGTCTCAAGTGCAGCTGACGAAACATACCTATAGGTTTTGGCGATATATTTTCAACTTAGTTCGATAGTTTGCGAGGCGAACTTGCCTTGCGGAATGCCGTACCACTATGCTTTGGTTTCATCACATTTTCCTACACCCAAAACTCAGGCTTATTATAGAGATTTGATATCGCGTCTGTTCAGGCAACACTATTTTTTACCTGTGCTCCGGTTGGCTGTTTTCGACGCTTGGGGGCGCGCACGGTCTCCACACAAAAAAAAACGGTTTCCCGACGTCGGTCTGGTCGGAGTGTTCGGAGCCTTATCATCATTCCAAATTTATTAAGTACTGTGATTGCTTCATAAAAAACGCTTGTTCGTGGTGGAACAGTTTTGTGTGTACCTAAGCAGATATAATAACTCTGACAACGGCGGCCGCTACAGTGACCAGTGTGGATTTGCACCCGGTCAAGGACACCGCATCAACGGCGACCCCAGGTAAGTCGGCACGGTTCGGCCGGGCTCAGTGATTTTTGGTGGGCCTGAACAAATCCCGAATTGATAGGATTTAGGAAGTCCCGGGACCGGCGAATCACAAAACTAGACGGCTGTAATTCGCCGTTCTAAGTATCCGGCCCCCACATTTCATGGTCCTTCGAGCCGGATAGGGACTTGCTCTTAAATTATCCTTCATCAATTAACATCTTATTTCGGTAGAATTTCTAAAAATATCAGTATTCGGTTCGGTAACCCGGGGTAGTTTAAAAAAAAAAAAAAGAAAGTTTTTTGTGTTAATAATTACTTTTTCGTTATTATTTCTATAGATACGATTAGATACGGCTAATTTCATTAATTATTGTTCATAAAATATCTATTTCATTAAATATTTCACATAATAGGTTCACAATATTTCGGTCGGTACTTCAAAAACTGTTATTAGACTAGGAGTACACTGAGTTATTTTATTATTCGATACAGAAATTAACGGAAGTCCATTTATTTTGTTTAAATTTATAGTAAAATGCCCAAACCACAGTCAATTAAATTCAAAACTCAATATGATTGGTTTTTCAATACTTTGGAAATGATAAACAGTAAAAAGCACGCCACGGGAGTGATTTCGGCGCGCTTACGGAAAATAGATGAGCGGTATAGCATCTTTTATGAATGTTATGAGGCACTTTTGACTGATGAGACCGATGAGGAATTGGTTCAGCAGTATGATCAAAAATATAAGGAAGCTGAGGAAATTTATAACCAGCTGGAGGCGGTATCAGCGGCTTATCCCAATCTGGAAGGGGTCCACAACACAAACCCACGGAGAGTGCTCAATCTGCGCGTTTGCCCACCATAAATCTTGCGCATTTTGACGGTGACGTATATTCGTGGACAAGTTTTATTTCGTTGTTTACGTCATTGGTTTTAGCTCGTAATGATATTTCTAAAACGGAGAAATTCCATTACTTGTTTTCGCACGTCGAAAACGAGCCTAGGTCGTTGCTAAAACATTTGCCGATGGTGGACGAATCTTTAGATACGGGTCTAGAGATTTTACGCGGCCGGTATGAAAACAAACGGTTATTGGCAGACAGTCAGATTGCTAGAATTTTACATTTGCCAACGATGAGTAAATGTAACGGGCTTCGTACTGAAATTCTAAATCCCTTATTAGAATCATCAAGGGCCTTAGAAAACTTAGGTTTTCCAGTATCAGAATGGAGTTATTTATTGCTCCATATCAGCTTACTTAAATTACCTACGGATTTGAAGTCTCGGTTTGAACAAAAGTACGGCGGAAATAATTTGGTAGTACCGACATTTACACAACTGTTAGAATTTCTGCAGAACGAGTGTCGCCATATAGATACGGCTACTACGGATATGACGACTTCGAATAATCAGTCAGATTCAAACACGCATCCACGGTCGAGCAACACTAGGCGGAACCGGGTGATTCATCTTGTAGGTACAAACCAACATACAACCGAACGGAAAACTTGTATGTACTGCAATATGAACAATCACAACATTTCGGAGTGTTTTAAATTTATTAAACTTAATGCACATTCACGAAGGGAGTGGGTAGTGTACAACGGCCTTTGTTTTAAATGTTTCGGAACTCATACAGCGGTAACTTGTGGCAAATATGTGCCATGTGATAAATGTGGTCACGTAGGTCACCATCGATTGGTTTGTTCCGCAACAAACCAATCACGGAATACTCAGTCGGCAATGTATCGTGGTGTTAGGTCTCAAGATCGTAATCACGATAGTAAGCGATCATATACGGGTAACAAATCAGCCGGTTACAGCGCAGGCGGTGCGGGTGATAGGTCACATGATCGCCGCTATGTGTCAAGCCATAATAGTCTCTCGGAACGGAGACGCAGTGCCGATAAGCTCGGTCGTCAGAACTCGGAGTGTACTTGCGCGCGATCTGGAGAACGTTCGCGACGCCGTCAGGAATCTGCTAGCCCGGTAAACGTCCGGTCGCGCAGTAATCATTTAGCATAGCAATCAATAATATATACAAATAATAAAATCATTTCGTCAGCTCAGTTGGAAGGTGCGCGTAATTTAAATAATATTTCGGATGAAACGGTACCTAAACTTATTGACAACGTTATTTTACCGACGGTGGTTATTGATGTGAAAAAACAAAGTAACAGTTTCATTAAGGCGCGCGCTCTACTAGATCTCGGAGCACAAGTGACCATCGTACGAAATGATTTGGTTTCTCGGTTAGGTTTGCATCGACATTATATGACTGTACCTTTAATAGGTATCGGCGGGCTACAGACTCATAATAGTCAATCAGTTGTTACAATATATTTTAAACCTACAAGTTCCAATAACTTGTTATCGGTCACGGCGGTGGTTTTAAAGAAACCTACTACTTATTTAGCGGAGAGATTAAATTTAAATTGTGATAGCAACAATATACATTCGGCGGATAAGGCATGTTCTCGATTACAAGAGATAGATATAATTTTCGGTTGCGATATTTTGGGTAAAATTTTAAATGGCGATAAAATCAATTTAGGGAAACACGGTCCTTATGCCTTAGGTACTATTTTTGATTTTGCGATTTTCGGCCCGGTACAATCGGATAATAAAACGGATTATTTTATAGGAAATACGTTATTGGAAACGGTAGAAAAATTTTGGCGTACTGAGGAACCACCTCAGACTAAAATTAGGGATCCTATAGACTTGGAGTGTGAACGTCTATTCTTAACTACGACGTCACGCGGCTTAGACGGTAAATATACAGTTCGTCTTCCACTCCTTCCGGAGTGTGATAGGAAATTATTGGGAGATTCTCGGAATAAAGCTTTAAACCAGTTCTACTCATTAGAACGTAGAATGGCACGGAACCCGGAATTTCGCGAGAAATATGTTGGGTTTATGAACGAATATTTGGAACTCGGTCATATGCAAGTTTCGTCATTTGATTTTAGTTCGGGACTCGAACATTATTTTATAGGACATCATGGTGTATTTAAAAAATGCGGAGATACATCTAAAATTCGCGTAGTATTTAATGGTAGTGAGAAAACTAGCTCGGGGGTTTCGTTGAACGACTGCTTATATTGTGGCGAACGACTCCAAAATGACATCACGGACATCATTTTGAATTTTCGGTGGCCTCGTATAGTATTTACGACGGACATCAAAATGATGTTTAGACAAACTTGGATTCATCCTGAAGATCGTCGATATCAATTAATTTTCTGGCGGTCATCCCCATCGGAACCACTATTGGTGTATGAACTTTGCACTAATACTTACGGTTTAAAATGCAGTCCATATATTTCCATACGATGTTTACATCAAATCGCTTATGACGAATCCCGAACGGTCAACTCGACATCAAACAATACCTCGGGCTGTAGTCTGTCAGTTCCGGTTCAGCTCGAGGAGATGTCTCGCGTGTCACGTCTTCTCATTAAAAATAGTTACGTAGACGATTTAAACGGCGGTGAAGATACTTTGGAAGATGCTTTAGAGCTACGCGATGAACTTATCCAAGTAATGCATTCGGCGGGTTATGAGTTGAGAAAGTGGTCTAGCAATGTGCCACAATTATTAGATGGTCTACCTACCGACCATTTGGAGACCCCGCGGTACCTTGACGGTTTTGACAGTAATGGTCTTATTAAAGTTTTAGGCATCCAGTGGGATCCAGTTTCGGATAGTTTTACGTACACGGTTAATTTACCATCGGACAGCACGGTTACTCGACGTAAGATTCTATCTTTGGTAGCTCGGCTATACGACCCGCTAGGTTGGATTAGCCCTGTTATTTTTTCATTAAAACTAGGCAGCAGCCTTGAAAACAATAACGGTTCGCGGAAGGTTGATTGGGATTCTCCAGCCCCTGCTGATATAGTTCAGCGGTGGCAAGATATTATAGAGGACTTGCCAAGAATACAAGAGATCTTCCTGCCTCGTTGTTTAAAGCCAAGCTATGATGCTCGATATAGCCTCCACGGTTTCTCGGATGGCAGTTCTGTAGGTTATTCGGCGGCGGTATATATCCGCGCAGAAGCTTCGGACGGTACAGGCGCGATTCAGTTATTAATGGCAAAGTCTAGAGTAGCACCTCTAAAAACTAGACTCACTATTCCCAAGTTGGAATTAAACGGGGCAAAATTGCTTACGGGTGTTCTGAACCATATTGTGTCATGTACAGAAAATAGCATTCGGTTTGAAGACATTACAGCCTGGTGTGACAGCACAATTGTGCTTGCGTGGTTACGGACACCGCCGCACCAGCTTCAAGTTTTTGAAGGAAATCGAGTTTCGGAAATTAAGTCATCGAAAGCAAGTATCACTTGGCGACATGTTCCCAGTGATATGAACTGTGCTGATGTCGCATCGCGCGGTTCCACGGCGGCGGCGTTATTGACACATGACCTGTGGTGGAACCCACCATGGTTATGTCAACCTTCGCAGACTTGGCCTAAGAATTATTTGGAATTCCCTTCGGATTTACTACCTGGTTTGCGAGCAACGGCTAAATTTATTAACATCGGACTTTTGAATCCAGATTTTAATCTCTTAGAACGTTTTAGTTCTTTCAATAAATTGGTTAATGTTACGGCATACCTGTTAAGATTTGTATATAATTGCAAAAATAAATTAGTTCGGAAGATCGGAAACGTTTCGGTATCGGAGAGACGGATTGCTCTTATGTGTTTGATTAGGCAAATACAAGAATCATTTTTTGGTGAAGATATTTCTAATATAAAATCCGGCAAAATAATTAAAAATCATTTACAACGGTTGAGTTTATTTATAGATAAGAATAATTTATTACGGGTCGGAGGACGAATAAGACATTCGGAATTGTCTTACGATGCGAAGCATCCCATATTGTTACCAGGCCAAGGAAAATTCACGGAATTATTGGTTACATATTATCACCAAACTTATTGCCACGTCGGTGCAAACACTTTAGCGGCTATATTGTCCAGAAATTACTGGATTATTTCGGCTCGGCGTATGACTAGACATATTGCATTTAAGTGCATTCAGTGCTATCGGACTCGGGCAAAACCTACGCAACCCTACATGGCAGATTTACCACCGGATCGTATAACGGGCGTGCGTGCATTTCTCGGAGTCGGCACGGATTTTGCTGGCCCCTACTTTATAAAATCTAGTACCTTGCGGAACTTTAAAATACAAAAATGTTATTTATGTGTTTTTGTCTGTCTCGCGACTAAAGCGGTTCACTTAGAGGTAGTTGCGGATCTTTCGGTAGAGGCCTTTGTAGCAGCCTTCACTCGGTTTATTTCCAGAAGGGGGTTACCATCTGTGATTCGTTCGGATTGCGGGACAAATTTTACGGGTACTGACAAATATTTGAAAGAGTTGTACGTCTTTTTACGAAACAATCATTCTGATTTAGAACAGAAATTGACTAGAGACAACATAACGTGGTTGTTCAACGCTCCTGCAAGCCCCAACTTCGGAGGTCTTTTTGAGTCCGCCGTTAAGTCGGCAAAGACTCATGCTAGGCGTGTTATCGGTGAAACTAAGCTTACCTTTGAGGAACTTACAACTCTCTTCACTAAAATAGAGGCGATTTTGAATTCACGGCCGTTATGTCCCCTTAGTACAGATCCGCTGGATTTAGAAGTGTTGACACCGGGACACTTCTTGATTGGGCAACCGCTAGTTGCGCTCCCCGAATATCCTTATACGGAAGTTAAAATTACTCGGTTGTCTCGGTATCAACAGCTACAAAAGATGTCTCAACATTTTTGGTCACGTTGGCGAAACGAATACCTTCATACTCTTCAACAGCGATTTAAATGGACTTCGGTTACTGATCCACCTAAACTAGGCGATCTAGTGTTGATTAAAGATGAGAATTTAGCTCCTCTTCATTGGAGACGAGGTAGAATTGTAAAATTATTGCCCGGTAGAGACGGAATTGTTAGGGTAACGGAGGTAAAAACACAGGGCGGAGTTTTAATGAGACCCGTTTCAAAATTGTGTAGGTTGCCATCGGTAACTTTGGAATAGGTAATTAAGGCGGACCTTGCTTAGGCGGCGGGATGTTCAGGCAACACTATTTTTTACCTGTGCTCCGGTTGGCTGTTTTCGACGCTTGGGGGCGCGCACGGTCTCCACACAAAAAAAAAACGGTTTCCCGACGTCGGTCTGGTCGGAGTGTTCGGAGCCTTATCATCATTCCAAATTTATTAAGTACTGTGATTGCTTCATAAAAAACGCTTGTTCGTGGTGGAACAGTTTTGTGTGTACCTAAGCAGATATAATAACTCTGACAACGGCGGCCGCTACAGTGACCAGTGTGGATTTGCACCCGGTCAAGGACACCGCATCAACGGCGACCCCAGGTAAGTCGGCACGGTTCGGCCGGGCTCAGTGATTTTTGGTGGGCCTGAACAAATCCCGAATTGATAGGATTTAGGAAGTCCCGGGACCGGCGAATCACAAAACTAGACGGCTGTAATTCGCCGTTCTAAGTATCCGGCCCCCACAGCGTCGATCGCTAATATAATCGCTAATATCGTCGGTATACAAACTACCACTGAGTCATCATTGCTTTAAAATAAAGGAGATAAGGTAAATGTAGTAAGTATATTTATGGTGTCAAGAAATTAGCAAAAATATTGAGGTTTTTGTTGAATTTTATACTCTTTAAATTTACATACATATTATGAAAAGTATTCTGAACTTAGTCTGCTCATTGCGCCTACCATCGCACACTGAGGCGGGTCGCATCGCAACGCATAACAGCAGCCGCAAAAATACGCCTGGCGAGAGCGATCCACCAATGCGTTGCGATGCGGCCTGCCACGGCCCGCCTGTAGTGTGCGATGGTTCATATGAAATATACGAAAGTGATGCGGGAGAATTTTTGTTATGCAATGCGGTGCGGTGCGGCTCGCCTTAATGTGCGTGAGCCTTTAGTGTTTCATTTTATGCGTCACATTTCGATACAATTCTGTGCATATCCAGTTACCTATATGCTTTTGCCGTACTTTTAGGACGGTATTACGACATTTACGACGACCACTTTAGTTTGTTATAAATCTCCCGATGATTACAGTTTTTGGATTAAAATATAATTATTACCGTTAAGTACACTGAAGTCATTTTAATAATTAGAAAAATGCTTGGGTGGTAAATTTGTTCTGTCCGACAAAATCGCGAACACCATGCAAATGGTTATTCATCTCTCGGTGGTCGTCACTGTTTTTGGATTGTACAGTGCTTACCATCAGGAACAGTTCCATCACTTTGCCCTACTACTATAAAAAACAATTATAAAATAATAAATTAATTATTTTAATCAAGTCTTTATTGAAACATATCATAAAAGATCATTTTAGTTATGAGTATAACACGAAAGTAATAAATAAGCATTTTATTGACACGGATACCGAACTACGCATACGTTCAATCGAAACAAGTAAATCAAAACAAAACGTGACAAGTTTACAGGCATGTATCAATATTCGACGTTTTTGTGGACTTCGAAATCTCTGTACATATTTTATTTAATGATCTCCCTATATATTAGAACTCGCTGTGCCCCACGATTTTTGCCGTGTTAAAATTATTCAACCACCCCTCCGCCCCGCCGCACGGTGCCGCCGCGAACACAGCCTACCGTTGTTCTCATGTTCCGTACTAGCCTACAGCTTGCCAGATTACTTGACGTTTATAGTTACTGCTCCACTCTTTAAGGTCGTAGCTTGAAGTTATATAGCATATAACCTTCGTCAATTAATATGCTATAAAATAAAAATAAAATCTTTTCAAATCTAACTGATAGTTCCAGAGATCAGCGCGTTCAAACAAACAAATAATCTCTTGAGCTTTATAATGTTAGTAAATATAGAAGTGTACATAGAAATTTATTAATTTCTCTGTGTGTGTTTTTAAATATCCTATTTCTTTTCAATAAATTACAGTTAGAATGTATCTGTATGTCCACGACAGTGTTATATAATTTGTACAGTTCCAGATGTAATATATTTTTTGAGCGCATTAAATTTATAGCCGTTGCCGTTGCCTCGATCTAGTGCTTAGTATGTGAAAAAGGATTCGACTTTCATTAAGATTAATATTTGCAAGTCTGGTTTAGTACCGGCTCGATAACCGGTTTTCCGTACAAAAAAATATTAAAATGTAGACATAAGCAATATAGGCTGGTGAATATTGAATAATGATAACATAAAAAAAATACTTTGTTCCTAAACATCGACATGTAGAACATTGTTACAAATTCTACGTACAATATTTTCATTAGAAGTTAGTGCACAGTTTATGGAAACTTAAAATTATCGTCACAATTTTCACTGTGCTAGCATATTATGAATACATTACGTTAGTTACGATATTTTCAGTATCACCATACAACGTATTAATTATAATTAATTTATTGAAAAATAACAGGAAAATGATATTTTTGAATTCAACTCTGAATGCATTCCAATACAGTTCTGTTAAATTATGTGAATAAATATCCCGTTCGGTGTATTCAAATTGACACACGCCGCGTATGACTGACAGGGGGCTTGACGCGTTTAAGCTAAAAACAAACGAACCATAAATATGCTTTTTGAGTGACGACATAGGACGCCTGTCAGACACCGTGATCAAAATGCCAATAAGTTCCAATATGTAATCATGTTTGAACAGTTGTGATCAATTCACAATTTTTTTAATATCATTAAATATAAAGGAGTGTACCAATAGTGTTCGATCGAATAATTCGAAGTGTTCAAATGATTCGAACTATTAGTATAAATAAAACTATTCTTCAGTGAATATAAATTTAATAATTTGTTATTTCTTTACAAATATTGTACTTACATATTCAAAATTGATTGAATTATTCGAAAAGTTGAATTTTTTCGAAGTATTCGAATATTCGTGTTGACTTTGCAATTAAACTATTCGATATGTGGACATACAATTAGTAATTTCAAGTATTCGCACACCCCTGTTATATAAATCTTAGAACCTTAAGAACATTGTTTGAACCTATTTTATTTACAATAATTGCAAATATACGTTGCTTAAAAAACACAAACATGGTTAATTAATCCGGTGGAATGTGGTCGAATAAAGACGACATAAAAATCATGAAGTGTGTGAATGTTTACTAGAAATTTCGTTTGTTACTAACAAAAGGTAACAATAACAATTTCATAAAGACAGCAGTTCTACATTATATTTGGTGGCAATAATTTAATAAGCATCTTTACTTTATTGTCATTAAATGACCGGATTAAGATTTGTGGAGGCCCGATGTCTAAAGTTTGTAACAAATAGCTATAACAGTGCCTATATTAATTTGTATTTACCCATAACTGTATTATAAACTTAGATAACATAGTTTCAAGACTCCTAATGCCTGTAATAAGCGGAACGGTATGAGTTGAAAATTAATTTTGGCAACCGGGAGTGGGACACTCTTCCCCTCACTAAACTGTTATTGAACTAGCGATCTGACATCATAGTATGCATAACCCATGTTTATTTGTTTAATAAAAATATCATAATTTTAGCTAAAAGACTAAAATGTTGCATTGCATCTTCACAAAGGTTTTAAAAAGCCTTAAGTGGTCCGTGTAGCTTCGAAACCATCATCAGACTCGTATCATTTATATTGTGTGTTGACAGTCACATACTTCGAACCCAGACTGAAGAGTACAGATGCGGTACAGCAAATATGCGAAATCCTCTGATAAGATTGAAGGACGCGGAAAGAAAAATTGAAACACATAATTTATACATAAATAGCGATCGCCCTGAGGTCGAAATTCGACCAACGATTTTTTGATCATAGACTATTTTCCGTTTGACATTTACAGTATTCATAAACAATGAGTATTATCTATATCACTCGCCGTCACTTTTCGTTGAGTGACAATGTCAATATTTTGGGGAGTCTAAGTTCAATGGCACTCGTCGGATTAGGATTCGCAGTATTAATTTATTTTATTTAATACATTAGTAACAGATATTATAGATAAATTTTAGCTTTCTGCTCTCCTTCTCCATATAAACTTTAAGCATGCCAAATCTCACAGTTTTCCCTGAAGCAATACGCTTAAAAAGGTACCGAAAGCTTTTGCTTCACGTATTAATATATAGATACGGCATAAGGGTTCATTCCACATTTTCTAGCTTCCAATGAATACCAACTATAACAATCCTAAATACATTTAAAAAAAAGCAAACAGACATGCAATTCAAGTGAGGTTAAGCAGTCATAGCAGCCCATAACTATTCCAACTTCAGAAAGACCCGAGTTTTAACTAACGATAAAACAAAATGATAGTAATTCATAATTTCGGAAGCTATCGCGTCTAATAAATAGGTCCTTTAATAATTAAATATGTCTTTAATTGTAGAATGTAGTATTATGAAAAAGGAAACCACAACCGTAACAACAATCAATCGCAATACCGGTAAATAAAATATATTAGAAGAACTGTATACGCAATATTCATAAGGTGATATAATGGCATTGTTTACATGAACGTTTCGATATTGTGATATAGTTTGTTTATTTATGCATTCAAATATTTATTTATGCTGATTGTTTACAATGGATATGAGACAATTAATGCAAGAGTAACAACACGAACGGAAGAATCGAGATTTTCTTTTATTTAACTGAATGAATACGGATTTAACATTGAATAAATATTAATTTTAATCTCGTGAATCGTGCTTTAAATGACATTATACTTAACTATTTTTCGTTTCAATTAAACGTAATTTAAAAATGTTGTTAACGAAACCAGCACAATATCTTGCAGACAAACTGCTCAGGATAGTTTTGTGAGACTATTTTTCAGTTATTTGCAAACTTTTTTAAAAATTAAGTATATAATATAAAAATAATCCAAGTGTAACTATTTTCGTAATACATGAATTGTAAACTATAATTAAAATTAATGAAACCATTATCGATATAAAAGACTAATTCCATATTAATTATTCTTGTATGCTAACTATATTTAGTAAACAAATAATTTTACATTGTTATAAACGAATGATGGACTTATCTAAAAACGAAGGCGTCTTAGTTTATTTCTGTAATTTGGCCCTCTCTTATAGAACATATTAATTTATATTAAAAATATATATAGAGACCTTTAATAATGCCACAACACATATTTTATCATTCATAAGATCAAATGTAAGCAATTTTACGTTATAAGTCTCTTTCAATCACGTATCGAAACGATATATATGTTTTAAAATAAAATGGTGCAAGACGCTATTTGCAAATGACGCATAGTTTTTATTCTGATTTATTACGCTATCGGCTATACCTATGTTAATTTCGATGTTATATAATCACGTAAATTAACATGAGTTCATGAACATGAAATCAGATTAAAGCCGCAATCTAACTAGTCGGAACTGATCGCAAGTTACTGCTGCCTGCGGCCATACGTTTGAATCAACTTCCAACTAGTGACATTTGTTCCACTATCGATAGAGTACAAGTTTAAATTAGAAATTGCCTATATTTGTATTAATACTAATGTATCGATCTTATATCTAAAAAAAGTCTGCGTTAGCATAAACCTATCTCTTATTACATAAGCCACAATGAAGTTTTTTTCGAATTGTTTTTGTTGAAGATTAAAAATTGATTTATGAGCATTATTTTTAGGTATGGCATATTAATCCTTATGAACAAATGTTACTTCATCAACAGGATAAATTTATGAAGATAAACTTTGCCCTTTACAGCATCATATTTGGATACATAATTTGAGAGATAATGGAAAATTTAAATAATTCAACACTCGGCTCGGGCCTACAGTTGTTGCGGCGCGAACGAGTCGTGCGAAATGACGCGTAACGCCGGCCTAACCGCCCGATAAAAATATTGTCTATATTGAAGTATTTTAACCAATAATTCGTTTCTTTTACATTATATGTAGGTAAAACCGCGGGACACTGCTAGTATATAAAGAGAATTTGAGTAATTCCATGCTGTACCTTCAGAGTCTAAGGACCAATGCCAATCAAATTAAAATGGGACCATCCTTGAGGTATCCTCCTATCCAACGAAAAAATAATCATTTCAATCGATTCATAAACAAAGAAGTTATGCCTGAACATCCATAAAAAAATATACATTCGAATTCAGAACTTCCTCCTTTTTTTGAAGTCGTTTTAAAAGGATAACTAACTGACTTAACAACGCACAGCCCCAACTACTGGGCCTAGGACCGTGAAAATTTGCACGCGGCTTCCTTTTACGAAAGAAGGATTTTTGAAAATTCACCCCTAAGATAGTAAAAGGGGAAGGGGGGAGGGGGGGGGGTAAACATTTGTATGAAAGTCTGTCATTTTTGTAAATACATCCACGAAAACTGGTATTTAGCAATACAGTTAGAGAGTAAAAAAGATGGTAAGTAGGTAAGTACCTCAACTATGGAATAAGCGAAACTGCAGGAAAAGAGTTAGTAGATATTATAGTATGATTGTTTCACAACAGTCGCTATTGCAGTCGAATTTTAATAATATGTACGTATAAGTATAGATAATAACATCACTTCACCTTTTAAGTTATCGCCGTAAGTTGAAGTTTTAATTTTATTAGATAAATATCTACCTATAATTTGATCTAACTTCAATATGTATTTGCACATATTATATTTTATAAATAAATATCTGGTGTGCGTTTGTTAGTAATTCTATAACTTCTGAACGACTTGATTGATTGAGCTCATATTCACATAATATATTTGTTTTCTAGAGCCGATGGTTTACAGCTAAGCTAGGATCCGATAGGTAGCGCTGTGTTCGAGCAATTAACTAACGAAAAGCCGGACCAGCTAGTATACTAATAAATTTTAGTTTAATCTGCCTTATGACAAACATTTAAATAGGAGCATAATAAATAGAGCATTGCTACTATGCATCGTGTAAGCATTGGACACAGAGATCGGGCGCGCGTCCAGCCTCATGTGCCAATATACAGACATTTTTACAAATGACATTCGCTTGTAGAACGTATTACGTTGATTAAAATTGATCAAATGCTATTATAAATGTAGAAGATACACTTTGTATCAATTTCATCAACTGCTAAATTCGTTTTATAAAATAAAATGGACTCGCTAGGACCATAGAAACGGAAACATGCGAAGGACGGCTGGAATCGAAAAACTCCGGGATCAGTAAAACTTTAAAAGAAACCTTTAATGGCATTTGCTTGTAAAACGTATTACGTTGATTACAATTGATCAAACGCTTTTATAAATGTAGAAGATACACTTTATATCAACTTCATCAACTGCTAAATTCGTTTTATGAAATGAAATGGACTCGCTAAGACTAAAGAAACGGAAATATGCGAAGGACGGCTGGACTCGAAAAACTCATGTTCAGGATCAGTAAAGCTTTAAAAGAAACATTTAGAAACTGACGTTTAGAACTGATAGATCACAATGAATTGGATTGATGTCGTATAATCTGTAACAATCTTCATAACTAACACAAATATATAGATATATTTTTATAACTTATTATAATACCTATATTAAAGGAAACATTCAATTACAAATATTTATGCAACAAGAACGTTTATAATATTTTTTTTTTTTTAAATCATCGCAATATATAATCTGAATTAACATTTTAAAAAAAACGTAAAAATACTCGCTTGTTTTAATAAATTATGCTGAAAAATATGATAAATGTCTTTTCACGATATTTTCCTATATAGCAAAGTAAACACATATAAATAATTAGTTACGCCTACACACAAAGGTCTCTTTCCTAACAATGGAAATAGTAGGTACCTATATTTTAAACTAATTAAAATAGGAGACAATAGCGACCAACACTGTGAATATTTTACTGGTGAAATAAGCCAACCTATCTTCATCAGTCTAGAGAAGTTAATTAAATAAAATAACTCTTTAACTCCCCAAAGCCGTTCTTAATTTCTATAAGCTGGCAGCTTTATAAATTAACAATGTTTAAAGAGTCATTATTACAGTAATAAATATCTCTAATGTTTTATTCAAAAATTCATAATATGCTATCTCACAAATGTGTATAGACTATAATCAAAATAACTTTAGTATTCTAAATATTACTTTATTATTTTCGTTATATCATTAGCATAAAAATTATAAATTATAATGTAGTCTCTAGATTTTCATAGCTAAGCAGCTCTTGTATGAGCCGATGTTATACGTACATAAGATTGTACCTATCAAACTCCTTTAGCCCTATTTTCTCTTAAGATACTTCTGCTCCCAGGTAGAAGCTTCTATCAGGAACATCCTACTTAACAACAGCAGATTCACTGTTCAAATTAGCTTATTATTAATTAGGTAAACGTTACATAATTATATATACTAAAGGAAGTTTACGATGGAAATGATATATGAGAAACATTCTGAAATAAAAGAATTAATAAAAACAGCAATTCAGTGAGAACTATAGGAAGCGAAACAGTAAATCCAACCAAACTTTTTAATCTAAAATTTAAAAAAAAAAAGTATAAATTTTACTATTTTTACCAGACTCTATATTAAATTAGGTAAAAATAATTCACATAAACTTTACCAAACGAAGATATAGAGATAATTAAAATTTCTAAAATTAAACATAAAACGGAAATCGTCCGCAACCAATTCACAAGTCGATGTGATAGAATGCAAAATCGTTAAGTGCTCAGGGAATTACCGCGTCCATCGAACGAAATGGTCCGACCGATTAAATCGACTAATTTAAAGCCTAGTAACATTTCACTGTGCACAGAGCCAGTTCATTGCATTATTTCAACAAAAATATTGAATTCAAAACACTACCAATTTGTGTATCATATTGCACTTCGTTATTCATTTAAATTATTGTATTATTTAAGAGTATCTTCAATACATTCACGAGCCGGTTTAAATTATCAGTTGTAACTCGTTTATCATTATTCTTTATCTCATTATTATCATTTTTATTATGGCATAAAGCATCAATGATTTAAAACTAAACATCTTCATTTTAAAAGTCCATGCCCAACTTTCTTCCACAAGTAAATACACCTAGATTCGTGTACCTTATCTATAATTATCGATAACCTAGTTGAGAACCTAGTAAAACTTGTTATATAAAGACAGTTATGGGTTGTTAATGACTTGAATTTTAATGAAAATAATTTATATTTGATTGCTATCATGCGTGAACAGTCTCTCGATACAACAGTTATGAACTTCGCCAATTTACTAGAAATTATAAAAGTTTCGTTAATTGAAACCGAATTGTCGGTCAAGCTGCTTATTAATATACTGAATTTTATGCTATAAGTTTTTCTGCTGAATATATCTATCATTGTTAAATTACAATAAACAAAGATTAATTGGTAAAAGTAAAATATTTAACTAAGAGTAGACAATAAGAAAAGCGCTCATAAGAACATATAACACTGGAATAATAAACTAATACCTTCCACTGCATCGTCTTAAGTACATATGAGTATGAACCGATATATTATGATAGTGGTAGAAGTATTGCTTGAAAATAATAAATACAACTAACGGTGCTCAGTTCTTTTTTAGATTTATTTCTTTAGTCTTTAAACTAACTAGACTGGAAATATTTTGAGTCGAGCCGAATGCTGTGCATATCTCAATACTTGTGTTTGCAAATTCATAGGGTCTCCTCATTACTTCACAGGACACCAATCAAAAACGACTTATCCAGACATTTTTTTTAAATGAAAACCTGTAGTCTCCATAACTTTTTTAGACGAATGACTTTCAGTGTCACAGCAGAATCCAAAGAAATTCCTATTACTATAAGTTAAACTTTATTTAAAGAAACGCATTGATATTGAAGAAGGTAATAAAATATAATAGGAAAGTTATCGTCATAGTGTACCTCAACAAAGACGGTTTAATGACCAGACCGAATGACGCGCCACCCAATCAGAGAGTGTAATTGGGACTTGGCACACACCGCCTTTTACGATCAAATTGCGCACGAACCGAGCATCCGTCCAAATAGCCCTAAACTACCCTTTGCTCGAGCCTCGTTAACCTTGACATGATTGGATGATAATAAATTAATCGTAGATTATATATAGGCAGTCAACAACAGGACACTGCTTAATAATCATCTGATGCGAAATTTATATATGCTCCTAGAGATGTAATGAAAAACATAATAACAAATATAGTACACCACATATTTAAGTATAATAAGTAACGATATTATAATTAGTATGTGTCACGATATAAAACACTAAAACCATTTCTAGGAATTAGAATCATTAGAGATATTAACGCACAGGTAACGAGTATAACACATGTTATCGCTAAGTATAAGACAAATTAAAGGCTTTTTGTCATAAAATGACTAAGATTTTTCAGGAGATATTGTTTGATAATCGGCCAAGAATTGGAAGGAAAAGTTAGACAAAAACGGAAACTGCCCAAATTTCCAATTAGCGCAGTGTAAATTGGTGGAGTCGAAATACAGTGCGTAACATTTATTATAAAATGAAAAGGAAATTTAATTTAAAAAAAAATTATTTAACAAAAATATATAATATAGATATGCCATGAACCTATTAAAAATATTTTTATTTCCATTTTATTCACTTCATTTCAAGAACTAAATAATTTCTCTAAAGCGTTTACTAACAACTTAGATCCATTGTATGAAAATATAAAATAACTTGTCTTTAATATCCAACGAACACTAATGATGTACATTTCATAGAATACTTAAATAGCACTCTTCTTGTAATCGCTTAACACCTCACCTAAACGCCAATTCAAAAGGAATAAGATGAACCTATTTAAATCTACAGAAATGTCATAAAGAAGAACGGAATCGATCACCATACATTTCACTGTCGAGTGGACGATAATAAGAGGCAAGAGCCAGCAATATTTCCTTACAATGGCTCCCGCTGTGTAATTGCTCCACGGAAGAGTGCATTCTCATAATACAATTGTCATCCGTTAGCGCAACGCTTTATATCTCATCTTCGAGCAAAATGATGAAGAACAACCTCTACGATGCACACTTGATTTAGTCTCAATTCAAAGATGGAAAATAACGGAAAATTTCTTAAATCAATATACATGATTATTTTATTTTAAATAATTGTTTAAGTATCTAAATGAGTAGAACAAGATTAATGAACTAATAGAATTAAATTCTGAGCCAAAATGTCACCAATATGAAGATAACTGTTTTAAATGTTAATATAATCAAACAGGTTTTCAATTAATATCCAATGATTTCAAAAGATGAGATGTCAAGTTCCCATAACATTACTTAATGCTTATTAACGTTTACCTTTTACATATTACACAACACTGAATAAATCTACTATGAGATACATCAATTGAAATTGAAGTTGTAAATGTTTTATAATATTATTATTCATAAATCATATACGTACACAAATAGCCCGGCGATCCTTAAATTAAAAAGCACACACAACACTAACTAAATACAGATGTATATATTTATGAACAACTATAATGTGATGATTATTACTTATTAGTGCACCCAAGTTACTTATCATGATTGCAGGTGTAAGTAAAATAACATTAACACATTACAAATAAGTCTCTAATTAAGTCTATGCTTCGGAAAGGAATGTCTCTTCAAACCATTCGGTGTTTGATATCTTCATTTAGTTCTACGCTAAGCTCTCAAAAAGCCGCCTAACACGGGATATGTTTAGGAACACCATACTCCCTCTTTAGAACCTTCAATCGTCATTAACACAATACGATTCATATTTTCTCTCTCTACTAATAAATAGTAATTCAAATCAAGCTATCCAAATAAAATAAATTTCCGTATGAGTTAGGTTCACATTCTACGGTTTCATATAATTTGGTAAATATAATTAGCAAAAAAGGATAAAGGATCTCAAGAAATAGCAAATGCATACGTAAGTGCCTCCATTGTAATGCAACACAGCACTATAAACTTGCATAGACTCAGTGAATAACGCTGAAGCTGAGAACTGCCATTGACACTAAACAAGTTCCGTCCTATATTCAACACTACTTCCCTCAACTGTTGGTAAGTTATTCGGGCTAGCGCATACAACTTAAATGAGACAATAAACTACCAAATTGTTCTGACTTAGATAACGTATAGACGAGCTACCAAATTTTTAACTATACAAACACTAATTTTACACTTCCCATTTTCAACGTGCCAAGGAAGTGATACCATCTGATAACGTAAGTAAACGTGAATACATAGATAAGAGAAGAGGAGACAATATCCGTTACAAAAAAATGTGATGAGAGCAGTTTTTTTTTAAATATCATTGATTGTTTTCCTAAAAAAATGACTATGATTTATAAAAGTTATTTAATTTTGTTTACTGATCATTATTTCTAGACTTTAGCCTAAATTGTATACATGAATATTTTTTACTGTTCATTAAATTATATATTGTTCATTAATTATAATAATTATTATAATTAATTATAGAGATGCGAATGTTGAGATGGATGTGCGGAGTGACAGGAATGAGTATGTCAGAGGCAGCCTGAGAGTAGCACCAGTAGCAGAAAAATTGAGAGTGGAAGATTATGCTGATATGGACATGTTCTGCTAAGGGATGAGAGTCATGTGGCCAAAACGACAATGGAGATGATAGTTAGCGGTAATGCGAGAAAAAGGCGCCCTAAAAAGACTTGGATGAACTGTGTGAAAGAGGATATGTGTGTAGGGGAAGTGAGTGTAGAGATGACGGATGATAGGCTGGAATGGCAGAAGAAGACGTGCTGTGCCAACCCCACCTAGTATGGAATAAGGGCAGGAAGAAAAAGAATTAAATTATATAATGTATTAATTTTCTTATTTTCGTAGTACAAAATATTTAGTAGCCATTATTTTGTTTTGAATAGGATCAAGTAAACAATTATAATTCAATTCTATTTTGACTCAATCATGTACCTATATCAAAGTTTTGACGCATCAACATAATAAATTTTAAATTAAAATCTACGTTCCAGTCAAAAATGTATTAAATATTTTACGGAAAACCATTATATATTACAAAGGATTTATATGAAACGTTGCTGTTGAATACATGATAATTACAATGTCGCCACAAACAGTTATTAGTGAGAATGAGAACGCAAAACAAAGAATGACCACACTATGCAATTTCATAGTGAAGCATATTTAAAGCGTTAAACTGGTCGGCCTTGTAAGCTATGTTTCTACACATGAAAAATTGCAAAAAACTGACACTACAACGGGAATTCGTTTATAAAGAGATTTCAGGAAGCTTTCTTACTTTTTCCAAGGTTAAAAATAGGGTATGACCAGACAGGCGAACAATGGGCGCCTTCCAAGCATTCTCCTAGCCTGGAGAGACGTGACATTGACAAACGATGGCACGGCTCTTAAGACACTTGGACAGGTGATCCGACGCGAAATGGCCATTCATTGTGCCCCAGTACCTATTTGGTTTTAAGGAAAATTGGATGTCTCGGGACCGGGGAACCGGGAAACTAATCTTTTGGCGTCGTTGTAATATTAATGAGGTCTAACGTAGCTTACTGGTACAGTCCCATAATTGTTTATTCATAAACATTCCGTTGTGTTCCATTTGCAACGATTTCTTTCAGACTAATATAACAAGTCCATCTTAGTTTTAAAGAGGTCATTTACCTTCCGTAACATCTATAAATTGCAATTTTTTACAAATTTAGTCGCTTCATCGAGATCGGTATTTCCTAATGGCGCATTAGGTACAAGGTCTAGTTTGTTTAAAATCGACAGATTCAGAAACTGCAAAATATATTTCCAAATATTACGAAACAAACAATAAATGTATTTTTGTCACTACATTGTAAAAAGCAGATCTTTAAAAAACTCTAACTTTACTTAAATGTAATAAAAATGTGTTTTTAAATACAGTATTTTGTCGAATATTTGCTTTAAAAATCCTCTTATACAGAATAAGTGGAGGTTTTTGTTATAATGAAAAATTCTCATTATTAATAAAATAGTAATATATCTTCTACCCCCAACTGTTATGATTTATGATTCTTACGACATGATACTGTCGTAAGGGAAATATCTATTAATTTCGCTCTGTACAGAAGTGTCCTATGATAAACATGACAACATTTGTTTAAGAAGTTCATCAATATATTATGTACACTTATAATTTGTGACAAATATCTGAACGTTAATTATAAATAACACTACTCAATATTTAGGCCAAATGAGTGTAATGCATCTAATGGCAATTAAGTGTCGTGTCCTCATCACATGGCTTCCAAAATCTGAAAAGATTATTTTAACAGTGTTCTTTGATTAAATACGGCACTCACGCACGTGACTGGTAAGGTTGATGCGAGAGCGGTAGTTATGTTCACCCTAACACTATTGAAGGAGGAATTAAATTCCTGAAGCGTTCCGGAGAACCACATTGCGTGAATAATGTAGCTAGCGCCTATGAGAGAGTGAATCAAACTATACAGTACCGTGGTCAGCGACACCATGAGCTATCGGGACTAATTTTCCTCTCGATGTCTCGATTATTGGTCTCTTTTTGATAGTTGCACGGCAATGTGGTGACCGAGAGATCGGCAACCCATCGCCGGACATCACTGTCTTACCGAACTGCAAGCCTCTTGGCAGTTGCGATATACACTGACTGATAGCGAAACAAGACAAATGAAAAATGGGTTACTGTGACGGGTTTATCACGACCCAATCGGGTACCTTACAAACCCGCTTGTTTACTAGACGTTCACACGCCTAAGAATGCGTGCCACTATGGCAGATGCTAACACCTAGTACATGGTGGCCGCGACCCACTCCTACAAAATTGCCAACATTTCGTTTCGATATTTGAGGCAAGCAAACCGCACTTCACCTTTTCTTTGAAACAGTAGTAAGTATAGCACAGAAATAGTGATGATGATCGCTGTGAGAAGAATACATCAACATTCGTCATGTAGTTACCGACATGATACAATCCCTTTTAACGTTTCTTTTGAAGAACTTGATATCACATGAAGGAAGAAACACGAAACGCACTATCCCGAAGTTAAATGACATAGGTAAGCAAATTTAGTAATTAAAAAAATAAATAACATAGCATACAAAACATATGTCAATTTCAAGTACTACACTGAAGCCTTACAATTCAAATTACTCGTGTCGGCGCCTACATCCCAAACATTTCTTGCAACTACTGATTTAGGAACAACTAGTAGTGCGCGAGTAAAGTATTCAGCGTCGAGTTAGCCAAAGTTTACCCACCGCATTACACGATAATTGATAAAGTTTAACATATATTCGAATAGTACTGAGAAAATTGGTAAAACATCTCACCAACGCTTGTAACATTTGATTTTCGAATGAATTTAATAGCTCGTAGAACAAATTTCTGATTACACATCGAGATTACAATTATCGCTGTACTGAAAATTCAGAGTTAGCAGCGTATCTTTTCATCGACTGCGAATATTACGATTAATGTTCAAATATGTTACGAATAATAATTTTAAAAAACTGTGTGCTTATGTCTGTCTGTACATGTAATTTATTTTCTATGAAATATTGTATACAGGGGTCAAAATTAATAACATAACATACCATCTCGCATGTATTCCCCGAAGGGTTAGGCAGAGGTGTACTAATTGTACACCCACAATTCGCCGAGTATGTTTTTAGGTCCCATGTAATAGGGGGCGAGCCTATTGCCATTAATCGGGCACGAAACCAAACTCCGATTCGAACCCAGGACCTCGCTCATAGCAGTCGCGCTAACGACCACTAGGATAACGAGGCTAACGAGGCAAAATTAATAGGCTATAAAAATTGTCGGTATAACCCAATGGTATATAACCTCTAAAAAGAAATCATAAAATATGACCAACGATAAAATGACGAGTCGTAAATAATTACTCCGTAAGAAACGCGTGCAAAGCCGCAGGGTAGAGCTAGTATCATATATAGATGAGCATCACAAGTGTGCGTAAAATGATCGATTAAAAAATCGCACGATGGCCGTGGTGACCTTGAAACAGTTGCATGCTATGTACGCTCCAATTGGCTCGCACGCGACCGTCCTACATCTCCGTGTCGTCACCATCACGTGACGGTCCATGAACATGCACAATCGTGATAACAGGTAGTAAACACAATCGTTTACCGTACATGCGACAATCCTCCTAAAACATCGATTATTTGAAAATTTCATAGTATCGATTATTTCTTGTGCCGCACTTAATACCCAGGCAACCGACATAATATACTCAATGTCTTGAAAAAGGATCATTGGAATGATCTCTTGTGGTTTCTTCCAGTCAGACAAATGCAGCCTCATATTGCGTACCTTCATATTGAAATATTGCAAATTTCACAAATAGCATTTTTTACAGGTTTTTTTTTCTGACTGACTACACTGTTAGCCATAAGGGCCCTAAATCCTCAGCCGGCTTTAACACCTTCACCGTGACTTGGGGGCATTTTTTACATGGATACTATCGTTAGTAACGTTAAACCAGGCTATCAATTATCCGATAGTGAAAATGACTATCGATTAATCGACAGATAATCAATGTTTGAAGAACACTATTATGCGGAATGCATACTACATAATGATAATGAATTCTTCCGCAACTGTCGCGATTCGTTTTGAGTACAAAACAAACGGTATTATTGTTATGAGTGAATTAAACAATTAATAACAAACTTTAGCGCCCGGTTTGATTTGCGACTCACGAAAACATCCTCAACTGACTAATCTTGTTAACGTTTGTTGAACTAAGAAACAACGACCGAAGAAATAATCTTCTTTTCGGAATTCCACGTTAAACAATAATAAAAGAAAGTGTCAAAAAAATGATATCCTGATTACTGAAGAAAGTACCTATAATTAAACAAAAAAACCATGAACCATAATAACCATTCAATACGATACCAAATTTTTTTTAAGACATTTACTTTTCTATGTAATCTATGTATCGTATTGATTTTGTTCGTATAAAATGTAGCCTATGTCACCCGAACCACAATATCGAATCCATTGACACCTCATTCAACAAAACCGGATGATAAAAACATAACCCTTCCTTTTGGCTTTGCCGTAGTCGTGTGAAAATTACTGCAAATTGTCGGACCATTTTAGTTAGACAAGTTTAAATGCGGTTTCGTAGGACTCTATACCATGCACATTGTGATAAACTCTTCACTGTTACTCTTTCTTAGTTTGTTGCGTTTGGGGATCAGCCAGTGTATCTCCAGATGCCGAAGGCTTATAAGCCGGTAGACAGCGACGACCGATTATGGATTGGCAAAATTGATATCTCGAAAGTCACTGCTGGGTCTGGAATGTTCTGTTAGTAAGTAGTGCTTATCAACAGGTACAGTGCCGTGCCGCTATAAGAAAGGTGATTTTGATGTATTCTTCATTAATTTCCCCCTATGTAAATTATAATACGAAAACACAAAAGCCGAACGTAAGTATTGTATGACTTATAACAAAACTACTTGATTGTTTTGTCATACAAACAGAAACTAAACCATTAAATCAGTTGAAATACTTGTTTCGATATGAATATTGATAACCCTAAACAAACAGATGTAAACTAAATAAGTAAACAGACCCTGTCAGCACTAAGCTAATTGTCATGGTATGAGTGTCAAGAGCACAAAGTTTTAGCGTTGTAATCTTGGATTTCGTAAAATAACTTTGGTCATACATTCGAAAAATTTGCTATTTTGAACTACAATGATATTTACTTTTAAGTTGTTTGAATTAAAACACATATTCTGTTAATCAATTAGTTTTCGAGTTCATATTACTAAGTATAAACAATATTTTTTTAGATTTTTAATATTGTAACAATGAAAACAAACTGCCCATTTCAATGCACATATTTTGTTTATGGGGTAGTTGATGACCCTAAACAAGACGAAACTTGCCGTGTAGAGTGCATCTCTATTGGCGATATTAATTTACTAACACGGCGTGCCGACAATGCACCGGTTACTGGCAAAATTCCAACGATCACCGCCTCCGACCGCCGCCGCAGCGCGCCGCGCCGCTTGAACACAGCAACCCCGAATTCCTCCGGAATATATTTAGCGTTTGATAAGAAACCACCGAGCTCCTCTGACAGTTTAAGCTTTGATCTAAAAGGAATTTACTAGGCTTCGTTGCTTCATGGTATTCAATCGATTTCTTAAGGTTGGTATATCTATATTAATAAATCTGTAGCTTTGTTTATAAATGTATTTTTTTTTTTCATTTTTCCAGATAGACGTACGTAACGATCGGATTACGAACTAAAGAGTTCTCTATGTCTCATCTCTGTCGTACGTCAAACTGTGGAACCATCTACCGACTAATGTGTTCCCTCCTTCTAACGACATCGGGTCCTTCAAGCGTATCATGAAGAGATATTTATGCAGGCTGGCATGACTATTAAAAAAAAAATGTCGAAAAAATTTTTTATTGTCTGTCTGAGTTACAGACACTGTCTTTTTGTATATCCGAATTTAAATCGAAAACGGCTGGACCGATTTTTATAAAATATTGTACGCAAGAAGCTGATGTTATTGCTTAATAATAGTAGTTAAATTATAAGAATTGTCAATAATACTTCAAAAAATCGCTTAGAAGGTTTTTATGCTATCCCTGAACACGATAGGTGGCGCTGTGACCGAGTTATTGGCAACTTAAAATGCAGAACAACGTCTGCGGGACTAGCTAGTGTAATTATTCTAGACCGACTAGTCTACTTATTTAAACAACAAATATTAACAATCCATTAACCAATTGAGGCATTTAACCTTAACACGCACCTATACAGACTACAATAACAACACATAACAATAGGTACAATTTATCATTTTGTGCCATCAAATTCGGTGAGCGTGAAGATTCAAACTCATACAAAATTTGCAAATTACAATTTCTCGAGTATTACCTCCGGAGTTAGGTAGCGAAAGTTGTTTATTCAGCACTGTGGTAAATTTCGACTGTAACAAAGCCATGTCTAGTTCGTGTTTTACTTTCTTCCAATTGTTTCAGAATAGAGAATATCGTGAGATGTAATTTTGATGTGCAAGTGGAATAAATAGCTAGATTTCTTTTTTAGCGAATGACTATATAGTAAATGTAACAATGTCAATAACTCTACAAGTGTCCAATTTTTCCTATACATTCATATGTATAAAAATGTATCAATGACCGTCTGTGGCATGAGCAGTATAATGTATATCGGAACAATAAATGATGAATTGGTGTGACGAGGGTGGAAGTTATGAATTTATTGACGTTATATCTAAATTATAAAAATTGATTAGAAAATGAAAATATTCAGAGAGATGATGGCCCAGTGATAGCATGTTCTGACACCTCATCAAACCACACAGGTTCGAATTCTACAAATGAGCTTTCGATGAAGGAAGTCATCGTAATGAAAAAATAGCATCGTCATCAAGTTGTAAATCTGTCTCCGTGTATATTTTAACGTGTTCCAACAGCTACATTTAAATGCTAGTAGTGTGTTACCATCTTGGGCCACGTCGTCACCTAAAGTGAGATTGTGGTCAAACACTAAACCTATAAAACATTAAAAATAAAATAAATAATATGTTAAAATAATGTTCTCTGTTAAGTCGATACAAATAGTTAATAATAACGATAGTTATTAATTAAACTTGAAATATTATTGTTAGAACACGTAATGTTACACTAAGCTGTTTTTATACGAGCTCAGAAGTAATGCACAATCAAATAACGACCACCGAAAAATGACTACAAATACCGTCGCAAGGCTTTTTGGTAGCGAAATATATAAAGACTGAAGATTAGCTAAAAGTTGCGTTTCATTACGAGTCGCTACTATGGTTTTCGATCATGTGTAAGGTGGACTACAACCTGACTTTCTACTACTACTACGTACTTTCAACCTGCAACTTAAAACCAATCAGATAAGTACCCAGAATCATTTACGTAATATATATACGTCTCCAACTCGCTATCTAAGACTGTCATATTTTAAGATATTGAAAATACATATTCAATTTAAACTAAAAGACTTACTGAACCAATGTATATCATATCTTGAAATATATGTTTGGGCCGAATTACTGTTTGATCCTTTATCGCCAATCACAGGGATAAGAGGTCTCACTACCAATGGATGCGCGCAAATCAATTTGAACGCGCTGCAGCCAACATAAAAAAACAATGCCTCAACCAATGACCGCGATACATCTATCGCTTTGCGGTAGGTTGATACTAGCAGTTCGATTTCGAGCGGGTTCGTGTCTTCGCTCTGAAGACTGAGGTTCTATTATAAGGAACTTTCTTTAAAAACCTAAAATATATTATAAACAATATGTGCATAATCGTTCGCCGCGCAGCTGGTTTTTATAAACTATATTGTTTGGTGACGTGCAAAATAAACTCTAAAGACATATTCATGTGTGTATTGTGTGGACTGCGCTGCGACGGATTCTATAGCTCGAACTTCATGGTCTGGAGCCTTAGACAACCACCAGGTTAATGAGATTGTTCTATCTTTGGTATTGGTGAGAGAGGATCCAGTGGTGTAAGCCTAAACTACCAGTAGTTTGCTGCCTACCCCGCATACCATTGTGTCGCCGTTTTATAGCGACCGAATTTAGTAAAATTCCATGATCACTTCTACAATATCATTTCTATAACTTATTAAAAAAATATAGTAGCGTTACAATCATTTTTGAATAAAGTATATAAAAGAATACAGTAAGCAAAACAATGTAAAAAGGAAAATCAAAGAAAGATCAAACGATTCCTTAAAACTTGACATTATAGTCACACGATATCATTCTAGACATTAAATATATAAAGATATGTGAGTAGTATCGAACACGTTTTTTATTATACACGTTCGTACACGTCCGACCTCAACAATGCCTCATGGACAGTAATGAAAAAGCCAACAAGTTTGTCTAAGTATTTTTATCTTTCAGGCAATCTTAAAATTCTTATTATTTAGGTATTCGTAGATCATGTTAAATTATGTTAGTATTTTCTACTTATGCCAGTGAACTATTTAGTATTTATTTTAAACATACAATATTTATTAAACTATATATCCATATACCTATGATTGGGTGTACGTACTGTATTATGTGTATTGTGCGCGAGTAAAAAGTTATATTCTTTGGCGTAACATATCAATAATAAAAACTCCAAAAATGTTGCCAGCAACGTAGAAAATATTTTCTTTTTAATTATGTTTAAATAATTTATTACAGTAGATTATCTTTATTTATACAAATTGAAATTATTTTTACACAATTTAAAAAATTAAGGTCAGTAAAATGAATTCATATTGTTATCTCTGATGGTTAACTTCATCATGTTGCACTTCCGTGACATGATGAGGGTGCAGATCTCAATTTTACCTTCTAATAATCGCACCAAAAGTAGTATTATAATTTCAATATAATTATAGTCTAAAATCTGGGTTTATGAAAACATATCAAACAAGAACAAAAGGGAACAGTTACGTGTATCCCCATCACGAGTTACATTTGGGTAACCGAGAGCAAAATGAAAACCGTGACCTTTGCTCAATCACCGCTCTACGGACAACTGTTAATTTCGTAACCTTTATGTAACCTAATCAACTCTTTACGTTTGAAATTATTCATGACTGACAGATAAGTATGAAGTAATAACAATTTAATTGCAGATTAGAAATGTTTTATCTCTGTTGAGTATCACATTTGTTTATATTAAAAACTTCATATTCCAATCAAATATTACAATAGCGTTTTAATTTAGTTTAACAGAATTCGTAACTTCTGCCCGCGACTTTATCTGCGTGGACTTCAGAATTGGGTCCAGAGAGAAATGAAATATTTGTCATTAACCCGGATAAAGAGTTAAGTGTGTGTTAAAATCTAGGTTAAGTTATAAAATACCGGTTTGCTGAATTCTATCTAAATCCGTTTTTACGTGATTATGTACCTAACAAACATATAATAAACTTTCAAATGTTTATAATATTATGTAGGATAAGATAAATGACATTGGACAATCGGATTGCCTACATAATACTGGTTATGGGCAGTTTTTAACGGACTTCAAAACAAGGAGGAGGTTACTCAATTCGAATGTATATATAATTATTTTTTTTGATGTTCATCCTTAACTTCTTTGTTTATGAACCGATTTATATGATTCTTTTTTCGAAAGAAAATAACTAAAAGGTGGTCCCAATTTATGTTCATTGGCATTGGACCATTGGATTCGAAGTTACGCCACGGAACTCATTGAAATTTCGTAGGAACCATTTTTGTACATAGTGTATGAAATTAAAACCTTAATAGACTTTTTATAGTTATAGGTTTGGCCAAAATCTCACCTGATCTTAAGTGACGATAGGCCCAAGATGATATAGCACGCCAAGCCTAATGGAAAGACTAGATCACAAGAGCAGCTGCTGGAACACACCAATTGGTGCTTCGCGACAGATTTTTGACTTGAGTGTGGTATCTATTCAGGCGGGCATTAGAAAAAGTCCTACCAACATGCTATGATTTTATCACGATGTTTTTTTTTCACCGAAAGCTCAGGCTCATTGCAGGGATTCGAACTGACGTTGATCGACGCGAAATCCATATACGCTACCGACTGAGCCATGATTTCTTCATATTAGATTATTAAAACATTAAATTAATTCTGAAATATAAGGTAATCTGTAATTACTTGAAAATACTTATTAAAAAGTGATTCAGGAATGCCTCCACATCTCAAAGAAACATCTAATTCTATAAGATGTGTATACACTATAAACTTTATAACAGTTTCTCATAATATAATACCAAAAATATCTAAACGAAAATAAATATATGAAATTACATTTATATTATTTGAAATGCCAATGTAAATTATTATTAAATAAGTGCCTCCTTAGCCTAGTGGTCGTAAACGCGACTGCTATGCTCGTAGGTCCTAGGTTCGATTCCCAGGTCGAGCAAAGTATTATTGGTTTTTTTTATGAAATTCACAGTAACCGGTCGGAGTTTGGCTTTGTACCCAATTCATGGAAATAGGCTCACCCCCTATTTACATGGGACCTAAAATCATACTCGGTGAACTATGGAGTAGATTAGTACAATTCTGACTAACCCTTCGGGGACACAAGAATGATGATATGTTATGTTATAGTATTATTTAAAAATACCCTTTGCATGAGAACCCATAAAATCTCGAAGACTTACTCTTTAAGCCTTTAGTATATTAATTATATACGTTATTATGATACCTAAAAATAATGAGTTCTATCAAATGTAATATTTATTGAACTCATATAACTAAAAATAGAAACAGAAAAGTTTATTTGAAGAAAAACATCAATTAAGGTGTAGCCGTAAATAGCATGTGCATGATAACTTTCTTTAATTTACACCGGCGCGGTGTTGAGTTGTGAAAAAGTTCAAAGTTTTAAGTGCAAGATCGACGACAACGGACACTGTGCTAAGTGCCAATATCAATTTAACGTGCAAAAGACGTCATCAGGCGACGTTGGCTACGAGCCAGGGTATAAGTACGCCGGAGCCAAGTCACGTTTGGGACTGGGAAAACAAGCCTGTGCTTACTTCATCTAGATGGTAAATAATTCTTCCGCGTTACGCGACGTGTTTTCTCTAGACTCTTGCAATATTTGTTAAGTAAAAAAATAGAGTATACGTTTTTAAAAACGCATTTTTAAATTTCACTTTTAAATAATCATAAATCTTCTCGTAAGGTTAATGTAGAATTATAAATAATTACCAAAACCAAAACTCACTGTCAAATTAATATTAGATTTCTCGGCGGATTATATATTAAAATTGTATATATTGTAATACGTAGGTGTGATAGATAATCAGACAGCACCTCGGAACAGTGGTTATTGTTGTCGACTCCAACTAACAGCTTGAGTGAGAATGCCTCCAAGCCGGTCGCTGCCTTACGTGTGGTCAAAGATAGCACCTGTTTCTATCACGCCCAGTCAATATTACAGGTCAATAGTAAAGTCAAAAGTATCTATACAAAGTCCAATAGTACGGATTCCATAATCACATAGACACGACACTTACATTAAATAGTATCTTAAATTATAATACAACAGTAGGAGAAAAGCCGGTCCTTGTAATAATAATATGTACATTTTACCTAACTATAATATATAAAGGGAATTAATTAATATAACTCGGCGAGAAAAAGTGAGTCTACCAGTAAATAGAATTTTTCTTCATATTATATAGTACTTTATGAAATTACCTTTATAAACAAATAAACATGACTTCATTATTAACATAAAATACGTAAAAGGTTTAATTCCCCAAAAACTTTATGCAATGAATTCTACACGACAAAGACAAAGAATTTAATCGAGAAGTTTTTTTTATTTATATCATTAGCTTGTGTTAGTTCACTTCTGGACTTCCGCCTCTACCAGAGTGGACAACTACATTCGACCTTCTGTCTTATGTATCCAATCGATACCAGCAACATCACCGCATCAGTTCGTGTACTACGTATTATAATATTACTTTTTCCTAAACGCGACCTTCACTCGGGAAAGACTAGTGGCACAAAACTATAGTTATATGCACTATCATCATGGTTAGATCTTACAAATTGCTACAGTGCATAAGCCTCCTTTTTACATTATTCATCAGTGTCCTTTGCCAAACTTGTCCCAGAATTCTGGAAAAGATTTGTGGTATCATCGACTCATCTCACCACCGCTCTTCCTACATTTCGTTTGCCCTCTCTTGTCAACCATTCCGTCAAGAATCTACTTCACCTATCGTCACCATATCTGGCGAAGTGACCCACCCAACTCCATTTGAGTCTAGTTATACGGACAACAATATCCTCCATTATAGTTTTTTTTTTTTCGGATATCCGTATTTCTAACTTCATCACTCATGTTGCATAGTTGCAACGGACTCCTACTAAAATAACATAACATACCATCACGCCTGTATCCCGAAGGGCTAGGCAGAGGCGTACTTAATATACACCCACAGTTCGCCGTGTATGTTTTTTAGGTCCCATGTAATAGGGGGCGAGTCTATTGCCATTAATCAGGCACAAAGCCAAACTTCAAGCTGCTACTGAGATTTTCATAGAAAAACCCAATAAAAATTTGCTCGATCTGGGAATCGAACCCAGGACCTCGACCAAAGCAGTTGCGCTTTCGACCACTAGGCTAATGAGGAATCATCAGAAATAATCAGAATATACGAAAATTACCTTGGGAGCAGTGATTATTACAGTTGACATGATAATCTTTATCATGTTTCTCTGTTGCTATTCGCATTTAAATCGTATTACATGATTCTGCCATTACATACCCACTTAACCTGTTCGTGCTCTCGCAACGTGCCTCGTTTTGTGTCGCGATTTTATTTCTATTGTGGTAAATATAACAAGGAAATACCACTCTTACATCTTACCAATGTGGCATATCTATCATTAAGTAAAATTCCCTTTAAAAGACTTAAAGCGTTATATTGTATTCATTTCGGTTATAGCTCAGTAATAAATGCCAGGCGTATTTATTATTACTACTTCATTGTGTAGCCTTTTTGGGTAAACATAAAAAAGGGTACTTTGTAAAGGCATAAAGATTTCAGTTCATTTACAAATTCAGTTAACCGTAAAGGTAAATTGTAAGTCATTGGTTAATAATGTTCTATACACAGAATTACTCATTACCTACAAGGGTTATCCCTAATAGGCTAACGTCATGAAATTTAATAATATATCTTGGCTTAATTTTTTTTATTTATAAGTCAATCTTTCGGAAAAAATAAAAATGGTTTTTTGTATAGACAATGCATAAAATGTTCTAAGATCATCGAAGCTAAAAACCGAAGGTTTTATTAGAGTACACGATAAAGGATATTTATGAGCTAAGTAGAAAGCTTGTCGAAAGCTTTAATTAAGTACTTACTTCGATACTTTGAAAGGTATAAATTTTAATTGCAGCAAAGTGCTGCAAATAAATATTTAATACCAAAATTTCGCAAGACATTTACTTCAATGTAAAACTGTGCCGTAGTAACGAAGTTCGAAGGAAACGACACAGCGACCGACTTTATCTCACCATTGAAGTACTAATCATGAACATTTTAGGAATCCTCCCTACAAATGTCTACCTACGAATGTAATAAAACGTTAATTATGTGGTTAACATTCTCTCCGAACGTTACAAGTTAATAAACCCGATTCTGATAATATTTGTAAAGGGAAAGACTTCAAGGTTTTAGCGGAGGATATAAAGAGTGTGTGTCGAAACTTTGGCCAGTGTAACTAATTAGAAATACGGCAAGGTAGTATACGAAGAATAGTATTTTATGTCTCAACCGTGTTTAAAGTTTTCGAACGCGTAATATTGACGATTTAACCACACCAATATCCTTCACGGTTTAGCATAATTTTTTAATATGTTGAAAAAACAAAATGACACAGTTTGCACGACGTCCTTGTGCTCATCGTCCAATACAATCACCATTTATGTTAATTAATCTGTGAAGAAATTTAAATATTTGTAAGAACCTGAACTTTTTTTAATATACGACTAAGATGGCAAATAAGCAAACGACCCGGCTTATGGTAAGTGGCTAACGTAGCCTATGGACGCTTGTAATATCATAGGTATCTAGTGACCGACCTTGAACCCCCCTACCCAAAGAGCTCTAGAAATCCTACTCACCGCAGGAACAGAACACAAGGTCATTTGGCTGTCATCTTCTATAGGGTGGCAGTGGAGGTATTCTACCAGAAAAAAGTGCCTCAAGTTGAAAGAAATCTCCAAAGAAAATCCCCGTCGCCCATCTCTCTTTGAAATCTAGTATTTTTTTTATTAGCAACCTCAGTTAAGTGCTTCTGCATAATGGTAGGTCATTTTCTGATACCCACCTTACTAGCCATCATCCTCAAGTTGAAAATCTGTCGCCAAATACCATTGGTATGTTCCGGCGGCTGCACTTGAGAGCCAGTCTGTTACCCTCATATATAAAATAAGGTAAGATTATGGCCAAACGCTAAACCTATAAGCATAAGTTTAAAATCTCAAATACCTACAGGTATGTTGCTGACGTCATTTAAAAGTCTATTCATTTTCGTCTTAATGTGTCATTCATCATTGCCTGTATAGTCAGTCACTTGGTATCGAGTGTGATTTTAGTCAAAAAATACTCTATACACATCTATAACATCTCTCTAGAAGAATACTACTAATGAATGCAACATTGTTTCCTATTAAAATTCAATGTTACAGAATATCTTTTGAATAATAACAAAAAGTTCTTATCTGAGAACCAGTTTCTAACGAGGCTGTCGAAAAGCAGATTTTTATTGCGATTCCTTCCCGCAATAAGTACCTTTAAATTTTATATTTCTGAGGCCATTACTCAGACGATCGAGCTTGAAGATTATTGGCGTTTGGAGAAAATTACTTCCGAGTGGCCACACGCAAATCGGATTGCCAGTGTTGCCACGCAAGCGTTAAATATTACCTACTTGTGGTCTTGTACAGCAATCATTATGGAAAATAGCACTTTATATTACCATGGCAAAGCATAATATTCGTATTTATTTATTATCATATTACAGTGTAAACTCTTTATAACGAAACTCAAGGGACTGAGCATTTTTTGTCGTTATAGAGAGTTGCGTTATATGGAGTGAACAAAAAAACAACCAAATTAACAAGAATTTTTAATATGTATGTCTTAGATAATAAATGCTTATAAATTATTGTTTACACATATAGTCTGATAACTTTGTCTGTTTTTTGCTATGCCAGTACTTGTTTTGTATTATTTTATGTATTCTATTCATATCTAGATATGTTGTGAAATCGTCTTCCTACACATTTCTTCGTAATAGAGATGGCGTATCGCTATAAAGAGTGTTTCAATATGTGGGTTTTAACGCAAACCAACCAAGTTGGGCTCATTTCAACGTTATAGGGAGTTTATCTTTATAAAGCATAACGTTATAAAGAGTTTACACTGTATTTTTACAGTCGTATCTTTTAAAATTCAGCCAGTGCAGATAACTCAACTTAAACGTATTCTAAGCGATGCACGTACACGTATCTGTAGTTTGTCCTTTTTTAACTAACAATAAATGTCTAGCTAATTCTATATATAAATTATTGAACACTGTGCATTCTTTCCATTTATTCAGCCAAAAGACTTCCACTGTTGGACGTAGGTCTTCCCAAAGATGCCACAACGACTGGTCCTACACTGCTCACATCCAAGGGATTCCTATAATCTTTATCTAGCGGTCTGCCAAAACTGCGTTTTCCGGTGCTTGGTTGCCTCTTGAGAACTCTTCGGCATCTAAGATACTGCAGTGAGTCAAGTCAAAAGTCTGCTAACAATGAAGAGGGTATATTGTCAGTGGTATGGTACTAAGACATGGCCGCTAAAACTGAGCCTCATATGGCCATGGAATTTTTAGACATTAACTACATGAAAATATAAATTAACAAAACCACAAGTTGAAAACTATTTTAAAATTAATAATATTACAGAAAACAAACCATAGTTTTAATACTTAATGTTTCATCTTAAACATGGCAAAGAAGGAAGACCTAGCGTAGCGACACGAACATTTTCCGTTAAAATAAAAACACGACAATAAAGCTGAATGTCGAGATACTCGTATGATATTACTGTTAAAACGTTGATGCATGTGGGTTTTTAGTGTAAAGAGGAAATTCAAAAATTTTGTTTAACTTTAAACCAAAAATGTACCGGTTAAACAGGTTGACTGAGACGCACAGGCCTCGTGGCGCAGTGATAGTAAAGTACTAAGCCCTACTATTGAGCCGAGGTCGGGGGTTCGATCCCCGCCCATGGCTGACTTTTCTGTGATGAGCACATCAGCTGTTTGGTTACTATAATACAAACTTTGCTTAGTTTAGTTTGTTCCCAAATTTAAGTACTTATTATTATATAATATATTTATTTATTATTATAATTTATTCCCTCTGAATAATGTCTGTGTTCATTAAGTATTAGAAAAATCCTAAAAAAGTTAAATTATTAAAAAGGAAACAAAAACCCCGATTACAACAAAAACACGAGTAAAAAAGTTTATTTTTGTTTTTTATTTGATTCCCAGACGTAATTAAATAGCCTATTGTTACTCCCACAATTAAGACGAACCTAACAACACCTCGTATGCTAAAATCCATCAAGCCATTTAGGTTAGAGAGCGTGTCAAAGCAATAGACATACATATATACATACCTACATACGCTCGAAAAACATAACTCTCCGTTTTCGCAGTCGGGTAATAACTATTTCTATAGGTGTTAGTAAAATGTATTATCAAACATTTAGTTTACCCTAAGGCAATACTTGGGTATAATGGATTTCCACTTTAACACAAAAATTAACATAAGATATGATAACTGATTCGATGTTTAGACTAGAAATGAAGTTGGCCCTTAACTGCAGCTACCAGAACACACGACAGAATATGACGACCGGCTATTGTTTTAACACGATGGTTTCCTTCGCCCAAAAGTTAGGCTCACTTTAAGATTCGAACTTATATCATGTAAGTTTCATACAAAACTTATTAAATACTAACGACTTCCGTTATCAGTCCGCATGTCTGGTCTAAATTACATTGCAAAGCGGAAGTTGTTCCGGCACGTCAACTTGCCAACAGGAATTATAATATAAGGCATTGTAGATTCATGTTGAGGACAGGGTCCAAGTCACGGTGAAGCTGTAAAAGCCGTCTGAGGCTCCAGGGCCCTTATGGCTAACAGAATAGTCAGACAGAAAAAAAAATGTTAATGAAAATATCGTACAAGGAATAGAAGTATAAAGATATCACGCTGTTACTCTGGTACTAAGCCTTGCTGCTTATAATGAATCGACGTAATATTCAAGTTTACATATGACTAATAATGCACATTACACACGAGGAATTGACTCAGCACTTTATTTATAATATGACAAAAACACTATTATTATTATATAGATAAATAGATTTTCTTTCTACTAAATTCATCAAATCTGACATAACTACACTTGAAGCACACGTGACTACAGACTAGACATGCTATTATCCATGTGTTAGTAATATCTTAAGGAAAAACAAATGTTAGCTGAGATAAATACATATTTGTGTAATGTTTATCATTTTAGTTTTTATAGACTGTAAATATTGCCACAAAGTACAAACAAATATACGACATTTCTCTTTACCCCATAATTATTATTTATTTATTTTCAGTTAACACAATACCAATTGTAAAATTATAGCTCATCAGAACAATAACATTCGCCGGTTCTAGCCTTCACTGTTCCAGTAGAGTGCTCATTCGGTGGCGCAATATCTAGCCCCCTAGGCATACCGAGCCGTTCTCGATTGTTTAATCGGTGAAGTTCCTCGATACAGGCCCGCCGACGTGGAAACTTCAACCACAGCTGATAGGGCACGCTCGTTTCGTTTAATGTGCAGGCTTGCTTCCATGCACTCCCCATGTATTTAATAGCACACATTAAAGGAGTTAAGATAGAAACATTGCACGCATTACGGCTTATGTGAACATCTAAACAAAAACATAGTAAGTTATTTCCTTAATTTCATAAATCAACCACCACCATTGTCTTATCAAGAGTAGGTAATATGTCAAAGCGTTGTTGCCATAACTTAAGTTATATTGTTTATAGTATTCTACGAGCCTACAGTGTCATAGACTTACAAATTAAATAAATAATAATGTTTTTTAAGTGCCATCCACCAGTAGTAAAGCCGTCACCAACTACCCAATAGCCCGCCCGCATACGCAATTATTTTAAAACACAGTAAAAATAGTAGCCGTGTCTGCTTCCAAATCAGCTTTCGATAAAAAACAAATCTCGGGACACAAGATCCGGCTCGCAACAGAGAAAGGATTGAACCCGTACATACTCCATCTATTTTTTTTTTTTTATTTAACTGAGCAATCAAACCATACAGTTTTTTTGTTTTAAATTTAATTTCCTATTGCACTACCGACAATTATCTTTTCGCACATTACCGCTGGTTAGCCGGAAGAAAATGCTTTATAGCATTAAACTCGCCTGTGCTTGTGTGTAAAAGTGCAACAAGATATACATTCAATCATTCACATGGTAACTTTTAATGTCTACTTGCATCCGCTTAACTGCCTAAAATGCTCCGTACATTGATGTATTAGATTATAAATTGAACAGAAAAACGAATAATTCTTACTTAAAACTAAAATTAATCGTAATCTTGGAGGTAAAGATTATTGACCTACAAATGTATCCAAATACAAATCTATGAATTATTATTCTACTCAGGTTTAGAACCCACATAATAAGGGAGTTAATTAAAATGCGCTTTAATATACAGAACTAACAATTTATCTTCAATTATTGACAATTGACAAAAAATATTAGCGAATTATTTTCCACGTGTTTGCTATAAAAAAGAACATAAGAAAAGACCAAAGATATTATACGTACGGATGAATTGTTTTTCTTACTACATACAAAACACGAAAACTGGATCCTATAATGTGACGTTAATGTATATTTGCTTACTAATGTCGACGTCGTACATATTGTTAACAATAAAATCACAAAAAGAAACAGAAAAAGAGTAGGGTACAACTTTTATGTTCCTACACGTTTTGGATGAACTCCAACAAATGCCTGATCGACGCCTGTTTTCCGACAAAACACGTTAAGTTTATGTCAAAATTAAAATCCGTTTTAGTTGCTATTTACGATTCAGTTTTACAAGAATATATTTATACTGAACCACAATTTGGAAATGATTCACTGAAAGTATTGTTCTTTTTAAACACCTTAAAGTAAACTTTCAAATAATGTGCATATATTTAAAGGAAATAAGCTATTTTGTTCTGAATGTGTAAACACTTAAAGCAAGTAAGTAATATAATGCATGAAGTACGCAAAAATTAGAGTAAATAAGTATTTAAATATAACAAAGATTTATAAAGCGAAATGAAATAAGCATTAGTAGTTATTTATTTATTGACAACTGTCACGTCAGCAAATTCACACTATTACAATCTATGAGTTTTAGGACCGGGTAAAGAATGTTTACAGATGTTTACTTACATTTTATTTTTATAAATATTAAAAGAACCTGTCTGGACACACTTAAGCTTTATCCCGTGTTTTAACACTGTTTTACTTATACGAACATGCCATGTCGCGCTTATTAGTTTACTTGAAAATATGTAATGTGTGCAGGTATGTTGCTATACTGCAACCATATATATATATAAATATGATATTTCAGGGGAACTGCGTGCTGGACAACGGATGACAGAAGATTACATGTGGCAGAGATGCAAATTTTAAGATGGATGTGTGGTGTAACTAGAATGAAAAAGTTCAGGAATGAATATACCAGAGGAAGTATGAAATTAGCACCAGTCATAGCGAAGTAGATAGGATAATAGATTAGTGTGGTAAGGGCATGTCATGGGGAGGGATGAAATTCATATAACTAGAAGAATGTTAAGTATGAAGGTGGACGGCCATAGGAGTAGAGGAAGACCGAAAAAGGTATGAATGGATTATGTGAAGAATTATATTATATTATAAGATGTATGAATACTGAGTTGGTAGTTGATAGAGAAGAGTGGAAGAGTAAAACATTATGCCGGCCCAACTTTGTTGGGATAAGGGGAAGAAGAAGAATACAGTGTAACTGTAGAAGACAAGGTAAACAAACAGGAAATTCTAACATATATCAAATATCGTGATAAATCTAGAAAAAATTACACGTAGAACAAATAATAATTAGGTATAGATTAGAATCCTAAACATTATTAGCTTAGTTTAGTTTACATAAAAATGGCAAGGGAACTTCCAACGATTAGCTGCAGAGTTTATAAAATAGAATGCTAGCATTCGAGTCCGCCGCGCCAGCTTGTCAATGGAAACAAAGGCGTCTAAACAACACGGCGCAAATACACACGATTTACTCTACAAACCTAATTCTAATGACAATATCCTTGAATATGACCTTTCTTTCCTAGCATGTAAGGTTTAGGATCGTTGTATAATAGAATTGGTTATAGTAGCTCAGGGAATAGAACGCGGTACGCCGTCGGCTGTTCGCTTCCGATGACAGCCTTCACAGCGAAGACGTTGATATCAGCGACACTTAGGGAGGAAACTGTCTACTTGTCATTTTAAAAAATCTTATTAGAGTACAACAGTTCGCTTAATAAAGCATTCTTATGAATATTTTCTCCTTCTCCTTGCACACTTTTAACACACTACATAAATGCAATGTTAATTTGATTCATTTGTGGATTAATTGTTCATAAAAAGAAAGGTAATTCATGGGTAAAGATCAAGAAATGATTAAATTCATTTAGAACTTTATAAAGAATGAAAAAATAGAAAAAATTGATTATTGGATTCTGCTCCTTTTTGCTTTAGGTCTTTCCGCTACTTGATATCCATTTAAAGAAGAATAGGTCAAACTCGACACAAAAAAGCGCTTATTATACTTTTATTTAGCTGTCTATATAAAATAATTACATGTCAGACAATTAAAATTAATGAAAATGAAAGATGTCCAATTTACTCCAATATTTCTGCCTTTCTTTATGAGACATGTCTTGGATGTTTGTTAGATAGACAGACATTACAATCGATCGTACTTCCACAACACCCGGTACATTCAAATCGACGTGTAAAAGTGCCAATTGTTGCCCATTTCCGTAACGAATCCAATTTCACTTGATTGCTCTTCCGAATTGATGAATCGTAAAGAGCGAAAACAATTTTGCGTAATATTATATTAAATTAGGAGAAACGAAGACGCGCTTTTGTTTTCAAAGTAATTAGCAGCGAGTATGCAAATTGCTTTATAAGTATTAACTTTAGTATGATCTTATGTTTTCAATATTACTACAAATCGGAACTCTTATATACCTGCATAGGTTTTGTTTCAACTCATATTGGTCTATTTGATCATGTTTGAGTGAATGGGAGCATGAATAAATATTGATTTACTATTTGGACAACAATTATGGAGAAGAAAAAAGGTGTAAACAATTGTATAAAGTTATTATCTGAAAAAATAAAACAAATACACAGAATGTTTTTACCATACATAATATTTTTTATATTGCAATATGAAGTCGGACTGCTGTATGTTTTATCGTAAAATTTATACCTGAATTTATTACTTTTCGTTACACATTTGAGTGAAATTTTAATGTTATTATTAACTTTCTTAATACAGTATAAATAACAAACAACAAGTATCAAAGTTCTTTCTATGAGTTCAACTTGAGAATTCTTAACATTTTACAACGGCTTTAAGAAATTAGGTATTAAATTTATTTGACGTATTTTAAGATATCTATCTATACATCTTTATTATACACACGCATAACCAATATAACTGATATTGTTTGTGATGTGCAGAAATGAATAATAATTAATACGGATCGCAATTTAATTTAATTTTTTCCTAGTATCTTAATATAACCACGCTGCTGGTAAATGTGTAAAACTAGAATAGTCAAGATACAATGGTTCCCACGACAATATACCTAGTTAGGAATTGGAGATTCAGAAAAAAATAAAGAACATCAGTTGTCATGATTCTTCGTTACAGCCAACGATTGTTTCATTGCCGGACAAAAGCATCGAGATGTTTTTTGATGATTTCAAAAGAACTGACTCTGCATTGGACTGTTGCTCATTTACGCCTTGAGAGACCGAGAAGATCGCGGTCCGAACACGTAATCGTCTTCCAATCGAATTCGCTAAGTAAAATTGCGTGCATGTTTGTACAAGTTGCCAACGCCCGAATTTTATTTCTAATTGATTAACATTTCATTAGTTTATTTTCGCATTTCTGTTTCTAGCATTTCATTATTCTCATATTTTTATATATTAAAAAATGTGTGTACTTATGATGTACACACATAACATGTAATCGTAATTCTTTGGAATGACAAAACAAAAGTAACTTCAAAATTTTCTTCTGGCGTGGCAACAACATGATGAAATTAGCCATCACTGAGAAAAATGTAGATTAAATTTACTAACATTTTTTTAAGTAAAACTTCTTAGGCGTCAATTCGATATTTGGACGAGAATAACTGATTATGACACTTCAAGGATGCGTCACGTTTAGGCACATTTCTTTACATGAGAGAGAATAAAGATATAACGCAGAGAGAAGGAGAAAGACAGCTACGCATTGTTAATGTAATACACAAGTATAGGCTATCCGTTTCTCCCATTTTAAAAAGCCTCACTCCTACCACTTGTACGTTACTGCACTCGCAATTTTTTTTTTTTTTTTGTTGGAAAAATAATTTAATGTTGTCTATATCATGTCGCACTTCCGTCACATAAGAAACACCGAGATGCTTGAACAATCATAACTGAACAAAATAATCGATTTTTTTTTCATTCGTCATCTTCTGTCGCTAGTAGTGCTCATCATATCTGCTTTATTATGCTTACGCGACTTAATTTGTAAAATCTTTCTTATTTTTCACGTACTATGATCGTAATTTAGATTCGTCTACTTTCACATCGTGAGAAACAACGACTAATCGATGCTTTTTGGTACGTAAAAGTCACTTTTTTTCCAAATATTTGTGACCAACAAGTTCCCACTGTTTTATTATTTATGAGTACCGGTATTAATATTTACTATGAAGAGGACCGTACCCTAATAATAAAGGATGAAATGTAATGTAATAGCGTGACATAGTCACCGATCCGATTACAGCCTATTCCGGTGTATGGGCCTCATGTATGCGACAACCTAGTCATGACAGATGTCAACGTAGTCCATACAGGCCACATCCGACGGCGTGTCAAACGCATGTTTCCGGATTATTCTGTAATTGATACGGTTATTGATTCTACATCATATATTAATACTCTAACGAAGCCCATTAATGCAATCAGTCTAACATTTCGATTTGCTCTTAAAAAAATACACTAAATAGATTTAACGCACTTTTTAAATATACAAAATTCTATGTATAATATGTTTTTTTTTTAATTAGATTTAACAAAAACATAAATCTAAAAATCTATAATTAAACATAATGCTACTGGATGCTCCTTGGCATTGGGTGTACCTACCATTTTATCAAAGTAAGGAATTAAATTAAAGTTAGCTTAAATGAAAATCAATTATAGGGTTATGACATATTAACCGCTTATGCGATAACGAACTAAAGATTGACTTTAAGGCAAACAAAAACCTAGTATACCTATTTAAAATGAATATTAAACATGAAACTGGGTTTCTTTTAATTTTCTGTAAATTCTTCATTATAGGAAACTTCAAAACACAAAGCATATAGATGTTTCTCCTATTTGACATCTTAGAGATTCTAAGCTTAGATCTAATAAAAATTAAAAACACAATTATTTTAGTTATTAGTAACGAAAACGCACTTATACAGAAGAGTGGGCCAAAAACAGGTTTTTTTTTACTTCTGACATTTTTTATGGCTCGTGCTTTATTTCTATTTTTTAAGATGTCCATTAAATGCAAAAAAGTTCTGTAATATTCACATTTATTTTTGATTTTTATTCTTAAAACTTAATAATTTAACATATTTTCTTCATATAACTAACAAGACAATTTAAAAAAAAAGAAAACCAACGTCAATGCTTTTGAAGAGTTTCCTCGTATATCTTCGAAGTTGAATGACCAATGTCAAGAGATCACCCTATCGGAGAATAAAAGAATTATCCAAATCGGTTCATAAACAAAGAAGTTATAGCTGAACATCCATAAAAAAAATACATTAAGAATTGAGTACCTTGCCGACTTTTCTTGAAGTCAGTTAAAAACAATCGTTTTATTTTTGAGCCACCCTGATTTAAATATGGACTAATTATGTTTTGATCCTTTACTACTCTGTATTTATGAAGTATTTTACAGTTGCCCGAGTTATAATTATACCAAAATTCAAGAGATATAGACTTTTGGGACCTACATATTTGTTATTATGTATTTATTACCTACCTACACATAGCACTCACTATACGTGTTTTGACAAATACATTTTAATGTAATTCAATGTTGTCCATAGCATTTCACAGTAAAAACGACTTCTTCGAAGTGAATCGTCATCCTGCTGTATCTCGATTCCGCCTACTCATAAATAAAACAAAAGGTAGGTAGGTACTCATTTCGTATCTGTAATCGAAAAATTCATAGAATTTTATACTGAACCACAGCATACAAAAACATCAAATTGTATAAATAAGGATTCAAAGAATGCTAATTATTTTGAAATTTTTCATTTTATTTATACTGTATTCCTTTAAATTATATAGAATGAGGATTGGTACTTAGCTAACTTTTTTTATAGTAGTACAGCAAATTGACCGTACCTACTGTGACTGATTGTAAGCGCAGTACAATTCAAAAACAGTGGCGACTATCGAGTGATCAACAATCCGTCGATCGTCATCACTCATGCCGGCCTGCAAGTCTCTCGGCAGTTGGATAAGCACTGGCTAATCCCGAAACGCGACAAACTCATAGAGAGCCACTATAAAGGGTTTACCGCCATGTTCATGGTGGTCGCGACCCAGTAAGGTAAAGATCCCTACTACCTCGCTTGATTACTGAATATACATTGGCGTTCTGGCTAATCCCGAAGCGTGACAAACTAATAGGGAACCACTATAAAAGGTTTACCGCCATGTGTATGGGGATATGAACCCGGTAGGGTACAGATCCCTACCACCTCGCTCGATTACTGAATATAAACTGGCGTACTGGCTGATCCTGAAACGTGACAAACACATAGGGAGCCACCATGAAAGGTTTACCGCCATGTGCATGGTGGTCGCGACCCAGTAGGGTACAGATCCCTACCACCTCGCTTGATTACTGTATATACCATCTGAAACTTCTAGGCGTTACGATGTCTTCAACACTCAATTTTGACTCCTTCATTGAGTATAAAGCTCAGTTGGCTGCCAAAAATCTAGGTATCCTTGCAAAGGTAAAACGGTACTTCACGCCAGGTCAGCTGCTAGATCTTTATCAAGCGCAAGTTCGATCGTGCATGGAGTACTGCTCTCATCTTTGGGACGGATCGGCCAAGTATAATCTTAAGGCATTGGAGGCAATCGAGAGGCGTGCTAAAAAAACTCATTGGCAACGATTCGTTAGATCCCTACCACCTCGCTTGATCACTGAATATACACTGGCGTGCTGGCTGATGCCGAAACGCGACAAACTCATAGGGAGCCACCATGAAAGGTTTACCGCCATGTGTATAGTGGTAGCGACCCGGTAGGGTACAGATCCCTACCACCTCGCTTGATTACTGAATATACACTGGCGTGCTGGCTGATCCCGAAACGCGACAAACTCATAGGGAGCCACCATGAAAGGTTTACCGCCATGTGCATGGTGGTCGCGACCCAGTAGGGTACAGATCCCTACCACCTCGCTTGATTACTGTATATACCATCTGAAACTTCTAGGCGTTACGATGTCTTCAACACTCAATTTTGACTCCTTCATTGAGTATAAAGCTCAGTTGGCTGCCAAAAATCTAGGTATCCTTGCAAAGGTAAAACGGTACTTCACGCCAGGTCAGCTGCTAGATCTTTATCAAGCGCAAGTTCGATCGTGCATGGAGTACTGCTCTCATCTTTGGGACGGATCGGCCAAGTATAATCTTAAGGCATTGGAGGCAATCGAGAGGCGTGCTAAAAAAACTCATTGGCAACGATTCGTTAGATCCCTACCACCTCGCTTGATCACTGAATATACACTGGCGTGCTGGCTGATGCCGAAACGCGACAAACTCATAGGGAGCCACCATGAAAGGTTTACCGCCATGTGTATAGTGGTAGCGACCCGGTAGGGTACAGATCCCTACCACCTCGCTTGATTACTGAATATACACTGGCGTGCTGGCTGATCCCGAAACGCGACAAACTCATAGGGAGCCACCATGAAAGGTTTACCGCCATGTGCATGGTGGTCACGACATAATTCGGTACAAGACAGGCCGCAAAAAGCCAAGAAACTTTAATATTGAATTAAATAAAATATTACTCACATAAAATAATTGTTATCAAGAAAAATATTTTTTCCATCGTATATTTGCTTCGGTCGTATATTAAACTTCATTCAATGATTCATTCGAAGTACAGGCTTTTTGGTTTCTTTCACAGCTAATTAGATCTAGAATGAAGACAAGCATGCAATTATCCAATACAGGAATCCAGGAAGGGAAAATAAGTTAAACGATTGTCCTCTTTACTGAGAATCAATAAACCTAATTAAAAGCTAATGTGTTTCTAATGCAATCTTAATCTATTTACGAAAAGCTGCAAATATAAACAACATTAGCCTACTCACATCATTTGTACAAGGCGCCATTTACCCTAGCTTTAAATCTCTTCAAAATCCATTGTTACGTCGATTAATTTACTCCCGACGGATTTAAGCGATAAATGCGCAATAGAAAACGACGCGACGTTCCCAGAGTCTGTCTCCCCGGCCCCCAAGCCCAGTCGTAGCCCCGTTTATCTAAACAATTGGCATTAGTGTCGAACTAGTCATACACGTTTGTGTTATTCTGCCGAGGAAATAGACTGCCACTCCGTATAGGAGACATGCTATTGTGCAAAGAATACACTTTACTTACAAAGAAGAAATCATATGAAAATAATTGATTTTATTTATTAAGTCATTTCGACCATCTATTTATGATTCCCATTAGACATCACTTTTTAGAGCTTATTTGAGTAGTCGAGGACAACGATCGTCATTAGAACCGCTATTATTGTACTTACGAAATAACATGACCATTCCAAATAATACGCAGTAATAAACAACAATAGGGTTTAAAAATTTAACATTTAGATCTATATCATGACGAATGTCTTGAAGAGGTTTACGGTAACCTCAATCTTGGCACAAACACATAAACAAAGAAGTTCACTATATTATATCTTTGCTGTACTGTGAAGCTATGGATCTGTCTACGGGCTAGTATGTTCCCTTCTTCCTACAATATCGGATCCTTTAGACATAACGTGAAGAGACATCTGAGGGTCGTTCAGCGGTCGTTGTTTTTGGATAATAATGTCTTTATCATCAAGCATAGTCCCGTCATTTAGTTCAGTTCAATGCAGTGTGATAATAACAAATATGCAATGCATGCAACAATTTTACTTAGTAAATTGGATGATAAATAATTTTCGCAAATTAAAAAGTTTTAGAGATCTATACTAAGCCTGTAACATCAATAAACGACGATTGGAACATAAATAATTAACTCAATTAAGTAAATCTACTTTAAATTGGCTTGCAATGGTCGGTCACAAATCAATACTGGTCAACCGTTGAAACACTAAACCAGGAAATGGCGAAACGCTACGTGGAATTCCTTTTATGCAAACGTAACTCAATGTAGCAAAAATTTTCATGGTTGTAATAATGTGGGAATAGTGTTCAATGAATATAAATTTAAAAATTAAGTACTTGTTATTTGTAAAACTTTCGAATTATTTGAATTGTTTATACGAATATTTGCACATGAAACAATTTTCATACCACATACTCACCACGGCTCGTGTTGCACGGAGGCCAACGTGTGGAGCCGGCGCGGGGTGCCAATATTATTGCTTTAGAAAAAGTTTCATTGCATAACGGATAAAGTTAGCTATGGCTAATTTCTGACAATTAATAATTCATTTATATTAAACTACAGAAACAAAGACGCTATAAAAAAGTAGATAAAAACCAATAACAATAGTGTATATTAATTTAAGTTCAAGTACCGTGGCAGTGTCGCGTCGGTACTCACGTCGTAATTTGAGTAGGGATGATAAGTTATTCATCGATATTTACGAAAGATGGATGTGTTAATTTTGATATTAGATTCTCAAAAATCGATACAACGATGTTGAAAAAAAACGAAAATTTATTATCTTAACTTTGCCCTACCAATACATCCTTGATAAATTAATGTATATTCGTAAAAACTCAGACAAGATTGATTTTGTCAAAGATCAGCACAATATTAATAGTAGAAATAAACATAAATTACTCATACCGTGTTTTAGACTTAGTAAGACCAACAAAAGTTTTTTAGGTAATAGTGTCAGGTTCTATAATAAAAACCCGAAGCACATTACTGATTTGCCGGAAAACAAGTTCAAGGACCATGTCAAGCAGGTTTTACTTTGAAAAGGTTATTATAGGGTGGATTATTATGTCAATGATAAGTAGTGATGTCTGGAAGTGACGCCCTTTTTGTGCATACACAAAATATTATTATTGTATAAAATTGAAAAAAAAAAACCGATCAAGTTTTTTCTGGTTCTTCTCGATGAGTGGGATGTTTTCCAAACTGTTAGTAGTATCTTGACGTTCATCAGTGCTTTCTTAGGGCCTAAATTGAATAAAGAATTTTTGACTTTGATTTTCACCCGAAAAAAGAAACAAAAAGGTCACTCATTTAGATGTGTATGTGTCCCATCGATGTATTTTCTTATATCGCTCATCCCTAGTAGCAGCGCGCACTCTGAACAGTTGTTCATCTTGTTCGTGAATACGTGCAAAAGAAAATAGACACGAACCGACACTACGATTGTTGCGAAGGCGTATCTCGATTCACACGACACTCTTTTCACATACAACTATGTGTGTAATAAATAATACTATGTGTGATGTATCACCCTCGGTTAGATTAAAGATGACTTGATCGAATACACTTAATTCCATTGTTCAATGAATTTTAAAATATTTAATAAAAGTTGTACCTCTTTCGCAAGTAGGGTAACATTCCCTGGGATCTATTATATCCATTGAGTAAGATTATTATTAAGAGTACATTCCCAGGGATCTATTATATCAATTGAGTAAGATTATTATTAAGAGTTAGTTAGTTAATCTAATTAATACTAAGTACTACACTAATTACGAAAACTCAGTATCTAGAAACAGATTACATGCAGATTTGTCTAGAGCGATAATTCCCAAAGTGGTCTATATCGACCCCCAGGCGTCACTAACGACCTATAAGCGGTCCATGTCAGAGAAAATAAAGGAGTCTATGAGATATAAATGGGTGTCAACGATAAGGAATTGCATTTAAGCAGGTCATGACTTTAATTTTGGCTTTCCATGAATGAAATAATAATCTAAAACATAACATGTGTTTTTAAGAGTCTTACACTTCAGTTCACTAAAATTAGTAAGTTAAATCTTTCAAGATTATATATTAGCTGTGGTCATTATAGGTCTATATACAAATTAAGTAAATTATATCTTTAATTTTTAATTACATTATATCGAAATTTTGGTATTGTAACCACAATCTTTATTCAATCGCTGAATTTTCATCCAACAGTTAATCGGATCTTTTTACGGAAGCTACTATTAATACTGCCTGTGTATTAAATTTCTGAACTTCTTATGTAGGTAGTTGACATACCTGAAACAAAAACATTTTCTTTATTCCCACGTTTTAAGATAACATAATAAACTTAATTAAATTTGATTAAAAAAATAAACTTAAAAACATACATTTCATTTGCTAGTATATCTTAAGAGTACAGTAATTAGACACCTGCTTACTTATTAAAAGAGATGAAAAATATTGCTTTAATGAATTGTTACAAAAGGTTTCCTGTAAAATAGGAATAAGTCGAACCTCAAAATAAAAATCAAGAGAGGAAATTTTATATTCGACACAACAGTCCCTAACTCGTTCGAGTTCCGTTACCAATAAGGACATGAAACATTATTGCATCAACCGCAAAGACATTCGTAGATAAAGCGGTATAACATTGATAGCACAAAGCAACTATCATTCGACTACAGCAACTGGTACCTCACAAACATCATCGCTGGTAATTGGACAATTTTATTACCGACGTAAGTCGACCGTGAGGTTGCACGCGGCCTGTTAATTGCCATATTTTCATGCTGAATTCTGGAATTAACTTAATATGCATTTTCCATATCGATGATGTCAAAATAGACTCTCAATTTCACGGACTCAGCCATGTGTGAATCATTAAACCGACTCACCCATATGTATTCTAATTATAATTACATACGTCCGTGTTCATTCAAGTTTTTCCGGTTCACCATGAATATTATATACGTTGTATGTACGTAATTTATTTTATTGCAGAATAATGACATCTTCTACAGAGTGCACATTTTACGTAACTACTCATGTAAAGTGATTCATTTAATCATGTTTGTTGGAAGTCATAGAAAGTCCATAGGGTTTCGAAGTTTGGGTTAAAATTACGCATACGTTTGTTTATCGCTAGGACGGATTATATTTGTAGTTAGTCCGATTTTGAGTTAATTATTTAGAATGTATAAGACCAGTGTTACTGTGGAATATCTACCCGATTTCCGTAAGTACGAGTATCGACATGTGACATTTATTTTTTTCAGTTTCGCATAACATTCATGAAGCTAAACCTTCGCGTGGTCGCGTAGTTAGAAAACATTAGCGCTTGAGAAATTATTTCACAGTACCACTTTGTAATTATCAAGTACAGAACTTCAGATTTTCTCAGTATTTAAATTACAGGCTATTATGACGAACTTCGTCGTTCTAAGTCGTGTTGGTCGAGTGGTTTAGACCCGCGGAATATCGATTCGATACCTCCGATGTAGCAAATAATTTTTCGGAATTCGTATACATTTACTAATTCAAATTGTTAACACTACCGCTGACGCTGAAGGAAAACATCATGAGGAAACCTAAACGCCTGATAAATGTTCTTGTAGTACCACTGTATATACGAGTGAAAAATATAGAACTGTTGATTTCTCAGCATTTGAAATCGCCAATACGTCGTGGGCTAGCGTCGTGATTAAGCGCTTGCCTTCCCTTGGGAACAGGCTTTTGTCCAGTAGTGGGACACACAGGCTGATATTATTATTATTATGACAAACTTGAATAAAAATGAGTTTAACAGACTGATCTTCAACAAAATCAACACAAAAAAAAACATCGACCAATATGCAAAAGAACTGAATCATGGATAATAACTACACTGTACTCAGTATGAAAAGTTGATTTTTGCAGTAAGAGACATCTATCATATCAGGGCTAAGACGAAAGGAAAAAACATTTACTTAAAACTTATAATGATTCAGTCATTTGAATATCATTATTAAATAAATAAAAGCGACACAGGTAATTTGCTACAGAAATAGAAAAAAAAACAGATATTTAAATAACTAAAATAATATAATTTCTACTTGGACTTTAATTAAATAAAGAAAAGTGGTAAAGCAAAATAAATATAGTTTTATGTAATTTGGTTACGTAATAATACTTAGTTTGCTCAGTCGATGGAACGTATGGATAAAGCGAGATTAATAAAGCGTAGGTACAGCGTAACGAAAGTCATTTCAAAAACATCTCTTGTTTCAAGGTCAAAAAGGCACTCTTCAAACAACAATTTATTTTTATTTTATGTGTCTTCACAAATCAGATTCGTAAAGCATTTTTCTTTGACCGTTTGTATTATTGTGTATTATTTTTCATCAATAACTATCAGCACAATAATTCTGGAGTTAATATTTATCTGTAGGTACTTGTTAGCTTTTCAATTATGTGAGCCATATAGACAAGGCCAAATTGGTCACATAGCAAAAGTAACAAATGCTAAGGACCTGGCACCTAGTGCTGCAAAGTAAAATTTGGATAAGTCTTCCGAGTAGATAGCCTTATTCAGTGTTTTGCAAATACCTACGCCCCTCGCGTTTCTGAAGAAAAGTAAAATATGTGTGAGCCTCCAGTTTTTTCGTATTTGTAGCGACATCTATCTTGCCACATACGACGCATCCTACATCGCGATATTAAAATTAACCCAACAAATGAAATATATACAAGAACCCGACAACAACCTTTGGGCGGAAGATCCTCCCTTTGCAATGGGTTGCCCACACATATTTATATAAATTTGCTCACTTATATTATTGTCATACAAAAACCTAAGGCTTCCTACTGACGTTTGCTATATGCCCCGAGCTTAATACGGTTCTGCGTATAGGGCATTGTTTTTTTTTAAATGATAAAACACTACAACTGACAACTACGGACCTTAAAAGTGCAATATAAAAGGCAATTAATTCAATACTAGCTAGCTAACTCTTTACTATCGCATAAATGAAAACCGCTCCGTAATCCATCTTATCTCGCACGCAACGCAACAGTGTTAATTTTATCGCCATTATTCAACAATGTAAACAAGTCTAATCCAGGCTCGGCGTCCCTATTCTGCAAATGTTTAAGTAATTGTACTGTACATCAGTCTATCTATTATTTGCTTGTCAGTTGTACTGTTACGTGTTCGCATGATATTGTATTAAAGTCTTAACCTTTGCTATTGTAAGACATTCTCGGTTTACTTACAGGGCTTTGACGACGTGTTCTTCAAATAGATCAGTCATGTAGGACACTTAAGACTCTTAAGTCTCTGTTTCTTTGTCCTTTTTGTAGTAGTTCGGCAAATTGCAGTACAATTTAAACACAACGGCGACAACCAAGAGGTCGTTATCCATCAGGGATCGCTGCTGTCCTGCCTGCCTTCATAAATATATATTTGTGTTACGCTTGAAGGACCCGATGTCGTATGAACGAGAGAACACATTAATCGGGAGATTGTTCCACAGTTTCATGGTACGACAAAGGTAGGCATTGGGAACTTTTTATACTATTTCGATTTCTTTATTTTCTCGATGACAGTTCTAATTTGATAGTTGTAGTGTTGTGACCAAATAAGTAATGATATCGATCGCATATATTTACGACAGTGACGATTCATCAGATTTTTTTTAAAATAAACAAATAAAGATTACCTGTCGTTATAATTATTTCGTTTCATTGTCGAGTACCTACCAATACTTACTTATTTTACAACAGCTTCGAAAATGTTGAAGAAGTTGGCATTATCAATCAAGAATTAATACGTGTAACATCTTGTAATGAAATATAATATTAGTTAATAAATTTGTGGGAGCTCAGGGTTGAACGAATGATACCACTTCCAAATTGATACTCGTGTATTCAACAATTAAGCTTATATTTATAAAAAAATACCAAATCGTTTGAGCAATGAAAAATGTGCTTATCACCAACATAAAAATGGAGCTGTAGAGCTGATGTTAGTTGCAGGCATCTCGCTTCCACTAGTTGCCAGCGCATATCGCGGCCTGCTCGCACACTATAAAAGTAATCAAAAGCAATCGCCAATCCATCAGTGCATAGCTGTTTCCCGCCGAAGATGCGTTAACTTGAACTGGTGACACGGGTGCAACCATCTCGCTCTAACGCGTGTGTCACGCATAGCACGGCCTTCTCTCACACTATAAAAGTGCGAGAGGCGGCCGTTCACCTCTCGGAGCACCCGGTCCGTGCCGGTGTTCGGAGCTCCAGACGCGTGTACTATCCGCGAAAACTAAGTTTCCTCACACCTCGGTCCGCCCCGTTGACTGCCAATTGCTGCATGGCGCCTGCCTCGTGCAGTAAGTTTTTAAAAGGCCCTTATCAGGGCCAAAAAGAAGCCAAAGGACCTTATCGGGGCCATCAACAGAAGAAAACCACGACCCAAAGAACCCGTGACCCACAGAAGAAAACCCGGGACTACAAACGCTAGCTCCACGGACACAGAGATTGCCCTGAAGAAAGCCGTCAAAACTAACAAGAAGCCCACAGACCGCAAACCACAACCTCCCGCCTCGCTGCCCGCTGACTAGCCACCAGCGGAGAAGGGTGAGAGGACTAGTCCCCCCCCCCCCTCAACACAGGCATCTCGACCTCCTGTAGCCGCGACAGTAGCGGCGTTCTATCCCTGTGACGTATTACGTCCATCGGCGACGATCGCTATGCGCTGTTGGATGGCAATGTTCAACATAATACAGGAGGCCGAACAGAGAGGAACTGGCCTCTCTGTTGAATACAAGGAGGCTATGAAGCATGCGGCGTTTGGAATCCTCACATTCCCGGAGTCTTCAATATAGAGAGCCGGACTATAAACGATGAGTGGGTATTGAGGAAAGAGGAATGGAGCAAAGCAGCCGAGGAAAAACTTGTACCCGCCGTTGATGAATATCAACTAGCCCAGCTAGCCCAAGATTTGGGCATGTCGGACTCAGCAACGTCTAGCGAGGAAGAACCCAAGGTACCGGGGCGCACCGCATCTCCCGCGCAGCGCCGTTCACCGGTCCCGGTGAAAACAAGCCAGCCGACCGAGGAACGGTCATACGCACAGATTGCCGGCAAGCTTGCAGAGCCACCGAGAGCGAGCACTAGCGCGGATGACGCGCGACAGCCGCCAGTAAAGAAAGCCGCAAGTAGCAGAATACCACCATTGATAGTTGATAAGATGCCGCGTTGGAACTTCCATATAGAGGAGCTAGCGCGCATCCTAAAGAGAACACTTAATGCGCGCCCCAGCGGGACGGGAGTGCGCTTTTTACCGCACGGCGAGAAAGAATTCCGTGCTATCCAAGATTATCTATCGCAACAGGAGGAATGCGAGTGGTTCTCGTACTCGCTCCCTGAAGAGAGCTATGAGAGCTGAGAGATATGTTGCTGAATGTATATAGATAGTATTGTACAAAAAAAAATTTAACTTCAATCCATAACTCAGCATAGACTAAAGACTGATATTTAAAAAAATATACAAAAGAGAAAGAAGTGACGTCAGTTTCGCACAAACTACCAAATATTATGTAATTTGAAATAAATTATTCAAATATAAACGCTAATACGCTTTCAAGGAAAAAAATAACAATTACAATTAGTAAACGCTTCGGAATATAACTAAATGTTCAGAAATATAATAATACCATATTTTACTTAACGGTAAATAACATCTTCTCATTAACTTGAAAATGAGTAGCAGAATAAGCAAATGAAATACATAAGCCCAGTAGAAACTGCGGCATCCCATCCACTTTATAGGTCATTTCATTTATTCCATTCACTTATTTCCGTTGAAAGGATCTTCTGTTACGACCGAATGGGTTTCGCAAATAAACCTAATTCTATCCGAACAATGCGATGTTTCTTTTCAATTTAACAAATTAAACGGCCCAAGTACAAACTAACTGGAATAATCCACGAATGTATCCATTCCGCCGAAAAGGTCCAGCCAGTTAAAACAATAAGACGGCAGGGTAGTATCGACCGGCTGCGGCCGTGCCGTCCCAATAGTTGTTCTCACTTAATTATATATTCAGGAAATAATTGGTAAACACTTATGTTTATGAACCGTGAGCATGTAAGCATTTGATAAAAAAATATAAAAACTATGTCAGTTAACCTAAGCTTTCACATTTCTTATGGGTATACGTGGTAACTACTTAAACTCTCACAAATACTGTAAACAAAACATTGAAACCTGAAACCTCACGAACTTTAAATCTCACTACACATACACTACACTATTACCTAAAAAAACTATAGATAAATTATACATGTATTGAACTAATTTGGACACTAACCTAGACGCCTTAAGTTACTATTCAAACAGTAACTCAATTTAAAAAAAAAATCTTTTTTTTAAAGTACATATTTTCTATCCCGACAGGGGGTGCACGAGCACCCCGTTGCATCCTGCTACCAGCTCTCATGTTCATGGCTATAGTACCCGAAATACCGACTTGACTAGAAAAATAGGGATGTTTCCATAATTTACCAACAAAAATAGAATACTTACTAAAGAAAATTTTCATTAACATTTGGTAATTCCTTAATATTATAAAGCATACTGTAGATAAGGACTATATTTCCAATACATTAGTTTCATTGATCGTAAAACCGCAAAAATATTTTTTTTTATATAGTTTTACTATAAAGAAATTTATTAATAGTATCATTTTTTAAAGATGCAAATTGGTTGGAGTTTAGAGTCACTACCGCTGAATTTGATGCTTTGAAAAACCAGAAGAGAGGGGTGGGTTAGAGGTAATCTCCCTGTAAAAGAAAAAGTGCGGAAACAAATAGGATTCAAAGCGTAAATACACTTTCAGATTACGCAGTCAAGGCCACCAAGTTAAATAATTAACATATCTCCATCTATAAACACATAAAGAGTGTTTAATCTTATTGGTATAAAAAATATAAACTATCGTGTCCGAAAAGTATCCCACCTGTACCTGTAACTTCGCACTGGCATTATTTTTCGTCATCAGTAATCATCAGTAGTCATAAGTAATCCCCCTTCGACTGAACAAGACACTTCCACCGGTGCTTCCACATCCTGATGCAGTTCTGGTAATCGGTTTTCGGAATGGCCATAAGTGCACACGTCGCATTAGTTTCAACCGTCTTCTCTGTCGTCAAAACAATTTCCTTTGAGCGGCATTTTTAAATTCGGGAACAGCCAAAAATTGCAGGTTGTTATGTCGAGACTGTACGGAGGCTGACAGAATTGTTTAATATTGTGTTTCGCTAAAAACTGATGCACGAGGTTCGATGAATGTGCTGGCGCGTTATCATGGTGGAGATACCAGACACCGCTCTCCCAAAAATGCATTGGTTTTCTTCTCACCGCGTCACACAATCTTTTTAGGATTTCGCTGTGAAATTCTTTGTTGATTGTCTGACATCTCCGTGCATATTTGTGATGCACGACCCCCTCGAAATCGAAGAAAAAACAATTAACATGGACTTGGCGTTGCTCCGACCCTGACGTGCTTTTTTCTGTCGTGGCTGAGATGGCAGCTTCTATTATAAGGATTGTTGTTTCGTTTCGAGGTCATAACCGTAATCCCGGGATTCGTCACCCGTAATAATCTTCCGGAGTACATTTTCATCATCAATAACCATTTCGAAGTTGTCATGAGCGATGTCGAAGCGAAGCCTTTTTTGTTCTACTGTGAGCAATTTTGGAATGAATTTCGCACGCACGCGAGTCATTCCCGAATTCTCAGTCAGGATTCTCGAAACACAAGTTTTCGGAATCCCTAGGTCATCATCTAACTCTCGCACAGATAAACGACGAATTTGCGCATTCGCGAGTTGCACTCGCTCAATATTTTTCGGTATTTGGAGCAAAACTTTATGCAAATTCAACGACAACAAAATCCGACGAACGCAAATTCGACAATGTACGTAAAGACACGCTGCGCTCGAAATAACAAATCTTGTCGGTTGCCATGGAAGCCGATGACTTCGTGAAGTGTCAATTATTACGCTCGTACTTCATAAAGGTCATTCGGACGTTATGGCGCGAAATTATGAGTACTGATCGGAGACTTTTGGGACACACCTCGTAATATTTTGCACGCATAATGCAAAACAAGGGAAGGAGATTTATTCCCAGTACAGAGTAGATGCAAACAATTAATTTAAATAATAGTATCTTAGTGGACTGGTGAACCTGGCATTCCAACATATCCTATATAATATTATTGGCCCATTATTCATGCGACACAGTCTGAATGATGCTTCTATCCTACTCGTCTATTGTAATATCACCAAGTACAGAGAGCTCCCATTGATTAACCAGAGAGAAAATATTATACAAACTATTGAATTTTTGAAATTAAGTAAAGAATTCTTATAATAAACGTTTTTCCGAACCACTAACATTACAAATATAATTTACATTACAAATATGTATAATAAAATATATAATCAACGAAAACGTATAATTATAATTATATTTCATTTACAGTAACCAGATTGAATTAAGTTTCTGTACAAAATATTGTACCTATATCATTTCCATCACAAATTTACAAGGACGCCATCAAAGCTCAATACAAGTTAATTTTACATTAATTAACATGTAAACAACGTGACACTTCGAATCGAGCTTATAATGAGCATGACATCCATTATACGTGTTCCACTAGACACCAATCTCTTGCCTAATTAGTCACATCGCACGTACAAACAACAGTAAATTAGGCAGGCAGTCAACTCATTCGAACACTATCATTACCCTGAAATACCTAATGATAACAAAATAAAGTATAACTGTAATGGTCAGTACCTTTTGGATTTGGTGCAGTTGTTAAAAATCGACGTCGCAACGACTTCGACAGCCACTTTGTTGGAAACATTAAAATTATATACTAAAATATTTATTTTTAATCTGTTGTCTTTATAAGTAATGTGACTTGTTTGTTTTTTATTTATATACTAGCTGTGCCCGTGGCTTCGCTCACGTGGTCTACAGAACGCCCGCGCGAATCTTGCTCACCCGCTCCCGGCTATTTTAAAGACAAAAATGCTTATTGTGGGTGTTCCGTAGAAGATAGACTTATACTCTCGCTGATTTTTTGTAGTTATTTTTAATGTCTACAATTATTGAGTACGTTAATTTGTTGTATCTCTTATGGTTTACTCAGCATAAGCCATTTATGCGCTCGAATTGATTCACCATGACCAGTATTTTTTTATTTTTGCGGATCTCTAATTCTTTTTCTAAAATAAAAGTAGCCTAAGTTACTCCTTATCGGCCGTTTTCAATAACCAATCTATCCGTTGTTTCAGTTACTAAAGATAGACAAATGTAACCTTTTGTCCTTACTTTTTTTTAATAACCTATCAATGAATAGTTTTTCGTGTCTAGATAATATATATCAATATCTTATAGCTTGAATAGATAAGAGGGAAGCCGATATCTGTTTTAAGTTAAAGGTAGTACTTATTACAAATATGGTCTAATCGGGGATATTAAACTCAGATATGTTATTGAAAACGGCCGTATATGATGAGCTATCTATCAGTGAAAGTCCCGTGAACATCGGTCCAACCATTTCGGAGATTACCTGGAACAAACAGATGGACAACAGACAAACATTTTAAAAATGGGCTTTTTGTTAGTTATCGTATATACTTGACGCTCCGTAAACCATAAGATATATTAATCAGATTAATGTACTACATAATTGAAGATAGTACAAAGACCTACAAAAAAGTCAGCGAGAGTTTATATCTGGCTCCTAAGAATTGCCCACAATAAGCATTTTTGTAACCAGAACTGGGGGTAGCACGATTCACACGGGTGCCCGTTCAACGGCATTCTGTAGTCCACGCGAGCACAGCCACGAGCACATCTAGTAATATTATAAAGCACAAAAGATTGACTTTTTGTTTGTTTGAACTTTCTAATCTCTGGAACTATCAGTGAAGACTTGAAAACATCTTTTTTATAATTTTATAACCGATTTATTAAGGCTATTTAACATCACGCTGCGATCCTTAAGAGCGGAGCAGTAGCCACGAACGTCATGCAAACTGGAAAACTGCAGGCGAGTAAGGGAAGAGAAAACAACGACAACTAACACGGTTACGTTGGCGGTAGCGAGGAGCAGAGTTAATCGAATACATTAAACACGTGTGAAAATATAGGGCTCAGCGTATATTAATAAAGTTCTACTAAATGTCAGTGTTTTCGATCGAAAAATTATAACCAGAAAGTGTTACATAAGATTTAAAAAAAAGAGTTACGTTACTTAAAAAAGTTAACGGTCTCGCAAAATCATTACAACACAAAATAAATAATTAAACCTCTTCTATGATCGACAGTATTAATTATCTGGACAAATAAAGAGCATTTTGGTTCCAAGCTTATATTTATTTATACTCGTACCCCATACCTTGTTTATATGGACCTTGACGAGAACATTTTAAGTTAATTTATTGTAAACATAAGTTATTCATATTTATAACTTATCAAGTATATATATTTTATTATTTTATTAGATTTATTACTAGATATGTCCGCGGCTCCACAGGCGTTAACTACGAAATTTTTGTTTATAAAAATACCATGATATTTTTTTTAGATAAGGACTAAGTGTCCTTAAACCTTTGTCATTTTATATATATCTATAGATTATTTGTACATATATGTATAATATGTATGTTATTACAATCTTATATTTATAATTTTGTGTTTGCTCATTTTTATTGTTATTGTATTTGCACCACCGACAAGGTAATTTTTCCACAATACTTGATTGATGGTTATAACAGCTGGAAGAAAACACTTTATGTAATTAAGCTCGCCAGTGTATGAACTAAAAAGTACAATAACATATTCATTCATCTGTTCGTTCATTATAACTTAAGCACTCGCTAAATAAGACTATTCGAACTTAGTAACGAATAGATAATAATTAAAATTACATAGCGGTCCTTATAACATACGGTCAACTACACGTAGGTTACGGGTACGATGCCCGCAGTTCACAAATATTTCAACGATAAGTTATACAAGAAAAAAAATCTGACGTTTTTGGGTCATATGTTATAGTTATAATTATATATAAACTAGCGGTGTGCCCGCGGCCCCGTACGCGTTTTTTAATAGGGAGTAGTTATTTACATCCCGTATTTTATTTTTATTCATATTGTTTCAAATTATACGCCGTATAAATTGAGAAATGGCATGTATTTCACGTGTACAATTTTCATCAAAATCGGTGAAGAATTAACGAAAATAGATTTTGAAGTGAAAACTTCTTTAGCATCGTTGTGATTTGAAAGTCGATGAAACGAAAAAGCGAAAGCGACAGTAAAAAGAGACAGACACATAAATTCATAAGATTTAACGTGGGAGAAAATGAGATAGGAAAGTTTAAAGTAATGGTAAAATGGTAAAAAAGGAGTATGTTGACACGCAATAATTAATTTTATTACCTCACCAAAAAGGCACGAAACAAAAACTTTTTAGACAACACTTATGACATTCTGTTACTGATTGATATTGTGTTAGATTACCATGGATATTTCAAATGAGCATTATTATAATATTGTGAATAATGATTATGAGTACTTGTATGTACATTTTCATAAACTTCAATTAGTGTGTATTTGATCATTTTCTGAATTAAAAAAAAACACAGATGTGAAGGTTTCACTTCTACCACGTGTGAATTGCACACATAATTTTTTTTCATCAATTTGTTTTTACGATTTCTAAAATATTGAAATTTTCTTATACCCTATTAATTAGCCAATGGCATAAGCATCCCGTGTACAAAATTTCATAAGACTCGCTCAAGCCGTTTTTGAGCTAAATCCGGACATACAGACAGATTACACATACAAAAATTCGTTCATATAGTATACTTATCGGGTAATTTTGGAAAAATATTAAATGAACAAAAAGAAACAAATTTGTAAATATACAATTAGCCCCAAGTAATACATTATTAGGACCCCCTAAGCTCTCTTACTAAAAAAGTGCTTTATACTGCCAAAAATAGCAAACGATAACCAAATTTTTAAACGACTTCAAAAAAAGGTGAAGGTTACTCAATTCGAATGTGGTAAAAAGTATCCTATGTGTTAATCGCGGTCATAAAATATCTGTGTACCAATTTCATCACAATCCCTTCAGCCGTTTTTGAGTCATTGAGTAACAAACATCCAAACATGCTGTTCCGTATTTTCATTGGGTATATGTCAGCACAAATCTTTTTCTATATTAGTTTTATTAGTAAAATGGAATGTATCTGTCCACCTATCTACCTTAACGCACTTTAAACGAACGCAAGTGCTGCCCTCTATCAAAAAACGTAGTACGTTTGTATCTCGCAACTTGCAAACCGCTCTGAGCGCAACTGCGTTGAGAAAAATTATAAAATCGGTTATAATCTCCTGAAAACCGTAATAAATCCTAGTGCCAGTGTAGACTAGTGCCTTGTTAAGAAGATCAGCAACCTAAGCCACAAACTCAGCCGGGGTACCCCGAAGAAAAGGATCTCCGTGTGCGGGTGAGTGGTGGATACATGTCCTCATAACTACATTTCCTACACACATGCATACTTTTACATTTATTATATTAGTAGGATACTCAGTTAAATAATAATCTCATAATTCCTCATGAGAAGTAATAGATTAATTAATTTTAAATGAATTATGAATTGATTATTATTAAGTATTTACTTGATAATTATCGAGTTATAAATATAATAACAATTATTACCAAGTGATAATAAGTATAATTATAGTGATAGTAATTAGCGAACCCTATTTTGATTTGTATTATTTTTTAGACTACGTAAATTAAACTCTTAAATTTAAACAATTAAGAATTGATCAGCACTCATCGTTATTTCTTAACCGTATCGATAAATATAACATATTTATAGAACAGAAATACGTATACAGGAAGGAGCATTCGAAATAGAAAACGTTTCATAACTTTTGCTAATTAAACAATAATATTTAATTATCATATTAATATAAAACGTAAGGTGGTTAATCCATTTCAGTTGAATATGAAAAGCACACCGCACGCGTCGGCTTATAAACATTTCACATTCGTAATATGTACTTACATCACCCATACAGTTAATAGTCTTATCTAACAATGTATGTTTTTATTCGCAACCGTCAACAGTTAACGACTTAATTCTGACTAACTACATCGTTAGTAAAACTCGAAAGTGTCGCGGTAATTTGTATGCGGGGGATCCGATGCCAGCGTCATAAAGAGAGAACTCTTACTGCATTGTAAATGTTACCTTGGGAGTGAGAAATTGTTTTATTGTACAATTTTAGAGAAGCGTGCGAGGAACTCGGTGACTCCTCTTCATTACTGAGTGTAGGTAGTTAAATTGTTTTTACATATTTCAAACTTTATTGCAACTCGAATTAAATACAATTGTAAAAAATACTACTGAAATGTTTATTATGATGCAGAAAAACGACAACTACATATATCCAAAATGGATAAATACAGAAACTCATTTAGCCATGGTTTTCAGAAGAGCAAATTATTATTTTTTATCATCTTCTTGATATTTTTATTGGTCTCATGATTCGAATTTAAATTTAATTATACCTACATATTTTTAAAGCTCTTTCGACTCAATATTAATGAATTATACCTACATAATTAACGATGAAATATCAAATTATAGGGTTCCGAAGTCAACAAGGAACCTTTATAGTTTCGCTATGTCCGCGGCTTAGTTCAGAGATTCTTAATACTATACAGTTGTAATTTAATATGGGTATATATTATATTAATGACGCCGATAAAGTGGGAAATAAAATCATGAAAAAAATTGTTTAGGGTACCAGCCCTACACGTAAAGTGAGAATGATTATTTTTTTCTCGTCTATCCCGTCTTCTGGGATGTCCTTGGATAGATCGTTCAAAAATATTGCGGGTGTGGGAATCGTTCTTCGATTCAGAGATCCATTTGCAAAATATTAAGCTTTAAATTGCTATTTTTTGTTAAAGTTAAGTATCCCCCCCTCTGCCAGCAAAATGGTTATTTTTGAATACGTGAAAAATTCATGATAGCAGTATAATATACAAGTTAAAAGGAAAACGATCAGAGGTAAGTTGGCTTTACAAGTTAACGAGTTATAATAGTCAATCAACTTATAAAATGTGCTTGGAGAAGTAATTTCGTACAAATTCCATTGAAAATAACTTAAACCCATTGCAAGCATATTGTGACGGGCAACTACGGAACCCAATACTGCGTTTGGCCCGACACGCACTTGAAATTTTTTTTCAGTTTATATTGAACATTTTAGACAAATCAAAAAGATAAAAGATTAAGATGTAAAACTCAAATATAGCTTCTTTTCTTTTTCTGTGTCTGCTTATTGTATTATGTAATACGCAGCGAAATAAAAAAGAATATTTCATATTGAACTGTTAAATAAATCAATTATCTAGAAATGCAGTCGGTACGCGAATACCGCAACAATCAATTACAAAGTACAGTTCTCTGTCGAAACATGCAACTAAGTATTAAGCGAGCGAGAACGAAAAAGGAAAACTTTTCGAAATATCATCGCGAGAACAAGGGAACTTTTGAATTAACGAAACTGTTGGCAAAGTGTTTCTGCGGTATCTGGCGCTTGAACTATTTCTCTAACAAAGTGTCCGTTATTTCGCTTTGAAAATTGGCAAAAATTTCTCGAATATTCCGGTGTGCAAATTGAAAACAAGGATGCACCGGCGCCAAATAACATTTAACGTCTTAAACTAAAAACATAAAACTTTGCTAAAGTGGAGTACATAATATAAGGAGCGCAGAGTTGCATAAGAAGTTACGAATGACCCAACCCTGTCACATCCACGTGAGTTTCCTGACCACGGAAAACAGAGCCGGGTCGTGACAACCACGTACCTACGTGACAAGACTCTGTAACGAGGCTATCCGCAAAGCCGCGACGACCGGCGACGACATCGCAAACTGCCCCACTGGCTTTAATGAAGTTTGGACTCTACGCTCCTGTTTCAAGCATGACAACGACTATTGTGAAGTTTAAAGAAATAAACATACGTTTTGTAAATAATCCTACTCTTTAATCTAATGCCTGATTAATTATAAGAAATCTATACTAATATTATAAAGCTGAAGAGTTTGTTTGTTTCATTGAACGCGCTAATCTTAGGAACTACTGGTTCGAATTAAAAAATGTTTTAGTGTTGGATAGCCCATTTATCGAGGAAGACTATAGGTTATATAAAATCACGCTACGACCAATAGCATATGTTTATATTTTAAGGTTTACTCAATATAACCTTTTTTATAGTAATAAAATTTGTTCTAAAATAATAAATTATTTGCGAAGGTAATTTAATATACATAGTGTTAATCCTTAACAAAATAAATACGTTATTCGTCACAAGTATTTAATTTTGTACAAAATTGCCCTTTACAGTAATTGATTTAAAAGAATATCTCAGGAGGTATCACAGTTTTAAAATAACTCGACAGTAAAATAATGATCAAGTACCGCGAGCGCATTTTTATTATGCAGTGATGTGGGATGTGGGAATGATGTGGGAGGCGAGTAGCACCTAAAATACGTTGCCTACGAGCTACTCTCTCTAACCCTTTATCTCTCACTCTTATATGACGCAGACGAAAGTGCGCGAGTCAGCTAGTAATACATACTAGGAGTGTAAAGTATTGGTAATAACATTCTTATACATCTTTTTTTATTGATCTGTGGTTGAACCCATTCCGTGTAAAGAAAGAAGTACTATAGCAGACGTCATTGGCGAGATCTTTTTTTCTCCAATGTGATAGTTTTTACCCGACTTAGATTCGTCTTAATTATGTGAATGACATAGGCTATATAATATTTAAATACGATGTCTGGATATCAAGTAAAAAGCAAGAACAGAAAATATTTTATTTGGTAAAGTGTTTTTGTATTGCAGTCGGTGTTTTTTTTGTTTCCTTTTTAATCATTTAGCGTGTTATATTAACTCATACTATAAGTGTAATAAGTTAATATCATTTAACCCTGTATTTTGTATTGTTGATGGCATTTTACGTGATGGTTTTTGGTTATTATGCACAAGTGAAATGAATTATAAAATAAATAATAACTACAAACTTACATTTTGAACTGCAACAAAATTTCTCTGGTCAGATCTATCAAGAGAGCCACCTTCTTATTACAGCATTTTTAGAAATTTGAAGATTAGAAAGACATTCTATCCACGTGGCAGTAACAGAATTGTTGCAATTACAGAAGAAAAAAATATCACAGTATATAGAGGTTAAGATCAAGATGAACGATTAGATAAATCGGTGTGTTTAAAAATGGTTTTAAGTATTATTCAGGACTGCTAACTAAAGAAACCCTTACATACACTATCTGAGTGGTAAGGAGTCCGTTTTGCCCTAAACCTGATTAACCTGTCACAGAGTCTATTCCGCGCGATTTGTTTCGTATCCAGTAATTCTGAGACTATATACTTACTTTACCATCAAATACGTGCAGAGGTTTTTTCGAACAACTATAAATAACATAATTATATAAAATTTAGAGAACAATTTTAATTATAAAACTTTTTATTCTTTTATTAATCTACAATCCATCGCCAGTCATAACCTTCATACCGACCTGCTTAAATGTTAAATGTCTTCAAGTTATGTTTGAAGGGCTTCATGTCCCGAAAGATATGATAAGGTCGTAAGCGCGATCATAGCAATATGATTGAGGTCCTGGGTTCGATTCCTAGGTCGAGCAAAGTGTTATTGGGTTTTTCTGTGCAATTCTCAGTAGCAGCTCGGTGTTCTGCTTTGTGCCCGATTAATGGCAACAGACTCGCCTCCTACTACATGGGACCTAAAGAGCATACATGATGAACAGCTATGGGTTTACATTAGTACAATACCTGCCTAATACTCCGGGGATACAGGCGTGATGGTATGTTATGTTTTATATGTTATGTTATGAGTTTCATATACATATATTATTTACTACAAAATATAAAACCATATAAAATTCATAAATTTATCGATATTCGCAACAGTATCGCCTTTACGGCGACTGCATCGCAAAACTGGTTCGACAGGAATATAAAAATGTGGTTTCTATTGCTACAAGTTACAACCCACTATTCGGTTTCGGTAATAAGTGTTGATTTACTAAGCTCTTCGTAAACTGGGGCAATTTTGTCTAGCAACTCGATGAATATACATCGAGGTAAAGATTTGTATTACTTCCGGAAAAGGATATACGACTTCTCTCACAACTAGGTACGACCGCGCCGTTATTACTGTGCAATTTACAACCGGTAACCGGCAAACAAAGGGGGTCCGCTTATTTACACTCAGGAAACTAAGGAAGACCGTGAATGGGTGACGCTTCCAAACGGGACTCTTAAGGTGAAATTGTTTGAGGTAAATAGAAATAAATCAAAACTATACAGAAATGACTCGCTTTCCAACTTATTCGACGTATTTAAAAAAATCTTACCGCTTAATAAACGTCTCCAAACGATCTCCAATAATTAACAATATTTTTCTTTAAAATAACCGGCGGGTGACCGCTGTGGATTGGAGCGTTAGCAGCACCATACGTGCACGCACTCGACCGACGGCTTTCTGTAAACCTCGCGAGCGGAGCCACGGACACAGCTAGTTTAACTAATAAAATGTTTAATAATGAATGTTCAATGTTAGAGAAACATTTAAACATGTTTTCCTCTTCTTTATAATCTATCCATACCTTCTTCGGTTTTTCTTTACTCCTGTCTCAGTCCAATTTATTATACGATTAAAGGATTCTCTGAGAGAAATACTTAACCAACATGCAAAAAACCATTCGAATATTGATCTTTAATTTTTCGGCCACAATATTAGGTAATTTAAATAATTATTCAAATTTGTAACATTTAGATTCTGTTTTAATGGCACAAATAATTATGTAAGAAGCGGTGGCCTCGATGTCTGTCGTTTACCGTAGGCAAAACTGGTGTTTTTCTCACACAATCCACAACCGTTAAGCCGGCAAACAAAAAGACTGCCGAGCTATTTACACGACGCCACTAAAAGGAAGTCCGAACGAGCGAACGGCTCGCCAGCAAAGGAAATGGACATAAATCACAGAATTTACGACAAATAACGCATGTAAGTATTATTACATCAAAAAGAAAAACGAATTTAATCTCCCTTAAAATACTACAAGGGAAGTCTTACTTACTGTTAAAAAATATATCTATTAACGGCCGTTTTCAATAACATATCTGAGATCACACTACACTCGATTAGTACATATTTGTACTAAGTAATAACTATATTTAACTTAAAAGAGGTATCAGCTTCTCTCTTATCTATCCAAGCTATACGATATAGATATATGTAGATACGAAATACTATCCATTAATAGGTTATTGAGACGAAAACAGGTACAAAAGGATAGATTAAGTAACTGAAACAACAGATAGATAGGTTATTGAAAACGGCCGTAAGTGATTCCAGTAAGCTGTTACAAGTTCATAACATATGTAAACAAACGTAATGATCTGTTAACCGCAATAATGTATACATTAATAAACATATAAACCGCACATAGAGTACCCAAATCTAAGGAGATTCCGCGCTAATATTGACCCAGTAACTTAAGGAATTGTGTAATCCAACAATTTGCCATTCCTAACTCGCAAACACAACAAAACAAAGCAAGTATATTCCCGGGCTGAAAGGAAGTTCACTCGAAAAGGCAACTAGCTGCGGGGGAGAACCTTATATTGTTGAATTTATGATAATATGTACGGTACGCTCCGTTCCAGTTTTTTGAGTTCATTCTCTCCGCGGTATCACAAAGATATTTTGACGAAAACAATAATAGTTATACATGAGACTGTACCACAATTACATGTCTCGTATTGTGCCACATCTGTCGTGTTATCGAATACGAATAAACGGAAGGAGATAGAAACTTATTGTCATTAGAGGTTAATAACTCGACAGTTAAAATATTTCGTTGTCAATTCTCATCTACAATCAGAACGGAGCGAAACTTCTCAGATAAAAGTTTATGGACCTATTTATGATAAAACGTGATCTATCGGACCCTTATTTGAAATGATATTGTTTAAGAACAAGCGTTTATGAATAGAGCACGCAAGTTAAACATGTCAATATCTTGCAATAGATTTTATTTACGGGTTCGCCCTAGTTCTGTTTATTGGTAATAAATAACTATAACACTGTCGGTTTCGACTGTAGCTAATGGCTAACCCGTCAGAGGTCAATTATTAAGATGAAAATACTATTATATCGTTATAGCAATATTAATAATATCAGATGTAACTTTAATAACGGTAGGTATATCAAAACTGTGTAATAAATAGTTATGTGTGCAGAATACGTTATAGTTTGAAATAATTACGTTCGTCTACCAAACGTGTTTCACTTTCCAAATGACAAAAGAGATGAAAGTGAAAAGGAAACATTACCTAACACGTATAAAATGTCTGATGAGAGTTATAAGACCGCGTTTGCGACACGGTCGTATTGGATTTCTGTAATCTTTACTTAAAGTAGATATTTAGACCACCCAAAAGATAGTTTTGACACTACAAACGTGTAAAAACTCATTATCGCCATTACTGATAGATTCTAATCACACAATATTTTTATCATTTGCTTCCAATTCTTACCGACAAGTTGTACAATGTCATCAACCCATTTTGCGGCTGGTCCTCCAATACTATATTTGTCCTCTCTCAGCTACCAGTATGTTAGGGAACTACGCCGTCTGCATTAATGATTTTGATCAAATGTTCAGTTCGAAGGAAAATATTTAGAAGGGGAATATATAAAGACTCTAGCCAATGCTAGTGTTTTAATAAACCAGCACGATGTACATAGATATAATAGAATACACGTATTTCATATTCCTTATCCACTAAACTAGACTGCTTTTGTTACCATATAAGGACTGAAACCCCTATCAAGTCAATATAACTCGAAGGTGGCTGATTTTTCAGGCGAGTTACGGAAACTACAGTCTTGTCAGTTGTCGATTTTAATTTCACATTTTACACTAATACAATTATGCTCACTGGTTTGACGATAGTTTTAAATATCATCACGCAGTGTTGCAAATGAAATATTTCCCTAAAACACACACCGCCAATAATATTGTTTAGAAGAAATTCCAACATTATGAAATATAGATACGACCAAAAATGTGAGGAAAGCAATCGACAATTAAGTAAATAATTTTAGAAACATTACCAAAGGAAAGGTTGCTTTGCTTTACATTTCAAAATGTGTAAGACTGATTATAAAATAAAAATATTAATAAACAATCAAGGTTTATATTTAATGTAATTCCCCTTACATACATTTTGTTGAGAAAAACATACAAAGTAAGAAGCCGGATAGTCGGTGCTATTTGCCGAATAGTCGCCGGCTAGTCGTCGACTACGATTGGGGCCGGATAGTCGGCTTTACCGATTAGTCGGCACATCACTAAAAAATATACTTTCGTTGACCAGGTGAAAGGAATCTCCTTAAAGAATATTTACTGTTATTTATAGGAATCTGAAGAGACTTGTGCAAATGTTGTGCAAACTTTTTAACTAGGTACGTAATTTCCTAACTTGCTTGCGATCTGCCCTGAGAATCCACTAAACGCGCCAATCCGTTTGTGACCCAGTTAAGTAATTATAAATCGTCAATTTAAATGAAACCATACACTGCGTCCAGATATAAAGTTACTCAATACTGCAACCGACAAGGTTTTTTGTAGGAGACTGAAGGATTTTTGCGCTCTAAAACGATTCATATGACTGACTTACACAATACAATTGGCTTTATTTCGATGTGGATAGCAAAGTAATTTTTTGTATAATTTATTGATATTTTATTCCCGATGTCTATGATGACAATAGACTTACGGTATGGGCCGTAGAAAGTCCACGAAGGAAAAATAGATCGAAAAGTACATATATATGAATATTTTTCGTTCTAAAATACATTTTAATTGATAGCGATTTTTACAATAATTTTATATTCCTATTTAGTATTACAATTATTACATATTTCTAGAATATAAAGTAAGAACTAAGTGTTTCCTTAGTTCTGTTTACTATAGACCATAACTTTTGTGATACTTTGTTATAATTATTTTGAAACAGATAATAACAGGTAACCGCCTAACTATACATTAATACTGTAAATAGTTACATATTTGTACATATTTCTATGTTTTTTTCCTATGCAATAAAGTATATTCTTTATATATTTTAACTTTTATCTCATGCTAAGGGGATCAGCACAACATTTTTCATCTTTCCTCTATCAGTTACAATCTCAATATTCACATTTTTTATACACATATCGTAACTATATAATAGCAATATAATCTATACTAATATAATAAAGCGGAAAAGATTTTTTGTTTGTTTGTTTAAACACGCTAATCTCTGGAACTACCAGTCGGAATCGAAAAATTATTTTTTTATATGATAGCCAGACTGACGAGGAATAGTATATTTATGATTAGGCTACGCTACTCTAAAATATTTTTTCCTAATTTAAGAGCATTTTAAGAACAAAGATACTTTATAATTATTAGAGTCCGTTCTACTTTATAACTAAATATAGGTAAATTACCTAATAGCTAATTTGTTTGAATGTATTTACAATATTTAGCAAACTTTCAGTATATATATTATATACTTATATGTAAGATAATCGATTGTATGTGATTATTTAAGAAAAAAACATGTCTCATAGCAACGAGATAATAGTTTTCGGAAGTAAGCAAAATAGGTGGAAAATAAAATAAACGGAAAGAAAGTAGAGTTTCCGCGCGCTAGCAATAAAAGTTGTGCTCTGTGGTTTAAACCTAATGATATTATAATAGGCATTAATTATAATATCATTGTTTAAACCGCTATATAACAACGGGCTTGAAGGATGTTTCTTGCTGGAACCGCATCGCAACGTATGACCGTTAATATTGGATCAAGATTGTTCGAGGCGACCAACTGTGTCGTAACCGACGAGAAGATCATCCTAGCTGGAGCTTGACGGATTGTGAAGACATTCAAGATCAGCTACCAGGTCACCTACGGATAGCGATATCATCGGACATGCGAGGTTTGGGGGGCTATTTAGGCTAGGTTGAAAGCCACTGGGGGCAACCCGAAATAAACAGACACCATTCTCACTTGAGTTGTCGGACCGTGCGCATCTCTACACTGTTTACACTTAACCCTAAATATGCGCACAAGATCTGTGATTCCGTAATGAAGATATCAAGGCAAATCCTGGTATCTCCGATAGTCCATCCTGATGTCACTCTCTTCGATATATGGTAACATTACTTTGCAAAAAAGGGCACCTAAGGAAATTTACGTTCTAAGGTGGAAATAAGTTAATTAAATTGAATTTAATTGTTTGAAGTAGTCTGTATACTTATAATCATTTAAATTAATATGCGTAAAGTGAATTCTGGTTATTCCATAACACCGATGTACATGTCCAAACAATAAGTATGGTCAGTAAAAAGGACAAGGAGATTTTTTTTAGTTTTATTAATTAAATAAAGTTACAAATGTAGAAACCTAATAACGAGTGTGACCTCCTCTTGCCAAAATCAAGGCTTGAATCCTTCTGGACATGCTTTCCACGATATTTTTAATAACGTTTTGAGGAATGTGGTCCCACTCTTCTGCAATGACTCTTTTTGATACCTGATGTTTTGTGGAACAGGTTGTAATGATCTTACCCGTCTCTTTAGAACATCCCAGACATGCTCAACTGTATTGAGGTCAGGACTTCGAGCTGGTCAATCAACGACGGATCCCAACTTCTTGCATGTACGCTTCCACGTCGCTAGAACGGTGAGGGCGAGCATTGTCATTGAGTTATGTACCGGTGTGCATTTAATGTTACATTTTGTATAAAAACTAATTCCGTGCGCTACGTCGAATTAATTGCTACGCAAAACATAACAGAGCCTCCGCCATATTAAGTGATTTCTTCGAAACATACTTCGTTCCCGTGGTCTTCGCAACACTCGCCGGCGTCGATTATCTCCACACAAAGATATTCTAGCTTCATCAGAAAACAATACTTTGTTTCAGTCCTCCAGAGCACATGAAAGCAAACTGAAGTCAAGCCACACGATGGTCACGGAGTAATTTAGGGCCCTGGGCTGGGCGGTAACTGCTGGTATTGGCAATTAAAAAACTCTACAAGCTATTATAACTTCTACTCCTCGTACTTTTTCATGGCTCTTCTGTAGGTCCACACTTAACGCCTTACGATTCCGCAACGCCTGACTTACCAAAAAGCGGTCATCTTTTGGTTCTGTACATCATTTTCTTCCCGAACCGGTCTCTTAATACCGTTGCCAAGTCCTCTGGACAGTTAAACGACTCACGCTTAGCCGCTGAGAGTCTGAGACGCATAAGTTTGCGAAAAATTTTCTTCAAGTAGAGCTATAATTTTACCGGACCTTATCACTTTATCAGACATATCAGAAAGTGGCATTTAATGTAAAAAGATAGATTAAATTGTTTAATGTGCAGAAAATATCCAAAATGTTTTAAAATTTTAGTAATCAGCAAAAAAAAGTTTCCGCAATTCGGGTTATTAGCAATACATCGTCAAATTAATAAAACCTCTATCTTGTAATATTCATTGCCTTTTTTTACAAAAGCTTTATTATTATTTTTATTGACAAGAACAAAACATATTTTTAGAACGCGAAAGCATTATACAAATAAAAAAATATAATCATGTCAAGTAATCTGTTACCAATACTTCATTTAAACATAACAAATAACATTAGAAAAAGGAACAGAAAAGTAGAAAATATATATTGTTGATAGTATCATTATTGAGATTAAAGTAACATTAAAGTGAAAAAAGCAGAGATCATTTAGAGATTTGTTTTGAAAAGGATAACAAAACATTTACCCACAAAGGATTAAATCAGGACAATTCGCCTAAATAAGACTTTACCATTTCGAACCGTAACGGTAAGCTATGTCAAATAGATGGAATCAAATATCCTAAATTAACATATACCTACTTAATCAATAGTTCTAGAGATGTGTAGAATATCGGAGCAAAATTGTATTGTTTCCTAGTAAAAAATCTTTTTAGTCATCGATCAAGTTGCACTAACTGTACTCTTAAATACAAGACATTGCTTCTTGTGAAGGTAAATGAGTTCGTTCAGAATAATAAAATTAGAATACATTCTCCATCTTGCCAAGTTTTCAGTTAACCATCACGGTTGACTTTTAACACTGACTATGAACTAGTTTTTTTAACCAGAGAAAAGGTGTCATTGCTTCAAGAAAATAAAAAATAAAAATCATTATTATAGTAACTCCTAATATAGACTTTTCAATGTTTTAATTTTAAATCCTTAACTTTTTCATATTTGACGACTCCTCGAAAAATGATGGTCGCCATTGAATTTACAGAATGTACTGAAATAGAGTACCGTAATAAATAGGTGTTACAGTAAAAAGTAAGGTACTTTTTCAATCCGGATAATATTAACATATAAAAAACAAATTACTAATGAACTTTTTTACAAAGTCTAACAATTAACATTGTTTTTTGTTTGGATAAAACGAAGTTCTTTGTACGAAAAACAGCTTAGGTTCGAAATACACACACAAAATATATACACAGATATATATCTATTAAAACTATTGATGTAAATTACAGTAACCGTTGGAAGGTTAAGAAACGCTAAGCATCCGATCGCGTGACCACAGATTTTTGATAAATGTTAACGTACACAAAGAAAACAAAATTATAAATATGCTAAAAGAAACAGTGAAAACGAACACAGAAAAGAATTTTCTCGCATGCTTCAAAAATCTGTCATATATAGAACCCCATTGTGAAGAAACCAATCTACTTAATTACAACATAAAAGTTTAATTCCTCAGAAGGTCAACAACAACAATAAAATTTAATTATAGTCTTTGTATAAGTTATTCTTATGACTTGGTTTCAATAAAATAACTGTATATTTAAATTTAATTCAAGCATACGTACTTTTAGATACTAACTTGTGAGTATATCTAGTTATTTATGACGACATGAATAATACATCAGACAAACAAACACAATGAAACATGTCATTGAAATACATTTGTAAATCGAGGAAGATTTTTTGTGTGAATCTCACAGGAAGGCGCTTTTTGCAAGCGACGATATCCGTGAATGGAGTGCAAATTACAGATTTAACATATTAAGACTAGCATTACCAAGTACAGTTTTGCATATTAAATACGATAAAATCGTATCGAAACAAATCTAGATCTTTGTTCCGTACCTACACATGACGTACAACCATCGTTTAATAATTAATATAGTTACGTTTTATAAATATTTATGAATTTAGATTAACACAACGTATCCGCAATAAATCCGGGGTTTCATTCAAATAATAAAATAATTCCGCATTATTCATTAAAAGTTAATTACTTAGTCACGGTTACCGTGTTACAATACAGCAGCAGAAAAATAATACATAACAAAACCGTATCGTGTATAATAGTTATAAACTTAATTAAATTGTTCTAGCTAACCACAAAAATGGCAAGACGCACAAATAACTTTTATAGGGCAATTTGCAAGCAAGTTATGTCATCAAAGAACTCATAAATCGGTGAGAGAAACGTAAACGGGGAACGATTATAGCCACGGGCAGTAAGGGATCTTTCAAGACAATAAAACCGAAATATGACAGATGACAATTTATCACCATTACGATGTAATACTTACTTCAGCGGGGAATTTATTATCGTTTAAGAGCCGTGGAGTTTTCAAGGAGAGAGAGAGATTACTCAATGTCAAGGTTTCATCTAGATTACAAAGAAACCCTTGCCGAAGCTCTTGCCCAGCTGTGAACAATTGAAATTATCACTTAAGTATTACATTTTTCCAATATTACATTTTGACAAACGATATGTGCATTTAACGAAAATTACGTACTTCAATCACTTGTTTAGTTGACAGTAGGCACACCACTATACATAGAATAATGTGGATGTAATCTATATATCCACATTACTGATACTATATATACTATACAGTATGAATTAACAATTCATTATTCCATCAAAAACAAGGATTTTAACCAGTTGTAAAATCATGTTCATCTTATTTCAAAGTTATTGAACAATATCTACTGGATAACAAATTCAAAAATAGCCAGAGTTTAACTAGATACTTTAAGGTCACAAACGGTAATAAACCCTAAAATATAAAAGGAACCTCGAACGAAACATTCAGTATATTATAATGAACTGCTTGAATAGGTATTACATTCGCAATTACTGAACAAGGTCATCCATTCACTGTCTACAACAAAATTTATCAAACAGCTAAGCCTATTTTTACATCCGCCTTGTAATAATAATAAGGCCACTATTACAAAAGATATCACTTTGACATTTAACTATTGAATTATATATTATATAAAAATGTCTTTAAAATTAAATAGATTGTTTGTTTGAACGCGCTAATATCGGAACCTACTAATCAAATTTGAAAAAATATTGTTGCCTTTTATATCCTACTAGCTGCTACCCGCGACATCGTCTGCGTATTACTGGATATACACAGACTGATATCGGAACACGACACACCAAAAGAAAATCATAGATGGGTTTGTCAATATGTGTATGGTGGTCGCGATCCCTAACACCCCGCTATATTACTACATATGCACTGGCTGACTTTGGAACACAACAAAACAAAAGAAAATCATAGATGGGTTTATCACTGTGTGTACTACAGTATTGTAATTAACAGATTAATCATCCCAAAAAAACTTCAAAAATAATTAAAACCACCCTTAGTGTACCGGTTTCCGGGAAGATTTTATTTTAAACGAGAAATCCCTTTTATTTTTCCCAAAAGCATAAATATGAATTTTTATATTCCTAATTTGAGACATGATGGGTTCTTCATGCAAACTTTCATCCCTTCAAGTTTTAAGTTATCCAAATAATTTACAACAGGTATATCGCTTAGACTACAAAGACTCTACGTTTACAACGCTCCAGTGAATTCACCTAAAAGTAATACAAAACTGTAATGTTTTCTATTGAAATAATACAATAATTATGACGTACAGCGTAGTTAAAGAGTTTAAAAACTTTTAAAAGTTTGTACTATGTGCAGTATCTATATTATTCTTTTAATGTAAGGTATATAAATGTCAATAAATCAACAAATCAGTTGGCGTGGAAACCGATGTAATTTCACCATTACCGCATATGCGCATAATAAATCAAACAAACCAGTGGCGTAGAAACCGATGTCATTTTACATATCTCTATACTAAAATTAGTTAAAATGGATTCAGCGGTTTAGGCGTGAAAACGTACCAGACAAACACACAGACAGAGTTACTTTCCATACTAATGTATGGATTTATGGAAGAAGGGTATAATACTACATAATCTCACGTAACGACCCTAAGAAGCGGAGCACTGACCACGAACGTCAAGGAATATGGCAAGCTATAGGTAAATGCGTTAGTGGCGCGCAGTGGAAATGTGGTTGAATATATTTTACACTTATGAAACCGAGAGACAGCTTGTGAGGTATAAAATGTTTACTTTGCACAATTACATTTTCGGATTCTACCTAATACTATTCAAAAGAAGTTTTACATTCGATATAACTAAAATATTATTCTTTGAGTTCAACCGTGAATCTACTTTGATATATAAAGAAGATTACCCAATCCATTACAAAGGCAGACTAATAAAGTAACGAACACATTTAACTTCATACAACACGATGAGCAGTGCTCTCGTTTGAATTAGACATTCGATACCGTCACGATGACGCCGCTCGGCCCGTTTATCGACAAAGTTGAGCTATACAAGTGCACTCGCTCGGAAACTTCTAAGTTTCTTTTACGTAATACGGCCCACATAACGCATTTCGCGTCGATTCATTACGATTCAAACTGACCTCTTCCAGATTTGCGACTTTTAGAACATTCAATGGGACGCTTTTACTGAAAAAACTTGCAGCGGTAAAATTTACTCAGAACTTTTATTATGTTATTAAGATGATTTTGTACGGTAATCCAGTAACACTAAACCTCAACGCACAAAAGAGGTAAAAGGGTTACTTCCGGTTGAATCCAAAGGCTTCCCGCTTGCCGTGGCAGGGGGCTCAGTAGCGATGGCGTGTCACACACGGTAAAGCCAATACGAACCCACAGAAGAGGCTGCTCCGGCGGCCGACACGTAGGTTGCGGAGGGCGGCCTCAACGGGGTCGCGACCGTTTTGATGACGGACGCGATGGCGTCGCAGGGAAAGAGGAGTGTCGTTGCAGCTCTTCCTATCCTTTGCGACCGTAACGAGGAATAATAAAACCTCGTTAAAAATAGAGAGCAAGAAAACCTCTTTAAAAAATAACACTGCGGGGTTCTGGTCCAGTGGGAGCGAAACCGGAAGGAAGAAAACCTCGTTATAAAATCAACAGGCGTGGGGTTCTGGTTGGACGGTGGTACTTAGGTACCCGAAGGAAGAAAACCTCCAGAAAAAATCACAGAGGAATGAAACATCGCGTAAAAGTTGAGCGGAGACTGGGGCTTAAGTCGGTAATGAGTGCCTCAGTGAGGAGAGCGTCTCTGTGGGGTGCAGCGCTTGTCGATAGGCACAGACGTAATGCGCAAGCGGTTCCTGAGCCCCAGACGCCAAATGCAACAGAAGGCGATCTAGGGGCTTTTAGTGAATACAAAAAAAGGTTGAAGGGTAATTGTAGAACAAGTGTTGCGCAAATTACTTTTTTAAGTAACTGAATACACTCGTTGGTTATGTCTTCTGTGTCAAATTACAAGAAAGTTGTATATTTCGATCTATTTATTGCCTTTGTTGTTACACTATTTTGTATCAGAGTAACTAAGTATACTACTGCAAGGTGTTTAATTACGTATTCAATGTTACAAAAACGTTTTTCTGAACATTTTTTCTCATAGTATATATTCATGTGATATCTGAGAATCATTAGCCCTTTCCCTTACATTTAACAATTTAGTCAGTAGAGTCAATTAAAAATCAAAAAGTTCAGAAAAATACAGGTCTTTTCAGTACTGTGTTATTTTTAAGAGATTTGAATTATATACATCTTTATTTTATTATTATAAACTACTAGCTTTCAGATTTAAAATACAACTACCAAATCTTTAAAGGTATGTTATTCTATATAGTTTATAACTTTAAAAGAAAAAAATTGAGAGCTAAAACATGAAGCACAGAAATAAAACTTTTCATTACCTTTATGTAATAACAGAAGTAGAATGAGATTTTTTTTCTTGATTATGCCTTTAAGGAAAATACCTACGAAATTTAAGAAAAATCTTGAACAGCTAGGCTTAGCCAATTTGATGATTTCATATGAAATCACAGGAAATTGAATAATTATAAACAAAATATAATTAATGGAATCATGTGTTTGAGATATTACTATGCAACAGTATTCTCTTGAGATTTTATCAAAGCCCCTGTTAATATACAGGCAATGATTGTAAAATCTACATTACGATAATAGACAACTTCAAAAGAATTTATAATTTCAGTAAACAAACAACTTCAAACCAGTTCTCTAAATTAAGTGGCATTTACCTAACAACTACATCCTTTGGAAAGGTCATCATCTATAGCAATTTGTGTACCTATGTGATTTTATCTAAAGCATTTTCAATAAATTTATCATATTTCAGAAAGTAGAAAATAGAATTAATTAAGACAAGTGTGATATGTATTTTTATTTTATTGTAATGGATAGATTAAAATGAGTTAATAATTCCTCTACAACTGTATTATATGTAACAAAACAGACCTACTTACATATTGTCATAGCTCTTATGATTGGAAAATTATAGTGTTTGTTTTTGGTAATATGACTATGTTTTGAATAACAAGAGAACCATAGTGAAAAGATATTCTAGTCAACTAGCAGTCACATTGTTTCATGAATCAATGATGTGAAAAAGGTTAATATATTAGCTAATACTTATTAAATATATATATTTGTACCTGTTATATTAACAGTTGTACAGTTGAAGATAAGAAAAACCTGATTAAGTTTCTTACCAGTTCTTCTTGATTTCTGGGATATTTTCTGAACCGGCAGTAGTGTTTTGACATTCATAAATGCTTTTTAGGGCCTAAATTGAATAAAGATTATGGTACTTTTTTTGTTTTATATATGTCATAACTCTCCTTTCGGATTTGCAGTAGTTAGGTAAAAATGAGCTATGTTGAACCATTGTAGAAGTTCAGCCCAGAAAACAATAGCACAACACACTGTAGAAATCAAACAAACTTGAGTGATTAATAGATTTATGTATACTCAGAAGGCCACACCTCGAGGTTTTTACCATCTCTTTTTTGTGGGTAAACTTAGCTGGTATTACCTATTTGACAGCCTTCTTTCTTTGTTTAAACTTCTAGGCATAAATTTGCACTTGCTTTTTGGATGTTAAAAATCAAATCAAATTCTTCTGAAGGATAACTTGTGTATCACATATTTGTTTATAAAATATAGTTTAGTAGGTGTAGAATTGTTGGATAAAACTTGATCCATTATCACTATTGTATTTTACTCTTGGTTTACATTTTTATACATTTCTATGAGTATTATTAAGGTAAAGTACTTGTACTATACATGCCACTGATAAAGAAATAGAATAGAGAAAGACCCAAACCCTGAAAATCAAACTGCTACCTGTCAAGAAATATTGACCAAACAGTGAATAAAACCAGAGGATGTAAATGTGGAAGATAGAGATGTAGACTCACTGCACTGAGATGTTTTTTTAATTCATAATGAAAATACTCTTATGATATTCTTACAAAATGTACATAAGTAATGAAATGTTTTAGATTATGTATTAGAAATTTTATTTAAAAAATAATATTCCAATATTCACAGCAAAATATGATCATCTTAAAGTATTATATCAACCAATAAGCAATTATCAAGTGAAAACCATTTATAAGTGCACATTTTTTTCATTTTAATCATTCAAGGTAAAACTTCTTTGTAATCAGAAAAAAAATTATATGTCATGTATCTTCTGTCTATGTAGGTATGTAAATATATGTAATCAAAAGAAAAATTGTTAATAATTGCTGCCAAGATATAAGTTTTTTTTAATGGATTTTACAATACAAGAAATGAGTGAATGAATTAAATCCTGATAAAAATAAAAGCTATGATGTGTGATAATATAAACACAATAATATTTTTACATATTTATATTTTAATTCACAATCATGTATAGCATTGATGGTTAGGCAATGTTTTATTGACCTTTGTGACATGACTATCAAAGTTCCTTTTAAATTGTTATTTTTTATTGAAATATGAAATATTGATGCTGAGTAACATATAATTAAAGTTAATAAGTTCTCTATATAGATTTACTAATATATTAATAATATTTATCAAGTACTTTTATTTTTTAAGTACTGAAACTGTTCTGGCACTCAATAATAAAGAAGTGATGTTGTTAATATTTCCAAGTGTGCAATTATCATTAGAATCTTTTTTGTATGTGTGTAATGTATTTCAGTTATTATTTCAAAATATTTAATAAAGATATACCACGAAGAAAGCTCACTATAAAGTTTAATTAAAATATATTTATAAACTATGTGAAGCAATGGTGAAAATTTTAAATACTGAGAAAAATAAGGAATATCTGTTACTTATATTGCAACTGTTTTCTGCCTGTGACTTTATTTATGTGGACTTCAGAATTGGGTCCAGAGAGAAATAAAAAATATGTCATATACTGGCACAAAAAGCATTCTATATGTAACTCCAGGTTATAAACTATTTGTGTGCCAAATTTCATTCAAACTTGTTCAGTTGTTTTTGTGTTACTGAGAAACCAAGATGCAAACTTTAACATTAACAATTTTAATTAGTATGATCATTTTATATCATAAACATTGGAAAATTAAAATTAAGCTGTAAAAATAGGTTTGAATTTTTTTTTAATAAAAATTGCCATTATTTTTCAAGGAGCCAAGTCTTCTATGTAATAAAAAAATAATTAGGTTTGCATTGTGTCTATAATATAATAAGTTATTAAATACAAGTGTATAAGTTAAAAGTAAGAACTGTAATTACACATTGTGTCGTAAGACCAGTGCACAGTCACTCCGAAATTACTAACTTCCTTGATATCAAGAGCAAACAACTTTCCCTGCTAGGTAGTTGCGCGCGCGCCTCTGTTCTTTGCCTTTCAGCTTTCTGTCACATCGATGCCTCGCTGAGTAAGGTAACCAATTCCTCATCCACCAATTCATACTTAATCAACTACACCTACTCTACCATTACGCAAGTCTGCAACAAGTTTTTTATTACCATAACCTGGCAATTATTGCTTACCCACTAAGCCTGACTAAAGGTCGACTTCATATCTTCCACGTGATGCCTGAAGTTTTTCTTTTTTTATATACTACAAAATACAAAGGTAATTGATACTCACCGATTTTTATTTTCTCCAAATACTAAAAAAATATAAAAACTGTCACTCGCACGTTAGTACACAAAACACAGCTTATTCACCTCTTGACATCTGACATTGTTTAAATAAACATAACGAATTATCACAAATCTTTTTCACAATAAAGAAGTGGTAGTAAAGCGTTATCATAAAACAAAAAGTTATGAAAAACGATCGCAAAACAACGATACAAAACGTAAACACTCTACCTACTTTGACAGCATCCTCTGATAAACTGACACATGGTTCGCAGTTGCCAACAGCAAGTACGACCACCATCCACAGAAATGACAGACAGAATAATTTCACCTTCAAAATTTACCAATTTGCAGAAATAATTCCTACTTCTTTAAATTATATTTATATTAAAGTATCCAATACATACTTATATGATCATATTAGTTAAGTTTATTTTTATTTTGTATTTACTTTTAATTATGATTTGGAAAGGGCCGAAAATTAAAAGTATTTGGTAATATTTACGAATTTCGAAATTATTTTCTGATTATATTGAAATTATACTTGTAGATATTTTAAATAAATATATACACCTTAGATCTGTATACTAAATCAATGGAGAACACTGTGTAAAAGTATTATGACCGTAAGTAGATAATAGATACCTAAACCTAGCTTTAATTGACATAAAATTCTGTGTATATATAAAATAGAATAAAAAAATTATAACCTGGCAATATTGTTATAATAACTGTCATTCATCGTCATCATCATAGATCTGTCATTTTAGTTGATTGTTATCTCTTTTTATTCTATAAATGCGTATTTCAAAGTGAATAAAAACTTTCCTTTGTGTTTGCGACGTATAAAATATTGAATAGTGGCTTAAATAATCAAAGAACGATGTCGAAATTCGAGGATAATCCGTTTAGTGATCCAACCATAGACAACCCATTTGCTGTATGTACTATTTCGGTGAAAACGAATAAGTATTATTGTGTCGGCAATTACTCAACATGTTCCCTTTTCGTAGGACCCTTCGGTACAGCAAGTGGCTCAGAGTACAAATAACGCAACACGTGGCCTGGATGACTATAATCCTTTCGACGGCCAACAGAATGCTAATCAAACGACGGTAAATATCTCATCGTTAGTCATAATGAGGTTTTTGTAGATTGTACATGCGTTTTCGTCTATCCAGTTGACCAACACTATCAATTATTGGTATCGATAGCGTATGGCAACCTCATGCATATTAATGAAAAGTTGAATACTACATAATTCAAGTCCAATCTCATTTTTCTTCCAATCCGATCTTTTGAGGGTAGTGCCCCTTCTTGTGTTAAGTTACAACAACATCCATATTACAGAAGTCATAATAATGTATGGTACTGTATTATTAAATTAAATATATATTTTATTATATATTAGAAATACAAATTTCATTTTCTATTATCTTAATATCCAATATTTGACCTGTGACATTAATTAAACAATAAGCTCATTATGTTACAATAAGTAGTATATTTAAAAACAGTTCAAATTTACAAAACTTTATACTTTAAACCCTTGACAACATTATTTTCATGTGTTGTTGATATTATTATATTACCTATATCATAATACTCAATTATTGTAGATTAAAATTATAATATATTAACCCTATTGGATGTGATATAGTAATGCAAGTTTAAAAATAAAACATTGTTTTTATGCTAGCACAAAATAGTTGGACTCAAATTAAGTTGTATTTTATGGAAGCATCAAATTCCACTTGATTGTTATATTAAGTATACAACTAATAAATATCTTCAATTCAGCCTCCACAGCAACCTACCCAACCAGCGATTATGCAAGCAGTATCACCACCTGCAAATAACCAGTACACAAGGCCCGCACAGCCTCAACAGCAATCACAGGCTCCACCACCTAATTTCACTACAGCTGACTTTCAGGTGTGTACTACACATTATTATATATAAGAAATGATTATACATACATACAAAGTTCAAGGTGTCAAAAGGACATTATACGATGGAACAATATTTGGAAATAGCTCCCTCTCTGTACATCTATTAAAAATAATATAATTGTTAACTGTAAACATTACCTAGACAATTAAGAAAAATAAAGATTAAAAAACACAATGAAGTTTCTTGCAGGCTTGGGTTGATGACTGGTATGTATTCTGAACCCATGCTAGTGTTTTTTGAAGTTCATATGTGACATCTCAGAGCCCAAATTAAATATCGTAATTTTAATTTGATACCAAGGCTCAACTTCCAAATGAACATCTTCACCAAACCAATAATATAAGGCCAATCACATATGATACTGTAAAAGTGACAATTGTCTCAATGGTAATTTGACTTAAAAAAGAAAAGTTTTCACATTCTTTCTTTTTTTTTTAAATTATATTACTTATACTACTTTTACATCTGCAACCTCCATATCATGACATATGTTACAAATGATAAACTTATCTATATTGAATATTTTTAAACATGAAATAAATATTTGTTCTGTTTTAAATTCCTTATAGTTATAATTTAATTACTTAGGGTTACGAAGGGTTAGGCAGAGGTTTACTAACATACACCCATAGTTCGCTGTGTATGTTTTTAGGTCCCATGTAATAGGGGGCGAGCCTATTACCATTAATCAGGCACAAAGCCAAACTCTGAGCTGTTACTGAGAATCTCATAGAAAAACCCAATAACACTTAGCTCGACCTGGGAATCAAACCCAGGACCTCAATCATAGCTTGTGGTCACAAACACTAAGCTAATGAGGCAGTTAAAGCAGGAACTTATAAATTAAAATAAAATTGTTTGCAATGCAGTTTTAATATAACTTTTTATTTGTAACTAAAATTAATAATTTTGTTTTACATCTTATTGGCCTACACATAACTTCTGAGTTTATCCTGTTCACTTAAATGAATTCCTATAATAGTATGTATTATAATATAATTAAACAAGTAGTAGTAACATGAGACATGTTTATTAATATGTGAATAAATACAATGCAAAACAAAGTGATCATTGGTTACATCATAAATCATAATATTATTGAGTATTATCCATTTTTTAACATAGTACAATAGTATATTCTTTACATTAAGTTAAATCAGATTTACTACTTTTAATAAACAAATGAATAAGTGTTGATCACTGATAAGGTTATGATAAGGGGACTTGAGGATAATATTGAACATTGATATAATTTCATTTTTAACTAGACAATATATATTTAGGAGTTTTTCTTAAATAATTTATGTGTATTTAGTACTTAGTACATATGGATTAAATTATTATGACAATCTGCTGACTCTGAAAGAATAGGAAGGAACTTAGATGTTGAAGAAATGTTCTCTTTGATCATAGTATTAATTAACATATCGTTACCATTTGAAACTATAAACACATTTTCATATTTAAGCCATCTTTTTGAAATAGATTTTTGCCAGGTTGAAGAAGATTTTTGTATGGGGTATTATTAAAAATAGGTAATATTATTAAATTATTATTATCTATAGAGTAGGTGTATTATTATTACAAATGGAATAGAGGAATTTATTTGTTGAGTGAAGTCCTTTTAAAGGTGGAAGTGAATAGGAATGAACTAGAAACCAAATGGTGTTTATGATTTGTTTGACTTGCTGCTGTGCACTTTTATTATACTTTGTATACATTAATAAAAAAAATTAATATGTAAAGTTATATGCACCAGAAATAAATACAAAATGTTTGAAATTACTTGTTCAATTTTTTGTAAATGTCATATGCAACAAGTTTTACTTTTAGCTAAGTATCCTTTTGTCCTTTAAAAATCTGCTAATCGATATTGATATCGATGGGAGCGACAGAGTTTTTGTCGACATCCTTTGATTGTATTGTGCCATAAATGTATGTTTATGGAATTATGAATAAGAAATGTTAACATAATAGTATTAGATAGTAGTAGGCGATCATGAACGATTCACATAATTGAGTCATTTACTTATTACTAATGTTAATTAGTAATTTCGATTAATTAGTAACTACAAATTTTCATAATCGAATATAATATTAGTAATTAGTATTACTTATTCTTAACTTGTAAACCACAAGCTAAAATAAAGGTCCTCCCGAGCCCGACCTACCACACCAAGAGTTTGCCAGTTTGAACTTAATTACTAATCCTATCAAATCAGTATTTATAATCGAGATATCTTGAGACACCCTCATAATCAAATAATTGTATTAGTATATCTCATAATCGCCCACTTATAGTATTAGATACTGTAAATATGCAATATCCTATATAGGTACCAATTTTTTTATGTGAGTGCATGTTTATTATTATATAAATATTATGTTTTTTTTATATGCATGCAACTAATAAGCACTTTGCTTTTTCCAACCTGCACCAAAAGGAGTTGAAGGTAAAACACTTCTATATAGTTATGATGATTCACTGTAGTTATCTATATCGTGTATAGTTTTATCAGACTTGACTCCAATATATCATAATGTCATTTCTTTTACATAGATTATCCCCATGTTATTTAATGAGTGTTTCAGTTCAGGCAGTCTTCAAGTTATGTCGTTTTGAATTATGTGAAAGAATAGCTTGATACAATTCCTCGAATAAAAGTCGCGTCACTTTTTTCAATTTACGTCATAGCATAGGCAAATTTACTTATCTCGCAGTTGACCGACCGAACTTGAATTGTTTCGTTCTTGAAACCTAAGGCTTAATTTGTGTTATTTGTCTTTTTCCATTGTAATAAACTAATAAGTAAAGAAATAATCATTAATTTGTTAAATTATTGTTATAAATTATAAATGCCATTTAAAGTGCGTGTAAAACCTAACCCCTGGGTTTTGTATGAAAAAAAGGAACTCGACACTTGACTTACTTGGCGTATTTCGAGAAACTAACATGTCGTAAACGCGAGGGCTGCCTGCTTTTACACTAATAAAAATGAGTACTCACATAAATAGATTACAAAACTTAACCACGCATTATTTAAAAATCGTAAAATTTATGGTGAATATTTTAGCTTGTGAACAAAAACACTCACATGTCATAAAAGTGCTTTGAGTGATTATTAACGAATTGAATGCGCCCACACGTAGTCCGCATCAAATTGCTGTAGCGTAGGATTCATTTTCCGTTTGCGATTACACGCGATTCATGTTCACTTGTAGTTCGGATCTAGACTTAAATACAATTTGGGTAAATATTATTATTTCTCTAATGCGCCTAAAATCATGAACACAAATGAACTTCAGAGGAGACAAGAAGAGCTAGAGCGTAAGGCCGAGGAACTCGCGCGGCGGGAGGCGGAACTTCGGGCCGGTTCTGCTGGCCGGCGGAACAATTGGCCACCGTTACCAGCTTTCTGTCCCATTCAACCATGCTTCTACCAGGACATCAATGTTGACATACCTTTAGAGTTCCAAAGGATTGTTCGACATTTGTACCACTTATGGATGTGTAAGTATTTTTTCTACTTACCTATTTAAGTGAAATGATTGATGTTTGCCGTTGTGCGCGCATCACGCAAATACTACTACCATGGATATTGAACAAATTTTTGCTTACATACTTGGTAGTTATCAAAAAAAAAAAAATATCACGATATCTTCATTCAATAAAACGTTATTAAAGTTTTAAGAAAGTACAATTTTTATGCACTACGCGTTCGTCTATCGACTACGCGAGTGGAGCCGAGGGCACACGGCACAGCTAGTTAAAAATACAAAACCAATATTTCAATGTGTTTGTCTTGACAGAGTGGTCGTGGTCGTAAAATGTAATTAGCGGTTTGTTGATATAATATGTCTTATTATATCTCCCCATCGAGTCTCGATTATCTGTTAGTCTCACGTGACTGTGTGTGTAGGACTGTGCCGTCTAGAGCAAATTTAATCTGATCGGTCCATCGCATGGCCTTGTAGTATATACTAATATTAAAATTTGCTATTGTTTTTTTTTCTACTTGAACAATGAAATCGTTATTATGCTGAAATCAATTTAAACCTCATGGTTATAGGAAACAAAAAAAAGTTTGTTTGAACTATTTATACTGTTAATATTTTTAAAAGGTTAATAAAATTTTAAAGTGAAGCTTCCAAACATACGTTTGAGATGGGAACCTAACTAAGAAAAGTGAATGGTCACAATCCAAAATAGCAAACGGAACTAAAATGAAAGTGCGACAGGCAGAGGAGTATTAGGAACCACGCATGTACTTAATCTCATTTTTCTATTTATTTTATATATTTTTAAATATGTAACTATTTTATACATAAAGTGTAAGAAGCATATATTATTAACTAGAGATGTAACGGACATCCAGTAACTATCCGTTACCATATATTATCCGGCCGAATAACGAATATGGAAAAAAAACAATTATTTTTCATTAACACAAAATTAACACGTCATGTCCGTTACGAAGATAGTCAATTTCAGAATGAAATCCATAGTTTCCGAAAGTTTTATTGAATAAATGAAATCACAATTCGATTATATTAGACTTTAAAGTTCAAATCATATGATCTATTTTGTTTTATAATACATTCAATCAACCACAGTTTACAATAAATCCCCTGAATATTTACTATAACAGTATTGACAGTTTATAATTAGGTATTTCTACCTACACCAAATTCTACTAAAATTTTAATCTGATTGCCCTTTATCTACCTAAAACATGTGACTTAAGCTAGCCGCTCATGCGCGATGACACCCGAACGCATCCAAATATTTCCAATCTCGGTCACTCAAATTAAACTTGTTACAATTCACAACATGTTACACGAGACAAGGCCGAATATCTGGCCATCCAGAATATCCAGATACGCCCAAACTCCGTTCTATCTTTCCTTATCCGTTTATCCGTTTCATCTTTATTATAAACATACGATATTATGTACTTACACTAGGTGGCTCGGCATGCGTTTTTGTTCCCTTTATTACAGCGTTACTTATCAAGTCAAGATTTTGTGATTTTCTTTGAGGCACTAAACTAACATGAATCATTTTGATCCATGAATATAGAATTTGTTAATAACGACCTATCAAGTTCTAGCATAGGCTTGTACCAACTTCTCAAGAAACCAAATATATATTATGTGAATATAAGCTAAATCGCTCGTGTCGTTCAAAAGGTACACAGTCACTGATAGGCTTTACGAAATTTTTAACCCGACTGCGAAAAAGGAGGCTTAAGTTTTTCGAGCGTATGTATGTATGTCTATTTATTGGAACACTGTGTAGTCTATAAACAGCTTGTAGGATTTTAGTATACGAAATGTCGTTAGATTCGTCTTAATTGTGAGAGTGACATAATGTATACAATATTTAACTGCGACGTCTGGGAATCAAATAAAAAGGACAATTTTTTTTTTGTGAAGTATTTTTGTTACAGTCAGGTTTGTTTTTGTTTCCGTTTGAATAATGTACCTTGTTATATATGTGGATTATAGGTAATAAATGAAACATTAATTACTTACAGTTCATGGACTCGTACTTGCACTGAACATCCTCGGGGCCATGTCACTCATGATTGTCGGCGAAGGATTCACGATATTCGGCCTGTCAATCCTCTACTTCATATTATTGACACCGTTCAGTTTCATCTGCTGGTACCGGCCTATATACAAGGCTTTCCGCAGCGACTCGTCCTTCAATTTCATGGTTTACTTCTTTATATTTCTGTTCCAAATTATAATAACTTTGGTGCAATCTATTGGCTTCAGCAGTGGAGGCTCATGGTGAGTTTCATTTATATCTACTTTAGGCTTAAATCACAAGTTGTGGGGGTTAAAAATTATATGTATAACATATAAGAGCTTCTTAAAGAAATATCTATCCTATGATAATATAACCGATAGGGATGTAACGATACACAATGTAGCCGATACGATATCGTTTAGCGCAGTGAATATTCAGCGATACCGATACCGAAGGCTTAGTAATAAATAAAAAAAGTAATGAAGTATGTAAGCTTCTACACATTTTTACCCGCCTGGCGGAGAATAAATCTTTTTGGCCGATTGTATTCGTCACTATTATGCAAAATACTTGCGATAATTATTATTATTTAATTATTACTTTTTTTACAAACATTATGGTTCCCGAGTTTAATCATCACTCAGAAAAATGTTTGTAATACTTACACATTTCAAATTAAATGTGTAAGTCCATATACAGATTGTAATATTTAAATGGGTCAGTGGGGGAACTCTGAAATTATAAGAGACAGAGAAATATGTTCTAAAGAACCATGACATCGATTTTAAAGAAAAGAAAAACTGCTTTCCTAGATTTAATAAAAACTTATATACGAGTCGTTAATCGAACCTAATCATTTTAAGAAAAAAAAGTAGGTATATGTAATTTTATTATGATAATTGATAGTGTAGGTTTCAAGTAATAAATTTTGCTAGGAAACCCTATGTTAAAGTTAAAAGAAAATACTGAATTTAATTATTTTGTTTTGAAATGTTCACAATAGCAGCCAATTTCTTGGATACAATAGTAATCAACTCTTTTATAACGGCTTTGTGTATTTTGTGGTGTCATCGAGGGGTGAGTTTTTTTAATGGTCTTTATAGCTTGACCTTTAAAGATAATGTGGTTGGTTTTGTAATCTTTCAGTTTTAGTGTAACCACACAAGAAGTAATCTAGTGTAGTTAAATCTGACGACTTCATTTATACTAATTTATTTCATTAGCAACTAGTGGTGTGCCCGCGGCTCCGCACGTGTTTATAGTTACGCAGTAGTTATTTATATCCCGGAACTTTATTTTTATTCATATTGTTGACAATTTATATGTCGTATGAATTGAGGAATGGCGTTTATTTCCCATGTACAATTTTCATCAAATAATTATGTATTTTTATTTTTTTATTACCAAAAGCATAAATATGAATACCTCTAATTTGAGACATGACGGGTTCTTCATTTAAACTTTCACCCAAGTTTTATTTTCACCATATGTGGAATAACACAATGAAATAATTCACTTATACCAAAACTGTATAATCCAGATAATTTGCAATAGGTATATCGCTTAGAATATATAAACACCCGTGAGCCGCGATTGACAGTGCACGTTATATTTCTATCATAAAATAAAACAGTAATTATGCCGTACTGCGTAGTTAAACAGTTTAAAAACACTTCAGCCAATCTTAAAAAGAATACTGGACTATTATTTACTATGTAAACACACTACATTTCTTATTAAGTATAACAATGTCAATAAATCAACAAACCAGATAGACAATCAACAAACTAGTTGGTATAGCAGCCGATGTCATTTCACCATTATCGCGCATGCGCATTTGGTGTTCCCATATTTTGTTCATAGAAACTTTCATCCCCTGTTTTCCTATTTTCACCCTTAAAGTTTTATTTTCGCTACAAAAAGTACCCTATGTCCTTTCCCAAGTTCCAATCTATCTCTATACCAAATTTCATCAAAATTGGTTCAGCGGTCTAGGCGTGAAAACGTAACAGACAGACAGATTAACTTTCACATTTATAGTATAAGTATGGATTATCATTTATGAAGTTCTTTGTGATTAGGCTATTGTGTGTTGGTGCTCGATCTTGTTAGAAATACACTCGGGTTATGTTTTCATCCAATATTTCATGTAGGAATTGTAACAGGTCTTCTTATATTTCGATATACACGTTGTTCAACGTCCATCATAAATTTTTAAGAACAAAACCTTATTTTGCAGATGTCCAACCCAGCGGTTAAATGAAATGTAACTTAACGTCGTCTTTAGTCAAATAAAACTAGACTTCTTAAATAATAAATTCCAACAAAAATGGAATTATATAAACGAATTTCCCCAGATTTAATCACACTCGATTATTTCTTTAAGTGTTACCTTAAATATGAAGTATCAAAACCAGCTACGATACTGTTGAAGGTCTAATAACAACCATAGAGATCATTTTAAACCAAATTCACCACTGAAATAACAATACGCAGTAAGAGTTGATTATTATTGTATCCAAAAAAATGGTTGTTATTGTGAACATTTTAAAACAACATAAAATTCAGCATTTTCTTTTAATTTTAGAAACATAGTTTCCTTGCAACTTTTTTCCTTACAACCTACACTATCAATTATCGTATTAAAAAGGCATACTTTTTTTTCTTATAATGATTCTGTTTGATTCCTGGACTCGTGTATAAGTTTTTTTTTAAATCTATGAATGCAGATTTTCTTATCTTTCAAAACGATGTCATGGTTCTTTGATAATATTTATCTATATTTTGTTTAAGAGTTCCCCTCACTGACCTATTTAAATGTTACACTTTGTATAACAAGAGTCACGGACATACAGAGTCACTTGAAATGAAAGTTTGATTCAAACTATGAAAAATATTTTACAGTTACCTGCTGTAAATCATATGCACAATGAGCTAGAGAGGGAGACAATCGGCTACTTTCAGCTTCGTAGAGTGTCGTCTCTGTCGTACAGGAGCACTAACAGTGCTCGAAAGAGACAAAACGTCACATAATGTTATTGATTGACAGAGACGACGCTCTACGTCGAAAGTAGCTGATTACGGCCGGTAACTACTTGTGATAAATGTAGTAAAATGTAAATATTAATGTAAATAAATATTTTTCAGTGGTCTAATTACAAGTATCACAGCGTTTAAAGTGAATGTCGCTGTCGGTATAATCACTTTGATGGTGACTATTGGCTTCATTACTTGCGTCGTCGCTGATGTCATGCTTATGGCTAAAGTAAGTGTTTATTTATTTACTTTATATAACTTTTTTCATATAAATATTAATGTAGGTATATCATCTAAAAGAACTTGATCAAAATTAGTTGATATTTAACTTTTCATATATACCAATGCTATAGTTATGTTATAAATAATTTTCTTGGTATTTAAAATTAATAATTATAATAACCTCTTTTTTCGCAGTTCAGTAAAAACTAAATCGTAGTATTACGTTGACGCCATTTCATTATTTATTTATTAATCTTTATTGTACACCATTAGTTACATATACAATTGAATATTAAAATTATATTATAACTACAAAGGGCGGCCTTATTGCTGAAAGTAATCTCTTCCAGACAACCTTTGGATGGATATATTATAGAGTGTAGATCAGGGATATTATAGGTGTAATGAGAACAGTAGAATAAAAACAATTAAATACGGCATAAAATTTAACACAAATCATAAAATAAATGGATATCTAGGTTGGTTATTGTACAGAAATTAAGTGGATTATAAATAATAACTAGAAACATGCACTGTAAATTGCCATAAGAACTCCCTGGCAATTTGAACAAGGGAGCTGCCATCTTGTAGAGATATCTTTGAGGATTACAGAATGAATAGAAAAATATTCTTTTCACGTAGTACCTTGGCAGAATTGTAGGTGATCAACAATGCCATTAAAACGAAAGTATGTTTTCAGTTCATACGCGGTGTGAATCCTTCAGAAAACATAAAAATATCTTTGTAATCACGTAAATCCTAAATCACCATATCACTCGTACTATATATACAACAGTGCGTATAAGTCTGGTCGTCTCACATCGCTAGGATTATTCGACGACGATTATAATTATTAAAATCAAACTTGCATTAACCATGTATAATGTAAATGTTCTTTCTCATTTTCTCGCAGATATAGATTAAGTTTGTTTCTTTTTGTGTCGCTTTTTAAAGCACAAAGATAGTAACAAAGTTAGTTTTCACTTCAGTAACATGCTAAATTATTAAAAAAGGAAACAAAAAACCCGAATGCAATAAAACATGTGACTAACAACGTAAAAATACAAAAAAAAATTACTTTATTGTTTTTGTTGTAGTCGGGTAAAAAGAAAAAGAGAATTCTGTTACCTCTTAATATACCTTGTTTTATCATTAACGTAGTACATATTATTTGTGTCCAGGTCCATCGCATTTATCGATCGACGGGCGCGTCCCTAGCAAAAGCGCAAGCTGAGTTCACGACAGAGATCCTGCGCAACCAACACGTGCAGACCGCAGCCTCGAACGCAGCCGCCGCCGCAGTCAACGCGCAGATTGCGAACGCTAATAGATACTAAGCGCGTAATATACTACGTGTAAGTAAGTATTTATTATATAAATCACCGATCTTTTGTATTCGTGTCATAAAATAATACTCATTGAAAAAGTATCCTGTACAAATTACTATGGTTGTCATTGACATAAATAGTGAATTTTACTATGGCGCGGGGGGCCAGCCAACCAGGTGATCGGTTACTATAGGCCAAAATTATTTTTCTCAGGATGAGAAGAATAAAAATGGTATATTCCTTTAACAATATCGATTTGTCTGGGATGGGTTATGAGTTTTGTAGGGTGGTGTATTACCATGAACCATAATGATTATGCAATTTGCATAAATGTAGTATAAAACATTACTCATCTCATATGGTTTAAAGTAAGTTAAGAAAATCTACTATTTGATAAATAGCGAAAATAATTTTGTATACATAAAATTTAATATAACTGAAATATTTTTAACGGTTTTTTTTTTTTTTTTTTAATAATCCGTAGTTAAATTTACTGAGTTACATAATAGGAACCACATAGTAGTAGACCTTCGAGTTTGGTTTTATCAGCAGTATGACCGTATGAACTGTGCTACTTACAAAGACAAAAAATCATATGCCATCCCGGGAATAGAGGTATTAACCATTTTATTGTTTTTTTTAATTGTGTGGAGAATTATTAAACCGTGTTAATTTTACTTATTTACATGTGAAAAGTAATAAAATTATTTTCTGTTTGTTTAATTTTCAGTAGTCTCAAACGTTTTGCGGGTATCTTATCACTAGAGGCTTTTTAATAAGTTATTTTAATATTTAATAATTATTGTTACAGGTAAGATTAATGGATCATTCTGTTGGTAAACATTCGAAAAATATGCAGTGAATAATATGAAAACTTCATGAAAACCAACAATAAAGGATTTTGATCAAGAGCAAAAATTTTCCGTGACGCAAATAAATAATGAAACAAATATTAAATAATTAACTATATCGTGTCCTAGGTTTATTTTTGCTATCAAAACGATTTTGTTAAATAACACAATTATATTAGTGTAAAATAAAAATCTTATAGGCAAAATGACTATTAATAATGTTTGTGAAAAATTTAACATTAGTCAATCGACATTAATTTAACTTTAATAATTATGATATCAGACTTTGTTTATTAAAATGAACATATTTGATGAAGCTTCGTACGTACGGCTGTGTGGTATTCGCAATTTAATTGTATTCGTAAGGAATTTATTTATTACTTTTACTGGAGTCTTTTTTTTTCAAACACAAGGCGAATTAATATCGTATCGAAAATATATAGTAATTTTTTTCCAAGTTTTCGACAATTATCTTTTGAGGTTTATGTGTAGTTTGAAATAATGTACATCCATCGCACACGTACAATTTACAGTAAAGATAATATTTTGTTGCACTGTACTTATGAAACAAATATTCGCATTTTTTACTACATGATATGGATATATTTAGAAAATTAAGTAAACTAGATCGATTTTAGTTCACAGCTAGCTATTAAAAATTTTTTTTTTATAATTATGAGCTTATAAATGCTTTAAATTGTAACATTGAGTCGTCTATGTTCGCAACTGCAAGGGGCTATTATTTAAATTTATTTTTATTTATTCGCTCGTACTGAAAAACCCATTGTACTCAAAATGTGCATATCTATTTATTTTTTGTTATAACATGAAACACAAAATTAACACAGAAAGTTTGGCAATAAAAAGGATATCGATGTTTTTGCCGACATCTTAGTATAATGTCATGTAGTGGTATTTCTTTTAATTCATAAACTTGCATTGTTTGACCCTATATTATGTAATTGGTGGCATTCTACGTAATATATTTTGGTTATTGTGCACAAGAACATTACAAATAATAACATGGAACATGGATTCTGAGATGTCACAAAATGTTCCTGGAAAGTTCTAACAAGGGAGCCATCACTTTGTTAGAAAACTGACGTCACCAGAATTGTAAATTTACAATACTAAATAATTACTTACTTTATAATGGCAATAATAATCAAAATAAAGAAGTAAAAGAAAATATATAAATTGAAGTAATTGCATACTCTTTTATACCTATATATTTTTCTGTATTATTGTATAAACATTCCATGTATGTAAATATTATTATCTAACCTTAAAATTGACAAAATTAAATTATCTAATTAAATCTAATAAGTCTTTCGAGTGATGTGTATCTTCATTAGTATATCTGCGTACCATCCATTTAATCATTATTATAATAATCATAATCATATTAAGACCCTTCTTGCCTTGTATCGACAACTCGAAGCTAACAGATGCACAAGACTTCAATTTTAGTGTTTATTGTAGAGTAAGAATTATTGAAGGCATATTAATAACTAGTCAATCGACTAACAGCTTCAAATCAACTAGGAGTACATAACCGCTTGGATAACTAAATTTGTAAGATTTCGAAAACATAGCAGGACTCTCGCTATAGGTATGAAGTGAAGAAAGGTGAGTATGAGATTTCTTAAGACTTCATAAGCTGCGGTCCTGGTAGTGATATATATATATATTATTGTATAATCTGGGCCTACTATATTATAATATAACATTCAGACCGTCCTTACCCAGATAAATGGTAAGCGAAGGCTTGTACTTTTATCTAAATGTTTAAACTGTTTTGTAATGATTTGAGTCATGTTATAAAACTTATGAATAATATTAAATATTATAGTTTCCGAATGTGTTATTTTTATTTAAAAGTATCTTATATAACAATATTAATTTATTCCTTGAAGTATGTATACTGCGTTTTTTATTCCCAAGTATTAATTGAAAATAATGTTTCCACATTTATTTTTGTAGTGTTGTGGTATCCTATGTTTTACAGGATATTTATTTGAATCGTAAGATTTTAATTAAATTAACTGACGGTTTTTATTTATTAATTGAAATAGTTTGTGTTATGTTGCATTCCCGGTCATTTACTATTATCATTACATTATTCAGGAAAGTACCTAAATAATGCGAACAAAGTGTAAAAAAAGAACGCTTTGGTTGGTCCAAGAGAGATAAGAATTTGTCTTCGCACTTGAAGGTACGGTTTTTCAATTAGTACCGATTGATGACATCACTATTTTAAAAACAAAATGAACTAGCAAAACATGAAATGTCATTTTGCTCCATGGGAAAATAAACACTATATATACTCTATATGTACCTATAGGATTTTTTTTAATGTAGGATTATTAAGGCTTTGATTTAGTTTAAACTCGCTTTTATTGAATATAATGATTGTTTGCTCATTTTATTCACATTAGTAGAGCGGAATTAATATTTTGTATCTGAATAGTGATGAATATAGGAGACGATTATATGAAAACTATTAATTTCATAAACAAAAACATTGCTATCTTCGATAAGACTTATTTTGTAATTACTTCTTTAATAGTAAAAATAGGTTTTATTGAAGTCACCAGGATTCCAAGTTACATTTCAATGGGTTATGTGAATAAAGGCCAATGTAAAAAAATTGTCAGTCTTTTTTTACGGTGAATGCTTTCTTTCAGTATGTATAGGCAGAGACTAGGTAAAACAGTATAGGTGATTAATTAATGCATCATAACAAAATACGAAAATATTTGTGTAAACAAAAAGGTAGGACTGTAGGACACAATTTTTTTAGATTTTTTTCTACTTGGGGCAGTCCTAGACAGTGTCGGCTCGTCTTAAGGAGCGCTGGTGCAGTGCACTCCCACAAAAAATTAGTGAAGAAATTTTATTTTAAGTAGGTGACATGTATAGATTAACAACCTTTATACTTTAAAACGCTTACGTACAATAAAACAAAGTTCAGTGCAACGACAAGCACGGAATTCAATGCGTGCGAAAGAGAGCATTCCACACGACCCGATACGTGAAACAAAAGATATTAAAAATTTCGGAGAGCCGCTACTGGTCCTGAAATACCTCCATCCTACAGATCGCAGGCAAAATAACCTTGTGTCGTGTTTCTTAGGTGGGTTCAAAAAGAAATAGAGTACAGAGCAATTTCTTTGGAGGATTCTCTCTACTTGGAGGTGTCCGACTGGTGGAATACCCTCCACTCTTCAGAAGATCGCAGCCAAATAATACAGTATTATATTCCTGCGGTGAGTAGGATTTCCAGAGTTCTTTGAGGAAGGGTTCAAGGTCGGCGAAGCGCTAGTGATACTTATGGTATTGACCAATGATTGTCCTATAGAATTATATAAGTCGTTCCACCAAATATTTATTCATGTATATAACCAATGCTATATAACTAAGAATATCTATGTAAGTAACAGAAACAATAAAATATGGATTAACAAAAACTTAAAGAAAATGATAGAGGAAAAAGATAGGCTATTTGATATATGGAGCAATGATCCAAAGAATATGCTTAAGCGTCTAAATTATACGAAATATAGAAACAAATACCAAAAAGCAATCAATAAAAGTAAAAATAAATACTATAGAGAAAGTATATTAGAATGTAATAAAAACATGAAAAAGTTATGGGAAAAAATTAATACTATGTTAGGAGTTACTAAAAAATTGGTGGATTCATCAATATTAACTAGTATGGAGGGGCAGGGCAGTACCTTAGACATTTGTAACAAATTTGCAACTACGTTTAAGAACGAAATTGAACATATTAAACACACATGTACTGAAAAATGGTTAGATAGGAATTCATATGTAAAACTTTCAGACATGAACATGAGATGGCAACCCGTGAATAGTAAATACATAAAAAACATTATTAAAAATATGAATAGCAATAAATCCCCGGGTGGCGATCAAATTCGTATGTCTGACCTTAAATTTATTGTAGATAAATTTAGTCCTGTAATGGCGAAACTTGTTAATTTATCAGTAAAACACTTTCAATTTCCCAGTAAATTAAAAGAATCAATAGTCCGACCGATTTATAAAAAAAGAGATCGTAAGAACTATTCTAATTATAGACCTATATCTATTTTATCTAGTATAGATAAAGTTATAGAAAAATGTATATTAAATCAAGTAGGTGATTACTTTCAAAAGCATCAAATTATTAACAATTGTCAAAATGGTTTTTTGAAAGGGAAAAGTACAAATACCCTACTTGCCAAGTTCACAGACGAGGTTAACAGTTATTTGAAGGATAAAAAATTTGTGATTGCTGTTTTATTTCGATTTTAGGAAAGCATTTGATACCCTGGAAACAGACACGCTTATTAATGCGATGAATGAGTGCGGTGTGGGAGAACCTCTGAACCTATGGTTCCGCGATTACCTCACGTCACGCTCCTACCGTGTTAGATTGAGTGACTCATTCAGTGATAGGACGGATGTGAGATGTGGTGTTCCACAGGGGTCTGGCTGTGGACCACTCTGCTACCTGATGCATGTTAATAGCCTATGTGGTGTACTGCAGTATTGCTCTGCATACATGTTCGCGGATGATTTGTGCACATTGCTTGCTGGAATTGACATTGTAAAAACTTGTAGGCTGGTACAGCATGACATTGACGCTGTTGTAAAATGGTCTCATGATAACGGCGTTGTATTGAATTCGGACAAAACTAAATTATTAATTATCCACTCGTCGTACTTGCGTCCATCAGGCTCACATCCGCCCATAAGGTAAGAGAGTGCCCATAAGAGAGTGTATAAACACTCACGAATTTTCATGTACCCATAAAAACTCAATCAACTGTAATTGTAAACCCATCGAAAAGGTTAAGTGTATAACCTACCTTGGTTTCAAAATAGATGAATGGTTTTCTTGGTCCCAACATATAGATTATTTATGTAGTAAGTCAAGAATACTATTAGGTAAATTTTATCATCTTAGTTTTAAAGTACCCATTAGCACGTTAAGATTGTTGTATATGTCTTTAGTTGATTCTATTTTTAGTTATGCACTGGATAGCTATGGTTTAACATCTAAAACAAATCTAGACAAACTAGAAACTTTACAAATAAGGTTCCTCAAATTGCTAGTAAGTAAGAAAATAAAAATTGACTGTAAAGGTGATTATAGAAAATTATTTAATATGTGCAAGATTTTACCAATTAGTCTAAAACATAAATTTCTTTTGGCTGTAAACCATCATGACAGTGAAGAGCATAACAACCTATCCAGTGTGATTAATAGTTATTGTGCTCGATCTATGACCGCCGGCAAATATAATGTACCTAAAGTATCTAATTACTTTGGTGATAGAACTATAAAAAAACGTTTACAATACATACTTAACAGTCTGCCGGCGGAAATTAGACACGAAACTGACAAAGCTATTTTTAAAAAAATTATTAAAAAATATTTGTTAACCATGCTGAGCTAATCACGGGTGCAGGCAACGTAATAGTGGCGTTCCATGAGTAAATAATATTGTAATGTGTATACAACATAAGACTCCGTTTGATCCCAGTCAAACCGATCACACGGTTTTGTGGGGCTATTTTTTAGAAATAAGATTATTACTTTACAAATAAATAAATAAATAAAAAATAAAAAACAAATAATTAGGCTACGGAAGCCGCGTACCATCAGGTGGGCCATATGCTTGTTTGCCATTGTATTAAAAAAAGCATTATTTTTCTTTGCAGTTAGTACATACAAACAAAATATTGGAAGCCTCTTCTGTAAAATTATGATTTTGTCCTTTCACCCTTTAAACAAAGGCCACTTCAACTTTCATTGAATCGTTGAATAATAATTCCAGGATTACAATCATTTTAAATTTTATATCATACTACACTGGCTTTAAATAAGGGCTCCATAAAATAAAGAAGATTTTTTTATTGTTCTTCAGATTTTGAAAGTTTAGGAACCACTCCTCTAAAAAAATACTGTTTCAGACACAAAATTCACATTTATTAATATAAGAAAAAAGACTATTACGATAATGATTTTATTTACAATGTCACCAATTACAAGTACTAAATTTTAATAATATATCGTATCACTATTTAGTAGAAAATATTATTTCGCAACCAACTACAATTTGTCACATGTCTAGTACAAACGAGCACTAATTTCATGAACCTAGTATGAGCAGATACTATGTTTGTGGTGCATTGGCGTGGGCATGAGCGCCGAGGCGGCTTGGGTCCTGGCTTGGATAATGAAGGCCCAACGGAGCCGGCGGCGGAGGCCCAGGCGGTGGCATGCCCGGCGGTCCCCACGGTGCCCAACCCGGCCCTCCATAGTGATGCAGGTTGAAGAAGTCGTTGGGACGATTGGGTGGAGGTGGCGGCATCTAAAATAAACGAAATAAATTCATTTTTCTCGTATATTCATCATATACAAATATTATATTAAAACTCAAGAGATTATTTGTTTGAACGCGCTAATATCTCAAATTACCAGTCAGAATTGAAAAAAATATTGTTGAGTTTTATTTTATAGCCATAATGAAGTAAGTTATAAGTAGGGATCTAATTATACCCATACGTTATATCAGTGCCGGATATCTAACAATTTGAAAGTGCACAGAGCAACGACATTGTCCTTTCGTTGCAGGCGACAGAGTCGCACATGCACCTCACATGGTGCTAGTGGGACATTGCCGTCCTTACTACGAGTTGTATCAGTTGTATTGTTTCGTGCCTGTTTATTAATAATTTTGAAATTAAATATCAAATACCTATTTATCATTTCAAAAAAATATCACTAGGTTTGTACATACAATCACCCAAAATACTTTACTCTCCGCCAGGGACGGATAAAAATGTGTAGGAGCTTAAATACTTCATTATTTATTTCATTTATTACTAAACTTTCGATATCGGTATCGCCGACTATTCACAACAATACTCGGTATTGTATCGGCAAAATTATGTGCTGTCACATCCCTAGTAATAAATCTTTAAATAACTCCACGTTACTACCCTAAGGAGCGAAGCAGTAATCATGAACATCAAGCAATCTGGCAAGTACTGACACTAATAACAATGATAGGCTACATGGTTGCGTCCACGTCGGCGGCACATTGGGAGTTAGTCGAATTAATTTAACACAGATGAAACCGCGACGCACCGATAGTACATTAAAGTTGCGTAAACAAAGAAATAAGAAAAAGTGCAACATTAATCAATTAATTGTGGCAAAATGATAAAAACAATTTAGTGCAAGTAAATATAATTATCAACTGCAAAGCAATAGCACTTACCTGAGGTGGAAATGGATGTAAATACGCCGGTGGCGGTGGAAGAGCACCTGGCAGACCAGGAACTGGTTCAAGAGGTGGTGCAGAGTCATTCTTATCATTTCCTCCTTGGCGACCTAAACGAAGAACATTCGATAAAATATAAGCTTCGTAATTTGGCGCCTAAAAAGTCATTGCCAGTGTCAATGTGTTTAATTCTTCGTAGCATTTTCTAATACATATTCAAAGTGGGTCCAACAAGATGGTGGCTCGCTTGTTAGAACTTTTATAGGGAGTTTTCGTTATACCTCAAACTTCCTGTTTCCTGTTTACATTTATAATCCACTTCACGAATGCACAATAACCAAACTATATCACGAAAAATAACACCACAACATAGCAGCTCTAGTTCCCACCAATAAAACACTCGTTCATTTTACTGTATTGGTAGGTAGTGGTGGTGGTGAGTGATTTAGACCAGCGGGAATATCAATTCGAAATCTGCAGGTTCAAATTCGGACAGGTAAATATTTTTTTTTACAATTCGTATAAATTTACTTATTTAAATTAGTAATACTATCAACTGACGGTGAAGGAAAACATCATAAGGAAACCTGCTTGAGAAATGTTATTATAGTACCACTAAGTGGGAAAAATACAGAACTGTGGACTGTGGAGAAATTGCCAATAAGTTGCAGTTAATTAACCAGTGCTATCCTTTGTGCTGGGACCTGTGCCAAACAGCCCCACTAGCTGCTCTTCTGCCACATGCTGATCTTATTATCTATACAATGTCTGTTTACAATATCAAAATAACAGCTTTCACTAAATGTAAATGACACGGTTGAACCAATTTTGACGGGACTTTCACTGGCTGATAGCTGATGTTTTAAGAAGTAAGCCTACTTTTATTTTATAAAAAAATAAATTAGGATTCGGAGCAAATGAAACAATAAACATTTTTATCTTTAAAATAACCGGAATGGTGGAAGCAGGGTCACCACAATACCGACGGTATTCTATGCGAGCGGAGCCGCGGGCACAGCTAGATATATAATAAGTATCAGTAGTGTCAAATAAATTCCCAGTGACTAAAACTGAACTCAATGTGATTGTAGGACTTGCAAATAACTAGATCTTGCTCACTATATGACATATATATATGAGGATATATGGTAGACATGATGAAAAATCTGTCATCTGTTGGTTGACATAATATATGACAATCAACTTAAACCTCTATCGTAATTGTTTTGTACCTATTATGTACAACTTGGGGTAAACTTCATGCCCGGTCTGAACACAGTGACTAGTTTGAACTTGCACATTTTACAGTCGAATAAGTAATACTTACTTACGTGTTTTATATTGCTTTTAAATAATCATTGAACCTTAATATTTTTTACTAAAATATCTGTAATATTGGCTGGAGGTGTACTTCTTTGGAGTGCTGCCCTGGGCATTTCTAGTTCAAAATATTAACTTTGAACCTTTTGGAAGGGCAGATAGTGGTTATTGTTAACACTCAACTTTATTATTCAATAAAATACTAACCTTGTGATTTACCCCACTTAATGCTTAGTCTTTTACTGCCTATGACTAATCTGTTAAAAGTTTTTTCTGCAGCATGCTCAGCGTCACTTCTAAATGTGTACTGCACAAAGGCACACTGAGCTCTAGGCACAAGTGTTAGTGATCTAAACATAAATCAGAAAATACACTGCTAAAAATTATTAAATTAATTTTAGATAAACAATAGGGCATTGTCCAATTTTTTACACTTCCTTTTTGATTTTTATTTCCAATAGTATGAAGAATTTTCAGACACTAATTAGAATATTATACTATTTTATGTCTTATTTCATGCCTTTCTTTTATGTTTTTGATGGCAACATTACCAGCATAAATATATCATAGCTTGAGCTTTTTCTTTAAAAAAAACTTAAAACTTCATGTTGTTACGTTCAATTATAATACTTGAGTATGGGGCATAAAGATCACTTTTATTTTTTGAGTAATTGTTACAAATTGTAATACCATACATAACAGCAAATTACTCAACAGCAGAATAATGTTTATAATAATTTATAATAGTTCATAATAATTATTGTTAAAAAACAAAAAGAAACAAACATAATAGCATTCCATAGATTCACCATGTGGGTGCCTGGTCCATCATGTGGCAGGCATAGGGAGAACACGAGCAGCCCCAGGGACTTGCAACCCAGGTGTAGATTTAAGGTTTTAATAATATTATAAAAACAACCGCCTATTTTTAATCATACTGTGGTGTGTATACAGACGTTGCCAAATGGTTCCATTTCTCGTAACTTTTGACCCTTACATATTACACATGTAAGTAATCTTTGAAATAAAAGCCTTTTTCGTAACTTCTGAGGATATTATGTTTTTACAATTTTAAAATCAGTTAGGAGTGGAGAATATTTCTTAATACTAACAAGGATTTCTACTGTTATTATAAAAAAAACATGAACTGGTAAGTAAAAACTCAACAACATATCCTCTTCGACATTCAGTACGGCGAATGTGAAAATATTGCTTTTTTTTTCTTTTGAAATCAATAATATACATTCAAAAATATGCTATTGTGTTTTTCAAATATGACGAAAAAGCTACCTAAAATTAAGTTATTTAGCAAATAGTAAAGTACGCAATATAATCAAATCAGTTTTTTGTGTCTCCTGTAAAGTGACCAAAATTTCAGCTTGCCTCAAATACATACCCAAAAATTGGTGCCAGCTCTCAGACTAAAAGGGCATAGGATTTTCTTGAAAAATCACTTTAATCATTCAATAGTTCTATTCCATTATATTATAAAATTAATGAAGAATGCAATTCCTCAAAATGGTTTTCGATTTAACCCTAATAAAAAAAGTACAGTCCCAATAGGTTCTAAATTGAACTCCTCTACACACCAAATACAATTTGTTAACTATTATTACATATCCATTTATATAGAAAACTGTTAAAGTTAAATTTAAACTAACCAATCTACTAAATTATGGTGTAATAAACAGTATAACTCAAAATAAAATGAGATTCATAACATAATAATCTCTTCAATACACACTTCTATTCACTTCTACTTCTCTTCAATACCACATGTATGTATAGGTTACCTTATTTCCCCATATTGATAGAAATGTCCTCGGAGCTCTTCTTCGGTAACATTTTCAGGCAAGTTACCTACATAAAGAGTGGTAACTGTTTTATCCTCAGGAGGAGGAAGTGCAGGCATAGCAGCTGCACGACGCATCAGCTTCTCTGCCACAGGGTCATTTACACCGTAGTATCTAAAATAACAAAAAAATACAACAAAATATTTTTTTCTCCTTAATAGAATTAGAAAATAGGTGTGAGGTCCATGTAATGTTAACTGATTGCTGTAATAAATGGACATTTATAGCTAATGTCAAACTTAATACCCTACTTGAATCCCTATGTATTGAGGTAAAACATGCCTTACCAACTATGCCTTTAAAATAAAACTGTTTTTGTAGTGGTGCTTACAAACTTGAATCATAAACAAATTTTAGCACCTTAGAAACACTTTACACTAAACTCTTAAGCATAAAAGTATTGAATATTTGATATAATTTATAATTGTTTGACTATAAATGTGAATAAATGCAAGAAGTTAAAATCTTCATTATATTACATAATAATTTTAATTGTCATCACCACAAGAAATAAAGTTAAGCTAATTGTAAAATTATGTGTATTGTGTATGTTAAATTAATCTGCTTTTATTTAAAATAACTGAAATATTTTAATATCTATGTTACTGCTAATATGAGATAGTAGCCAGACTTGATATATATGTATATATATGACACACCTGTCTCTGATATTCTGATCTGCTAATGGATCATCTGGATCTGTTGGCTTCTCATGGCGATAAGGACATTCCTCACCACGTCGACACTCTCCTTTCACCCAAAATGAACAAACATGGGGCCTATTCCTTTTATAATAAGGTGCTGTTCTTGCTAAGCGAAGCAAGAGATCTGAAGCACCTTTAGATTTCAATGCCGCATTGCTTGGTTGGGTTGAATCAATATTTGATAATTGACTATCTAAATTTTGAATATAATATTCTTTGTTTACTTCATTACGAGGTAAATCATCTTGAATTTTTAACGCTGCATCTCTAACTTGAATTGGAAGGCCATACTCTAAGTCCAATAAACAAGTTTGGCAAACATTTTTCACCTTAGAACATGTTTGGCAAATCTCAGTTTTCTTGAAACGCATTCTTGCGCCAGGACACCATCGGAATACAGTAAATGGTCGAGAACATATCTTGCACTCTTTACCATATTTTTCTTTAGTCTGTAAGGTAAATTAATATAAATATAACAAAAACCCACAACTAGAAATTTTACATAAAATTATACTTACCATGCGAATGTACGGATTGTCTCCAAGACATGTTTGACACAAAATAGGAAAGTTCTGAAATAATGTTTTTTAATAATTAAATAATTTATAATATTATATATTACTATGATATAGAATTATTAATAAAACACATTTTACCGCATCTTCCCAATTCTGACGATTATACGTGTTTGTTGATTTAGATACAGCCATGGCAGTAAAACTATTTGCAAGTGTTGCTCATAGACTAATAACCAGAGGAGTGTTGCTGTTACTGCGACTAACCCTGTTGCCTATACTCAGAAAATTCTGCTCCTTTGTATAGAAATCATGAATTTTCCCAGAATACACAACGAGAAACTGTATTCTGATTCTCAGGGAATTATATATCACGAATCTCTATACCTATTGCCTATCAACACTTTAAAGGCGAACAAATTACAAAGACGCCATTTTTTTTATTTTTTTTTTATTACAGTTTCTCTTCCTGAAAGGAAAAGGCAAAGGTATCTAAGATCTGCAGTCAAGCCAGATATTGTTTTATTTAAATAATTTGGTGTCTTTTGCCTAAAGACCGTTGCCATGTCCTCTCATTTTTTCTTATTCTTCTTGTTTCTCTTTCCAGTGTTAATATTGTTATGCCTTCGCTATTTTCTCTAATCTTCAAAGTTCAAACAAGATGGTGCCTTTCTTGACAGAACTATTTAGGGCTTTGTGAAATATAAAAATGCACGTTTCCAATTTATATTTACAATTCACTTTACGTATCCAAAACAACCAAACTATATCACGCAAAATGCCTACAATATTACATAATGTATAATTAAGGAAACTATGCTAATGAATAAAAATAAAAATCACAACGTAGCAGCTTAGGATCCCGCCAAAAACTCCATCATTTTCATAATTATATCTTTTTGCGAGTTTGGCGTGATTTTAAAGTGGCATTTTTTCTAAATGAATTAATAGAATAAAGCTTTATTAAATACAGTGCAGGTCTGGGGGGCACGACCGCAGAATGGAGCCAATAGCGACGCACGATCCTGTGCTTATACCAACGTAATAAATTACGTGTTGGCACTTGACAGATTGCTTGGTAGTAGTACTGGGTCGTTCCTGATTTTTTACATCAAGGAACAGTTCTAAGAAACGGCTTTAAAAAAAGCGTTTTTTTTTTAAAGTTTGAAAACAAACTGTACTCAACGAACCTTAAAATATTTCATATGAAAACAAAAACAAATGAGCATTTAATTTGACGTTTAACCAAAAAAACAGTTTTTAATCGTCCCATATTCGGCTTTTCTTGTACAACCAAATTTGTATTATATACTTTTATTAATAAGATTACCAATTAATAAGATTCATTGTACCTAATTCGTTACTTCATTTTAAAGTAGTTTCTTGTAGCGGTTTTCTGTTCATTCGATAATAGTCTTTCTACCAATGACTAAAGATCTGTTCTAACAAAAACCTTACACTCGGGCTACCAACAAAACCTTTGACGCGCGTATCGTTCGTTTTAAACATATTGTTAAATACTAAAACAGATTTTCATAGAAGAATAATTTGTAGTTCATAAAAGGGTTTCTGAACGAAACACCCAGTACTAGAGGTGGGTGATTATGAGTGACTTACATAATCGATATTTTTTTAAATTGTTTTTCATAAGATGAGCGAGGTCTTGGGTTCGATTCCCAGGTCGAGCAAAGTGTTATTGGGTTTTTCCTATGAAATTCTCAGTAGTTGCTCGGAGTTTGATTTCGTGCCCGATTAATGGCAATAGGCTCGTCCCCTATTACATGGGACCTAAAAAGCATACTCGGCGAACTGTGGGTGTACATCAGTACGCCCCTGCATAACCCTTCGGGGAATACAGGCGTGATGGTATGTGATGTTATATTTCATAATCGAGCCCTATAAGTATACTCAGAGGTAGGCGATTATGAATAATTCCGTCCAATCATGATATATAGTTACCCCGCCTTCGCACATATGTCAAAATCTAATTTCAAACAGTTGCAAACCATTCAGAATAAATTTCTCTACCATCTTACTGGTGCCCCTCCATACATGCGAATGAAAGATCTCCATAGAGATTTGGATCTCCTGTCGATTCACTCTTACGTCGGATTCCTGTCATGACCTTACTTCGATACCGCATCGAATCACGGCAACCAGTTAATTAAAGCAGACGCTACTTATTCCCATAATCCAACCACCTCACGGGAAAAACACCGACCGCGAGACATTTTCACCGACCACGACGTTAAAGTTGAGAAAGCTAACGCATTTTACTCCACCGTCTCTCCAAACAGAGCGTGCCACCGCCCACGCCCGCGTAACTACCGTTCTTTACGCAGAGGACGGGCGGTCAAGTTCACCCCCGCACACACACCACGTCCACCCTATCTATCGGCAACTCAAGCCTAGGTCCGTCCCTCAGTGTGAAACCCTTGATTCAGGCAGCCACCCGCGCTATACAAGTGACACTATACGTGCAACACTTAGCTACCCACATACAAACATTACACACATATGTACATAAACGCACACCTCACAGGTACATAGGTACTGCAAGGAACATTTTTTTTTCTTTTTTACGCTAGTCAGTGTAGACCATATTTCAGATTACTAAATACATATACACTAGGTCCTTCCTTCCTCCCAGGAGGAAGGAACATATATACATGTATACGTTAGTTTAGCTCGAATTTATGGATAGGGAATTAGTCAGTTCGCGGCTGAGTGCCCTAAGCGCTCGCCCCTAAGTTTGGAGAAGCTGTAAAAGCCATCAGCGGCTCTGTTTTGAATAGAGCTTCTAAGGGTAAGAGTATAGTCAGTCAGAAAAATATGATTATGAATGATGACTTGATGACTGAATTGAGATTTATATTTATTAAAACTGTAAAGTGGGAAGTTAAAAAAAAGGTCGCGCAGTCACAAACAAAGTTCTTTACAAGAACATATATACCAATAAGTTAAAAAAGGTCATTTGGTCATAATAATTACTAATCTTATCGTATTAATAACTATTAATATTGATTAATAGTTAGAATAAAGATTGTTGTGAATATTTATTATTGTTACCCGTATGCTTATTATATAACGTAAATGAAAAATGATTAAATTTTCTTTCGTATTAATAAACTAGTTGTGCCCGCGGATTCACTCACGTGGTCTACGGAATGCCCGCGCGAATCTTTCTCCCCCGCTACCAGCTATTTTAAAGACAATAATGCTTATTGTGGGTGTTCCTTAGAAGATAGACTTATACTCTCGCTGATTTTTTTTAGTTATGTTTAATGTCTACAATTATTTAGTACGTTAATTTGTTGTATCTCTTATAGTTTACTCAGCGTAAGCCATTATAAGCGCCCGAATTTATTCACCATTACCAGTTGTTTTTTAGTCAATGCGGAAACCCTAATTCTTTTTCTAAAATAAAGTTAACCTAAGTTACTTCCTATAAAATCAGCTATCTACTAGTGAAAGTCCTGTCGAAATCAGTCCAACCGTTTCGGAGATTACACGGAACAAAAACACAGTAAAACTTTAAAAAATGGGTTTTTATTTTACGTATTGTGTATACTTTCATATGTATGTAGTAAAAAAAGTGTTATTTTGACATTACAAACAGACACTTCAATTTTATTAAATTGTATAGATTACGGACTGTTATTAACGTCAAAATCTTTGGTTTATTAAAATATATTATATTAAAAATATCACTATGTCATGTACTACAATTATATATTTTTATTTATGTGCATTAAAAACGTCAATCGATTGAGTTTTTAGTTGATCCTAAAAACAAAATAATAAATGTTTACATTTGAAATTCTCTAAAATATATAGATACTATAACATGTATGCAATCGTAGCTAATTACAAGGAACTGAAGGAACCGCTAATATAATACAAAATACCAATAGATACCTAATAAAAACATTACAAACTAATCTATGAATTTAACTAATATCCGTGTTAGCTAATAAACTGATATTCGTTAAAAACTGAACCTAATATAGTGATTCTATAATACGAAATACCTAATACAAATATTACAAACTAATCTATGAATCTAACTAATATCCGTATTAGCTAATACACTGATATTAATTAAAAACGGTGCCTAATATAGTGATTCTGTTCTCATTGCTTGCTTACTGTGTTACCAACCCATGCAGTTTTCATACGAAGCCCGACGTGTATAATGATTTTTTTATTATACATACTTAGCCGCGCATACGATAAGCCAGCGGTCGTTTCTATACAAACTTACAAATCATATAGTTATCTCGCTTACTCGCCAGATGCGCGCCTCTATAACGGACAAAGAGAGAGGTACTTTGCGGTGACTCGCCGCGCGGTTCGTGAACCGGTTGCCTATTATTTTTGGTAACCTATTATTCTGTATTCGTTTAAAATAATATATTAGTTAGTGGCGCTTATTAAAATCCCTGTACTTATTACGAATATATTTGTTACACCTCTATTTCTTACTTTGCTAAGTTTTATGTCAGTGAATTGAGAATTCTGGAATTATAGTGCTGGTATTGTGTTTTATGTAGGTAATTTAAGTAAAGAAATAAAACAGAATTTTATAAACATTCAATTATGTCAATAACAACTTTGGTAAGTGAAAACTTCCTAAACAACCAAATTTATCACCGGCAACCTGGTCCAAAATATTTTCTGGTTTCAGTATTATTTACAATTGAAAAAAGAAAATGCACATGACGATTCAATTTGGTGCTGCAGTTGGAGCCGAATAGAAAAAGAAAAGAGGAAAGAGGGTGAAAATAACGAAAATTCACAGTATACATCTATATCAATTTTGTATGTTTTTATATTGCTATACCAGATCATTAAATATAAAATAAATGTTTATATTTCGGTTTTCAGAGATTCGAACCACTCTGCGACAGAAAGTTTTGAAAACTACATAATCACTGGAGGGCTTGATGATATAATAAAAGTATGGCAATTGGATAATGGGAAGTTAGAAATAAGACACCAATTAGAAGGACATTCTCTGGGTGTCATTTCTGTTGCAGTAAGTCCTGATGGAAAGAGTGAGTATTATTTACATCTTAATTTAAAGTAAGGATATAATAATACATCATTTTGCCAATACTATATAAAAGATTATAGTGAATAATCTCTTATGGCTTATAACATACTGATACTGATATCAGAAGTTTAGTAATAAATAATTAAGTACGTAAGCTCCTACACATTTTTACAGGCCTGGCAGAGGGTAAAGTATTTCAGGTGATTTTATGTGTTCCTATTATGCAGAAAACTAGCTATAAGCTTTTTAATGATAAGTAGGTGTTTGATATTAAACAGGCATAAAATAATACAACACTCAAGAAAGATGGCAATGTCGCCACTAGCACCGCACGCTGCTCTTTTGTCTTATTTGAAAGGGGAATCTCATTATTTAGGGATCTTTTAAAATTTTTAGGTAAGTATTAGTCTTATAAATAATCGACGATCCTGCTATATTGACCAGTCTGCCAGTTTACTGTATTGGTTTTGGTATTGTTACATCCCTAATTTAAAAGTTATTTTTTTCCTGAAGATAATTTAATTTATATTGTAGCCATAGTTTAATTTCCAGCCTTAGCAAGTAGCTCTGAAGACTCTTCACTGATTTTATGGGATATTGCTTCTGGTGAAAAACTGAAGACATTTGATACAGAGCCCACTGATGTATGGACCTTGGACTTTTCTCCTGATGGCAAACATGTCATATCTGGCAGTAACGCTGGAAAAGTTTTAATATTCAATGTGGAAAGTGGGAAACATGAGCAAACACTGGATACAAGAGGGAAATTCACACTCAGTGTTGCCTATGTAAGAAATTTGTTTAAAACTTACAAATATGAAAATGTCTAATCATATATATACCTTGTTTCAGTTTGATTTAACATTAAACTAATAACAAATTGAAACAACTATCTACATTTCACATATTGTGGATCTAGATATGACACCTTATATATGTAAGCTAGTCTACTCTTTCCAGGAGAAAAAAAGAACTTGATAGTAAAATATAAACCTTGCCCTTGGTAATAATTTTAATAATTTTGGTATAAAATACTGTATGTTTTATTGCATTTAAATCAGAAAATTTCAATTACTTCTTATCAAAATGTAAAAAAGCATACTTATATGTTTTGCAATTATAAGGTGTTACATCTAGAGTGGTGATATAAGATTTATTTATATCTGTTTTCACCACCAAAATCAAATAAAATACTTGTATTTGAAATTATACATATATATATTTTATATTGACTTATTAACACTATACCATTCAAATTATATTTGAACTTTTGGAAAATTAAAGAAATTATAAATTTCAGAGTCCAGATGGAAAATACATTGCAAGTGGTGCCCTCGATGGAATTATTAATATATTTGATGTGGCACAAGGTAAATTGGTTCACACCCTTGAAGGACATGCAATGCCTATTCGAAGTCTTTGTTTTTCACCTGATTCTCAACTGTTACTCACTGCATCAGATGACGGTCATATGAAACTTTATGATGTGTAAGTTAAAAATTTTATTGAAATTCTTAACTGGTTTAATTTAGATTCTTCTTGAGCTTGTGAATGATTAAGGTCTTATCAAAATTCTTTGGATTACAATAAAAATATTAAACTACTTGTTTAATAAATTCTCTTACCATTCTGATATATTTCTTATTTGGTAAAATTTTTTGTTTTAAGTGTCTCCTGACACTGATGCCATCCTGGGCTGAAGGCAATATATACACTTTTTGTTTTATTCGTTTTTTATTTGTAACTAACTTTATCTGAGGCTGCGATCACATGGACTACAGAATACATTAGATCGGGCACATGGTTATTTTATAGATAAGTATGCTTTATTGTGGTTGATTCTTAGAAGATATACATGTCTAGAAGATAGACATGTCTATTTTTGTCTGTCTGTATGTTCCAGGTAATTTCTGAAACGGTTGGACCAATTTTAAAGGGACTTTCACTGGCAGATAGCTGATGTTATAAGGTATAGCAGCGCAAATAAAAAACTGGTTATGGTGAATCAATTCAGGCACTTAAATGTCGTACGTTCAGTATACCATAAGAGGTTTATGAAATTAATGTACTGCATAATTATAGGCATTAAAAAGAACTACATAAAGTCAACAAGAGTATATACTCTTGTAGTACTCTAATTTTATAAATCTCTTATGGTTTACTGAGTGTACACCATTTAAGCACCCAAATTGATTCACCATGACCAGTTTTTTTATTTGCGCCGAACCCTAATTCTTTTTGTAAAATAAAAATAGCCTAAATTATACCATATAAATTTAGCTATCTGCCAGTGAATGTCCCTATAAAATAGGTCCAATTGTTTCGGAAATTACCCATAACAAACATAGGTAAATGATTTAAAAATAGGTTTTTATAACAAAATAGGCTCTAGGCCTATAGGCTCTGTATATACTTTCATATGCATCTAGTAAAAAGCTTTTATATTGAAATTACAAACAGACACTTCAATTTTATTAATTGTATTGATATTCTTTGTGTTACATCTAGAAAACTTTGCAAATTTGACTTGTGATGTGATTATTGTTGCTTATTATAACAATAAATGCTTTACTATTTGTAATTATTATAATACCTTTATGTTTATTTGCCATATATATTTTTAGAGTACATGCAAATTTGGCTGGGACTTTATCTGGGCATGCGTCATGGGTACTATCAGTAGCATTCTCTCCAGATGGCAAAAGATTTGTATCTGGCAGCGCAGACAGGACAGTTAGAGTTTGGGATTTGGACAGTATGCAGTGCCAAAATGTTTTTAAGGAACATAATGATCAGGTTTGACATAATTTGTTACAGTATTGAGATGAATGTTAAGTGTTAAACCTCAGCATAATACCAATAATGTCTATCAAAAAAATTATTATAGTTCTTGAGTGAAATGAAAGTTACATGTATATTATACACATTGGGCTATTCTAAATTATTTTTGTTCTTTCAGGTATGGGGTGTAAAGTTTAACGCAGAAAGCAATAAAATTGTTTCCGTTTCTGAGGACAAGAGCATTAACATTTATGACTGCCCCTTATAGTTAAATGTTTGAATGTATGATATAAAAAAAATAAAAAATTAAATTTAGGTGCATATGTTTTATTTATTATGATAATTCATTGTGATAAAAGCATTAACTTTTCCGATACAAAATAAATTTTTCTAACTTATATGAGACAAGACAATTTTTGACAAAAAAGAAAACCAACTTCAATTGTTTTTAAGAGTTCCCTTGTGTGTCTTCGAAGTTGTAAGGTCCAATACTAATAAAATGAAAATGGGGCTACCCTTGAGGTATCCCATATCCAACATAAAAAAAAACCAAAAGAAAAGAGGCTCGACGTCTATTAGAAAAATAATTACCTATACATTCTAATTGAGTAACCTTTTGTTGAAGTCTGTTAAAAATGACGTACATATTTAACTGGATATCAATAATGTACCGGGTTCTTAAAAACTAAATTCACGGATACGATTATTATGTCTTGATTTGCGGATACGGACATCTACTTTCGTACATCGTTTATTTGTACTAGGCGGATTAAAATCTTCTATTTATAAAATTCACCAAATTCTTATTTATATTATTATTATTAATTTTTAAAATTTAGGGCTCAGCTTTCCATTGACGTCCGTCGAGTTGGGGGATGATTTTTTTTTTACAGAAAGGTTACATTATTATAAGCACATACGCAAAGTTTCAACATGTGGAAACCCGTAGTTTTTGAGAAAAAAATTAATTAAAATAATTTATTTTTGTATTAATTGTCAATTCCTACCACAGATTATATAGAATTCACGCCATTGAACGTTTCGTTTTACCTACGGTTAAGTTGTCATACGTTCAGTAACATTTTATTTTATATAAATTTACGAAAATAATTATATTTAGTACTCATTTCAATAATTTATCATGCACATATATATTTATCAGTTGATATATATTAAATTATAGCATTATTTTCATTATGATTCATACGAATTAAAATAAGTAGTGTCACAGTCTTTTGAGGGCTTGCAGAACGAAACGTAAAACTGACGCCATTTTGTACTGTCATTGTCAATGTCATCGTTTGTGTCCCTAGCAGTTGAGAGCGTTTAGGGAAGATTCCTCTGGATAATGGTCTATGGGGAAGATAACAAATAAAATAATAGGTTAGGTTAGGTTCAACTTATGGCAAAGAACTGAATTGATTGACTCCAACTCTACCTGGTATGAGTCTCTTTTACCCCTAGAGTGTTTTTATAAAGCCGGAGGCGCGTAGGGAGAGCAGCCTCCGCCTGCTGTAACTAATTGTAGGCATCGGACGAGCCAAAGCGGCTGAGGCTGGTCGCCAAAGGCGACCAATTAGCCGAAGCTGCGGAGGTGAGAATGGATGCCTACAATTAGTTACGCAAAGGTGTTGAGGCTACTCTTCCCGCAGCGCTGGAGATGTTGCAGTCTCAAAATAGATATAAAAATCCCTCTAAATCTGTCCCCCTATTTTTCGCTGATGAAGGGGGTTCTACTCCTTCCCCTCCAAGGGGTCACCTCTTGTTTTTTACACTTATTATTAGTTTAAAAACATAAAAATGAGGAAAATTTCCTAAGAATTAAAAATTTAAAAAACTCGTAAACTTATATAAAATAAAATGTTACTGAACGTATGACAACTTAACCTTAGGTAAAACGAAACGTTCAATGGCGTGAAATTTAGAGATGTATTTTTTTTAAATCGATTATTTTGTATAGAAATAAAATCGATTTAAAAATAATCGATTTTATCCAAAAAATAATCGATTTTTTTTATAAATTCTTAAGAAATTGAATTATACACCTGAAATATTCAAAATCATCTCATTATTAATCAAATAATCAATGTTTATCACAGTAATAAAATCAACAACAATTAAGTATACAAATATTTAAAAACAAATTACCACATCTCTGTGGGCCAAGAATTTAGAAATAGCAGTTTTGGTAAATTTAACGCTGTTTTAAAAGTACAGAAGGATTATTAAATACCTACTTGCACAAAAAAATGACATTAGATTTATAAAAAAAAATTGACAGTGAAAAAAATCGATTATTGAATAATCGATTTTTCTAAATTAATAAATAGGTTTTTTTTCGCATCCTTAGCGTGAATTCTATATAATCTGTGGTAGAGATTGACAATTAATACAAAAATAAATTATTTTAATTAATTTTTTTCTCGAAAACTACGGGTTTCCGCATGTTGAAACTTTACGTATGTGCTTATAATAATGTACCCTTTCTGTAAAAAAAAAATCATCCCCCAACTCGACGGACGTCAATGGAAAGTCGTACCAAATTTAGTAATAATAAAATAAATGTTTGTGTTTACTACAGAAAAAAATCACATGAGGAATGCCATCTGTTTATGTTAATAAAAGTATATCTATTTTAATAATATATAAACCTATGTTGCTGTATTATATAAGCGACCGCTCTCATCTTCGTTTGTATTATTTATTTTATTAGAATACAATAATTAAAATAATACTCGAAAAATATTCACATCAAATATTGCTACTGAGAAAAAAATTATTAATGTTATAGTGTAAAATATTTGCCAAACTTGAGCCTAATTCGTTATAAGTTCTCAGGCAACACTTGATTTTCGGACGGAAAAAAATTGGCCATTTGTTATTATCAATGTCACTGTTAGATTAGTTTTCAGTAGGGATGAGCTATAAGATACCTATTACTCCTGTTCCTGTTCCCGAGAAATAACAGCTCCAATAACCTGTTCCAAAATAATAGCCTGTTACGCTTTAATAGGAATATAATATTGATATATATGTAGTATATTATATACTTCATATTATGTAGTAACACTTGTAACCATAGATTAATACTATCAACCTACCGTATACTTAGAACATATAACAATAAATTCAGCTATCAATCAATGAAAATCATCAAAAGCATGTTCCAAATTGAAACAGTAACACTCTCTAGAAAAGGTACGTAATAACAGCCGGTTCGTTTTTATCTGCTCCGATAAATACGCCTCATTAGTATGAGGAACAGGTTGTACCTAGTATTTAGTAACAGCTTTTTCAAATAACAGTTCCAAACTGTTACTTGTAAATACCTGTTCCGATAAATACGCCTCACTCCTAGTTGTCAGTCCCGGTAACAATCAACTGGTCAACGAAGAAAAAAGAAAAGAATAGAATTTTTTTTTTTTTAATGTTATGTATGCCTTTTAATATACTCTCCTGCGAAAATAATTCTCTTGATCTCATTTTTGTATTGTTTGTGTAATTTTCGTAATCGTTGTCTACAATACAGGCTACATTTTGTTTATAGGAGAACTACTATAATGTTGAACTGACTTGATCAAAAGAACTACTACTACGTTTTTACGTTGTTTAAATATTTTAAAAATATTGTGAAATGACGAGTAACAGTATTGTAAGTTTTACTTATAGTTCTCTATATGTACCTGGCTACATTTTATTTTTACAATGTTTTTTTTTATTTATCTCTAGATCCTACTCAATATTTTGAATCTTTTTTTGATTTCAGTATTCATTACTACTTAAGAAGGAGAATGCACATGACGACCCTATATATAGTTGCTCATGGACAAATTTTTATGCTTCTGGAGATTCAAAGTAAGTTATTTTATATATTGTTTTAATATAATGTATTAGCTGGTTGTATGCTTTAATTGTAAATTTATGTATGTACTACCCGTGCGCAATAAGTTGAGATCTGGGGGCGGTGACGCCAAAGAAGCATGGTTGTACTGTGAAAAAAAAAATCACAAGTTTCCACCTGCAACTTTATCTCTGCTATTTTTTTTAATGTTTTTAAGGTTCACTTCTTTTTGCCAGTCGCTTTCAGTTATGCTGTTAATGGCATCCCATGTTAATTTCTAGCTACTCTTTGCTTTATTGAATTCCATATGTATTCAATTGGGTTCAGGTCACACATATAAGGTGATAAGCGTACAAATTCATGGCCATTTTCTTTAAATATTACATCTATCATATATTGTTTTGGTGGTTGATTTATATATAATAAATGGTATAACTCAGGTTTTTTCATTTATTCCTCATATGGTATGTTGTGGTCTAATAACCATTGTCTTATAACATCTTTTGTTGCAACACTTGTGGGTTGTTTATTTATTTGTGTAGAGTGGTAGGGTGCATTATCTAGTACCACTATGCTATTGGGGGGCAAATTGGGAATAAATTTTTCTATAATCCACTTTCTCAAATTTTTCCTATCCATTTCATGATGGTAGTCTCCTGGATTATTTTTACATTTTTATACATGTGCAACCCCATTCACGAACCCATTCTCTCCTCCTGCATGAACAATCACCCATCTTTGACCGGAACTATGATTTTTTTTTACTGTTACATCTGTACTATTTTGCCAGCATTTGCTCACTGTGTAATGTGAGTGAATCCAGGTTTTGTTGATATACATGACTGGTCTTTTTGCGGCACCTAGGCCGTCATTCTCCTTAAGAAGTTGCAGGTACCTTGCTGCACAACTTATCGCACACGGGTAGTAAGAAAATAATCATTTTTCTTGTTTATGGCACTGTGTGTTAATAAAACAAATTTACCAATGTCCTTATGTATGAATGTACATTCTCTATGGTAGGTAGAGTTACAAAAGAAGGAGACTGATAGATAAATTGTATATCCATAAAAGTATAATTTTAGTATGGTTTGTATACATACTGATTTATCAATCAACTTACAAATACATCTAAAAGTTAGTAAATATATACACAACAAATTATATTATTAATTGAGACAAAACATGTAAAATGGAAGGGTTAATATAATTGTCTGATAATTGGGATCAATTTGAAAAAATCAGTTTATATTAATCATTTTAAGCCTGTTGGATAAAAGAAAACTTGTAATATATGCTAATTACCAGTTAAGAATGAAAAAGTAGAAAATTTTAACTTTTACTATTATAAGAAACCTCACTATTTACTAGTGATTATTTTTAATAGGCCAACATATAATTATTTAAATAAACATTGTAAAAAACCTTCACTTCTTCATCCTACTAACCTAAGTGTATCTTAACTTTAATTACTAAAGTTACTTTACTTATTAATATTATATATTTATGTAGGTAAGTTAAGTAAGTATGTGAGATAAAGATGAACAATTTTATTATTGTCACCAGACAAGCATCCAAGAACTACATAGTGACGGGTGGACTCGACTGCTTGGTGAAAATATGGACATTCGATAAAAATAAGCTGGAATTATGTAATACTTTAAAGGGGCATACTATGGCCGTTGTGTGTGTTGCTGTTAGTCCTAATGGTCACAGTGAGTGTAAAAAAATATGTAGTTTGAACAAATAGGTATAACATACACTTTACAATATTTACAATATTACAGCTTTTTCTTTTATAGTAGATATTTTTATGAAACATTTTCAATTTTAATGTTGTGTGTGATTTAATGTACTAATGATTATTTCTGTTTGTTTCTATTGATTACTGAGTCGATTATGGATATAAATTTTATATTTTGTATGAAGTTTTGGTTGGTATATCTGTATTAACGATAAACAAAATAAAAATCTAGCACATTTAATTTCCAATTTCTTACAGTCATTGTAAAGTGTGTACCTATATAGTTGGTGTGGTTTGTAATTAGAATCGGTGGTATGGTATATCTTTAAATAATCATAATAACAACTGTAATTTTTAATGGAATTCAGATTTGGTAGTTGGCAAAGGTGAAAGAAAAAACTTTACTGTTACGTTTACTATAATGTGTTTTTATTGTCTCTATGGGCCTTTAATTAGATTTTATTACTTTATAAATATAAATAGCTTGTCAGACGTAGAACCAAGTACACATAAATAGTTTTTGTTACTAGTTATGCTATGAAATGCTCATGCCTGGTGCATAAAACTTAATTTAATAAAAATGTATATACATTTTTGAAATATTTGCAATAAAAATACTGTTTGTAATAATTACAAGTAATACAAGGTCTACTCAGGAGAAGCCAGACATACTAATTTTTTTTTTTTTAAGTAACTGTTTCATATTGCAGCTATAGTAAGCACATCATTGGACACAGTCATTATTTTATGGGATCTCATATCTGGTAACAAAATGCGCGAGATACAAACTTCTGCTATAGATGTATGGAAAGTGACATTTTCACCTGATGGTGCTCAAATCGCGTCTGGAGGTCACCACGGAAAGGTGTTATTATATGGAGTAGAAAATGGAACAGTTGACAAAGTTTTGGATACACGAGGGAAGTTCGCGTTGTCTGTCGCCTGGGTTAGTTTATGTTTAAATAATTTAACACTGTTGGTTGGGCATTGGTTTGCTGGGCGAGAGTATCAGGTAACTCTTGCCGAGTATTTGTTTTTTGGCGTCTGGCAACCCGCGGGGTAACGGACGCGCACTTGAAAAATCAGTTGGCTTCGAGTGACAGTTAAGCGCACACGTATCTCGCATTTTTCTCAACGCTTCGCTTTGTTTTTAACCGCTGTGGCTGTGGCCAAAATTCACGCCGCACGCTAACCCTCAATTTTGGGATACCCGGGAAGCTACACAACAAGGAGGAATTGCTCGATAAGTGAATTTTGATAATTCTTTCTTGGTGGTTAAGTGTCTGTATCATACCCCTGGGGAAGTAGGAGATCTGGAGCACGACCAGCACGCAGATTGGTTTTTCCACCAACTGTGTTTAATTTAAGAGCAGCTAAGGTTCGCGACATTATCTTCATTAATTGATCAAATGTATTTCAAAAATAATCTTTTTTTAGAAGGGTAGGCACTTGCATGAATCTCTAGACAGTCAGAACTACAGTCCGGGAGTAAAATAGATACACAAAAAATACTGATAATTAATATTTATTCATTATTACACTTAAAGAAGTAATATAAAATTATTTTTAAATTAAATAAAACCGCAATAACTCTATGGTCATGTGACAATGTGTGATGTCATGGTTCAATAAATAAAACTGAGGTCAAAAAGATATTTTGTTTAAAGTTAGTTTTACTAAAATTTCTTTTAAGAAATTTCTTGAACATTGATATGATTTTAAAACTACTTCCATGCTTAGTAATAATTTTAGAGTCAAGTCACTTAACACAAGATACATCCAACTGTGTATATTTAATAAACGATGACGTCACGTTTTCTGATTAGCATTTCCAAACATGTGACGCACAGAAAAAAAACCAAGCAAAAATTAATTAAATCAACAATAACATTTTCCAGACTTCTAATGCTTTAGGCCAGGTGTGCTCAAACTAGGAGCGTCGACGTTCTACCACAAAATATTTAGTTAGCAAGTGATTAACGGCTAACCACCTATTCTTTTTATTTTAAAACAAATCTTATGAAATTTGGTATCAGTTAAAGAGCATATAGTTAGACAGTTAGAGAGTATAGTTTTACATACATTTTCTACATAATTGTAGAACTTAAAAAGACCTACAATAAAGTAAGCGATAGCATATGTCTGTCTTCTAAGGATCAACTACAGAAAGCATTTTTGTGTTTAAAATAACCGACGGGCGATCTCTGTAATTGGAGCGGGGGCAACACGATTCGCGCTTGCCCTTGACCAACGGCGTTCTGTGGTCCACACGTGCGGAGAGAGTAGATTTGTAGGAAATTCCAGCAATAACTTGAGAAGCTCTCTCGATAGACTGTTTGTCAACCCTGTTTTAGGCTATCAAACAATATATCAATGTTTTTACATAATTAACTTTAATATTAAAACATACTGCCTACTATAATATATATATATATGTATATATATATATAAAAATAAATTCTTATAAAATACTACAAACAGATACATTTTAGATCACTTATGTTTGTTTTAGTCCTCCAATTTTAAATATATCGCAAGTGGAACATTGGATGGGGCTTTGTGTATATTCGACGTGGCTCAAGGCAAATTGTTGCACACTATAGAGGCACACGCGCTAGCTATTAGGTGTGTGGCATTCTCACTGAAGTCACGCCTTGTAGCCAGTGCATCTAAAGATGGAAGGGTTAATATTTATGATATGTAAGTATTTAATATTGATCACCTTTTATATATAAATGTTTGATTGTCCTCGAAAAATCCTGGAACACTGGCGGATGTTATGCCTGTTTTATGGTGGTTGCGGTCCAGTTGGGCACAATTGTAGTTTCGAGCAATCATGGGCGTAGCGAGGAATTTGACCAGGGGGAGGCAGGCAAGGGATTTCTTTTTTTCGGGGCACTCCGACTGAGCGCTTGCCTTACTGAAAGATTACCTTACTTAAGATCTTCTGGAGGGTCGGGGTGAGGGGCTATGTGTCATTCCCTGCTTGTTACAGGCTACGCCCATACCTAGCATTACCATCCAAAGTACCTACTTAATTGTAAATATATTTATTCAGAGAGAGTGCTGGCCTTCAAAGCTCCTTTGACCACAAATGCTGGGCAGTGGCGGTATGTTTCAGTCCGGATGGGACACGAATAGCGACTGCTACAGCAGACGGCAAGGTCAGGGTCGCACTAGTGGACGGGTTCAAAGTGATTCACACATTCGAGGAACATAACGATACGGTGCGTTTTAATATTATCAAGAGCTCGTAATTTTTGAAGTTATAGTTATTTATTGGTACATCAGCTAAGAGACGGTTTTGCGTTTGTAGTAGTGATTTATTTTCGTTCTGACTACACTTAGCCGTAAGGGTCCTGAAGCCTCTGAATTCTTGATGGCTTTGACAGTTTCACCGGGTTTTGGGGCGAGCGCTGAAGGCAATCAGCCACGAAAGCTTGGCAACTAGCGCTCAATGGTCCCAAAGTGGCAGAACCTCGGCTTGGACTGTTGCCATTGTTGCAATTAAATCGCTATCTGTCTAATTCGATATCCGTAGAAAAATCGATCTAACTAACTATATTATATATAAGTAGATGTTCTTTGTGCTTTCGGGGAGGAAGGAAGAAACATGCGTATATGTTTTTAGAAATCTGGCAATTTGGTTTAAAATGAACTAGCCGAAAAAAGTAAAAAAAAAGGTTCGTTACAAAAACTATGTACCTGAGTGGTGTGCATGTGTCATGTGTGTATTGATAGCTAGTGAATGCAGTGCCACTGTATCGCGCGAGCGGCTAATGGCTAAAGGGCCTGGGGCTTGAGTTTCTGCAAGAGTGGGTGGTTGTGGTCGGTACTTGTAGTAGTTGTAATACACGCAGTGACTAAAACCGCAATAAACGAGTTTGCACTAGGTACCACATGCCTCGCTGTCTAACTACACTACAAATGCAAAAACGTCTCCAAGCTGATTTGTCTATGGATACATTATGAAAAATATATCAGAATGAATTTTCAAAATCCGCGTACACGTTATAAGGAATGGTTACATTTTTTTTTTGTTTTTTTCCAGGTGTGGGGTGTACAGTTTAGTTTGAATAGTGATAAGCTGCTCTCAGTATCCAAAGATAAAAGCATAAATATATACGAGTGTCCGATACCACCAAAGAAATAATCTCTTAAAAATCATAATAACTTTAATTATTCAATCTTCTTAATGTATACCGATGAGAAGTTAAACTTATAATAAATTATTGTACACAGAAAATAATGCAGTTTTTATGAACCTTTTTAAATAATTTATTTAGCTACTAGCTGGCTCGGCAGACGTCGTTCTGCCCTTTCCGATAATTAATGCCCGACCACAATGCCACGTGTCGTACCTTATGTCTCGATAAAACAAATAATATATATTATGTGAATATGAGTTCAATTGACCAAGTCGTTCGAAAGTTATACGATCACTAACAGGCTCACACAAGACAAAGATAATATGATACTAGCGAAGACCCCGCGGATCGGCAAGCGTTATTTGTGCGGTTTGTTAGTTTTATCCTTTAATTTAATTTTTACTCATATTATTGACAATTTACATACTAATCAACTGAGGAGTGATTTATAAATCCCGTGTATAAAATCAAAAAATCGCTTGAAAATTTATATTTTTTTGTATGACTTCTAAAAGTATTATTTACAATTATTATAGCCAATCAATTATGGAATGATATATATTTTATCTTGTAAAAAATTTCATTAAAATAGGTTGATAATTAATAAAAATGTTTCTTTTCGTAATTCTTTTTTCACAATTCCCAAAAGTATTATTGACTATTATATATATAAAAGTATAAGCAGAGCATAACATGTAAGCAGACCGACAACAATTTTTTTTTACGTTATATTCGTGATCCTGCCCTTTATATAGGATGTCTATTAGGAAATTGGGAAAATACACGTACAAACCGAACTACAGATTTATTAATGTAGATATCGTATATCTCAAGTCTCGTTCAGATCGATCCGATAAATCGTGTCGTTGACGTCGAATGTAAATGGAATCTAACACCCTCACCATAAGCCGCGTCTGCTGTGCGGGACTTCATTAATTTTGGGCTGTAAGAGGATTGCGGACAATGTTCTATTGCAGACTCCCAGGTTTTGCAATGCCCTTGAAGTAACTACAACGGACACCCCTTGGCGACATTTGTAGGTTTGCTTTCGTATTTATCTATAACGGTAGCCAGTACTAATAGTAACTTATAATAATAGTATATTATTCATTTCTTTATCTTATATCATGCAAACATTATTGGCAGGACTCGCAGAAGTCCCCTAAGTCCGAATTTTGAAAATTATTGAACGTGATAATTATATTCTTGTCAGACTTTGAGAACAAAGTGAAACTTCGGTGTATAGACCTAAAATCCTTTTCTATTTAAAAATAAACCGGCCAATTGCGATTATAACTCGCAAACCGAGGGTTCCGTAATTGTACAGCTAAATAAATATAACACATAAATATAAGATACATAACAGCACAAAAATAATTAGGTAAGTAACATCGGTGTGCACAGAGTGTTTACAAAGGGTAGGAAGAAAAATTTAAAAGCTATATTAACTAACCAAAATACCGAATTTTGGTTTTTGGTTCGTCGTCTTATAGATTAAACAATGATGTACATAATTCAATAACCATTTTGCCACTTCAAATATTGATAGGCCACATATCAATTTACAGATATTCGAAACGGCATTTCGGCATTGATTTAAAAAGTGGTAGGTAATTCAGGTTGTATATAAGTTAAGCCTATCAGCGCATTTGTTTGATGTTCTGTATTTGAAATAGTACCAATGAAAAGATTGTGATATTAGTATACGCGTCTACATATTATAAAGATATATTAGGATTTTTTTATTCGTAAGTATATTAATTCTACACGTCTATCTCTGTCTTTACTTTTCGTTTGTATTAATTCCGAATCCGTTGTAAAATGAACTTTCACGATTACTTGTTTATTTATCACCGAAAGATAAATAAGTGTCTTCTAAATTCGGAACGGGCGACACGGGCCAGTGTATACAACATGTAACATAATAAACGCACACTGAGAAAACAGTTTGTTCAGAATCGGTTAGTCGGCTACTGAATCGATTTCAGCTATTTTTAATATAGGTAATTTTTTATCAGAAAAATACTCAAAAAGAAGTAAATTAATCAACCTCTCGTCGAACAGTCGAAACAAACGAAAATGAAACATAAATCCAAAAACTAAGGAGTTTTTTTCAATGTAATTGGAAACGAAAAATGTTATTTCACAAATAGATTTAAGAATGAACTTTATTACAAGGAAAATAAAGTTTTTACAACAATAAAAATAAAAACTCAGCGAACGGTGTCAATTGTCATCAGCTGATAAGACCGGTGCAAGCGAGCTAGTCGAACTTAAATCTAGTCATGCCGCTTGCGCCGCGTCGGCCTTATCAGTGAGAGCGTGTTTTTGGAAATATTTGGATAACTTTCGGCTGCGATGTCTTTTCGATATATATACTAACATTCAATACACCGAAAAGTGAGAACTTTGGCATAGTGTAGAAACAATGTGGCACTAGCTTGAAGAACATTTAATAATAGGCATAGTACCAGCGTAGACCTGCGGACTATGTTAGTCGCAACTCAGCGGCTCCGAGACCACGGTTCTTTTCAACCGAACACGGCCATGGACCGGGGGAGACAATGTGGGCATACGTAGTCATCTTAACGAAATACTCAATTATTTTGACGAGAATCCCCATAGCATACCCGAGAAGCAGCGCCACATTTTGACATCAGTCACATGTACGTGTGGCCGAACGCTTCGTGGTGTCGGTGAGCTTCCATTTCACATGAGACGTTGTCAGGAGTTGACTTTACGTGATTACGTACTAAGGTTGGAGTTCAGCCGGTGGTTATTTTAAAATTGGCAACGAAATATTATTTGGATCAACGAAAGTTATTTAACATTATTTAAATTTGTGGGAATGTACAACCAACATAATAGGAATTTGCGGTGCAGGAAAATTTGTGAAAAAAAAATTCTTACAAATAAGAGTGGACTCATTCCAGCATCCTTTCTCGGTTAACGTTTGGGCGGATGTCATCGGAACATACGTACTGCGACCTGTGTTCTTAGAGAGATTAACAGGAGCATCATATTTACTGTTTTTGCAAGAGACTACCGACGCGACGCTGCTAGAAGAGATAGCTATTGTCAATTTACGAGAGGTATTCTACCAACATGCCCCTGCGCATTTTACGTGGAGTGTTCGACATCATCGTGATGGTGAGTATGGAGAGCGCTGGATCGGTCGCTGCGGACCCGTCCAGTGGCCTCCGAGATCAGCTGACTTGACGCCTCTTGACTTTTATTTTGTGGGGACGTATTAAATCGTTAGTGTACTTTAACGCTATAACAAGTGCCAAATAACGAAATATTAGGATAATGCCCACCTTCCAAAAAGTGAAAATTGACACTAGTGTTTTAAGTAAAATAAGACAACTTTAGCGGAGGTGAGGAACAGAGAGTAAAGTTCCTCATCCGCCATAGAAAAGGAAGGATCCTCCGGCCAGACGGGTGCTATGTCTGGCAGGCAGCTGCCCCGACTGTTGTAGATTTTTTTTTTTTTTGGAACTGACTACACTGTTAGCCTTAGCCGATGTAGGATAGTAGGATGCGTCTTATGTGGTTCGATAGATGTCGCTATGTGTCGCTACGTAGTTGCGTCGATGCGTCAGTTGTGGCGAGAGATGTCGCTACAACCATTACGCAAACGAGCAATAAAGTGCATCTAACTTATCTATTAAAGATAAACAACTCAGTACTCGTTATTATTTTATGTACGATTTACGCGTATTTCATTTGTAGGGAGTTTTCGATGCCGCGCCGATAATTGCGTACTATACCTACATATTGTTTACGTAGATTTGTAAAGTGACTATACTACTCGTCCACAATGAGTATAACTAATTTCATAAATAAAAAATATCAAAACACATATAATTAAATTTGTTTTCTCGATATTATGATTATAACTGATTGTTCTAATTAGGGTATTTGAGGGTGTGCGTTATTCCTGTTACGTCTTGTATATTGTACACGAACCATTTCGAGCTACTTTCGACCCCTCCATAAGTGAAAAGCTATTCGACCTACACACTTGAAATTTTGAATGTTTAATAAACCATCTTTGAACACCTAGAATCCTAAATTTTACGAATAAAAAAACCAGGATACCCTGAAATTATTATTGTGTCTAAAAAGTAGCATTCTATTACTGATCAAAAACCTAAACTACTTCTAGGGGCCTCAGAAACTTGAAATTTGGCATCAAGGTAGATCCTTAACCATATACCAAGAATCCGAAGGAAAAAATACAATTATAATATAATCACATCCTCTCGTCAAAAGATGGCGTTGTGCCAAGTTATATCCAAAATGACCAACTATATCTATGTTTTTATCTACTCACCAATAGGTGGCGTTATGCAGTTATTCAAAGTAATGATATCCAAACAAAAATAAATGTGAAAAAGGGGCCAAGTTCGGTAGAATCGACGTTCGGGGTAATCGTTGTCACCGATAAAAGAGCTGAGATCAAATGGGTGCCAAGATCCATAGTAGTTCCTTTAATTATAGCTATAGGAATGTACGTTCTTTAATTTATTTACAAAACAATTTGTTACTTTCTTTGATATGGGAATTCTAACTGGGCTAGTTTTAATTACATAGAAAACATCGAAAAGTGTTGTAATTTGTAGTGTCGAAAAATCGACAGTGTTGAAAGAATATACAGTTTTAATTCTTTTCATCTTAAGAAAAAAATAATTGTCATACAGTGGATGATGACCTGGCTGGTTGAAAGGAAAATTCGCTAGCTACGCCAATGGGTGTTGCTTATCAGATCAAAAAGTGTCTATGTGGACTTAGAGACTTTTGGGCCTTTTGCTATAGGAAAAATTGTACTGTGTATTTTAAACTCTTTATAGGCTAATAGCGTTTAGTCACAACTCACTTAATGCTTAGTGACGATGTGGCCCAAACTAATAAGCTAAACCTAGTGGGAGGATTGGCTTTCAAGTGCAGCTACCGGAACACATCCATTGCTTTTTGGAGACAGATTTTCAACTTGAGGATGGTGGCTAGCCGGTAGAGCATTAGAAATGCTATGGTTTCATCACGATTTTTTCTTTCACCGAAAGCTCAGGCTCAATGTAGGTATTCGAACTCACGTCGAGCGATGCGAAGTCCGTACACGCTACCAACTGAGCCATCATTTGAATTGTTCTATGTAATATTTAATGTTTTCTACTTATACTGATTTAACAAATCATATAAGTACTAAACTGAATCCTGTGCTTCTAATGAAGCACATACTTCCTACATTATAATTTAGTAGCAGCGCTCGCGGCTTCTCTCGCGTGAATAACAGAAGAACGCGTTTCTTAAAACGATAATACTTAATATTTTATTGAATGAAAGTGAAACCAAAAAAGTGCGTGCGTACAAAGTACACAGGTCAGAAGTGAAATTTCATTGGCAAAGTAATTTTTAAATCTCTTTTATATTTATTCGAATCTAAAGCTTTAGATTTCAGAGACTTAGAGGGAGGGAAAAGGAAGATATGTTAGGAATGTAATGAATTTAATTGTCATTAAAATATTAAGTATATTAAATCTTGATTGAAGTGAGACATACCACATACATAGGTATACCTAAGCTTAGTTATAGATAATTATGACATGTTAACACATTATGGAGACTGATTAGAAACAATTTAAGAATTAATAATGCTATGATCGTTATTGCATTGTTTCTACGAATATCAATAAAGTACATAGATATAACTACCAACTTTTTCATTTTAAAGTGGTGAACGGATTATTACTACGTTTTATATACTTAGGACCTATCGATTTTAATAAAGGGAAGCATTTGTCAAAAATATTTACATTGGTAACAAGCGAAATCGTATCGGCTTAATTTGTGGGGAATTATGCGGTCGTGGGTCCACCGGGAAATCAACTTTACATTCAATTTGCCGCCGCTCTGCACAGATAAAAACCAATCTCCTCATTTTTACCTGCCCGCTACGTTTTGAACCTCTCTGTCACCATAGTAATAAAATACTACGTAGAAATTAAAACGTCTTCAATAAAGTAAACAATTAATTCTCCAGATCCCAGGCTACATCTATCTACTATTTCAATGCAATGGGTACAGCGATTTGGTTTAAAATATGTGTCCGACATATTTATTTTCGCATTTATAATGTTAATATAGTTTGGATAAAATATTACATCTCTAAAACTACAATGGACGAGCTACGAACTGAATATGCCCCGGTATAACTATATTATTTATAGCTGTGCCCCACGGTTTCACCCTTGTTAATTTTATACGACAGAAATCGCCAACGCACCCGTGTAGGCAATTTTCTATACTTTGTGTAAAACTATCGACATTGTTATGAGGAATAAATAAATTTTCAAATTAAATTATAGCCTATGTTACTCACTGATGCTGTAGCTTTATATTGGTGAAACAATTTTTAAAATCGGTCGTTTAGTTTTTGAGTATATCCATTACAAACAAACAAAAAATCACATCTCTCCTCTTTATAGCATTGGTATAGATGAAAATTTATTGAAAAACCCAAGAGGTACATCGGGCATCAATCTTACCAATAATAATAATTAAAAAATGTTTATAGGAATCAACTGTCACGTTATTTATGTAAAAAAAATTTACTGTGTTTATTTTACAATATCTGGGCGACAGAGCTGTGCTCGGTGTCTTATAAACAAAAAAATAACGAAAAACACCTGATTAGGTAAGCTTAGAATGTAAAACATTATCTAAATGCAAAGTTTCATCGAAATCGTTGGAGCCGTTTCCGAGAAATCAATTACATATATATATATATATATATATATATATATATACAAGAATTGTTCACTTAATATAATAAGATCCTTAGTTCTTATTTAACACACAAAAATACGATGCCCTGTAATATTTGTAAATTTTACGTTGGTATAGTTGACAAGCCGTGTTATATACAGATATGATAGACGTGGCCATTTGGACGTATCGCTGTCGTAATCACGACCGCCGGTAGAGCCATTCAATGAGATGAAATCACTATGCGGCTGTATGAATAATTCAGGCGCGGTCCACCGACTACAACCCCCCGCAACCCTCCATACAAGCCTCCCACTAGTTACGATATTGATATGAAGTTGACCGTACATATATCTATTCGCTTATTATTCGTTTAGTAACATGATGTTATAAGAGAGGAAGAGCATAGAGAAATCTGTTTGATTTCTCTTTACTTGGTGCAATCCGACTGGTGGAATACCTACACCCTACATAAGGTCGCAGCCAAATAACCTTGTGTTGCGTTCTTTTGACGAAGAAGGTTTCCAGAGCTCATTGGGGCAGGGGGGTTCAAAGTCGGCAACACCCTAGTGATACCTAAGGTATTACAAACGTCCATAAGCTACGGTAACCGGTTACCACCGGGCAGTGCGCTGATTTACCACCTTAGTTTAAAAAAAACTTGCCTTTCACGAGACGCACAGCAGATGTATAAAATCTTAGTAAATAAAAATTAAAAGTTTTTTTGTGTGTGACTGATTGACTGTCTGTGCCAGCACCCAAAAGAATATCACAGAGAAGATGTTTATTTTATTACTATGTGTATGGTGGTCGCGATCCCAATCAATCGCTTTTAATCTATCCATAATTTAACATGAAACTTTGAAATGATATAGTATGTCTATTAAAAAAAAACGATTTCGGTTCCACACCGCCATCGTTGGTCAAAGCGTCGCCACGCCAACATCCGCCAACATTGGGTCCAACAATTGGTCTGACCCACCGCATTAGATGGTTCATATCAATTATTTTGATTTTTTAGATCAGGTAATCGCTTTTATTCCCTATTTAGTGATACATAGAGTAAAGATCAAGGAAGTCAATTGTTTGTTAAAAAAAATCGTAGGTTATTAATAAAATAATTTATCCAACAATATCACATCACAACTTAAATAACGCTAATAATTTAATGGTGGTAGGAGATGGCCGGAGAAGAGAAGGTGACGTGGTTTAGTGGGGCAGCGTTGTAGGCTATCTTAGCAACGGGGGCAGCGTAGGCTAGATTGGCAACAGGAGCTGCGTAGGCGAGCTTGGCAACGGGGGTAGCATAGGCGACTTTAGTCACTGGAGCGGCGTAGGCGATCTTTGCTACTGGGGCAGCAGCGTAGGCGATCTTTGCTGGTTCAGCAATGGGTTGTCCCTCGTAGTGTACGACAGCATTGAACCCATTCAACTTATCCGATGTGTATTCGACAATTCTGTGGACACCATCAGGCTGGACAAGAGAGTAGCTGCCGTGAACAGCGTCTCCTTCACGGATTTCTTTCTGTTGTTTGATGTCACCGCTTTGGTTGTCGTGGACAGAGTATTCGAACTGATAGTGGGCAGGCGCTTCAGCCTCAGCGTATACCACCTTGTTGTAAGGGAGTACGGGAACAGCCGCAGCGGCGACCGCCAGGGAAAACAGGAAGAAAAACTGAAAGAAAAATATCAAGATTAAGTTTTGGATAGAGCTATAATATTTTGTGTATAGTTTGTTGTGTCTAAAACAATAAGTAAAAGTTTTTAGTTTTAGTTTAGTTTTTAATAATTTTCAGTTTACAGCGTAGCATATACCTACATAATACATAGTAATTTCTTATATCGGCATAAGTAACACATAAGAAGCGTCTAATTTAAGTAATAATAATTTATATATAAGTATACTTATTATAAGTCATTAAATTAAGAATGTATAATTGTTGTTATGTTTCGAATAATTATTCATTTTGTTCGTTCCAGATATAGTTAGTTACCTAGCTGACTTTAGAGCTGGCTAGTGGGGTATATAAAATCATTTAATTAGGTACCTACACATAAGGGAAGTTTTAATGGAAAGAAAAAAATATTTTTGTATTTAGATATTACGTTAACTTAATGGAAAAGACGTTCCTGTAGGCTAATATGACATCGTTAGTTTGAAATAAAAAAATTAATGATATGATTAAAAATACAATGGTAAACAATATTTAGGTTTTTTTATACCACAAAGGTGGCATACAAGCATACGGCCCGCCTGTTTGTTAGTGGTTACCGTGGCCTATAGACGCTTGTAATACTATAAGTATCACTAAGCGCGTTGACGACCTTGAACCCCTCTATCCCAAAGAACTCTGGAAACCCTACCCACCGCAGAAACACCTAGGTTATTTGACTTTGATCTTCTGTTGGGTGGAGGTATTCCACTACTCAGACTGCTCCAAGTACAGAGAAATCTCCAAAGAAATTTATATGTGCCCTACTTGCCTCTCAATGGTGGGTTTACAATTAAAATATTTACCAACTGACATTATACTGCATTTTCGAAAATGACACAATTTTATATATAAAAAAAAAAAAAGTAATTATAAGCAAATAGCAAAGGATTTTGCGCGTCAATTAAAGAACTTATACACGCATTCTATGAACTCTCACCTTGGCTGCCATTGTCGGTGTTTTGGGTGTCGAAGTATGACTGTGCCAATATACGAACCTGTGCCAGTTTTTATACACAAATCGCCTTCTGCGGTCGCGGCTTGGTGACATGCATTAAGCCCGGGGCACTTGTTTTAATTTAGCTTTACAATTGATTGAGAAGTGAAGGTCGAATATGTCTGCTTTACTGACGCACCTGTATGTACGTATTATACAAGTTGATACAATGTCGAGATTAACAGGCTGCCTTAAATAAAATTATTATCGTAAGACTACTTTCGGCTTCGTATTTACAGTATTATATAAAACCACACCTAGTTATAAGTACAAAAATATCGAGAAATAGTTTTGGAGTTTAATTCTTAAGAATCGATTTTCATATAAGGCCCCCTATACAGAAATTTAATGAGGAGTGACATTTATAAAGGCTTTCTGTTGAAAGCGTTACGTTTTTAAGCGCAACGTACATTGCACATTTTTCACTTTGAAATCATGTATGTGTACATCATTTTGCTTTTAGATAAATCATTAACCACTCAATCAATCAGTCGATCGAGTGATCGGTCGGTCAGTCACTGGTCAGACAATACATCACCTCTTTGCCTATTGAATATTCAAAGACAAGTAAGGAGTAAACTCTAGTCGTGCGTCGGAGCTAACACACACAACCTTTTTTCTATTATTTTTTACAGCACGTTACAATAATCTCACCTTATCTTAGGTGACGATATAGCCGAAGATGGTAGCACGCTAAGTTTAAAAGCTCTTAAGTACAGATGCCGGATCACAATTATAGGTGATTAAAAAAAAATGCTCAACTTGAAAAAGGTTGCTTAGCCAGGCGGACATTACAAAATGCCCTATAATATTTTATCGTTTCATCAAGATCTTTTTTCCACCGAAAACTCAGGCTCTAAGATTGGAATCTACGTCGATCAATTCAGTGTTTGTACATTCTACCACTAAGCAATCATCGCTTCATATAGTCTATGTAGTTTTCTTAAAAAGCACCTAGTATTAATAAAAAGCTAATCTATCTATCTAATACTATTAAGTGAGCAATTTTTGTATATATGTACCTGTATATACATATATATGTAATTGGTTTCTCGGAATCGGGTCTAACGATTTGGATGAAACTTTTTATTTGTATATTGTTTTACATTCCAAGTTTACTTAGGTAAGTGTTTTTGTTTTTGTAAGTAATCGAGCGCAGCCCGGTCATCCTGATTTTAAATAATTAAATCGCTTATACCTACTACTTAAAACAATAATAGTGACAATAACAATTTATTAACATAATGAGAATAAGGAGTTGGACTATTTGCTATTTACTTAATTTGCATAGGTAAATGCTACAAAACCAATCTAAAATAATTTTCAATCGTTTCCAGATTATGACGTCAATATAATGAACTGTTAAAAAGCAGGTGGCTTCCATTGACTTATTTCCTAATTTTCCTTCTCGGTCTAAATACTCTATTAATAATATCAGTTAAAAGAAATCATCTTCTATATATATAACAGGTATATGCAATCTGCAAAAGAAACGAGATAATTAAAGATTGATTTGTGAAATTAAAATACAATAATATATCTTATAATTAAGTACCCACTATTAAGTATGTTAAAGACATAAAAATACGTTTTAAAGACACACGAATTGCTTGGTTCTTTAAAACAAATTACAATATTGCATTAACTCAACAAAAATGTGTTGGAATAAGCGACCTTCATATTTCATAAAGCAAACTACAATACAAAAGTTACTTCAGGCTTTTAACGTGATCCATACTAATAATACAAAATCTCAAGAGTTTGTTTGAACGTTCTAATCTCTAGAAATACCCGTCAGATTTGAAATTTCTTTTATTGCAATTTTGCAAAACAGTTTTTTGCACAGCAGTAACCATGAATGCCAAGCAATTTGACGAGCTCTAGGCACTTACCGTACGGGAAGTGAGAACACTGAACAACGATATGCTACACGGGTTTGTTGGGAGGCCGCGGCGCGGTAGAGAGTTGGTCGAATAAATTTAATACGGGTGAAACCGTAAGGCACAGCTAGTGAATTATATGCACATAAACCTACACAAATTAGGATTTAAAACTAACGTAATACTAAGACATTGTCCATATAATTCAATATACAGGGTATTAGTAGACCGCTCCCGAAAATGAAGACAGACGATAGTATTAATGACACCTTTGATGATGGGATGGAAAAAAAATTGATCCTGATTAAAAAAAAACATTATTTAAACTTTTTATTAGCATTATTTACGCTCCATCATGTTAGTACAACTTAATGAAACGAGAATTTTACAAAAAAAAACCAGCAATGAACACCAAATTAAATACAGCTGATTGCTCGGGTCAAATAACGCGCAGGCGCGGCGCGTCGCGGCGCCAGTCCAGCGCGAGTGCGGCGCGGTGCCATTCTCGCGCGGCCCGCAGCTGGCGATCGCACAAATGCTTATTTACAATATTGTCTAAATACCTAACTTATCTACTTTGCCACTGTGCTAGTGTCTACCTGGCCACTTTCATTCGAATTCTCCGGTTGAATTAAAAAAGTAACGGGTTCGATCCCCGCGAATGAAAAAAATACTTAAATAAAATTTTAACAAGCATTGAGCCATGTTTTTTAATCCATCGTGTAAGAATGTTTATTATTCTGATGTATTCAGTTATGTACCTATTCATATCAGTTCAGTACTAAGTTATTTATAAAAAATGTAGGTATGAAACAGCTTACCGATCTAAAGCTTCCGTGGCAATATGAGATGCGGCTCAAATTGTGCCCCATTCATTTCGAGGCAGATTTGGGCTCGGCGTTGCGTATCCTCATGCAGGCATCATCGTGGAGTCCTCGACCCAGTCCGCACGTAGTTTGTCGAAAACATCCACGGTCCTTTGGTGCATTTCGTTGGCACTAACACACTTACGATTAAAAGCACATTCTCTCACATACCCCTACAGAAAGAAGACTAACGGGGTCAGATCGGGTGACAGAGGTGGCCAAGAGTATGGTCCTAGTCTGCCGATCCAGCGATCATCAAATAGCTCAGTGAGGCGCTCACGGACGAATCTGAGGATGTGGGGGTGCACCATCATGCTGAAACCGTTTTCGGCGATATTCAGCTAATGATAAATCGTCTAAAATGTCCTCCGACTGTTCATTTATGAGGTTTAAATATCGCTGTCCGTCAAGTTGCTGTGGCAGAAGCATTGGTTCTAGTATGCGATCCTTAAATAAACCTGCCCATACGTTAACCGACCATCGGGTTTTGTGCCTGGTTTGTAGAACAGCGTGCGGGTTCACCTCGGAATAAACGTGTGTATTTCTTCGGTTCCACAGCCCGTTTCCTGTAAATGTCTACTCGTCCGTCCAGATCACGTGTTCAATGAAACCAGGCACACGTTTTTGCGGGTCTTATCCAATGGTAAAAAACTCGCCAGTGATCGTTCTCACCGGATACCAAGCTTGCACTTTGTGCACTTTTTATGGGCACATTCGTTTACGCTTTAACACCTTGGAAACTGTCCAGTATAACACACTTGTTACATCTCGAAGCCTTAACAATTTAGCAATACCTCGTTTAACTAAGTTCGGATTTCAGCGAACGACATCAAAAATGCTCTCCTCGAACTGAATAGCCACTTGACTTCCACCTCCTGTCGCTACTGGGGCAGTGGGCCGATTTTCCAACACTAGCTGAATAGCTGCTGTTATCAGGCGAGAGTCAGTCGGATGTCCAGCTGTCGGGAATCTCTCTCGGTAAATTCGTAATGCACGCGAAGCATTCCCGCGAGCTTCTCCAAGGCACATTATTCATTAACAATCTATTAACATAATGAGAATAAGGAGTTGGACTATTTGTTATTTATTTAATGGGCATAGGTAAATGATACAAAACCAATCTAAAATAATTTTCAATCGTTTCCAGATTATCACGTCAATATAATGAACTGTTAAAAAGCAGGTGGCTTCCATTGACTTATTTCCTAATTTTCCTTCTCGGTCTAAATACTCTATTAATAATATCAGTTAAAAGAAGTCATCTTCTATATATATAACAGGTATATGCAATCTGCAAAAGAAACGAGATAATTAAAGATTGATTTGTGAAATTAAAATACAATAATATATCTTATAATTAAGTACCCACTATTAAGTATGTTAAAGACATAAAAATACGTTTTAAAGACACACGAATTGCTTGCTTCTTTAAAACAAATTACAATATTGCATTAACTCAACAAAAATGTGTTGGAATAAGCGACCTTCATATTTCATAAAGTAAACTACAATACAAAAGTTACTTCGGGCTTTTAACGTGATCCATACTATTAATATAAAATCTCAAGAGTTTGTTTGAACGTTCTAATCTCTAGAAATACCCGTCAAATTTGAAATTTCTTTTTTTGCAATTTATAGTCTATTTATTGGGGAAAGTTCTTCAGACCATGAACTCACAGAGCACAGCAGTAACCATGAATGCCAAGCAATTTGTCGAGCTCTAAGCACTTACCGTACGGGAAGTGAGAACACTGAACAACGATATGCTACACGGGTTTGTTGGGAGGCCGCGGCGCGGTAGAGAGTTGGTCGAATAAATTTAATACGGGTGAAACCGTAAGGCACAGCTAGTGTATTATATACACATATACCTACACAAATTAGGATTTAAAACTAACGTAATAATAAGACATTTTCCGTATAAATCAATATATAGGTACCTACTTAAAATATTAAGTGCAGACAAGTAATAGGAAATTTTACTTGGAAAATAAAAATTATGATAAGTCAAATTTTGGGTTCAGTGTTCTATATATTTTACTAAAGACACTACAAAAGAAAGATCAGTGAAATCGAAAGGTTGTCGGATAGGTACTTGTGAGATTTAATAACTCTTGCACACTTAAAAATAATGTTCCTAATCGATTCAACCAAATGCGATAAAACTTTTGTGCAGTGTATGTACGCCCGAGGTTTCTGAACTAATAAAACCATTGTACAATGTTATATAGTGATTGTATAACTTCTGGACGACCAGACCGATTGGGCCATATTCATATAATATATTTTTGTTTTATCGAGACGAAGCTTTATATAAAGGTTTTAGAATTTTATAGATGGCGCCATCTTCGGGCCTTTAACTAGGTACCGGCTCGTACTGGAAAGGGCAGAACAATGTCGGCTAGCCCAGCTAGTATATCTATACATTTATGTATGTATATGTGTGGCCTCTTATACATATATGTATCTACATACATATATGCCGAGGCCACGACTAGTAACTTATAAATTTAATTCATTACAAAGCATGTCAAATTAGGTAACGAAATAAATCTGTAGCTTACTCCAGTCTGGTTAGGTGTGGATAATTTGATATCATTACATGCTCGATAGTACTTAAATTACCTACTTAAGTATATACCATATGGCATATGTAGAAAAAGAGATGAAAATATACAAGCAACTTATTAAAAACTTAACTGTGTAGACTATTCCGGTCAGTTACAATATTGCTATGATCAGTTGGAAAATAGTAACATTTAAAACAATGTTTAGGAACACTTTGAAGATATTTTTATTATGTTACACATAAATAAAAAACAATAAAATGCATAATAATCTCAGATTATTCTGAAAATTTTATTTCCAACATGAATCATATTTTATTATGTAAATTGTGGCTGCATATAAATTGTGCTACCTACTTATGAAGAATCAGGAGATATTCTCTATACAGGTTATTGCTCCATTATTAACGAAGAATGGAATTTACTAGAGGTCTACCTGAAGAAATGGTTACTGCAGTCCGTGAATAAATGTAACCAATCCCAAAAACCACAGGTGTATTCGAAAGCATCAATGACAGGTTTCTAAGGTACGGTAGGTAATCACACTCCAGAGATCTAAATGGCAATACGCACAGTACTGGTTGAGGACTCTAAAAAGATGTGACGCTAGTGTTTCTGTGATCCGAACCCTATATACACACATCAAAAAAGTCTAAGCAACATGCGTGATATTACAAATTTTTCCATTTATATTAATTAATTTCTAAATATTTACTCAAACAAAGTGCGTAGGTAAGTAAACTTTTTTATTATTGATGACATACTGGCTGGTTGTAAAAAAAATAATTGATGTTTTGTTTTTTCATAAAATTCAAATGACTGCGAATTTCTTTGAATTTAAGTGCGTTTTAATTGCTACGTTTAGTCTTGATTTTATAATTTTACCAACCAGTTAAATAAAGTTAGCGACAAAATTAAATTGTTAGATATTCTTTACGTCATGAAGCGACGTCATTTGATGGCAGATGAAATGCAAAGAGCTGTAGGGATGTTGCAAGCGGGAAGTAATCAATCTCAGGTATCTCGACATCTTGGCATTCATAGAAGTGTTATTTGTCGTCTTTGGCAGCGCTACAATAATACAGGAGAACCCGCTGAACAGCATCCAGGCCGTAAAAAGAGTACAACCACTCGGCAAGACCGGTACATACAACTGACTGCAAGACGCCAGCCGATGTTAACCGCTCGAGAGATAAGTTTGAGGCTACAAATTTCAAGTGGTGTTGATGTAAGTCCTCAAACTGTGCGAAATCGACTGCATGAGTACGGCCTACGAGCTCGACGCCCAATCAGGTGCCCACCGATACGTCACGGGAATCGCGCTCGTCGATATGAATGGTGTAGAGAACGCATAACATGGACCCAGGAACAATGGGATAAAATTATGTTTTCCGATGAGTCGCGATTCGGGTTTAAGCCTGATACAAGAAGGGTGCGAGTGTATCGTCGGCCCGGAAATACTGAAAGGCTCAGGTGCGTTCAGGAAGTTCATCCATACAGCGGCTCAACAGCTATGTTATGGGCGGGTATTATGAAGAACAGGCGAACTGAGCTCATTTTTGTAAATGGAAACATGAATGCTGAAAATTACATTGAGGATATTCTCAGACCTATGTCTACCCATTTGCACAAACCTTTGGCTCCGATTTTAGGTTAATGCATGATAATGCGCGTTCACATACAGCTCGGCGAACCAGTGAATACTTTGCAATGGAGAACATCCGGGTATTGCCATGGCCTGCACAATCGCCAGATCTCAACCCCATCGAGCACGCATGGGACATGCTCCAGAGACGTGTTTTGAAGGACTTGGACGGAGCGACAACAACCCAACAGCTCAAGGATTTGCTACATTTCCATTGGGAGCGAATACCGCAAGATGACATAAACAGTCTCATTAATTCAATGAATAATCGTTGCCGACAAGTTCTGAATAGCAGAGGAGCCCATACTTTGTATTAAATTGTTCTATTCTTTCACAATAAATACATTTTCTTTAGAAATTTCATTTTGTAAGAAAACAGTTTAGTTTCTTATGTATCTTAGTTTCTACAGTATATAGTTCATTTAGCTGTACTAACACGATGGAGCGTAAATAATGCTAATAAAAAGTTTAAATAATATGATTTTTTTTTATCAGGATCAATTTTTTTTCCATCCCATCATCAAAGGTGTCATTAGTACTATCGTCTGTCTTCATTTTCGGGAGCGGTCTACTAATACCCTGTATAGGTACCTACTTAAAATATTTAGTGCAGACAATTAATAGGAAATTTTACTTGGAAAATAAAAATTATGATAAGTCAAATTTTGGGTTCAGTGTTCTATATATTTTACTAAAAACACTACAAAAGAAAGATCAGTGAAATCGAAAGGTTGTCATATAGGTACTTGTGAGATTTAATAACTCTTGCACACGCACTGTGGTAAACACAATTTTTTATCTGCCTTCAATATGTTATTATGTAAAAATAATGTTCCTAATCGATTCAACCAAATGCGATAAAACTTTTGTGCAGTGTATGTACGCCCGAGGTTTCTGAACTAATAAAACCATTGTACAATGTTATATAGTGATTGTATAACTTCTGTACGACTAGACCGATTGGGCCATATTCATATAATATATTTTTGTTTTATCGAGACGAAGCTTTATATAAAGGTTTTAGAATTTTATAGATGGCGCCATCTTCGGGCCTTTAACTAGGTACCGGCTCGTACTGGAAAGGGCAGAACAATGTCGGCTAGCCCAGCTAGTATATCTATACATTTATGTATGTATATGTGTGGCCTAATATACATATATGTATCTACATACATATATGCCGAGGCCACGACTAGTAACTTATAAATTTAATTCATTACAAAGCATGTCAAATTAGGTAACGAAATAAATCTGTAGCTTACTCCAGTCTGGTTAGGTGTGGATAATTTGATATCATTACATGCTCGATAGTACTTAAATTTCCTACTTAAGTATATACCATATGGCATATGTAGAAAAAGAGATGAAAATATACAAGCAACTTATTAAAAACTTAACTGTGTAGACTATTCCGGTCAGTTACAATATTGCTATGATCAGTTGGAAAATAGTAACATTTAAAACAATGTTTAGGAACACTTTGAAGATATTTTTATTATGTTACAAATAAATAAATAACATAATAAAATGCATAATAATCTCAGATTATTCTGAAAATTTTATTTCCAACATGAATTATATTTTATTATGTAAATTGTGGCTGCATATAAATTGTGCTACCTACTTAAGAAGAATCAGGAGATATTCTCTGTACAGGTTATTGCTCCATTATTAACGAAGAATGGAATTTACTAGAGGTCTACCTGAAGAAATGGTTACTGCAGTCCGTGAATAAATGTAACCAATCCCAAAAACCACAGGTGTATTCGAAAGCATCAATGACAGGTTTCTAAGGTACGGTAGGTAATCACACTCCAGAGATCTAAATGGCAATACGCATAGTACAGGTTGAGGACTCTAAAAAGATGTGACGCTAGTCTTTCTGTGATCCGAACCCTATATAGGTTCTTTAACATTAAATATGTTAAGGTACTCGTGTAAGACAATATAATAATTTATTTCTTTATACGACTGTTAAATGAAAACTATACTTATATCGATTAAAATAATTTAATTCCATTTTCTATATAAATTAATAACATGTAATCAGCATAACAATGGAAATAATTTAGTGGTGGTAGGAGATGGCGGGTGATGAGAAAGTGACTTGGGTCAGAGGTGCAGGGTTGTATCCGATTTTGGCGATGGGCGCGGCGTAGGCGACCTTGGTGACGGGAGCAGCATAGGGAGCGGAGTATGCAATCTTAGCTACAGGGGCAGCAGCGTAGGCGATCTTAGCTACTGGAGCAGCAGCGTAGGCGATCTTTGTCGGTTCAGCGATGGGTTGTCCATCGTAACGTACGACAGCATTGAATCCATTTAGCTTATCAGAAGTGTATTCGACAATGCGGTGGACACCGTCTGGCTGAACCAGAGAGTAGCTGCCTTGAACTGCGTCTCCTTCACGTATTTCTTTCTGTTGTTTGATGTCGCCGCTTTGGTTGTCGCGGACCGAGTATTCGAACTGATAGTGAGCAGGTGCTTCAGCTTCAGCGTATACCACCTTGTTGTAAGGGAGTACGGGTAGAGCTGAAGCGGCGACCGCCAGGGAAAGAACGACGATGAACTGTAAAAATAATTACTTTGAAAATTCTTCAATTATTAATCAATAAATATTCTCACTGTATTTGGTTTTTAGAGTCCTCATTTGGTTTTGAACTGGTATGTACAAAATGTGACTAAACTTGAGGGCTTTTGTTATCACTATACTCTTCGGGATTTTGTATGAAATAGTATCATCAGCTTTAAATAGATAATTATTATAATGCATCCATACCACTAAATTTTAACTTAGTAAAATAAACTGATAGTTCAAATAAAGTTTTAACCTTGAATTTTACCTTAGCTGCCATTGTTGGTGCTGCGGATGTAGAAGCTCTACTATAAGTCAAATGAAACTTGCCCCAGTTTTTATACGTGAACTTAGTGCGTGCATTGACACATAACAAGCCCCGGGCGCTCTGCCAATTAATCTCTGCAAATTATTGAGATATGAAGGTCGGCTACGAGTTATTTAAGCAAAAGTAGGTACATGTTTGGTACATCCGAACAAATTTTCAAACATTTTTTTTTTCTGTTGCTCACATTTCTATTATCTTCTTATTATTTTTCTATGTTATCTATATCTATACATATAATAAAAACGTAACTGCTCGATGTCTGTACATAGAAGTGATATGAGAAAAACTATTATTGGGGGCCTTTATCAACGCAGCAGACCCCAAAATGATTGTTAGAATTTTTGTCTGTTTGTCTGTTTGCCAAAGTTTGTGCGCCCTAATCTCAGAAATGGCTCAACCGATTTGGAAACGGTTTTTACTAATATATTGTGGTAAGGTTCACTTAACATTTAGTGTTTGTTTTACTTCAATACGTTAATAAATATAAAAGTTGTATCAATTTTAAAAATCGCGTCGAACATTTGTTCGATGAAAATGCTATAAAATAGCTCTTCAGTTGAATTGACTGAAATTTTAGTTATCTGTATATTATGGTTTGTAAAACGATGGTGATTGAAACTTTTCATAAAGTTAAAAAATGGAAAGTTTTAAAATTTTTAAAATTCCAATATAAGTTGACCTCAGATCTATGTGATAAATTATTTTAAAAGGGGGTCAGCAAAGGTTGTATTTTTTTTAGAACTGACTATACTTTTAGCCTTAGAGGCCATGAAGCCGCTGCGACTTTTACAGCTTCACCGAAAGGCTGGATATTTGTCGATTGAATATAGCCGCGCCGCTTGTAGGGATGGCAATTCATTTCGAAAAAGATCGATTGATATCGAACTCTTTTGAATCGATTCACAAAAAAACCGTGGTCTAAAAGATCGATCTCTCAAAAATCGATCTTTTTTTTTCGATTCACTTTCGGATTTGTATTAACAATGTAAAAATCCCTAAAATAGAAAATTAAAAGGACACCACAACAATCGATCTTTTGTCATTTTGTACCTTACTAAAGTATCAGTTATTATAGAGAAACATAGAAAGGTATAGAGAGAGATAATTTATTACAGTTATAGGTATACCCTAGTCGTGGCCCAGGGGCGAAACTGTAGGGAAGTAGAGCGCCTGGCCACGGAGGGAGTAGCCCTTGTGGTCAGGCGCAAAAGGATGTTGGGCCTCAGGGTGGCCCTCGAGAAAACCGAGGCCCTGTTGTTTCTAGGGCCTCGGTGCGGACCGCCCCCTGGGGCCGTCCTAGACATAGAAGGGGTTAGGGTCCGGGTTGGGGCCCAGATGAAATATCTTGGTCTCACCTTGGACGAATGATGACGGTTCGAGTCCCATTTTAAGGGACTCGGATCGCGTATAGTTGGGGCTGCGGCGGCTCTTGGCAGGCTCCTCCCGAATTCGGGAGGGCCAGGCTCGATAGCGCTTGCCGCCTGTTGTATGCTAGGGGTCGTAGGAGCATGGCCGTCTACGGGGCACCGATTTGGGTGACCGCCCTCAGTGCCCACATCAAACGCGTCCTGCGCGCTGCGCAGCGTGTCGTGGCGCTAAGGGTGGTCCGCGGATACCGGACGGTGTCAATAATTTTTAAATATTATGAACATACATTTTAGATCCATATCGCAGTTAAGTTTTTCAATTGTTCGGCGTACTAATAAATAAATAGGTACGTACCTACTATTGCATAAGTCGCACGCGCTCGACCTTCACATCTCAATAATTTGCAGAGATATAATTGGCAGAACGCCCGGGGCTTGACATGTGTCAATGCACTAAGTTCACGTATAAAAACTACAATTCCTTTTATTTTTAACGAGTTTATAAGAAATCAACAACAGTAAAAGGGAGGAGGTTACTCATATCGAATGTATTTTTTTTAATGGATGTTCAGCCATAACTTCTTTGTTTATGAACCGAATTGGATGATTCTTTTTTTTTTTTTTTGAATAGAGGATACCTCGAGGGTAGTCTCATTCTAATTTTATTGGCATTGAACCTTCAAATTCGAATATACACAAGGGAACTCTTCAAAAAACATTGAAGTTGATTATTCTTTTATTATAAATTGTGTGGTTTTGGAGTCGGTTAAAATCCCTATCGTAATATGTATTTTTTATTGTAAAAACGATCATTATAACTTGATGCTAAAGCTTACATGCTGGAATTTGTATCGGCATAAAATATGTAGATACTGGGTGAAAACATATACGGTACAAAAATCACTATAAACTTATCAGCATTTTTATAACGATTGATGTTTTGTTTTAATTTTATACTAAGTTTGCCCTTGCACTTTCATATTTTTACAACTAGTCACTAAACAAAACTATGATTATTAAATGAATGTACAAATTCCGATTTTAAACAATTTGAAAATATTGTATTTTATGTGTGTGTTGATTTCTAAAGGTTATTATTGTAGAAATAAATGACTTGTTAGTTATATAATTCTATTTATGTTTACTCTTTACATACATTATTATATTAGACTGTTTCACACACACTGGATAGATAATGTAAACTTTAAGAGCATAGACTAATATCTAACAATTCAACATGGATAAACAATAAAAAGATTTATAATAATCAAAAGCTCCAAAAATTTGTTTGGCGTTTGAAATATATACTTTTACATAAGCCGCACGCGCTCGACCTTCTTCATATCTCAATAATTTGCGGAGATTAATTGGCAGAACGCCCGGGGCTTGACATGTGTCAATGCACGCACTGAGTTCACGTATAAAAACTGGGGCAGGTTTCATTTAACTTATAGTAAAGCTTCTACATCCGCAGCACCAACAATGGCAGCTAAGGTAAAATTAAACATTAAAACTTTATTTTGACGAACATTTCAATTTTACGAATGTCTACAGTTTAACGATATAAATGCACTATAACAATTACCTGTTTATTGTTTAAACGAGTTTATAAGAAATCAACAACAGTATACGGTAATTAAAGCCCTGAAGTTCAACCACTTGATGAACATACTAGTTCAAAAGTAACTGAGGACTCTAAAATACAAATAAAGTGAAGAAGACATATTTGAAGAATTTTTAAACGAATTATTTTTTGCAGTTCATCGTCGTTCTTGCCCTGGCGGTCGCCGCTTCGGCTCTTCCCGTACTCCCTTACAACAAAGTAGTATACGCTGAGGCTGAGGCACCTGCCCACTATCAGTTCGAATACTCTGTCCACGACAACCAAAGCGGTGACATCAAACAACAGAAAGAAATCCGTCAAGGAGACGCAGTTCAAGGCAGCTACTCTCTGGTACAGCCCGACGGTGTCCACCGCATTGTCGAATACACTTCTGATAAGCTAAATGGATTCAATGCTGTCGTACGTTACGAGGGACAACCCATCGCTGAACCCGCGAAGATCGCCTACGCAGCTGCTCCAGTAGCTAAGATTGCTTACTCCGCTCCCTATGCTGCTCCTATCACCAAGGTCGCCTACTCCGCACCCATCGCTAAGGTTGCATATGCCGCCCCCGACGCCAGGATTGGTTACAACGCTGCTCCTTTGACCCAAGTTACTTTCTCTTCACCCGCCATCTCCTACCAACACTAAATTATTTCAATTATGCAAATTATTATTGAGTACCTGCTATTAATTTATATACAAATTTGAATAAAATAGTTATAATTTATAGAAGTTTATTTTTCATTTAACAGTAGTCTAAATAGATAAATTATCATTTGTCTTAAACCTTAATTTATTAACGTGGAAAACCTTATTTAGCCACAACATAGATTAAAAATAATTATAAGTACATGATGTACGTTGATTAAAAAAATCATTCTTAAAAATTTCTAACTTTATGGCAGTGCAAGCGGGTCACGAAATCAATGCGAAAGTGATCCACCACCTTCACAGGATACGTGAAATAAATTCTGATATTTTAAGAAAAACAGTTATTGAAAGAAAACGAAGTATTTTTGTAAAATTGTTAGGTAATTATATATGTTTGTAAAATAAAAATACTTGAACCATTTAAAACCAAAAATAAATTTCAAAATTCAACAGAAAAGTATTAAGTAAAAGGAATTAAAATACATCGGAAAGGATTATAAAAATATTCATATCCGTAAGTACAACGTATGATTTCAAATCAAATTTAAAATAAATGTTATCGTAAAAAATTATCTGAATTGTAAAAGTTTACATACTTGCTTCGGCATATCGAGCACTTTATTGGTTGGTACTCACTAAAAAAATAGTAGAAAGAGATACGCGTAAAGAAATTATACTACATAATCTCGACACAATTTTTTTTGTAAGCTACACGGGCTTTCGGTTTGTCTCGAAGTCACAAATGGCTTTATATAATATTAAGTCTAATATGTTTTTCATTTTGTTTTTAGTAAAAATAGAGTGCTGTATTTAACACAGTTTTTAAATTAGGCAGGTATAATGTAGCGTGTTATTTATAAAAATAGTAATATTACATTTTTTTTCTGACAATATAAATATTATACAGCTTATAATGCTTAAGTATATGGGTATTGGATAATAAAAACACACACATATCTAACTTGGAAAGTATAACATTATATAAATACAAAATTACATCCAAATCGTTAGGAGTCCTATCTTTGAAATCAATTACATACATCATTGATATTATGTCAGTAAAATACACACATAATTAGAAGAACTGCTCACTTTATAGTATTAGATAGATAGATATTTCATACCAGCAGATGTCCTGCACGCGTCGCTGGGCTTGATTTTATTTATATATATCATTATAAAAGTATTTTGTGTTCAATTCTACGACATAATTGAATTCTATACCAAATATCAATAGCATCCGTCCACCGCCGTTTGAGCGTGATTGATGGACAACCATCGCAAATGAGGTCAGAGTTAGCGGCAGGCTTCGGAGGGATAAAACAATTTTAAGTCACTTGAAAGAAATTGGAAAAGTGAATAAACCTCGAGCTTGAACCGCATTTGGACGGGTACTGTTTGACATTGCACGAATTGAGCGTTGCGTTACATTACTCAACCATCACAATAATGAGGGAATTTTGAATCGTATTGGTACTTGTGACGAAAAATGGATCCTTTACGACAATCAAAAATGCTCATCACATGGTTGGACCCATGAGAACCGGCCAAATCATGTCCCAATCAAAAGGTGCCTCAGAAAAAGGTACTGGTGAGTGTTTGGTGGACCGGTGCTGTTGTCATAGACTACAGCTTCCTATGATCTGGTCAAACGATAACGGCTGATCTGTATTGTCAATAATTGCAAACCATGATGAAAAAAATAGTCGTTAAACAACCTAGCCCACTGCTATTTCAGAACAACGCTTGACTCCATACTTCATGATAGACGGTCGCTAAATTAGAGGAACTGCGGTTGGAATGTCTTCGACACCCACTATACTCCCCATACCTTGCTCCAAAAAATAACCACTTTTTTCGGAATTTGGACAATTTCTTACCAGGAAAAATTCAATTCCGATGAGGCTGTCTAAACCGCCTTCAAAGATTTTATTGATTCTCGCTCCCACAATTTTTTCAGCAATAGAATCAATGAACTACCTATAGTAAGGCAAAAGTGTATAGATAATAATGGTCCCGCCTCGTTAGCCTAGTGGTCGTAAGCGCGACTGCTATGAACGAGGTCCTGAGTTCGAATCTCAGGTCGAGCAAAGTGTTATTGGGTTTTTTCTATGAAATTCTCGGTAGCAGCTCGGAGTTTGGTTTCGTGCCCGATTAATGGCAATAGGCTCGCCCCCTATTACATAGGACCTAAAAACATACTCGGCGAACTGTGGGTGTACATTAGTACACCTCTGCCTAACCCTTCGGGGAATACAGGCGTGATGGTATGATGATGGATAATAATGGTACATACTTCGATTGATTAAATGTACAATTTCATAATATTTTTTTCCTTCTACTTTTTCCATATAAAACGCTAATTTCATATGTAAGGACCTAATATTACTTAATAATTTTAACAAAGACTTTGTTTTCATTTAATGTCTGTTTTTCTTAAAATGTCAGAATTTATTTAATGTTTTGTGTAATTCATTTATTGATGGATACCTTTCGCATTGCTTTCGTGACTCGCTTGCACAGCCATAAAGTTAAAAGTTTTGAAGCAAGCAATTTTTTTTTTTTTTTTTTTAATATAAGCCATATAATTAATTATTTTTAATCTATGTTGTGGCTGTATAGAGGTTTTCCACGTTAATAAATTAAGGTTTAAGACAATTGATAATTTATCTGTTTAGATTACTGCTAAATGAAAAATAAATTTATATAAATTAAAATTATTTTATTCATTTTTGTATATAAATTAATAGCAAGTACTCAATAATAATTTGCATAATTGCAATAATTTAGTGATGGTAGGAGATAGCGGGTGAAGAGAAAGTGACTTGGGTCAAAGGGGCAGCGTTGTAACCGATCCTGGCGATGGGCGCGGCGTAGGTGACCTTGTTGATAGGAGCAGCATAGGGAGCGGAGTAAGCAATCTTAGCTACTGGAGCAGCTGCGTAGGCGATCTTTGGGGGTCCAGCGATGGGTTGTCCATCGTAATGTACGACAGCATTGAATCCATTTAGCTTATCAGAAGTGTATTCGACAATGCGGTGGACACCGTCGGGCTGTACCAGAGAGTAGCTGCCTTGAACTGCGTCTCCTTGACGGATTTCTTTCTGTTGTTTGATGTCACCGCTTTGGTTGTCGTGGACAGAGTATTCGAACTGATAGTGGGCAGGTGCCTCAGCGTCAGCGTATACTACTTTGTTGTAAGGGAGTACGGGAAGAGCCGAAGCAGCGACCGCCAGGGCAAGAACGACGATGAACTGTAAAAAATAATTCGTTTAAAAATTCTTCAAATAAGTCTCCTTCACTTTATTTGTATTTTAGAGTCTTCAGTTACTTTTGAACTAGTATGTTCATCAAGTGGTTGAACTTCAGAGCTTTAATTACCGTATACTGTTGTTGACTTCTTATAAACTCGTTTAAACAATAAACAGGTAATTGTTATAGTGCATTCATATCGTTAAACTGTAGACATTCATAAAATTGAAATGTTCGTCAAAATAAACTTTTAACATTTAATTTTACCTTAGCTGCCATTGTTGGTGCTGCGGATGTAGAAGCTTTACTATAAGTTAAATGAAACTTGCCCCAGTTTTTATACGTGAACTTAGTGCGTACATTGACACATGACTTTGCAAATTATTGAGATGTGAAGGTCGGGCGAATGCGGTTTATGTAAAAGTACAAAATAAGTCGGGGAAAAAGTTTCTTCGCATTTTTATGAAAACTCAAGACATTTTTTTTCCAAGTTTATTTACATTTATTAACAGTATATATATGTCGTTTTGTTCGATGACTTTCTGCCATTTTGTAGGTAGACACGATCCCGTTGCTGTAGAAACTTTGGGACTTCTGTTAAAAAAAACGCGACATATAGTTTTGGCAGTCCTCTCTTGATGTTAACCTTACAGAACCTAAAGAATTCTGAAGAGACCGAAACAGGTGAAAATCTGAAGGTCAGGTCTATATGGTAGATGCACTAACACCTCCCAGCTAAACTCTCTTAATTTTTGCTGAGTGGCTAAATATATGTGTGGTCTAGCGTTATCATGATGAAAGACCACACCCCTCCCGTTGATCAATTCCGGCCGCTTTCTCTCAACTACTTCCTTTAATCTCGTCAGTTGTTGGCAGTAGAGATCCGAATCTATGGCTTTGCCGGGCGGTAAAAGCTCATAATGAACAATGTCCTTCCAGTCCCACCATACACACAGCACCACCTTATTTCGAGTTAGCCCAGGTTTAGCCACAGTCTGTGAAGCCTGGCCAACCTTAGACCACGACCTTTGCGACGTTCTTTAGTGGACTGTATTTTTTTTCTATAAGTCACGTTGAATTAAGTTTGAAATAAAATGTGGCGGAATCCCTCGTGCACTTCGATGACTCTAATAGTAGGGCAAAACCACTTACCTTGAACTCCGGATTCTTCTTATGTTTAGAGAATCTCTTGCGCAGGTCCAACTACAAACACACTGCAGACACCAATAGTTTATAATGTTTTGTATCTCTTAATAATAGAGATGGTTGCGGCGCGGCGCGGTACACACACGGCGGTGCAAGACGTATCTAACACTCATTATCCCCGCATGGCGCGGGGTGAGGGGATCTAAGGCAATGAGCGATGCTTTAGGACGCGGAAGAGATCTTGCCACCGTCATTCACGGTAGGGTTGTACCCGATTATTAGGTCATTAAGTACACGTTTAGGCGCAAACACACTCACTTTTACAGAAAGAAAAACAAATGAAAAATAGCGGGCATCCACTTTTTTATTTATTATTTTTAATGTAACCTTTTTAATGTTATCAAAACCAGCCAGATACAAATAGTACAGCCAAAGAAATTTTATAACAAGTTTATACCTACGTTATACGAAAACACTTTTTCCCCGACCTAATATTTCAAACGCCTAACAAATTTTTGGAGCTTTTGTTCATTGTTAGAAATACATATCTGTTACTAACATTGCTCACATAAAATATTTTTATTGTTTGTCCATGTTGAATCACATGAAATCCTATGTTTTCAAATTGTTTAAAAGCAGAATTTGTACATCCATTGACTTATGAAGTACAATGAGTAATATCACATCACAGTTTCGTTCAGTGAATAGTACCCAATTAATAGTTGTAAAAACATGAAAGTGCAAGGGCAAAATTAGTATATTATTAAAGCAAAACATCAATCGTTATAAAAAGGCTGATCAATTTATAGTGATTTTTGTATCGTATATGTTTTCACCCAGTATCTACATATTTTATGCAGGTACAAATTTCAGAATGTAAACTTTAGCATTAAGATATAATGATCGTTTTTACAATACAAACAAATCTTTACGATAGGGATTTTAACCAATTTGAAAACACAATTTTTAACAAAAAAGAAAACATACTTCAATTATTTTGAGGAGTCCTCTGGTGTATCTTCGAATTTGAAAGTCCAATGCCATTAAAATTAAAATGAGACCAAACTTACAGGTGTCCCCCCTATCCAACAAAAAATAACCATCAAAATCGTTTTATAAACAAAGAAGTTATGGCTGAACATTCATAAATATATACATTCGAATTGAGTAACCTCCGTCTTTTTTACCGAATTCAAAAAAGGAGGGAGGTTACTCAATTCGCATGTATATATTTATTTTTTATGGATGTTCAGCCATAACTTCTTTGTTTATGAACCGATTTGGATGATTCTTTTTTTGTTGGAAAAGGGATACCTAAAAGGTGGTCCCATTTTTATTTCATTGGCATTGGACCTTCAACTTCGAAAATACGTCAAGGAACTCATCGAAAAAATTGAAGTAGGTTTTCTTTTCTGTTAAAATTTTTGTTGTACTTCTGTATTATAAATGCACTGTGCATGCGCGTATTATACTACCAAAAGTAGAAAGACATTGAAAATATGAGCGGAGTTTTGTAGTGCTTTTAAAATGGGTAAATATAAAGTACTGTATTTTTGGATAATCAAGCGTAGGTATGCATAGTATAGTTACGCGTAAGTACTATTCGTCTACCAGTGTAGGAAAAATATTGATTATAGTGTTTTTTGCACCGTGAAGAATGGAAACTGATGGCGATAGGTACAATACTGATCACCCATCGTCGTCTAAGACCGGAGTAAAGCTTAAGGCATTTTAAACAAATATTTAAACACGAGTAGTGAAGCAGAAAATAATCTTTTTTGAAAACATCCCACGGATCCGTACAGAGTGATGTGTACGATTTTGTCTTGTTTATTTAAATTTGATGAAACCATAGCATGGTGGTAGGGCTTTTTCTAATGCCCGCATGGCTAGCCACTACCCTCAAATTGAAAATCTGTTGCCAAGAATTTGAGATCCAGACTTCCACTAGGCTTAGCGTGCTATCATCTTGGGTACTTAATGTATCTTATGTAACTTGGTATCGTTACTTAAGATAATGTGAGAATGGGGTTACAACGCTAAACCTATAACGATAAAAAAAGAATTTACTATTGTTAACGGACATTATGAGAAAAGTAAACATCAACAACAAAATTAAAGTATATGTTCATATTCATCTAATTAACCTTGCATAGCTAATGCAGTTAAAAGGGAGCCAAATAACGCAGATAAAGTAATAGTTGCGGAAATAAAAGCTTTCACACCAATTCTCTCATCAAATAGCGGACAGCATGTGCGCTCTTTAAACGTCAACTTTTACCGATCCAGTAGTATACAAAAATCTTAAAATTAACCATACAAAGGTACAAGCAATTATAAATAATGTTTTGGGGTAGAGCGAAAAAGATACCTCAGCACTTGATTTAAAATTACATTTCCTATTCTCATTTAAGAAGGCACGGATATAGCAGCCGTGAAATCCTTATGCGTGATAGCCAGATATTATGATTCAAAAATAGGTACAATTATTAGCTGTTTTTGGGATTTACTACAACTTTTTGATAATAAAGATCACAGTGCAAAAGCGGAAGACCTATTCAGGTCAATCATACAGTTGTTCGAAAAGTATGTACCTACTATTGGAAGTTCTTTACTTTCTTCAGTTGCTGCAGTGTTTCAATTCTAAATTTCTGATAGATGTAATACTATGAATGTAGGAATGCAGTTTCTTCAAGGTTTCGAGAAGAGTGCTCAGAAATAACAGTTATAAAATGTGTTTGCTATTCGTTACATTTATGTGCCAGTGACGGCTGTAAACAACTGCCTCAGGAATACGAAAAGTTGTCTAGACCAATAAACAATTATTTTAAATTAAGTAGCAAACGAATGAGTGAGTTTAAAGAGTTAAGATATTCATAAAACATGGAGGCCCTCAAAAACTTGGTGGCTTTGGTTATCTTCAGTGGTCGACAGAATTGTTGAACAATAGACTGATCTACATCTGAACTTGTGCAAGTGGTTGAACGACAGCGAATGTACAAAAATCTATGGGGGTTTAAAAGCATATTGCTATTTTTGACTTGGATGTTACCAAAATTTACGATGGGTAAATGCGTATTTTCAAAGTGATTCCCAGATGATTGTGAACTCCAACTTCAAAATGGTAGGGCTTTATAAAGAGCTTATTTTAATTATAATGAAATCAACATATATGGACTCCAAAAATATTGTTGAAAGTTATCCTACAGATGAAAAACGGATCCGGTTGGAGTCCGTCAACAATGCGTTTCAATCGGATTTGGACAAACACGAATTTATATTGAAATTTCGTAAGCTAAACGTGTCTGTTTGTATGGGTATCCGGAAAAGATACAGTCTTAATGACAATGAATGTCATGACCGCTATTTCAAAGTTACGACTTGAATTGTGCATGTCAATCGCATTTAGTCAAAGGTTAGATACACTATGAATGCTTTTGGTCATGCTGCCGCGACTATGTACGAAACAATTAAGCAAACAACAAATTTTGAATGATAAGTGGAGAAATTTTGCAATAATTTTATCCCAAATATAGCTATCACTAAACGCTACCTGACGATTTTTGGCACAAGTTAGACAATCTATTATCAGCCATAAACTATCTTTGTAGATACCGTTGTTAAATGACCAAGAGGGGAAAATATTTCAATTATTCCCTACATTTCCGCTCAGTATAGTTTCATTACCATACTTGAACGCGGAATGTGAACGAGCTTAGCAAAGTTAACGACATAAAGACTAAAAAGTGAAACAAAATACTAATAAAAATAATAATGGGAAATCTATGCAATCAATTGTAAGACAGCTTTTATTTATAAAATTAAAAGATAATTTGTACGCTACTTTTGGGTTTGAAACCAGGTATTTTTATCCTGATAATACGGTTAATTAAATCTTTCATATGGATACACTGGTGAACGTGGTAGATACATTTCGCTTTACTTTCATGGTTCTTTTGCACTCCCATAAAGTTGGAGTTGTGAAGCATGGTAATTGGTAAGTGACTTATATTTTACGAACACAATTTCAATTTTATTTTTTATTTTCTTTTTCGTTACAATTACATTTATATAATGTATGTTGTGGCTATAAAATGTTAACGATAAACACCACGCTACTATAAATAAATTAAGGTTTACAGAATGTAGTAATGTATTTGTTCAGACGACTGTTCAATAAAACATAAAAGTATATAATTTAAAAAAAAAAAAAATTAATTTCTATATAAATTAATAACAGGTACTTAACATAACAATGACAATAATTTAGTGGTGGTAGGAGATGGCGGGTGAAGAGAAAGTGACTTGGGTCAGAGGGGCAGCATTGTAACCGATTTTGGCGATGGGCGCTGCGTAGGCGACCTTCGTAACGGGAGCAGCATAGGGAGCGGAGTATGCAATCTTAGCTACTGGAGCAGCTGCGTAGGCGATCTTAGCTACTGGAGCAGCAGCGTAGGCAATCTTTGTCGGTTCAGCGATGGGTTGTCCATCGTAACGTACGACAGCATTGAATCCATTTTGCTTATCAGAAGTGTATTCGACAATGCGGTGGACACCGTCGGGCTGTACCAGAGAGTAGCTGCCTTGAACAGCGTCTCCCTGACGGATTTCCTTCTGTTGTTTGATGTCACCGCTTTGGTTGTCGTGGACCGAGTATTCGAACTGATAGTGGGCAGGCGCTTCAGCTTCAGCGTATACCACCTTGTTGTAAGGGAGTACGGGAAGAGCCGAAGCGGCGACCGCCAGGGAAAGAATAACAATGAACTGTAAAAAATAGTTAAATTGAAAATACTTCAAATAAGTCTTCTTCACCTCGTTTGATATTTATAGTCCTAATTTGTTTTTAAATAGTTTTTTCTAGTTTGTAACTAGGACTAGAAGCAACTAGAACGTTAGAGCTTTAATTTTGTTATCGACGTACTCTTGACGATATCATGTCAGATCGTATAAGCAGTAGATAATTATTATAGTGCTTTTATGTCGCCAAATTGTACCTTCTCAAAATTTAAATGATCGTTAAAATAAAGTTTTAATGTTTAATTTTACCTTAGCTGCCATTGTTGGTGCTGCGGATGTAGAAGCTTTACTATAAGTTAAATGAAACTTGCACCAGTTTTTATACGTGAACTTAGTCCGTGCATTGACACATGTCAAGCCCCGGGCGTTCTGCCAATTAATCTCTGCAAATTATTGAGATGTGAAGGTCGAGCGCGTACGACTTATGCAATAGTAGGTGCCTACCTATTTACCTATCTATTTATTTATTAGTACGCCGAACAATTGAAAAACTTAACTGCGATATGGATCTAAAATGTATGGTCATAATATTTATTTATGGGATACATTGGAAATCATATTTCTAAGTCTTATAAGTTAAAAAAAATTAGCATGTGTAAGATAGGTTTTTTTTGGCCGGAGCTATTTAAAATTAAGTTACGTAATTGTTAATAGTAGTATTTATGTTGTTTGGAAATTTTCTTGTGAAGTTTTAATTACACAGGTAACATAGTCGCCCAAGCGACTAAGCCTAAAATAAAGAAAAAAAATAGGATCTGATAAACTTAATATGATTTTTTTTAAAAAAGGCAGTTTACTATGCATTCTGAAGAATATTATTGAGAAAACATATGACAGCCATTACCCATTATATCTGTACGTAACTCGCTGTTGGAAATACATAAATAAATAAATTGACAAATAAAAGATATCTACATATACTTACATATAATAAACGACAGAAAGATAAAATAACTTAAACGAAAACTAGATTGGTAAAAACATATAAACAGGGAATCAATTTCAATATAGATCAGTATATTAAAATACTTAAAAACATTTCTTAACTTCCGTACAGTGAAATAAAATTAAAATTAAAAAAATAATTAAAAGCATGTATATTACAATATTAACTAATTAAAGAGTACAATATAATATGACATCGAAAATACCAATAGTATAGAATAAGGCATCTTTGAAGAAGTGTATTATTTTATTTTATTAAGATTATTTGATTAATATTATGTTTTGTTATTTTGTATTGTATTGTAAATTGACATATCATGTAATATTAGCCGTCATAATATACTAGCTGTGCCCCACGGTTTCACCCGTGTTAATTATATCAGACAAACACCGCGCCGTTAACGCACCCATGTAGTCTATCATAATTGTTCTTCCCGCAAGTACAAATTATTATAACATTTCATTATCTCTTAAATTATGTGTCCAAATAGAATACTCTAAAGAGCAAAATTTAACTTTTGAAATTGTCTTTATGCTGAAGTAACTTTTGTTTGTAAGGATTAATATGCCATGTATAAAAATAAGGCTTATAAATCAGTTTTCAATTTTAATCAAATCTTTGTCACAAAGTACCTTATTGTGGCTTTTGTATAAGAGGTCATCATCATCATTTCAGCCGCAGGACGTCCACTGCTGAACATAGGCCTCCCCCATAGATCTCCAGAGCGACCGATCTTGTGCGGCCTGCACCCAACGGCTCCCAGCGACGTTTATTAGGTCGTCTTTCCATCTAGTGGGGGGCCGTCCTACGCTGCGCTTTCCGGTGCGTGGTCTGCACTCGAGAACCTTTCTGCTCCAACGGCCGTCAATTCTCCGAACTATGTGCCCCGCCCACTGCCTCTTCAACTTGCTAATCCTTTTGGCTATGTCGGTGACCTTAGTTTATCCACGGATCTCCTTGTTTCTGATTCGATCTCGTAGAGAAACACCAAGCATAGCCCTCTCCATAGCTCGCTGAGCGTCCTTGAGCTTTCTTATTAGGCCCACAGTGAGCGACCACGTCTCTGTGCCGTATGTCATCACTGGCAACACACATAAGAGATAAGCATATAGTATCCCTAACTTTTTTTTAAATATAATAAGGTCCAATATTACTGTAGAACATTGTATTTCCGTATCATTGACGATTACGCCAGCGCACGCGGTTAAAGCAGTTCGGGAGTGCCTCGACTTCCGACTTACATAATAAAAATCAATATTTAAGGCTATCTGAGAGCTTTATCTTAAATAGCATGTACTATTTCACGAGAGTCTGGCTATCATATACAAAATTTTTTTTTTTCGAATCCGAGTGGTAGTTCCAGAGATTAGCTTGTTTAAACAAACGAACAAAAAAACTTTTTCGCTTTATTATATTGGTATATATTATGACGAGTAGTCAATTAGGAATTTATGCTCCCTATACATACTGAGAAATCTATCGAGATAACCTGGACCGTTGTAAAAGTAGTTTTCGGTCAGCGCTTTATTATATTAAACATTTTCATAATAATTCTTCCTCCCAATAATTAATATAGTATTTTGCAAATTATAATTAGGAAATGATTTCTTCGTAAATATTGTTATTTCTATTTCTAATACGATCACTTCAAATTGACACATTTTGATATTGTTGAAAAATAAAAAATAGGCAAGATTACTGAAATTTACGGTAAAAATAAATAAAAATGAAACCTTTACAATGTGGATAATAAATTATTCCAGTATTTTTCAGATATTCAAAACCATTACCTGCAATAATACATTATAATGACCGTCTTTGTTTTGAGTTGAAACACCAGCACGAGTCTGGCAGCTCTGACAGGTTCAGTAGTATGGTTAGTATGGAAGTTCAGAATCCGGGAGTTGACAACTCTTGGAAAAATGTTTTAAACTCTTTATATGTTGAAAATTATATCTAAGAATATTTTTTTTTTATAAAACATCATAAATACAATTTAAAAATGTTTTATAATTTCAATAAAAAAACACGACACAGAAACGCGCCATTATGGTCCCGTGATGTCGTTATTTTGTATGATAATAATGACAAATGTGACAAGTTACGTAAGAGTAATGTTCATAATATTTCCTGAATAGTGACGTCACATTTTGTAATCGGAGTTTCAAATCACGTGACTCACAGACAAAAAATATTAATTTTTGAAATGGAAATTATCTATGGACAAATATTACTCAATAATTTTCACCAACACTCAACTCGTGGATTTAAAGTTATAACAGCTTTAGTCATACTAGCTACTACATAAGGACACTACTAGTCCCATTTTAATTTCATTGGCAATTGATCGGTGACTTCGAAGATACACCAGGGAACTTCTCAAAATCATTGAAGGTGGATTTCTTTTTCGTAGAAAATTATCTTGTATTAACTCCCTGCTTAGTGCTCAGTGCCAAGGCTAGCAAGCCGGTACGACAGTAGCGACCAGCGATAAATAGCCGATCTCTTGGTGGTCGTCACTGTTATTGCATTGTACTTACCATGAGGCACATTGCCGTCACTTCGGCGTGGTACTATTAAAAAAAATGAAGCCTGCCGGCAGATGTGAAAACTCAAAACAGTGGAATAACTGTTCATTTTTGAAATATTAAATCAATTATAGTCTGAATTGTTTAAATTTTATAATTTGTAACTGCCTCGTTAGCCTAGTGTATTTTTTTTTGAACTGACTACACTGTTAGCCTTAGGGGCCCTATCCAAAAACAGAGCCGCTGCGGCTTTTACAGCTTCACCGGACTTGGAAACACATTTAAATTACTTTATATGCACATTTTATACACAACAGCATAGGTTAAGCGCACAGGTGATGCGTTCTCCTTGTCTACTTTCCTTTCTCTTTCTCGGCACACTCACGCACAGACTGTTGGCTTATCAGCCTATCGTACCAACCTATCGGAAAATGGCCTTCGTTCGCATTCCAATTTATGACAGACTACTTTTTTAATGCAACTTAGGTAGCAAACAAACGTACAACCCGCGTGATCTTAAGCGGCTACCGCAGCGTAAAGACGGGAAAGACACCATGGGAATCACCGGCGCTTTGCCGACCTTGAACCCCTATTCCTCAATGAGCTCTGAAACCCTACTCACCGCATGAACATAACACAAGATTATTTCGATGCGTTCTTCTGTTTGGTGGAGGCACTTTACCAATAGGACTGCCCCAAGTAGAGAGAATTCTCCAAAGGAATTTCTCTCTGTCCTACCTCTCAACCAGTTTCTAGCTTCTAAGCTAAATGGTAAATATATAACTATAGAATGGTAAAAAATATATAGGTTTATAAAACGTCAAAAAAGTAGCCTCATTTCAATAACTATACAATTAATAAAATTGAAGTGTCTATTTGTAATGTCAAAATAGGAGCTTTTTACTAAATGATAATACAGTTATATACGACATCTATAACAAAACACCCATTTTGAAATTTTTTGTCCAGCTTTTTGTTTTGGGTAATCTCCGAAACGGTTGGTCCGATTTTGACGGGACTTTCACTGGCAAATAGCAGATGCTTTAAGGAGTTACTTACGTCACTTTTATTTTAGAAAATGAATTAGAGTTCCCGGACATATAAAATGTAATGGTGAATCAATTCGGGTGCTTAAATGGTTTACGGCGAGACAGAGAGAGTGAGAGGTGTGAGAGAGATATATCAGATTAATGTATTACATAATTGTAAACCTTAAAAAGACCTACAAAAAATCATATGGATCTATCTTCTAAGGACCCACAATAAGCATTTTTGTCTTTAAAATAACCGGTAACACGGGGTAACACGATTTGTGCGTGTGCCCGATCTACGGCATTCCATAGTCCACGCGAGCGCAGCCGCGGGCACAGCTAGTCTTAACATAATGCTTCACTCAAGAAAGTTAGCTAATAACTTACTCTATATAATTGTGGAGTATGATGAAATATTGATATGATTGCATAAGATTAATTCGATATAATTATTTTTGAAGAAACAAGTCTGTAAGCTGCGTATAAGTAATAAATATGGTACCTTGAATTTCGCATCTGTTTAAAGAAATGTCGGTTCCGCGAACTGGTTCGTTTTGGCTGAAGAAATTAAAAGTATTTTCTGTCTGACGTGACCGTGGCCTTGACCGAAATTCTTTTCCAGTGTTGCCATGTCCTGGGAATTATGTGATCACGCGGTTTTCAGATTGATTTTATGCATTGCCAAGTATTATGTAATATTGTATATTACTAATAGTGCCCACGGTTGCGCTCGCATGGACTACAGAATGCCGTCGATCGGGCAGGCTCATAAAAGTTAGCCCCCCAGAATTTTAACTTTTCTAATTATTTAATTTTTATTTATATATATCGTTATTTCATCGTTTTTCTTATTTGTTTCGTCATAAATAATCGTAGGTTCGTTTCTTACATTTATAAAAAATTAAATATAAATGCACTCTCCAGTGCCAGCCAGACGACGGACGGACTTTTTTATTTTATTATTTTTTATAAATAAATAAGATACGAACAAACGACTATTTATGACGAACAAATAAGAACAAACGACGAACTAACGATATGCACAAATAAAAATTCCAAAATTGGAGGAAAAAAATGTGGGGGCCTAACTTTTATGAGTTTGTTAAGCACACGCGTGAGTCGTACTACCACCGCTCCCGGTTATTTTAAAGACAAAAATGCTTATTGTGGGTGAACCTTAGAAGATAGATATATGCTCTCCCTGACTTTTTTGTAGATGTTTTTAAGATTATATAATATGTATGTCTTATTATTGTGATGACGTACTATATTAATTTATAGTTTACTTAGCGTAAGTCATTTAAGCACTCCAATATCGTCATTTTACCGAATTACTTTTTATTTGCGCGGAACCCTAATTCTTATTCTAAAATAAAAATAGTCTGTCTCCGTATAATACCTGCAATCTGCGAGTGAAAGTTCCGTCAAAATAGGTCCAACCCTTTTGGAGATTAGCCAGTACAAACAGACAGACGGACAAACGACAATAATTGGTTTAGTTGTTATAAGTACTGTATTAACTTTCATATGCATTTAATGAAAAGCTGCTATTTTGACTTTAAAAACAGAAACTTTAATTTTAATTATTTGTACCAATGTACCTATAGATAACAGAATGAATTGTAGAATGAGGTATTTTGTCTGAATATAAGTATGTCGACCATAAAAAAGATAAAATATTAATAGACTACTATCACAGAGATCTTTTTTAATATTGTCCAGGTAACCATAGTATTGACTGCAAGCCATCTTAAAGTATACAAATATATCATTTACGATTATATATAATACATTAAACAATTTTTATCTTATGACTTACCCAATTCAAAAAGTTCATAAGGAATTAAAAAGTTATTTTAGTATTAGAATATTATAAAGAATGAAATAAAATAAGGACACATAATTCTTGTTACGTTTTTAGGATTTTCTTTTTGTATCTAGCAACACTTTACGGGTGCGGCCTGCGGTTATAATATACCTTACTACAAAAAACTATTTGATGTGGGCCGAACGCAGGTTATTCTGCTTTCGTGCGAAATAAGATCGTTTATTGTGTATTACTGAAGTTACGAAGAGGTATTATTTTAATTAATAAAACCTTTCCTTTCCTTAGCCATTTGTACTTCTCACTGATTATACTTATTGGCATATGTATTATAAGATTTAGGTACTTTGTTAATATAGATTATCTAAAGATTAATGAAAATTAATAATTAATCTATGTTTGATATTTGACTTCACCGATAACCACGTCGCGTCGTATATCTACCGTTATGAATGAGTTAATGAATTCTTTATTGCATTTTTTGATTTGTACACTGGCGTGCTTAATGCCACAAGGCAAAAAAAAAAACATTTTACTTAATGAAATAATAAGAATTTAGCATAATAGAAATGGGCTCCCTAACACAAATTATTATCTAATAGAGTAAAAAATATAAACACATAAATAATCAATGACATATATCATTGTAAATACATAATACATACATATTTCTGCGAAATAATAATTTATTTAATATGCAATTACGTGTGTGTAAGTAACTAGAATGGATAATGAAGTCTTAAAATAGCACCAGTCACAAAGAAGTTGAGGGGTTAAGGAAGAAAAAAGTATATATGCGTATGCGGCCCACCTGATATTAAGCGGCTACCGTTTGTAATACCGTAGGTATCACTAGCGCGTTGGCTTGAACCCCCTTTTCAAAGAGCTCTGGAAACCTAATTCAACAACACAATCTAAAAAAGACAGTTAATACAGAGAATGGTTAGGACTGAGGAGACCGGTATTATCACAATCAACTCTAAATAAAACGAATAAGATTTATTATTGCCGATTTGAAGCAATGATTAATTACTCAGTTGTAGCATATTAGCATACCACGTGGTGTTCTTTGAGATTTGAGTAAACAAATACATATGTCGTGAGCAGGTAGAGCGATATCTAGCGCCTATTCCACGAGCTAATTCCAAACCTCAAGTTGGAACAGTCACTAAAAGCTTATTGGTATGAGGCCAGATTTAGGGATTTAGGGAAAATCTTCAAAATGTTAGTTTTTGAATTATTTTTAATAGGACACAAAATATAAACCGTTCTGACAAAGAATAAGTTCACATTCACAAAGTACTTTTTAATAAAACATTTCTAAGCTTATTGTTAATCTACATTTTTACTACCCCAGGGCCCCCTTTAAATTTGATACCATATGGCCTCCCATTTGAAAGCCCCCTTTCTAGAGTTAACACCTTATGTATCATAAATGATTAGATTGTTTTGATAAATGATGCTATTAGTTGAACATAACATTACATACCATCACGCCTGTATCCCCGAAGGGTCAGGCAGAGGTGTACTAATGTGCATCCATTGTTTGCCGGTTATGTTTAGGTCCCATGTAATAGAAGGCGAGCCTATTGCTATTAATCGGGTACAAAGCAGAACACCGAGCTGCTACTGACAATTTCATAGAAAACCCCAATAATACTTTGCTCGACCTGGAAATCGAACCCAGAACCTCAAACATAGCAGTCGCGCTTAGGACCACAAGGCTAATGAGGCAGGTAATAGTTATGCACTGAGGTTGAATTTTTGGAAATTAAACCCCTAAGGTAATGAAAAAGGGAATGAAAATAAGTATTTACCAATTCAGTTATAAAGTAAAAAAGATGGGATAACTCAACTACGACGCGACCGAAACCACAGGCGAAGCGCTAGTAAGCTGTAAAAACAAAAAGAATTTTCCAAATCTGACTAGTACTTCCAGAGATTAGGTCTTACAAGCAAACAAACAAACAATGTCTTGAGCTTCATATTATTATAGTATAGATAAATTTAAACGGTAATAGTTTTATTAACGGAGCTTATTAAAAACTAAATCAATGTTAATGGATTTGGTAACAAAGATTTTAGTGTCGTTACTCAAGCAAACTTAGATTATGTAAATGTCTGTGTAGTTTAGCAATTTTAAAAATTAGAGCAACTGTTTATTAGTAATGCTGTAGTTAATGATGTTGTTGAACCGGCTCAGGCTGATATGTGTAGATTTAAGTGATAATAAATATAATTCATACGCGTATGAAGTTAAACAACAAGCATTCATTTGAATAGTGATGTGGCTAGTTATCGATAGTTAGGAAATAATCAATTGATTCAACTTCGATTCGAATAAACAAATTTATACAATTAATAAAATTGAAGTGTCTGTTTGTAATGTCAAAATAACAGCTTTTTATTAAATGCATATGAAAGTATATTCGATACCTATAGCAAAAAAAAAACCATTTTTTAAATTTTTGTTTGTCTGTCTGTCTGTTTGTACCGGCTAGTCTCCGAAACGGTTGGACCGATTTTGACCGGACTGTCACTGGTAGATAGCTCATTTTATAGGGAGTCACTAAGGCTACTTTTGTTTTGGAAAAAGAATTAGGGTTTCGTACAAATAAAAAATCGGTTGTCTGTAAAGTCGGTTTACTGACAATAGTTGAATGTGACAACGTCATAAGAAAATACTGATGGAATGGTATGATTTTTCAAAAGAAAATTTTAATTTTAATTATAGTTTTGTCAATTATAGCATAACCTACAATCGCTGCACTAGCGGACCGATGCTATTTATTTGAATGATGAAAGCACGAATATTCGACAATATATCACGGAACATATATTTAATATCGAAAGAATCATTACCTTTATCGCCGCAATTATCGTTGCTATAAACAATTGACACCACATTCACTTTTCACTGCACTTCATACTTGACGAAATCATGTAAATGTATTATTGTATAGCAGCTGTCCACGCGGACGCATCGCTCACTCAAGTAGGAGAGAGACAGATATCGAACGCTGCTGAACGTGGAGGCCGATTGTGCCTCTTTGTCGCTCGTTCCGCGCTTTCGCTTGCACTTCAAGCCTTAAATGGAACGCCTCAGAGCGAGGAAACGCCGCATGAGTCATGTTTTTTCGTGCGTGCAGCCGGCTCCATCGAATTATAAGACTTTATCACGTCAAAAACTGGTCATGGTGAATTAATTCGGGCGCTTAAATAGCTTACGCTAAGTAAACGATAAGAGACATAGCTAATTAAGGTACTAAATAATTGTAGACATTAAAAAGATCTACAAAAAAAATAGCGAGAGTATAAGTCTATCTTCTAAGGAACACCCACAATAATCATTATTGTCTTTAAAATAGCCGGGAGTAAGATTCGCGCGGGCATTCTGTAGTCTTCGTGAGTGAAGCCACGGGCACAGCTAGTATTAAATATATTACTTACTGATATACATTAAAATATAAATATTTTACAAAAGAACGAGTCCCATCTAATGGATTGGACATTAGAATCTTTTTAAGTTGTAAGGAAGGGTTCATTGAAAACCAAACATTTAGGTAACATATAGAACAAAGTGTAACATATAGGATGAAAATGTACTAGGCCAAGAATGCTCGGTCAAGAGCATCGACCTGTGGTAGCTCGCCTCTCAATGTTTTGGAGAGTGTGTACAGCAATCTATTTCATATATAACCATAGCATGGTAGTAAGGCTTTTTCTAATACCCGCCTGGCTGGCTACACCAAGAGTTGAAAATCTGTCGCCAAACACCAACAGGTGTGTTCCGGCAACTGCACTTGAGAGCCAGTCTTCCACTAAGTTTAACGTGCTACCATCTTAGACCACATCGTCACTTAAGATCGGGTGAGATTGTGGCCAAAACTATAAGGATTAAAAAAAAATAACGCAAAATATTTATTACAAAGCTCGGGTGGTAGCCCTAGTTTAATGTGAAAACGATTTAAAAGTAAAGTGATCTTCGATTACTAAAATAAAAATAAAAGTAAGCTTCCATATTATTCGTATCCATTGAATTTATATAAATAAGATATTTCAAAATATATTATTAATATTATTTAAAACATTTTCTACTTATTGCCTTTATAAAACTTAAGTAGCGTCGGCACAACGTATTTTTCTCTTCCACTTTCAACTATTTCCATTATTTAAAACATGTCGAATGAACAGATAGTAATAATTTAATATCGTTATTCACACATTATAATCGAAAGTTTGCTTCAAGCTCTATCCGTAGGAAATTGAACCGTAAAAATGGTTAAGTAACTTGATTTCAATGTCACGGAAGTGGATGACATTAAATAAAAGTATTTACCAGTAGGTCATATTTGGTCATGTTCATTGGATGAATGTTGCGTTTAAAATAAACAAAAATATCCTTATAAGATCAATAACGTGTTTGTACTAAGGCCGTTAGCTTATAATGAAATATATAATTAATTAAACTCACATTCGAACGTAAGAAACCCTAGATTTATTATTTATAATGTACTGGTTTCTTGCCGGCAGCTTCGCTTGCGTAGCTTTGTATAGTTTTTTGAAGGTATATTATGATATTAATTCATTTATACATCTGAACCGAGAAATATTATTTCACATAGACAGTATGCCACCCCCTTTAACACCCTTAGGGGTAAAAAATGTAAAAACTCTGAAATACGTGTTTCATCAGATCTCGTCGATGAGTGTTAAGTTTTACCAAATTTTAACTAAATTTCCTTTTCTTTTTTATTTGCGCTAAAAGCTATTAAAATCAATTAATTTAACAGAATATTAGATATAATAACAATTTAAACGTATATTTTTAATGATTATCCTAATATTGTGCCTATATATGTATTTAATTTTATACAAGATCCCGGTCGATCTATTTGATTATGTTCACCTATATAAATACCATTCAGCAGAGCCCTTGCATAAAATTATTATTATCAAATTAGTACATCTGAAATTTTGAATAAAGGCTTGTTTTTAAAAAGCTTAAAAAAACATTCTAATACGTAAAACTTATCTAATCTAAAAACAAATACATATGTCGTGAGCAGGTAGAGCGATATCAAGCGCCTATTCCACGAGCTAATTCCAAACCTCAAGTTGGAACAGTCACTAAAAGCTTATTGGTATAAGGCCGGATTTAGGGATTTAGGGAAAATCTTCAAAATGTTAGTTTTTGAATTATTTTTAATAGGACACAAAATATAAACCGTTCTGACAAAGAAAAAGTTCACATTCACAAAGTACTTTTTAATTAAACATCTCTAAGCTTATTGTTAATCTACATTTTTACTACCCCAGGACCTCCCTTTATATTTGATACCGTACCAATAATATGGCCTCCCATTTGAAAGCACCCTTTCTAGAGTTAACACCTTATGTATCATAAATGATTAGATTGTTTTGATAAATGATGCTATTAATTGAACATAACATAACATACCATCACGCCTGTATCCCCGAAGGGTCAGGCAGAGGTGTACTAATGTGCATCCATTGTTTGCCAGGTATGTTTAGGTCCCATGTAATAGAGGGCGAGCCTATTGCTATTAATCGGGCACAAAGCAGAACACCGAGCTGCTACTGACAATTTCATAGAAAACCCCAATAATACTTTACTCGACCTGCGAATCGAACCCAGAACCTCAAACATAGCAGTCGCGCTTAGGACCACAAGGCTAATGAGGCAATTAATAGCTATGCACTGAGGTTGGATTTTTGGAAATTAAATCCCTAAGGTAATGAAAAAGGGGATTAAAATAAGTATTTACCAATTCAGTTATAAAGTAAAAAAGATGGGATAACTCAACTACGACGCGACCGAAACCACAGGCGAAGCGCTAGTAAGCTGTAAAAACAAAAAGAATTTTCCAAATCGATCTAGTACTTCCAGAGATTAGGTCTTACAAGCAAACAAACAAACAATGTCTTGAGCTTCATATTATTATAGTATAGATAAATTTAAACGGTAATAGTTTTATTAACGGAGCTTAGTAAAAACTAAATCAACGTTAATGGATTTGGTAACAAAGATTTTAGTGTCGTTACTCAAGCAAACTTAGATTATGTAAATGTCTGTGTAGTTTAGCAATTTTAAAAATTAGAGCAACTGTTTATTAGTAATGCTGTAGTTAATGATGTTGTTGAACCGGCTCAGGCTGATATGTGTAGATTTAAGTGATAATAAATATAATTCATACGCGTATGAAGTTAAACAACAAGCATTCATTTGAATAGTGATGTGGCTAGTTATCGATAGTTAGGAAATAATCAATTGATTCAACTTCGATTCGAATAAACAAATTTATACAATTAATAAAATTGAAGTGTCTGTTTGTAATGTCAAAATAACAGCTTTTTATTAAATGCATATGAAAGTATATTCGATACCTATAGCAAAAAAAAACCATTTTTTAAATTTTTGTTTGTCTGTCTGTCTGTTTGTACCGGCTAGTCTCCGAAACGGTTGGACCGATTTTGACCGGACTGTCACTGGTAGATAGCTCATTTTATAGGGAGTCACTAAGGCTACTTTTGTTTTGGAAAAAGAATTAGGGTTTCGTACAAATAAAAAATCGGTTGTCTGTAAAGTCGGTTTACTGACAATAGTTGAATGTGACAACGTCATAAGAAAATACTGATGGAATGGTATGATTTTTCAAAAGAAAATTTTAATTTTATTTATAGTTTTGTCAATTATAGCATAACCTACAATCGCTGCACTAGCGGACCGATGCTATTTATTTGAATGATGAAAGCACGAATATTCGACAATATATCACGGAACATATATTTAATATCGAAAGAATCATTACCTTTATCGCCGCAATTATCGTTGCTATAAACAATTGACACCACATTCACTTTTCACTGCACTTCATACTTGACGAAATCATGTAAATGTATTATTGTATAGCAGCTGTCCACGCGGACGCATCGCTCACTCAAGTAGGAGAGAGACAGATATCGAACGCTGCTGAACGTGGAGGCCGATTGTGCCTCTTTGTCGCTCGTTCCGCGCTTTCGCTTGCACTTCAAGCCTTAAATGGAACGCCTCAGAGCGAGGAAACGCCGCATGAGTCATGTTTTTTCGTGCGTGCAGCCGGCTCCATCGAATTATAAGACTTTATCACGTCAAAAACTGGTCATGGTGAATTAATTCGGGCGCTTAAATAGCTTACGCTAAGTAAACGATAAGAGACATAGCTAATTAAGGTACTAAATAATTGTAGACATTAAAAAGATCTACAAAAAAGTTAGCGAGAGTATAAGTCTATCTTCTAAGGAACACCCACAATAATCATTATTGTCTTTAAAATAGCGGGAGTAAGATTCGCGCGGGCATTCTGTAGTCTTCGTGAGCGAAGCCACGGGCACAGCTAGTATTAAATATATTACTTACTGATATACATTAAAATATAAATATTTTACAAAAGAACGAGTCCCATCTAATGGATTGGACATTAGAATCTTCTTAAGTTGTAAGGAAGGGTTCATTGAAAACCAAACATTTAGGTAACATATAGAACAAAGTGTAACATATAGGATGAAAATGTACTAGGCCAAGAATGCTCGGTCAAGAGCATCGACCTGTGGTAGCTCGCCTCTCAATGTTTTGGAGAGTGTGTACAGCAATCTATTTCATATATAACCATAGCATGGTAGTAAGGCTTTTTCTAATACCCGCCTGGCTGGCTACACCAAGAGTTGAAAATCTGTCGCCAAACACCAACAGGTGTGTTCCGGCAACTGCACTTGAGAGCCAGTCTTCCACTAAGTTTAACGTGCTACCATCTTAGACCACATCGTCACTTAAGATCGGGTGAGATTGTGGCCAAAACTATAAGGATAAAAAAAAATAACGCAAAATATTTTATTACAAAGCTCGGGTGGTAGCCCTAGTTTAATGTGAAAACGATTTAAAAGTAAAGTGATCTTCGATTACTAAAATAAAAATAAAAGTAAGCTTCCATATTATTCGTATCCATTGAATTTATATAAATAAGATATTTCAAAATATATTATTAATATTATTTAAAACATTTTCTACTTATTGCCTTTATAAAACTTAAGTAGCGTCGGCACAACGTATTTTTCTCTTCCACTTTCAACTATTTCCATTATTTAAAACATGTCGAATGAACAGATAGTAATAATTTAATATCGTTATTCACACATTATAATCGAAAGTTTGCTTCAAGCTCTATCCGTAGGAAATTGAACCGTAAAAATGGTTAAGTAACTTGATTTCAATGTCACGGAAGTGGATGACATTAAATAAAAGTATTTACCAGTAGGTCATATTTGGTCATGTTCATTGGATGAATGTTGCGTTTAAAATAAACAAAAATATCCTTATAAGATCAATAACGTGTTTGTACTAAGGCCGTTAGCTTATAATGAAATATATAATTAATTAAACTCACATTCGAACGTAAGAAACCCTAGATTTATTATTTATAATGTACTGGTTTCTTGCCGGCAGCTTCGCTTGCGTAGCTTTGTATAGTTTTTTGAAGGTATATTATGATATTAATTCATTTATACATCTGAACCGAGAAATATTATTTCACATAGACAGTATGCCACCCCCTTTAACACCCTTAGGGGTAAAAAATGTAAAAACTCTGAAATACGTGTTTCATCAGATCTCGTCGATGAGTGTTAAGTTTTACCAAATTTTAACTAAATTTCCTTTTCTTTTTTATTTGCGCTAAAAGCTATTAAAATCAATTAATTTAACAGAATATTAGATATAATAACAATTTAAACGTATATTTTTAATGATTATCCTAATATTGTGCCTATATATGTATTTAATTTTATACAAGATCCCGGTCGATCTATTTGATTATGTTCACCTATATAAATACCATTCAGCAGAGCCCTTGCATAAAATTATTATTATCAAATTAGTACATCTGAAATTTTGAATAAAGGCTTGTTTTTAAAAAGCTTAAAAAAACATTCTAATACGTAAAACTTATCTAATCTAAAAACTTAAATAATTAGGTAGGTAACTTTATTCACAAAGCAGGTAGCATGAGATATATAGGATACTGTGATTAATTTGTTTAGTTGTATAATCCGTATAGTCAGATCTTTGTCTCCATAAATAATATCAATTACATCACAATAATCTACGTATTGTATTTTACAAGATACGACACTTGAAAGAATTTGATATTAAAAAAAATACACAATTTTTTTTATTAAATATGCAATAAAATTTCTTTAATATCATTATAAAACAATATTATACGTGTTTAAATCTATATTTTTATATTTGCCTTAAAACTGATTTTTCAATAATGTTATGAATAAAATATACAAACATAGGTTTATAAAGATCAATAAATAATAACAGACAAAATTTACGCAATATAAAAAAATTGTATGTTAGTTGTACAACCTGTTTGTATTATCCACTGAATAAATGTAATAATTTCGAACTATATCTAAATAAAACAACAAACAAACTAAATCATGACAACTTTAAAAAAAAGTAGAGATCATTTTTACTTTAAGATTAAATTAATTCATTAAAAATAAAGGTACATTCATTTTACGGACAAATTTTATAGAAGCATCGAACTTTATAATTATTATTTGAGTATCAAGATTATAAAAGCGGAGTTGTCAACTTGGATTAATATGAAAAGATTGTGATGTCGATAAACTATTGGTGTTGCGACTTTTGGAAACACTGTGTTTAAAAATATCCACTTAAATAATAGGTACACTAATAACAAACACAATACAATTAATAAAATTGAAGTGTCTGTTTGTAATGTCAAAATAAGAGCTTTTTACTAAATGTATATAAAAATTATATACTATACCTATAAAAAAAAAAACAATTTTTAAAATTTTTGTCTGTCTGTTTATTCCGATTAATCTCCGAAACGGTTGGACCGATGTTCACGGGACTTTCACTGGTAGATAACTGATGTTATATGGAGTAACTTAGGCTAATTTTATTTTAGAAAAAGTATTAGGGTTCCGTGTAAATTAAAAAAATCTGGTCAAGGTGAATCAATTCGGGCGCTGGAATTGCTGCGTAAACCATAAGAGATATAACAAATTAATGTACTACATAATTTTAGAAATTAAAAATACTTGCAACAAAGTCAGCGAGAGTTTAGTTCTATCTTCTAAGGAACATCCACAATAAGCATTTTTGTCTATAAAATAACCGGGAGTAGGGGAGCAAGATTCCCGCGTGTGCTCGATCGATAGCATCCCGTATTACATGTGAGCGAAGCTGCGGCATCGCACACGTTGACTACAGAATGCCTGCGCGAATCTTGCCCCCCGCTCCCGGCTATTTTAAAGGTAAAAATGCTTATTGTGGGTGTTCCATAAAAGATATATATGCACTAGCGGACCGATGCTATTTATTTGAATGATGAAAGCACGAATATTCGACAATATATCACGGAACATATATTTAATATCGAAAGAATCATTACCTTTATCGCCGCAATTATCGTTGCTATAAACAATTGACACCACATTCACTTTTCACTGCACTTCATACTTGACGAAATCATGTAAATGTATTATTGTATAGCAGCTGTCCACGCGGACGCATCGCTCACTCAAGTAGGAGAGAGACAGATATCGAACGCTGCTGAACGTGGAGGCCGATTGTGCCTCTTTGTCGCTCGTTCCGCGCTTTCGCTTGCACTTCAAGCCTTAAATGGAACGCCTCAGAGCGAGGAAACGCCGCATGAGTCATGTTTTTTCGTGCGTGCAGCCGGCTCCATCGAATTATAAGACTTTATCACGTCAAAAACTGGTCATGGTGAATTAATTCGGGCGCTTAAATAGCTTACGCTAAGTAAACGATAAGAGACATAGCTAATTAAGGTACTAAATAATTGTAGACATTAAAAAGATCTACAAAAAAAGTTAGCGAGAGTATAAGTCTATCTTCTAAGGAACACCCACAATAATCATTATTGTCTTTAAAATAGCCGGGAGTAAGATTCGCGCGGGCATTCTGTAGTCTTCGTGAGCGAAGCCACGGGCACAGCTAGTATTAAATATATTACTTACTGATATACATTAAAATATAAATATTTTACAAAAGAACGAGTCCCATCTAATGGATTGGACATTAGAATCTTCTTAAGTTGTAAGGAAGGGTTCATTGAAAACCAAACATTTAGGTAACATATAGAACAAAGTGTAACATATAGGATGAAAATGTACTAGGCCAAGAATGCTCGGTCAAGAGCATCGACCTGTGGTAGCTCGCCTCTCAATGTTTTGGAGAGTGTGTACAGCAATCTATTTCATATATAACCATAGCATGGTAGTAAGGCTTTTTCTAATACCCGCCTGGCTGGCTACACCAAGAGTTGAAAATCTGTCGCCAAACACCAACAGGTGTGTTCCGGCAGCTGCACTTGAGAGCCAGTCTTCCACTAAGTTTAACGTGCTACCATCTTAGACCACATCGTCACTTAAGATCGGGTGAGATTGTGGCCATAACTATAAGGATTAAAAAAAATAACGCAAAATACTTTATTACAAAGCTCGGGTGGTAGCCCTAGTTTAATGTGAAAACGATTTAAAAGTAAAGTGATCTTCGATTACTAAAATAAAAATAAAAGTAAGCTTCCATATTATTCGTATCCATTGAATTTATATAAATAAGATATTTCAAAATATATTATTAATATTATTTAAAACATTTTCTACTTATTGCCTTTATAAAACTTAAGTAGCGTCGGCACAACGTATTTTTCTCTTCCACTTTCAACTATTTCCATTATTTAAAACATGTCGAATGAATAGATAGTAATAGTTTAATATCGTTATTCACACATTATAATCGAAAGTTTGCTTCAAGCTCTATCCGTAGGAAATTGAACCGTAAAAATGGTTAAGTAACTTGATTTCAATGTCACGGAAGTGGATGACATTAAATAAAAGTATTTACCAGTAGGTCATATTTGGTCATGTTCATTGGATGAATGTTGCGTTTAAAATAAACAAAAATATCCTTATAACATCAATAACGTGTTTGTACTAAGGCCGTTAGCTTATAATGAAATAGATAATTAATTAAACTCACATTCGAACGTAAGAAAGCCTAGTTTTATTTTTTATAATGTACTGGTTTCTTGCCGGCAGCTTCGCTTGCGTAGACTAAGCTTTGTATAGTTTTTTGAAGGTATATTATGATATTAATTCATTTATACATCTGAACCGAGAAATATTATTTCACATAAACACTATGTAACCCCCTTTAACACCCTAAGGGGTAAAAAATTTAAAAATTTTGAAATACGTATTTCATCTCATCGATGAGTGTTAACAAGTTACCAAGTTTTAACTAAATTTCCCATACTTTTTTATTTGCGCTAAAAGCTATTAAAATCAATTAATTTAACAGAATATTAGATATAATAACAATTTAAACGTGTATTTTTAATGATTATCCTAATATTGTGCCTATATATGTATTTAATTTTATACAAGATCCCGGTCGATCTATTTGATTATGTTCACCTATATAAATACCATTCAGCAGAGCCCTTGCATAAAATTATTATTATCAAATTAGTACATCTGAAATTTTGAATAAAGGCTTGTTTTTAAAAAACTTAAAAAAACATTCTAATACGTAAAACTTATCTAATCTAAAAACTTAAATAATTAGGTAGGTAACTTTATTCACAAAGCAGGTAGCATGAGATATATAGGATACTGTGATTAATTTGTTTAGTTGTATAATCCGTATAGTCAGATCTTTGTCTCCATAAATAATATCAATTACATTACAATAATCTACGTATTGTATTTTACAAGATACGACACTTGAAAGAATTTGATATTTAAAAAAAATACACAATTTTTTTTATTAAACATGCAATAAAATTTCTTTAATATCATTATAAAACAATATTATACGTGTTTAAATCTATATTTTTATATTTGCCTTAAAACTGATTTTTCAGTAATGTTATGAATAAAATATACAAACATAGGTTTATAAAGATCAATAAATAATAACAGACAAAATTTACGCAATATAAAAAAATTGTATGTTAGTTGTACAACCTGTTTGTATTATCCACTGAATAAATGTAATAATTTCGAACTATATCTAAATAAAACAACAAACAAACTAAATCATGACAACTTAAAAAAAAAGTAGAGATCATTTTTACTTTAAGATTAAATTAATTCATTAAAAATAAAGGTACATTCATTTTACGGACAAATTTTATAGAAGCATCGAACATTATAATTATTATTTGAGTATCAAGATTATAAAAGCGGAGTTGTCAACTTGGATTAATATGAAAAGATTGTGATGTCGATAAACTATTGGTGTTGCGACTTTTGGAAACACTGTGTTTAAAAATATCCACTTAAATAATAGGTACACTAATAACAAACACAATACAATTAATAAAATTGAAGTGTCTGTTTGTAATGTCAAAATAAGAGCTTTTTACTAAATGTATATAAAAGTTATATTCTATACCTATAAAAAAACAATTTTTAAAATTTTTGTCTGTCTGTTTATTCCGATTAATCTCCGAAACGGTTGGACCGATGTTCACGGGACTTTCACTGGTAGATAACTGATGTTATATGGAGTAACTTAGGCTAATTTTATTTTAGAAAAAGGATTAGGGTTCCGTGTAAATTAAAAAAATCTGGTCAAGGTGAATCAATTCGGGCGCTGGAATTGCTGCGTAAACCATAAGAGATATAACAAATTAATGTACTACATAATTTTAGAAATTAAAAATACTTGCAACAAAGTCAGCGAGAGTTTAGTTCTATCTTCTAAGGTACACCCACAATAAGCATTTTTGTCCATAAAATAACCGGGAGTAGGGGAGCAAGATCCCCGCGTGTGCTCGATCGATAGCATCCCGTATTACATGTGAGCGAAGCTGCGGCATCGCACACGTTGACTACAGAATGCCTGCGCGAATCTTGCCCCCCGCTCCCGGCTATTTTAAAGGTAAAAATGCTTATTGTGGGTGTTCCATAAAAGATATATATATATACTCTCTCGGACTTTTTTGTAGGTCTTTTTAATGCCTACGATTGTGTAGTAAATTAATTTGCTATATCTCTTATGGTTTACTCAGCATAAGCCATTTAATCGCGTAAATTGATTCACCATGACCAGTTTTTATTTTATTTGTGCGGAACCCTAATTATTTTTCTAAAATAAAAGTTGCCTAAGTTACTCCCTATATCATCAGCTATCTATCAGTGAAAGTCCCGTTAAAATCGGTCCGATCGTTTCGGAGATTACCCGGAACAAAAAGAAAGACAAAAATTTTAAAAATGGGCTTTTTGTTATAGGTGTCGTATATACTTTCATATGCATTTAGTAAAAAACTGTTATTTTGACATTACAAACAGAAACTTCGATTTTATTAATTGTATAGATAGTAAGTATTAAGTAATAAGTCTACACTACTTACAATACTAGAAGAAAAATACTTATACGTATAATTATTATGATGGCTATTATTATTTATAATACCTATGATTAGCATTGTAATGTTGTACGAAACAAAATGCTAGATAGTTCAGAAAACTATTTAAAAAGGCGCATACCAATGAAAGCTCTGAAGCAGGCGGGGGATCACTAAACTTTATAAGGCACCTATTTTATTCAGTTGGTAATTAGGGCGAATCAGGAATTAAATGAGCGAAAACCGCCCTAGAGGGTATGGATATGTAAAAAATATGTTAAGAAGATCATGTAGTCCAAATTGCCCTGAATCTGCCATAACAAAGGGGTCATAGGACTCAAACAAGTTTTTCAAGGACGATTATTGCGTAAATGATAGGAAGTTCTGGAAATTTATTTATCACATATAGCTGTACCCCTCGGTTTCATCTGTGTTAATTTTATACGACAAACATCGCCAACGCACACGCTTAGATAATTTTTCATACTCTGTATAAAACTATCGACATTTTTATCAGAAATAAATTATTTTTTCATATTATAATATACCATATGTTACTTGCTGATACTGTAGCTTTGTTTTGGTGAAAGAATTTTTGAAATCAGTCCAGTAGTTTTTGAGTTTATCCATTACAAACAAAAAATCAAATCTTTCCTCTTTATAATATTGGTATACATAAAAAATATTGGTAAACACGATCGAGTTTATTGCGGGCTCTTTTTGATGACCGGGTGTTTCCCGAACCGGTGGTAGTGTTTTGAAACTCATAAGTGCCTTCAAAGTAGGAATAGAGAGCGCCGTGATGGTCAAATAGAAAGTACCCCAAGTGAGTCCTATTCCCACCCGAACCAGATTTGCTTGACGCAGAGATGTGAGTAGACTTGACCCCAAATAATGAAAAACGAGATGGCCTATAATTTGTATTCATGTAATAATTAATTGTGATTTGGTGGATTCTTATCCACCTGCATACCTATAAAAATATTAATGTTCAAATGAAGTTGAGATTGTGGAGTCATTGAAGGGAGTGAACTTGAACGAATTACATAATATATATTCATGGATCCAGTTCATGGTTTGTGCCCCTGAGGCTACTGAGACAACTAGGTACATTTCACGAAGACCCACGTCCGTATAACAATTTAGTATAAAAGCTATGAGCGATTGGACATACGCACATTAAGTCATAACACCTAAAACATTCAACATGGTCGCTAAAGTGAGTATTTTAATTATATTAAATAACTATTTAAAATCTAAAGAATAATACTTAATTAAGTAAATCGTGTTATTGATAAGTATTTATATTTATGTTTCGATTTTTCTGAAGGTGAATAATTATTTTGCCTACTTGTGGAACCAAAACAAAAGTTGTCATGAAATTATGTTAGGTCCTACAATACTATATTTCAATTCATTAGTTTGGTATAGTAGAAAGTTTAATTGATTCTATTTATTATTATTAATAATAATATTATCCCACAATGTCTCGTATAAATATATTAGCACTTTGAGCACTAGCTCAAGTTGAGTTATGTCCTATTATATAATGAAATATATTAATGACTAGCTATGCCCCACGGTCTCACCTGTATTAATTTTATATAACAAAAATTGCCAACGGGTGGTGCAGGCAATTTTTTATACTTTGTGTAAGACTATCGACATTTTTATTAGGAATAAATTATTTTTTCAAAATTATTATATAGACTATGCTACTTGCTGATACTGTAGCTATAGACGGGTTAAAATCGGTCGAGTAATTTTTGAGTTTAACCATTACAAACAAAAAATCAAATCTTTCCTGTTTATAATATTGGTATAGACGTATTTAATTTATTATGAAAGCATTAATTGGTATTTCTTTTGGCTAATATATGTAGTATAAGTATCTATTATATAAACTTTCATCTAATCTTTTACACGTAGAAGTATTGAATTTGAAAAAACCTATGAAACATGTATTTTACTTTCTAACTGAATTTCTATATACCATTTTTGATAGTTATTCAAAAATTACGTGATTTTTATACAAACTTTTAGCTCTTTCTTTACCACATTAGGTATTGAATTACAAAAAATCCTTCCTTAGTACATATCTACACTGTAAATGGAACCGGCATTCAAATTTTTACGTTACTAGCCACCAGTAGTTTGGGTTGACCGTTAGCGTTAATATGTCTTTCAGTTAGTTAACTTTTTAGATAGGTATACATATATATATAAATTTTATTTACCTTCACATTATCCATAAATAAAAAAAACTAGCTACACCCACGATTTTATTCGTGTTAAATTAATTCCCCTCCCGTACTTGTCTATAGTTTGTCAGATTTCTTGACGTTAATGGTTGCTGATCTACTCCTAAAAGTCGAAGCGTGAAGTCATATAGCCTTCTTTAATAAATAGACTATAAAATACAAAAATATTTTTTTACCATTGTCACTCGAAAAAGAGCATTTTATTCATCGATAACAGTGGATAAACCACTCTTTTACTCACAAGGGAATAAACATTTTTTAAATTTAGAACAAGCACGAATTGTATAGATTATGTATAAACATAGCATGTATACGTTTTCTTTCCTTCTTTCATTTTTTCTCTTTATAACCCGTTTCTTTACCGTATTTACACTGACTGATCTCTAAGCGCGACAAACCAAAAGTATCACCGCCTAAGAAGTTTTCTCGGTAAAAAGTAGAACGGGCCTTGAAACCCCCGAAATAATTTGCCTCTTTTTTCACTGTTTGTGTAATCTACTATTTGAAATCTGACCAGTACTTCCGATTATTCATATAAACAATATCTCGTGATTTATAATAAGGGTAGTTACAGAGTATTTCGTTTACCTCCACATTGTCCAGTTAAAAGAAATCCTTTTTACAGTTCGCAGTCTTCTCGTGCCTGGTAGCCGCAGCTGCTGCAATAGCCGTGCCGGTTCTCCCGGTCTCTAAAGTAGCATACGCCGAACCCGAACTGCCAGCTCAATATGATTTCGAATATTCCGTCCATGACAGCCAAAGTGGTGACATCAAACAACAGAAGGAGAGCCGCTCCGGCGACGCTGTTCACGGCAGCTACTCTTTAGTCCAGCCTGACGGTGTCCACCGCATTGTAGACTACACATCTGACGGTGAACACGGATTCAACGCTGTAGTCCGCTATGAGGGAACTCCCATCGCTGCACCTACTAAAGTAGCCTACGCCGCTGCCCCCATCGCCAAAGTCGCCTACGCAGCTCCAGTAGCAAAAGTTGCTTACGCTCAAGGACCAGTCTCCTATGCTCAAGCACCCATCACTTACGCTCAAGCACCCCTCCACTACGCTCAAGCACCCCTCAACTACGCTCATGCACCTGTCAACTATGCTCAAGCTCCAGTCGCCAAAGTAGCCTACAACTCTCCTCTCGGCCACGTAACATTCTCATCTCCTTCCGTCACCTACCAACACTAAGTAACTAATAACATTATTTAAACCATGTTATTAATCGACTTATTTATTTTGTTAAATACAATGTTATAGTCAATATCATTTGTAGTTTTGTTTTGTGTTATAAGGGTCAGAGAAAAGAATTGCAAAAAAGAGAGGCGTGAAAGTGGAGTATCCGATATCAAAACGCTCTAAACGAAGTTAGAAGGAAACGTGCGGGTAGTGTCGGGGAATCAATTGAATTATGTTGCTTTATGAGGCCAGTGAATCCGGTTACTCGGCACGTCCGAGACGCCCCCGCGGGCCCGTTTTGACGCATTGCTTCTGACACCTATTCATTCGGCTAGTTTAACAGTAACAGCTCTAATGTTAACTGTACTTTCTCTATACAAATACCTCTGTTGGGTCTGTTAGATGAGTGTCGGAAGGGGCAGGGTAAATTTTTGGAGACTGGTTGACGATAAACGTTCGTTTCGCATAAAACAAAGGCAAATGCAAACTGACAGAAAGGATGGTGAAAGTGGTTGTTAGAAAAAGGAAGGGTCTTCAAAGTGTGTGAGATGAATATAATATTTTTTTATATGCAGTAGCTTCATCGAATGAACAAAATGGGGTTTGGTTAGGAGCTAATTTGATAATAAACGTCAGCAAAAATATTCAGTACTTAGGACTAAAGAGAAAAAGAAAGAGTAAAATGTAATAACACTATAAATACTTAGATTCTTGAATTTTGCTGTTTTGTATTTGTAGCACTATTGCAGAACGAGTAAGCGCTGAGTCCACTTGCATACTTATCATCTTCACTTCGTTTGCTCTTTGTACTGGATTTAATAATTGAACATAAGTTTATAAAATACATTATAGTTAAAAAGTGAGTAGAATAAGTAACATAAAGTTTCAACTGAACACCAATTTTATGGTAATAAAGAATTCACTTTAAGAATATTAAACATCAAAAATGCAGACCGAATAAATAATCGTGGCGTCCAAATGTTTTGGTGAAGTTTTACAATCCACCCACAAAGGGTTGAATCGTGTAAATCCCGCTATTATCGGATGATGAACTATTACTCCCCCGTCCCGCCTCACTCTGCCTCACACCCTGGCACTCATTGCATAACCATTACCGTGGATATTACACCGCATGTTGGTTATTCCTTGGAGATTTAGATTCAACTATCATTACTTCAATAAAAGGGTTGTATGGTTTCATCAAATATTATCTATACTAGGTGTACCCGCGACTTCGTTCGTGTCGATTTCAGAAAAATAAAATAATTTGATAACAGTCTTTAAGCCACTTCATGTATCCTATGTATTAATCCAGGTCATAAATTTTATTGATCTGTATGTCAAATGTCATTCATGCCCGCCGTTTTTGCGTGATTGAGTAACAAACATAAAATTTTTCATATTTATTAGATTGGTAGGATAGTATGGTATATGGAATAGTAGGATGGAACTGTATTTATTGTTTTAAAGTTTAGCCTAGTGGTCGTAAGCAGACGGCTATGATCGAGGTCCTGGGTTCGATTCCCAGGTCGAGTAAAGTGGTTTTGGGTTTTTCTATGAAATTCTCAGTAGCAGCTCGGAGTTTGGCTTTGTGGCCGATTAATGGCAATAGGCTCGCCCTCTATTACATGGGACCTAAAAAACATACTCTGTGAACTGTGGGTGTACGTTAGTATGTATGTTAGTAATGTATTTTTATATTAATTTTTTTAGTTCATCAATCATTTGAAGATTCTTTATTAAAAAAATACTATGATGACTTGACAGAAACATATATTTTGAAATTTTGCCTTAAGCCAGGAGGAAAGGTCTAAAACCACTCAACGCTTACAACCCATCTTCCGAATCCAGGCAGTATCGCCAAATAAAATTCTACAAAAGAAATTAATATAATCTTATCTTCTCGTTTTTTGACAGTTCTTAACATAATATGTAATTATTAGGTACATTACACGGTGACAGTTTAACAAAAGACTTCTCAGTCACAATTATCAACGATTGTAAAAAATAACTGCTAAATCTATGCTATTAATATGTACTAGCTGTGCCCCACGGTTTCACCCGTGTTAATTTTATACGACAAACACCGCCAGCGCACCCGTGTATGCAATTTTTTACACATTGTGTAAAACTATCAATATTTTATATTAATAAATGATTTTTTTTAGTTATAATAATATAGGCATATTACTCGCTGATACTGTAGCTATATATTGGTGAAATAATTTTTCAGTCCAGTAGTTTTTGAGTTTACTCATTACAAGCAAAAAAAAACAAACAAATAGTTTCCTCTTTATAATATTGGTATAGATTGATTTCTCATACCGAACATAATTGCCTCATTTTTATAAATTTTGTAAAGTAATTTACTAACTATAAACATTATTTAGTATTTCTTGAATACATTTAATTTAAAACTAATTTTTTAAATGAAAAACAAAATTATCGTATTTCATAGGAACCCGACTAATTTTCAATTGTATAATTAACTTAATTTATTATATCAATTATGTTTAAATGTTACATTCATGAACATCAACAAAGCCGGTAAAGAAGATAATATCGTCAATTCGTCATGCGATTGTTGGAAGCTCCGCGTCATCGGTACTCGGTAGGATCAACGAGCGCCACACTCCGCCACGTGTCCGGACAAAAGCACGCTTTTAGCGTATTGTATCAATACTAGTGCAGATTGCTTCCGGACGGTCAGAGAGTGGTGTCGGGTTGCAACGACCACGGACCGTTCATAACTTTCGTGGCTTCGAATCCGTATCTATGAAATTCGTTATAAATAAAAATTAAATGCTGTTCGTTGGTAAAGGCTCTACTAATGTAGAGCGTTAGTAGTAATAGTCCGGATAAGGTTTTTAGAAAAAGAAAATCTGAAAAGTTTCCTGGAAAATTGAAAACTGAAATTGTTTTTTTTCTATTTATTTTTTTACGAACTCAAGGCCATTCATATTCAAATAATGGAATAGGCGTAATTTTTTTTAAATTATGTTCTTGGAAAAGTGTTCATTTGAAAAATCGATATAGGTCTGTGGTCGAGTAATTGAGTATTGGAACCGCACAACGTCTGACGAAGCAGACTAAAAATTTAAAATAAATATGAGCATTTATGGCACAAGAGTAATTCCAACCTATCATTTCCAAGGGTAAAAGGAGGGGATTTCGCTTTCGTAGGAACATGGGTGTTAAACATAGAATTAAAAACTACATATTATTTTTCATATAGTTTTGATTTGTCACAAGCCTAAAAAACGAGCAAGTTTAATAATAAGGGTCATGTCATTAGTTTTAAAAACAAAATAACGTATCCAGGGGACACCCGGGTTTGAACCGGGGACCTCTCGATCTGCAGTCGAATGCTCTACCACTGAGCTATATCCCCATATCCACGCTAGTTTAAAGTTTTTGGAACTCTGTAAACTTTTAGATCAAAGAGTTGTTTGGGATTTTTATTCACAAACGAATGATAGATTTACAAATCGCATGCGAAATGTTCTTTATTCCAATAATTCAATATTATGTTATTTTATATAGATTTTTATTCGCCTATGTTTATTTTAATATAATACATACATACATAAATTACGCTTCATTCCAAACGGGTTAGGCAGAGACCACGTCCTTCCACCTGCTACGATCCTGGCATACATCTTTCGCTTCTTCAACATTTATTAATCTTTTTATGCATGCTCGTCGAGACTGTTGACCTGACTTTTCTTCAGAACAATACATTTACTTTAATTATATGTAAATAACAATTTTTTATTGTTTGTTGTGTAATTTTTATAATTATAAATTATTATCACTATTTAAATGTGCTCTCCATTCTTGCCTTATTAGGGTTACATGTTATAAAAATACCTATATTAAAATTGATAAAATATTAAAAATATATTGGCGTTGACTCTGTTGGTAACCTAAACAAATAAAAATTGCGAGATATTCTCTTCTTCTTCTGGTCTATGGACAAGAAAGCGTGTTGCAAATAAAACTTGTTAAATCAATGTCTTGAGCTGAAATTTTAGTAAAGATTGTATCACTTGATAACTAAGTTTTTGCTTTAAATTATTTTTATAGTAACACGGCAAATTTACATTTTAACCTGATGGTAAACAGGGTACGATTTAAAAATGATAGCTTTCGTAGAGACCGCCGAAAGATTGATAAAACATCGCTAGTCGCTGAATGCCGCGCTGCGTAGATATGTTTTCATAAATTCGTAAGTCGTTATAGCTATGTGAAAATGATATTTCAGTATTTTAACCGAATCGACCTGTGAAAATATACGTTCAAGTATTTACCATAATGCTTCACCGTACTGTAATATTCCGCTTAGCTATCGCCCGGAGCTACCTCAAGGGAGGTTGCATGGGGTGGCAGGCAGGGGGGACGAGAGCGGGGGAGGCAGGCACAAGTCTATGTCGGAAACAATTAGGCGGTGCGCACGCGCCCGAGCTTCCTGAACGCCGCGTGTAATTGGCGTATCTCTTCTCCGCTCATGTATTCCTATTATAATTGACAGTTGTTGTTGCTACAATGATATTAAATTGATATCAATTCCTTTGAACTGTTCTGTATTGTTGTTAGTTCGTTAGTCAATCGTGAATATACGGAACTTAGTAAATAAACAGTATACATTCGCTGGGTGATAGAACAATGTAATAATTGGATCCGATTAGCGTCATTAATTACTCTACATAGAGTTAAGGTACAGATACATTTCTGTAGATATTATAAGGCTGCCCTTACTGGTGGAATACCTCCACCGTAGAGAAGATCGCAGCCAGATAATCTTGTGAAGTGTTCCTGTGGTGAGTAGGATTTCCAGAGCTCCTTGGAGTTTTGGGGGATTCAAGATCGGCAACCTATGGCATTAAAAGCGTCCATAGGCTACGGCAGCCGCTTACCACCGGCGGGCCGTATGCTTGTTTGTCACTTTACTTGTATAAAAAAAGTTTATATTTATATAGACTTAGTAAAACCAATAAATGTTTTTAGTTAAGTATTTTGTGTAAAGTTCTATAATAACATCCCTTAACACATTGCTGATTTGTCGGACTATAAGTTCAAGAAGCATGTCGAGCTTTTACTATTAATCCTTTTTATATTTATTATTAATAACTAAGTATTAATAATTGTTAATTGTAAATTATCATTACGCAGTTAAAATAAATAATTAAACAATATATTAATAAACCCGATCGAGTTTATTGCCGGCAGTACCTACCTTAATTAGCCTTTTATGCGCCCGGCTCGAGCTTCTATAATCTGCGCCCTTGAAATAATTGTATTATAGCTATTGTTTGTGGTCCTGTTCTGGTCATTTGTGCATCACTGCAGAGACTGCGCCTTGTGCCTGGGCAGCGCTAGCACCGCCCTAGTTACGGCACTGGGTTAATTGTTTTCCGAACTGGTGGTACCTAAAGTAACGTTCAAGTACTTTGTTAGGGTTAAACTGGAAAAAAGATTTTTTTATTTTGATTGGATTACGGCCATTATACAACAAATGTAACACCTGTCATCGTTGTATGCTTAGGATTTTTTTTTTATACGTGGAGAAACTCTTCATGGGTACACACCCGCCCGACGGAGACGAGTGGTTATGCGAGACTCGTACTCACTAAAACTCCACGGTGTACCATCCGCCGCAATACAGGGGCGACACGGGAACTGCGGTGGCATACAGCCGCGTCGCCCCGGCGGCATGCTTAGGATTGTCACATTCCGGTTCAACCACCATTAACTCTCATTTGGTTTGTAGCGTTTCGGGGTCAATCAGTGAAAATCCAGCGGCAGAAAACACAACATGTATGCATGCGATTTCTCGGTGGTCGCCGTGGTTTTTGGATTACCATAACACACAATGCAATCACTTTGCCGTGATATTACAATTAAATAATTAAAAACATATGAAGTATACTGATAAAAAATACTTAGAGTGACAATATTATATTATGCAAGATGTCTCTTGATCCATGCATTATAATTGCTCTATAGTAAAAAACATTCCAACTCTCATAATTTTTTTGTACATTTTATTTATTTAATGATGTATTTAGCCTAGTGGTCCAAAGCGCCTGTTTTGCTCGAGGTTCTAGTTTCGATTCCCAGGTCGAGCAAAGTTTTAGAGCAATAAGAAAACTTGACTCGGCGCTGCACCCTCGGCGTTTCAGCCCGATAGTACGTTCAAGGACATGCTGTATTATGCATAATAATGAATTATATACATATCGTGTGACTATAACCTTTAGGTAGTAACTGCCTCATTAGCCTAGTGTTCATAAGCGAGACTAAGTGTTCATAAGTGTTATTGGGTTTTTCCTATGAAATTCTCAGTAACAGCTCGGAAATTGGCTTTGTGCCGATTAAGGGCAATAGGCTCACCCCCTATTACACGAAACCTAAAAACATACCGGCGAACTGTGGGTTTACGTTAGTACACCTCTGCCTAACCCATCTAAAGCACTTAAATCTAGAGCACGTTTAAATGTCTGTTTGAACGTGCTAAACTCTGGAACTACCACGCAGATTTGAAAAATCCGTTTTGGTCTTTCATAGCTTGTATATTGATAAATGATATAGGCTATAAAACATTACGCTACAACTTTAAAGAGAAGAGCAGTAACCATGAATTTCAAATAATTAAAAGCTTTACGGAAAGTGAGAACAACGATTGGCTACACGAGTGTGTTGACGGCGGCACCGTGGAGAGTTGCTCAAATAACACGGGTGAAACCGTAAGTCACGACTAGTTATTATAAATACAATAAATAAGAAATATGAACACAAAACGGTTAATTTTTTTGCGTTATATGTTTTGTGTTGTGGCCACAATCTCATTTGATCTTAAGTGACGATGTGACCGAAGATGGTAGAACGGTAAACCTTGAGGAAGACTGGCTCTCAGGTGCAGCTGCCGGAACACACCTATTGGTGTTTGGCGACAGATTTTCAACTCGAGGGCGGTAGCTATCCAGGTGGTCATTTGAAAAAGTCCTAACACCATGCTATGATTTCATCACGATGTTTTCCTTCAGCGAAAACTCAGGCTCATTGCAGGGATTCGAACTCACGTCGATCGACGCGGAGTCCGTATACGCTACTAACTGTGCCATCATTGCTTAAACTCCTATTCAAAACCACTGAGCAAAATCAATGATATATTTCGTTGTAATTTGTCCAGGCGTTACAATAGACCAAACGCGACAAAACAACTCCTCGACTCTTTACGACGATTTAGTTGGAAAATTGTACGCAACCCTTCATTAGCAAAACTAATGATTCGATAAACACCCTCCGACGAGTCCCTTACCAGCTATTCCCATGACATCTGCTCCGGCGGAGACCAAAATCTATTTATTCATATCGTATTGCTAATTTTAGTATTAGCCATCGCGTTCCGAGGGTTATTCAATTATACATTCCGTTTGCGGGGACTTCATTCTCTCTGGGGATCTATTACTACGAGACATAGGTACCATTATTTTTCTAGATACTGTATTATATTAAACAAATATTAACAGCAATCAAGAAGGCTTTATTTATTTCAACCAATTTTTATAATCAAAATCAAGCCCATTCTAACAGAACCATAACTAATTCTAAACTCCACCACGGACTATCCGACAGAGGTAATCATTATATTTACATCTGTGGTGTCTAAAAGGTAAGTCTTCTTGCTCATTTATTAAAATTTAACAAATTAATAAAATTGATTTCTATGTTTGTAACGTTAAAATAACATATTTTTACTAAATGCTAGTTTTAATAGCTAGTAATGAATAAATCTGTTTAAATGTATTATAACGAGTAGATATCTCTTTAAGCCTTGTATTCAAGTTGAATACAGTCAAGGATTGTCTTTTTTTTTTGATAATTTTATTTTTGCTACTTTTCCCTTAGAAAAGCGGAATGATATATTGCCTAGATGCTTACTAATATGAAAACGATATTCGAGATGAATCAGTAGTTTTTAAGTGACACGCTTTCGAACACCGGCATCAGTCCAAGCCGAGCTTCGGCCTCATTGGCACCCTTGAGCTTATTGCCTCGCTTTTGCGGCTGAGTGCCATAAACGCTCGCTCTCAAACCCGATGAAGCTGTCAAAGCCTTTAATGGCTCCAGGGTCCTCAAGGCAAACAGTATTTTCAGTTCGAAAAAAAAAGCTTTCGAGCAGGGAGAATTTACAATTTTATTATAGGTATAAAGATAGACACTTAAAGAGTAAGGCTTAGAAAATGATTTTGCTTTATGGTACAAACGAACGTTGTTCGTGATGTTTTTATGCTAATATGAACCGTGATTAAAGGTATGTAGCTATTTTTTGGTCAAAAAAAAAGTTAATAGCATTTCTAAAATCAAAAAAGGACATAATTAGTAGAAAGATTTCATTAAATACAATTTTTATTCGTATTCAACATTAAATTTGTGTGTCTGTCATTTTGCATAATAAAGCTTTCTTATTATGAACAACTGAAGTGAATTGGAAATAATAACATGAACTATGAATTCTATAATGCCACAAAAACTCCCTGAAAAGCCTAACAAGAAAGTCACAATTTTGTTTACAATAGGTACTGAAATTAACACAGGACGTTCTATAATTTTATTAATCACTCGATAATGGCAGAAAAGAAGAAAAACAAGGTTCTTATATTAAATTCACGTTTTTAAATTCGAATTTTGATATCTTGATTTGGGAACAATGGTAAGGGAGACAGGGCGCAGTGCCGCAAAACGTCGCTAAAACGTTCCGTTCGCTCTGTGAATACATTATTCTGTTTCGCGTTTACGAATAAATATTTAGTAAGCGGACTTCCCAATTAACGTATACTATTCTACGATTGTAGAATAATATAACGAAGTATATTCTGTTCATATTAATAAACTATCTTGCTTTTTCGCCATTATATTTTTATTTATTTATAACACAAAAAGATGTAGTGATTGTCAATTTTGAGTATCAGTACCTTTATGAAATTGGTAATAACCACAGCTTTCGCCAAATTATGTATACCTAGTATACACCAACTATACTATAAATATATTGAAAATAAAAAAAACGATTACAAAATCTATGTAAAAAAAATATTTGAACATATGAAAGGATATACGGTACTTATAACGAAACATCATTTTTTCTGTCTTTTTGTTCCAGGTAAACTTCGAAACTGTTGGACACAGATAGTAGATGTTATAAGAAGTAACATAGACGACTTTTATTTTAGAAAAATAATTACGGTTACCCGCAAATAAAAATCTATTCGCAGTAACGACTATGTTGGGTGCTTAAATGGCTTATGCTGAGTAAACCATAAGAGATACATCAAGTTAATGTACTACATATTTGTAGATCTTAAAAAGTTCTACAAAAAAGTCAGCGAGAACTATTTCCTTAGGATGACCTACAAACCTATAAACTGTTTACCGCCGCTCTAGAGGACGCCTTCAAGCTCCTGAAATGGCAAGGACTCGGCATCAATGTCAATGGCGAGTACATCACTCACCTTCGATTTGCTGACGACATCGTGTAGTCATGGCAGAATCGCTGGAAGATCTTGGTACAATGCTCGATGGCCTCGACAAAGTTTCTCAACAGGTGGGCCTTAAAATTAACATGGACAAGACGAAAATTATGTCGAATGTCCATGTGGTGCCCACCCCAGTATCAGTTGGGAACTCTTGTCTAGAAGTTGTTGAAGAATATGTCTACCTGGGACAAACAGTCCAGTTAGGTAGGTCCATCTTTGAAAAAGAGGTCAGTCGACGAATCCAACTCGGCTGGGCAGCGTTCGGGAAACTGCGCGACGTCTTCTCGTCCAAAATACCTCAGTGGCTCAAGACAAAAGTCCAGTTTGACCAGTGTGTGTTGCCAGTGATGACATACGGCACAGAGACGTGGTCGCTCACTGTGGGCCTCATAAGAAAGCTCAAGGTCGCTCAGCTAGCTATGGCTCTCCTCTATAGCCCTCTGGCTATGCTAGGTGTTTCTCTACGAGATCGAATCAGAAATGAGGAGATTTGTAGACAAACTAAGGTAACCGACATAGCCAAAAGGATTAGCAAGTTGAAGTGGCAGTGGGCGGGGCACATAGCTCGGAGAACTGACGGCCGTTGGGGTAGAAAGGTTCTCGAGTGGAGACCACGCACCGGAAAGCGCAGCGTAGGACGGCCCCCCACTAGACGGAAAGACGACATAATAAAGGTCGCTGGGAGCCGTTGGGTGCAGGCCGCACAAGATCGGTCGCTCTGGAGATCTATGGGGGAGGCCTATGTTCAGCAGTGGACGTCCTGCGGCTGAAATGATGATGATGATGACCTACAATAAGCATTTTTGTCTGTAAAATAACTGGGAGCGGGGGTAGCGGTTCTGTACTCCAGGCAAGCGCAGCCGCTGGCACAGCTAGTAATTAATAGATAAAATTCACAAATTCATGTAAAAATGCCTGTTATTTTTTGCTAAGTTATAATCATAAATATCCGGGCGACCGAAATAAGCTGGTCGTCTTACTAATAAAAACACATATCTAGGTAAAATCTTGGAATGCAAAACCATATCTCAGTTGATCTATGTATGGAATATCATAAAAAGGTTTAGAACCGTTTCATACATCAAACTCACAAACAATTTCCAAAAAAAAAAACAAAAATCTTCAATTCACAGAATATTTTGGCTAACGACACTTTGAACATTTTTTGTTCCATACAAAATTAAAATGTCCCAGTGCAGTTTGACGTCAATACTATAATTAAATAAAAGTTGTTATTATTTCTATTTGCCTTCATTTTTAGTATGGTAGTTAATCTAAAGTGTATTGTGTAAAAAACCTACGAATTATTACAATTTTTAACAAAACAAATACATAAATCTAATTGTAACCAGTTACATTAATTAGGTTATACAAATATTATGTAAATCATAAGTTATACGACACATACATATGTCATATAGAAAATAAGTTATTATGTTCAGCTAATCAATTACTAGACGACTTAAATACTTTTTATGAACAACCTAAGGTTCAGTTTCAGTTCCGGTTTCAGCCAGTTTTTGGCAAAAAATTTAGTTTTGGCCAAAATTGGGCCGAAATTTGGCCGCGCCAAAACTCAGTAGGTACCTATTCGTGTACTGTTGCACGTCCGTGACTCGTGTGTATCTTTTAATTATCTACACTCTCGTATAAATCTTGTATTATATCTTAAGAGTATTGTGAACACAATTAAAATTTAAAATACTCAATTAATAAGTAATCTGTAGAATCTTATAAGTGTTGATTTTAGACACGTTTATTACTTTTGATCATGTTAATTTTTTTATATAACATGAATAAAGACTAAATTATGTTTAGTTTTCTTTCTTCAATTCTTGTTTTTTATTACTTTTAACACGAGTTAACCTATGGATATGTGAAAAAAAGTTGAGAAAATTAGAGTATACAACAGAAATTTTAACATGTCAAAATAAATTTCAGTTTTGGTTTGGGCCGAAACTGAAAACGAGGCAAAGTTTGGGTATCAGATGAAAATTTTCTTTCGGTCGAATATTAGTTATTTAATATCAGAATTACTTCAAGAAGCTTAACGAAAACTCATCAACTACACTAACATACGCACCTATAACAGTTCTTTGTAAACGTAACCGATAGTTATCTAATCCACCCCCGTACAATAACAGAGACGTTATTAATTTCATATCGTTCACAAAAGAGCATGTTACTACAAATATCAGTACAAAAGACGGCCAAGTAATTAATGTTACAGTTGTATTGGTTGAATCCAGTCGTTAGGTCCCGCGGGAGGGCGCGGGCGGGCAAATCGTCGCCGACACAATACGGTAGTTAGGGAATAGGGTGCGTATCGGCGGACGTTTAACGAGCAAATTATTTAGTAAATGTTGCCAAATAATAACATTAGTGCGGGTGCGTGGGGGCGAAAGTGGCGCCGTACTGCGCCGCGCTGTGACAATTCAACTGCGAGTGGATTAGTGTCGATTAGAATTGTTTTTAAGTTTTTTTTATACTAGCTAGACACAATTACTGTGTCATTTCAGCCTAAAGATGAACATCAATATGTATAATGGACATAGGTACTCCCCAAAAGATAGCCACAACGACAGGTTCTGTGATGCCCGCATCCAATGGCTTCCCGCAAACAAGCTTCACCAGGTCGTCGGACCACCTTGTGGCGGGTCTACCCAAACTGCGTCTTCCGATACGTGGTCGCCACTCGAGAACTATTCGGCCCCATCGGTCATCCGTTCTACGAGCTAAATGGTCCGCTCACTGCCACTTAAGTCTAGCTATTCTTAGGACTATGCCAGGAACGTTGGTTCTCCCTCCTCATTTCTGATTCGATCTCACAGAGAAACTCTAAGCATGAACCTCTCCATTGCCCTTTCAGAGACGTTGAGCTTTCTTATGAGGCCCATAGTTAGCAACCACGTCTCAGCAAAGGTAACACACACAGGTCAAGGACTTTGGTCTTGTGTCACTGCAGTATCTTGGTCAAGATGATTTACGTAGTACCTGATGGTAAGTACGGTACATTTCACAAACAACGGCGACCGTCGGTGATATAAATTTCATCGGCAGTCGTTGATGTTATGCCGGCCTGCTGAAATGCCTCTTCTCGCCTTCTTTGAAGGGCACAATGTCATAGGAAGGCCGGGAGACTATTCCACATCTGCACGGTACGACCCGTACGACAAAGGTATGAATTAAAGAACATCTTAGTTCGTGCCATGATGGGCGCTATCGTGTAGACCAGACCGCGTGGTTTTGTAGTGCAAGGAAAATTATGGGATAAGGTCAACCTACTCCTACTTGTCGCTTTAAATTTTTTTTAACCAATGTCATAGTTTTTTGAGGTTGGACTCCTTTCGCTGCGTTCATTAAAGGGTAAAATTGAGAGCTGAGCGCGCATCGTGTGGCGGAAGTGCTACATGATGAAGTTAGCTATAAATGATAATAATATGAATTAATTTTACTGACTTTTATTTGATTTATTTGTGTAAAAAAAATTTAAAGTTTTACGTAAAAGTTAGTAAAATGATTTTAGATTATTTTCATTGATAATAATGTTAATAATTATGACTAACTTTGTCCTGTTGTTGATTCGAACTCACGTCTATCGACGCGGTGATCAAAAAATCTACTAATTTGAATTGATTTAGTAATACGTTATACAATAAAAGAAAAGACTTTGACGAAACCTGAACGCCTTGAAAAATATTCTTGTAGTAACACAATATAGTGCCAAAATAATATATCTATTTATTTGTATGCGTTTGAAATAGCCAACATTTTGTGTTCCTGGCTTGGTGAATAAGCATGCCTTTTTCGTTGGGAAGAGGCCTCTTTATTTAATATAGGTATTTGGTTTTAATCTGTCTGTAAACTAGTATCTATATTCACTCTATACTCATCTATTTGCTATCTATTATCAGGTATATTCAATGGAACTCTTGTGCGTCTTAACGTTTAATAATAACAGAACAGTTGTAGGTACTACTGCCGAGGAGGGAAGACAAAAGGGATCCCGTGTGTGCTCGCTACCGCTGTGCTACCGCGTTACTCTATTTTGTTGACTTGCCATTATTGACAAACAATTATCTTATTGTAGGTAGCTATGGAGGGTTTCTATCAGAAGTACCAACTCTATGTATGAAACAGTGTCCGTCGAAAAGCGGCAAATTTGGGTAGCGCCACGGTAGTTAGTGCGTAAATTTTAAAGATAGCGCCACAAGTTATTATTTTAAAATTTTCGCCCATTTATACAACTTTTCACTCCAAAAACATTTCCCATTATTGTTCAAGTTTTTTTTTAGTTTTAGTTTTTAAATGTTTAAAAATAACGAAAAAGTATCATTCCCTCTTGTTACACTAGCGCCGTTTCGGTGAGTTTTTGAATTGTAATTTGCAACTTGTCCCCAATATAAGATGGTTCACATTATATCTACCCTTTATAGTTGTAGTGTAGACACTGATACAATGTATTTGATAACCAAATTTTATAACATATGAAATATACATAGTAGATAAATTATTTATTATTTGATTAGAATTCTCATCTGTTAATATTCCAAGTTATTGAATAATCGTTCCGATGCCTGAAAATAACTCAAGATTTCGGCTCTGAATGGTTTCGAAATATAACATTAGCAATTGAGTGTTTCATTTATCTAAATATTATGAAAATACGCGGTAAAACTGGTTCCCAAGAAAAGATCCTATCCACAGAGCTTTATCAAATTTACAAGGTAGGGGAGCACTCCCTCCCCCTTACAGCAGGATGGTTAGCCAATGAGAGCACTCGTACCCGCCACTCGACTGGCAGCCAGTGCAAACACCACCGCTCCTGAATGCCACATAATTGAGTGGCTCCCGACCATTCCCAGTGGCTCTACTGATCTATTGTCGTCCCCATTATAGTAATTATGACTTAAATGCTTGCGAATTAATGATGGTTTTATAGATATTTAACGCGCGAAGGCGCACGCTTACCGAGGGCGATTATCCGCCACATTTGAGACACTTTTTACTTTTTCTTATTGAAACAAAACGTTGGCGACGTTTGTTTATACAGAGTTATGCCAATATCACGTGTATGGAATTTATTTTCTAATCTTCAGAATTGAAAAACTATAGTTGAAAAAGCTCAGTATAAGTCAATAAGTTGTGTTGTATTTTAAATGTATTTAATATCAATAATCTATTTTTGTAAAGTATGCGGACTAAGACTCTACAGCGTTTTTTAAACAACTCTTTAGTAAGATGGTGACTCTTTTGTTATATTTTATGATTCACTTCACTTGTGCACAATAACTAAACTACTTACATCACGAAAAATGCTACCAATATTACAAATAACCTAACTGTTTTATTTATTACATACGTCTGGCTTGCACGGCCAGCTGACACGAATGACGTACGAGTGACGTGTACAAAGAAATACACAATACATCACACCTCCTCACTAAATATATGAATATCCTTATAAGGCTTATATAACAATAATGCTCTAAATATAACAATAACTTTTACAAGACTATATATGGCATAACAAAATTTTAAATGAACAATAATATAATCACATACAACATATTACAAGCAACATTCACTTATGATAATCATCAATGCTATATCTAATTACTGATTTCCGTGATCGCTTAGGATAACGCGGTTCTTTTGGAGACTCCAATGGAGGTGAAGTTGCGGACTCGTATTCAAGGGAGCCAGGTGGACTTACTGGACAACTATCAATATAATTCTCTTGTTCACTGCCTGCCACCTCATCATCTGCAACCTTCGCCTCTATTTCCGATCTCGGGCAAACTACAGCATCCTCACCACCCCTGGACACTAAATTATCTTTATCATTTTGTGATGGGTACTGAACATCAGTTAATAAAGATCTACGATTCAATTGATCAACATGTCTTCGCGAAAGCCGACCATTACCCGCGTCCACAACGTACCTTCGCGTACCTTCCTTAGTAATTGTACCTCGAACCCATTTGTCTCGTCCCCCATAAGTCCTCATCCAAACCTCCTCGCCTTCATTTAAAGTTCGCGGTATTCCGCCTGCGTTTTTTGTTTGTCGTGCTTGTGAATCCCTAACATGGTCATCGATAGCGCGTCCGCCACGTAATAAATCGAGACGAGAACGTAAAGAGCGACGTTGGAGTAACAGTACTGGGCTTTCCCCAGTAGTACTATGAAAACTATTTCTATAAGCTAATAGAAAAGTCTGTAGCGCGGCATCCACGTCTACTGAATCCCTATATGCTTTCTTAATGGTTTGCTTACATAATTTAACCGCATTCTCAGCGGCACCATTGGATGATGGATGGTACACCGGTGAAAAAGACTGACGGATTCCATTAGCAGTTAAAAAGTTTTTAAATTCCAGACTCGTGAACGGTGGTCCTTGGTCTGACACCACTTCAGTCGGTAGTCCAAAGCGTGCGAAAGTAGACGTAACGTTAAATAAACTTAACGTTAGCTCTCAAAAGATTGTACAAAGGCGCTAAAATTGTACTCACATTTCTCACGAAATTAGCATAATACATAATGAGACCTTAATTATAGGTCATAAACGCCTTGAGTTCCGAAACATTCTTAGGAGGTGGAGTATTCCAAACGGTTTAAACTTTTTCGGGACAAGTTTGAATTCCATCTTTGTTTATAATAATGACCTAAATAACTCACTGACTGCAAAGGATGTACATTTTTCTTTTTTAACCCTCAAACCGTGTTTTTTCCGGTAATAAAGATGTCATCTAAAAATACACCTACACCTGGTATGTTTGCAAACAATTGCTCCAATCGATTTTGAAAAACACCTGAGCTGGATGCTAGACCGAAAACCAAACGATTATACATAAATAAACCCTTATTTGTATTGATGACAGTGTATTTTTTTTAATCGTCTAATTCAAACTGAGCGTAGGCCTGTGACAAATCTATTTTACTAAATCTCTCTCCACTACCTAAGCGAGCCAATAAGTCCTCCATACGAGGTAACGGGTAACGGTCGACCTCGATGACCTCATTTAGAGTTAACTTATAATCAGCACAAATTCTAATGTTACCGTCTTTCTTATAGGCGTGGCCCAATCAGACCGATCAACGGGGGTGAGTATGCCGCCGCGCACCAGCTGGCTGAACGTGCGCTCCACTGGTTCCCGCAGCGCGTAAGCAAGCGGTCGCTCACGCATGAATACAGTCCGCGCGCCCTCCCGCACACTTATGCTCACGGTGCCGCCAGTGAAGCGGCCCAACCCGTCCGCAAACACTTCACAATATCTGGAACTGAATTCCTTCAAATCAAAAATCTTATCGTCTATATTATTAAGTAAATTATATTCTAATGTAGGTAATTGTATCTTCAATTCCGATAACCACTGTCGGCCTGGCAGAGATGATTTCGCATCACGTAACACAAATAACTCCAAACATTTAGTTCTGTTTATATATTCTACGGCTGGTCCGATTACCCTCATAGGTCGTACTAATTCCCCAGTATATTATCTTAGTACTAAACTACACGTGTTTAATTTTAAATAATTAAAATACTTATAGTACATGGTAGAACTAATACACGAAACGGCACTGCCCGTGTCACATTCCATAACGATATATCTGCCGTGCACCTTCAGTGTTAACAGTATAGGAGGATAACATGATAAATTAAGTTGATTAAAGTTTTCAATAATCACCTCATCACTGCCCTCGCTTCCTACGTCATCAGGCTGACTCGGAATCTCCTCACACACCCGATGTTGGCGCGTAACATGTGGACATACCCGCCGCAAATGCCCCTGCTGGTTGCATACCTTACAAAAGTAGCGCGCAAACCGGCATCGCTTCATGTCATGAGGTCCTCCGCATGCACGACACCGGGGGCCCTGGGCCGTCGCTGTGCTCGCCGGCCGCTCCCAGCGAGCTACACGCGATGGCCCCACTCCCGTCGCCGACACCGCCGTGGTAGTCTCATTCCCGTTCCGTGGCACCAGTACGCGCTCTTTCCTCACGATCGCCTGACAATTATCTATGTTTATACAGCTGCGTCCATCTACATGGTCTTCAATCAAAGCCACGTCCCTCTCTGCCGCTTCCAAACTGATAGCCAGATTGTAAGCTTTCCCGAAGTCCAGCTTGTCCTCGGCAAAAAGTCGTTGACGTATGGTTTCAGAGTTCAACCCGCAAACTAACTTCTAACCAGTTTTCAAATTCGCATGTTTTTGACATTTTTTTTAATGTTGCAACATATTATGATATTTTTTCACCCACCTTCTGTTTCCGTTGTCAAAATTTGTATCTTTCAGCCAGTATACTTGGCTTAGGTTGCAAATAGTTTTCGACCATATTTGTTAATTCAGTAAATGTTTTACTGGTGGGTTTATTCGGTGTACAAAAATTCACTATCAGCTCATAGCATTCCGCACTGATTACGGTGATTAATGTCGGTACACGTAAATCTTCGGAAATTTTGTTCACCACAAAATATTGTTCCAGACGATCTATGTATAGTCGCCAATTATACGATTATATTATAGTACGAGTGACGTGAACAAAGAAATACACAATACATTACACTAACTTTATGAATTAATACAAATACGGCAACATAACCGTGAAGTGTAGACTCCAATAAATATAAAAATTAGTTATTATCTGTGGCACAATATCTCTTTTCTATGTAAAATGTCTATGTTTGTTTATTGCGGATAGAAAATTAATAAAGAGTATAATGTGACTATTTTCTCCACCGAGTTTTATTAAAATAATATCACAAACATTCTGCAAGCCCATAATTGATTACAATAACAGATCAATATCCCGTCAAAAACTTCTTTGTGATATATTATTCCCAACGTTTTTTGCGTTAGGTAGGTACTGGACACCTAAATATCTGGTCACACTCTTATCCATACCTCTGTATCGCCACATGATCGCCACGATGTTTTGTCTATGATCACAATAAACGTATGTGTGGGAAGGCTACAATTTTACTGTAACTTTCTTATCGGCACGAACTAAAAGGTTGTCTATGTCGTATCTTTGCCGTGTCTTGAAACTGTAAAACCATTTCCCGGCCTTGTGCGCCTTCTTACGACATCGGGTTCTTCAATCATAACGTGAAGAAATATTTATGCAGGCCAGCATGACACCGACAACCGCCGCGCCCATGGATTGCAGATTCCTCAATGGTCACTGTTGTATTTGCATTATACTGTGCTTACCATCAGATATAGTAAATAGTAGTAGTAGATCTGAGCTACTGTAAAAAGGCATTATCGTTGTACGTTACGAGCTATCGGGCTTCGTGACAATAGACACAACACGATAGCTGGACTGGCGATTTTTATACACATCAAAGGAGTTTAGTGGACTTTAATTTCGAGTTAGTGGAGTAAAGTTACCTACTTTAGTTGGTTAGCGATTAAACTGCGTCTTTATCGGAATAGCTTTTCCGATTAATTTTACCGCGACAAGTACGTAATCGAAACTTTGTAAAGTAGGTATGGGAGAGGCATTAAAAGATTGCTTTTTAGCGACAGGCTTATGTCTTCTAAGTCCTACTACTTGATCACCAGGCCAAAAAATCGATCCAAGTTATTTTTCTTCTATATATAGATCATGAAGATTTGAGACTGGAGATAGGATTTTCATTCGCACTATGTATATTTCTATTAGTACTATCATTATATTAGTAGATATTCTATCATGTATATTAGTAATATTTATATAGTCGATTTGAAGACCAGACCACCTTACAACTATGTTCATAGAGAGCTTTAACAAGTCCTCGTACCTTCATCAACAAAATTGGGTACAGTAGTCACCATAAAGCACATCAAAGCGCAGAACGATAATGCTCTGATTAATATCAATTTGTGCCTGTTCAGGAAAATAATATCATCCAATATATTCATATATTATGCTATAAAATACTGGTAAAAATGTTACTTTCATTAAACTGTTATGCTAATGTTGGAAACAACGAAAATAATACAGAGTTTGCTAAGAAAACGATAAGACATGAGCTATGAGAGTTATATTATACAAATAAGCGTATAAAAGTAATCAAAGTGGTCATAATTACTGAACCAGTAAGTGGATACGTACCTACCTACCTCTACGTACTTAACAAGAGCTGGTATAATAAGTTTCTACATTCTTTGAAGGAAAATATTGCGCTCCATTCATTACACGCACATAGAAATCATCCAAAAGTAGTAAATTAAGTAGGTTTTTTTTGTGAATGTGCGGATGAAACTCCAAAGTTCTTTTTTGTGCGAAGTTGATCCATTGACATTCAAACGCAACCGAATTCTGGACAAGCATGTGTTGCTATCGGAATACTTCATTATCCTGCAATACTTTGATCATAATAGATTTTAATGATCACAACGATACAGGACTGCATAAATAATAACAATAATCAGTCGGTGTATTCCGGTAGCGGTCTACAAGTGCTACCCGCATGAGGCTTAGCGTGTCACCATCATAAATCGCATCATCACTTCAAATTAGGTACGATTGTGGTCAAAATATGTTGTATGATAAACAATTAAAAAAATCAGTAGGAGATCATTTGATAATCATTCCAATTATGGGTAAGTGGTAGCGTGCATGGATATCGCGTCGATCGACGTGAGTTCGAATCCCTGCAAGAGCCTGAGGTTTCAGTGAAGGAAAACATCGTGATAAAACCGTAGCATAAGGTTGGGCTTTTTCTAATACCTGCCTGGCTAGCTACCATCCTCAAGTTGAAAATCTGTCATCAACCACCTATAGATGTGAGAGTCAGCCTTCATCTAAGCTTACCGTGTTACCATCTAGATTCTAGAGCCATAACCTTTCTTAATATCAGGTCAGATTGTGGACACAAAGCTAAACCTATAAACGATTTAAAAAAGTGTATTTGTATAAAGAAAAAAAACAATATAATTCAATCAAAATAAATAAATAAAATAATAATTAATACAAAGTAAAATCATCTTTTCCCTCAATATTTAATTTGTTCCGTTCACTCCAATATTCTTTAGACAGACACCATTTCATACCGCTCAATCCGTTCCACCAAAATCTAAAGTTTTTCTTTGCCGGAGCGTGATGTGCTTTCCTACTATGTAAGACTTCACAAACTCTACACAAAGGATGATTCTTGTTCGCTTCAGAACTGCGAATAGTGTACTGGTTAGTCCATTTAAAGAACGACTCGTAGAACGATTTATCATGCATAGATTTATATATCAGGTAAGCCACGTTATAAGGATGCGTCTCTCGGGCATTTATGTACGAACCGGGAGGTAGAAATCTGAAAGAAAATGATTGCTTATTTATCTCAATGTTTACTAAATTTCAGTTTAACATAATCTTCTAAATAATGCTTAATAAGTCTCTTAAGAAAATCAATTTCTACCAGCCTTTTGAGATGAATGTTATTCTGACACAATAACAAAGGATTAGGTACCTATTTTTTTTTTAAAAGGGCTCTCTAAACTGCTCTTAAAAATACTTAAAAGTGAGAACATAAAACTAATTACAAATGATTTAGGTATTTCTGTCAATTGTCGCGGTCGAAATGTTTAATTATAAACGCATGCCAGAAGATTACTTCATCAGTAAACTGAAAAGGTGGTTTTAAATTAACTACCTTGTATAACTAGCTCCACCGTACACAATAGGTACTGCGTAATTGTTATAACCATGCAATACTTTTTCCGTCACGTAATCTTCCGAGAATGAATTCTCGAATGCCATATAAAAGTAATAATCATTTTTAATCATCTTTTCGCAATCATTGTAATCACACTGAACGTTGGAACACGCACCGTATATGTCAATCTTGAGAGAAAAGTGGAAGAGATGGTCCTGGAGCTTCGTCATGTATTCATTTCTGAGACTATCAGCGTTACAGTTGCTAACTAACCAGGCGGCTGCTTTCTTTTTATCCACCAAAGTTTGTCTGATACTTGATCCAACGGGATCAGCATTTGTTGTCCATACTACATTGGCATTTGGTGCTATTATAGTTCCATTTGTGTTTTGTATTAAGAAATAATTCCATACGATATCTGAATCCAGTCTATAAGTAAGACTCATATTGAAAAAGTTATCATCGGATAATTCGCACGACGGATGGTTGTATGATGATTCGATTGTTGTAAATATATATATTTGGGAGTACGAACGATTCTCCGGTCGTGCTTGAACCTTCGAATTTAAGATAGCTTCATTAAAAATGATAGCATCAAATCGAGTAATGTTATTTAATAGATTTCTGTCTTTAGTGAGCGTGCAATCTGCTATCGAACAGTTTAAGTCCTTTAACGTCCAAGTCATGTCGTGTGAATCGATTAAATAATACGGCTGCCATAGAAGTATATATTTCGAGCGTCTCATGTGTTCTTCCCAATTTTGGTGATTATCTCTTGCCGTTAATATAGAATTGAAATTTTCTACAAATTTTCTTGTATCGTTCATCATATAAATATGCAGAGTAACGAAAAGTGATGTGATAAGGAGAACCATTAATATAAATTTCAGTAAACATCTTAATTTTAATACAAATTTTGAAAAATTATACATTATTAGCGTCATAAAATTATCATTGAAATATTTTGACTTTAGCTTAATTTGATGGAACAAACGTTATACAGATAAACAATGAGTAAATTTCAAAAAGGTTTTGTTAAATTTTCGTTTATTCATAGCAAGGACCGGATGTAGGTTGATAGGAAAAGATTTGGAAGTGTATTATCCTGCGTGGGAGCCTCTCAAACATTCAACGAGAGATGCATTGTACCACATAGGTGGCAACATCAATTTGCAAATGTAAAGGAATATTTAGACAACCTGACAAAGGTTTTTAACACCCGAACTAATCCGAGATTTAAGATGGTATCTGGTACAGAATACGATAAACACTTCACATGTAAATACACTTCGTATTACATGAACAGTTAGATCCGTGTGTTGAAAAAAATTTCGACGGCCAGTCATCATATTCTAGATAGAGTGCGAGTGTCGAAGTCGTATTGTGTGGACAGTACATTGATTGTTGGCAAAATAAATCCTTTGTTAAAGTTTAAAGCGTCGGAGAGCAAAAACTCAGTGGACAATAGTTTTATAATTGAATTAAGCGGACTCGGACGCTGTATTGTGACACTGTTAATGTAGGTATGTTCTTGGAATGTTTGGATCTAAAAATTATAATTGTATACCTTTGCGGATGTTTGAGATGATGCAGCTGAACGGTAATGATTTTGATTCAAATTAATACGGTCAATATATATTAATATGTATTATGTTTTATAAATAGTTACATATCGTTTGTTCATTAATAACCAAGTTACCTACTTACCTACATGTGCTTTACATTTTAGTCATGCAGAAGCAAAAGCAATAATTTTCACTGAAAAATACGTAGACATTATTTTAATTCACAATCAATAACTATTGGTTATAATTAGCACATGGTTTAGAACAGTAGGTAACTTGAATAATAAAATTACGAGTTGCACTCCGGGAGTGCCGACAGAGGTGAAAACTTAGATATTGGGTTATGAATTTCATTTTATTTATGAATTGTATTTTATTAATTATTAGAAACTTTAAAATACATTTAATATTCTTTTATAAAAGACGCGTTCGCGGTCTGCTATATGTACATGCATATATGCACACACTATAGCTGCGTCTCGTAACGGTGTCGCGAGTCCAGAGGATTTTATCTCATCTAAAAATATGCGTACCGCGCTAAAAGAAGTTTTCACTTCAAAAATCTGATGTTGATTCTTCTATATGATTCATTTATTAATGTTATAAAAAATTAAATAACAGTCAATTACGCTAATTTCATTTAATCCAATGCTCAACACACGTGCACTTTTCAAATCGGTTTTGGTTTTCAAAAAAATCAAATGATAACTAATAGAAATTACAAACATACGATTAAAAGCTCTATTACATAAATTCACTGACTTAGCTTGCCTGTCCACTGACGCGGAACTGAGAAAATTTTGACCAATATAATTGCATGTCTACATTTTCAGTGGATAGGCAGCCTTACGGATCTCACAGGTTCTCACATTGTAATTATTGTTTTGTTAGAAAAACAAAAGAGATTTACGTAATCTATTCTATATCTTTATATATAAAAATCTTGTGCACCTGTTAGTGAACATGTAACTTCTAAAAGATTGAACCAATTGAGGCCTGAGGTCATATTCACACAAGATATTAGTTTTGGCTAGACGATGGTTCATAGCTATGTTAAAATCCGATAGGTGGTGCTGTAGTCGATCCAGAAAGTCAACACAACGTCTGCCAGCCCAGCTAGTAGTAGCTTTAAAAAATGTTTTTTCAAGAAGATTTTTATGCCATCGCTGAACGGGATAGGTGGCTCTATGGTCGTGTTTTTGACAACTGAAAAGGTTAGAAAAACGTTAGTACCCATCTATCTAGTATATTATACATATTTAGATTACGGCGAAAAACTTTTTTAAAACCTTTTAATAAACTCAAAATTATTGTTGTACTACTTATCAGATAAAGCATAAAATATTTGAATTGATATCACGAGAAAAAACAAACGTTTACTCCATTTTATTTTTTACAGTGAACAATTAACAAAAGATACGGTAGACGTTAAGCTGTTTAAATATTTATGCTTTATTTACGTATTGACAAAACAAAATGTACGACAATGGATGCCTGGAGTATTGTGCGGTTCGTCCCCAGTCCTGATGTGGAGTGGTGACGACCATTGACCACTCGAGAGCTTCCGTGCTATAAGGGAACAAAGAAATATTTATTTTACTGTTAGTAACTTGTAGATTTTTTATTTATTCACTAACTATAATGAAAGATTATTACAAAAGAAATTAATAGTTTTATAAACTCCTTGTAACTTATATTTTAACTTTTATAAGGAGTGCTTCTGATTAGCAGTAACATAAAATAAATTCGATGTTTGATTTTGTTTTTTAAAAATAAAGGAAAACAGTATTTACTATTTTAATCAAGCTGTTTTCTAATGTACATTGGTGGTGCCGATTTCTAATAATAATTGCATACTCCATGCAGTACTTAAATAGTTTTAACATAGATAAGGGTCACAAATTTTTTTTAATAGAAATAGAATATTAAAAAAAAACAATGAATCACCGGGCTATTTTTAAGTAGAACGTAAAGAGTTTTTGGCGGGATCTTCAAATGACATGTTGTGTTTTTATTTTTTATTTATTAACTTATGTTTTTCTACCCTATATTATGTATTATTGGTGGCATTTTGCGTGATATAGTTTGATTGTTGTGCTTAAGTGAAGTGGATTATAAATATAAACATAACATGCCAATTGGGATGTTCAAAAACTCCTTAGATAGTTCTGACAAGGGAGCCACCTTCTTATCAGAAGACTTCACTTTGTATATTGGATAATTTTACGAAGACTTAAAAACATTGACACTGGCAAGTGCTTTTTACGGCTCCAAAACAAGAAGAAGAAGTAGATGCATCAGTAATTAAGTAAATATGATAGCCGTATTATTTGATTTTATAAAATAAAATAAAGCCGATCGGGCGTTAACCTGTAGCTATGACAATAAAAACAATGAATTAGGTAACATTTTTTTAAAGAAATAGCTAACCAGTGCTAGTATTTCGGACATTATAGAATGTATAGAGTCTAACAGCTATAATGTTAGTTAAAAATATTTTTAATAGACAGCACCTTCTTAATTAAAAAGTCTCTTAATAATATTGAACGAAAATATTAATTTTAAACTTCCTATTTGTCTATTTTTCATCAATAGCGGAGAACTTATGGTTTAATATTTGAATCATTAATTTTAATGAAGATTTAACTGAGATAACGCGTTGCCAGGAAAAACACCTTTAAGAAAATAATAATATATATGTATTATATATTTGATATAATATAGTTACGTTGTTATGTTTTAGAATCTACAGATTTTTTCATCAATATATATTCCAATCGAAATCAAATTGCTTATCGAAGTAATAGAACGTGTATTCGGATTTCCCAGTATTAACATAATAAATCTGAGTACGCATATGATGAGGCTTTAAGCTCTTGTGTTACAATAGGCGCCAAGCGGAAGGGCCGCGTACGCCACATGTTAGTTAATCCACTTAATGTCGGTTAAACTCGCTCTACGGATCACTATTGTCAACAGAAAGGAACCCGCGGGAAGATCACCGAAACGTATTAATTCAATCACAAATGTTCTTTGCCATATGTTATTTATAGAATAATATTTTGTGTCGATTTCGCTAATGTTCTTCATTTAATGATCGTGGGTTTTTACAAAGGTTTCATAGAATTGCTCAATTATTTGTCAACCTTGAACAGTTTTCAAAGTCTCTCTCTATCCATGAGTGACTTGTTTTAGTCACGCCGGCGGATTGGTATTTATCCGTAAGGTTAATTCTCTCCTTTGTGCCTTCTACGAATTATTAAATTATGTCTCAATATCTTCGGGTATAACAATAATAAAGCCTTTTATTCTAAATTACAAGGTTAAAGAAATTTACATGTTAAGTATGTTATGGTTTAATTATAAAATATCCCGTAATTCAGCGTGCCTCTTCTCACATTTTCCACTGGGTTTTGTCTCGCACCACCAATCTCCAATGATGTTCGGCCGTGAATTTTAAGTCGTCCTCTCATCTCGTTTGTTAACACCTGTATTGCGTTTGCCACCTCTGAGATCATTCTCAGAGACAGTTGTGCTTCACTTATCTTGTTTATCTCAGATCACGTAGCCCGTCCGTCTTTACTTCCGGTCTATTCGAGTAAGTATATCAGCTACTTAGCGTTTTTATCTTATTTTCCTACTTTATCTTTTTTCTTTATTTCTGTCATGTCTGTGATGCTTCTTTTCATGGCTCTCTGACAGTGTTTCAACTATTCTCTGTAATGTTTGGTAAGTGACCAAGTTTCGCATCAGTTAGTCATAACTGGAAGTATGCAGGTGTCAAAGGCTTTCCTTATTATTGACATGCTTAGCTCTTTAGATTTCAGAACTTCTTTGAACGTGCAGTATCTTCGAGTAATATAACATTTTGCTATAGTAAAAGTAAGGTTATATTTAGATGTTCTCATGGTTTGCTTTAATCCCAACCAACCATCCATTGTTATAGGTTCGAACCTTACGATGGCCTAAACATTCGTTGAAGGAATACATCATGGTGAAACCATGGTATCGTGATGAAACTATAGCATGGTGGTAGAAAGTTTCCAAACGTTCGCCTGGATAACTACCACCCTAATGTTGAAAATCTGTCACAAAGCACTTTTAAGTGATTAGGTAACAACCTATCACCTTGGCTACGTCGTCACTTAATATCAGGTTACACTGTCGATAAATGCTGAACGCTAAATGCTATGTATTAAAATGTAACTCTGTAATAACCACCTATAAAGTCGCTGTAAGGGGAATTCCCGTTGTATCTAAAAATCTTAAATGATATGCAATGTCAATGTCAGGCATTTGTCCTGGACCGGAAAAATTGTAGACCGTTCAATGACTTTTATGTTGTAGCAGTTGATAATTCAATTTATTATGTATATGTTCAAAATCACTGATCGGTAATCCTAACATTAGAGCCGTAATAATTTCTTCCTTCTTCCAAAACATTATCTTAGGTTCGCAATCTCGGATCTTCACTTAAACAGATAAACGCCCTAATATTTATTGTGTTTACTCAAACGTAGGTGGTAAAGGAACACGGTCTTAGAAGGTCGATCTCCAATTCAACGTAACAATAAAAAAAGGTCTTAATAATATTATTGGGTTCTAATTTCGTTTACAATTGTTAATAGTGGTTACATAAAACTGTCAACGGATGAGAATTGAGGTGCCAATTTGTATAGAATTACAATTTACACGACGGTTTCGAGTTTTAAATTACACAATGAATTTTTAAGTTAAGAAAAAATATGAGGAATAATATCTCTCGTCTTAATAAAATATGATTATTCAAGTGAGATTTCGATAAACGCTTGTGATATTTTTTGCTGTCGATTGTGTTTCGTTCGAAGAATACGTGATTAGTTCGAGTTGTTACTCAAGAGGTCATATTTGATCTGATATTTATTTAGATGCGTCCGATAAATGTTGTGTGGGTATTGTTAAGTAATTTTAAGTTCACACTTTATTATATTTCTTATGATGATTGCAGTCGGCTTAAAAGTGTCGCTGTGCGAACGGCGCGGTTTTGCATCTTGGTCCCATAATAAATTTATGTTTAAAAAACAATTAATAAATTATTTAAAAACACATGTTTTTTAATTACTCAGTTAATAAAACACATGTGTGTCCATAGATAGCTCACAGAAACTAACCGCAATATGGCCTGAAATTAATTTAAGCCTCCGATACAAAAAGAAGATAGGATTAGATCGTAACTATGTCTTTTATTATGTTTAATTTCTTTTTCATTATTATTTTTAACTTTCTATTTATTATATTACTATGTTTAAAATATTTAGGTTGCATGTCCACTGAGCGGAGTTGTGCAAATTTCAACCAATAAAATTGCATAGAAATCTAGTGATGGAATGCTATTGGTCGAAATATTCACAGACGAACTCCGCTCCGCTTTAGTGGGTAGGCAGCCTCAATGTCCCAATATTTTCTTTCAGTGTTGATTGTTACCTGTGCCAAAAACAAACGTATGTATGTAATATGTATATTTAATATCTGCTACTTCAAAAATTTATAAATATACATTTTATCTGCCATCAGTACAATCATCCTGGATTTTTGGAACACTGTAACTAATTTTTCGCAATTCACGTGAATCACTGATTATTTATTGTGTTACCTATAACAACAAAATACAGCAAAATAAAACCTGTAATATTACAAAATATAATACTGATATTACAGTTCGCATAAAAGAACCGATAACGCTGACTGTGTAATATCGAGTCACATTTATACCTCGGTGATGTCAATACAGAAGGGAGTTTACACCCTACTCCCCCCACGATAGCGTCCTCATAATTAACCCCCTCCGACCATCTCGGGCTTCCCGTTTCTTTGAAAACTGACGCAACCTAATAACAACACAATATTTATTTATATGTAGGTTCGAGTTTAATACTATTAGGTAATACAGATACGACAAAAACGACAAAACATTCCGTTTATTAAAAACAAGTGTCAATATTTATTTAAGGTTCATTTTTGTGAGTTTATACCGGATACTCATCATTATAGGAAAAAGGATAAAGAGAAATGAAGGCAATATTAATGTTGTAACTAGCATCATCTTTATCTCACCCGAAAGACTTCCAATGTGGAACATAATTTCTATTTTATATTAAATTAGCTCAGCAAAATGACTGTCAAGCACCTGATGGCAAGTAAGGTACAGTTTACAAACAATAGCAACCGTCGGTGACACTTTCATCAGCAGTCTTTGATGTCATGCCATCGAAGTGGTCGAATGGTTTATACCGACGGAATAACAATAGATGATTGGAGATTCATACCTCAGCATGTATCAACGAATTTTTCGGAATAAGCTTACATTTACTAATTTAAATAGGTATCACTTTAGGTTGATTAAGACTGTCATAAGTGCCTTCTTAGGGCCTAAATTGAATAATGTTTTTTTGATTTTTAAGAAAACATCGTGAGGAAACCTGACAGCTTCAGAACTGTTCTTGTAGTGCCACTGTAGATATGTGGGGTAAAAATATAGAGCTGTTGATTTCCCGGCGTTTGAAATTGCTTATACGTCATGGGCTGGCGTGATGGTTAAGCTCGTGCCTAACCTTGGGAAGGGGTATGTTTCCTAGTTCTGGGACACTTACAAGCTGGTATTATTATTATTATGTTCGTGGGAGTTTCGAATTTTACACCCGGGAATTAACAAATTTTGTGTGTATGAGATAACTGTCAATTTTGTGTCACACTTAATAAATAAGTATAAACTAAATATTAGATATTAAATATATTTCAGAGTTCCGAGTAGCTCAGTCTGAAATCTTATTTGCACGACTTATCCCAAATTACCGGTTCGTGAAGAGAAAAATATTACGAGGTTCAAAGAAACCTTAGCCGTCCTAAACCGGCAAATAAAGACATATCAGACGCCGACTAGCCCTAGGGGATTGCGATTGAAAAATCCATAAAGATACGCCCGAGTCACAGTATAGTTAATATCCTCTTAAATTGTCTTGTTAGTTTACAGCGTCCGAGGTGAATGAGGGGTATACAATGCTGTCTGTGGTCTATATGTAGCGAAGCCATAGATTTTCGTATCACAAAGCACGGGTGCCTCGGTCGATGTAATACGCTTATTTGAAGATAATATCGGTCCCCTTGTGTCTGAGAATACCTCAGAGGTTTATCAGACTGCAATGTGGTTCATTCATACATTTTAAGTTTTAGTGCTAGTTCTTTAGATGTGTTATAAAAAAAATTAAGTGACTTTTTACTATACGCGCATATTTTAACTAAAATTCTAAATTTTGAAGTTGCTTGATAAACCTCTTATTTAAAATTACTATTCAAAAGAAGTTAGTCAAATTTCTAAATTCTACAAAGTACTACAATTATTACAAGATCATTATAACTAAATGCCTAATAATGAAAGGTAAAACACTGTAAATCAACAGTTTTATTCTTTTTAAAATACTTTAGCTTATTGTTCATTTATAAAGATTGAGACTATTTTAATATAATCACATTTTTTTATATAATTATAATTTAGAACACAATTAAAGTTATGTATTAAGAAAAACTCCAAACAAGTACACAAACTGCAGCAGTAGTAATTTTTTTTATCTGTAGGTATTGTTAATAAAACGAAGAAAACTAAACACGAAAAAGTCACGGGCGGTAGCTAGTAGCAAATATAAATGCTGAATTTGTTTCTTTTGGTACATTCATAAACAAATTGTGTAACCATAGCGTACTGCGTTAACTCAGTCGTCCCCAGCGGCGCGGAGTGGCGCGGCGCTCGGTCGATTTGCATCAAATTATCATGAACCCCTCGACGTCGTGAAGCCGCGGGGTTTTAGCTACTTTCCCGGTGCCAATAAAGTGTTGTCGATTTACGTTTTGCAACAAATATCACTCACTATACCTACAGTGTGTTCTGGCGTAATTTTTTAACACGCAACCTAACTAGTAAGAACCAACTACAGTGGCGCATTTACCTAAAATGGATTTTGTCCTCATATATTAAAGGACGCCATCTCTATCCACACTGTGCCGTATCCCGCCACTTGCCCACATGCCCACTTGGAGTACTCGTAGGTCTTTTCAAAGAAAGAAAATAAATAAAATAAAATACTTAACACAAAGAAAAATACAAAGAAAAAGACCAACGAAAGATGGGACAAGGAGGATCTGCAAAAACTTGGAAATCAAATATATATTAGACGAGCCAAAGTGTATCTGGGCCAAATAAGTGAACGAAGATCCGTCGGAGATCCCAAAAACATGGTTCGACGCTTTAATTAGTAAGACGCGTGTCTTAATTCGAAAAAAATAAATTTTCTGGCGTTTTTGATTTTCCAACCACACGTATCCCAAAGCTTCCTTGTTAAAGTAATTTACGTCAGCGGCTCCGATCTTAACCTTATTTTATATTTTACATCTCATATTAATACTTAACATCAGAAGTGTAATATAATATTATTGAGTATTTAGAATACACGTCAAACATAGTGTATTAACCTGGCAACCCAAAGCTAATACCGTCTTTGTGACAAGAAAATATTTTCCGAAAAGTTTTTCCACACAAAGTCTTTAATTCAATAGAACGCGAACTCGCGCGCGCCGCGCCGCGTTGTGGTGGCGTGGCGTTGACAAATTCTTATACTTTACATAAGCAACTGTCGAACAAATATCAAGATTTTTTCTAAACTTATATTTTTTCGCACTTTCTGCAGGATAAGCGGTTTAATGAGATTTAAAATAAGAGGTGTCGTTAAATTCGGGTTATTCTGAAAATGCATAGAATAATAATATTTATCTATATATGACGTCTCTAAACAACAGAAGTGAAATTTAAAAAAATGTATGCCTATATTATATTTTTTACCTACTCAGAAGAACTGCCTGAAAATGTCTATAAGTAGTACTAAGGGATAATGCTGATATCTATTATTGAGAGAATTTTAAGAATTGAATCAGTAGTTCCAGAGATTATCTCTTACAAACATACCTACAAACTTTATCACGTTGTAATAGATAATAATTTAGAAGTAAGTACTTAGATTTAAGAAATATAACAGATTACGAATACCGAATTATAAACATTGTGCTGATTTCATAAATTAAAATTTAATTATAATTTGAGATATTAGATAGATAAAGTCTACCGTTTTTATGAATGAACGATTATTATATACAATTAATTAGTGTTACACTACTTATATGTAAATATGAAAGTCGCTATGCGGTCAGGCACCACACTAATGCTCTTAAATTTATTTCTTTTTAGGTATTTTCGACACATTAATAATGTATATTTATTTTTCTTGTCAATTTTCAATTAATTAATGTCTTCCAACATTTAGTGAATGGGAAGTAATTTAGTATCGGGAAGAACTGGGATGAGGACTGCCTTAGATAAACGAGCATTGCGTCTAATAAAAGAGGCCTAAAGACTTTCTACTTTGGGTATATGATGAAATAAAATGACGAAGAAAAGATAATGACTGTTTTCTTTTTAAGTGATGTTTGGGTACTTTTTACCCGACTGTGAAAAAGAACGGTTATGTTTTTCGAGCGTAGTATGTAGGTATTTTTATTTCATTGAACGCTTAAACGGCTTGATCGATTTTAGCATATGAGGTTTCATTAGATTCGTCTTAGTTCTGGCAGTATCATAGGATATATAATATTTATTACGTTGTCTGGAAAGCAAATAAAATGTATTCAAGTGTTTTGTTTCAGTCAGTGTTTTGTTTCCTTTTTAATAATTTAACTTGTTATTAGATAAAATTTAGGTATATTTTAAGTTTTTATCTGCAATTAATATGGTAAAGTACCTAATAGGTATAGTACTTATATAGCAAAAATGAAATTACAGTTTTAACCGATTTCAAAAAAGAAAGATCCTTTGTTTATCTGGTAGTATATAGGTAGGATGTTTGTATGTGCTCGATTTTTCTAGAAAGTTTACTACCGGTTTTTGTTATTGCTTTTACTGTGGTAATAATAATGTTTATGTCAGAAGGTTTTATTATCTTTTAAATATTTAGACAGTACGTTACCATTCTTGTGTAAATGGGTAGGTACCTACCAATAGACTTTTATATCTTACTTAATAATTATTCTGTTTATTGTTAATCTTTAACGAAATCATTTTTTTTTTCTAATTTTAGGACTCATCTGTTGCATATACGGACGCATATGATTATATTATATTACAGGATCGATTCATATGAGTTCGAATGCCTGTAATTAGCGGTGAAGACAGCTGCATTTATGAGCCCTAAGCATCTTGGGCCACATCGTCCTATAACATCAAATGAGATTACCTATGGCCAAACGCTAAAACTATAAGGAATAAAAATCCCACCTTAATAATTTAAATATTATAATAAGTACTAATAATTAATATTACATGTCTAATTAAACCAAATATAATAAATCCATTGTATCTGTGCTCGATTAAAAATAACAAAATTTACTCCGCCTCTCACTCACACACCAGCTAAACAAACAATACATAAATAAAAATAAACCATGTGACGTGGGTTGTGTTGCATTTAGGAAAATTAATTTATTTGTATGAACGGTACATTCGCGTACAAAGTACAATGAGTTTAAGCGTAGGGCGGGGCGACACGCCTTCGCGTCTCGGCGCTCGGCGCTCGGTCGCACTCCTTCTGCCTCCAATTATAACAACAATGAGAAACACGCAGGTATACGCATGAATACATTTCACTCTGAAATGAATTTCTCGAACCGATTACAAATACCTTGAGAATAAAAGTTGTAGAGATCATCTTATTAAAGATATAATTTTTTGCGTTCACTATAGGATAATTAACTTACCTACTTTACTCTAAATTTAATTATTTATCTATACATTAATACTTGAGGAAAAAACTTCGGACACCTTTTTAATACCTTTAAAATAATACTTTTAAAAAGTCTCTGGTCTAATTTGAAACATTGGACGACCGCTAGTACTTATAAAATTATCTGTGTACTTAATTAGTTAGTACACGCGTTGGGAGCCATTGCTTTACGGTAACTACATCTCTGCAGGAATAAAAAAGTTCTCTTCATCATGGCATTGCCGTACCTAGGTAAGTACTGTGAAGCTGTGGCACTGTCTCCCTGCTAGTGTGTTCCCTCTTTCCTACAGTATGGGGTTCTGAACACATAACGTGAAGAGACATTTCAGCAAGACGGCGAAGGGTTGTCGATCTCGTGGTGGTAGCTTATGTTTTTCGATTATACTGTGCATACTATCAGGTAAAGTTCCGTCTCTTTAAAAAAAAGAGACGACATTACTGATTTGTCTCAAATAGTTCTGCACTCCTATTTGAGGATGATTATCACTGATTCTATATTTATATCATAAAAGATATTTTTAAAATTATACAGTTGCAAGAGATGGCGAAAAGGAAATTTGTTAAATGTTCGATAAAATTGTAAAATGAAATCAATTATGTAAAAACACGCGAGCGCGGCGCGCTGACGGTAAGTTTATATTTGTGTTGCGGCAGAGAACACAGCCGCCATAATATGTTTTCCATCGACCGTACGCTTGTTTAAAACTGCACCGGACGCGACCTGAACACTTCAACGGATTTTAAATAAACAAACCCATTCACGAAAAAAAAGATTTAAATTCCAGATACCGCTAGGCTTAGGTACTTAGGTACATGTCATTTACTTAAACGTAATCTATATACTACAATATAATATATTGGCTTACATATAAACGCACAGCCCCAACTACTGGGACTAGAACCGGGATAATTTTAAAGCAAGTTTCTTTTACACTGAACTACTTGTGGAAATTCAACCCCTAAAGTGGTAAAAAATGGAATGAAATCTTGTATAAAAATTGGTGTTTAGCAATTTAGTTACAGAGTGAAAAAGTTGAGACAAAGTTTAACTATGACGCGAGTGAAGGTGCGGGAAAAGCACTAGTAAACTTATATTTTAATATCTTAAACAAAATTAATTTGGATGTCGAATAAAATGGAACTAACGAAAATAACATAAATGTAAAACTCGGAAAGGTACATAGAGGTTTATACGAGAATTTACTATCCAATACAAATCTGTGATTTAAGTATTAATAAAATACCTACCTATTTACTTAATGCTAAGAGCGCACATCGTTTATTTTATTATTATTGATTGGTATTAAATCTAATTTAGATATGCGGACCAATAGCAATAACAGGCAACCTACTATTTTACAATAATACTTATAAAAATTATTATTTAAATCTAGCAACGCAATATCGTAGCGAAGATTATGAATAATAAATTAAAATAAATTAGGATGTCAATGTTCCGTATGAAATGTTGTAATGTATAAGTAAATTGTAATTATACATAAGAAAAATTAAAGCAATTTAATAAGCACAATAAAATTAAAATAATTCAGGTAACACTTGATTGTAAAAATTTGGATAAATGGATATCTACATATGTAGGTTTTTTATAGTTCCCTTTTTCTCTATTTATAATAAATAAATATATTAATATTATTGATATTAACATCTAATTTTTTTTAATTTTAAATTCCAACTTTGTATTTACCTCCCATCCTACTTCCCATCATTCTCTCCTTAGTAATTTTCAATCTGTTTCTATTAATTATATCTACATAAATCCCACTTTTAATAAAGTTTCTTATTCTAATACACTTTTCTTCTTACTACATAAATATATTTTCATTATTTAATCCATTTAATTGTATCCATACATTAACACCCATTTTTGTCGCTTTAGTAGCCTTAAGTGAGTAGCCTAACCACAATATCCTTCACATAGGCAGCGACCTATCTTTAAAAGGATATGTACCTACTAACCTATCTACCTAGAGCGAAGTGACACCCTATTATATTTGTGAAATTCATTGCGGAAAACACAGCTTACCTGATAGTAAAACTAAATTATAAATTTTTTAAATATGTATAAATAAAGAGCTAACATTTTTACCACCTATCTATAAATATTATTATACTTAGGTATAGGTACTCGACAACATAGATATTATTACAGATATACGCGTATCTATTGTTCCTTCTTCAAATGGATAAACATTTCCTGTAATTTCATTGTACCACAAAACACAGTCGCCTGAATAAAACACAAAGACAAGCCATGGAGACAGTAAACAAAATGGCGTATTTAAATGGGCGGCAACTGCATTGTTAGAATGCCACGTTTTATACCAACACTGCTTGCCGCCTTGCTCGCACTCATCGCATGTCCTCTTTCTATTTATTTTCATTTCTCATTCTCACAAGTAATAACGGTTTAACTACCATACTAAATTAAATGAATTTGGACCTTTTCTATATGACTTTGAGTTCTATTTGCCTTGCAGTTCAGTATAGATAAATACATTTGTGTTCGTGAAATGTCTTCATTTGAAACTGTTGCATGATCCTCTATCCTGCTTTAAATGAGAAGGAGAAATATTTTCGTATCGGCATCTCTTTCTAGCTCGCTTTCTGAGAAGTAATATGTTGTTGCGTGTTGTGATATCTGTAAAATAACAGGGAAGCGCTCGCTACGAAGTTGTCATTTGTAACGGTTTTGCTACGGTACGGATAGCAAAAATAAATGTAATTCCAAAATGTCGTAATTAATTTTACTTATTAATATTTTTGTCTAATAATTGTTTTTAATACTACTATATCAAAATGGATTCAAATAACTATCAAAATTATGTAGATCTATGATAATCTACCGATTGTAAAAAACAATTAAAATAAGAATACATAATGTAAGTATTTCATTTATTGCTTTGTACTAGGATGATAATAAATATTGATTATTAATTGTTACGGCCTATACAAAAAAGTCCATTGTTCTTTTTAGTAACAATGTCAATACCACAAAATACTTGAGTATTATAATATCTACTTATGTAAAAAGTTCAGACCCGCCGCGCCGCCACTACAACACTAAATCTTTTTGTGGTGGTTTTGTTAATTTTTAAATGTGCAATAAATCAATTAAATTGAACGAAATAAACAAGAAATAACACTATTAAATAATTATGACAAACAAGCTATTAAGTTTCTTTTAAACGAGTGAATAAATGAAACGCAGATCGGCTACACAAATAATTTCTGAATATCAAAGTGACAGCCGACAGCCAAGACAAACAGACAAGAGGACTATAACCAAGGAACATACACTCGCCCTACGGCAAGTCTAACTTACATATTGTAAACTTTAATAGAATGGTTTGTGAATACAGTGTTTAAGGACTAGCGAAGTCAAAAATCTAAGTCTTTTAAAAAAATATTTCTAGTATTGAAATTGTGCGTGTTAACAATTTCAAAATTATCTTTATTTTTCCGAACATACATTATATTTTCCAAGATGTATTGGGAAGGCAAAGTTAAGTTACTAAATTCTTGAAATTTATTTTTCAATGATTTACCCGATTCAATAAATGCCTCGAACTGCCCGTTTTTATAATACAAATATGGTATCTACCTCAGCTGCTGAACCCACAGTAAAATACCATAGGACATTAAACTGTGGAAGTGAGCGAAGTAGACCAGCCTAGCAGTAGCAATATCAGTTAACTGGCGAATCTTACGCACTGCGTATGCAGCGGAGTTTAATTTCCCTGCCAAGGTTTTAATGTGAGGACCCCATTGTAATTTTGCATCTAGTGTGATGCCTAAGAATACAGTAATATCAACCAAGCCTAATATGTTCTCTTCTATCGTAATATTACTTTCAACATGTTGTACATTGGGTAAGGCAAATCTGATACATTTTGTTTTGTTTGCATTCAACAATAGATTACTTAAAGGAAACCATTCTGATATATTAAATAAAGTATTATTTACATGCCTAATCTCTAAATATTTTCTTTTCACTTGAAATATAAGTCTGCAAAAAGAACAATGTCAGCACAGTTCTTAACCATTAGGGGTAGATCATTTATATATATACTAAAAACAAAAACGGTCCTAATCTACGGTCCCTGTGGGACGCCGAATCTAGCCAATGATCCCGAAGAGGTTGCCCCATTAACACTTACTTTGAGGCAGCGATCTGTTAAATATGATTCTAGAAAGTCGAGAGAAGGTCCACACACACCATAATGTTTCATCTTAAATTGAGCGTAGTGTGATCAACGCAGTCGAAAGCTTTTGAAAGATCACAAAATACACCGATTGCATCCTGTGACTTTTCCTATGCCCCAAATATGTGACTTAATAGCGTTGCACCAGCGTCAGTCGTAGATTTTGATTTCGTGATACCAAACTGCCGACAATCCAATATTTTATTATTATTAAAGTACTCTACTAATTCCTTAAGCATAATTTTCTCAAAAATTTTACTATTCGAAGAAAGCACAGAAATTGATCTATAATTTCCAATATTACTTCTACAGCCTGATTTAAACAATGGAACTATGTATTTTACTTATTTTCGTCGTACTGGGGAAAGTTCCTTTATCAATACACTGATTAAATATATGAGCCAGATGTGGTGAAATGTTAAGAATTAAAGACTGAACTAGCAGACCGAGTTTTGGTTTGGGTTGTTGGCGTATTTTGAACAAGCAAAAAGATTATAATTATACATATTATACATCATTATTGTTGTACATTATTATCATAGATGACTAAATTCATTATGTTGCTAAAAGTTTTATTTTTGTTACGCCAAAGAAGAATAACTTCTTATATACGTACATAAGTACCCACACAACTTTTTTTTAAGATGTTTGATTTACAGATACATAAAAGTTTTATAAGTATTTGAAAATATCATTCAATAATAGTAATAAAAAAAATGGTTCACAATAAATATTTATTCAAAATATTCGTCTAAATACCTATGTGTTATTTTGTTTAAACTCTGTTCGCTGCGTTATACATTGTCGAGGGTCTTTAACATGTGTAAATGTAGTTTGGTCTTTCACTGCCATTTTCGTCTGTCTCTGTCCGCTTGTAGCAGGTAGAGCGCAGTATCATATCGAAGCTGATATGTATTTCATCAAACCCTCGTGTCAGATTTGGCTCTCAACCTTTTAGAATACAGTCATTTTTTCTATACCATCTTGGTTACTATGCACGATAAAATAAATTAAAGAGATATAATTATATCTTATCAAGGCATAAAATGACTATGAACGATAAAATAAATTAAAGGCAATCAAGGCATAAGATGATAATTTATATCTAATGTTCAATACTAAACCTAAAGTGGTCAGTACGTCAAGCTGTTATTGGAGTTTACTCTTAAAGAATAGATTTTTATATAGCCTGCGCTACGTTGATAAGTAAAATCAAGTGTTATGAAATTAATTCTCTATGTTGCCCCTTCGCGCAACATTTTCGCGCATCTTATACTGAATTCATGTACCTATAATATACATATACTTATTCAACTTTCTTGTTTACGGAAATAATAATATATTAATAAGTTAACTTCGTCTATTGTGCCTACCTAAATACTATGCTAAGACAATCGATCTTAAAGGATAAACAACAGTCACGCGTCGAAGCTAATATGCACCATTTTAATTTTTGATTTTAGTGAAATGTTTGAATTTTGTGACAAGCATATCTAGTTTCAACATACACTTTTCGCCACATCTATTGCTTTTGTAATCTGCGTTTCAAGGTTCAACTTATACTTGAGCTAAGCTGTATTAACTGTACATAAACAGTTTTATTTTAATGAGCAAGTAATTCCCAATCATAAATTCGTTGTTACTGGTCGTAGTACTTACTTGTATTAAATAAAATGTCTTGAATTTTAGTTACTAACGCAAAGACAAACCTTAAAGACTTTTTAGTTAACCCAATTTACCTACATATTTTTAAGTAACAAGGATATACATATTTTTTATAAAATTTATTTAATTTGTAGATAAGTTAGTATTAAAATGAAATATTGCTGCCATCAGTACGTAGGGTTAGCTTCAAGACCGAGCGCGTGGAGTCACAAAGCCACTGGAGTGGGGCGTCGCTAAACAAAAACACGTATACAAGCAGTGAGTCGACGGTGATTGGCTGCCGGAGGGCGGCTCCTCCACACCCCACACCCCGCGTCCCTCCCACCGCCACGCACCCTACGCTCCGCTGCCAACAGTCACACTCGGGCACTCGCTTCGCGCCCGGCAACATGTGCAGTGGACCCGAAGGTGGACCCTGGCCGCTCGCCAAAGACGCACCGGCCGTAACAGCGGCCGCGCTCGACCACTATCGACTCCAGCTTTATAATTATGCCGTCGCGGAAAGACTACGGCTCTACCCGCCGGCTGTCGCACCATGCTACGGCCCTTACGGACCACGGCTTGCACTTTCCATGTCACTGCTGCAGCAGCGTGCTCTACAACCCGAAGAACCGAAGCCTCAACACAGTTACATTGGCCTTATCGCGATGGCGATACTCAGCTCGCCGGACCGAAAACTTGTCCTCTCGGATATCTACCAGCACATTTTGGATAACTACCCGTACTTCAGGTCCCGGGGCCCTGGTTGGCGTAACTCTATCAGGCACAACTTGTCTCTAAACGACTGCTTCGTGAAAGCCGGCAGGTCTGCTAACGGGAAAGGCCACTACTGGGCCATACACCCCGCGAACGTTGAAGACTTCCGAAAGGGTGATTTCAGAAGACGCAAAGCTCAGAGGAAAGTTAGAAAACATATGGGACTGGCCGTGGATGATGATGGAGAAGATTCGCCTTCACCACCGCCTCAGTCGCCGCCGCCGACGTCGCTTCCCTTACCGTTTTGGGGAGCGGCACGGTTACCCGGCGGTGGACAAGCACGGAAGAGGCAGTTTGATGTCGCATCACTATTAGCGCCAGATGAAACGCCGGTAAAACGGCAGCGCCGAGATAGCAGCGGCGAGGAGGAACCTGAAGAGGACATAGACGTCGTCGCTAGTGATCAGGAGGAGCGTGTGGGTGAAGAAGAGACACGGTCCCCTTTGGCCCCGACAGCACAGTACCCGCTGCTAGGAGGGTGGTGGCCAGCATTAGACCCCGCGCTGTTGCAGCAACTTCGCCGGCACGCGACACCAGCGCCCTCTGATCCTGTCAGCCCTGCGGACCAGCACCGGCCACCGGACACCTAGACTGTTTGTTAAAGTGTACCTGAATCCGTGTTGTAAAAAAATTGTGAATAATCAGTATTATTAACATTATATCGGAAGTTCGTTTCGTTGCCTAGTGAAATACTCATGAAACTTTATAAAGATCAAACAATCTAAGTAACAGCTAACATGTTAGTTTTTAAACAAATAGTTTAACAGGCGGGCTACTGCTAAAAAGCTGTAATAACTCTCTCTAAATCTTTATATAATTATATCTTTCTGAAGTCTTAAATATTGAACGCGTTTAATTCTTTCATTTCGCGTTTCCGATAATCTCTTTCAAACTGTTTTTTAATTATTATTTTTAATGTAAAATATTATAAATGTAATCTACTTAAATTTTGTATACTTAAATCAGTGATCGTTCATAATGATTGAATGATAAAGTCTGAAAACGACCAAGCTACTGTAGGGGTTAATTATTTTGTACATAGATTCGTAATGTATAAAAATCTTTTGTTGATAGATATCATGTAAACATACTGTTGTTTATTTATTAGATATGTTAATGGAATGATTACAATAACGAAAACTCTATCAAATATCTGAATAAATAGATAGTATTAAAAATATGGAACAACTTTTATTTCTATAATGTAACTTAAAAACCTAGAAGTCCTCGTAATGTCGTAAATGGATAACACATTAAGTTACGAATAATAAAGACCTTGCATTACGTATTTACTAACTATAGGAAAATTATGTATGACTTACATACATTTACACGATTAGGAACATTTACACCTACTAAAATAAAATATATCTACAAATAGCTGCCAAATATTTTGTTAAATACACTTTATTATTATATATATTTTTCTTAAAATATATTATTCCAAGAATATATAATGATATTGTATACGAAAAAGAAAAAAATAGATATTTAAATATAACATTGATATCTGTAAATATCTATCTAGGTAACCATTTATAACACGCAACATTTTTTAAGTGAAACATCGAATTTTTCAAGCCAACTCAAGTTGCTCAAGATATTAAAATCATTCTCAACAATATTTAGGTACCTATACAGAAATTTTATAGAATTAAACTACAAATTAACTTGGTTATTGAGAATAATGCTTACGAAGAAAACCTGTATTAATCTACCAGTAAGTATTTACAATTTAATTGTTAAGCTTAATTAAATCATTGCGATTAGTAAATAGATACATAAATAGTTTTTTTTTGCCTATAATCAGTATGTTTAGGAAGTATGCATGAAGCAGTACTAGATATCTGCGAAAAGGATCCGGGATAAGGATTTTATCTTGAGAACTGAGACATATGTGTCAGTACAATCCAACAATATCTCTTTTCGTATTTGAGTGATGTAAGCGTTACTTTGTGGAAATCCATCGTAATTACTTTATTCAAATTTTTTTTACTACTTCAGCCTGTATTTAGCAAAATTAAACAAAAGAAAATTTGGATAAAGTAACGTCTCTCTTCATGTTACATTTGAAGGAACCTATGTTGTAGGAAGGAAGAATGACACTAGCTGGAAGACAGTTCCGCAGCTTCACAGTACTGCAAGGATATGACATAGTAGTTGTTAACGAACCTATTAAAAGTAAAAAAAAAAAATGTTTCCTTATCATCATTACATATTATAAAACAACGTCCCCACACCGCGTCTGTCCGTCTGTCAGAACGTGATAAACTCAAAAACTACCAACCGGATTTTCATACGGTTTAATGTAATGTTAAATTTAATGTTTACGGTTTAGTGTGAGTTAAGGTTTTGTGTAAATTGGCTGAAATATGACGATTATTGAAGATGTCAAGAAAAATCATGCCGATTTCATGAAAAAAATCATATTTTATTGGCGTGCGCATAAACCAATAGAGTTATAGTTTATTTCGGAACTACTAAAGCGCTTCACAGACGGTGAAGACGTTATGTTAAGATAAAATATCGTTCGCCATACAATTCAATGGACTATCACACACAATGAAGATAATATATTTTTCGTCTTACAGTATCTTAAGCTATCAAGCGATATGGTTATTTCATCTTAAGTTGTTGTGACGTGTTTTCTGTGCGAGGCGAGAGGTGTGATGACGCGACTCTCGCATCTCTCTCACGAGTGCATTGCTACGCCTAGTGTTGATAAAAAGATGCAAACCTAAGCAGACTTTCAAGAAACTGAATTGATTTCATATATTAACATATCTTAGCCATCTGTGACATGTTTTATTCCTCTTAAATATTAGCATATTTTAAGCTCTGCTACCCGCGCGAAGCCGAGGCGGGTTGCTAGTTAGTAATAATATTATTATTACAACTTTCTAATCACCTATTTAGTTGTATGTTAAACATATCGATTACTTAAACAATGGACTGTTCAATTCCAATGATTATTACGTAACCATTGTACTCAGTAATAGTGTTCTACTTGGTAAATACTTACGGACGTTAATCCTTAATGTCTTTCCCACACTAACAACTATTGTTTGCTTTAAATATTAATCACCTAAATAATATGCAAGACCTGTTGTTATTAACACTACTGAGAAACAGAACCATTCATTCTTACTTCTACTACTTCTGAGGAATACGCTTTTTTGATATTTAACAAATTATCGCAATGAATTTTAATTGTTAATATTATTTTAATTAACGTATTATAACTCTCTTTAAATTTCACAGTAAATAAGCTTTTAATTTTTAAAAGTAAAATCTTTCGCGCGGGTTGTGCGTACCTAACTTGATTTTTTTTCGGACAGAAATAACGTTATTCAAACTTCAAACGTTTTACTCAAATAAGTATTATTACTAACTAGCGGTATCCCGCTGCTCTGCATACGTTTATTGACCAGTAATTATTTTCGTCGACTAGTTTTATTTTTAACAATATGTTGCCAGTTCATACAACCTATCAATTTGAGAACTGATATATAATTCTTGTGTACCTACAAAATTTCATCAAAATCGGTTGAAAAGTTATATTATTTTTTTACAATTTCTATACACATATTTCTTTACATTCTATACATTTCTTTACAAATTCCATAAATTTCGGATGTAAACTAATACAAATTAATTTTCTTGTAATTCTTTTTTTAGCCTCTCGTCATTCTACCATTCTTTTCTTGCTCGTTAGCCTAGTGGTCGTAAGCGGGACTGCTATGTTCGAGATCCTGGGTTCAAATCCCAGGTCGAGCAAAGTGTTCTCAAAATTCTCAGTAACAGCTCGGAGTTTGACCTTGTAACCGATTAATGGCAATAGGCCCGCCCTCTATTACATGGAACCTGAACATACTCGGCGAACTTTGGGTGTACTGACGTACACCTCTGCCTAACCCTTCAGGGATACAGGCGTAATGTTATGTTATGTTTTTTTACGATTTCTAAAAGTACCTATTAACTGAAGTTTGGAATGGCACATACTTCCAGTGTAAAAAAACATTCTTTTGAAATCATAGTTTATAATTTCTAAAAGTTTTATTGGAAATTCTCATAACCTGTCAATTGACCAATGACATAAGCTTCCCTTGTACAAAATTTCTAAAAAAACAGTCAAATCATTTTTTAGTTAAATCCCGACATACAAACAGACAGACAGTCAAAATTTATTTTTAATGTCATATTCTTGATCAGTGTCCTTTACATAGGATGTCTATCAGGAAATTAGGAAAAAAGATTACATGTACAGACAGAACTACAGATGTATTCATTTAGATGATCATATTAAATTTTATTTGGATGAAATTCGAGTAAATACTACAGGTTTAGCTCGACGTTAAAAAATGAGACTGACAAAATTTTGAATAGGGTAGACAGGGTACAGTTAACAAGGTACGGTTGTATTGTAACAACTCAAATGTTAGCTAAACTATCCAAGGAGCTATGTAGGGTATAAGAGTTAAGTGATGTAGTTTACATAACATTAGCATACGATCAGCAGTGTTGCGTGGCACTCTGCACGACTAATACGTATGTAGAGGGTCCTATTATATTTTATATATCAAAAATAATTATTTATGATCGTTTTCTTTCTAAAATATCTTCGTTAATAATACAGTATACATTTTATAAATTTTCTTAAATGTTTATTGAGTATAAACAATGAGTAAACATATATTATATTTCGTGTAGGTTATTTTTTTTTTCGATTGCTCCACCGTTTTAATGGCATATTGGGAGTAGGGTACAGTTGTAACAATTTTTATGGGTACGGTTGTCACAATATTAATATTCCTATTTCACATAGTAAATGCCCAGAGAAGATGTCAGGACGACAAACCGAGGCAAAAAGACATTATATATTCTTTGAGAACGCCTACGATGAAATAAAACGTAGAAATTCTTTAAGGCGAGCAGCAGGCATAGGTACAACATAAATTGTTTCTCGCTACTGAGATACAAACGAAACACAGATGCTGAAAATGAAAACGATGCGGCGGCAAATCCATATGACATAATATGTTGCTCATAACAGAGTATTTGTAGGAGACCAGAAACACCGACACACTAAACCTTTTACCTCTTATCCATTTATATGTAATTTTTATTTATTTTATAGACTGATTATCTTAATAATTCTTTATTTATAAGTATTTATAAATGTGCTATATTTAGTAAGTAATACTAAACAAATAAGTAATTAAACTGACTGAAATAAGGGCTTTGTGTATGTTACAACTGTACCTCATTACTTTTGCTTGTTGTTACATCAAATTGTAAAATGTGTCGAGATCCTATAAATATTGTACATACGCATTTATTTTAATTAAATGTGAAGACAAAAGGAAACACTCTTTTATAAGTAACGTTTTATTTGATCTTAAAAGCGTTTGTGCCGATGCTATGAGCTATGAAAGCAAAATTGTTGCAACCGTACCCAATCTACTCTAAGACGTGACCAAAAACGGAATACACTAACGTGTGTATAATTTAATTGATTTCCTTTGTTCTAAGAGTTACATCCAGTTACAGTACACGTAACTACAATTAGACACGTCAACTAAACATTAAATTACACTTTCAAACCTTAGATTTGGAAAAAATAAGCGGGATTTGTTTTGACAACGATTTACTTAGGTGGATAACGTTGTACAGGAAAATGGTCTCCTTTCTCGTTCTAACATATGCGTATGCTATACAATTTCTCTTTCAATTTGCCGATCTACACAATATATTAAATCTATGGTTATTACATACAAGTAAGTACTCGTATTAATATCTTTTTTAATTTTAAACGACATAGGTTTATTTTTATTTTATTTCAGTTTAATATGTATCTATTAATTCTCACATAACGATTAAAATCAACCTGGGGCGATCGGCTGTCCGTCAAATTGGATTCTGGCCTGTAATTTGCGGTGAGATATCTTTCACAAAACACGCCTTTATCTTACGAGAGCGGTTGGCTTCAATAAGATATATAATAACAAATTAATAGTGAAGCAATGATGGCGCAAAGTGTTAGCGTGCACAACACTACAAACACCATATCAATTGTATGGGTTTAAATCACTGTCATGTGAATACTAAAGTAAATGCCTTAGCTTTCGATGAAGGTAAGCATTGTAATGAAACCATAGCATGTTGGTATAGTATTTTTTAATGTCCGCCTGGCTAGCTACCATCTTTGAGTTGAAAATCTGTAGCTAAGCACCTATAGGTCTGTAACTCTACTTAACAAAATAAGAAAAGGCCCCTTCAATAACCTATATACTGCATTGTTGTTAATGCAAAATTTTCTCTGCCAACAGATTCGGTCTCAAATATTCATTTCGAAATGTTATATGTATACCTAGTAGTTATATTCACATCAGGTCCACATTCAAGATTGATTTATATATGAAATTATTATTTATATATTTTACTAACGATACAACACAACGATATGCATGTAACACGTAGCGAATTGTCAAAAAAAATTCTCTCGACATCACCGATGTCTTAATGTTTGGGAGCACATGTGTGAAATGCAGTATGTTGTATTGTTAAACTAGATGATGATGAATAAATTAATAACTCTGTGGCGCAAGCAGTAGGTTCGAGGACTCCATGCCTTGTGGAACGGACCTACAGGTATTGAATGAGTTAGAATCAAATAGCTACATAAATGTCCCGACTATGTCCGCTTAACGTATAGACTGAGTTTTTGATTGGATCTTGATCTGTCATGTTATTTTTATATTTAATAAGCTTAAGATATTTGACCCTAAATTATGCAATATGCGTGGCATTTTGCGTGATATATCTACTTAGTTTGATTATTGGTTGTTATGCACAGATAAAGTGAAGTTTAAATAATAACTAGAAACATAACTAGACATTCACGATGTTGTTAAAATTATTCTTCTTCTTCTTATTTTGGCGCTGCAGAAGCACTTGCCAGTGTCAATTTTTTTAAGCCTTCGTAGTATTTTTTAATCTTCAAAGTGGAATCTAACAAAATGGTGGCTTCTTTGTTAGATCTAGGGAGTTTGTGTATTAACTCAAAATGCATGGTTTTATATTTATAATTCACTTCACGTATGTACAATAAACAAACGATATCACGTAAAATGCCACCAATAGGACCAAAGAACCTGAGTTAACAAATTAAAATAAAAACCGGAATGTGGCAGCTAAAGATTGCGCCAAATACTTCGTTAAAACGTTGCTTGAACTCTGAAATTAGAAAAGTATTTTACCCACATGACATTGGCATAACCGAGTATATAAACATTAAATACGCGATGCCATCAAAATACAAGAAAAAAATATTTCAGAAGAACGTACCTATAGACTTTATTTAACAGTTCAGAAGAATGTATTGGAATTATCAAACAATATTACAATGAAGTAAGAATTGTGTTGCTAAAATAACATTTTGAGAAATTTTACACGTCCCTCATAACTAAAAAGCACCTTTTTATCGTGCCTTATCAGATGTTATTAACAAAACAATAGCATTTGTACTAATGCGTGATTATGTAGCGAAAACGCAAACAGGTTGTTAGATATTGAAAGGAAGGGACTATGCGTCAACTTCCTGACAATTTCTATAGCTATTGTTTAGTACAACCCTGTGGTTTGTAATCTGGGATTAACGATAGATAAAATCGTTGTGGAATAGTTTTACGTATATTTTGTTTTCATTTGAATAATGGTAGTCAATATTTTTTGTGTTGTGATTTTTTATTTTCTGATATTATTCACGCGTAAGCATTATTAAACTTGACAGTATGATGTGTGATTTATACTGATGACTTGTCAACTTCAATAATTATTTTATTCAAAATTAGTTTTGCCTCACTGTTTCACCCATATTAAAATTCAACCAATTCTCCGCCGCGCCGAGCCACCTCGTCGTCGCGTCGCCGGCGCACCTGTGTAGTCTTTCATTTATTTATTTATATATGCACACATTACAGATTATAAACAACATAAGAATAAATTTAAAACTTTTGATGTTTTAACTAAACTTATAATCCAATATTTATTATTGCATATAAGGTACACCAGTTGTAATTATTTTACAAAAATTTGTTACTTGCATACAGAATTACATTATACAGAATATATTAAAATAAGGTAAAGTATTTTTGAATTCTATATCGTAATCGGTTTAGATTTCAGAGATTGATGTCAATAGGATGAATATTAAGAGCGTTATAAAGTTTAATTTTATTGTTTGCAGCCTGCCAGATTGCTCGAGGTTCAGGATTACTGCTACACCCCTTAGGACCGTAGCGTGAAGTTAGATAGCATATAACCTTCCTCAATAAATAGGCTATAAAATACAACAATATTTTTTAAATCTGACTTGTAGTTCATAAACTCTTGAACTTTCTATTATTATAAATAAAAACAAGAACAAGGCAAATGTATCTTCGTAGTTGAAGGTCCAATACTAATGAAATTCAAATGGGACCACCCTTGATATTTCCCCTATAAAAAAAAGAATCATCTAAATTGGTTCATTAACAAAGAAGTTGTAGCTGAACATCGATAGAAAAAAATAAACATTCGAATTGAGTAGATACATCTACGTCTTTTTTTATGTCGGTAATCTATTTATTTATTTTAAAGCTTGATAAAAAATTATTTATATATTATACCTTTACTAGTTTTAAACAACGCCTATTTTATTATAAAACTTACTCTACATCTATTTGAAAAAAAAAGGAAACCATTTCAAAGAGATGAAATAGTCCATTAGAGACCTATTGAGGTGTGGAAGTGGAGTGACCGGGACTTTCATGATAAAACGCGTCCGTCCACTCTGCGAATTGCCTCCCGAATCTAAACGCTCCCAATTCCGTCAAGTGTCGACAAAGGTCGACTTTTAGCCCCCAACAATGAACGAATGAAGCAAATTACCGCTTTTCGACGCTTGAAAGCGCCCATCGAGCCGCACCGGCTGGCACATTGTCGCCGAACGGTTTGCGTCGCGAAACAAACGATAACAATAAACAGTAAAAAGGAAAGTGTAGTATTTTGCGTTACAACAAAAGGGCGCGATTGTAATAGGTGTTAATGCGTCGTGTTCGTTGAGCAATGTGAATGAGCGGCAACGCCGCCCGCCGCGACCCTCATTTTCTCAGAGTATTTTTATAACAAATCATCGTGACGAATGTGTTGATGATTTACTACATTGTGAATTATTTCGAATGTTTATGAATTTTTTAAATTTATAATTCCCTTATCAACAAATGTTCAAATTAACAAAAAAAAAAATATCATTAAACATCTGTTTTAAAAACATTAAATAGTTTAAACTAGTTTTATTCAGTATTTAAATATTGAAATGATTTTATTAGGTAGTAAGTACTACTACTACAAAATCTAAATTAAAAAAAAAAAAGTTTTATTTAAAAAAAATCTTTTTGCGTATACAATTATTTAAACGTACATGCCTACTTATCAAAAATAAGGCTATAAATTATTATCAATAGTAGGTTAAATGTTTAGTTAGGCATTAATGTTATTCTATAGTATACTATAAAATTCCGCGTTAATACTCCAAATAAATAATAACAAAGCTCAACCACCATTGACTAATAACCATACCGCCTTCTATATTATACTAGCAACCCGCACCGGCTTCGCACGGGTACCAGAGTAACACATATAGGTAACTATTGGTTTACGTGGTGTACGCAAATAAAGCTCCTAGTCAGCATAATTTTTTCCGACATCTTCAACAATAATCATCATATTTCAGCCAATCTACATAAAACCTAATGAATTACACACCTATACCTTACTCACAAATCACTCCGTCCATTGATAAAAAGCGTACGAAAATCTATCTGTGAGGTAGTTTTTGAGGTTATCGTGTTCAGACAGACAGATGCGGCAGGGAGACTTTATTTTATAATACATGTAGTAAAATAGTAGCATACTGTTTGTTACCTTCTAAGAGAAAACTGACTGTACAATTAAATATATTGCTGTTTATTAATTACTAGGTGATATCCTCCGCACGCCGATTTTACCAGGAATATGTAAACAATGATAATTTATAAAACGTAATTTAGGTATATAAATTGTTCTACCTCGTAGTCGAATTCGACTCTCCTACTGATTCAGCGTAACTAAAGATAGCAAGTAATATTACTTACAAAGCTCAAGAGTTTTTTTTGTTTGTACGAACGCGTTAATTTTTGAAACTACCAGTCAGCACTGAAAAAATGTATTTGTATTTTATAGCCTATTCATTGATGAAGGTTATAGTTTTTATATCTTTACGCTATTACCCTAAGGAGCGGAGCAGTAACCTTTAAGGTCAAACAATCTCGCTAGATGTAGGCAAGAACGCGAAGCGAGAGCAACGATAGGTTACACGAATACGCGACGTCGAAATAAACTTAACGCGGTTGAAACCGTGCGGCAAAGGTAGTTTTAAGATAGTTTAGGCAAACAAATATTGCTACTCAAAATCAAATCGGAAAGGTTCGTATAGAGGGCACCACATCCTCTCGCTCTTGGCAATTTAAACACCAGCAAAACAAACAGTCCTCAAGTGATGTGGAGTGGAGACCGCCCGGGGTTTCGCACTCCAACGGCAAGGGTTCACGGAATCAGGGCATACGACACCAATTTAACTGGGAAACTGTTTGTTATGTCAACAATTGAAATGTGTTAATAATAAAATTGCTAATATTATTTGTAAACTTGTTCAAACATTATAGTGTTTACTTACAATTAATTTCTCTATAAATTAATGCGATTAGTTATGTTAACTGCCTCCCGAGAGGTACAATGGCTTGCCATTTCGGTTCATATTCAAATCAAAAGTATTTTATTCAATTTAAGCCCTACGGAAATATATATGAACGTCAAAACACCACCACCATTTAGGAAAATATGCTAGTCGTCGAAAAAAGGCGGCAAGAAACTCGATCGGGCTTATCAGTAATTTTTTTTATTGTTGGGAAATTTACGGTGTTGTCCCCCCTGATGGTAAGCAAAGTACAATCCAACCACAACGGTAACCATCGAGAGATCGCTGCTTTAATACCGGCCTGTATAAATATCTCTTCACGTTACGCATGAAGAACCCGATGTCGTAACAAGGGAAAATATTGGTCCGGAGATTATTCCACAGTTTCACGATACGACAACGATAAGACACTGAAAACTGTTTGGTTCGTGCTTTTTAAGTTACATATAGGTATTGTTTACAGTTATTGAATTTTTTTTGTGAATGTAAAAACAGGGAGTCACTTCCAGACATCACTATCATTACGGTTATGGTCCACTCTGTAATAAATACTTGTTTAACCATAAAACTTGCTTTACCTACATATTCTTGAATCTATTGTCCGGCAAATCAGTAATGTAATGTTCATTCTATAACTTACTAAGTCTTGCATCATGTTTTGATTGAATGTGTCCGGAACAAAACAATGAAAAATCTGGTAGGACTCCTTGGTCTAAATATGTGGGATCAGGTTGCCTTCTATGCTATATTGTCCAAACCTGGTAGTATTGATGTCCTTTCGGTATACAACTTCATTACTTGTTACTTCAAGTAAAATGTGTTGATTCAACTAGGCCGATGTAACCCAAAGGGTTAAAGGCCATCAAACCAAAAAAAAAACTAAAGACGGAGGATTATCATTCTTTTTCAAGTGTAACTTAGACGAATGCTTAATGCACCATAATACACTAGCCGGGTCGGCAGACGCTATTCTGTCTGTCCAGTAATTAATGGCTCAACCACGGCGCCATCTATCGAATTCTAACATATCTATGAATGTTCATTCATCGTCTTCATAGAACAAATATATAATGTAAATATGAGCTCATTCGGTCAAGTCCATCAGAAGTTATAGAATCACCAACAAACGCACATAAGATTGTTATATATAACGAGTAGCTACTAATAATAAAAGTTTATAAAATTATAATAAATTACAAATTAAACATATTTCACATAATTACGTCAATACGTAATACAGTTGAAATAATGCATTGAAACAAATTAATGATTCAGGGATTGTTATATTGTTAAACAGCATTTTGTATAAAAAAAATACGTTCCTCGTTTTCCGATCCAGCGGTTCCGTTACAAATATATATAAAATGAAATACAAAATCACGGCTGGAATAAAATAACGATTACGATGGGTGCGATGATGTGTGCCGCGGTCGTATTGAAAGCCGGTCGCGTGGACATATTTAATTGTGGGTGCTCGCGGCGCGCGGCGCGTTGTTCAATTTGATCCATAGCTTCGCTTGCCAACCTTGCGAGTGCCGAGATGTCTCGTTTCTCGCTTCTTAACAATGATATTTTAAAATAGATTCGGCATTTACGCTCTTAACATGCAATCGTGAATGGTGGACAATTGCCTTCAGTTAACTTTCGACTTGCTACCGGCGTGACCGGAGAAGAAACTTTTGTCCTTTTTTGACAACAGATTTTCCGCCTTTCGCTGTGATTTCTTATTTCTTTTATTTCATGCTGATAACAAAATTTGTGCCGTGTTCAAACTACTTTTAGTGAGAGTGTCGCGTCTATTTATAAAACGTTATTGGTTCCTTAAACAGATATTTCATGAGAGATTCTTTGAAGTTATAGTTAAGTAGTTGAGTTTAGTTTAGTAGAGGGTGAAATTAAGAAATGCGCGCGCTTTATTTGACGAGAGTGCAACATTATGAAGATAGTCATCAATGTTAATAATGTAAATTAATTTTACTGACGTTTTTTATTGTGTAAAAATAATTTATCGGTGTATAAATAAAGACGTTAAGCCAGCGGGATTACCATCCCTACCCAGTAGGGTACCCATTAGGATATCCGACTGGGTCACAAGTGTCATGACCATCATGCACATGATGATAAATCCGTCATAGGGACGCTTTTTGGTTTACTCCATTTCGGGATCAGCCATCTATCTATTAAGAGGCTTGAAATCCAGTAATTCAAAAATAAATTGTTATTCTTTTCGTCGACTTGTTGACTTTATGTACTGTAATAGGTACATACGAATTGTACAGAAAAAAATGTGCGTACTAGATCTCTGTGGAAGTTATAATTCTTTGGCGTAACAAAACAAAAATATACCTCCAAAACTATTACCACACCAACAACATGATGAAGTTAGCCGTCAATATAAATAATGTAAATTCATTGTACTGCCATTTTTTTAATTGTGTAAAAATAATTGAACAATGTATTATGTCACACTTCCGTCGTATGATGCGCGCGCAGATCTCAATTTTACCCTTTACTAAATGCTAAAATAAGTACTCGTATAACTTCGAAGACTACACAGTCTGTCTGATCAATGAAATGTTTATAAAAACATAAATACTAAATAAAACTCTGGAAATTGTAAATGTTTACGGACCACCGCGATGCCAAGGCGATCGAGGAGCATAATATAAAATTACTTATGTTCATAACAATAATACCTATGCATACATATATTGATAACAATACAGTTATTATGTTAAACTCGTGTTAGTTTATAGAATCGTTTTGAGAGGACAACGCATCGCGACTACGGCTTGATGACTGTTTGTTTTACTACGAACACGGTCAATAATATACCCACGCACTCTTCGATGCTTTTTGGATAGATTGTTAAGCAATTTTTTTAGTAATCTCTTTTATATTTCAATAGCATTCAAGGTAGAGGATGATTAGATTATTAACAATAAATTATTGGCAAAAAAGTTATTTACAAAATACATTTTAAAAGTTATTTATGAAAGCTGGAATGAATATTTTAGTAAAATGAGCAAAGCTATTCAGTGTAAAACAATACATTATTCGCCTCTTCCTAATCCTTCCTTTAGTGAATGTAATTTAAATTTATTTTAATATGTGGGAAAATTGATAATTGAAATCACTTACTGATGAAGCATGCCAAGAGCAAGACTCTAAAGGAGTCGTTGATGAATAGTACAGTGAATGTTCTGAAGTATTGTTTAATCTTATCTCATCATCTCCCTTCCACTGCAGAACCACGTGGTCTACTTTATGGGTTCACAGATATACGGTAGCGTCCATCAAATTCTTACCTTTGCCGTACCGTGCAGATGTGAAATTGTCTTCCAACTAACGTGTTTCCTTCTTTGACATCGACGACTGCCGATGAAATTTGTGTCACCGACGGTCGCTCTTGTTTGTAGACTATATCGTACTTATTATCAGATGCTCTTTAGTCATACTACCGAGCTAATATATAAAAATATCAATTTAAACTCTCAAAATATAGGTGTATAATATGTGTAATACATTTTTATTATTATCCATAAAAACACATCAAAGCTATCAAACTCCAAATGTCAATATCATCCACACATTTGTATGAGACGCTGAGTAAAAATCAACAATCTCATAACGTATTCGATTGTTTGTATTTTATAAAAAATAAGTGTGTCTCGATTGTTGAAAACCGTGAAGTTTTGAAATGCAGCCGAGAATCAAAGCCTTTCGTAGAAAGATTCCACTGTAGTGTTGACAAGGGATCAAACACAATGGACGCAAACTCAACCGCAAGTCTCCTCGAGAGATTAGTGTTTGGACGTGACCCGTCCACGGTTTGCCCAGGTGACTTTGATAACTTTAATCGAACAAGTTAATTGTCTTTTTTTTATAAAAGCGCGGTAAACTGATGGTAAGCACAGTAAAATCCAAAACCAACGGTGACAACCGATAAATCGATAACGATCCATCGCTCTCGATAGCTGGGTATACAATGACTGATCGCAAAACATGACAAATCAAAAGAGACGTGTGTCGACTTTATCACCATCTGCATGGTGTCGCGACCCACTAGGGTACTGACACATTACAACCCCTCACTTGATATACACCGGCTGCTCCGTGGTGTATGGTGATTGCGATCCAGTCTGACATAATTTAATTTAATTCTTGGTAGTTCGTAATTTTCAGGCTTGTTACTTACTCTACAAGGTACCTTTTTTTGTTTTTTTTTTTCTGTTGCTACAATAAGAAAGCAGGTGTTAATTAAAATTGAGTGCGAAATCTTTGTGAGATTTTTCATATTATTGCCAGTTAAATTTGAAGGTTTTGCTGAAAAACAGCGTCGTCTTGTGATTTTCTTCACGGGCGACTAAAAAGGTGTTGCTAAATCTTTTTGTCACATCGTTTATGTTTTATTATTCATGTTTTTGTTTTTTGTTTGTGTATCTTATGACAATAAATTAATGGTCTTTCTTCCTTTTTTTCGTGTCCAACCAATCCAATTCATCAAACTAACAACGTAGTAGGTGTGTGTTAAATAATAAATTCAAAATGAATATACCCTAAATATTTATCTCCTGTATTTTGGACAAGGAATGGCTTTCCAGAGCATACATCGAACAATCTGCTTTATTGATCGTGTTACATCATTCTCTTAAGAGTATCGTTTTACTGAACACCCGCCAGCCAGATCGCCAAATTGCTAAAAATTGTAGCCCAGATTACTCTCCGAAAAGATGTCTCAGAAAATCGGTTCAGCGATTTCGGTGATTAGCCAATACAAACAATCAATAAAAATATTTATAATGCGTCTTTGGGTTTTGGTAACCTGCAAATAACCATAACATAAACAAGTAAAAATATTTGTCTCTTTTTTTCTTGGGTTTATTTATGGCCTTTTGTGTTACATCGGCCTTGATGAATCAACGCATTTTATTTGAAGTAACAAAAAATTAAGTTGTATACTGAAGGGGGGCGTCAGTACTGCCAGGTTTGGTCAATATAGCACGGAAGGCAACCTGATCCCACATATTGAGATCAAGGAGACTTACCAGACTTTTTCTCTCTGATTTCTCCCGGACACAGTCCATCAAAACGCAATGAATATCTTGAACTTTATCGCACTATTCACAGTTTTACGATTTTTCATCAAATAACTTTATTCAAGTACGCTAACATTTATCTCGAAATTGCCTACATACACAACAATTAACATTTCATTATTTTTTTCAAATCGTTCATTGATTTTAGCACAATGACCACAATTTCGCCAGATATTAAGCGATGATGGGGATCGCCTAATGGGGAAATTGGCTATTAAGTGCAACTGTCGGAACACACCTACAGGTGCTTGGTGACAGATTTTCAACTTGAGATTGGTTACTACTATTATTCATTCATTCGTATTTTTCTTAATTATTATTACCATTTGTTCAAGACATTCATTTACATATTATTTATTTATTAAAAAATTTATTCGCTATTCAAACGTTTTTATATTTTAGAAAGACGAAACTACTGTTAATCTGTCGCAGGCGGAAGTAACAAAGAAATTTCGGATAAATTATTTACGATAGATCTCCGTAAAATAACATTTTCATCAATCAAGTATTTGAGGGTGGTAAAAATGCCCTTTCACGATGTTTTCCTAAGCTCAGGAATTGCATTGCAGAGACTCGAAGTTACATTGGTCGACGCGGCGTCTTTACACGCTACTATTGAGCCTTAATTGCAAATATCATCAAAAACAAGTATTACATAAATATGAAATCACATTTAAAGTTGACCGCCTCTCGTGCAGTGTTTCCTCCGTCCTACAACATGGAGTCCTTCAAACGTAACGGAACCACATTTTAATTCGTAAATCTACTTCGGCAAATTTAAACTATTAGAGCCTGGGTATGAAAATCTGTCAGAGCGTAGAAAGAAATACAGCGAAAAAAATAACAATAGATTGTTTGATAGTGCTAATAATAGTTACCTTTTGTATCCCCTTTTCAAGTCGATAAATTCAATTTCAAAACAAAAAAGACAGCTTGCAGTTTTTTTTTTCTCTGACTGAGTATATTGTTAGCCTTAGGGGCCCTGAAGCCTCTGACGGCTTTTACAGCTTCACCGTGACTTGGGGGCGAGTGCTTGAGGCACTCAGCTGCTAACAGCTTGCCGTACAATACGTGTCTAGAAATACCGCACTCGCCCAATCTTCACCTCACACCTCAGTCCAAAATTCACTTACATATTTGTTAATTTCTCACTTATACATAAAACGCTTTTTGTGGAAGAGAGAGGGCTATGTAGATTTAAGCTACAAAACGAGACTACTTGTAGACGGGAAAATCCCTAAGACCGTGGTAAATAAAAAGTTGCCATTTATTTGATTCAAAAACTACGAAATCTACCGAAAAATACCAAAATTGTGTAAATATACCAATATCTACCGAATACTTTTTTAAAGAAAGAAAGAAAAAAAACATTTATTCCTAAAAACTAAACACACTTTACATAAATTGACTAATATTAATATACACACAAAAAAAAAACATTAAAAAGTAACAATATAAATGACCCAGCTGCGTGTTCCGCTATTTAGAAAAGGCGTCCAGCTCAGCATAACGCTAAAGTGCCACAGGGCACTTAGCGCTGATTTTCAGCTGGAACCCCGAAGCAAGTCACGGTCCGCCAACAATAATCAATCGAAATAAAATAAAAATAAAATATAAATAACAACTTTAACTCAATATTCATGGCATCATATATTGTTTAAATAATAATAATAAAAAAAAGAATATAGGTGCATTATAAAACTATATAAAACATTATCTCTAAGATTATACTGTGAACATAGCAGGATACTAAAATATATGCAAACACAAATAAATAAATCCATAAATAAATAAATTTTCCAAAGCATGAATTCACTAACACTGCGCCATTAACAAAAATCGTTTGAAATTAATTCTAAACAGTTGTGTGGTATTAAAGTCGCGCATTGGAGGGGGCAGGTCATTCCAGCATCGGGTAGCAGCGAACCTAAAGCTACCTCGGAAAGAAGTGGTAGCATGTCGGTGAGTACTTAACATATATTTAGAGGCTCTGGTTCCATAGCGGTTCTGATCTCTAGCCCAAACCAGTTTTTCATAGAGATATTCAGGAATCCCTGTTTTTATTACACCAAATAAAAATGTAGCAAGGTGTAACCGCCGCCTACTTTCCATTTTCAACAGTTTTCCTTGATTTAATAAAGGTGTAACATGGTTTCGCATTGGAATGTGGTAGCAAAATCGCATGCAGGCATTCTGAATCTACCATAACTAAGCCCAAAACGCCTTAAATCTACCAAAAAGGTAGAAAACTACTAAATGTGGTCACACTGACGTAATGAGACATTTGAGCAGGCCGCCATCGGTGGACGTCGGATGTTATTCGATTGCACTGTGCTCACCATCAGTACAATATCGTCACTTTCAACAATCACATCTAATCTTCTACATACTTATGCACACGTATACATGGAAAATATATTTGAACTTTCCTTCGATAAAATAATAATTCAGTCTGTTAATATTTATTCAAATACAGTCAAATATAAGTCTACAAACTATTCAATTACAAGAATTCGGAGAATTACATGGAATCTATGAGTCCTTACATAATGTTTGCTTTCCCATCCATGTTATTGTTGGTGAATTCTCAAAAACTCCAGGTAAATGCACGGAACCGTCTCTAAACGGCCTGCAATAACAAACATAATATACAAATAAAACGGAGGCAAACAAGACAAACACGTTATATTATTGAATAATAAAAATCATAATTGCTCTACGGGACACGTTTACTTGGCATTATGTAAATACAGTTCAAAAAATCGAACCGGTAGAAAATATCGGAAGCTCATTAACGGCTGAAAGTTTTGATCAAATATTTAAACAAAACCGCACACAATCGTAATTACCGAGTTGTGTTCGCAGCGCGTACAAAGAGCGCTAGTTGATATAACAGAGCGTTTATTTATCGTGGAAGAGGCCGGAGCTCATTAGAAACACATCGGGGTACATGCGTAAATAAATACGCGCTGACTCGACTCGCACAAACATCTTCAGCGGTCGATGCTTGCTCTTAAATGTACTTCGGAGTTTATTGAACATTTTGAACGCTCGTTATGTTCACATTGATACCTATGATAAGATACTTGAGTATTCTCATTCATTCATTGATTTGTTACATCTTTTACTTTTATATATCTCATGTGACGTTAAGTAACGATGTGGGTATAGCCCTAGAAGTAGAGTCAGTGGTGTATTTTATTAGTAGAGGTATTAGTGTGTAATTTGTTTTGTATTTATACTCTGCCCTATGAGTTTTGACGCTTCATAAATTTATGATAAAAAATTATAACATAAATAATTCTTCTATTTTTGCTATTTACAATAATGATTTTTTATCTCAAGAAAAGCTAGTCATCGATATAAAGTTCAATAATATATTAAACCATTCATTCAACTATTATGAAATGTAGCAAATTTTTGCAAATCTTTGAGGACCTATTTCTTTTTTGTGTATGATAGTAAGACAATATTTAACAAAAAATAAAACAAACTTCAAGCATTTTGAGGAGTTCTTCGGTGTATAATAAGGAACCATCATTTCCAACAAAAAGGAATCATCCAAATCGGTTCACAAAACAAAAACGTTATGGCTGAACAGCCATAAAAAACTATACATTGAAATGGAGAAGCTGCTTCTTTTTTTAAGCTGGTTCATTAAATAAATTAGTAAAAATTAAACCAAGTAAGAAAATAATAAAAAGCCCCAACAAATTTTACATGTCTAGATTCGCTTACAGAAACATAAAACACAAAATTAAAAGTCATTCATCCGGAAAACCCAACAAGTATTTTAGTTTTCTAATTTAGCCTATTAGCCGCCGATTTAGATAAGTGGACGATTTGAAGTCCTTCACAACCCGTCGCCCGGACCATGGCCTCTATGGCTCTAAGTTAAATACGCCCGTTTTTAGAAAGATTGGCATTCAAGTGCAGCTGCCGGAACACACCTATACATGCTTGGTAATAGATTTTCAAATTAGATTGTGGTAAATAAGCTGGCAAGACGGGTAACTGAAATGCCCTAATACCACGGTTTGGTTTCACTTAAATATATTTTTCTACACCGAAACTTCAGGATCATTTTAGGGTTCAATACCACCTTGATGGACATGGTTTCCAAATACGCTATCACTGTGCCATCATTGTTTCAAAAAACATGGGCATTTTTATTGTAAAAAATGATGGTACTCAGGTTCTTAAATCAATTGTAAATCAGATTCGGTATAAGTTTATTTGCACTTTAGCATTACCAACGACTTATTAGTATTGTTTGTAAAACATCGATTAATTATGATGGCTCAGTTGATAGCGTGTACGGACTCCGCATCGACCGATGTGAGTTCTAATCGCTGCAATGAGCCTAAGCTTTCGTTAAAGGAAAACATCGTGATGAATCCATAGCATGGTGGTAGGGCTTTTTCTAATACCAACCTGGCTTGCTACCACCCTCGAGTTGAAAATCTGTTGCCAAGCACCAATAAATGTGCAGTTGCACTTGAAGGCAGTCTTCAACTAGGCTTAGCTTGCTACTATCTTGGGCCACATCGACACTTAAGATCAGATGAGATTTTACCCATAACGCTATACCTATAACGTAAAAAAAGATTTCCGATAATGATATTTTTTTAGTTCGCCAACATAATAAGGTACGTATGTTTTGGAATACGCGCTGACCTCTTGTTTTTCGCTGTCAACTTTTGACCATGGGGTGACATATATTATGTACAAAAAACAATCAATAGTCAATCGATTGATCGATTGTTTTTTCAAAGACCATCGATTAATCTGGATTGTCCAAAAAACCGATGGTTTTACCAACACTACTTATTAGCGACTGCTGGGCAAAATCCTCTCTCTATCCCTTACATCTTAATCGATCCATTGAAATCTCTATTCTTCAAAAAACCGTCTTGTTATCCTTAACCTTATCGTATCGTCAAATATATTGATTTTTCTATTCAGATTCAGACCAGATTGATTCAAATAACAATTAGTAATCAAATTTAGAATTACATCATTTATGTAAAATATAAATCAAATACTTATATCATTTTATATAATGTCAACAGCGGCGCAGGTGAAACTATTGATTATAACTTCCAAATATTCTCGAAGCAACATTGAATATTTTCTATTGTCTAATGTGCGGTTAAGTGGGCAGCGGGCAGGAGAGCAAAGCCAACAATCTCATCTCCGGTTACATGACACGCACACCGCAAACAAGCCGCGACCGATACCATCCAACGATACCCTCTCGCCTATGTTCAGACAAAAGGAAAATTTTGAACAATTATAATGGTTATTACACCTTCCAAATAGATAGGTATATGTATTTTATCACGATATAATCACCTATTGAAACAATAACGTATAGTCTACATATAAGAAGAACTGCCTCATCCGAAAACCCAAGACAGACTGACCTGACGCTAGAAAATTAGGAGAGCTGAAACTACCTAAAGTGTGATAGAACTAGGAATAAGAACTATAGTCTCTATATAATATTTCTCAAAGGTGAATTTTATGAAAACACTACATCTCTCCTAATTCTTTACCAAAACTATTGATTCGAACATCATTTTAAAGCTAAAAGCTAATTGGCTGCTCTCCGATCTAGTACGGAAGAATCTTTTACTAACGTGTACTATATTAGCCCTGTGGATAGCGCCCGCTTTCTAGCCGTTGGCGTATAGAAATCAGGACTTTGGCACCAGGCACTCCATCTTCTAACAGTGTAACACTGATGGATTCTTCAGCTTTCAGAGTTTGAAGTGCCTCAGTTTGGGCGCGACCTGTTGTGCAAAAAGTGCAGGTAAGATTTCGCGGCCTTAATGACGTCTTTCGATGGGCTTTTGTCAGTGTCAAGCTTGCGGTCATTCTTCAACCAAACGGTCTCTTGCGTAACGATGGGAAACGCCCGGACGGAAAGACACTCATACCTTGGAAGATGGGACAGCCTCTCGTATGGGATAAAACTTGCGTGGACACCCTTGGACCGTCACCCCTTCCAACGACTCAAAACAGGACTGATGCCGCTGTGGAAGCCTTTTGGGGTCGAAGCGAAGGGTTCGTGGGGACTGGTAGTGCACAAAATTTACAAGGACTTGTCAAATTGCCTTGTAGGTGTATCCCGTGACCAAAATGCTGACACATATTTACGCAGAGTATTAGTATCGCAATTCAACGTGGAAATTCTACCAAAATTTCGGGCACTCTACCAACTTGCAGTGGCCTAGAGCCTTTTTGTGAAGCTCTTTTTTTATAAATAATTTCTATCGCAGATTTACTTTTCATACAATTACTTTTTTACAATAGGAGCTAAGAAGTAATCATAAACATACGAATAAAAAATACAATTAAAGAAAGTTTTCGTAAAATTTAAAAGCTTTAGTTTCAAGGTCTTGAGGTAGGAGTATATACAACTTAGATAAACTTAGCAATAGTGGTACAGATATATAGAATATAAATGCTAGCTTAACTAACCTAACTTTATAATAAATAAACAACTAGCTTATATAAAAATCTAATAACTTCACCAGCTTGCTAGAATAGTAATTTATATTTTTAATAGGGCTATTACCTACACCTGTTTTCGTAATTTGTGTAACGGTTTTTTTTTTAAATAAAAACATTAATATTAGTACTAATAAAGTCACGTCGCATAACATCTCGAGTATCAAACGAGTCTCGCCTGCAAGCGGAACACACAAAACAAAATGAGAAATTGTGAAGAAACCCAATACGGATTGGAAGAACATTTACATTACTGACATACAGTATGGTCAAAAAGTTTCGTTGCGTCAAGGTTTTTTTAAATATGCATCGCAAAGTATCTATCCAACTACTTAACTTTCCAAGTGTTTTGGCAGACCGACACATCGACAGGAACCTTTGACGAATGAAGAGATGAATCAATTATCAATGTCTATAATACCTACATATAGGAAAATATAAACTTACAATAGCTAGTAAGAAATTTCAAAACTAGTGTAGGTGTTTCCGTATTTTAAAACTATTGAAATTTTACTTGACATTCCTAACGGAGTATCTCAATACGGTTTATAAATAAGAAGCATTGTTGCCAACAATACAGCTAAACACTGATTGTCGAACTCATAGCAAACAACTCGACAGTTTTCAAGTGTAAGGTTTTTAAAGACTGTCTGTTTGGATGGCTGCATGAGTCAAGTTGTTTGCATTCACATTTCTAACTTATACGCGTTGGTCAAGCTCGCCTGAACTCGTGAACTTTGAAATTCAAAAAACGTTAACTCGACAATGTTTTGTTTTAGTTTTCTGTCTGCATTCAACGAGTCAACGATGTGACTGTTTGTTTTACCATATTTTTAAAATCATCGAAGTCACTGACGTTTTACTGAAATAATGTAAATATTATATTTATATATGCAGAGCCATTGTGCTCGAATGTTTAAATCAGTTGATCGTAAATCCGTAACCATAACATAACAAAACAATTCCAAAAAAAATTACTTTTTTATTTTCGTGTACTGTCCATAAATTACGTAATGCAAAATTTTAAATTACTTCATTCGTTGTTCTACATTCCCTTACGCGTGCTATTCGGTGGCTATTTCATACACGTTTGCTGACGTACTTTAAATTACTGGCCAATAATCCGTCACATAATTAATGGATGACCCTTAATTCTAACGTAACGAGATTATGGTAATGCTTTAATTGAAGGGTTATTACGCTTGTCCAGTATCAACTAGTTGTAGAGAATTGAGGGTGGTGGCAACGAGTTTCCCAGCACGTTCTACTGTGCACCGTCCGTCTGACATACGTCGTATTAGGTTAGCCGTTCCAAGTGGAGGCTGTATGCAAATGTGCTTCGACGAACCGCCTCGGGCGTCGAGCCATAGCTTTAGCTTTACACCACTCACCACAGTTCATCGAAAGTAATAATATAAGTCCGAATTCAAATTTAAAATTTAAAAATGGTTCCTTATTAGTGAAAAACTATTTTGAACTGATGATGACTTCATGGTAGCGTATTGAACCCCGCGTCTATTATTTAGATAACTTTATCGTTTCGTTATACTTAATTACTTTATTACACTGATAATGGATTTCTCTATTGCTCCTAGTTCAAAAACATTCGCAAACTAACAAAACAAAGACCAAGAAAATGTGCGCGTTCCTCGACACTTGAGGCGGGTCTCAAGCCTTCCTGGTATTGTTTTTGAAAAAACGCTTGCAATTTTTTGTAGGGGCCGTAACATTAGATCAATATTCTATTTGCTCTCGACTCATTAGGTTTTTTTGTTACCTTCATATTCGACATAAAAATAGGCCAGCTACTAATGTGTAGTGCATTTCTATAATTTCCTATAATAGGATGTGAACTGGTAAAAGACGGAACCGAATTTAATTCAAAAACTCGAAACAATTTTTATTTTATTTTCGTAGAACGAAACTAATGCAGTAAGGTATACATGCAGTTCACCTAACTTTTGTTTTCAACCAACTCCAACCAAATCTATAGTTGGAGGTCTACGTTAGAACTCCTAATATGCCAAAAAATCACATTGTAAATTCCATATTTCAAACCAAAATAAGTATTTAGCAAGTGCAATGCCAAAGCAGAAATTGCTAAATATTTGCTTTGAAATAGTTAATTCGTATCATGTAGCATCCATAATGTAACAACCATAATCTGATTTTGCCATTTCGAAGCAAATATTGAGCCATTTATGCTACCGCTCTGCTCTTGCCAAATACTTACGTAATTAATTAGTGGGGACTGATATAGTAACACGAGAATTGCGGCTTTCCAGCAAAAATAGTGAAAGTCATTCGACATTCAAACTAGGAACAATGTCTTCAAACTTGGAATTTTCCATAATTACCGATTATTATTAATGTGCCAATTAATATTCACATAACTTTTTTTACATTATTAAATTGGTAGCGTAATATTGGTAAATTTGTTTTACTGTAAGTATATGAACTATGCGCGAGGCGGAGAGACGCCTCAGGGCATGAGGCGAGAGGCGAGAGGCGGAGGCGGCGCCCGCTGTTTGTGTGGTAATGTTTGTTATGTACTGTGCACAGTGTAAGCTTTACATAAAACACAACGCGCTTCGAATGTGTTAGTTTTCACCTCTCCCTTCGTACACTTCTTTGAACATTTGTTTCGTTTAGGTTACTGTACTTTCTTGAAATTACTGAAAATTAAATATCGTAGTCTAAAGTCAACAAAAATACACTATTCCTGTAATAAATACACATTAAGGACTCACCAAAAAAAAATTCAGTTTTAGCTTAAATTCAGTACAAAATTTATGCAACTATCAATCTTAAGTCTGATTGAATGATTTTCTCCAAGCCGCCCTTAAAATAACTTTATAAAACAATTCAAAAATGTATTCACATAGAGAATAAATAGGTCACTAAAATTGGCAAAGTGAATAAACAAAAAAAATTGATTTATAATTTTTACATTCATGCCACATATTTATTTATATAATCAACTTTGTTGTAAGTACCTACTTATTATGGGAATATGAACTTCATTTGAAAAAAATTGTTAAATTTAAAGTACAAATGAGCGAGCAAAATAAAAGAGAAGCTAGCTTTGTACTAAAAAAATTTATATTACTTACCTTCAGTATAACAAAGCGGAAATCAACAATAAAAATATAAACTGTTTTAAAAATATTCTTATGAAGATATATATTCTAATTAAAATGTAATAATTACTTGTATTTACTTATCTTGAAAGATAGTATTTTTTAAATTATTAATTTATAACTTCAATAGTCAAATTAAGAGAGTTAGTGAACAGAGAAATAAGTTTTGGAAGTTTTAATTCGCAATTGCTTTTGTTCGTTTATAATGTGTATGTCACTCAGACAATAATAGCGAATCAATTGACATATTCAGTGGGATTCGAAAAATTATTTTTATATGATAGCCAGTCTCTTGATGTATTCATCGTGTAGGCTATATAAGATTAGGCTACAGCTCTCAGTTAGCCTTAAATATTGATTTTTGTTACGTAAGTCGGAAGTCGAGTCCCTCCCAAACAGCTTTATCCGCGTGCGCTGGTATAGTTGTTAATGACACGGAAATACAATGTTCAACAATAATATTGGCCTTTAGTATATCTAAAAAAATTCAGCGATAGCATATACTTATCTCTTATACATAAGCCACAATAAGGTATTTTGTGACAAAGTATGTTGATAATTAAAAAAATATTTATAAGCATTATTTTTAGACATGGCATATTAACCCTTACGAACAAAAATTACTTCATCTTAAAGATAATTTTATGAAGTTAAATTTTGTTCTTTAGATTATACATAGTTTAGGAGATAATGAAAAATTAAATTAATTTGTACTTGCGGGAAGAACAATTATGATAGAGTACTTGGATGTGTTGGCGGCGCGGTTTTTGTCGGATAAAATTAACACAGGTGAAACCGTGGGACACAGCTAGTAGATTCTATATACACACTGCAGCCCAAAACAAAACACCGATGAAATTGTCTAGTTAGAATGACAGGTAGGTTCCGATAGGTCGATCGTGTTGTTTCCAAAGGCCATTGTTAATTTGATTCAATTGAGTTCTTACAGAAAGCGATACCGCTGGTATTGTTTGACCCATTTTACATAACGAGGCGGCAAATGCGAGCTGCTTTATGGCCGGCCCATTGTAGGGGAGTACCCAAACGCTTGAGATGTGAATTGAAAACGCGCCGCGCGATGACTAGGCGCGACCCACGACCGACACAAGTCAAAGAAGAACGGATAACAATAAATTACTCATATTAATTTGTGTGATCATAAAGTAATATACCTAATTAAAAATTTTTTATATTGAGCTGGCATAAATAATATAACAAGACAATTTTTAACAAAAAAAAGAAAACCAACTTTATGATTGTGAGGAGTACCCTGGTGTATCTTCGAAGTGTAATGTCCAATGCAAATGAAATTAAAATGGAACCACCCTTGAGGTTCACGACATCGGTTCATAAACAAAGAAGTTATGCCTTAACATCCATTAAAAAATATACATTCGAATTAAGAACTTCCTCTTTTTTTTGAAGTCGGTTAAAAATATAATTCCATCAAAGTTTATTACAGACTAGCGATGCTCCGCGATTCCGCTCTCATTTCATTATCATCATCATCTATGTCAAAAGATGTCCACTGCTCAACAAACGCCTCAACGAGCGATCCTGCCCTGTTTGCAACCCGTGGTATCCCGCAATTTTTACCGTGTCGTTTGACAAATCTTATAGCCTAACAATTGAGAAATTACATATTAAGCTTTACGTATATAATATTTAATATAAATTGGTAAAATCTGGATATAGAAACACATACAGGCAGATAAAAAAAAATTAAATGTTATTTTCGTAATCCGTGTCCTTTATGTAGATGTCTACCGGGAAGTTTGAAAAAAATTTGACGTACAGACAGAACTACAGTACATAGATTTAACTATTTTACGATTAACTACTGTTTATTAGCATATAGGTATTTTGTGTGAGGCTATATGTAGAAGCAAAAAAAATTTGTAATATTTACATTTACAGGTCGCTCGATCAAAGTCAAAACCGGTTCGGAAAACATCCCAGCCATCGAGAAGAACATATAAAGTATTCTCCTTATTTCTATAAAATGTACTATCAGCTTAAAACTTCATAATACTTTAAATATTGTCAACCGTATCTAATAATATCAGTAAGAGACTTTTTTGTTTGAATTTTTTAAATTGATCCACCTTTTAATATTTTTCAAAAACAAAATTATTACTATAAATTTATTTCCTTTAATTATACACTTTTATTGAAAGATTAAACGAAAGTTCATAACTTGCGCCAAACTAGGTTGTTGCGCTACAAGGCGCCACTCTTTGAACTATCCAAATGATTGTTTTATATTTGTAAAGCGTTGAATAGTGCCCCTATCCGAGACTTCACTCGCGTCGTGTCGCTGACGTAACGTGGCGTTTCAATTAGACTCACTAGCGTTTATTTTTACAACAAAGGTTGTGTCGAATAATGCTACGCTGTCATTCCATTATTATTGCTGCACATACACAACATCGACAAGGTTTTTGTAAATTATTATTTAGTCTATTAAAATACAGCTAGCTGTGCCATACGGTTATAACCGTGTTAAATTCATTCGAACAATTTTCGATTCGACCAACTTCGGTTGAGTTGCCTATCGTTATTCTCATTTCTCTTACTTACCTACAGCTTGCCAGGTTGCTTGACCTTCATGATTGCTACTCCGGTCCTTAGAGTCCTAGCGTTAAGTTATATTGCATATTAGCGCTTTTTCCGTATAGTTAACTATGTCCCACGATTTTTACTTTCTATCTGAATTACTAAAATAAAATATAAATTTTTATAGACCTATATTCAAAAAGGACGGATTTATAAACAAACTTTCATCCTACAGTATAAAAGGCTATGAAATTCAAAAATGATGTTTGAAATCCGATTGGTAGTTCAAAGCTTATACGGGTCCAATATCGTAAGGAGAGATTGAGGTGAGGTGAGGTTTTTTATTACTGGCTGTTTTTCATTCTTAAAAAATATACCACGTGGACGAAGTCGCTGGCACAGTTAGTACAGAATAAAATATACTATATTGGCATATAAATACCTGCTTCTGATAAGGCTATGCTTAATGTTCTCTACCTATAACAATGAATGTTATTATATATAAGATTGTTTAACTCCAGCACCGTTTCACCGATCACCATGAAAGTTGGTAGATCGAAATGTTTTATCATAGACAAGGTTTTTATGCTATACCTGAACGCGATAGTGGAGATATTAACTATTGAAAAGGGCATTGCCATTTAAGCGCCCGAATTGATTCACCATGACCAGTTTTTTTATATTTATGCGGAACTCTAATTCTTTTTCTAAAATAAAAGTAGCCTAAGTGGCTCCCTATAAAATCAACTATCTACCAGTGAAAGTTCCGTCAAAATCGGTCCAACCGTTTTGGAGATTATCCGTAACAAACAGACAGACAGACAGACAAAAATTTTAAAAATAGGTGTTTTGTTATAGGTATCGTATATTCTTTCCTATGCATTTAGTAAAAAGCTGTTATTTTGACATTACAAACAAACACTTCAATTTTATTAATTGTATAGATAGATGAAATTATTTACAGTTAAAACCTATAGTTAGACTCAATTATATAAATTAATATACATACTCAATTATATACAATATATACCTATAAATAATTTTTTATACAATTTCACACCCGGCCATTTATTTCCACACTAAACAAAGCTTGTATTATAGTTATTAAATAGCTGATATACATAGCTTTTAGATATTTAACATCCAGATACACAACTAACAATTATGCTAATCACACAAAAGTCGGTTCTGTGCGGGGATCGAACCCGCGACCTCTCGGTTCAATAGTAGAACTTACTACCACTGCGTCACTAGGCCTGTCAAATATATATACTCACTTTTTAACTAGATACTTTGAAATAGATCGACTACCAGACAATAAACAAACACACAAACTATTAAAAAAATTGCTTTCGTTTCCTATAAGAGTCTTTTATAGTGACGAGCTTATATTTTTTTCGTAGACGCGTAGCCGAATATCGTAGCGCTACGTTTTACGTACTTTAATGACAGAACAAACTCACGTTCTTTTTTAATTGTAGCACGGCTTAGTGGCAGCATCCTGTCTGATGGTAAGCATAGTACAAGGTGTCCAGAAAGGGTATCGGGTATTTGTTTTCGCGCCATATTCGAAACGGGGCGTCTAAAGGGTGCGGGGAGGGGTTCGTGGCGTCCGCCATTTTGTGGAGTTTTAGTCACGATGGAACAGTACTCGGGGACGCATCGCGCATTTTGCGTACGAGCGTATTATCGTAATGGTGATTCAATAGTGACTGCTCAACGTCTCTATCGTGCGGAATATCGTACACGCCACGCGCCAAGTGACGATAGCATTAGGAAATGGATCAGGATGTTCGAGAATACAGGTGCGACAGTTAAAATTCAAAACTCTGGTCGTCCTCGTTCAGTTCGCGATGAAGAAACAATTGAAGAAGTTGAGGCGTCGGTTCGTCAAAATCCGTCTTTATCCATCCGAAAGCGAAGCCAAGCGTTGAACATCAAAAAATCGTCTTTACATTCGATTTTAAAGAAAGACTTACATCTAAAAGCCTATAAAATTCAATTGGTTCAAGAATTGAAGGATACGGACTATGCTAATCGACTGAATTTTGCGAACGAAATGCTGCAGCGATTTAACAACTTTAACAACATACTGTTCAGTGACGAAGCAAATTTTCACCTGAATGGTCATGTTAATAAGCAGAATTGTCGGTACTGGGCAGTGGAGAATCCGAGACGAAAGCATGAACGACCCCTGCATAGCCCAAAGGTCGTTGTTTGGGCCGCTATGTCTGCTAAAGGCATAATTGGTCCTTATTTTCATGAAGATCAACGAGGCCGAGCAATTAATGTGAATAGTGACCGTTATTGCGATATGTTGCGAAATTTTTTGGTCCCAGAGTTGCAGGAGTTTGCAGGTTTCAACTCAAGAACGTGGTTCCAGCAAGATGGGGCCACTTGCCATACCTCAAATGACTCAATGGAAGTTGTTAACGAATTATTCCCTAATAAAGTCATTTCGCGAAGGGGTAACATCAACTGGCCTCCCAGAAGCCCCGACCTTAGCCCGCTTGACTATTTTGCATGGGGATACCTTAAAAGTAAGGTTTATCAAAACAATCCGACGAATCTAACCCAATTAAAGCAAAACATCAGGTCAGAAATGGCAGCAATATCGATAGCTATGTGTCAAGGTGTTATCGCCAATCTTTGTTTCCGTTTAGAAGAGTGCCAGCAACGTAACGGTCATCATTTGGATAACATCATCTTTTCCAAATAATTCTCCAATTTATATGCTAATAATAAACAATAAGCTTTTTTATTGCATACAAATAATTTTTGTTTCATTGAACTTACAAATACCCGATACCCTTTCTGGAAACCTTGTACAATCTAAAAACAACGGCTACCGCCGAGAGATCCGCCATCCATCGACGGTCGCCACTGTCATGCCGGCCTGCAAGCCTCGCAGCATCAGGATATACATTGGCAGATCACGAAACGTGACAACCCAAAATACAGTCACTATGACGGGTTTACCAGCATGTGCATGCATATTTGTCGTGACTCAGTTCTTTTAGCTTGTAGTAAGTAGCTCCTACGACAACGGAATATACTATTTTTGCAATCTTCTTTATAAATTAAGTATTTCTTCATTTACAACATTTAAAAAACTTTTTTTAGATATACATAATTTACTTTAGCAATTTTTTTAGGGAAACCCGTAATCATATGTGTAGTTTATAACTTGGTATTTCTTTATGAACCACAACAAAAATCTAATAATAACAGAGGGAAAAAAGATCACTGTTCCCTTTTTAAATATTTTAAAATTAAAATGATGATTGACATGTTTCTTTTTCGATGCCAAAAAAAAACAATTCCCACGGTCGGAAATGAAAGATTATTCATTTAAATGGATCGTGTTAGAATGTGTTATAGACAATCGATGTTGATTTTACTTCTACCTACTTAAATACAACTTCTCTTTTTATTTATTCGATTATTTATTGAATGTTGCATTGCTGGTGTAACGCATATGCTGGTGGAGCTGCCGGGTTTTGTAGCGCTTGGGGAACGAGGACTGACGGTTTTCATGTGATCGTCCACATACACATATCGTCGATAATATAAAGACTCCATCTTATTTACGTGTCGTGGGCTCCCTATATAAAAATCGGTTCTTAAGGAGGAATCTCCAAAAAAAGCGATTCATTTTAGACATGTCTAAATGTGAACTATTATTGTGTTAGAAGAATATGTGTCTAATTATATGAATTTACTATGATCAGCGCGCAAAAGTAAGTTGACACAATAGTTACTATTTCTGTAAAACCATGCACTTAATCTCCTTTCACCGTTATTAAAGCGGGAAATAAAATTAAAACTTCACTCCGAGTCTGTGTCATTATCTATTGAAAGTTTAAATTAAATAATAATTTTGTAAAAACGTGTCAATTAGGTGCCGGCCGGCCGCGGCATCGAGGGCACACAAATAGTAACGTGAATTAGCCCACTGGATAACAGAGCTCACGCCGCTGTTTCCGTAAACATTTGTAGACAAAAGTGTCAAATCATGGTTTCCATTTGCGCCCTTATATAAAGTATATCATAAACATTCGGTGCGAAATCATTGAAGTTTAATTTTTGTTATAAGATGATGCAGACCTAGCAAACTGCAATATAAAACTAAAATTTCCAGAGAAGCGCCATCTAGTGTAACTCAAAATGTAACTTCCAAATATATTTTATAATACGATTAGACAGTATCAAAAATTACGAAAATACTCGATGCCATACGTCACTAACTTCACTAAAATAAAACAAGAGGTTTAACAAGCAACGTCATAATGTAGACTTTTTGTTAAAATGTGACATCGTGAAAATTGACAATACATTTTTTTCATAAAGTGCCTAAAGTAGTTCGTTCTATATGTGATATTGTTATGTGAGCAATTTTAATATATATATATATATATATTTATATATGATTATATTTACCAGCTGTGCCTCACGGGTTCACTCGTGTTAAATGTATTCCTCCACCATGTCGCTGCTAACATATCCTTGTATCATGGTTATTGCTTCGCTTAAAAATATTTTTTCTGTTCTGACTTACGATGCCAGAGATTAACGCGTTCAAACAAACAAACAATGTCTTGATCTTTATAACATTAGTATAAACACATAACTGGTTTCCCTGAAACATCTGCAACTATTTCGTGTTTTGAAAAAAAAAACTTATCTAGGTAAAATTAGGAAACAAAATATTATGTATATACAACATTTCATCTAAAACTTTATATTATATAGGTTATCATACATACAAACACAACAATTGCGCACGTAACTCTATAGGTATATTTAGAATTTACATACATCCATTCAGTAACTTGTGATATTTCACCTTAAACTGTATGACTGATTTACCCACTAATTTATTTGCTTGTCAATTTTTAAAACTTTAATTAATCTAGAGAAAATATATAGAAAAGGTTGGCAAAATCTGAGAGTTCGGCATTTATAATGTTTGGTTGTTTACAGGACTCAGCGAGCGGGGAACACGCACCTACACTACGCCGCACCGCGCCACCTTACCGTTCCGATACCAAGCTCTCGAAAGACACAGTCAACAGCTAAACAGTTTTACCCAATTTATTGATACACAACTTGATAAAGTAGTAACATAATATAATATTATCGACAAGTAATTAAATGCATACGATTTACATTCAATTCAATATTAATAATATTCAAAAGGTATTCAATATTGTTGAATCGCTGAATGAGAGAATAGAAATATCGTATCAACTTAATTTCAATAATTTTAGTAAAACAATGGTGCGTTTCAGTTTAGACGCACGACTTTCGTATAGGCACAACTAAGTTGAGTTCTGTATTTATTTATACTCGTTAGTATAAGATGCGCGGATATGTAGAGCGAAGGTCAACATAACGACTTCACTTTCGTTAACACGATTATGATTTCCATCTAATTTTCATACCGTAGGCTACATTTGAATATCGATTTGAAGCAATATATAATGCAATAATTATCATGATCTGGTCTAATCTGAGGCCTTTAATATATAGTATAGGCCCGGCTGAAAACCAGCGCTATAGCATTTTGCTGTTGCATGTGCTGAGCTGAGGTCCTTTTTGATCTTGACTGCGGCATTTGTATGGCAACGTTGTAGTGTTATAAATTAAATTAGTTATACTTTATTATAATTTCGTGTTCAATGTATGTTGTATTAATTATGTCTATTCTTATCATGGAAAAAAGTTAATAATGGAAAATCTTTTTTTAATATTTCGTTATTTATGTTTGCATTGTCTATGTTAATGTGATTGTCATAAATGTACCTGTGTGAAGTGAATACACATTTTTCCTTTATTTAGAATTTCTATTTAATTAATTATAGGATCATATTATGAAAAATAAACGTATTTTTTAACCAGCGGAATGAATACCTTTGCCGAAATTTTTTAGATGACACAATGTTTTTTTTAAATTTTTCATTTAATTTTAACTTCACGCCCATCTAGCATCAATGCAAATTTTTGGTACATTTTATTTGACGGAGCCTAAGGGTAATTAACATAAAAAAAATGTTTTATTAGCAGCGGTCGGTTTCAAGGCAGCGTTGCGGTACAGCGCTCAATGTGTTAAAAATTATATATTATATAAATAGTATTATATTATATTATATAATATATGACGGAGGATGACCCTCAATAGTATTTTTAAAAAGCGTGACGACAGCCCAGATTATCATGGTGATTACTCATTTTTTACAGTGTAATGACGTCACACAGAGATCCGTACTGTCCGGAGGCTTGATAGTGAATGTCAAGACACGCCCTTTTTTTTTTTTTTTGAACTGTCTACACTGTTAGCCTTAGAGGCCCTATCCAAGAACAGAGCCGCTGCGGCTTTTACAGCTTCACCGGACTTTGGGGCGAGCGCTTAGGGCACTCAGCCGCGAAAGTTTGTGACGACCCGCACGAGGGTGCCAGAGTGGCCGAACCTCGGCTCGGGCGGTCGTCGCGTATGCGAAAAGGTCGCGATCTAACTAATTCCCTAATCCTAAGAGAATTCGAACTAACTAACATATACTCATATGCACGTTCCCCTCCTCCTGGGAGGAAGGAGTGGACCATGCGTATGTGTATTTAATAATCGAAATGGTTTTTCTACACTAACTAGCGCAAAAAAAGAAAAAAAAGGTCCCTTACAGAACCTATGTACCTGTGTGGTGTGCACGTATGTGTGTCCATACGTGTGTAATGTTGTATGTGGGTAGCTAAGTGTTGCACGTATAATGTCACTTTGTATCGCGCGGGCGGCTGCCTGACCCAAGGGCTTCACACCGAGGAACGGACCTAGGCTTGGGTTGCCGCTAGAGAGGGTGGACGTGACGGGTGTGAGGGAGCGAAGTTAACCGCCCGTCCTCTGCAAAGAGAACGGTGGTTACGCGGGCGTGGGCGGTGGCACGCTCTGTTTGGAGAGACGGTGGCGTAGAACGCGTTAGCTGTTTCGATTTGGTCGAGCGGGTCAGTGAAGATATTACGCGGCCGGCGTTTACTCCGGCAGGCATTGGGGTCGGGAACATACGAAGCTGCCGCTTTGATTAAGGGATTCGCGTGGTTCGACGCGGTGTCGAAATAAGAGCGAAAAAGGTGTTTGGCATAGGCATGTATCGATGGAAGGTCCATATCTCTATGGAGATCTTCCATACGAACATACCAAGGGGCGCCGGTAAGGCGGTGAAGAAACCTATTCGGAATGGCTTGTAAGCGTTTCCAATTATATTTTGACATATGTGCGAACACAACGCAGCTATATGTCATAATCGGTCGGATACACATCTTGTAGAGCGTAAGCTTGTGTCTCGTGAACATTTTGCTTGCAGCACATAACAGAGGATGCAATCGGGCGAGGGTCCAGGCAGCCCTTTTCCTAACCAAAGTGATGTGGCGTATAAAGGAGAGTCTACTATTTAGGGTTACACCTAGATATTTGATCTCCTTTACCCAGGGGATCGGATTACCGAAGAGTTCAAGGGGATGATCCTTGAGTTTTTTCGGTATCTGTGAGGCGGTTTGGTCGAAGAGCACCGCTGCGCTCTTCGTGGGGTTGATGGCTATTTGCCAGTCGTTAAACCACTCCCCGAGAGTGGTCACGGCTCTTTGGATTCTACATTTGAGGTTGATCTTTTGCCTTTGAGAGGAGTATGTGACTGTATCGTCAGCGTATAAGCCTACCTCAACTTTCGCGGGAAGTTTTGGTAGGTCACTGACGTACAGATTGAAGATGCTAGGAGCCAGAATGGAACCTTGGGGGACGCCTGAGCGTATGGGATGGGGTGTGGATAGTTCTCCTTCCACTCTGTAGCGAAAGGTGCGGTCTTTGAGATAATCGCGGATGATTTTAACTAATCTATCGGGGACTTCGCGGGAGTACAGCTTATAGACTAATCCTTCGTGCCAGACCTTATCAAAGGCCTTGGCTACGTCGAAAAAGACTGCCAGTGTACGACGGGGTTTATATAACTCGGAAAAGTTAAACAAAATGTGCTCCGTGAGGCGGTGCACTTGATGAGTGCAAGAATGTCTAGCACGAAAACCGAATTGCTCAGGCGGATAGAGGTTTTTCTCCTCTATTACGGACTTGAGACGGTTCAGAAGGATCCGCTCATAGATTTTACCTAGGGTATTTAGAAGACTGATAGGGCGGTAGCTGTCGGGAAGCGACGTGCTCTTGCCGGGCTTGTGAATACCTATGACAATGGCCGTTTTCCAGACGGCTGGAAAATGGCAGTTGGCTATGGCTACATTGAAGATGCAGACCAATAGAGCTATGAGGTGATCGGGAAGAAGTTTGAGTACTTCGTTCCTGATCCCGTCGGGACCTGGTGACTTTTTAAGCTTAAGGCTTTTGAGTATGGCAAAGACCTCCTCAGAAGTGACTGGGGACAGGGATTCTGATGCGGGGAGCTTATTCAGCTCCCCCACGCGGGCTTTGATATCTCTGACTCGGTCGGTATTTGCGTTGACGCTGTTCGGGGAGCACTGGCTCTCCAAACAAGCGACAAGGCACTCCGCCTTGTCGATGGTATCGAACGCAGGTGTAGTGCCGGGACCCCTTTCGAGGGGGGGCATGCGAGGTTGGGGATCTATTTTAAGAGCGTGGGCTACTTTCCAGTAAGTCAGATGTGACGGCCTTAGCCCTTCGACTAAGGTGTCCCATCTGTGACTTCTGAACACGAGCGCGCTCTGTGCGACCGTATTTATAGGGTGCGACGTATGTGCGCGCGTACCGCGTAATATCTTCACTGATCCGCTCGACCAAATCGAAACAGCAAACGCGTTCTATTCCACCTCCTCTCCAAACAAAGCGTGCCACCGCCCACGCCCGCGTAACCACCGTTCTCTCCGCAGAGGACGGGCGGTCAACTTCGCTCCCGCACACCCGTCACGTCCACCCTCTCTAGCGGCAACCCAAGCCTAGGTCCGTTCCTCGGTGTGAAGCCTTTGGGTCAGGCAGCCGCCCGCACGATACAAGTGACACTATACGTGCAACACTTAGCTACCCACATACAACATTACACACGTATGAACACACACACGTGCACACCACACAGGTACATAGGTTCTGTAAGGGACCTTTTTTTTTCTTTTTTTGCACTAGTTAGACTAATGCGCTAGTTAGTGTAGAAAAACCATTCCGATTACTAAATACACATACGCATGGTCCACTCCTTCCTCCCAGGAGGAGGGGAACGTGCATATGAGTATATGTTAGTTAGTTCGAATTCTCTTAGGATTAGGGAATTGGTTAGATCGCGACCTTTTCGCATTCGCGTCGATTCCGAGCCGAGGTTCGGCCACTCTGGCACCCTCGAGCGGGTCGTCAAACTTTCACGGCTGAGTGCCCTAAGCACTCGCCCTCAAGTCCGGTGAAGCTGTAAAAGCCGCAGCGGCTCTGTTTTTGGATAGGGCCCCTAAGGCTAACAGTGTAGTCAGTTCAAAAAAAGTATATAAATTTTATACTAAGTGCGCGCTCTGCAACAGCCTCGTTTAGTGATATTCGTTAATCAACTGTGAACATAAAAAGTACTTTCTTTGAGTAAGGTATCTGTAAGCAACTTGCGTTGCTTACGTTACGTAGTTAAACATAAAGACACAAGTGTCTTGTTCTCGGAGGTTCTCGTAGAGCTATTTAAACTTATTGATTGCGTTACTCACCGTTTACTCTGATGAGTTGTCTCATCTAGTAAGTCGTGTTCTCTTCTCGAGAAGTCGATGGAAGGAATGGGCTTAGTAGGTGCCGAGTATCGATGAGCGGGTGATTCGTTTTCCGCCGATATGGTCAACTGATCACCAGATTGTGGAGCACGGGGTAGCTGATCATGGGCGACCTTGCGGGGCCGTCCTCTGCCAATGACTTTCTTTACCAAATATCGGTCATTTTCTAATATTCTGCAGACTTCATATGGTTCGCTAAATTTGAGGTCTAGCGAGGTTTGGATGGGAGGATTATTCTTAATCAGGACGTAGTCTCCTCTTTGGAAATTATGGATTTTGGCTTTACGTAGGCTGAAGCGTTGCCTGTCTTGTTCACTGGAATGAAGCATTTTCTGTTGTGCCTGTTGAGTAAGCGTTTCGATATCAACAGTTTGATTGTCAATATCTGTGTAATAAGTGTCAGTGGAACAACCCCAGTGACACGATGAGTTGTACAGTTCATTGTCAATTGTTTAGAAGTTTGGCATATCACACAATTATCCACAAATCGTCGAACAGTGGAACTCATTTTGTTGAATCAATAACTTTCTCTAATCTTTTGCAATGTCTTTTCCCAACCCGGGTGTTTCAGCGCAGTGTGAAAAGAATTGATCAGACTCCATTGAAAGGACTTAGGAACAATTGTAGTAAGCTGTGGACCGAAGACGGGGTCATTGAAGTTCTTTTTTAAGACATTGTCCTCTAAGACGTAGTCTTGCTATCGGGTAATTGTCACTAAGGCTATCCATTATTGGTCGCAGTTTCTCATCCTGTCGCTGTTCAATTTGGAGCCAAGTCAAATCTCTTGTCATGGTATTGACTGCAATCTCAGTTGGGTTTCTACTAAAAAAATCAGCATGTTGGAGCCGTTCACCTTTGCGGTATTCTACCTCAAACTCATAGTTTTGCAGGAACGCCCACCAGCGATGAATCCTTGGTAGAAGATCCTTTTTGTATTTAGAAGCTTTTAATGCGTTGCAGTCCGTTATCACGGTGAATTTTCGCCCATACAGGTACTGGCGAAAGTGTTTTATAGCACGTACCACTGCCAGTGTTTCCAACTTATAAAGTGGTAACGACTTTCGGCCTTGGTGGTTCTCATACTCATAAAAGCAACTGCATGTTGACGTCCATTAATCACTTGTACCTGTATACTTGCATCCGTGCTTGCTTCTTCTTGGAACAATGTAAGTGCGGGGGTAGACGTCAGGCATTCATTCAATAATTGTGTTACGCGCTTTATCGTGTTTGTCTGTCCATAACCATTTCGCACCTTATTTCATTAATTCGTACAAAGGTACCATTATTCGCGTTTCCTGAAGTATCCTGCCAGACCATTGAACTGTCTGACCTGCTTGACAGTTTTAGGTACTGGAGCTTTGACGAGAGCCTCCACCTTTCGTGGGCTTGGTTGCACCTGTCCATCAGAAACTATGTTCCCGAGATATTCAATCGATCGTTTGAAGAAGCTGCACTTGTCAATTTTTATAGAGAATCCGGAGTCTTGTAGAGCTATGAGAATTCGTTCCAGGTTTGATATTCCTTCCGAAAATTCTGCACATTTACTCAAAACATCATCCACGTAGACGAAGTAGATATCCTTGATCCTTATTTTTGTTTCTGTGGGTGGAGCTCTGATATTTTCTGCATCATTTCCATCATTTGTATTAGAAATTGTGGTGGTACCATCCACCTGCATTCCATAGTGAGCGTATGTTTGTGGTCTTGATTGTACTACAGTTTCCAACGGCGTATTGACGACCAATCCAGGCCCCTGCTGTGTGTTGTTTAGAGTCGGTTGACCAGGTGGTGAACGAGCTATTGAGGAGGCAATTTGGGTAGGAGCTTCTTGCAATCCCACTTCTGATGACGGAGGATGACCCTCAATAGTATTTTTAAAAAGCGTGACGTCATCTGGACTGATGTCACTAGTGTTATAATCATGGTGATTACTCATTTTTACAGTGTAATGACGTCACATCCGTATTGTCCGGCGCGGCGCGGCGGCTCGGTAGTGAATGTCAGGAGCGCGCTTTTTTTTTTTTTTTTTGAACTGACTACACTGTTAGCCTCAGGGGCCCTATCCAAAAACAGAGCCGCTGCGGCTATTACAACTGCACCGGACTTAGGTCACGAGCGCGCTCTGTGTGGCCGTATTTATAGGGTGCCACGTATGTGCGCGCGTATATTAGTTTTATACTAATTATTGAAATGTAATCATGCAATTATTGTGAAGTAATTGCTTATGAACTCATTATAAAATAATCAAATTATTCTGGTAATCGACTAATTATTGTAGTTCCGCCGATATTATATATATATTATAATATTATATTATATACTATTTACAAAATTAAATAAAAAGATGAGATGCAATGTACTCACAGGATTTGACATGTTTTTTCGGAAATTTTCTCCTCTTTAACAACTACTTTTCTTCTACTCCTACTTTTCAACTCACTTTAATAACACCCACAGTTTTCGAATAATTTGTAAAAAACTACACCCCAGTTTTGAAATCTTTAATTGTTTATAATTAGTACAACTGTTTATGTGCGGGTTTCAAATTTTCGCATATTTTTCTAGAGCTCGTTACAATTAACTCGCAGTAAGAAGAATGAACACATTTTTTATTTGTTAACTATATTATAGGACTACACCTATGCTCTACGTATCTAGTACAAATATATATACACTATGTACATAGGCACATAAGATATGCACGAAGCAGAAAGAAAATTCAAGTCATCGCAGAAAATCGAAATATAGCCATTAAAAAAATTGTGAAACATGTGTTCTAACATTAATGCACATGTAATTTGCAATTAAACTCACCCGATACTATGTTATTAGCGGTTTTTGCGCCTTCGCCGAATATTTATAGGGCAATTACACTAAAAGCAATACGATTAGAAGAAAGATTAGGGGAAAGTACTTTTTCAAACTTACTATGATAACCAGGTCTGTATTCTGGAAACATAAAACATATGTTTTTACTTATAAATGAATGTCGGGGCTTTGCTAGTGATTAAGAATTTTCGGTGTTATATGGTGAATATAATATGTCCTTATTGAAATTCACAAAATAAATAAATAGTTAAATTTAATGAATGATTTTGTTATCCGAGCATGCCGTTATCACCTTTTTATTTTAAGGTCACGAGAGGTGTCATAGGAGACCGTGTAGGAACGGATTTTTTCCACTATACATGTTATGTATTATTTTTATAACTTTATACACAATAACTTTTTAAAAAAAGTTTTATAAAAATCCTATATCATCGGGACTCAAATTATCGACCGATCGTACTGTACATACAACAGTACTTACAAGTCTTGTCACCATACAGCTAGGCCAATTCGACGACGATCATAGACTTGTTAGTCAGCACTTGCATTAACCTAAATCCTATATATGTATGTCTTTGTCTCTTTTTAGTGTCGATCGATGGTCGCGGTCGGACAATTTTCCCGTGTAGCTGACAAGTCCCATCTGCTAAAAAAACAAAACAGTATCATTTTATTAACATTGCATTCACACATTGTCATTACGTTTTAATCAATTGCTACGCAGTGATATGTATTAGTTTATCGAGTGAGATATTGCGGCGCATGTAACAACGCAGTGTAGTTTTAAGTGGCAAGTGAAGGAACAGTCGTCAAATTCGAAGTAGTCGGCCCCTCTAATTATTGAGATCCCGCGCCGATATCGCAGGCTTTTATCTCGAACACTCTTCCATTAAGCAAATATACAGCTTTGTAGCCGGTAATCATATATTACAGTATTTTACAACTCTAAAACCAATTAAAAACATTTTAATAGACAAAATAAATTATAATTATACGTTAGATATGCCGCGCGGCCATTTTTATTTAGTTCTCTACGTCTAATGGTTAGTCTAGTGGCAAACATTTTCGCTTCCGCAACAAACATTTGTCTATAGTTTTTTTTTATTCAGCGATCATTATTATTGTTTTGAATAGGCGGAAACGAACAAACTTTATTTTAATCGCGTTGTAGATGGACAGATAATGTCTCTTATATATCTAATTTAAACATTGTGTTAGGTATCTTGATTTGAAATTTTAACGTTTTAAGTAATTTTTAAAGGCTTAACATGTTACCATCTTAAGCCGCATCGACACTAACCATCAAGTTAGAATTATAGCCAATTATTAAACCCAAAATAAATTTAAAAAAAAAGGAGTAGGTTTTATTTATAATCATAAACATGCTATATTTAACCCTATATTTTATTTAAAAATAACTAGTTCCATTATTATACGCAAGTGTAGTGAATTGTAACAATGAACTTAATAAGAAATATGGATGTTGGGTTACCACAAAAACTCTAAAAAGTTGTATGATCTTTGAAGGTTATAAAAATATATTCACATGACATTGGCCCGCAGAGCGTGTTCTAACGTTTGCATCACGGCGAATGTTTGAAAAGCTGTTCAGCCTGATTCCCTCATGTCCCTATCATAACAGAACCAATCGCGCTGGGCTCCGGAGCCACAGCTTAAGGTAACCTCCATCTCGACACAAACTAAGAAATTTGCTACATCTTATTTTGGCCGTACTGTGGAACTGTCACCCGGTCGGTGTGTTCCCTCTTTCCTATAACATGAAGTCCTTAATACATAACGTGAAGAGACATTTGAGCAAGCCGGCACGATAGCGACGACTGGCGATGGATTGTAGAACCTACGGTAGTCGCCGATGTTGTTAAATTACACTGTAATCACCATCAGATAATGTAGTCACTTTGCATTGCATCGACATTTTTTTTGTGTATAAACACACGTTGCCATTAATAATAATCTTGAAGACGAATAACCGTTGTTTACGATGAGTTAAATAAAACCTACAAGGATCTACCTACGGGTACTAATTAATCAATTTTTAAATTAAAAGCTTAGATAATAATACTTCGACTACAATCGTACCTAACTTAAATTTTGGAAAACGAATACATAACCTAACATACTTAGTTTTCTCATTCATATCTATTATACCTGAAATACGAGATAATATAACGTCGGTAGTGACACAAGTACTTTACTTCAAAGGATATGCAATTTAAATTATTTGATAAGGCATTTTTGTATTAAATTATTGATACCCGTGTTAATTTTATACGACAAACATCGCCAACGCACCCGTGCAGGCAATTTTTTATACTTTTTGTAAAACTATCGACACTTTTATGAGGAATAAATTAATTTTACGTATTATATAACATATAGTCTATGTTACTCGCTGATACTGTAGATTTATATTGGTCAAAGATTTTTTTAAATCGGAACAGTACATAGTTTTTGAGTTTATCCATTACAAACAAAAAATCAAATCTTTCCTCTTTAAGAAAATTTGACAGTATTCAGTGAATCATATTATGTCGACGAATACAGTCAAGGTATAAATACGCAAAAATTTAATTTAAATTAAACGCGACAGAGAATTAGGACCGATAATTGAAATCAACTAGAAATTAAGTAAAGTGTATAGATGAAACACGTCAGTCTGCTAATGGAGTGAATAAAAGCCCGCTTTGTCGGCGGCTAATTTGCGAATTAACACCGTGCAATGAGCTCCCAGCCACTCAAGCGCAGTTCAATCTAATTAATGAACCTTTGTCGCGCACTGGGTTCGCCATGCGTGGCGTAGTCCAGTATCTAACTCGCGCGTTTCCCACACTGCATCCGTAGTACGTCGATAAAGATTAAATAGACAATAGATTCTTAGACACTTTAGAATTTGGAAGATGGCACCAATGTTTCTGTTTATACAATATTCTTTATTATCTGTAGTTATTGCCTCGTGACGCAGTGGTAGTAAGCCTCTCTATTGGTCGAGAGGTCGCAGGTTTGTTATCTGCCCACGGCTGACTTGTATATGATGAGCGTAATTGTCAGTTGTATGTCTGGATATAAAATATGTATACATGTATGTATATCAGCTGTTTAGTTGCCATAATACAATCTTTGCTTAGTTTGGAATTAAATGGCCGTGTGTGAAATTGTGTCCTCATGATTTTTACTTGCTTGTTCTATACAACTAACGCAACCATTATAATGCGCTATTCTTTTTATAAATATTAATATACTAAAGCTAGTAGATGCCTATTGCTGATCGTATACAATATATAGTTCTGTTAGAAATTTGTCCGCCTACGATATCAAGCACACCACACTAAGATAACGTTATTTGGACGCTTCTAATGGAGTAGGTAAGTGCTTGGCAAATGGTCCGCGCCGCGCAGCTTTGAATGCAATTTGCCTCCCTTTGTGACGCGAAATTGGCGCAATCAATCCATTTACACTTTGTTTCGCCAACAGTGGCACTACCCGTATTTTACCACGGCACGTCGGACGGCCATGCTTTTAGCGACGGCCACGAGACTTGTCGCCCTTATTCAACTAAAACGTTTAACTGGAAAATATTATGTCTCTGTACTCAAGCGATTGCTTTTTTTTTTGTTTGAACGCACTCTCTCTGAGCCTACGGTTTAGATTGTATGAATTGTTATTTTGCATTTCAGTACCAAGCGAGAACACGTTCCATTACAAAACGACTTGCATAAAACTTTAAAATTATTAAAAATTGCCATCTGGGTTTGCTTAATTTATATAGTGAATAAATGAGTAGTTTGGTAGACTTAGTTATACATCTTATTTGGACACCGAATTTTTTTTTTTAAAGTACGATTTATTACCTTAAAAATGGAAACTTTTAAATGGTCGCCCTGAAAAGTATACATTTTCGACTTGTTAAAGTAATCATGTTCGATACGGATCTTATAGCCTGTAAATCGAGATATGCTTTATATCTTCACGCTACGACTCTAAGGAGTGTAGCAGTAACCGTGAACGTAAAGCAATCTAGCAAGTAGATACGGGAAACTGACAAGTGATAACAACAATAGGTTATATACACGTTTGCATTATTGGTGACACGCGGCGCGGCACGGTCGACTTAGTTAAATAAATTTAATTGAACCCGAATGAAACCGTCGAACATTGTAAATACTAAATTTAAAAAAAACTCAAGTGGTATCATTGGATACCCGATAGTAACGAAGTTCTTTTCGCTATATATTATGCAATGGCCAGACTTGTACTCACTGTTTACGAGTGGTCGGGGGTTTGCGAACCGCTGACATATTGAAAAAAAAATTATATAAAAAAATCACAATTCAGCAGGACTCGAACTATCGACCATTTGTACTGTAGGTACATAAAACAGTGGGTATAAATTAGAGATTGGGCGATGTTGCAAAAAATCCGACCGATTATGACATATAGCTGCGTTGTGTTCGCACATATGTCAAGATATAATTGGAAACGCTTACAAGCCATCCAGAATAGGTTTCTTCACCGCCTTACCGTCGCCCCTAGGTATGTTCGTATGGAGGATCTCCATAGAGATATGGACCTTCCTTCGATACATGCCTATGCCAAACACCTTTCTGGCTCTTATTTCGACACCGCGTCGAACCACGCGAATCCCTTAATCAAAGCGGCAACTTCATATGTTCCCGACCACAATGCCTGCTGGAGTAAACGCCGGCCGCGTAATATCTTCACTGACCGCTCGACCAAATCGAAACAGCTAACGCGTTCTACGCCACCGTCTCTCCAAACAGAGCGTGCCCACCGCCCACGCCCGCGTAACCACCGTTCTCTCCGCAGAGGACGGGCGGTTAACTTCGCTCCCGCACACCCGTCACGTCCACCCTCTCTAGCAGCAACCCAAGCCTAGGTCCGTTCCTCGGTGTGAAGCCCTTGGGTCAGGCAGCCGCCCGCGCGATACAAAGTGACACTATACGTGCAACACTTAGCTACCCACATACAACATTACACACGTATGAACACACACACGTGCACACCACCCAGGTACATAGGTTCTGTAAGGGACCTTTTTTTTTCTTTTTTTGCGCTAGTTAGTGTAGAAAAACCATTCCGATTATTAAATACAAATACGCATGGTCCACTCCTTCCTTCCAGGAGGAGGGGAACGTGCATATGAGTATATGTTAGTTAGTTCGAATTCTCGTAGGATTAGGGAATTAGTTAGATCGCGACCTTTTCGCATGCGCGACGACCGCCCGAGCCGAGGTTCGGCCACTCTGGCACCCTCGTGCGGGTCGTCACAAACTTTCGCGGCTGAGTGCCCTAAGCGCTCGCCCCCAAGTCCGGTGAAGCTGTAAAAGCCGCAGCGGCTCTGTTTTAGGATAGGGCCCCTAAGGCTAACAGTGTAGTTACTTAAAAAAAAAAAATGTTGGAAAAACACATCGAATCCTCGAACTGTAATTTTACAACAACACACAAATTCGGAAATATCAATGTTCGATGTCTTTCTTCCTAAAATCGATGAATCGATGTTTTACAGAGCCTAACAACGATGTTAAAACATCGATCTTTTCAACCTCAACATCGATATTGCGATAACATCGATGAATAGCGGACGTCCCTAGTACAAATCTGATCATTCATAACGCAGCTAGGCCAATTCCACGACGCTCATAGTCTTGAAAATCCTATATAATATGCATGTATTTGTCTCTTTTTAGTGTCGGTCGGGTCGAAGACTTTTTCATTTTAGCTCCTATCCCACGATAAAGAACTTCCTTCCAATGTTATTGCGATTTAAAGTATTATTTATACAATTTAAACAAAATTTGATTTCACATGTCAATAAACTTCTTTTTTAATCTTGGCTTTCTGCCTATGTAGGCAATTTTGCCAATGTAAAGTGTGACAAATACACGTTAAAGAATTTAGATGCCAAATGTTCGGTGTACTGTAGCATAATCCTTATTAAACCTCATTGTAATGTTACATAGTATGACATTGAAGACACTATCACTAATCTGACGTTGACATTGTTTCTATTACGAACGTTTTATAAGCGTAATTATGTAGACATTATAAATTAATATAAAAGTCAAAAATAATTTACTTAGGTATGAAGAAAATCGAAACTCATCCAAGAATAAACCGTAACAACGACACAGTTTTCAATGGTAAATAGCTTTTTTATTTATTACTAGCTATTGGATAACAGACGTTGTCCTGTCCAAATTTGTATAAATTTCTTTGTTTTCGCCTGTAGTTTTTGTTTTGTGAAAAGCTGTTGGAAAATGGTAAAATGAGGAAACGTGATCTGGGTAAAATATCAGATAGTCAAAAAGTCATTAATCATAAGTCTATGAATATTTCGTTTGGTGATGATTGAATATGTCATCGCAAAGAATCCATCTACCGCCAGAAAATAAGGGACTTACCGCCAAATGACTTTATTGTGGTCAAACCATGTTTGTATAACGTGTTCAGCTTGATTCAGATACACTCGACTACTATCGGAGAAATATATATAAATACGACCGACACCTGAAGCAAACAACATGTTAGGCAACATCCCAAGCCGAGGTTCGGTCAATTTGGCACCTTTGTGCATGTTGCCACGCTTTCGCGGCAGAGTGCCTTAAGCACTCGCCCCCAAGCTACAGTGAAGCTGTAAAAGCCGTCAGTGGCTCCAAAGCCCCTAAAGCTAACAGTATAGTCAGACAGAAAGAAAAACGGCATACAAGCCGTCGCCCTGTGTGACTGTTCATAATGGAACCCAATGCTATGAGGCGGTATCTTGGGCCAGTCTACATCCTTCTCAGTCATGTACTTATATTAACGGCTGTGGCAAATAATAATTAGTTTTGTTTAATGTTCCCTATTCTTCCATTTCTTTCCTGATAACTGTTCGTTGACCATAAACAAAACAAAAAAAAAATTACGCAAATCCATTTCTTGATTCGTGAGTTATGAATGAATTATTCTTTGCAATATTATCACCAATTCGGACTAGTACGAACATTTTAAAACAATAATTAGCAAAATCGGTCTTCTCAGTCGCAAGTGATGCACTTACCAACGAATAGCATCTTATTTATATATATCTAGATAGGCGTAATTCCTTAACCAATATAAATGTATGTATGTATGTAACATTTATGTGTAATAATAATTAATTTATGTATAATATAGATTTATTATTTATTACTTACTCTAAACATATATTAATACAAGTGCAATAGGACTTGGACATGATATGAATGTTGGTTTCTCCCATATGCGTTCCAAAGACATTTATCCGATTCCTAGTGAACACCTAACCTTAGTTTGACATCAAGTTTAACACTACATAAAAATTACACGTTTGATATGTGTAGGTAATGTGGGTGATGTCAAATATAGGTCCCGTTTACTAGGTTGTGATGAAACTTTGATGGGATATTCGCACACCCGCGAGGGTTTTGCACTAATATCTACAACCAGTTTACCAATGCACAGGCCTCGTGGACTATTGTATTGTATTATATTGACCTGATGGTAAACGGGTTCGATTCCCGTATATGACCTACATTTATGTTATGAACATAACTGTCAGTTGTATGTCTGGGTGTTAAATATGTATTATACATACACTATCAATACTAAAGCGATGAACTGAATAAATCGATCGAACAAAATTTTTTAAAACATAAATGAAACCACATTAGTGAATTGCACCCGTGTGAAACTGGAGCGGGTCGCTAGTATTACATATTTTAAGCAAAGCAAAGAACATAAGACCTTTTATTTATAATGATCATTTCATAGGTATAAATCGTGGATCATTTTATATAAACACCGTAACTACAGACGTGGTTATGAGTCAAAATTGGCTTCGAGATACCGAAACTAGTGCAATGGATATCATAGAACTGAACTCATCAAACAGCACCGAAACATCGCCGAAGGACACGTCTGAACATTCACCACGAGCTTGGAGCTATATCAACACGAATGCGTTGCAAAACAGGAAAAACGATTATTGGGTAAACGAAAAAGCAAGGCAAGCGAGACGAACGACAAACGAGAACCAAGAACAGTATGTAGTGAAACCAGATTCAAAATATAAAAATCAATTAATATTTGATGACACAAATTCTAGTATAAATAATTCACATAAAAATAATTTTACCTCGAACCATCCAATAAATTGTTTTACGATTATACAAAGGCATTTCGTTAATTCTGATACTTCTTCGGATGACGAAAATTGTTCTAACGTCGAACTGACAAAACAAATGGGTGACGTCAAGATAGTAGATCACGACAAAAATAAAGAAAACGGGGACGTGTATACCTACGATTTAGACTTACAAGAAAAAAAACGAATGATATGGATTTATTCATTCAAAAACAAACATCTTTTAGACGAGAATGATTGTAGCTTAATGAACACCTCTTTCGATACAGACAGTTCAGTGTGCTCCTTAGAAAAAGTATCTGAAGAAACAAATGTTCATCAGAGTATAGGTCCTTATAGAATTTCATCACCAGTGCCACCTATTTATGTGCCTAGATTGGATCTATCCGCAGGTCAAACTCTATCAACTGTAACAGAACTGTCTGATGAAGGTAACAAACATCTTTCACCTTCCGAAACAGGAAGACCTATAAAAAGAGTTTTGAAACAGAAACCGATTAATAATTGGTTTGCAAATTACAATGAAGTTGGAAATAAGCCAGTTATCGGAACAAAAGAGGTGCCTGTGAATATCGTTAATTGGCTTGCGTTATCACCTCGACAAGAGGTAAGAAAATATAACATTAACTCTTACATTAAATCCGAATCCGATCCTGATAATATATTTAAATCTATTGGTAATGAATCAAAATTTATAAATAACCAAAAAAATAACAAGAATAATACCAACTTTGCAGCCAAACCCCAAGAAACAGGTATCAAATTTTGTGGTAATAATAAAATGGAAGACAAAAATAGTATTCCACCACTAACACCTAATCATAAAAAAGAATCAATATACAAGGGTCAAATTATAGATAGCATCGAAATCTTGAACGAAATTACCCCAGCTGAACCAGATATTACTGATAATAATACAGACAAAGTAAATCATAACTTAACTTTACGTATACCAAAAATACGAATTAACAAAACACGCCCTAAGCATGCTTCTAAAGTGACATCACCTATTGAAAAACTGGATAGTAATAATTGGATACTTGAAGATAAAGGAATAAAACTATCTTCAATTTTTGAACATCAATTGGAACCGAGTGGAGACGTCGTTATTGGAAACGTTAACAACGTTAAAACAATAGATAGACTATGGAGCAAAAACGCTAAGCTTTTAATGAAACCAGCTCAGTGGGAGGAATACCAATCAATAAGCGAAACTCCAATTTCTTTAAGTTTATCTGGCGACAGTGGGTTAGAGAAAAAAACATTGTTATCGCGATTAATTAAATGTTTTAGATGTTTTAAGTGGTACAAATAAAACAAATACTTTGAAATGGGGAATTTATTAAATTCAATCACTACCAACTTCGAGTAATTGAAGTACTAAAATAAGGTACATTTTTGCAAAAACATTCACGACACAACAAATCATTAGCAATTTTATGTACATACACATTACACGAGGTTCACTATCACATTGTTTTATACACAACACGATCACCTATCTTGTAAAGCATAAGGTCTGAAGACAAAGGGAATGTTAAGTAGTAAAAACGTTACGTGACAAAAATTAAAACTGATCTAATCATCATTATTGATCATTTCTAGATAATTGAAAACTTTGATAAACACATGTTCTAAAATATATATATTAATAACATAATTATATAATATATATTGATATATTAATAATATAATTATTTATCAATAAATTACATCCCAGAAAGTTCTTAGAATCAATAAAAAAAACATAAAATCGGTTTGCGACATACATCACAGTTTTATAATAAATTTGAGATCATAGAATTCCAAGCAGAATTGCTATATCTTCTATAGTACTACTACAAGTTCGTGCGCAACCAGCCGATGTAACGACAGACGTTGGCGGGGACGAGGTAGCACTTCATTGCATCACTAACACGGTACACTAAAGTAAACAGTATGTTGTCTCGACAGTGTTTTTGATATAATTACTTATACGCTCGGTAGATAAACATACACTAGGGCTGCCCTCTGACTGTTTCTTGGGTTACCTACATATTTCATAATGCTATATTAAATTGTCATTATTATCTTTTCACCAAAATATATTACTGCAAATTTTGTAACTTTTAATTATATTATTTCTACTTGAGTTTTATTTCTAGTTCCTAATTTTTATTTGATAACAACATAATTTTTTCTTATTCAAAAAAATTATTTAACATTCTTGGATGTAGGAAATGTAATATTTAACCATCTATACAATTAATAAAGTTGAAATGTCTGTTTGTAATGTCAAAATAACGACTTTTTACTAAATACATATGAAAGTATATACGATATCTATAACAAATGCCTATTTCTTTTTTTACTGTTTGTTCCGAGTAATCTCCGAAACGGTTGGATCGATTTTGACGGAAATTTCACTAGTAGCTGATGTTATAAGGAGTAGCTTAGGCTACTTTAATTATTTCTTTAAAGAATTTGGGTTCCATGCAAATGAAAAAATACTGGTCATAGTGAATTATTTCGGGTGGTCAAATGGCTTACGCTGAGTAAACTATAAGAGATATATCAAATTAATGTACTTATGGGATGATAAATAATACATACTCCGACCAGAGCGGCAACGTGCAATGCACGCGCATCATGCGGCGCTGTACTAAGCGGCATCCTCGCATACACCGCTGCACCGCACCGGGCGGCGACAGCCAGTGTGGATCGGTACGCGACACACGGCGCTCGGTCTGTCGATATAGTCTGTCTGCCTCCACGCTACACGTAATAACTACATAATTGTAGGCATTAAAAAGACCTGCTAAAAAAATCAGCGAGTATATGTCTACATTCTAAGGGTCATCCACAATAAGCATTTTTATCTTTAAAATAACGGAGCGGAGGTAGCAAGATTCGCGCGTATGCCCAATCGACAGCATTCTGTAGTCCACGTGAGCGAAACTGCGGGCACAGCTAGTTATAAATTTCGTAACAGCGGCGCACTCGTGACTATTGTGTACCAAGGTTTACCTAGATTTAGAGTTTCGGCCATTTGTATGAACACGTTATACTGTTTACTTTAGTGTATTGTGACTGCACGGCTACGTCAAGCAATTGCACGCGTATCCCTCTACTCCGCTACACAACATTCCCTTATCAACCCCGTCAACGTCTGTCGGCTACATAGGAAGGTAACGCACGAACTTGTACGACAGTAAATAAAAAAAGCAAAAATTCACATTACTACATTAATGTATCTTAAAATTGTGATGTAATAAATTTAAATTCATCGATCCCCTGACAAATTGTAACAAAAATCGATATAAAAAATTTGTTATATACAAAATAACACTGAATGTGTATTGAATAGAGATGTTTGATGATATAGGATTTTGCAAATCAACTGTTTTTTTTTGGATAATGACGGTAGATCTTCGTCTGTTATGTTGGCTATTGAGGTCAAGTGGCATAAGCCAGTAAGCAACCAACCCTATAGTCGGTTAATGGAACTATGGATGTTAAATCATCGTTAACTATCATCATATTGGTTAATGTTAATAAACCGACTGTTCTAGATCATTTGTTTATCACTGATTGATTCATGAATTCTATAATATATGTATTTTCTAGTTTTCTGCACTGTTTTTATTAAATTAATCATTAAACATCGATGTTAAAAGACACCGATTATTTAACAAAATCATAAATCGGCTCATCCTGAGAAGGCTGGCATGACACATGTGAAATGTTTTTTTAGAGATATAGTATGACTGAGTGTTGCTGCAGTAAAAATGTAGGGATTACGTAAATATGTATATTTTTATTCGAAATTTAAAAAGAAACTATTAAATTAAATGTACAACGGCGTTGAATTAATACGATTTTCGATGTCTTGGTTTTATTATTTTAGTCTACTCTAGTTTTAAGTAAAGAACGCTGCAAGTAGTAAGAAAAAAACGAAAATTCACATAAATAATTGTATAGAGGAATTCATTTAGTATTTTATCGTGCAAAATATTTTTATAACGTTAATCAACATCAAAAGGTTTTTATTAGGATAATAATTATTGGTAGTTGAAATGTCTGTTATTATACTATTTCCATTTCTTTATTATCTCGAATGTCATGCAAATATTTTTAAGATGAACAAGATTATAGAATTAATGATATTTCAATACGGAGTGTTCCGCAGTTTATCATGTTTAAACACCTTTATTTCATAACGACATATCCTGCAGAGAGAATAACGGTGAAGTGTTGTGGTAGAATCGGTGAGACGTCTGGATCAGTGTGACTCGGTACACGGGTCACGAGGTGGAAAGTGTCAGTTCGTGACGAATGTAGAACAGTATGTACGGTTTGCAGTTGGCGACCGCGAGCGAGTCGGCCGCACGGACGTTCTGATCGTTGAAATGGAACCACTGGTCCTCGTTGATCGCAAACGCTGTGTAGTGACCGGAGCCCGCACTGCAATGAGATAACAATTATTAAGCGCTGCGCAAACGTGGACACTTTTGACCGGTTGTTGGCGTGGCGACGCTTTGGCCCCAATGTTGGCGATTTGGATTCGAGTTCATTTTTCTTTGAATAGCCAATCTGGATGATTTCAAAGTTTCATGTTAAAACATGGATAGGTTAAAAACGTTTGGTCAATGTATCGCAACCACCATACACATATTAATAAAATAAACTTCTTCACAGTGACTTTCTTTTGTTTAAACTAAAACGTTTCACATCTGCTGGGCGCCCCGTGACGACCGACTTTTTTAATTGTTCCTGGCACAGAACACCGTCTCAGGAAACCGTTGTTTCTGTATCCAGTATTAGTACCAGAAATAGTCATTGGTTGCTGTTTTTGGCACTGTTCAGTTTGTCGCTTTTCTCTGTAAGTTCTACAATGAATCTCAATGAAGAAACATTTTGCCGTCAAAATTTTCGATCAATGTTGATCCTCTGTGTAATTAAATTATATGGAAATTTATTATCGTTGGTTGTCATTTGCTTTGTTGTGCTTATCTATACAATTAATAAAATTTGAAGTGTCTGTTTGTAATTTCAAAATAAATGCTTTTTACTAAATGCATATGAAAGTATATACAAAACCTATAACAAAAAACCAATTTATAAAATTCTGTTTATTTGTTTGTTCCGGGTAATCTCCGAAAAGATTGGGCCGATTTTGACGGGACTTCCACTGGTAGATAGCTGATTTTATAAGGAGTAACATGGACCACTTTTATTTTAGAAATAGAATGAGGGTTCACACTAATGAAAAAACTGGTCACGGTGAATCAATTCGGGCACTTAAATGGCTTACGCTGAGTAAACCATAAGAGATATAGCAAATTAACGTACTAAATAATTTTAGACATTGAAAAGACCTACAAAAAAAAGTCAGCAAGTGTATCTATCTTCTAAGGAACACTCACAATAAGCATTTTTGTTTTTAAAATAGCCAGGAGCGGAGGAGCAAGATTCACGCGGGCATTCTGTAGTCCACGTGCGCGAAGCTGCAGGATAATAAAATGGTAATTACCCAGAGCCATGGTGAACGATGACAGCGGCGAGGTCGTAGAGCTGCGAGCCTCGCGCCGAGCGACGCGTGTCCGGCGCGGATGCGAGCACGAACTGAGACATATCGAGAGCGCGCAGCGGGAACGATATCGACGTGTCCACTTTAGTCCTAAAGTTAAATATGGTTAAATGGTATACATGGTTAAGTTGCAGAGATGGGCTGTTCACTTTGTTAATGATGCAGACATTACCAAATACATCGACCCGCTTCATCGCCTCGCTGAGCGTGTTCTATCGTTTGTATGATGGTGAGTGTTCTAAAAAGCTATTCAATCTAATACCCTCCTCTCACTTCCACAACGAATCCTTCCATTCGAATTCCTACCACGAGCCTTCTTTCGGCGAAGAGAAACATCGCGGATGAAAGTTATTTTTGGTTTGTACTGCGCTTACTTACTATCAGGTACAGATCTAGTCACTTTGGCATACACAAAAAATTTGCCAAGTGCGTGTAGGGCCACGCGCAATGTAGGCTTCCGTAATTGCCCGTCACAATATGGAGGCGGCTTTCAAGTCATTTTCAATGGAATTTGTACGAAATCGATTATTACTTGTCAACTTTTAAAGCCTATTTACCTCTGATAGTGAGTATTCCTTTTAACTTCATTATATATACCATAATTTTTTTGCACATATCCAAAAAGAACTATTTAGCTGGCAGGGGCGGAGGGGACATACTTGAATCTAACAAAAATTAGCACTCTATAGCTTCATTTCACAAACAGATTCCTAAATCAAAAAATGGTTTTCACACAACCGCAATATTTTTGAACGACATCCCTCATGATAGGATATACGAGAAGAAAAAACATTCCCACTTTACGTGTAGAGAAGGTACCCTAAATATTATTTTTTTATTTTAAAATTTTTATTTACCAGTTTCTTGGTGTGTTTAATATGTATACCCATATCAAATTACAGCGTTATAGAAGGACATAACGAAACTATAAGGGTTCTTTGTTGACTTTGGAACCCTAAAAACTACATACATATTATACTTTTTTAAATAGAAAACATTTTTCAATCATTTATTACCCACCTCGTTAGTTCGGCCATGAGAATTAGGTTAGTGAAATTATAAAACAGGAATTTCTACTGAAATATAAAAACATAACAGCTCACCTGAAATAATTATGCCAACGAAATCGTTTGAGGTGTAAACACAGCACATTTGGCAGCCTTCGGATCCAAAACTGTTTGGTCGATTTCTGTTTACATTTACAACTGCTACAGAAATACCGTTCAGTGTCTGCCAATTCTTCCACCTGTAATTTTGAGACAAAATTATATTCTGTTTAATCAATGATTTCAGTAAAGTACGATTCAATAGCCTCATCTAGCCTTTCACCATGGTTCCCCGATAGTCCAGTATTTTTAGTAAAAATATCAAATTATACATAGCAATTTAGTGAGAAAAGGATGCGATTTTTATTCTGTAGGCGGGTTTAATGTGTTCCAATACTGTAAAATAAATAACAAAAAGTGTTTGAAATTAATAATAGTCATTCTAACATGGATATATTCGATTAGCCTTTGTTTCTCTTTTCATTATTACATGCCTTTGTAAGTCCAAGTAATCCATTGGGAATACTAATAATACCGGTGTAGTGTTAATTAAAAATCAATTGACAAGTTTTTCTGATGAAGTGCGATTTAAAAAAAGAAGTAAAATATATTTTATAATCGAGTTAAATGATTCCTGACACCACTTTTCTCTAATTCTGATTGATAGTGTCCGATTTGGCCCTACAATTTCATCTCAAAAATCCACCCTATACAACAAGATATAATATATATCAGATGATGGTGATGGCAAATTGTTTGGTGTCCTTGAAAAGTAAACATAGTACAATGCAAACAACGGCGACAATCGAGAGATCACCATCAAAAGCGAGTCACTATGACAGACTTTTCACCACATGTAATGGTAATTGCGACCCAGTCGGGTAAAACAGCCCCCCCCCCCCCCCCCATCACCCTGCAATTATGGGTAAAAATAAAAATATTTTATAATATAAATACCTGAACAAAACTAGCAAGACAATCGGAGAGAGCGACAGGAGCGTCATTCCTTCCAGTTTCAGGTAACTCTAGAGATAAATCTAAGAATGGGTCGAATTTCTTGCTCTCCGTGCCGCACGCCAAGCAACGTACCTTCAAAGTTATACATAATTATTATATATACAATTAATAAAATTGAAGTGTCTGTTTGTAATGTCAATATAACAGTTTTTTACTAAATGCATATTAAAGTATAAACGATACCCATAACAAAACCCATTTTTAAAATGTTTGTCTGTCTGCCTGTTTGTTCCGGGTAATCTCCGAAAGAATAGAATAAGGGTTCCGCACTAATGAAATTAAAACTGGTCATGGTGAAACAATTCGGGCTCTTAAATGGCTTACGCTGAGTATATCATAAGAGATATAGCAAATTAATGTACCAAACAATTGTAGACATTAAAAAGACCTACAAAAAAGTCAGCGAGAGTATACGTCTATCTTCTAAGGAACACCCACAATAAGGATTTCTGTCTTTAAAATAGCCGGGAACGGGGGAGCAAGATTCGCGTGGGCACAGCTAGTAGAATCCATATATATAATGTTAGAGGTTTGCCGTTGGGCACGCATCACATAAATACTACTTGGAAAGACTAGTCAAATTTTTTTTTGTTTTACTCCCAAATTACTGTTCTTTATCTAAAAAAAATCACGATATTCTCATAAACATTCATTCTGTAGTTAATTCGTGCGGAGCCGTGGGCTTAGCTCGTATTATATATACATTTTGTATGTGTGTTTGTTAGTGATCGTATTCTTCTGAAATAATTGTCCGATTAAAATGAACCTATGATCCTATTCTAATAATAAAACCCAGACGTTAGGCGAGGAACTAACTCATTTTAGAACTTTCTGAAACAGACAGTACCGTGTGAACCGAAACTACCGATTATTGTTCAGTTTTTGTCTGAACCTTAACTTACCATGTAGCGGTTTTTATTTTAATTCATAAATTTACGTTATTTGACCCTATATCATGTAATATTGTTGGAATTTTCCGTTATGTATTTTAGTTATTATACTAGTGAAGTGGATTATAAATAATAACTAGAAATATGCATTCAGGATTACCACAAAAACTCCCCGGGCAGTTCTAACAAGGCAGCCACCATCTTGTTAGCGTTGTTAGAGCATAGTTTGAACTTTAAGGATTAGAAAAATATTCTATTTACGTGACATTGCTAGAATCCGGAAGTTGACAGTATATTTAAAAATGAAACTTTATTATTGTATAATATTGGTCTATTGATAGAAAGGCTAAAATGATACAAATCTGGAAAATTGATTGTTTATTTATTTATTTTTTGTATGAGAGTCAGGTGATTGGAAGCGGCATACGGCAAATGTGACGTCATCGTTCAATAAATATATTGACAGTATATTTAAAAATGAAACTTTATTATTGTATAATATTGGTCTATTGATAGAAAGGCTAAAATGATACAAATCTGGAAAATTGATTGTTTATTTATTTATTTTTTATTTTTTTGTATGAGAGTCAGGTGATTGGAAGCGGCATACGGCAAATGTGACGTCATCGTTCAATAAATATATATACACAGTTGAGAGTATCTTGTGATAAATGACCCTAAAATTATTACTAAGTATTGAAATAAAGACTTAAAAATTATGTAAAGTACTGAAGAAATTTCATAACTGAATTTCTAGTAGAGTCAAATATAGGCATAGTACCTTTGACCTTACTTTTATTTAGGTATTGAATGATAACGTCACGCCGAATTTTTGCGGCATGTTTTTTTTATTTAGATTACAAAAATATTTTCATATTACTTTTAAAGGTGCAATAATTGATAATTATTAATAATTCACAGGTATTATTTTCAATATATTATAAAGTTTTCTACTTCCATATTATGTATTTAACACATGTTGGCGTGAAATAATCAGAAGATTACTGTTGACTATGAAATCCTTTGACGCAGTGATGGCTCAGTTGGTAGTATGTACGGACTCTGCGTCAATCGACACACTTTCGGTGAAGGAAACCATCGTGATGAAACCATAGCATGGTGGTAGAGCTTTTTCTAATGCTCACCTGGGTAGCTACCGCCCTCAAGTTGAAAATCTGTCACCAAACACCAATAGATGTGTTCCGGCAGCTGCACTTGAGAGCCAGTCTTCCACTAGGCTTAGCGTGCTACCACCATCTTTGAAAGCGACAATGAAATTTTGTTTGTATTCGTTACCTCACTCTGCAATGTGCCGCCAAAGACTGCTGTGACTATAGAAGCCGACGGTGATTTTGGTATAAATCCACCTTCCGGCTTATCAGGCGGTATTAATTGTAAAAGTTCAGTATGTAACCTGAAATGATAAGATATAGTAAACATGCAACTATGAATACAATCATTATTAAATCCGTATTTATTAACAACTATTGCCCAAAAACTTCACTGGGCGATAAAATTTAAAAATGTATCCTATGAACTATTTCATGATATAAATGACTTCTATACCTGATATCATTCAGCAGTTTAGCGTGACTCGAGGGATAAATTCAAATTCAAAATATATTTATTACACACAAGATTTACAAACATTTACACAGTGACTTACAAATTAGGCAGAGCCTGTATCTTGGAAGCCGATATAGGTACAAATTTACAAAACATTTTGCAAAAACACCTCACGCCTCAAACAATCATACTTTCACATCTATCTGATGTTCTGTCTGTACAGTTAATTTTTTGTCCATATTTCCCGATAGGCTTATGAACGACACTGATTACGAATATGCCTTTTTTTATCTGTCAGTCTGTTTGTATGTCCGGATTTAACTCAAAAACGGCTTGACCGATTCTTATGAAACTTTGTACACAGGAAGCTTATGTTATTTATTGATAGAGTATAAGAAATTTCAATATTACTTTTAGAAATTTAAAAACAAATAAACCCAAAAAAAAATTTTCCTTAATTTATGACCTATTTGGACGAAATTTTATACACAGGACGTATAAGTCATTCCATGAACGATGTGCTATACGAATCGTTAACAATACATAAGAAATCGTAGAATAGAATAACCGGTTTTCAACCGATTTTGATGAAAATTGTACACGGGAAATACATGCCATTCGTCAATTGATACGGCATATGAATTATCAACAATATGAGTAAAAATGAAATTACGGGCTGAAAATAACTACTGCGTAGCAATAAACGCGTGCGGAGCCGCGGGCACCCAGCTAGTGTATAATATACTCGCTGTTAAACTTTAGTAATAAAAGATGAAAGTATACTATATCCTATTGTTATACAATACTTCTATGTGCCGACACGTCTATACCAAACATATAAAATACCTCCTCGGGGCAGATGCTAGCGGGTCAATAACAAATTCTTCTTGCATTTTATAGCCTCTTTATTATGGAACGTTATAATAGGCTATAAAACTTCACGCTATGGCCCTAAGGAGCGTATCGTTAAATATGAACGTCAATCAATCTGGAAAACTATAGGCAAGTACGGGTAGTGAAAACAACCATAGACTGGCTTTATGGGAGCGTTGGCGGCGGCGCGGTGGAGAACTGGTCGAAAAAATTTAACACGAGTGACACCGACGAGCACAGCTAGTATACTGCAATATGCACGATTACATTATTACCAAATGTAAGTACAAATAAGTTTACAATTAACAATTAGTCATGAGTCATGACGAATAGATTTTGTCTTATCATAGTGCATGTTACATATCAATATTTCGACATTTATTTTTAACGAAAAAACTGCGCAAAAATATTGCGTAATAATTAATTATTACATTAAAGGCTTGAGTGCCGTTCATAAAATACGTTCGCAATTATGCTGGGAGGGATGTCTCTTAACGTGGCAAGATTTGACACGGGAGTTGGGGGGACTAAGATAACATGACGTTCGTAGCTCATCAAACAATTTTGCAAATTTTTGACTCAGTTTTTTTTAATGTGTTTCTTTTGTTACGATAGAAAGTCACTCGTTTCATATTTGTAAATATATTTGTTTTTCGACGTCAGCGCTAGTGTTGCGGTCCATCATAATCAAAGTTTTAATACATATTGCAAATAATAAATAATTTAAAAATATCGAAATTTGTATATTATTTATTGCCTTATTGATCGCAGAAAATGTAACATAGCGTGATGAATGGGGGAAGGGGTCTAAAAAATTAAAAATTTGCGCCATGTATTTTATGAACGGGCCCTTACTCCACAATATGCCGGGGGTTCGACCGGCAGGTTTTTGCCGCGCGGGCATGCTGCCGACAGTAAACCGCGAGCATCATTTCACTTGTGACAGTTCCCGGCCCGACGCATTGGTTGGTTTTTTCCGGCAAGCCTAGTGGGGTAGACAACCAGCAGCATTCATATTTTTTTCTTTTCTTTAGCGGTTTAGCGTATGTTTATAATCTCACTTAATATTAAGTGACGGTGTGCCCGAGACGGCAACACGCTAGACCTAGTGGGGAACTGTATCTTAAGCGGAGCTGCCGGAACACACCTATAGAGGCTTGGCAACAGATTCTTAAATTGAGGGTGATAGATAGTCATGTGGGTATTATAAAATTCCCTACAACCATGCTCTGTTTTCATCACAATATTTTTCTTCCCGGAAAGTACAAGCTTATTGTACGGGTTCGAGCTCACGTCAAACGATGCTGTGTCCATATACACGCTACCATCATTGCTTCAATGTAATTAATCCTTACCTGTCTAACATGTAACGTAGGAATTCGTGAGCATCCTGTTGTTGGTAGCCCCGAAATCTTGGTACAACTTTCCATATGACCAGAAACAGACATTCCGGAGAGATCGCACCCTTCGAGCCGCACCCGCCCGTATTAAGATTTATTAATACCTAAAAAATGTTGTCATTATTTCCTCATTACATCATGTCAAACATCAAAAGACTGAACAACAACACCATGATCAATATAATTTAGAAGAAATTAAAATCCGCTGTAACAGGAATCGGCCAGGATGACACACACACACACACACACACACGCACGTAAACTTTTAATGTCAACTTCAACTTTTTTTATATGACCTCTCCTAATTACGAATTCTTCCAGTGTCAAGTCAGTCTTAGGTGACTCGCTTTATGATCGAATTTTATATAATTTTGTTCTTCCAGGTGAGGCTGCTGGAAAACACACAGCCAAACACAACACTTACAGACAACATGTTTTAGTTATATAGATACTTACATATTTATACAATATAATATAAGGAATACAGTTTAAAGCTTATTTTATATAATCACGAGAAAACTTACTTTATAAATAAATATTGTTTAGAACTTATGTTTTTATTCAATGTATGAATGAAGTAATATAATGTATAATTTATTTATACAAACACTCATGCACATGCAAACAGCACATTCGTACACAGGCACACACATGCAATCACGCACACACATTAAGATATGTTTAATGAAAATTGTAATTCAGTACAAAATAAAACATATAATGTAACATTGTATAAATAACTAACCTTTCTAAGTTCCTCAGCCATAACAACGTCTTGCATTTCCTGGCGCGTGTAACTTCTCGAGTGGTAAACTTTCCGCCCGTTAGTTTTTATTTCCAACGCCGGCAACTGATTGAAATAGCAACTAAATTCCTGTATATTGTTTAAACTCTGCAATACAGCATTCATGAAACACGTGTTACCTAAATTTTTTAAACCTAAAATTTTTCTCTCTCTCGCACTTTTCCCATTACAAAGAGATGTTTTCTTCTCTTTTCTACTTGTTTGTATTATGTTGTTTTCCGTTGAGCTACTGTCATCCGAATGAGTTCTTTTACGTGACCGTGGTCTAAGACTTCGAACTGGCTCATCCGGATTCTGTAATTTTACAAAGAGGATTAATAATACTATTTCGTTATTAATTCATCTATAGTTTTGTCCGTAGATGTATTTTTTCCCATATTACCCTTTAGACATGTAATGGATAAACTCAAAAACTAATAGAACGATTTTAAAATTTCTTTCATCAATATAAAGCTACATTATCAACGAGTAACATTGGCTATATTATAACTTGAAAAATTTATTTATTCCTGATACAAATACCCATATATTTACATAAAGTATAAAAAATTGCCTACACGGGTGCGTTGGCGATGTTTGTTGCATAAAATTAACACGGGTCAAACCGTGGGGTACAGCTAGTCTGTTAAAAAAGACACTGATCACGAATACGACATTAAACAAATTTTGCCTGTCTGTCTGTTAGTATGACTGGATTTAAAATCAAAACGTCTTGATTGATTTTTATGAAATATTGTAAGGGAAGCTTAAGTCTTCCGTCATTTGATAGGCTATATATAACAATTGTCAAAAATACTATTAGAAACCTTAAAAAATAACAATAAAATTATTGTTTTACTAATTCTCAACCGATTTTAATGAAATTTTGTAGACGGGAAGCATACATAGTATGTTCTTTTCGTAATTGATAGACCTTTATAATAGTCAAAAATGTACGTAAAAATAAAACTACGAAACAAACCTAATTATTGTGAAACAAACGCGTGTGGAGCCATGGGTCACTGCTGGTAGATAATAAAAGGCATAATTGTCTATTAACACTAATTATACACACCTAATTAAGACAATAATTTATTATCACTGAACTAAGTACAACCATTATAAATATTATAGATAACTATTAAAATAGGTCCTATAGAAATTTTACTCAAAAAAAACTGTACCTTAATACTTTTTATCACTTTATTTTCACTGGTGTTCCTGACACTAGTACTGGATTTCTCACTAAAACTGGTAGATGTAACATCATCTGATTTTATGTCCTCTCCACTAGCGGTTGGTGCTGTAACTTTATCAACTATAGATAAGCTGGATTCACTACTACTGTCTTCACTGTCTTTATTACTGTTCTCTTCATTTTGTCCTATTGCTCCATCATCAACATTATCTTTTCTAATATGCATAATACTTTGCCTTATTTTATCAATTGTCAGTTGTTCTAAATCATTTGAGACATAATCATCACATTTGTAACTATAAATAAAAATATATTTATCAGTACTTATAAGGAAATAAAATATCCTTATAACATAAACTCCATACATCCATATATCACTTATCAAGCGCATTGCTAAATTGTAGTTTTTGTGAGAATACTACAAAACTCAAGAGATAACGCACTATTCTCTGGAACAACTAGTCAGATTGAAAAAATTGAGTAATTATATTTTAACCTATTTATTGCGGAAGTTTACAAACTACATAAATTCAAGCTACGACCCTAAGGCATGTATGGGAAGTGAGAACATCGATAGGTTACACGGGTGCTTTGACGGCGCAGTAAACAATTGGTTAAATACATATATTCTAATCAAGATATTATTCAAAAAAATAATTAAAGTCAATAAAATGAATTCACATTATTATCATTGATGGCTAACTCCACACCCCAATACCCTCACATGATGTATGTGCAGATATCAAATTTACCCTCTAATAAAAGCACCAAAAGAAGTATAACTCCAAAATTTCAACAGGATTACTTAAACGCATCTGCATTTACAGTGGCAAGTCTACCAATAACAGTGCTAGATATAAGTATAAGCAAAGATGTACTAATTTTTGCCTGTCTACTTCCACTGGTGCGTGGCGCAGAGTCGTATCGACGCGTCACGACAACAGGGAGAGATCTGTAGCGATATATCGTTAAATTTTAAAAGTATAATGAGTAGTATTTCCTTTAACTAAGGTAAAAATTTATTTATAGAACATATAAATACGCCGTGCGAATTCGTTGATACGACGCGACGCGACAATGCGAGCCACGTCACGCGTTTTTATATTTTCGCTTCTACTATACGCTAGTGGGAATTGACCTTAGATAGATTGAAGTTGCCCCCAATCGACTTTGTGAGCATCAGATAAAACCAATTCTGTACTTATACTGTGGATTCAATCGTATAAATGTGTATAATAGTCATTATTAAATTATAAAGCTTTTACATTTCTTACAATGTCCTTAATAACATTTAAATCACAATTAAACTTATATTTGGAACACCAAATATCTCGAAAATTATTATGATAACCCTGAAGTGATAATCATAAAAAAATTATAACATAGCAAAACTAATTAGCTAATTAGTAATGAGGCCTAGTTTACAGACAATGTTGTACATACTGTATTTATCTTTGTAACACTCACCAGTAAACAGAATAAACATCACAACTCATGCACAGATTATGATCATGAGCTTCAGCGTGCAGTTTTGCATGTCCGTTGACATATCGGCCACAGTTTATCACTCCACATTGTAGACACAACCAATTCTGATCTTTAACTGTACATTCTGTATAAGTAAACATTTATGTAAATATATTTAAAACTTTATTTACATTTCATAAAGCACTCGTAAACAGAACACTTGGCCTATCAAAATATTCAATAATCTTTTATATGAAAATCTTGTGTGTCTCTGTTAGTGATCATGTAGCTTCTTTACGACTTAATGGACCAAAATTATAATGGTTGAGCAATAAGAGAAAATCACAAAATCTGTATTTCAGAGTAATTACTGGAAAGAGTAAAAAAATGTCTGCCGAGCCAACTAGTAATTATGAATTTATTTTATATTTGTTTTTTCTTTTTTAGAACCGACTACACTGTTAGCCTGAGGGGCCCTTAACAAATAGAGCCGGTGATGACTTTTAATGCACTCAACCGCGAAACCGTGGGCAACAAGCGCGCAAGGGTGCGTGGCCGGATCTCGGCTTGGGCTGTTGCTGCGATTGCAAAGAAGTCGCGATCAGACTAATTCCCTATCCGTAAAATTCGAGCTAAACTAACATATACATACTGCCTCCTGGGAGGAAGGAAGGAACATGTGTAAATGTATTTAGTGATTTGAAAATATGGTCTACACTAACTAGCGTAATATAAAGGTCCCTTACAGAACCTTTGTATCTGTGTAGTGTGCACGTATGTATGAACATATTGTGTGTAATGATGTATGTAAGTAGCTATGTGATTGCGAGTGCAGTGCCACTTGTCTCGCGCGGGCGGCTATCGGACTCAAGGGTTTCAAACCGAGGAACGGACCTAGGTTTGAGTTGCCGCGAGAGAGGGAGGTCGCGGCTGTGGGTGTGCGGGAGCGAAGTTAGCCGCCCGTCCGCTGCGGAGGGAACGGTTGTTTCGTGGGCGCGAGCATGCTCTGTTTGGAGAGACGGTGGAGTAATATTTGTTTATTTCCTCGATCTTATCAACGAGGTCAGTAAAGATATTACGCGGCCGACGTTTTTCGCTGGGGACGTTCGGTTTTGGGGTGTAAGTCGCGGCGTCGAAATATGATCTCGAGAGGTATTTGATGTACAATTAGACCGAGTGAAGTTCCATATCTCTATGAAGGTCTTACTGTCGAACGTACCAAGGGGCTTTGTTGATTTTACGTGAAAATCGCATTTCGAGGACTTGACATGTATGGATATTGAATTTTGACATATGTGCGAATGCGGCGCAACTATGTCTTAATCGAGCGGAAACACATTTTGTATAGAGTAAGCTTGTGTCTCAGGGACATTTTGCTTTCAGTCAGGTGCTGTAGTCAACCTATGACCATTCCGACTCTGTTCCAAACGGTACTAACATGAGAGTCGAGGGTGAGCTTCTTATCGAGGCTACACCGAGATATTTAGTCTCGGTGGCCCAGGGATCTTGTCTTTAAAGAGTTTGAGAGATTTAATACACTCGGGGATCTCTTTTTTGCTAGGGTTGAAGATAATCGAGGCGTTCTTGGAGAGATTGATGGCTATGCGCCATTTACAATACCATTTACCGAGAGTGGTAAAGGCACGTAGGATGGTTTATCTGAGATGAAGTCTGTGCCTATTAGAAGCGTAAATGACTGTATTGTCAGCGTATAGACCTACTTCGACCTCGGTGGGACGAGGTAGGTCACTGAAGTACAGGTTGAAAAGACAAGGCGCCAGAATGGAATTTTGCGGGACGCCCGAGGGCACGGGGTTGGGTGTGGAAAATACACCTTCCACTCGGTTGCGGAAGGTGCGGTCGGTGAGGTAGTCGCGGATGGTATGAACTAATCTATCTGGGACTGAGTGGTGTAGCTGGTAAACCAGTCCGGCGTGCCAGACATTATCGAAGGCCTTTGCGACGTCGAAGAACACCGCAAGCGTACGATACGGTTTATCTTTTACGAAATTAGTCGCTATGTGCTCCGTGAGGCGTTGCAGTTGGTGCATACAAGAGTGTCGAGTGCGGAACCCGAACTGCTCCGGTGAGTATTGACTTTTATCGTCTATCACTGTCTTGAGACGGTTTAGAAGGAGCCGCTCATAGACTTTACCTAAGGTATTTAAGAGATTAATCGGGCTATAGCTCGATAGCTATCCCCGATAGCTATATATTCCCGATGGAAGCGATGCTTGTTTGCCGGGTTTATGTATCCCTATGACTATGGCCGTTTTCCAGGCGGCTGGGAAATGGCAGTGGGCGATGTTTACATTGAAGATGCAAACCAAGAGTGCTATGAGGTGATCAGAAGGAAGTAAGAGTACTTCACTCCTGATCCCACCAGGACCGGTGGATTTTTGAGCTTAAGGCCCTTTATGACGGAAATGACTACATCAGATGTGACCGAGGTTAGGGTATCCGTGGAGGGACCGGACTGAGTTCCTGTACCGAGGTTTCGATTCTGTTGACATGTTCGGCGTCTCTTTGTAACGCGTATAACCGTTCGCGATTGTCTCTGGAAGGGAAAAACACGTATGCGTGTGTCGCTGCGTTCTTTTCCGTCTTCAACTAGGAGGTAGCCGGCAAGGAAATACACTTGTACTTGTAGTTTTAATGGTAAAACTAATGAGTTTGTACTATAAATTTCTATAATTTTTATTTATTTATTTGTCCTATAAATTAAACATGGTTCACAAGAAAATGTAACTAAATTAATCTTTAAATTAAGTGATATGGAAAACTACATTATGTCATAAACCTAATAATTTTTAAACTAATTATACCTTGACTCAGATAGGGATATAATCCAGGGTTCTTAATATAAAACGTAGGTGCCTTAAAACCTGCATGAAAAAAAATTTAATGATGATTTAACCATAATATGTAGTCAGGATTCAAATAACTGTATTTAAAATTGACTGACTATTTTTTTCTTGGAAGTCTCTAAAGGGCTAAATACAGTTAGTCAAATTGAGAAATAGTCATTTCTATTCTATATGAGGCTGTACTGTTGAGTGTTGATCACTAGAAAGTGTTCTTGTAACAGCCTTGGTGTTTAACAAAGCTAACATGCAGTTATTGCATATGTCAAAACAGACCACATATTTTATTCTCTTCCTCTCTCTTGTGGTAATTTACATATTATATCTCTTCTTTCATCATCTCATACCACCTATGTTTTTTTTTTTTCAAAATATTATTATCAAGTTCTTATTTTACCAATGTTATCTATACACAGTATAAAGTAAAGTTGAGTACTGCTGTCGCTCCTTATGTACTCATAGATCTATTAAACTATGCAACAGATTTTAATGAGGATTTTTTCATTACCATTTAATTTTTTTTTTTTTTTACGAAAGGTTTATATATACAATACATTCCAATTAAGTTTATGTATATTAGAGACAATTCAATGATTTGTAATTAAGTCATCAAAAAATGATTTTTGGGCGCTTACATGGCTTATGCTGGCTACACCTTATGAGATAAATCAAAATAATGTTCTAAAGAATTGTAGTTCTTCAAAAAGCCAAGAGAAAATTCCGTGACGGCATATGTCTCTCCTAAGGTTGACTGACAGTAACATTTTTATCTTCAACATAATAACTGAAAATATTATGTTATTTGTGAAGTTATATTCTCCAATTCAGTATTAATCTTAATCTAGATAAATTTGTTTAGTTAACATGGGTATTTAATGTGAATTAAGTCTTGTTTACAGTTTTCCGTTTAAATGAATACCCTAGAGGATATTACAAATTCAAAATTATGTGAGACCAAAGTAAACCATATCAGCGAAATGGTTGCAGTCAGTTGGACAACACTTTGCACCTATGATGAATTGCCCATCCCGAGCTAAGCGCACTATTCGTAACTATTGAGTTACATAACATACCATCACACCTGTATCCCTGAAGTGTTAGGCAGATGTGTTTGCCAGGTATGTTTTAGGCCCCATGTAATAGGGGATGAGCTTATTGTCATTAATCAGGCATAAAGCCAAACTCTAAGCTGCTACTGAGAATTTCATTCATCAATTATACTTTGCTCAACCTGGGAATTGAACATAGGACCTCAAGCATAGCAGTTGCGTTCAGGACCACTAGGCTAATGAGCAAGTTATGAACTATAAATCAGGCTTGGTCTTATTTTACCAATGTTACTACAATATAATTTTAATAAAAGTTACCCTGGGTGGCAAAATTATGTTAAGAAAAAAGAACCTTGTTTGTTTGCAATCTATTAAATTCTTTTTATTATATTAATATTAAGAAAAAACCTTATAAAAATTACTACATAATACATAATTATTTTTAATAAAATATTGTCTGTTTAAAATAATTTTAAAAGTTAATTTATACACATAGTGATTCTCTTTTAAAATAATGCTTTAATAGAACACAAACATTATTTAGATAAAGAGGAACATCTCAAAATATACAATTATTGTGCTAAAACAAATCACTAGGAAATCCTGAAGATTTGTTGAATGACTCAGTAAGATGTTTATCAAAGCCATGTAAATAAACGGTCAGGTGGTTTGATGACTCCGCCCATAAACCGCGATGCTATGATCCGGTCGCCATAGTACAAAGTAGGATTATATAGCCCACCTATATGATCATTATTTTAGATGATCGCGTCAGTCACGGTCACCAAAGCCGCGCTCCCCTCCCGCGCCCCACGAACAGCTGATTTTAACTTCGTTGTATTGATTTTTGTAAACTAACCTCCCCTCGCAAATTCAATGTGGCGTCTTTTTAAATTTTTTACATCATCCTGATACAGGAATATAATAACAGCGTATTGTTTATAAATAAATGGATATTTACCCGAACAATTGAAGTTCTTTGTGATTGTGCCATTTTCAAACTTGAACTCCTCTAACTTAACGTTTTCTAACAAATGTGTGCATTCCATTCTTCATAATAGGTTTCACTTGGATCAGTGGTAGTTCATACTTTATTATTAGAATAATTTTAATTAATAAATTTTATCAAGAGAAAACACGATCAGACATCATAGTATCGCAGTCAAACTCGATTACTTTTCCACAAAAACTAGAGATGCCCGATGTTATCGAAAAATCGTTGTTGAATCATAGCAGCCATGTTAAGTTCTTTAAAATATCGGTATGTTGTTATTATAAAAAAAAAAACAATTTTTCAACTATTTTGTATGTTGCAGGATCTAGCGTACGTATACAAAATACAATAGAAAAAAACGCTACTACTTAGATACTTGGTTGATATCTAAAAAAAATATCATGATATCTTCTTTCAATAAAAAGTTATTAAAGTGTTATGAAACTACAATTTCTAGCATACATCAGCGATATGTTTTCTTGTCGTGGGAATTATAATATGTATTAGTATAGATTAACGCGACTGACTACACTGTTAGCCTTAGGGGCCCTATCCAAAAACAGAGCCGCTGCGGCTTTTACAGCTTACCGGATTTGGGGTCGAGCGCTTAGGGCACTCAGCCGCGAAAGTTTGTGACGACCCGCACGAGGGTGCCAAAGTGGCCGAACCTCGGCTCGGGCGGTCGTCGCGAATGCGAAAAGGTCGCGATCTATCTAATTCCCTAATCCTAAGAGAATTCGAACTAACTAATGTAGCTGCTACCAAGCTAAATATTATCAATCATAAATACGATCTCATTCTTGCGTTAAGCACATGCGAACCTACCGCATTGATGAAGCGCTCCACAGGATGCCACCCGGAAGACTAGCGCCGATACTTCGTCTTCACAATAGCGCAACATTAATAACGAAAGGGATCGGCCGAGAACAATACCCCAAGCGGACGCTCCTCGGCACCATGGTGCTCGACCCTCTACCGCATTTGTTGGGCTACGACATCTGTTGTCCACACTGCATTGACCAAACGCAAGCAAGGAACAAGCGACCGGATTCTCCCACTCTGACAGACACATATGTTCGGTCGCCGGGAAAAAAGAGCGTACCCCACCTCCTATCATCGTCTGGGACAAGGCGGCCTGGACGACTCTTGTCAATGAGTTGCGCAGGCTCAACTTAGAGTACGATAAAGCCCGCAATACCCTTAATGGTATTTCCATTACGGTGAGTTCATCGGAAACTCACCGTAAATTCACTGCCCTCCTCAGGGAGAGAGGGCTCCAATACTTTACCTACTCCCTTGCGGAGAAGCGCGTCCTCCGCATGGTGATCCGCCGTATTCCGGTGGAAGTCAGCCCCGCGGAGGTGTGCTCCTCGCTCGCGGAGCAGGATTATCCAATCAGAGAGGTACATAGAATGTACAGCAAGGAGAAGCGGCCACTAAAAATGGTAGTGGCCATTCTGGACCTTTCCCCCGAGGGAAAGGCCATCTTTCGATTAGAACATGTATGCGGGCTCTCCGGCGTCACCGTTGAGCCCCCATATAAAAAATCACATGCCATCGCAGTGTCACAACTGCCAGCTCTACGGGCACGCCGCCCGTAACTGCCATCTTCGTCCGCCGCGGTGCGTTAAGTGCTAGTCCCTACTAGGGAGTGCACGCGCGAGCGTGACTCACCACCCCCCCGAGCTGCATACTGTGCGAAGGGGAGGGGCACCCCGCGAACTATCGCGGTTGCCCCAAAGCTTCGCGCACTACGCGACCTCGGCACCAGAGGCAGGCTGCCCCCCGGGCGGCACCTCCCGCCTCAGCCCTCCGAGCGCAACCCCTGCTGGCACCAGGGGAATTTCCCGCGCTTCAACTCCCTCGCCAGATCCCGGCCGCCGCCGGCCCTCCTGCGCCTCGCGGTCAATCACAACCCGTGCGTTCGGCTCCGAACGCATGGGGGCCCCGTCACCCTAATCCACAGCCTCGTATGGCGATGGATAATTCCGCGCCCCGCGCTCCCTCTCACGTTGCGAGCAACGATCCCATGATCCTGCTCCTTCGTGAGCATGGTATTCAAGAGGTCATTGACTACAATGACCATCTAGAACGTTACGGTCTTGTCAAGACCCTATGCGCTTTCCCCCGCCTCGTCGAGACGTTACACCGTCTCGACAGCGAAACACATGACCACCCGGCATAAACGCCGGCCGCGCAAAAAGTTTTATTTACTCGTATGTACAATAAACTCTATCGATTCGTCTCTCGAAATAGAGCGTGACAGCGCCCACGCCCGCGTAACCACCGTTCTCTTCGTAGAGGACGGGCGGTCAAATTCGCTCCCACACAATCCATACGTTCACCCTCTTCAGCGGGTGACCCAAGCCTAGGTCCGTTTCCTCGGCGCGAAGCCCTTGGGTCAGGCAACCTGCCCGCGCGATACAAGTAACACTTTACGTGCAGCACTTAGTTACCCACATACAACATTACACACGTATGAACATACACACGTGCACACCACACAGGTACATAGGTTCTGTAAGGGACCTTTTTTTTTCTCTTTTTTTACGCTAGTTAGTTAGCGCTAGTTAGTGTAGAAAACATTTCCGATTACTGAATACACATACGCATGGTTCCTTCCTTCCTCCCAAAAATATCACTTATATATTTACTTAACAATTACCGATATCGACATCGATTATTTTGTAATATCGCATATCCCTTCCGCAAATTAATAGTATTGCCAGTCTTCTCATAAAGGCTATAAGCCCTGGAATTATGTAAATAAATAATTCCATCATTTAAGTTAACGGCAGCAACTAATCTCTGTCTACGATGGATCCTCTATCCTTTTGTACGAACGAAAAATTCAGAAAAAACCTTTTCTTTTCCTTTAAAACGCCTACTCTACATTGTATCGATTCTTTCTGCTGCAAAGGAAATTTTGAACAAATTGACTTTTTGATGCACACTAATTAGTTTTCCACACTCTCTAGATATGCATTTTTTAAATTAAAAATTGTCATCATTACTAATAAGATATTCTCAAAACTAAAAAACACTTTTATTCAAATCAAGGTCATAATACTATTTTTTATTTATTACAACAGCAAATTTTTATAAAACAAAGTAGATACTTATGTTTATTGCAATATATATACATACTTCAGCAATATATTAAAAAGTATAAAAATAAAAGGGTTATTGTGAATTTTTATAGTTTACAGATTTTGGATCTGGATATCTTCTTCCTCTTCCTAACTTGGCAACTAGTCCTGTTTAATGAAGACAATTACTGATATTATCAAGTAAATATAGTGTCCCGTCTTATGACAATTTCAGCTTTCCAACAAGGTGGTGACTCCCTTGTTATAACTTTCTACGGAGTTTTTGTGGGATGCCAGAATGCATGCTTTCAGTTTATATTTATAATCCACTTCACATGTGCACACAAACTAAACTATTACACGCAAAATGCCACCCATATTGCATAATATAGGGTCAAAAACCTAAGTAAACGAATTAAAAATAAAAACGACAATATGTCACTTCAAGATCCTGCCAAAAACTCCTTTGGATATCTATACAAATAATATAAAGAGGACATAAGTATTTGATATTTTCTTTGTAATGGTTAACAAACACAACTGACCGGTTTTCAAAAATATTTCATAGCTATTATTTAGTAATTCGTAGGAGAATAATATTTATTTGAATAATTAATACTTGCAAGACTATTTGAACAAAAAAAAGCAACTTCAATGTTTTTGAACAGTTCCTTGGTGTATCTTCGAAGTTGCAGGTTCAATGCAAATTAAATTAAAATGGGACCACCCTTGAGGTATTCCCTATCCAACAAATAAAGAATTAACCAAATCAGTTCATAAAGAAAGAAGTTATGGCTGAACATCCTTATTACATTCGAACTGAGTAAATTCGGTTTTTTTTTGAAGTCGGAAAAAATGGTTATTTTTAGGGATCCGTACCTCAAAATGAACCCTTATAAGATCACTTATAGGCCTTATGGAGCTGCGCTGGTCTCTGTGTAACAGTAAAATGGCTTTGTCAATAACAGGTAATAAATAGGAGGTTAAGAAAATAATGCAAAATATTATTTAGGATTTGTTGCCCCAGCTACCTGCGTCCGAGCGGCATCCCTTTATCAATAACGGCTAGCGAGCGGAACGTTTCTAAACTTTAACTTGACATTTAATTATGTTTACTAAAAGTGATGTTGTAATTAATAAAATCACAGTTTAAGTTTATGTAGGTATTTATTATAATAATATTAACATTAGTCATCGTCACTGATAAGTGACTCTACTCCTTCTAATTCAGGTTCTTCGTCGCTACTGAATCCTTCACTTTCAGAAGAGATATCTGACTGCAAATTTATTACAATCTGTGTTTCATTTGCTTTTTGCAGTAGGTCATCATGCCAATATTTTTGTCTGAGCCTTTCTACATGGTTCACTTCTTTTTGCCAGTCGCTTTCAGTTATGCTGTTAATGGCACCCCATGTTAATTTTTATATTTATTTTTCTGATTGATTTATATTTTTGTCTGCTACTCTTTGCTTTATTAAATTCCATATGTATTCAATCGGGTTCAGGTCATACATATAAGGTGGTAAGCGTAGAACTTCATGGCCATTTCTTTAAATATTTCATCTATCATTTATTGTTTTGGTGGTTTATTTATATATAATAAATGGTATAACTCAGGTTTTTTCATTTTTTCGTCGGACGGTATGTTGTGGTCTAATAACATCTTTTGTTTCAACACTTGTGGGTGGTTTATTTATTTGTGTAGAGTGGTAGGGTACATTATCTAGTACCACTATGCTATTGGTTGGCAAATTGGGAATAAATTTTTCCGTAATCCACTTTTTCAAATTTGTCGTATCCTTTTCATGATGGTAGTCTTCTGAATTACTTTTACATTTGTATACTAGTGCGGCCCCATTCGCAAATCCATTCTCTCCTCCTGCATGAACGATCACCCATTTTTGACCGCAACTATGATTTTTTTTACTCATGCTACTGGTATTACATTTTGGTACCTCATTCATTACTGGTAATATTTTGCTAGCATTTGCTCACTGTGTAATGAGAGTGAATCCAGGTTTCGTCGATATAGATGACTGTTCTTTTTGCGGCACCTAGGTCGTCGTTCTCCTTATGAAGTCGTGGATACCTTGCCCGCCAAGCTCGAATGTTTGGTTTTTGAGCCAAAAAAAGTCTCACATCCTTACATTTCTTAAATTTGTAGCCTAATTTTTCTAGCAAGACTTCTCTTAAATATGTTTTTTGCCCTTGGAAATTAAGATCTCTTTTAGCCACAGCTAATATCTTATTTCAAGTGGGTATTTCTTTTCGAACAGTATAAAAACTATCCACAATGTTTCTGATAGCGCATAAGTCGAAACTGTCCTATTGTATTCTATTGCTCTTTGGTTTGCGTTTTTTACCTGGAGTCGACCATTTTATTTCATTCTCCTCTGTAGAACTACCAGGTGTCGGTGAAGCAGTTCGTAAGCGCTTGGCTTCACTTTTGATCCTTAGCAACGTGGCTTTTCGAAACAATATCAAATAAGATTATAAATTCGGAGCACGTCGTGGTTGTGTGACGTGAGCCAGTACGAGACTAAGGTGTTAAAAAAAATGGCGTTGCCTACAGAACAACCCGGTAGCTTGAGGGGAAGTTACAGGGGTAGTGGGTGGATGGTTGTATTCCAGGCGAGTCTCAACGATAGACTGAATCATTTCAAAGTTTCATGTCAAAACGTGGATAGATTAAAAGCGGTTGGTAGGTAGTGTTCACGACCACCATACATCTAGTAATAAAATAATCCTCTTCAAAGTGACTTTCTTTTGGTTTGTCGTGTTTCAGGATCACCCGGTTGAATTTTCACTGAGATGTGTCACATCTGTCGGGTGTAGGTTTGCCACCTTTTTTGGGAAAATATAGTGTATTTAAAAAAAAACTGTAAAATATATAGTACGTTTGGGAAATTTTGAAAAAAATATAGTATACATTTATTTTTAATCAGTATTGATTAACTAACCAAAAAGGAGTGAAATTTTTTCAGTGCTCATGTATGTCATTTTTCTTTTATTTTATTCATTTTTCTGTTTGTGTCATATCGAAAAAGTGGTCCACTTTCCGCTGTTCTAATTTGTACTCTAAATATTTCATAATATTGTAAACATTTACATTACAATGTTGATATTATTTCCTTCTAGAAACTTCAAACAAAATGAAAGTAAATTTCAATGATATTTTGCCCTTCTTTTTCATTTAACAAAAGAATATAAAATAAATATTTATAAACAAAACATCCGACCGCAACAAAAACATGACAAACATTTTTTTTTTCTATTTTTGCTTTTTATTTGATTCCCAGACGTTGTACGTGGATATTATACAGCCTATGTCACTCCCACAATTAAAACGTGCCAAAGAAATAAATATAAATACACATATACATACAATACGCTCGAAAAACATAACCCTCCTTTTTGGCAGTCGGGTAATAAGCACAACAGTTGAATTAGCGATGAAAATATAATATTTTTTGTACTATATTATTTTTCTTTAATTTAAAGTACAATTGACTAAAATATCGTACGGGCCAGTCCGTGACCAGTGTTGCCAAGTTGCCAATTTTGTGGCTATATATGGCAACATTTAAGATTGATTTAACCAAAAATATCAAATAATAATGGCTAAATCACAGACCACACGTTTAGCGACTCTTTTAAAATACACTATTGTTTATATTTCCTTAACATAGCACTTGTTTTCACACATCTACAATACCAACGGAGAATCAGTATTTCATGATCTCCCTCTGGAGGCTCTATCCTTCTGTCTCAAATGCAGAAGTGGAAAGTTTATTAAAATTTAGCATCCTAAGAGCGGTAAAGAAAAAGTAGGTATAGAAATAAGATGAGTTTACATACACATAATTGTTTACTAAGAAAAAGAGATTATTTAAACTGCTTTCCTTGCTTCTAAAAAATCAGAACCATTAACGTCTTAAGAATGTTATGTAGAATCAACGTATAATCAATAGATGTATAAAACGATTTCATGTTAGGAAATTGTGTTTGTTTTCAAGTCAAATTTTTGGCCACTTGTAGGGTATGAATTTTTTTCATTCTAGCAACTTCATCAAGTGGTTGGCCACTTTTTGTTTCTTCGACTTGGCAACACTGCCCGTTTTGTTCATTTTTTTTTATTCAACATGAGTAGGTATATTGGTCTATGGTAGGTATTTCATTCGTCTCCGTCCCTAATATTAACTGAGACATTTAATTGTGATACGATTTCGTAAATATGATGGCCAAGTTTTGGCTACGCAATTCCTTAACTGTTAACACTCTTTGCTCCGCATTAAAGCTAAACCCTTCGATTTTTTTGATGTGTCCGCGACTGTTGGCTTAGCGACACAATCTGAAATTAGGACAGAGTTGCGGAAATGCCGTTTTATTTTTCTAATAAATGACTAGATTATCTAAAAGCCTCGAGTCGAAATCAATAAACATTTATCAGTAGTTCAGCTGATGCAGTAATCAAGCGGAGTGGTAGAGCTTGCACCACCATACACAGTAATAAAATAAACCTTTCAGTGATTTTGTTGATTTGTCTAATACACACATCAAAAAAGTCTAAGCAACATGCGTGATATTACAAATTTTTCCATTTATATTAATTAATTTCTAAATATTTACTCATACAAAGTGCGTAGGTAAGTAAACTTTTTTGTTATTGATGACATACTGGCTGGTTGTAAAAAAATATTTGATTATGTTTTGTTTTTTCATTAAATTCAAATGACTGCGAATTTGTTTGAATTTAAGTGCGTTTTAATTGCTACGTTTAGTCTTGATTTTATAATTTTACCAACCATTTAAATAAAGTTAGCGACAAAATTGAATTGTTAGATATTCTTTACGTCATGAAGCGACGTCATTTGATGGCAGATGAAATGCAAAGAGCTGTAGGGATGTTGCAAGCGAGAAGTAATCAATCTCAGGTATCTCGACATTTTGGCATTCATAGAAGTGTTATTTGTCGTCTTTGGCAGCGCTACAATAATACAGGAGAACCCGCTGAACAGCATCCAAGCCGTAAAAGGAGTACAACCACTCGGTAAGACCGGTACATACAACTGACTGCAAGACGCCAGCCGATGTTAACCGCTCGAGAGATAAGTTTGAGGCTACAAATTTCAAGTGGTGTTGATGTAAGTCCTCAAACTGTGCGAAATCGACTGCATGAGTACGACCTACGAGCTCGACGCCCAATCAGGTGCCCAACGATACGTCACGGGAATCGCGCTCGTCGATATGAATGGTGTAGAGAACGCATAACATGGACCCAGGAACTATGGGATAAAAGTATGTTTTCCGATGAGTCGCGATTCGGGTTTAAGCCTGATACAAGAAGGGTGCGAGTGTATCGTCGGCCCGGAAATACTGAAAGGCTCAGGTGCGTTCAGGAAGTCATCCATACAGCTGCTCAACAGTTATGTTATGGGCGAGTATTATGAAGAACAGGCGAACAGAGCTCGTTTTTGTAAATGTAAACATGAATGCTGAAAATTACATTGAGGATATTCTCAAACCTTATGTCTACCCATTTGCACAAACTTTTGGCTCCGATTTTAGGTTAATGCATGACAATGCGCGTTCACATACAGCTCGGTGAACCAATGAATAATTTGCAACGGAGAACATCCGGGTATTGCCATGGCCTGCACAATCGCCAGATCTCAACCCCAACGAGCACGCATGGGACATGCTCCAGAGACGTGTTTTGAAGTACTTGGACGGAGCGACAACAACCCAACAGCTGAAGGATTTGCTACAATTCCAATGGGAGCGAATACCGCAAGATGACATAAACAGTCTCATTAATTCAATGAATAATCGTTGCCGACAAGTTCTGAATAGCAGAGGAGCCCATACTTTGTATTAAATTGTTCTATTCTTTCACAATAAATGCATTTTCTTTAGAAATTTAATTTTTTAAGAAACAAGTTTAGTTTCTTAAGTATCTTAGTTTCTACAGTATATTCTAATATTGTTCATTTCTGTTATTAAAAGAACTTATAAAGACAACAGCTGTTATTTTTACATCATAGGACCCTAAAGATATTATTTTAAAAATAAAATACAACGTTATAATGTGAAGAACCATCCTAAAATTTAAATTAGTACATGTTGCTTAGACTTTTTTGATGAGTGTAGTTAGGTACCGATGCAAAGTAGAATTAGGAATGTCACACCAATTGAGAAATGATTATCTATATCACAATACATGTATTGAAATCATAGAACTTTGTATTAGGCATGATCTGGGAGAGATTATAAAAGAATTGATTTTTATAAATCGATATTTCACTCTACAAAATCTTGGTTCGACTTTTTTATACAATTAAGGTAGCAAAGAAGCATACGGCCCGCCTGATGGTAAACGGCTACCGTAACCTACGGACGCTTGTAATATCACAGGTATCACTTAACACATGGTACCAACCTTGAAAACCTGTCCCCAAGGAACTCTGGAAAAAACACAAAACTATTTAGCTGCGATCTCATACAGAGCGGGGGTATTCCACCAGTCAGAACCAAGTAGAGAAACCTGCAAAAAAAATTTATGCCCTACCACCCGTTTTAATAAAAATTATTTACAATTACAGTTAAACCATACCTAAATAAATGTAGGTATAATAATTAATTTCTCTTATGCAAAAACTTGTGAGAAGTCCTAATACTATTTTATTGTCTTTTCCATAATATGGATATACATATATAGTAAATACCAACTCAAAAAGCAAATTAATAAATGTTTTTTTTTTTGTTAAACTCATTAAAATGAAAATATATAAAATCTATATTTTCTGGAAATAATCACATCACTACTTTTTATAAAACTAGCAACCCATCCTAGCTTCACACAGGTAGCAGAGTAGTACATATAACTCTATTGGCTTACACAACACATGGCAGAAAAACCCCCAGTTGGCATGATTTTTTCTGACATCTTCACCAATCAGTCATATTTTACTCAAAACCGTAATGAACAATAGATTTAAACTTTCCTCATGCAATGTTGAAAACCATATGAAAACACATTCAGTAAATGTTTAAAATTTATCTCATTCAGACAGAGACGCTCCACAGGACTTTCTTTTATAATATAGTAAGTTAAATTTCCACTAAGAAATTTATTAGATATTACGAGAGTTAAACAAAATAATATAAAAATAAAACAAAAAATGTTTTTATCACATAGATTTAATTACGTCTGCCACCATAGCCTCCTTGTGTAGCAGGTTGCGTTAGTTGCAGACCATTGATATTATTGAAGTCTAACATCTTCAACATGTCCTTGGTGTCTGAGTCCACTTCAATGATATCTTGTTCCAGAGCTGATACTTCTGGCACATAATTGTCACGTCTCTCGCGTTCCTCTTCTTGAAGCTTAATAGAGATTCCTCTCACCTGTGAGTGTATGAGACGCCTCATCAAGTGGGTGGTGAAACTAAAACAATGATTTTTTACTTAATTATTAACTTTAATGTTTGAAGACAACATAATGAATAAATTAAATCATGAATATAAAAAGTTTGTGTGTGTGAGCTACAACACACAACTAGAGTTTACTCCTAAGTACAAGTGTCTTTGAATATGGAACAGGCAAAAAGGTGATTGATTAACTGACTGATTGATTGAGTGGTTAATGATTCAAAATAAAAAAAATTGCTTCATAGACTTCTCCTTAAGTTATAATATTGTGTATTTAGTATTAGTATCTAGCCAAATACATAAAAAATACTTTTTTTAAATTAATCAATTGGCGTCTATGGAAGAATTACACAATTCTGCCAGTGTCATGTGGTAATTATGATAAATCCAAGAGAAAAGTACTATGTATTTAAAGTACATATACACAGGTGAGAAAACTAGATTAATTGTTTATTCAAGTTGATTTGTAACAATATCTAAAACAAACAGACATAGAAACAACAAATAATGTTGGCTATAGAATATGGTATACACTTAAAAATCAGTTTAATTATTACTTATATTATTTATAAATAAAAAAGGAAAAATATAAATCAACTGACCTTTAAATAGGTACTACAACAATAAACACACTTTAAGGATATTTTTTATGGCTTGATTCTTAGAGTAACCTGAATAACAGATTACCATATACTTATACATGGATAGTATACTTTTGATTAACAATTAATATGATATAATTATATGAAAGAGACTAAAGTGGCCTAGTTCAAGTCACTCAAAACAAAATTATTCTCTACTCACCCAGCAATTTTGTTACGAAGAGGTTTAGTGGGAATGATAGCGATTTCCTCACATATCCTTTTATTGGTGTCGAAATCAAGCGTAAGCCTAGTGTAATATTTCTCAATAATAATCTTTGCCGCTTTCTTGATGGTCTTAGTCCTGACACGACCCTAGAAAGAGTTAACATAAAATATAGATACTTAAAGGCAAATTTAATGTATGGACAGACAATCGATAATTCATTTTTTTATTACATGGATTGATTATTAAAATATATTAAGGTTTTTATTAAAAAAAAATAATTTACCATGATTGCAGCGATGCAAACTGTATTGACAGATACAAAAGAAAGATTTTTTATTTCATGAATTGTCAGCGTTATCAATGTCCAAATTCCACAAAAATTTTCCCCAAATCCGGGAAGGCCGAAGTCCTGATTCCCATATAAATATACTACTACACATAAATAATACTGACTGAAGACTGGTACAAAATACTTTTAAGCATTATGTTCTCCTATTGTTCTTTTTTAATGTGAAATCCTACTATTATAATAAATGTGAAAGTTTGTATGTTTGTTACTCCGGGAATTACGGATTTGTATGAAATTTTGCACACAGATACGCTATTTACCTGGATTAACACATAAAATACTTTTTATTCGGGTCAATTATCATTTTAGTTTTGTGGTTAGTTTATTTTCGATTGTGAATTATAAATTACTTTATATTATTGTTTCTATTTTAATACCTAAGTTTAAAGTAACATATTTATTAATGTTTGCTTTCAGGGTTACATTATATGAACATACGTATACAACTAATAAAAATAACATCGTAAATTAAATTAAAATTAAATACAGTTTTATCCCACTATCCTATATACTCTTTCTTACTTAATACTGCCCTATCCTACTATAGTATTGTCATTATATCCTACTAATAATGTGTAAGTTTGTATGTTTTGATGTATGTTACTTATTCACTTAAAAAATGGCTGAATGGGTTTGGATGAAATTGAGCACACCGCCAGCTTATCACCTGATTTAACACATAAGATACTCAATACTATTGTTTTCTGATATATGTACATGGCGTGGGTACAAGTTAATTTCAAATAAATTTTTTCTTCACAATATATTGCTACTGTTTATTGTTTCATCGATTATTTTTTTATAGATACATTTCCTAATGGCAAAAAGAGCAACAGGTATATTGTGATTTTTTAATTTTTGAGCCTCGCTTTTTTTATACCTAAACACATTTTAAGCCCCAGTAACTGTTGGCTATACAATATAAATAAGAGATATGCGCTACTTTAAAAATAATATATTTTCGTTCACCATGAAGTTTTCAAGTATAAAACTAGCAATATATTATTAATAATTTATAGCTTAAAAAAATATTAGTACTTCCTCGTATGTATGCACATAAAAAATCATACTTCTTTGACCTAACAAAATAATAATAAATCCAAAAATTCTATACTGCCAACCAAACTGGATATGTATTTTAATCAATCACATAATGCTCGAGCAGATCTCAATTTTAATCTATTAAGCGGGCAAAAAGAAGTAAAACTTCAAAATTTTAAATATTTAAAAGCCCCTGCAATAGGTGCATTTCCCAATATATTGCCAATTTCCTAGAATCCCCAAAAGAGTTAAAATTCCTCGAATTTTGAGGAATTTATCACAAGTTGACAACCCTGAATATACTTGAATTATTTTTAGTTATTGAATTAGAACACTGGATACTTGCCATTTAAGCCATCAATTGTCACTATACCCCTACAAATCAATGCAGATTTTTTTCCAAATTTGGGGCATATATAATATTCAGATTTGTCTCAAATTTCCCAAATATAATTTTTATTAATAGCTTAGGTAAAAATTCTTTAAATTCAACCTTAAAACAGTAAAAAATAACAGGCAAAACGATATACTCCAGTCTTGATGAAAGTACAAAGAAAGAAGAAAAGTTTAAATGCTAGGACGTCCCCTCAAGTGATAGTCAGCGTTTCTCAGCAGCGAAAAACAATACTAGGGCGTCTCTCAAAAGCGCGTAAGCGGCGACATTAGACACAAAGCTGTAAATATGCGTTTAGTAACATTCAATATTGGTTCCCTGACCGGCCATAGTTAAGTATTGTACTGTATTTATTTAAATAGTATAAAAACAATTATAAAATAAAGATAATAAAGATGTTGATAAACCCGATCGAGTTTCTTGTCGGTTCTTCTCGATGGCTGGGATGTATTCCGAACCGGTGGTAGTATTTTGACATTCATATGTGCCTTCTTGGGGCCTAAATTGAATAAAAGATATTTTGATTTTATTAGCAGAAGTACTGAATAAACGCAATGTTAAAATGTGTTACATCCAACATTTCAGATGGATAGGATCAAAATCCAGAAACATCAGAACAGGATACCAACTGATAAATTCGTACTTTAAATCATCTAAAATGCTTAAAATCGCACGCACTGCATAAATACAATGTTTCATGTTATAAAACATAGATATTTGGTATGTTCAATGGTAAATAAACTACATCAGTAAAGCTAGCATATTTACTTGGTAGGAAACATAGAGTAATATAATACGTCGGGTAAGAAATAGTACAGTTAAAAGTAACGTGTCGTGAAACAAACAGTCTAATAACTGTCATCTCTTCAGTATTTTATTAATCTTGTTTCTAAAACAGTCAGCACAAAATAGTGGCGAATGAGGACCACAGATATATTAAAATCTGTTGTTAGTGATCAGTAATGATGATCACTTATCTCTGGTGATCACAGCTACAAAAATAAACGTAATATTCACATTTCACAGTGTTTGGTACGCGTCACTTCCCCTATGCGTGAGGGGGGGGGGGGGGGTGTGACGTTTCCCCGGTTTGGACGGGTGTTTTGTTGCGCCGGATGCCCGTCTCGTAGACGCCGTACGGATGCCAGTGGGACGCGATGTTAGTGAGGGGGTCCGGGGGGTACAATAATGCACGACCGCTTGAGGTGCCGGGTCTTCAATAAAAGTCGAATTCTTCAATATTGCTTGCATGACGACCAAAGCCTTCTTCTTGTTGTTACTCGTAGTTACTTGTTCTCGTTGAATTGCGCCGTGCCCCATACGGCGCCTCTTCGAGCTTAATTAGTTCGGAGAGTGACCGTAAAGAGAGCCCCGCTTTAATTCGTGTTTTTAACCTTAGTTTTCACTTTGGTCGCCCTGTTAATCGCTATATATTTCTTTCATTATATATCCTGTGTATACATGTTATATGTCAAAATATTCCTTGTCGTATTACCTATCCATTAAGCATTCACATATTATATACATCAAGTATATATTCCGTACATAAGCCAAAAACAATGCAATTTACGGGCGGCATCACCGCTTTCTGTTCGTAAAGTTTCCATAACATTGAATATTCTTACTCTATTGACTTATTCTATGCATTTATTTATTTTATATTAGTTCTATTTCCATATATGTGACACACAATACATAATCATTTATATACAACTTAATACATAACATGTAACTTATAATGTAGCGTAGTCGCTAACATTTCTCTATAATATTATCCATATCAATCTATTTTATCATGACACATAATAAATAACACATAAACACAATAATATAACATAATATCCTAACAGAAGACACGAAAATACCTGTTCTGTCGCCAACACACAGTGAGTTAGGACCCAAGTAACGGTGAAGCTGTGTAAGCCGTCTGAGGCTTCAGGGCCCTTAGGCTGAAATCTATAGAGCGTACTCAGTCTTATCTCAGCCTTAGCTCAGCTCAAACTTCGCGTCAATCTTAGTATTCGAATTTATAATCGAGTTACGCTAAGCTTATGATTAGCTCTAGCTGAGGAAGGGTCTGCTGTCAATTAACGTATCGATACCGCATCTGGACTGTTAAATTTCTTCAACTCAAACAAATAAATTAATCACGAATTATGTATAGAAAATTAAAAAGCCATTTAAAATAGAATTGTAATTTGGTGTAATTGTATAATAATCAACTTGCTTTAAAGTAAAAATGACAGATTATTCGTACATGAAATTAAAAGATTAGAATTTCATACCAATAACGAGAAACAACTGCAAACAACAGGTATAACAAAACGTGTACGTAATAATAACCATCATTTCTAAAATTAGTAATTTCAGCCTTATTATGGCTAAAAGTGTAGTCAGACGCTCGATAGAAGTGATAAGTTCTGATCTATGAATCTTAGTTGAACTATTTAATAATGAAATTGTTTAACTTGAGAAAAGCTTAGGTTATTGCTTAAACTTTATGTATATTAATATGATAATGTGAGGATAGGTTAATCTTTTATTGATTAAAAAATATATTTTATCCTTAGTTACAATTCTTGAATATGTACTTTAGAACCATAGAGTAGAGTAGGAGTTAGAACACTGAGTAGAGAAGGGAAGCCAAATAGAGTGGCGCCGAAACGCGTTACGTTACGAGGAGGTTTACACTCCCTTAACACTTTAAAAATCACAGTGAGTTTCTTTTGGTTTGTCGTTTTTGGGATCACCCGGTGTATATTCAACATTCCAGTGGAGTGGTAGGGATCACGACCACCATACACATAGTAATAAAATAAATATCTTCGCAGTGGCTTTTTTTTAGTTTGTCATGTTTCATTATCATCTGGTGTGTTTCTTTATTAATTTTTTTTCATCCTTTTTATTTTTGTACATATTCACTAAAATGTTTATTTTAGTCTTCTTCGATCTCCATCTTTGAAATCTACTCAACTATGACTCATATGACTTAGAACTAGAGTGCAAGTGTTCAGATTGCTCCGCTTTAAATATCGTTAAACAGGATTTAAATTGGCCTTTTCGATACAAAACTTATACCAGTACATATGTAATTGTTAAAGTGACAATAACAATAGTAGTGTGTGGTGTAATGCAGTTATATTAGATTGAAAATATTAATAAAACCATAAATCAAGCATAATTTCATCTCAAAATATCAGTCGTAGTGTTTTGTGTGACGATTACGCGTAAGCGACGCGTTATACACGGCGCTTACGAACTTTTAGCAGTAACATTTATAAATCTTGTACGGTATGTAGCGATCGCACAATAGTTAATTTGGGATATTGCTGTTTCATAACTGCCTGCATCTCCAAGAATATTTGAATAATTATATATATTACTTTTGCCGTCGGATCAAAGCCTAGCCGTAGTTGTCTTTTTGAATTATTTCCTTCTTCAAAATCAATACACCATAAGAAATAAAAATGTCCAGTTGTGACGCATGTAGCAAAGTGGTAAAAACATTCCAAAAAATTGTTTCTTCGAGCTGTGACAAAAATTATCATCATCTGTGTGTTAATTTGAATGTCACCTCATTTAAAAAACTGGGAAAAGCTGCACGTTCAGCTTGGCTTTGTCCGGGTTGTCTAGCTAGTCGGCCTAAAGGGGATAACACCAATACCCCTATCCGTGTCACTGCTGATGTGAATGATAGTTCAAGTGAGTTCAATTGAGGAGAACAAGTATAGTGATATTCGGGAAGAAATTAGAAAAACTGTTCGTTCTGAAGTTAAAACTTTGATTCGTGAATTTCGTGCTGAGATTGATGATATTAAAACACAACTTGAAGAATTAAAGTCATCTAGTTCCTTTGACGTCTCATATCTAAATGGTCTGAACAACAAAAATTGCAAAGGGAAAACTCTGAACTACGCATACAGCTTACAGAAATCTTTTGTACATCTGGATGCTCAACTGAATATCCTTGTTCAGAATTCACGTGACTCTAAACTGGAAATTAGTGGTCTGCCAGAAAATAAAAATGAAATACTACCAGACATCATTAAGCAGTTAGCTCGGGTCGTATCAAAGGATCTCCACGACAGCGATATTATGAAGGTTGTTAGAGTTGCCAGCTTCAATAACAACAAATCGCGCCCCCGCAGAGTAATAGTAATTTAGCGGAGGTGAGGAACAGAGAGAAAAGTTCCTCATCCGCCATAGAAAAGGGAGGATCCTCCGGCCAGACGGGTGCTATGTCTGGTGGGCAGCTGCCCCGACTGTTGTAGTCGGGTTCTTGTATATATACTCAACGATAGAGTGAATTTCTATAGCGCAATGTGGGATAGTAGGATGCGTCCTATGTGGCTCGATAGATGTCGCTATGTGTCGCTACGTAGTTAGTTGTATCGATGCGTTGATGCGTCAGTTGTAGCGAGAGATATCGCTACAGTAAAATTAAGAAGACCAAGATGTCGTGACGAACTATATTCTGCAATTTCCAGATACAATAAAACATCCAAAAATGGCAAATTGAATACTTCTCTCAATGGTATAATTGGAGAAAAATTCCAATATATGTTTCTGAGCATATAATAATAAAGCTTTATTTGCCTCGGCACGGATAGAAGCAAAGGAAAAGTCCTACAAATTTGGGTGGGTTAAATAAGGAAAAATTTATGTACGTAAGGATAAGAACTCTGGCGGTGTGCTAATTAAAGATGAACAAACTCTAAATGGAATAGTTTCATTTATTTGTTAGTATTGTATTTGCTTTTGCCTACTGATTGCCACTTTAATCTTGTTTAATATAAAAATGGCTAACCTATCAATTTTTTTATCAAAATGTGAGATCTATATGTCATTTTAAATTCAGACTATGACGTAATATGCCTTGTAGAAACTTGGTTGAATGAACGGTCTTCGTCCTCTGAGTATTTTGATCAAAGGAACACGGTCGTTCGTAGATATCGCTGTGCTGATTTTAAAGAACGGTACTCTAAGGCTCATGGAGGCGGAATACTAATAGGTATAAAAAATGATTTCACATTTATTAATAAAGTTGATTGGCAAACCTCTGGTGAAGACATGTGGATACGCCTAAGAGTCGGGAGTGTTTGCTTGAATATGTTTCTGGTTTATCTACCATCTTACATACGTTGCGATGCGTTCAAAGGTTCCTTACAAAGTTAGAAGAAATTAGTTTAGGTAATTTAGATGATATTTCACTGATTATTGGCGATTTTAACTCTCCTCATATTAATTGGAGTTGTCTTGCTGACCCTTTTTCTGGTATCTTCGAACCAACATCATTAGCTCTAAGGGATTTCTTACATATTACTGGCTTTTTACATGTGAATAATATATGTATTGTTTTAGATATTTTCTCCTTAGCATGCGGGGTAGGAATTTGGATAGGTATGTTGCCGGCCACTCACCTCGGGCGTGCTGATGTTGCCTTTTCGTGGCTTCTATGCACTGCACATCACGCACTGTTGAAGCACTATGGAACCCCGGGGTTTGTGTAGTCCGAGCTTAACTATTATTTGATTTATTCTTTTAATTTGCGACGGAGACGCAATAGTTTTATGCGCTCTGTTAGGCGACACGTTTTGTCTTGTCTGTTTTTTCAACTGTCACTCGTCGCACGTGAGTTTTTGGTTTTGTTTGTAGATGGCGCTAATTGTGGCCGAGGTAGGAAAAGTTATGAAGGAATATATGCATGCTCTAACAATATATGTAACGAGAGAAACAATATGTTAGACCTTATTTTGGTGGATGATCAAACCAATGTTTGTGTAACTACAGCTGTTCCACTTAGTAAAATTGATACCAACCACCCACCATTAGAGTTACTCTTATTGCTGAAACAAGCTAAAAGCGGTAACTTGGTTCGTAAGACTGCTTCCTTGAAACATGATTTTTACAGAGCTGACTATATCTCATGTATAGCGGAACTCTCCTTAATCGATTGGGAAGAATTTAGTAAAGTTAATTGTAATGAAACTGTGCACAGCTTTAATAACGTTTTGTGGTCAATTATTGATAAATACACTCCCGAAAAAAGACAAAAGAAAAGTAAATATCCGTTATGGTTTTCTATGTCCTTGATAAAACTAATTAAAGAAAAACACAAATACCGAATAAGATACAAAAGTATAATAATCCTCGTGATTATGATACTTTCAATACCTTACGTATTAGATCAAAGAAAATTATGGAAATTTGTTTCCAGTCGTATATGACTAAGATAGAAAAGGAACTGAAAACAAATATCAAACTTTTTGGCGATACATTAAAACTAAAAAAACATACAATGATATTCCCGCCCAGGTTTGTATGATGGTCGACTTGCTGATGGTAACCAGGTTGCAGACTTATTTGCTACATATTTCTCCTCAGTTTATACTGTTAACCAAGCTTCAGACGCAGTTACCCTGTCTTATAACTCATCGAATTATTCCCTTCCAGAAATGCATATAAGTGAAAAGGTATCAAAACCAGTTTAGAAAGTTTGAATGTGAGTAAAAGGGCTGGTCCTGATGGAATACTACCAATATTTATACGGTTTGCTCAAAAGCGCTCATTAAGCCTCTGCATATGATCTTTAATCAGTCACTCAAAGAAGGAATATTTCCCGATTTAAGGAAAATCTCATATGTAATCCCTATATACAAGTCAGGTAATATGAATGTTGTATCAAATTACAGACCAATACTTATTATCTCACAATTTGCAAAATATTTGAGCGTATACTATACAAAGTAGTGCATTGTTAAGTAAAGCCCATGATAAGCTTGCGCCAGCATGGATTCATGTGTAATCGTTCCACAACATCAAATTTACTTATATATGCTAATTTCATATCCAACACCTTGAAAGCCCCAGGCCAAGTTGATGCAATTTATACATATTTTGCCAAAGCATTTGATCGCGTTGATCACTATTTACTCATAGCCAAACTTAATCAAGCTGGAATTTATGTCAATCAATTAAGATGGTTTGAAAGATATTTATACAATCGTTCTCAGCTAGTTGCATTGGCAGATTACGAGTCTGCACCTTTCATACCTTTATCTGGTGTCTCCCAGTGGTCTAAACTAGGACCATTATTGTTTTTAATTTTCATAAACGACCTCTTAGATTACCTGAACTGTGATTGCCTAGCCTATGCGGATGATATGAAAATATATATTCGGGTTACAAACTTAAGCGACTATATTAAGTTATAGAGTAACCTTAACAAACTCGAGTTATGGTGTATAAACAACAAAATGGCTCTTAATGTGACGAGGGTGTCAATACATAACTTTTACCAATAAATTAAAATATATTGATTTTAGCTATCATATTGGAGGTATACGCCTGGAGAAAGTATCCGTTGTTCGGGATTTAGGTGTCATGTTTGACACTTTTTTTTTCTTTTCGACCTCTCTTATACTTAATATTGTACCCAGAGCCGAAAAGGTACTTGGCTTTGTTATACGTTCATAACGACCATTTCATAATAGCAAGAATGTTATCTTGCTCTATAATACCTTAGTTAGAAGTATTCTTTAATATTGTTCTACCATATGGCCACCTCACTATACCATCTACGTAGAGCTTATAGAATCCGTCAAAGCTCGTTTTGTTAGATACCTGAGCATAAGAAATGGTATTCGTGAATCTATCCCTAATTATGTAATTATGATAATAGACTAAAATATTTTAACATGATAAGCCTAAAAGAGAAGCGAAATATAGCTGCCTTACTCATTCTTTACAAAATTATTAATGCTTATATAGATGCATTTTTTATTAATTACTTTTATTTTAGATCATATACCCGTGCGGTGCGATACCCACGCATATTTTCCATTCCGACCACAACACTGAATACTGCTATAATAGCCCTCTTGCGCTTGGCAAGGTTATACAACGAGAGATCAAGCACGATTAATAACTCAATAGATATCTTTTCTCAGTAAATCATTTCATACAAGCACTCCTTGTTTAATCATTAGAATATCATTTAATATGAACTTTAAAACACCCGGCGCGCGCAGTAAACTGAGTTGGCGCAATGGAGCAGTGTTACCCATGTCTAAATTGATCAATGTTGCCAATGACAAGGTAATTTGGGTAGCAAAAAACACCGTAATACACGAATGCGGCTCGTTGACGATGGCGAATGAATTTAATAGGTGTAGTACGATTTAAATTTAGATGAATACTTAGAACTGTTTAATTTACTTACGTTTGTACCTAGTATCTTAATTGGCTACAGTGCTGTCATTTTAGAGTTTTCGGTGACAAATCTAGCGCTTTTTTCATTTATTTCACGCGTTTGATGGCTTGATATATCGTTTTTTTTACGTTCTTTGGGTACTTACAGTAACGAAACGGTTTCATAACGTAACATTATATTAAGCGTTACGTTATGTTAACGTTATATACTAACTAACTAACTAGACTAAACTAGACTAGAGACTAACTAGTATGGTTTTTGAAGTGATAACTTTATATGGGAGGGTAAACCGCTTCGTAACGTAACGCGTTACGGCGCCACTCTGTCTAGCTTCCCTTCTCTACTCAGTGTTCTAATGTACTTATTCAAGAATTGTAACTAAAGATAAAATATATCTTATAATCAATAAAAGATTTTATCCTTTCCTCACATTATCATATTAATATACATACAGCCTTATTAGTAAACGTAGACTAGAGCAGTATTAACTTTACTCCCAGTATTAAGTCAGTACTAACCATTTGTTGTATTAATAAACACTACTCTCGGAATAAAGTTATACCTTCCAGCTACCTAGTTTAGTGCCGGTTTAAACTATGGCCGCCCGTCCGTAATCGTATTTTGACTACTTTGAACTTTCGTTTTGTAGTTTAGTAGCTGCGTTGATTGTGTGGTGTTTATTTCGAATATTTTTATTAAACTATTAAGATTAATTGACTAAATATGAGCCAAAAACGCAATCGCTCAGTTAATTGGGATGAGGAAGAAAAGGTAAGGTAAGATTTCAAATTTATAATTAATCTGATTCCGTTGTACTAATGATAGTAATAAAATTAATTTCGTTTATTATTTCATCAATTTCTTCCAGTAGCCTCAGATTAACGTTATAATAATCTCTATCCATTTTCAGTTCCATCAAATTAACTTCGCGTCGATTGAAGATAAAAAATTGAAAACTATAATTTAATCTGTCAGTATCAATAGTTTCATTCGTTTTAGTTCACTGACTCATTCTTTTAACTTTTAAATTTAAGCGTGTTGCCATAGTTAGACCTTAGTCTAGGGTATAAGGAAAGTATTGCTAATCCGACTTATCTCCATGTATAATATAAGCAGTTTAAAATCGAAGTTAATACTTCGTTATACTCGGAGTAACTAGTCTAGGTGTAAGGTTGGAATAACGTTAGGTTAGACCATTTTTATTAATAAGACAGATAAAGTTTAAATAATAACATTAATAACCTAAACTTTTCTGAAGTTAAACCATTTCAATATTAAATAGTTCAACTTAGATTACTCTAAGTTATCATTCTTTCGAGCGTCCCGAGACGCACACATTTTTTTTTCACTTAAAATTTTGTTAAAAATATCAAGGTATTGCTACCGTATTTTTTGATGACTTCTACGATCAAAAAGATTTCAGGGTTAGCAACACTGAAATAAATTCAATAATTCTATAATCTTTACCGCGTTTTGAGCATTGTTGAGCATATTTCGTAAATCCACATGTTCGATTAATAACGCTTAGAAAGTTTCAATTATACTTAACTTCAGTTTTAAATTCTATATTCCTAGTCATCTGTGCAACTACACAGCGTCTGCAAAATGTTTTGGGGTAAGTGGATGAGAACCGGTAACCGCCACCACGTGTTGGTCGTTAGCTTGCCTATTCAATTGTATTACTGTTTTATCCATTCAGTTGTTATAACTTCTTTGCATCATTTATTTTCGTTAAGGCATCTGATTACTGTAAAGTTGTCGGCATTTTGGATCGATAATACCCTGACATCCATAACATGATATAGTTATTCGCTATAACTACAATATACATTTCTTATATTTTATTGATTATGAACTTTTAAGATATTGTATGGTAGTTCCAGAGATTAGCATGTTTAATGGTTTATTTTCAAATAATATCGATAACTTATTCATTAAACCCACATGGCTCAGAAGTTGGCTTCCTATTGCTTTAATGTGGAGTTGACAAATTACAGTGATATGAAAGTAGAACCTCTTTTTAATATTCTGTAACAATTTTGTTCAACAGTCAGTAAAACCCTCTTACATGGGATAATAATGTTACACTGATGCTCAAACTGAACTAGTAACTACATTTATAACTGTATATACTGTAACTTTTTCATATATTATATTAAAATGTATCATTTGGGCTTACAGTATTTTGGGTTATTTAATTTTATCGTTTCATACAGGAATACATACAAGTTAGATTGAGTTTTGAGTATATAATGAGCTAATTTGTAATTAAAAAAAAACATATGAACTTAAGCTTGTATGTGGTTATACTTTTTAAGTGTCACAAATCAAAAATAATACCAGAAAATTTATTATTTCTGTGTTGTTTCACAACATGATGAAGTTAGTCAACAATATTAATGTAAATACAATTTATATATACTTAAATCAATTCTTGGCAAAATAGAAAAGCAACTTTAATAATTTTGAAGGAGTTCCCGGGTGCATCTTCCAAGTTGAAGGTCCAATGACAATGAAATTAAAATGGGATCACCCTAGAAGTAACCCCTTTCTAATGGCAAAAAGAATCATCTAGATCAGTTCATAGACAAAGAAGTTATGGTGGAACATCCATTAAAAAATGGTACATTCAAATTAAGAACCTCCTTCGTTTTTTAAGTCAGTTGAAAAAATAAAATAATACCTCTAAAATCATTTCATATTAGTTATTATAATTAATGAGTAATTTCATCTATCTACATCAGTCTACTGAACACAAAAGAAGTATAGTTTAGAAAATAATTATATAGCATTTTGTAGTATAGTACACCAAAACAAAAAGATGTGCTTAATATGTTCATAACTGAACTAATAAAAGGGTAAATTATGCAAATACATTTATATCACACACACATGTTAATTTGTACATAGTAAACTCAAATCATGATAAATTTTTATACTTGATAGAGTATATTAGATAGGTTATAATACCAGCGAGGGTTAAAATAAATTGTTATAAATTTAATAAAGAACAATTCAATGATTGCCAGAGTCATGCTCATCGCACAAAAGTTAGTCCTGTGCCGAAATTGAACCGGCTACCCTTCGGCTTAATAGTAGGATGTCTGATGAGCAGTTTCAAGTGCTGGAATTAAAAGACTTGACACAAAATGAACTTGGTACTGAGAAAATTGCAAAACTTGTATAAAAACCTAAACTAAAAAGAATCAATTTTGTGTATAACTGTTTAAAAAACATTTTAAAAGAACTTGTTTTAATCATGCTTGTACTATTGTTCTAATAAATACATGTATGTATTATTTTGAAATATTTTGTATCAGTATTAATTAAAAATATGTATTTATAACAAGGACTCATAATGGAACCGAACAAGCGTTACACACAAGTAGTGCAAAAACCATTCCACATATCCCAGGCTGCCTTGGACACATCCACAGGGGACAATGAAGCTTGTCAAGTAATGGTGGTGGTGGATGGGAAGAATTTCCTAGTGTGCACTTTGCAAAAGAACAAGTGCATCCAGGTCCCTCTGGACTTGTATTTCAAAAGCGGGAATTCTATCGCCTTCTTGACAAATGGTTAGTATCTATATATGAATATGTGAAGCAAAAGCTTTCTACCCCTTTTATAGAGTATTGCATGCATGGGAGATTGTGAGATTTGGCATGGTTAAACTTTATATGGAGAAGGAGTGCAGAAAGCTAAAATTTATCTATAATATTTGTTATTAATATATAAAAAAAAAAAAAAAATTAATACTGCGAATCCTAACGTGACAAGTGCCATTGAACTTAGACCCCCCAAAGTTTTGACATTGTCACTCAACGAAAAGTGACAGCAAGTGATGTAGATAATACTCATTGTTTAGGTTCATGAATACTGCAAATGTCAAACAGAAAATAGTCTATGATCAAAAAGTCGCTGGTTGAATTTCGACCTTAGGGTGATGCTAGTATGTTATAAAAATGAATCTATGAATAAAAATATAAAGAGTTTAACAACAAGAAAGAAATAAATAATGTCAAGAAAGATAGAGAAATTGCTTAATGTTTTAGTTCTTTAAATACTTTTTTTGTAAATTAAATCCCAAGAAAATTAGCAAAGAGTATAAAAAAAACCATAGCAGTATTTTAGTAAGAAGTAATGTTAAACACTGCATTAAAAAAATCCTAAAGTACACATTGAAATAATTCAAACTTAAACTATTTATTTTTTATTCTTCATAGCTTTAGGGAACATTTTTTTTTTAATATTTCTTACAGATTTGTATGACATCTTCCATCTATGAATGTTTTACTAAATAAATTTGAAAATGTGTACTAATCGTTCATTACAAAAGCTAACTAGGTTTAAATCCCATGTGAAATAATGCTTATTGTATATTTTTTAATAGGTTTCTGTAATGTCCATTTAACTGGATATTTGGATCCCGACTATGAAGAGGAAGCCTCTGATGAAGAAGAGGAGGAAACAGAAGATGAAGAGGTTCCAGATCTTGTGCCTATTAAAAATAAGAGAAAACATGAGGACAACAATGTTGCAACAGCAAACAAGAAGGCGAAGGTAAAAGAACTTTCTTTTTGTGAAACATAACTATTTTAATATTGACTCTTTTGTAATATCCCTTTAGGTTTAGATTTCATACATGATCATTATTCCTAGGAAAACTTTGAACTTAAACTAAAAGTGTAATTTGATTTAATAATTAATAATTTTAGCAAGAGAAAAAAGTAACTAAACAGAAGGCAGCAACTGAGAGTTCTGATGAAGAGGATGAGGATGAGGACCATTTGCAGAAGCTTTTGGATGGAGAGGATATTGAAACAGATGATAATGATGAATCTTTCAAAATCAACAAAACTGGTGAAGATAGTGATGAGTAAGTGGTGTAAATATTGGTGTAACTTACAATATGGTAATGTTTTATAAGCAAAACTTACTTGATTATCCTGGGCTGTACAGAGGTTCTATGAGAATTTCATAACCGAAACTATAGAATATCCAAAATAGGCAAATATCTGAAACTGTATTCCAAATGAATGTTTTGAGTAATTTTGAATAGGCACAGAGTCTAATGAGACAGTCTAATACCTAAAATGAATCAAAATGTAACTAATAATTATTTAAAATAAAGTTAATATTGTTGTCCTACAAATGATCTAGAAATAACATTCCTACTGCTATACATATTTGAAAATTTGCATTTCAATGCAGTTTTAAGTTTATTTGTATACAAACAATAAAATAAATTTATTTTATTAATTGTTCTGTGAATTATGGTAAATGCAAATATGCTGTATTGAGAATGAGAAGTAACTAAATATTTACAAGTTCTTCTTGTTGTTCCTAACTTGTCATCTAATCATCTTTCTTCTTCTTCTTCTTAACATGGCGACCGATCCTCTTTAATGAAGACCATTACTGCCATTGTCGAGTGAATTATAGTGCCATGTGTTATGACGATTCAGTATCCTAACAAGATGGTGGCTCCCTTAGAACTTTGTAGGAAAATTTTATGGGATCTCAGAATGAATGCTTTCAGCTTATATTTATAATCCACTTCACTTATGCACAAAAACCAAACTGTATCACGCAAAACGCCACCAATATTACATAATATAGAGTCAAAAGCCTAAGTTAATTAATTAAAAATAAAAACCACAACATGTCACTTCAAGATCCCACCAAAAACTTCCCTAATCCTCTTTATTGAAGACCATTACTGCTAATATCTAGTAACCTACATTTTTGGTTAAGTAACATTGTATGTATATCAGAAACAAGGAATCCATGAGTTTTTAATTATTCTGGTACAATAATAAAGCAGAATATGGAATATTTCCAGGGATGAAGATGATTCTGATGAAGAGGAAGAGGAGGAAGCTGATGAGGATGATAATGAAAAGGAATCCTCTGAAGAGGCTGAAACTACACTAGACACAAGCAAGGAGGAGGCCAAGATTGATATGTCTAAACTGACAAAATCACAGAAGAAACGTCTTAAGAAGAAACAGAAACTGGAGAAAAAAGATGAGCCAAAGGTGAATGGTGTTGAAAAAGGAAAGGTAAGGAAATCCTGGCAATTACTTTTATGTACTTTCCTGATAATTATTATAATAAATTTTTTAATTGTTTTGTAGGTTTAGCATTATGGGAAACCTATTTTATCAATTATAGGAAATTTCTTAAAAGTTTGCCTTGTACCAACACCAAAGATATCAATCATTGTACCTATGTTATTGTTCTAATAAATTATGTGACAGAGCATACTTCGTAAGAAATATAAGATCGAGTTGAAAAAAAGGATATTTTTAGTATTATGTAAATTGAAGTGAATAGATAACAATATTTATTTATTTTTTAGTGAATTTTTCAGAGTATGTCTTTTGTAGTCAGTTTTGTTTTTTGTTCATTATCAATCTTTGTTTAAATACTTCAAATAAATATAATAATTTTTTATATCACTGATCTTTATAAGAAGGTTACTTTAAGGGCAAGATCTTAAAACACATAAAATTTTGTACAATAAAATTAAATCTACATTGCTGCTTTAAAACACATCATGGTACTAATCTTGAAGGCTTTAGAGGATTTGTTAATTGTATGTATCTTGTAGTCTAAAGATATCTGGTATCTAAAAATACAGTTTTCTTTTTTTATACTTATGTTTCTTAAACCAGAATTCAGTTATTTTATATAATACTAGCTCTGCTACTTCGTCTGTGGTGTTTATTATATTAACACCATGGCAAGAGAAAACATTACTGAATTTATAGTGATTACAAAAATTGAAGTTTCTTATAACTTTAATAATGTTTAATTGAACAAAGATATCGAGATATTTTTTTAATAAGGACTGGGTATCTAATGGGTAAAACAAAAAAGACAAAATCTATCCAGTAGTTTTTGCGTGATGCGCACACAAAGGCAAATCTTAATAATTTCATTTATGTACATATCAAAGATTGAATAAAAGCCCTTTAAAATCGAGATGTTAAAGGCGTGTAAATCCTTTGACACTTTTTATTTTATTATATTTGACGTATCGCCGCAGACATGCTGTGTCAGACTGAGCAGTAAATTTTCTGTGAGCATGAACATGAGCATGGGGAGTCCAGTAATTCTTGATCAGCCAGGCCCGAATATGAGGGGAAGTCATAGGATCATGACCCCTGCCCCACAACTAAATATAATTTTCAATTATCATAGAACAATAATTTAGTTGTAAAATTGGTTTATATTTTTATAATAGTAAAAGTAATAAGTGTACAATTTTTTTCTGCAGAAGGCGAAACCAGAAGAGCCACAGCAGAAAGCTGACAAAAAGAAACCAAAAGAAGTTCAGGATGGTCAGGCAGTAGAGAAGAAAGAAAAGAAAAGTTTAAGTGGTGGAGTACAAATTGAGGACTTGAAAGTAGGTTCTGGACCAGTTGCCAAGCCTGGTAAAGTTGTTATGGTGTGTATTTTTACAAATTATATTAATCCTTTGCAGGTTTTAATGCACTTACTTACGGATTGTTTTAAATCCCAGGCAGTAAATTGACAATCACTAATGTCAAACTTTACAATAATGTTGCCACATTTATTTTTTTAGTGCTGTGTATAATTATTTGTTTCATAAGTTTTATCTATTGATTGAATATTTTATATTATTCAAAATACCCAATGATAATATTTACTATTATCATTATATAATTCAAGAAACTAAAAAATATATGTATAGTCGACAAATAAAAAAAAAACTAAAATTGAGAATGCTTCTGTTATCCGAGAGGTGGGATTTTGTCTTCCCTATTTAACTTTCACATTTGGAGGGTTCAATGATTTTTCAGAAAAACTTATCAATAGATATTAACTCTACAATTTTACAATTAGTTCCCTTTTTAAAAACACAAATAGCTAACAACACATGAAATGTCTTTTTTTTCTCCTCGGGGATGAAAAGTTCACTTTTATTCCCTGTCACGTGGGAGAAAAGTACCCGATTCTCTCCCGGTGAGATGGCAAATGTGCGCATGCGCGTACTTTATTTTATCTCCCGGTTACCTAGCAACTACGTGTTTATATATAAAATATATAAACTTTTCATCCCAGGAGAAAAAAATTGTAAACGCACCTAGGGAGAAAAGTAGGACATCCCCACCCGCGATTGTCACCCTCGCCTACGGCTCGGGTAGTGTTTCTAATTATACGACCACCACTGTATATCATCTCGCTACTTCCCAATGGGGTAGGCAGACAATGGCCTTCCACTTGCTATGATCCTGGTATATTTACATATTTCATCAACATTAATGAATATGCATGCTCTATGGTTTACAGTATTTTTGAGCTGCCATTTAGAGAATCTCTGATTTGATTGTGGAACATTCGTCTAGGCATTCCTTTTATTTGTCTTAACTTATTATTAATATCTTGGATATTTACTATATAAGTTCAACTAAGTTTAATATAGAACTACATTACTGTACTTTTTAATATATTTTATTGACTTGTCTTTCAGGTATATTATGAAGGTCGTCTGAAACAAAACAACAAAATGTTCGACAATTGTGGTAAGGGCCCTGGTTTCAAGTTCCGTTTGGGTGCCAAGGAAGTTATTAGCGGTTGGGATATCGGCGTCTCGGGGATGAAGGTTGGAGGAAAGAGGAAGATCATCTGCCCACCTGCTATGGCGTAAGTGTGATTATTTTGTAGTGAAAACAAAACTTGAGGGATGAAAGTTTGTATGAAGAACCCATCGTGTCTCATATTAGGAATATCAAAATTCATATTTATACTTTTGTTAAGAAATAAAAGGGGTTTCAGGTTTTTCATAAAACCTTCTGCAAGTCGGTACATACAATAAGGGATGATTTTAATTATTTTTGAAGTTTTATTGGGATGGTTAATTTGTTGGATTCATATCGGCATAAAATTTTAGTTGGCCGTGTTCCGAAATCAGTCGGTGAATATGCAGTAATATAGTGGGGTATGTAGGGATTGTGGCCACCCTGCACATAGTGATAAACCCTTCAATTTTGTTTGTTTGTTTTGTTCCGAAATCAGCCGGTGCATATGCTTAATGTTAAGTTTAATTTTTTAATATTACGACAATAATTTGTGAAAGTAAGAAAATGTATAATATTTTTTTATTGTTACAGGTATGGTGCTAAGGGTTCCCCACCAGTGATCCCGCCGAACTCCACCTTAATATTCGAAGTAGAATTAAAGAATGTTAAGTAATTTGATTGGTAAATTCGGAATGTTATGTTAACAATTTTTATGACTTAGTTTTAAACATGTTTGGAGTTGATTGCCATTGAGAGAGAAAGAATGTATGTTTTATAATAAGTATTCATAATCAAATATACTGTGTAATTATCCATAGTCTGAAGAAACTTACACTTTCATAAAAATAATATTTCTAAAAAGACAAAATGATTAGATATTTGGTATATATGTTAAGTGCGCAGACCAGAAAATTTAATTCCTCCAATTTTTTAAATAAACATCTCAGTCATTTTGCCGCCTTAGAAGTCACTGTCATTCTTGGCTGTCAACCCAACAGCTAAATATGTTTTAATGATAATTATTGATAGAACTTTACAAGTTACTCTTTTTTTTAATAAATGGAAATTAATCAACAGCCGTTTGCGGTGTAAGTTAATAATATAATACTTCTATCATGTACAAGTACAATCTCTTTAACTTTAATCCGAATTTTAAATCAATAGTTTTTGTCTATATTCAATTCCAGACCTACATTGTTTAAATAATATGTCCATGATAAAAAATTAATTTGGTTCATACTGATTATAGATTTATATGTAATTGGTAATTTACTTTTTAAGTTCAATATAAGATAGCATATAAGAACTGAATTTTGACTCCCTATAAAGTGGATTCTGATGTTAAATAAAATGTACTACCTACTTTATGGATTTTCCAATCTGTCTTTTTATAATATTTTTTTTTGCGACAACCCTTTTATTATCTAAGAACATAGTACAGGACCTTTTAATATTGCAGAGTGTACTTAAAATGATATGAATACAAATTATGGGCAGCTTGAACCAAATTCTCAATTCATAATTCGTTAAATCTGATTTAAGATTGACAGTTGCATAGATTTTGACATAACTAAACTGAATTAATTAATTTTTTTGGTGCAAGTCCCCCTAAATATCTGTGACACATTGATTGATCCTGAGTAAGAAATAAATGAAAATTATATGAAACATGCATATTATTCACTTCTTAAACCTATTATGAAAGTTTAGTTCTCAAGTGGAATAGCTGTAGTCTTGAGCTTTCAAATTTTATAACCAAGGCTAGAACATCTTTGTTTTGAAATAAGGAAAACACACTGGCATGTGTGAAGCCAGTAAATTGTTACTGACAGTAGCCATTGTTTGTGGACTATATGGTACTTGCCCTGGTGCTGTACAGTCATTGCTGAAATATTATAAAAAGAAAACGTAGAGTGATAACTTTTTTTTTTAAATTCCACTGGTCATGAAATTTGAATGACATGTAATGAAGTAGAAAATCTGATAGCTCACTGTACTTTGAGTTACTTTTTTCTCTTTTAAACTCTACATGAAAATGCTAATTCTAAGATTTTCTTGAAATATTTCTAAATGACCTATTTTGAGGGGCAAAAATGTACCTCCCGAGGACTGTTCCTTGTCTGCGCATGCCCTAATGCTCAGTTCTCATCTGGTAGCCAACACACCCTTAGCTCCCAATAGCTAGTATCACACCACATGACCCTGCTGCACAATTATTTTTTTCTCATTGGGTATACTTTCTATTTGCTATTATATTGCTCTGCTCCTAGGGGTTTAAGTTCATGTTAGGTAGTCTAGAACCTCGCTCAATAAATAGGCATAAAACAATTTTCCAAATCGGACTAGTAGTTTCGAGATTAGCACATTAAAAAAAAATGATCTCACAAGCTGTTTTACCCGACTGTGAAAAAGGAGGGTTATTTTTTCGAGCATATGTCTATTTCTTTGGCCTGCATTGTAGCCTAAACGGCTTGATGGATTTTAGCATATGTGGTGTCATTACATTTGTCTTAATTGTGAGATTGACATAGGCTATATAATATTTAAGTACAGGGTGGGCCAGAAAGATTTGTGAATAAAAAAATAAAAAAACTAAATACAATACACATATACATCTTTATTTCAATTAAAATAGACATGGGAAATTTATTTCTTAAAAATTACATCGTTCTGGTGTGCACCATCCCGTTGCAAACATTCCTCGAATCTGAACCTCAAATTGGTAAAAACTCGCTGACACATTGCGCGAGGAATAGCTGGAGACTTGGGGGATCTGTCAGTGTCACACGTGTTAATTTTAATCATAATTTATTTGTGAATTAATATACATTTCCAAGTTGATTTTTGTGTCGTGTAGTTGGTATTGATTTGTTGTTTAGTGGTGGTGGTAAGTTTATTGTTTTAAGACTTGTTTTTCCCTGCTAACAAAACTTTTCGTCATGGAGACTGAACCTCCTGACCCTCCTGATATTCCTCCCACTTCCCCAACACCAGTTCTTAAGCGCCGTTTGGGTATGGACAATGAAGTACCGAGTAGAAAGAAAACAATTACTGATCCGGAATTGAGCTCTGCCTCAATTCAAAGAATATACTTACATCCCAGTATAGTAATAGGCATTAACACCTACTGTGAATCCGACAAAAGTCCCTACATTGTCCATGTCTCTCGTTCTGAACCTGACACTTCGGCTGGACTCTCCATCCAACCAATTAAATTTGGAAAATTACTTTTTTAAAATAATATTAAAAACATGGTCGAGATGGTGTAAAGCAATTTGGCAGAAACAAAATTTCTGTTGAGTTTTCTTCAGCAGAGGAAGCCAACAATTTTTTAAATAATGTTATCCTTGCTCAAAATAATTCAATGTTTCAAGAATGGGTCTGGTTCGAAATGAGTCAGTGGACATTTCAATGGATGAATTTGTCGAAAGCCTTGTTTTGCCCAGTCATTGTGGTATTGTGCTTAAGGCTCGGAGATTAAGTAAAAGGCAATCTCTGATGGTAAGGTTGACTGGGTTCTGACCCAGATGGTTGTCCTAACTTTTAGAGGTCAAACACTCCCAGAGAGAATTTTCTCTTTCCATACTTCCCTTCCAGTCGATATATATCAATTCCCTACTATTCAATGTATGGCCTGCTGTCGATATGGTCATGTTAAAGTTCAATGTCGTTCAAAGCCCCGATGCTTTAAATGCTCTCAACCCCATGAGCGTAATCCTTGTGAGGTCACAACAGATAAAGCCACCTGCCTGTACTGTTCTGGGCTTAATTTTGCTACTAGCGATCAGTGCCCGGAGCATGACAGGCAAATTAACATCAAGAAAGTCATGTCACTGAATGGAATTTCTTATGAAAGCAGCCCAGCAGTTTCCTACAGTTTGTAGATCATTTAGTGATGTCATCCAATCTTCTCATGCCCTGAATTCCTAATCACATCCTGCTCCCTCGAATAAAAACAGTCCCAGCCCAAACCTTACTTCCCATTCTTACGTTAAAACTTCATACTCTATCCCTCGTCCCAGGCCCCCATTGGGCAAGTCATATGACAAGGAAAGTCATCAGGCCATTGTTGCTGGCGTGCCATCAACTTTGTGTAATGGGTGTGCTCTGCAGAATCCTCCTCCTCACCGTCCTGTGCCAGAACAATCTGACACTATTGTTATTAAGCTCCTACTTCAGATTATTGATTTAATCTACCTGATAAAACATCCTCTACCGTCCAACGTTGCCTCTTCACTCGCTTCCTTGTCCTCTCTTGTCAACAAATATGGACCCAATGACAATAATCCAATGGAATAGTCAAAGTTTACGCCCCAAAAAACATGAAATTATTCATTTGATAAATAGATTCAAACCTGCGGTTTGGTCTGTTACTGAGACATGGTTGGTGCCTGGATCTCGATTTGGAGTTCCAGGTTTCTCCTGTGTCCGGGACGACAGAATTGACGGGTATGCAGGCTGAGCTCTGCTTTTAAAGCGATCTCTCTCCTTTTCCCAAATCCCTCTTCCTCCTCATTCTCCTGGAATTAACATAGTGGCAGCCAGAGTCTTGGATATATCCTTTGTATCTATATATGTCCCTCACCCATGTAGCTCCCTAATCCCAGACATTCTCCTTCTTCTCTCCTCTATTCCTCCTCCCATTCTTTTAATGGGTGATTTTAATGCTCACCATACCTCTTGGGGTGGCAGTTACAATGATACTTTCGCATGGTCTCTTTTAGATATTTTTGAGTAGGTTAACCTTTGTGTTATAAACGATGGCTCCCCCACTCGCAGAGTTTTACCTAATCAGAACCGCAATAGTGCTTTAGATCTCACAATCTGTTCTTCATCCATATCATCCCTAATATCTTGGTCTATCTTGAGCTCCTCTCATGGGAGCGATCACTTTCCTATATTCCTTTCTGTTCCTAATAGATCTACCCCTTCTTTTAACTTACTCTCCACTTCTGAAACATGTACTATCCCGAGCTGACTGGACCTCATACTCTCGCCTCTTGGACAATATAAAAGATTCTCTTCCCAATCCAGATTGTGACAATGTCTCTGTAACATATTCAAAATACGTAGATGCTGTTATTAGTAATGCTAACCAAAATATTCCTCTAAAAAAGCATTCCACAGTCAGACTGTCTTCCCCTTGGTGGGATTCAGATTGCTCTGTGGCTATTGCTAAGAGGAAAGAGGCGGAGCGCTGGTATATATCTGCAATGACTCTTGAAAATTTTCTTAATTTTAGAAGCATTTCTGCCAAAACAAAGAGATTACTAGACTGTCCCAGACTGCGCTTCTCACTGTATGATATATATATGTATGTATGATCCCCAGGAGATTCCCCATCCCACCTGCATAAAAACCCTCCTCACCCTCACGTTTACTTCTTTCATTAATCTTCTGTGTAAATACGTAATTATAAATAAAATTAGACTTTAATTAGTAGAATATATGTATCATTGTTTTTATGTTGTGCATACTAACATATCTGGGAAGTAAACTTACTAACAGTATTTTTGATTTGCCGTGTTGTTTTTGTTTTAAATATTAGTTGGTGGTGTTAGTCAACTTCGATTTTGTTTCACGGCTTTTCAGCTATCTAACCTGTAAATTTTTTTAAGATTGCTTTCGATCCAATTGGCCTGAAAACTACATGACACTGGCAGAATTGTGGTATAATACCATAAACCATATACACAAAAAAAGAAAAAAAAAAGGAATAGCTGCCATTTCTTCTCAGATATTTATCTTCAACTGGTTAATCGTGGCTGGGTTATTGGAGTAGACTGTACTTTTCAGGTATACCTAAACAAAAAAGGCCGGTGGCCTTAGATCCGGACTTCTAGGCGGCCATGCAATGTCACCTCGGCGTGATATTAGTTTCCCAGCAAACATCTCGTTTACGGCCGCCAACGAAGCATTAGTTGTATGGTATGTCGCACCATCTTGTTGAAAACACGTCGCACGATTATAGGCTTCAAATTGTTGCAGTTGCAGAAAGAGTAAATCCCTTAACATGGCTATGTATCGGTCTGAACTTACAGTGACAGATTGCCTTTGTTGATTTTCATAGAAATAGGGTTCGATAATTCCGTGTGCTGTTATAGCCGCCCAAATGGTTACTTTTGCGAATGCAAAGGATTTTGATGTTTTGCATGTGGGCTCTCTGCAGTCCAGTAACGGCAATTCTGTTAATTGACATGCCCATTTAAGTGAAAATGAGTTTCATCGGAGAACAGAATATTGTTGAAACTCTGTAAGCGTACCAACATTGTTTCAACAAAAGCTCATCGTAAAATTGGGTCATTTGGCAGTAAATCCTGCACAAGTTGAATTTTATATGGGTGCAAATTCAAATCTTTCAACTAAATGCGACGCAAAGATATTCTGGACACCACAAGTTCAGCTGATTACTTGCGAGTCGATAGACCAGGATTACGTTGAACTGAAGCTCTAACTTGTTCAATTGTGTCTTCCTTTCTTATTGACCTTGGGTGTCCCGCAGGCTTCTGTTAGAGAGTAGAACCTGTAACTTCGAACTTTCTGACCCACATTCGAATCACACTTTCCTTCAGACACTGATTTACGTCATGTAATCCAAACTCACGCCAAAATAAACGTCTAACAATAGCGCACAAATCGCCATTTTTATAATAATGTTTAACGCAGACACGCCCATCCATTGTGAATAAATTTCCCAAAACCCAGCTTCTCATACCCACCACTGGCAAAGCTGCCGCTCATAAGGTTCAAAGGCAAGAGTGTTTTTAAAATCATACACCTTTCTGGCCCACCTGTTTAACATCTGGGAATCAAATAAATAGTAAAAATATTTTTTTTAGTCAAGTGTTTTTGTTGCAATCAAGATTTTTGTTTCCTTTTTAACTATTTAGCTTGTTGGTTTATTTGACATCAATTTTCCTATTCCATTCTCCCTTCCTATTTTTAAACCAAACAAAATTTGATTACAAAGGTTGCATAGACAGTCCAATATAACTTTTCATAAATTATGAGGAATATAAAACAAAATACTTATTTCATCTCTGTTTTATTTTTACATAAACATCTCACAACAGAAATAATTCAACATAATATTATACATAGTACACATATCATGTAATTAAACCTATTAGTTAATTTTTGGGTCCTACACTCAAAATTATTATGACTCAAGTGTTGTAAAAATAAATAAAATTTCTACTTCACTTTTAACAACAAAAGCTATAACAATACAAATTGAAGAATCTTTAATACCATATTATTATTCTATTTAGTGCTGTATATAAGTTTATGTACCTGTATGTGAAATATAATGTACATAAAAAAGTATTATAGTTTAAAACTTATAATGGTTTTCCATTACCTTTGATTGACTTACCTTAATACTTAATAACTCTTCAAATAACAATGACTGTGCAATTTAGTGTAGTGAACATTCTGGAATATATATTTTATTCAAAGGAATTTTAACAAATCATTCACTATGTAAATGTGTTTAATATTCTAATAATGTATTTTACAGTTAAATATTTATGGAGATCATGAAATCTTTTATATGATCAGTCGAGTGATGTATGAATATATTATTAGTCGACCTTGAGTCTGTCATCAGGCGATAGTTGAGTTTCGCTTAATTCAGTCTTGTTTTTGTCTTCTTTCTTTTTAAACGCACAAACTCCACTCTCACATTTAAACGGGAATTCAGTAGTCACGTTGCCATCAGCGTCTTTAACTGCCCATGGGTTCCAAAATCGCAAAACATAAGGCTGTATAAATTTATGCCACAAGAACAACAAAACTGGAATAATGAAACAAGGCACGCAAACCATTTTGCACACTTCGCTCACAGTGTCTCCTAAATGAAACGTAGAAATTACTCAAGCATAACACTTGAAAGATGCTATTAACTTGAATTCGTTTTGTATTTTATCAACTTTTACAATTTTTTTTCAAAAATTGTTTAGTATTAGATTTTAAAGGCAAATATTCAATGACAGGTGAGTTAGGGATTAGCGGTGGGCGATATGAGATATACTAATGTAATCATTCGATTGTGAAGATATCTCGGTTATAGCCATTAGTAATCTCTAATATTAGTAGATATTTCAATGATGAGTGATCTTTCATAATCGAAGTACGCATAGAGTAATAAAGTCCGCTCACTGTACCTAGAGAGCGCAAAACTTGTAAGTATCGAAACAATGCGATTCATTTACGCGGGTGTAAGGGCACGGGGGTAGGGCGTGGTTTGTCCCTTATCTCTAAAGTGATGTGCGTTGTCCGCCGGTACGGACATTGTATCGATATATTCATTGGTGTTAAAAATAACTTCGACAAATGTTTATTTTACTTGTTTATTATAATAATGATAACATAATTATCTTAACCACTAAATACATAATAACAAAAAGTTAAAACATTTTTCAAGAACCTTCAAATAAAATTAATTTATTGTAAGTCTGTCTCTTTTCCTAAGATTTTCCGAGTATTTCTTTTCATTGGGAAGATTTTTACTTTTAATAAACTGTCTCTTAATTATTTCAGCACTTGAGATATTGATTCCGCTTAATATATGGGCATCGGTTTTGTTCTTTAAATCTTTCTTTTTCAAGTCTTGAAGTAAATCCTCCATGCGAAATAATTTACGCTTCAAACGCCTTTGATGGCACTGTAGGCGTTTTATTTTTAATAAACGTTGATGCGATATACGTTCCAGGCATTCTATACGTGATTTTAGTTTCTTTTTGCGAGGAGAATCAATAATCATATCTGGTACAAAACTAGCAGTGACTTCAACATCCATTTCATTTTCATTTTCTTGTACAGTTTCCTCAATCTAAAATAAATACAATGAAAATTAAAGTAAGTATAGTTTTATAGTGACACTAACCATGAACAATTACTGACAATATAAATTATAGAATATTTTTATAAAATTTCTCACATCAAGTTTTAACGTAGGTACTGCATTTGGTAATAAATATTGCCTTTTCTTGCTCAAATCAAAACATGATTCCTCAAAATGCTGAGAACATATTGTAGTTGAGGCCCTGGAAACCATCCATCTTTACGAACTACATCTATCCATTTCTCTTTTGTCTTTGGGTCTTTAGGAAAGCTACAAGATCACAAAAATTCTCACTGAGTAAATTTCTAAAAATATATAAGTAAATAATTATATTCATACTAATTCAAATAACTTAAACATCATATATTATCATTACAATATCGAAAACATTATATTAGGTACTAAATATTGTGATAGGACAAATTAATATTCTTTACTAATGAATATTTAGAAAGAAATTATATTTAGAATCATACTTAAAAGAAACAATATTAATTAAATAAGGTAGGACCTAGTCTATATTCATAAAATGCGGTAATAGTCACTCGATACAATCAAGAGTAGGCACAACACTACAGCGTCTTGAATAAACTGAACTGCCATGGCGGCGTGTCATGTAATTAATAATTATTTTGACGCAAAATAATATTCCATCAGTACTTACACATGAAAAGAGATACCACTGGATTTCAGGTTTTTCAGTTTTCGTAAGTAGCCAATGTACCAATTTTTTTTAATACATCTTTCGGCAATTCGTAGCTGTGACAGCATTTTTTGACTCGTCGTAATCCTGACCTAATAGTCAGAATTGCATTGGTGGTGTCATTTTGAAGTCTGTTTCGGGATTTGTTCTTGATAATATTAAGCTGACTAAATACCCTTTCAACTTCAGCGTTAGACCAGGGCAAAGAAACCATTGCAAGAGCGAAAGAACACAATTCTTTAAAAGGATTCATGTCAGCAGCATCTTTAAAGAGTAAAACTTCAGACCAAAATGCTATTGTGTTATTCTTCTTTTCCCACGGCACTAGGATGATGTTATGCCATTGCGTTTCTACTTAATTGATGAATTCTTCATCATGACCAATTTCCTGCACCAGTTGTGTAATGTTCTCTTTAACCTGTTTTAAAGTATTTGAAACTGATAATTGATTCACTTTTATCAAAATGTGGTAGTTGTCTGGTAGTCTTTGTCTAAGTTGTTTAATAAGGCCTATAGTAAAATGTACGCACTTATCTCTGAATTGCTTTTCGTCTTCTGTTGAAAATCTATTGGTATTTGTGATCTCTCTAAGCTTGTTTTCTACTCTGAATCCTAAATAAGGATGTGGCACTAAAAAATCTTCTAAATTATTAACTTCAAAAATATCAATTTGCATATTGGGGTTGAGAACTTCTTCCTATAGATTCAATAGCAATTATTAGGTCGTTTAATAATTTGCTAGGGTCAATATTATTGGATTGGAAAACTTTCACAAGAGATTGTAACTGGTCTAAAACGGAATGGATATATAATAAATATGCTTCATTTGTAGGATTTTGATATAAGCTGTAAAGAGTTTCTGCGGCGTAACATTTTTCAGTATTCCTAGCTAGATTAAAATGTAGTTTTGATTCTGTCCATTGATCCAACACTTTTTTAACTGCTGGTTCTATTGAAAGCCATCTTGTGGCACAGGATTGAGTAATTTTTAATGGTTCTTTATCGTTGATTGTTAAATATAAATTTCTGTATTCATTTTGTCTATTTGAGGATTTCGAAAACCAATTATAAGTCTCCTGAACTAAATATTCTAAATGTCTTGGTAAGTATTCCGCAGAAGCATGAGAAACTGCAAGGTGGATAGAATGACAAGAGTACTTAATCATAATAAGATGAGGTACATCCATTTTCAACTTCTGGTATACTCCATTGTGTATTCCCGTCATAACATTTGCATTGTCAACTCCAATACCAGAAAGTTTTTTATATCCAGACCATATGCAAGTAAAGTGTTTTTTACAGCTTCTGTAATAGATTCAGAGTCGCCTTTTTTTAACTCTTTTAGAGTAAGAAAGGAAGTGACAATCTCAAGAGAGGTTTTGCTAAAATATTGCAATATTTCACAACTATTCCTAGCAACTTGGTAACACTTATATCAGTACTCTCGTCAAGCAATAAGCTATATGGTCCATCTCCAATATCATTTTTCAAGGCAGAGGTAAAATATGGTGCTAAAACATGCTTTATAACTGCAGTACACTTGGTTCTATGGAGTTTAATTTCACTTTTGAATTCTTTTTTGCACAAAACTCCGAGATGATCTACCGGCAAGATAGAATTATAAGCAGCTATGAATAATGATAAATAAGCTTCACTTGAATTCTGTGTATCGTCAAATTTGGGTTTGGGTTGGAAAACCAATTTTTGTTGTCGTGATGAAAATGGCTCTGCAGCTTTAATATGCTTTTTGCGGGTAATGTGATTCAACAAATCATTTTTTTTCGCATTTAATTCACATCGACAGTAGCTACAAAACGCTTTAGTTTTGTCGCTGCTTACTTCTTTCAACCAACCTTGAAAAGCAGTTTCAGAAAGCCATTCTTCTCGGAATTTTTGTGTGTATGGCTTACTCGATGACATTTTGCACGTTACACCTGTCTATAATATTAAATGATTCAAATTATAGCTACACAAAAAAAAATCAACACAAAACACACTCCGGACCGTACAATAACGAACAAAATTATAGAACTAAAGAAACGAAATAGTGTTGCTGTAATTCTCGTAGATTATGACAGGATACCAGGGATTTCCCCTCGGATCGCTACTTTCATTATTCTATATTTATAGACATTATACGTAGGCTAGGTAGTAATGGTTGCGTTCAATTTTCATAAAAGATTCGGATACACGCGTAAAAAAATTATGAGAAAATTATAACGATTTTTTTAGGTATGGAATAGAGCTAAAATTCTATGAAAAAGGGCTATGGAGCTAAACACGTTTTTTTGGAGCTAACTCATTATAAATAGAGCTGAATTTAGCTCTAAAAGAGTTTTCACTGCACAATTAGACATTTTGCTTCGTAAAAGTATTATTTTGTCAGAGATAAGCACTGGACGAAACGCGTGAACAGACTGAGCGTAGGTACAGGCGTCGGGGAAGACATACATGAAAAATTCATGTATAGTGGGTAAGACAGGCGAGACCGTTGTTCTGGTTCTATACTCTAACACGCCGAGTTCATAATTCTATGGAAGTACGATTAGTAATTACTAATGCTAGGTGACTAATATGAGTTTTTACTAATCTGATAAAGTTAGTGATTATTACTCATAAAGTGAACGGAGTTTTAAATAAGATTTACTAAGAGCAATAGAAAAAACATTATTTATTAAAACAATAGTCTAGTTGACAGTACACATATCAATCTTTTTTTGACGTGACAACGTCTTATAAATTGGTTTGCCGGGTGACACTTCAAGAAACTGCGTTACGCTCCGCTCACGTTATGCGCTCACAATGAGAGCGAGTGAGAGGCACGCGTCCCTTCCACTCGGGCATGGTTAGCCCGCCTAAGAGCGAGAGAGACAGACATAAAGTCGTTGTCACGTAAAACTTTCGCCCGTATACCGACTTTACAGGCAACCAATTTTTTTACATATACAATAACTAACAAGTTTAATAGGTTTCACGTTACAATCTTCTTTAACAATTACGACCGAACGACTTTTTTTTATATGTGTTCTTGTAAAGAACTTTGTTTACGACTGCACGACCTTTTTTTTAGCTTTCCACTCTTCATTTTTAATAATTACCAGTCATCATTCATAATCGCCCACTTCTAAGTAATACATCAAGGGCTAGATTATGAATGACCATTCATATTCGTAATTTGATTATGAATTAATGATCACTCATCATCAAAATAACTCGAATATATACATCATTCTTATTTGAATATTTTAATTAAGTAAATCATTCATAATCGCCCACCTCTATTAGGGATGTATCATTATTAATCGATATTGTTTAAATCTGTAATATTAGCGGTAGGCAATTATGAGATAAAATAATGTATTCATTGGATTATGAAGATATCTCGAATTAAAGGTATTTACTATTATTAATAGATGATTCGATGATTAGTGATCTTTCATATTCGAATTACGATTAGTAATTATTAATTAATAATGCTAGGTTAGTAATATTAGTAGTTACTAATTTGATAGAAAAACGACTAAACGAATTACGATTAAATTAATTTTTTTTAGCTTCCTACTACATTTTTAATAAGTACATACATATCTCAATTCAGTCATTATTCATCATCGTCCACCTCTGAGTATACTTAAAGGACTTGATTATGAATTATGAATGATCATAAATAATTGATTATCTGATACCCACCTCTACATAATATGTTTTTACTCCTTTGTTTTTACATCGATACACTGATAGTATGAAAAAAAAACTCTAAAATTTATTTTTATAAAAGGGATAAATCCATAAATATAATTAAATAAGAAATTAAAAAAAAACCACGGTCATTTCATTTCAAACTAGGCAAAGCTTGTATTATAATAACTAAACAGCTGATATACATACATTATACATATTATATTGATAATTAACACCCAGAAACACAACTGACAATTATGCTCATCAGACAAAAGTCAGCCATGGGCGGGGATAGAACCTGCGACCTCTCAGCTCAGTAGTTAGGCTTAAAACCACTGCACCACGAGGCAAACCAAGGAATTAATACAAGCCTTCGAAAAATAAAATTTATTTATTGAAATCTAAACTATCCAAACAACTTTTAAAAGGTCAACCTATCGAGTATGAACATTTTAAACATACATAAGTAGTTATTATGCTTGAGGTCACATTTATACATAATGTATTAGCTCATGCCCGCAATTTCGTCTAAGTGGAATTCAGAATTGGGTCTTTAGTCTTTACCGGGATAAAAGTATCCTATGTGTTAATCCAGGTTATATGTGTATCAGGTAACAAATTCCATCCAAATCTATTCAGCCGTCTTTGCGTGTTTGAGCAACAAACATCGGAACATACAATTTTATAATATTATTCACACGAAAAATATTGAAAATCTACCAGAGGCTTAGTGTAGAGTGTGTACAACATAGATACAACGACAAAAAAATTATTGAAATAATCTTCTATTGTACCGCCTTTAAGGATGATTTTTCAAAACAGCTAAACAGTTTAATTTCTTACCAAAAGCATGAATATGAATTGTCATAGATTTATTTTCATATATTTTAGCTGTTTTGAAAAATCATCCTTAAAGGCGGTACAATAGAAGATTATTTAATTGGACATCGATGTTTAATTTCTTATTTGCAATCGATTCTAACATTCATATTTTGTAATGAAGCTCATACCTAATGACATTTGACACTTCAACGAATGTACTTCTTCTTCTTCTTCTTCCTAACTTGGCAACCGGTCATCTTTAATGAAGACCATTACTGCCATTATCGAGTGAATTATATTGTCAAGTGTTATGACGATTCAGTATCCTAACAAGATGGTGGCTCCCTTGTTAGAACTTTCTAGGGAATTTTTGTGTGATCTCGGAATGAATGCTTTCAGCTTATATTTATAATCCACTTCACTTATGCACAAAAACCAAACTATATCACGCAAAACGCCACAAATATTACATAATATAGGGTAAAAACCTAAGTAAATGAATTAAAAATAACAACCACAACATTTCACTTCAAGATCTCGCCAAAAACCCCTTCAACGAATGTAATATTTTTGCTCGTAGGCAGTGTTGCCAATGACAAGGTAATTACGGTAAAAACCCCGTAATCAGCCTAAATGTACCACCTACCGTAGGATTATAATTACGGTAACAAAAAACACCGTAATACACGAATGCGACCCGTTGACGATCGTGTTCTATAAATATCCTGCAAATTTTGATATCGTATATATTTCTAGCAATAACTATTTTCTTTAAGTTAGAATATTTTTGTTTTCTGTTTTGATAACACTAAATATAAATCAACATATTTCTCTGGCATTCCCTGAATAGAGCGTATATCAATTTGGAGATAATTTACGCGAACGAATTTAATAGGTGTAGTACGATTTGAATTTAGATGAATACTTAGAACTGTTTAATTTACTTACGTTTGTACCTAGTATCTTTATTGGCTACAGTGCCGTCATTTTAGCGCTTTCGGCGACAAATCTAGCGCATTTTTCGTTTATTCCACGCGTTTGATGTGTTGACATATCGTTTTTTTTTTAAGTTCTTTGGGTACTTACAGTATCGGAACGTTTTTATAACGTAACATTATATTAAGCGTTATTATTTATTATTATATATATCTAATTCACAGAGATTAATTAGTATGGTTTTTGAAGTGACAACTTTTTATGGGAGGGTAAACCACTTCGTAACGTAACGCGTTACGGCGCTACTCTATCTGGCTTCCCTTCTCTACTCAGTGTTCTAATGTACATATTCAAGAAGTGTAACTAAGGATAAAATAGATTTTATAATCAATAAAAGATTTTATTAATAAATAACCTTTCCTCACATTATCATATTAATATACATAAGTTTAAGTAATTTCCTAAGCTTTTCTCAAGTTAAACAATTTCAATATTAAATAGTTCAACTTAGATTAGATTAAGTTATCACTTCTGTCGAGCGTCCTGAGACGCACACATTTTTTTTCCCTTAAAATTTTGTTAAAAAACCAAGGTAATGCTACCGTATTATAATTATATATTACCACATACAGTGTAAACTCTTTATAACGAAACTCAAGGGACTGAGCATTTTTGACGTGACAACGTCTTATAAATTGGTTTGCCGGGTGACACTTCAAGAAACTGCGTTACGCTCCGCTCACGTTATGCGCTCACAATGAGAGCGAGTGAGAGGCACGCGTCCCTTCCACTCGGGCATGGTTAGCCCGCCTAAGAGCGAGAGAGACAGACATAAAGTCGTTGTCACGTAAAACTTTCGCCCGTATACCGACTTTACAGGCAACCAATTTTTTGTCGTTATAGAGAGTTATCGTTATATGGAGTGACCAAAAAACATCCAAATTAACAAGAATTTTTATTACGTATGTCTTAGATAATAAATGCTTATAAATTATTGTTTACACATATAGTCTGATAACTTTGTCTGACGTTTTTTGCTATGCCAGTACTTGTTTTGTATTATTTTATGTATTCTATTCATATCTAATCTAACACTAATCGCTTTCCGTTTACTGGCCATGTTAACAGTTTCAAAGTAGGTTTACGACTGATAATACGATAGGTAGCCAGTATGCTTGGTCGAAGACCATCACTTCCGAGAAAACAATGCGTCATACTGCACGTGTTCAAGGCAATTAAGGATAACAAAAGCTAGACCGACCTCGGATGTTTCGGAGCTTCAAAGTCTTTTGTTACCTGATAATAAACAATAATACCGATAATAAATATTTACTGTCTAAAAATATGAACATATTTCTTCGTAATAGAGAATGGCGTATCGCTATAAAGAGTGTTTCAATATGTAGGTTTTAACGCAAACCAACCAAGTTGGGCTCACTTCAACGTTATAGGAAGTTTATCGTTATAAAGGATACCGTTATAAAGAGTTTACACTGTAATTGCGAAAAATCTACCGTATTTTTTGATGATTTCTCCGATTAAAAAGATTTCAGAGTTGGCAACACTGCTTATACGTTTCGTAACACCTAAGTCAGCAAGTCAGCATGAGAGCTTTTAAAGACCAAGAACAGCTGATGATGCAAATCTGCCTGTTTTGAGGACATTACAATATGAACTCACTACAACAAAATTGACTACAGCAATACAGCAAAAGAAAAGGATTGCCAACTTGGGAGCACATTAAATTAAAATGGCGTACAATACAATCGAGGGATTCCCCGCAAAACAAAAAACGAAAAGGGTTGCGATCTTGGGAAATTTTATTTGCCTAGTTTTTTATTTAAATTAAAAAAAAATACAATGTTACGTAACGCGTTGTTCGAACCCCCCTTTAGCGGAGGTGAGGAACAGAGAGTAAAGTTCCTCATCCGCCATAGAAAAGGGAGGATCCTCAGGCCAGACGGGTGCTATGTCTGGCGGGCAGCTGTCCCGATGGTTGTAATCGGGTTCTTGTATTATATATATACTCAACGATTGAATTAATTAATTTCTATAGCACGTTGTAGGATGCGTCGTATGTGGCTCGATAGATGTCGCTATGTAGATGCAATGATGCGCCAGTTGTGGCGAGAGATGTCGCTACACGCCCTCTCGCCCTACTAACGCATCGTTATGTTTAATAAGACCCCCCCACTCCCCAAATTGAGTTACGTAATACTTGAACGGCCCCTAATTCCGAGAGAAACCTAGAAGTTGATACAAGCATTTTATTGCTCTGTACATTGTTAAAAATAAGTGAACTAATGCGGTGACATTGGGTTCATCATATAAATAAACTTAGGGAATTAAGGGCAACTAATATAGCCTCATCAAGAGTGAATTTTTACGACGCGCGCGCACTCTTTTATAAAAACCTTACACTATAAAATTGCTTGCTAAATTAACCTTTTGTTTTATTGCGGTGAAGACATGGTCACCCAAAATAAAAATATTTTTATTCAATTTAGGCCCTTAAAGAGGGCACTTACGAATGTCAACACATTTTAATGGTCAATACACTACTACAATTTCGGGAAACAACCCAGTCATCGAGAAGAACCGGCAAGAAACTCGATCGGATTTATTAACATTTTTTTGTGGCCTGAGGTCAGTCATAATAGTTCGTTATCTAGTGAGAATAGAGTTGGAACGAGTAGTGTATAAGTGAATATTGCTCGCCATGCCCTTTGGACCGGAAAACAACAAGGCAAGCGCTGCTACTTTGAAGCAGAACTAGGTCTGGTTTTCGCAAACGGACCTTGCCACTATTATAAATATTTGGTATCGCAATTACTTAAAAGATAGGTAAATTTTGTGATCAAGAGCCGATTATTTAAATCAACAGATAAGTAACATTATTTGAGGAATATATTTTCTTCTTTTTCTTCCTAACTTGGCAACCAGTCCTCTTTAATGAATACCATTACTGCCATTATCGAGTGAATTATATTGTCATGTGTTATGACGATTCAGTATCCTAACAAGATGGTGGCTCCCTTGTTAGAACTTTCTAGGAAGTTTTTGTGGGACCTTGGAATGAATGCTTTCAGCTTATATTTATAATCTAACTCACTTATGCAAAAACCAAACTATATCACGCAAAATGCCACCTATTTACATAATATAGGGTCAAAAACCTAAGTAAATGAATTCAAAATAAAAACCACATGTCACTTCAAGATCCCGCCAATAACTTCGCAATATATTTTACGTCTTGACAGGTAACGTATCGGAAACCTGGCAAAATTATTTCTCAAATAAAGTTATTTATATATGTCTATTGAAAAAATGGCCTCTAAAGAAAACAAAAAAAAATAAAAAATTATACTATAATTGTAACAGAACTCATTTTTTTCACAAGCGATTAAAAAATATCTTATCATGTCACAAATATGCTAAGTTGGCTACAATTAGAATCTAATACCCTGTCATAAAACAATTGTATTCTAGCTTATTTAATTAATTATAAATATGTATTTTACCTAAAATTCTATAAGCGATCTATCGAAAAACCTTTAAGATCGAAAACACTTAAGTCATCAAAAATATTAAATATATTAAGTTTCTTCACAACCTTTTATTATGCAAAATCTATAGTTAATCTATTACATAAATAAGTATGTCTTTATAATGCACAACAAGCTATAAATAGATACCTCTTTACTATTTGAGATCTTATTCACAGCGCGCGAACACGGTTTGTCACAATGGTAACATATACTTATTATGTACAACTTTAACAACATAAAGTTACCTACGGATCTGTATACATAATTATAAACTATATCCAACCAAGTTGGTTGGACTAAATATAACCAACAACATAAATTTTTAATTTTCATTTACCAAGTATAGCTGATAAACACAAAGTCTCATAATGGCACCATATATTATCACAATTTTCATAGGATACCTATATAAATCTGAGCATGTCTAAATCTGAGAATATAATTCAAATACTCTGTTTCGCTTCGACAGTTTTGAGAATTTCCCTAAGCGACGTAGGTATTTCGGGTATTCTGTAGATAGGATCTGAGAAAGGTGGCAGCACTAAAGCGTCTAACGATTTTTCGTAACTCGTATACGACAGATATAACTCTGACACTTGAGTTATCTCATCGTCCGTCATGGCCACCGCTCGCAATTGTTTCCTGATATCAAGCGTAATGGATTCACCACACTTTGAGCATATCTCGTCTAGTATATAAGTCTTGGTTCGTTTTCTAGGGCCGTGTTTGCACCGTACCGGTTCGACGAATTTGTATTTCTTGGCCTTCATGATTCTGCGCGGGCGATCGTCGCTATCGGAGAGAACGACGACTAATCGCTTCCCGCGGTGATATGTACCAGCACGGCCGATTAGTTCTCCGCCGCCGCCCATCAGCGCCTTACACAGTTGCTCTTGAGGATTCGCAATATCGTAATATATACACCTTGATTCTGAACTGCTCTTTGTGCTGTTCTCGATTTGCAGGCTGTATCTTAGGCGTATTTTCTTTGGACGGCTGCTGTATTTCAGGTACACGTGAATGGGAATATCGATTGAATTGCAGCCTGACTCATGGATCTCGTATGGTGGTTCTTGGAGTACTGAAATATATAATAAAATATTCGCTATGATTATTTTCACAAAACGCTTAAGATGTTTTCAATTTTACGAGAGGAACGGCACTTGGAAACTGAGATAATATTGTCATAGGTGGTTCAGGGTTGACAGCGGGCTATCAACATAAAAGATAATAAAGACGTTAAATAAATATGACTACGTTTATTGACGAATGGAGAAAACACTAAAATGTATAGCGCCCTACTTGTCCAGCAACGGGCTGCGCCGCGCCGCGTCGGCTTCGCTTCGAATTCACTGATCATTTACATATTATATAATAAACGAGTTCGTATTATAAACAGATTACTTATTCGTTTTTATTCTGTAACTTGTCAAGTACTTTTTACTTTATTTATGTATGAAAACGGCTTCAAATATTTCCGTTAGCAGCAGGTGCTTGATAACTTGAGATGACGTAGGTGATAATGTATCTAAGTAGATATACCTACCTATTATTTACATCATTACATTTTTACTGTTAATTGGTATTGGCTTCCTCGATCTTTTACTTTCTATCAATAATGATTCTACTTTCATCCATAGCAGACAAGGTTTAAAAGTAAGAGTTCTTTGTACACTTTGCAAAATAGCTAAAAGTGAAAATCAAAAAGACTAATCAATTTAGGTCCTGAGAAGGCACTTGTGAATTTTAAAACACTACTGCCGTGCCGGTTCGGACAACATCCCAGTCATTGGGAAGAGCCGACAAGAAAGTCGATCAGATTTTTTAAATTGTGTAAATAATGTTTACAGGTAATAATTATATTATTTTAGGGAGTGCACATAACGGAGTCATTTCCAGACATCACTATCATCCTTTTGAGTTTTGACAGTAAAATCCGCTTGACACGGTCTAGCGGTCCGTATAACTTATTGTCTGGCAAAGTAATAATGGGCTATCACTATTATCTAGCTAAAACCCTTTTACTGGTTTTACTGAGAACATAATACCTATACAGGTAAGTAATATAATTGGCTGGATCTTGATCAGTTATGTTGTGATTTTTTATTTATTTATAAGCTTATGTTATTTATGAGCCTATATTAATTATGTAAAATTGGTGGCATTAACCGTGATATAGTTTGATTGAATATTGTGCTCAAGTACAGTGAATTAAAAATCTCATTTGAAACTTTACAAATGAACCGCCATCTTTTTTAAGTTCTGACTACAGTATTAGCCATAAGGGCCCAAGAAAACTCGAGCCTCAGACGGTTTTCACAGCTTCACCAGGCTTGTGGGCGAGCGTTGAAGGCACTCAGCCGCTAACGCCACCATCTTGTTAAAGCGTTATTTAAATTCTGATTATTAAAGACATTTAGAAAAAAAGTATGTAAGTAAACTTTGATTACCTCGTTTCGGGTAGACGAATGCAGTGGAAGGATGAAGATAGAAGACAACTTTGTGTACGAAAGTGCTGATATCGTGGCCACTGACCCCGCGCACCCACACTCGCCAGTCAAGCGCCAGGGCCCGGCCGAAAGCGGAGCGCCGCGGTTCGCACGCGTGCCCAACCTCTAGCCATATGCGCATACACATCTGTCAACAAAACTTACATTATATAACATGATATAGACATACGTTAATTCGTTTTTAGATATCTTTCTTGTTAAGTGGTTGAACACAACTAGGGCTGCCAACTGTCTCGCAAGCGCCGCCGGGTAGTCCCGATTTATAGTATGGCTAAACTTTCTGGCAAAAGTAGAAGTGAATGCAAGTATAGATGCATTCCATGAAAAGTTTTTATAAAAAAAATATACCGTAGGTACTAAGTTTAAAAGTTCGTGACATTGTTCATCATAATCAACATTCTCACAGAATAAATTTAGAAACATTAGACTTCACCTTTTTGTAGGTCGTTCAATTCTCTACATTACTCTAAAAAATATGTATCAGTACAGTAATTGGAAGTCGCTGATCTTTTATTGAGTTCCAAAGCTGTCCTGATTTTTTTTACAAACGTGTCGTATTATTATTGAAAATTTCCCGCAAAACCATGCACTAAGGTTAGCAACCCTATAGACAGATGTAATACTGCCATTAAGCGGTTTAATAGTATCACGTTACGGAATATACCAGTGTATTACTAGTTATCCAGTAATCAAGCGAGGTGGAAGGGTATTGCGACCACCATGCACATTGTGAATAAACCCAAAACAGTGACTCCCTTTACATGCCGGCGGCCGGCCTGACAGCGACTACCGGCGATGGATTACCAATCTTTTGGGAATCGCCGTTGTTATTGGATTATACTGTGTTTCATTAGATTTTATCATCAGGCTCAGTAACGTGAGTTTACCGTGCTGGTAAAAACTTACTTAAAACATGTTCAAACCATCAATGCTAAGTTAGATAATGTTTAAAATGTTTTTAATTTCGTCTCATATAACGAGAAGAAAGCGAGTAATATTTAATGTGAATGAGATATTATAATATTTCTGCGTATTATAGTGTAGTACTTAATTATATTTATGAAACGATAATTTTTTATGACCTAAGTAGACGTTATAAAGTACACTTATAATTAATAATAATTGATCGATTTTGGCAACGCGCTAGTGATACCTATGGTATTATAAGCGTCCATAGGCTACGATAGCCGCTTACCAGCAGGCAGGCCGTCTGCTTATTTTCCACCTTAGTTGTTAAAAAAAAAATAACTTGGGTACTTCGTAGTTGTTTTCATCACTGGGCGCTAAATAACGTATGTGTTTTATAATTGTGACATTTATTCGGATAGACAACAATATGAAACAATATGAAAAATGATAACACGTTGATCAAAGGTAAAAAGTGGCCTAACTCTAGTTTTACACGTAACTGCTAGATGGCGCTAAAAATACATTTTGGTATTAAGTAGACCAGAAAAACAGTGTAGGTTATAATTATTGATGTCAAGAACAACGCGTTAATAGGTATTTACTAAGTGCAATAAAATATTTCAAAATTCTTGAAATAGGTACCTACTTAATTTGTTTGTAATATGTGTGTAAAATGATATATGTACATAATATGAATGCTTACTGTTTATAAATATATTTTTGCTTCCTAATGCTGGATCGAATTATTTATATCAAAAGTATTGCCAACATTGCACAAGTGTTATAACACATTAAGTTATGTAATTAAATGACTCCAAAGCATCTGATTGTGACATGCAGTAGAAAAAATATTTACAGTGTTCTGTATTGTTTATAGTACTTTGAACCACAAACCTTCTCTTGTCTATGACCCTAAGATCATTGTCTACCCTTCAGGTCCATTTGCTAAATCCTAATATAATTTTAACAAAATACATCAATAGCTAGATGGCATGTCAGATATTTTATGGCTCTCGGAGTAAATGATTATGTATGTAGGTACGTATTAAAATAGACAATAAACGTTTTTTTTGTGAAAAGTTGTTTTTATAAATAATAATACAGTATAATCAGACAATGAGGAACGACCTTGACAACACTAAGCTCTAAAGATACGCATCAGTAAATCACAGAGTTGTTTACTTTTATTCCGATTTTTTAAATATTTTTTTTATTAGCATGGTGCTGCGATTTACTGACGGAACTGCACCAATCCAACCGAAATTCAAAAACAGTGGTGACCACCGTAAGATCAACTGCCAGTAGGCGCTGTGATTAGGGTTGCCAACTATTTTTATATCAAATAAAGTAATTTCGAGGCTGTTACCTGAAAAAATATATTAGATGGCAAAAAGAAAACAACTAATAAATAATACGTTTACTACTTGATATTCATAACGATGATAACCACAAATAATCAAATGACAATAACATACCAAGTCACGTTCAGAAATATGGAGGGTAGAGTATAGTAGGATACTATATTATATAGTAGGTAGCGTTGGCAACCCTAGCTGTGATATCGGACTTTCTTAAATATAAACTGGATATGAGTAACGAGTTTACACGAATAACAATGGCTGATTTCGGAGATTACCCGGAACAAACAGACAGACAAACGGACATACAGACAGACAAAATAAAAAAAAAAAATAGGTGTTTTGTAATTAGTATCGTATATACTTCCATATGCATTTAGTAAAAAGCTGTTATTTTAACATTTCAATTTTATTAATTGTAATGATATACATATAGATTAAACAAGATACCTAAAACCATGGATCTTTTTTATACATCAATGCGTAAAACGAGCTAAATTATTAAAAAAGAAATAAAAAATCCGACTGCAACAATAACAAAAATGCTTGACAAAAAAAAATATTTTGCAGATAATATGTAGCAATGATGATTCAGTTTGTAGCGTGTATGGACTCCGCGTTGATCGACTTCAGTTGAAATCCTTGCAATATGCCTGAGCTTTAGATGAAGGAAAAACCATAGAGCATGGTGTTAGGGCTCTTTCTAATTCCCGACTGGCTATACATATAGCTACCACCCTCAAGTTGAAAATCTGTCGCCAAGCACCTACAGGTGTGTTCCGGCAGCTGCACTTGAGAGTCAGTTTACCACCAGGCTTAGCGTGCTACCATTTTGGGCCATATCGTCACTTAAGATCAGATGCCATCGTGGCCACAACGCTAAGTCTATAATGCTTTGTATTTTAATCCTAGTCGTCGTACTTAAATATTATATAGCCTTTAACACTCCCACAGTTAAGACGAATCTAACGACACCTCGTATGCTAAAATCCATCAAGCCGAGCTACAGAGCGTGTCAAAGAAAATAGACATAATATGTAATATACATATATACGAAGTATGTATATACCTACCTACATAAATATATACGCTCGAAAAAATAACTCTCCACGAAATAAGCTATGTTTTTATGAACTTTATTTTACCTATTAACCAGCACTTGTGTTAATAAAATTCAAGTCACTTTTATGTATCATATTTCTGGGCCATCGGCATTCTTCCCATATAGCTCACCTGAAACGATTGCGCAGTTTTATTAAACAACAGCGGTCATGAAAATGACCACAAATGCTTACGTTGCAGTAGTTATTGTCGTTATTGTAAACGGCAGATACAAATTTATTCGCAACAATGTGAATGTACTTATATAACTACGGACTCTAAATTTATGACAATAAAATAATAAGAACAATACAATGGTCAATTTACGAGCACATTCGACATTTATTTATTATATTTATATAAGCTCAGCGCCATTCTCCATTCACGGCCAAGGTCGGACGATGTATACACTAGTTACACTACATTTCCTGACGTAATACTCGATTATTTTGTACTTATTAACATTAACTTTTAGTAATTGCAAGTTCATATTATATTAGGTATATAAATCTTGTAATTTTATATAGTCAGGTGCGAAGCATTAAAAACATTTTTTCCTTAGACAACAAATCCAGAGTTTATTGAAAGTGAAAGAGACGAGTCTAAGATGCCACTTAATTTTACAGTGATGTTTGAAATTTTAAGGTAGCAATTATAACGATTGGCGATCAATATACATGTATACATTTTATATAACTAAGGTGGAAAGTAGGAGGCCCACCCAATGACAAACGGACGCTTGTAACACCAGGTATTCCACCAGTCGGACTGCCCAAAGTAGAGAAGAAATTTTTAGAGAGATTTGTGTCGTTATTTTGGAGGCCTACTCATATTGTTGCCGGATGTTGTTAATTGGTATATATTACGAGATTCATAAATTCCAACACCCTTTGATCGATCACTATGAAAGTTGGTAGATGTAACTGTTTATTTATGGAGAAGGTTTTTATACTAGACTGTTGTTATTTTTATTTTGCTACGTTTCATTGTTACCTGATACTATCGTTTATATTTACTTCAAATAAAAAAGTTTAATTTGATACTATTTTCAGAGTTATGTGTTACTGATTGCCAAATCACAACTGCTAGGTTACAATGAAATATTTTCCTGGAAGTTATCATAATCATTTTATATACAACCCAATTATCATGAAACTAAATGTAAGATATTATTTGTTACGTAATAGTTTGTTTGTTTGACAACGATCTGCAAACACTGACAATGGATCTAAAGTAAAAATTAAAGACACCTGTGCAATTTGGTGTCCCAGTCAAAGGTGTAAAATTCAAGATGGCCGCCAAAATTTTCAAATGAAGACATTGGAAATCGGAACCAATAAGGATAGGTAAGTTAAAACAAAAAATATAAAGAGAGCCAAGAAATATTTATTGATAATGAAAAAAAAAAAACAAGCTGGCAAATATAAGTTTAGTTAACGAATATAAAGAAACTGAATGAACTGAAGAAACGAATATACTACTGGAGTGGTAAAACAAACAGTTAAACTAATTTTTCTCAAACATACTTACATGGAAATATTGTCATTATTTTGAAAAAAACAGAACTGAATCTCTGAAGTAAGGCTCGGCCTTCAAACTTATACTCGACCTGCAATTGCCTATTTTACGGCCTATGCAATGGATGTACTATTAACTAGCCCGGCAACATTATTCACACGGTCGCACGTGTAATTATGTAGTTGTCAAAAACACAGCTAGAGTTTTTGGCGGGATCTTGAAATGTGACATGTTGTGATTTTTATTTTTAATTCATTAACTTAGGGTTTTTGATAATATTGGTAGCATTTGCGTGATATAGTTTGGTTGTTGTGCTTAAGTGAAGTGGATTATAAATATAAATTGGAAAACATGCATTGTGACCAGTCACAAAAACTCCCTAGATAGTTCTGACAAGAGAGCCATCATCTTGTCAGAAGACCCCAATTTGTATATTGGAAAATTTTACGAAGGCTTAAAAACATTGACACTGGCGAGTGCTTTTTCTGGCGCCAAAACTAGAAAAAGGACACAGCTATGCAGGTCCCACATTTGTTGTTCTGTCCATCTGCCTTTTCTCAAATCTGTGAGAGGGGGTGTTATGACTGGAGTTAAACAACCACTTCAAGCTGATGAGAAAATATTAAATTAATATATGTAATTAAATAAATAGTTCTACGAATATATACGTACCTTTAAATTAATATACTTTATTCCTTTATACCATTTAATTACCTATTTCATTTGTATTAAATGGATAATTTACTATACACGTCTTATTCAAAACAAATAAGTACTGTCAATATTACATTGTCAAGTTATTTTTTTTAAACAACAACAACACCTTATTTTGCACATTGTATACCGATCGAATAGGTTTTATTACATTGCATTGTTTGAACATAAAATATTTTATATCCCGAAGTTTCATATTTACGACTATCGTAAGCTACCTATCTGTGTATTAAATTACAAATTTTGTATTGTACAGATATTTCGCAATCTATATTATTTTTTAATGCACGAGCAAATGCACTGACTACGCAAGGTTCATTGCCCCCTTTTACGAACCTGTAAGTAACCGAACATGAAACCATCTAAATGGAGCCTGTTTTAAATTTTTATATATAACTGTTACGATTTGATACCAGATGCAAGTTTACTTACATATTATACGATCTGTGACTCACTGTATTCATTACGGTGTTTTTAAATAACACCTGCAATCCTTTCTAGCGGATATCAGACGCTTTAATTACAGATAAAGAACGGATTTAAGCTATCCTTTTTTATATACCTAAGCACATAATATTTCCAATGAAATGATTCCTGAATCAAGCTACTTTGAAGTTTAGTTTGAAGAAAAATTAAGATGTTTTGTTCCTTAATAATGAAAGTTTCGTACTTGAACATTTTAATGGGCAACTCAATAATACAACCGCAAATTATTATAATATACTGTCTGGTAAGCTACCTAGAACAATATATTTAGCTCCCATTGCAACGCAGCGTATAGGTACAATGTTGTAAAATAATATAACCTACCTACTGCTTTGAATATATAAACGTCTAGATTCCTAGTCCGACTGTTTCAAAGTAGTATTTTTCAAAAGCATGAAGAATAAACACATCGCTTCAAACCCCTATCAGTACATTTGGCTCACTACAGAGTAAAGACGTAAGTATTTTTGTTCTCGCAATTATAATTAATAATGGCGTTTTGTGTAATTAAACTTTACGAGGACTACTTCCTAAAAAAAGATTAGGATAAGAAGTTTACATCGCATAAATGAGTATTATGATTTCATATACACGGTATCTAGACGTTTATATAATCAAAGACACACATTTAAAAAAAAAACATTTTTAAGACCACTATTTTTTTTTAAATGCATAAATAATTTTACTCGTGACATCACACACAAACGCACGCACACACACGCACACACACACACACACACACACAGTTCACCGGGTATGTTTTTAGGTCCCATTGCCATTAATCGAGCACAAAGCCAAACTCCGAGCTGCTACTGAATTCAAACTCAGGACCTCACATAAATTAAAATCTTGTTAAGTGGCACAACCATTTGTTGTATTTTAACAGCAGATTACCGTATATAAAGCAGGGCTACCACCATGTATGTCATTACAACGGGACTTATTTCGGTTCTAAACATTGTGTCCCATTCAGTAAGTCAGAGAACCAATCCGTTATTCGAAACGTGATTTGTCCTACGAAAGTTGCATAAAATATACTAGTCAGGAAGTCAAATTTAATAATATTCTTACAACCTTACGTTTAAAAGAAAAAAATATTAGAGCATTCCTTATTGCTTACGAAAGCAATGCAGTTACTTGAAAGCTTCCAGAGCATCTATTCTGAAATGTTTTGTTGTTTGTTTTGATTGCTTTAAAGAGATTCTGGAAGTGGAAACAATGGACATGCTGACAGGACTGTCATAATTCTATGAATAACGTTATTAAGTGGAGCTACAAAAACAAACAATAAAATAAGTGAAGTTAATTATATAAGAAAATTAGGCACTTCTGAAACATTTCAGACATTTTAATAGGAGTATATATATTACATCTATGTACGAGTATATAAACGGGTCGCAGATTGGTGATTAAAACTCTTCAGTTTTGGTCTAATGAGAGCGAATAAGCAGCGACAACGGGGAACCATCTCCGAGAATACCTACTGCAGCCGAGTGCATAGTTTGATCCCTTAATATTTTACTTAATTTAGACCCTAAGAAGGAACTTATGAATGTCAACATCTACTACTAGTTCAAAACATCTCAGTAGTCGAGAAGAATCGGCAAGAAATTCCATCAGGTTTAACAACATTGAAAAAAAAAAATGTTTTTACAGTATTTTTATTGTTTACAATTCTTCATAACGAATATAGCAACACATCGGTGGTTCACCGATTCGACGAGTTCCGCGTCTACATACATTCGCTTCTTCATTCATTGTTTTTTAAAATTTTACTACTTATTAAACGAATCATTTATACGCAAACCCTATAATTAACAACAGTTATCATCATTTTTATTAGATGTATAAGAGAGGAAATCTCTTCCAGACATCACAGTCATTCACATAACCAGCCAACCAACCAACCTCTATTACTAAACCCTAAATACCCTTTGGACAATAAAACTTGTATAACATGATTTTTAAACTTAAACGGCAAATCGGTAATGTGATTAGGAAGTCTATTCTAGAACCTAACAAAACTACCTAAAAGATTTATTTGTCTTACTAAGTTGTAAGAGATAATATGAAAATTTTAATATTTATTTCTAGTACTAAAATTTTGTCTGTCATTTACAAGTTCAAAGTTATCTAAATTTTTTCGAACATACATTAAATTATATTATCCAAGATATATTGGGATGGCAAAGTTAACATAGAAAATTATTGAAACTTGTTCCTCAGTGATTCGTGAGACAATGCCATATATTGCTCGAACTGTCCGTTTTTGTAGTAGTAGCTACTTCAGTGGTTGAACCCCATAGTAAAAAGCACTAGAATTAGATAATTTGACTACAGTAATATTTACATGCCTAATATCTGAATCATGTTTTTTTTTCTTGAAATATAAGTGAAGTGTCGTTAGCGCACTGCCTAACGTTAAGGGTAGATCATTTATATATACCAGAAATAAAAACGGTCCCAAAATCAAGCCCTGGGGAACGCCAATTCTAGCCAATGATTCTGAGAGGTTATTTACACTTACTCTTAGACAGCGGTATGATAAATAGGAGACTTGAAAGTGAAGAAAAGGTCAACAAATACCATAATGTTGTGTGAACAACGCAGTCGAAAGCTTTTGAGAGATTACAGAATACATCGATTGCCTCCTGCGACTCCTCCCCATTGATTTATTATGTTTACGTATTACGCGGCTCCTCTCAGGCTCTAAATAGGCCCTTAGTAATGTTGCACCAGCGTCAATGCTGGATTTCGATTTCGTGAAATCAAAATGCCGACCATCCAATGTTTTGTGTTTATTAAAATACTCTACTAGCTGCTTAACCATAATTTTCTCGAAAATCATACTAATCGAAAGAAATACCGAAATTGGTCTACAATTTCCAAGATTACTTCTACACCCTGATTTAAACAATGGAACGTCATATTAAGGAAAATTCCTGTTGCTATGATTAAATATATGAGCCAGATGTGGTGAAATATTGTTAATTAAGGAGTGAACTACTACTACTGACTTTTCCCAAATGTAATATTGTATACTGTTTGTGTCTTACAAATAAAATAATTAAATAATATGCATACGTACAAAAACTAGATTTTTGATGTGAAATATCTATAGGCGAGGGGTAAACCTGATTGTTGGCGTGGCGATAATACCTCGCCACGCTATGTAATGGAATATATGAATAGAAGGACATTTTCAGAGCACTCTTAAAACCACCTCGTAGCCTTGTTTTGACGTGACAACGTCTTATAAATTGGTTTGCCGGGTGACACTTCAAGAAACTGCGTTACGCTCCGCTCACGTTATGCGCTCACAATGAGAGCGAGTGAGAGGCACGCGTCCCTTCCACTCGGGCATGGTTAGCCCGCCTAAGAGCGAGAGAGACAGACATAAAGTCGTTGTCACGTAAAACTTTCGCCCGTATACCGACTTTACAGGCAACCAATTTTTTTTTTATGTGCTATGAATTATGAAAATATGAATATACAATTATGAAAATAATTAAGTTGTCGCGATTTGAAATAAATTTTTAATTTTTGTTATTTTTCTTTTTTTTTTAAATATATACTATGTACTACTACTATAAATTCTACAGAATAATTTTATCATAATATTCCGGTCCACTGTACATTTATTTTTATTTTTACTGTTAATACTAATATTAATATACATACTTATATTATATCTTAATATAATATGATACTTTATGAGATATAATACCTCTTAATTATAATATACATTCAGCCTTAGTTACAGAATTCCATCAAGTATTTATTTATGTAATGCTTAAAACGGCACGAAGAGATTAGATTCGGAAAGCCGTGGGTTGGGTTCATTGGCGCACCTTAAACCTGGTTATACGTAACAATTGTGCTGTGTGACCTTAGAAGCGTTATTAACATACCATCTAGATGTTATAGATATAAGCTTGAGTATAATCTACATATTCAGTAAAGAAATAATATTAAAAATATTATTCGAGGGACAAATTATTTGATTGACGAAGGCGTTATTTTGCGGAAATCCATCGTACATAATTTATCCCAAAGTACTAAATTTATTATTATTATTATTTGTTTAACACTTTTATTATTTATTCCAATTGGGTCTCAGGCTTATCTTTTATCGTTTCAGTTTTTGTTTTCTCCATTTCCACAATTAGTTTATGGGATATTTGCTGGGGGTCCTAATCGTGAGCTTCTGCAAAACTGTGCAGTCAATTCTGTTATTAAAAATTTTATGCAAGAACATGTCCGCAAGATGTCTACGAAGGTTTTTCAATCGCCTCCCTCAGATATGCAACACGTTCGCTAGAAGATCACTTGTTGAGGACGAAAGTCATATTGTGGATTATTGATTGAGGATCTTTAAAAGATTGATACACGTTTAATACGCAATTTTGATAATGGGGTGCAAATGATACACAAATATTTTTTAAGTTTATTATTTTACTTATTTAGGTACAATTCGTATGATTTTTCCTGTATATATTTATCCCACAACTATGCAAAGGTCTGAGATAAATCCCTTTGTCAGCCCACGATATAATTGTATTGGCAAATACTATAAACATTAAGTAATTAAATATATTCTATTTTACATATTATACCTACTCAGTACTAATTATCTTGTAATCTTCTACTATAGTTCTAACAAAATGGCGGTTCTCTTGTTAATCCTGTTCAAGGAGATTTTATGGCAATTTAAAATACATATTCCTAGTAATTATTTATAATCCACTTCAATTGTGCACATTACGTAAAATGGCACCAATATTACATAATATAGGGCGAAATAACATAAGTTTATGAATTAAAATAAAACTACCAAAGCTACCACATGATATATTAAGTCCCGCCAAAAAATTCGACAAAGAATATAATATTTGAGACAGTAAATATATAATTCTTAATTAAAAATCGTTCAGACGCATAAATAAATCTAAATTGGTTTACAAAACCAGCTAGTTCCTCATTGGTTTACTAATAATTGAGTCAACAACCGTCGCTGTTTGCCCCAGTATGTCCTTCATTCATTACTATTAACTTATTATATATAATTATTAGTAAAATAAGGGTAATAAATAATATCACATAATGTATTGATGAACGATACCATGTAAGGTTGGGTGCACATTTATGACACTGGGTCCGGTCGGCATGGACAGCGTGACATCGCTACAGACTTGTGTTATTGTAGACGATCTAGGAATTAGTGACACGGTGGTGAGTTAGTGTTGATCCAGGACCGGTTGTACTCATTTTAGTTTTGATCATAGCGTGGTCAATGTTACCGCACGAGCCACCAACATACCGTGACTACCGATAATGTCACGCTGTCAACTGGCACACTTCGATGCATGACATAAATGCAAATGTAGACGCGTTCTGGTCACACGGGTAATTACAGAAATCCTTAGAAAATACCAACTTTAAATGGATCTGTTCGTAATATGTGTCATTAATACGTGACAAATGACAGTACACAAACCACTGTCCACACATAGCTCACTTGATTCAATCATAGTGTGGTCAATGTTACCACACAATCCACCAACACACCGTGACTAGCGATAACGTCACGATGTCATCTGGCGCAGTTTGACGTGTGGTATAAATGCATTTATAGACGTATTCTTGTAACCTATATTAATAAATCTGTAGTCCTCTGTACTTTAAATAATTTTATCTCGAATATGTCATAAAAAAATTTTTTTTGTGTGTCCGGATTTAACTTAAAAATGGCATCACCGATTCTCATGAAATTGTGTACACGGGATGCTCATGTCATTGGTCAATTCACAGGGTATAAAAATTTTCAATACCTAATGCTTTTAGACATCGTAAAATATAATTCCAAAAAAAATTTTTTTTTGTAATTCTACACCTATTTTTATCAAATTTTGTACACGGGAAGTATAAGTCATTCCATAAATGATAGTCTATAAGGATTGTAAAATATTTTTAAAATTGTAAAAATAAAACAAAATTTAATTTAACTATGTTAATTCTCAAGCACTTTTGTCACAATTTCGTAGACGGGATGCATACATGATTTTTTCTTAATTGATAAACTATAAGAATCGTCAACAATAATATCAGAAATTGTATATAGAAAAAGAATAATTTTAATAATAACAAATACAAATTTGATAATAATAAGAGTAATAACAAATACACATAGAAAAATAAATTATGATTATAAATAAATACATATTTACCTTTTTCCTGATTTTCCCAAAAGTACTATATTTTTCAATCCAGAAAGTCTTCCAAAAAAAGACGGCACTCCACAAATTAGTAAAATAAGGAAGATTTATAAAAGTAAATAAGTAATAAAAATAAATCGTTCTTTCCACAATTTACAAAGTATTACACAAAAAAATGTATTACGTAATAACAATCGCAGAGAACTATTTAAAATTTTGATTAATAGTATTCGAATATTATGTACTTTCATGTAGTGTTTCTAGGTCGCAGTCTTATAATAATATCTAACGACCTATGTTTATTATACATTCCAATATGTTATTTTGTTGTACGTAAAAAAAAAAAAACAAAACAAATACCTACCTTGAAATTAACGTTTTTTATTCGCACGTAACCGGTATTAATAAAATTACTCTTCTAAAGATAATTTATTCATTATTGTAAAAATATATTACATTCTTTTAGATAGAGAGAGAAAGAGAGAGACCAAGCCAACCTCACCTGCATGAATAACGAACAAGGAAACGGCGATAGCGCATAGCGGGGTGGTAGGGCTGTTTTGCAAGACTGGGACGCGACCATCATGCATATGTTGAAAGGTCCGTCATAGTGACTCGCTTTTGCGTTTCGCGTTTCGGGATCAGGCCGGCATGACAGCTGCGACCGTCAATGGATTTCAATCTAACGGTGGTCGCCATTGTTTTAGGATTGTATTTGTGCTTACCATCATGTACAGTATCGTCAATTTGCCAAGCTACTAAAAAAAAAGTCAACTCGTACCACAAGACACGTTAAGGAACTTCGTACCAAAAAAATTGTCTAAACAGAGAAGAAGTTCTTGCAACGTTTAGCAAGTCTTCGGTCGATTTTTAATGGGTCTGCGTCTTCCGGTGCGCCACCCGAGAACTCTTTGGTCCCATCCATATCCATAATAATCTAAGAAATGCTACTTTTACATAAGCCAATTCATTGTAGAGAAGTACGAAATATGTTATCTTATCGTCCCTTGATAACCTATTTCCGTGTTATTATAATTTTGTTGTCTACAAAGTAATTTACATACCTAATGAATTAGCTCGCTTAACACGTCTCTATCTGGTACTTGCGACACGTGACTGATTGCCCACCATATTAATGCATGTGAAGGTGACGTCATAAGAACACCATATTTTATTGAGTGCGTAGAAAGTGAATGGATCTGAATAAAGATTAACGAAGGTAGAATCTTTTAACCAATAATAACCCCCATCTACTAATATTGTACCGTTTTCTAAACACGATGAAGCTCAAAACTGGACTGTCTTAAACTTTTATCATGGGCACTGCCTACCTAGCCTACAAAACCCACTCTTAGTTTAGGCGAGGGCAGGGTGTGTTCACTGCCTACCCTACAAAACCCACTGTAGAAAATCGACAGTATTGAAAGAATATACCTTTTTTCCGCGTGCCCTGACGTAATGGTTAATGATACGTACTTAAATCCAATGCTGTACAAAAATATAGGGCCTTAGTATATCTAAAAAAAAATCGCGATAGCATATGCCTATAAATCTCTTGTACATAAGCCACAATAAGGTATTTTGTGATAAAAATTTGTTGAATATTAAAAAGTGATTTATGAGCACTATTTTTAGGCATGTTACAAGTCACAAAAGTTACTTCATCATAAAGACAGTTTTATGAAGTAAAAGCTTGCCTTTCAAAACATGTTATTTAGACATATCGTTTAGGAGATAATGTAAAATAAAAATAATTAGTACAATTTTTTTAACTGACTGTTCTGTTATCCTTAGGGGCCCTGGAGCCTCTGACGTTTTTACAGCTTCACCGAACTTATAATAATTTGTACGGGAACTGAGAACAATTATATGCAACGCGGGTGCGTTGGCGGTGCGGCGCGGCGGCGGGGTGTTTGTCGGATAAAATTAACACGGATGAAATAGGCTATATAACATCACGCTACAACCATTAGGAAGTGAGCAACTATCGTACAAAGAGTAGGTTAGATTACAAAATAAACGCGAGTGAAACCGCGGGCATAGTTAGTTTAAAAATAAATTTATTTGGTATCCTTTCACTAAATATTTTAAATATATTAAAAAATTACATATACATACATTCTTTTTTATATGTACATAGCCTAAAGGCATTTTATAGACCATCCCAATCTCCATAAGTGTAAAAATGCATCATAAATGTACCTTCAAACTATAAACTACAATCATACTGAATTTCATTAAATTCGGTCTAGTAGTTTTTGCGTGATTGGAGTTCAAACTTACCGACAGATAGACAAAATTTTCAGAAACTATCGAAATTGCTCTGGCATTATTCTAAAACCCCCGTATTATTTTTTCTCCCAAATATCTTCATGTACAGATTTCGAATCTTTACTCTTTTAAGTATATAAATACAATAATATTATGTTAACACATCCAATGTGTATAATAAATAATAATAATATATAACACTAGCTGATATTTTTATGAGGAATAAATAATTAAAAAAAAAAAAATATAGCCTATGTTGCTCGCTAATACTGTTAGCTTTATATTGGTAAAATAATTTTTATAAACGATCCAGTAGTGTTTGAGTTTATCCATTACAAACAAAATATCAAATCTTTCCCCTTTATAATATTGGTATAGATTATTAGCGCTTTGTCCGCGTCATAATTATGTCCCCAACTTTTTTACTTTCTAACTGAATTGCTAAATACCAATTTTCGTAGATCTATCTTCAAAAATGACGAATTTTCATACAAACTTTTATCTCCTTTTTCCACCACCGAAGAGGTTGAATTTCCAAAAATTCTTCATTAGTGCTCACCTACAGTGTAAAAGGAACCCGTATGCAATTTTTTTCTGTCCTAGTCTCAATAATTTTGGCTGTGCATTGATATGACTAAAAAGAGATGAAGTTTTGTGAATACGGCTGTAGGCTGTAATCTCTGGATGCGATGCGATTCTGAAAATTGGGTTACTGATGGATAATGGTCTCCATTATCCCTGAACACTTTAGGCCATATTTTGTTGTTTTTTTTTATTAAAAATATCATATCAGATAATACTTCTGAAATCTTGGAACATCGCCAAATAGATTTTAATATAAATTCGTTCAAATGTACATACAAATTCATTTAAATAATTTTATAGTTATATTAACGCGTACGAAGTCGCGGATGGTTGCTAGTTGTATAAATATGTAATAGATACATTTATGTATGAATTAAAATTAATTGAATAAAATAAAATCATATGGAAATAATATTGGTAACTAAATAAAATAAATAATGCCACGCAAAAACATATTTGTTAATATTATGAAATCTTGTTTAAACGAATTTAATTAATTTGTGTTGTTCTTAATTTTTTATATTGACGATGACGTAGCTAGTTTCTATTCAAAATATAATTTTCTTTGAAATTGGCGTAACAAGCTAAACGTGTTCCTGGAAGATATTGTTTTCAAATTGCATCCCAGGAATACGGAAGGTCACAGAATGAATTCTACGGAAATTCCTAGAAGCTTAGTTATACGAACGTCGATAATAATATCAAAAAATTTCGAATATTTTTTCTTACATTTTGTCGTGCTTGCTGAATGTGATAATTAAAATATTTGTGAAAATTTAATTAATAGCATACATCGATTACTTAGGTTCACTGTCCACCGAGGCGTTGCTGCATAGACGCGTATTCGTCATCTCATTATACACTTAATGTACGCCTGCTGGTTGCTTACGGTACAAAGCCAGTTTTTAACAAAAAAGAAAATCCACTTCAATAGTTTGAGCAGTCCCTTGATGTATTTTTAAAGTCGAAGGTACAATGCTAATGAAATTAAAATGGTACCACTCTTGGGGTATCCTATTTCCAACGAAAAAAGAATCATCTAAATCGATTGATAAACGAAGCGGTTATGCATGATTATCCATAAAAAAATATATGTATACATTCGAATTAAGAGCCTCCTCTTTTTTTAAAATTCAGTTAATAAAATAAAAACCAATGTCAGTGTAACCCGGATAGGTCAGGTCATGACTCATGACGGGCGGCAGGCGTCATGAATCCTCCCAGCAGCGGCGCTCAGTCGCGTCGGGATAAATGTAGTCTTACTAATTCTATAAAATGAATTACATACACTATTATCTATGTATATGACTAAATCTGTAGTTCTGTCTGTACAGTTAATATTTTGTCCAAATTTCCCGATAGGCGTTCTTTACGCACGATACTGATCACAAATGTGCAAATAAAAAAGATTTTGTGTCTGTTTTTATGCCCGGATTTAACTCGAAAACGGCTTGACCGACCCTTATGAAATTTTGTACACGGGAAGCTTATGTCATTGGTCAATTGATAGGGTATAAGAAATTTCCAATGAATAAAAAAAAAAACCATTTTCGTTAATTCTTGACGGATTTTGATCAAATCTTGTAAACAAGAAGTATACGTCATTTCATGAATGCCGGGCTATGAGAATTTTCAATAACACTTTAGCAATCGTAAAAAAAAGAAATTCTAAATGTTTAAAATTTCGTTAATTCTTAACCGATTTTAATGAAATTTTGTACACGAGAAGTTTATGTAACTACATAATTGATGGACTGCTTATACCAATTGTCAATATTACTTCCAGAAATTGTAAAAAAGAAGTAAAAAAAATCATCAATTCTCAACCGATTGTATTCAAATTTTGTAGACGGAAAGCCATACATCATACCATATTTAAGAGGCTATAGATGCCTTTTCTCAATTGATACTGTTACGACCTGTTACAACCCGATTAAAAATAGAGAAAATCCTGTTCCAGAAATATCTCGAAGCAACTACATACTTATCAGTACTTCGAAATAATGTCCTCGTCATAAAACGACCGCGGCGCATGTTTGTGTAAACATCACAGTTCTCACACACATGTATAGGGATTGTCGCCTCGATTACGTCATCGAGTAGGCATAGCAACTAAACGTCGAGAAAGATAGCGATGATTCACGATTTTTCTACGATCGTTTAGAGTAGGTATTTAAGCGGCTCAGGCGCGGCGCTGAAGTAATTCAGTTTTGAATTATAAAGCGATAACATCGAGCGATAAAAGGAAGCGAAACCACCGTGAAATAAATGACAGTATTGTGAGTTCGTGTAATTTGTAACTGTGTGGAGTTCGAATAAAATTTCTTCACGTCAATCACCGGCATTTTTATTACCCACGGGTGTAACAATACGTCATATGAATTGTCAATAATATGAGAAAAAATATAATTATGGGATGTAAATAAAAAACGCGCGTGGAGCCGCAGGCACACCGCTAGCCTTCTAATAATTCTCTTCGGATTCTTCTTCTCGTCGGATTGTTTTGATAAACCTTACTTTTAAGGTATCCCCATGCAAAATAGTCAAGCGGGCTAAGGTCGGGGCTTCTGGGAGGCCAGTTGATGTTACCCCTTCGCGAAATGACTTTATTAGGGAATAATTCGTTAACAACTTCCATTGAGTCATTTGAGGCATGACAAGTGGCCCCATCTTGCTGGAACCACGTTCTTGAGTTGAAACCTGCAAACTCCTGCAACTCTGGGACCAAAAAATTTCGCAACATATCGCAATAACGGTCACTATTCACATTAATTGCTCGGCCTCGTTGATCTTCATGAAAATAAGGACCAATTATGCCTTTAGCAGACATAGCAGCCCAAACAACGACCTTTGGGCTATGCAGGGGTTGTTCATGCTTTCGTCTCGGATTTTCCACTGCCCAGTACCGACAATTCTGCTTATTAACATGACCATTCAGGTGAAAATTAGCTTCGTCACTGAACAGTATGTTGTTAAAGTTGTTAAATCGCTGCAGCATTTCGTTCGCAAAATTCAGTCAATTAGCATAGTCCGTATCCTTCAATTCTTGAACCAATTGAATTTTATAGACTTTTAGATGTAAGTCTTTCTTTAAAATCGAATGTAAAGACGATTTTTTGATGTTCAACGCTTGGCTTCGCTTTCGGATGGATAAAGACGGATTTTGACGAACCGACGCCTCAACTTCTTCAATTGTTTCTTCATCGCGAACTGAACGAGGACGACCAGAGTTTTCAATTTTAACTGTCGCACCTGTATTCTCGAACATCCTGATCCATTTCCTAATGCTATCGTCAATTGGCGCGTGGCGTGTACGATATTCCGCACGATAGAGACGTTGAGCAGTCACTATTGAATCACCATTACGATAATACGCTCGTACGCAAAATGCGCGATGCGTCCCCGAGTACTGTTCCATCGTGACTAAAACTCCACAAAATGGTGGACGCCACGAAACCCACCCCGCACCCTCTAGACGCCCTGTTTCGAATATGGCGCGAAAACAAATACCCGATACCCTTTCTGGACACCTTGTATGTACAGATGCATCCAATATAATTGTCGTCTTTGGCAACTTCGAATGTAGTAATATACCAAAATAACGTCTTAATCGGTGAAAGAAATTGATATAAATGATAGAAAATTGAATAAACGTAGCTTGCGCGTTGTACACCAGGCTGTAGCTGAAAGCGTCTATGAAGCTACGCCTTCGTGGATAGTGGGACCAACTTATAATTGCATATTGGCTGAGCGTCTTCTGCGCTCGCGAAAAAGCTAAATGAAGCTGTAACTATAAGCTCTACAGGCCAATTCTGATTTCGACACTTGGCGGGGACTGACGTGTTTCGTTTCGCTCTCGGCGGCTCCTAGAATTTAAACGATCTCCTTAATGTTAATATTTGTTTATAAATATTATTCTCCTTCCTGCGAGTCATTACACTGTGACCCTGGAAACCAAGCGTGCTCGCGCTTACGCCCGCGAATCCACCGTTCCCACTACGTTTACCCTCTGCTGCGGTACCTCAAGCCTAGGTCCGTTTCCTCGTGTGCAGCCTTTGAGTCTAGCAGCCGCTAGCGCGATACAAATGACACTACACTTGCAATCACTAGCTACCCACAAACCCCATTACACTGCACCCAACACTTGTGCACATCAACAGGTACATAGGTTCTGTAAATTGACAGATCACTAAATACATAGACACATGTTCCTTCCTTCCTACCAGGAGGCAGGGACATGTATATATGTATATGTTAGTATAGATCGAAATTCTACGGATAGGGAGTTAGCCAGTTCGCGACTTAATTGAAACTACGGCATCAGCCCAATCCGAGGTTCGGCCACTTTGGCACCCTTGAGCATGTTGCCACGTTTTCGCGGCTGAATGCCTTAAGCGCTCGCCCCCAAGCCAAGGTGCAGCTGTATAAGCCGTCTGAGGCTCGGAGGCTATTATGGCTAACAGTATAGTCAGTTCTAAAAAAAAGCTCTTGAGGCCAACAGCATATGCCAAAGCCAAAAAAAACTTTATATTGCTTATCCACGATATAAACAAGTATGACATATTATGCTTGATGAAATCTCGTTTTGCAATGAGGAAGATATAACGATGCTTCCAAAACCAGTTATTGAGTTATTCGATACGCAACAGAACACTAGTTTCTCCTGTCGGTATATTCAGTAACACAATACAAGATATTAAAAGTAAATAATTAATAATTATAACAAGTATAATGATCCATAAATGTATATTTCAAAGATTATATTATTATTATTGAAGCAATAAGTAACTACTATTAAAAGACTGTTTGTATAATTATTATAATATCTGGGCGACCGAGCTGTGTTCGGTGTCATATAAACAAAAAAAGAAAAAAACCCTATCTGGGTAAACTTGGAATGTAAAACATTATCTAAATACAAAGATTCATCCAAATCGTTGGAGCCCTTTTCGAGAAACCAATTACATATATATAAAAATTGCTTATAAGATTACTAGCGATCGCCCTAAGGTCGAAATTCGACCAGCGACTTTTTGGATCATAGAATATTTTCTGTTTGACATTTGCAGTATGAACCTAAACAATGAATATTATATCACTTGCTGTCACTTTTCATTCAGTGACAATGTCAATATTTTGGGGAGTCAAGTTCAATGGCACTGGTCGGGTTAGGATTCGCAGTATTAATTTATTTTATTTAATATATTAGTAACAGATATTATAGATAAATTTAAGCTTTCTGCACTCTACATAAAAACTTTAACCATAACAAATCTCACAGTCTTCAGTGCACGCAATACGCTTAAAAAGGGGTAGAATGCTTTTGCTTCACGTATCAATATATAGATATTATGTGTGTTTTGGCGACAATTAATACAGTCTATCCAATAGGTTTTGCTCCGGTTTGATTACATAACGTGTCAGAAGTGACTTAGCCCATAGGCTAATTATTACTAAGCTTTCCCTTATACCTATATAATATACAATATATGTATTATGTATGCCCATAGTAAATGGTCAATATATTTATATAAACCCATCAACACCGTCTAGGGATATTTTGTATATAAAGTTCTTAAACTCAAAAAATAGTGGTCGGTTTTTAAATCGTTTGAAGAAAACTTATTTTGTAGGCCTTTTTGAATGATTGCAAATTTGAATTTGAAAAAATAAATTAAAGATAAAAGATTTGCGCGGCATAAATTTAGTGAAGTTAGAAGGTTTCAATTTACCTACCGTAGTTTTTGATAATTTTAAAGTTTTAAAACAAGTTAGCAGGTAATTTTGAATTTATTTCTCTGTATGCAACATGCAGCGGCGCCATTTAACGAGAGAGGAAATGTTAAGGGCAGTAGGGATACTTCAAGCTGAGACTACCCAACGGAGTATTGCTGAGGAGATTGGAACAAAACAAAACGTGAAATTGAGGTTATGGTCGCGTTATCGTGCTACTGGTGAAGTGGCTGATAGACACCCAGGCTGGAAGCGCACAACCACCCAACGAAGAGACAGATTTTTGGAAGTTGCCGCGAGTAGACAACCAAATGTTACGGCCATACAGTTGAAAATATGTTATGTTATGTTTGTCTCTTATTAGTGGCAGGTCGAACCCTTTTCCCGTTTAGCTCCCACCCGCCAAATTCTGGATAATTAACTTCGTTCCAAAACTTAATATCAAACCTTTAAAAATGTCAGCCTGGTGAAATTGGGAATTTTTTTTTAGAATCGAACCTGTATTTCTACAAACATATTCACAAAGTTTTCCTTTTTTTTAATGTAAGTAGTTAGTGTATAAATAAGTATGTAAAACTGTATCGTACCTACATGAGTCACAGAATATTGTGAAACACGTGATAAAACAAATTAAATAGGTACACGTTGAAAGCAAGACAGAGATACCTGTTTAAATATTTGTCGCTCGTCCAATACAATATATAATTTTATTGAATTGAAAATTAATAAACGGGTGATAAATTTGTAATATATAAATATTTTATAACGCGTTATTGAATATATTTGATAAATACAACGTCGCATGGCCACAAGGTTGATACGAAGTTGCTTTCAAAACAAAAAAATAATTTCTTATAAAAATTTTTTTTGTGATGAGTACACGTGTCAGTTGTGGGGTCTTAAATATCCATTTAAATACATATGTGCCCGCGGCTCCTCATGCGTTTGTTACTACGCAGGATTTACTTACATCCCGTAATTTTATTTATACTCATATTGTTAACAATTCATATGCCGTATCAATTGAGGAAAGACATGTATTTCCCGTGTACAATTTTCATCAAAATCGGTTGTAAATTTTTATTCTATTGTATGATTTATAATGCACTATTAACGATTCCTATAGCCTCTCAATTCTAGTATGATGTATATGCTTCCTGTCTACAAAATTCCATCAGAATCGGTTGGGAATTGATGAAAATGTTTTCATGTTTCCTAAGGACTTCACCGCTTTTTCTTTGTATTCTACTAATCCATTTCATTTTTCTTATCTGTTTTTGAACTATACTTTGGAACGTATTCCTTTGAACGACATGGTTACGGACCAACAAATTAAAATACCTAATAACCATCATAAAGTTAAATTTTACGTTAAACTCATTTAGATAATTACATGTTAAGTTATTCTTAAAGCTTCAAAGGACCCTTAATGACCTATATAGACATAACTATGTATGTTCAAAGTAATTACATTATCAGCTTTTCGTAAATTATTATCCTATACCAGTCACCGTATCAACCAACTTGGTATACTTAATCTTAAAAAGAAGTTATAGAAAGCTTCCTGAGGTGGGTATGTAGTATATTGAGAAAAGACTTTGCACCCATGGCTCAACATGTGAAGACTATTATAGATTTCATTTAATTTTCAATTTTAAAAGAACAATGTAAATTATTGGCCTTAATATACAGTAAAATTTTCAGAACATATAGTATATTAGGTAAGAACCTAAGATTAGATTACATAGATAGATTAGGATTATTAGTTTAATTACATAATGTGTCAGAAGTGACTTAGCCTATAGGCTAACTATTTTAGTAAACTTTCCCCTATAACTATATCATGGAAAATATATAATAATATATAAAGGATATATGATATATGAAATTGGCATTTTGTTGAACTGGCCATTTTGATCTCAAATATCTGGCGTTTGGTTAGAAATTACAAATTCAAATTTAGGCTAGTGTATTCATGTTTCGAATTTGGTGATTTATTTGTTTTCGTACCATGGTTTGACATCGTTCTTTTCGTAAAATGGAAAACTTAAAATATCGCGTTATTTACGAATATGAGTTCCACCATGGCATCAGTGCTGTAGAAACTGCTCGAAGGATTAATTATGTGTATGTGGAAGCTACTGTAAAAGAAAGTACGTTTTTGGTTCTAACGTTTTATTAGGGGTAATTTTTTAACTTATAACCTGAGATAGATAACATAAACAGAATATAATCTCGATACCTAATAACACCTTCACGGATCCGACGGCGTTTTATTACATACTGTATATATTAGTGTACACCTCTGCTTACCCCTTCGGGGATACAGGCGTGATGAAATGTTATGATAATTTTTTAATGCCATTTTTTAACTCAAATTACAAATTAATAATATTGTTAAATATTTAAAAGCAGCGATAAAGCAAGAGAATGCACTTGTTGCTACAACTTGTCCTTCAATTATTATCCATTTTTATCATTACTTAATCCATATGCTAATCTCTATAACACTTAGCGTAACTATTTAATAATATTAACAATATATTATACCTACTAGCAATAGTCCGCTTGTTCACTTTCATTAATATATATACATATATAATAATATAAAAAATGTATTAGAAATTATTCAAAATTTTTGAAATGAGTTTCTGTTGCTGCAAAAGCATCATTTTTAAGAAATAAAGTACTTATTCAAATCTAGTAATAAGACCAAAACTGTTTGGCAAATAATAAATAAGGAAACAGGAATAAATAGGAAAAATGATAATTCGCTTAGCCTAAACATTGAGGGAGTACATATTACAAACAGTTCAGAGATCACAAATAACCAAAAATATAATATCGTCACGCCATGGTGCCGCAACCCTTTTGGAAAATCTGATTGCATCTTTAAATTCTAAATTCAATTTTACATCCATGCAGGAGAATTAATAAGAACTTTTAAACAATTAAACTTGAAAAATACTGGAGACATTTGGGGAACGTCAGCAGTAATAGTTCAGTCCTTAATTATCAATATGTCATCATATCTGGCTGAGTACATAGCAACAGGAACTTTCCCTAATATGATGAAAATAAATAAAATAGTTCCATTGCTTAAATTAGGCTGTAGTAGTAATTTTGGTAATTATAAACCAATTTCTGTACTTCCTTCGATTAGTAAAATTTTCGAGAAAATTATGCTTGAGCTAGTAGATTAATTTAATAAACACAAGATATTGGATAGTCGGTAAATTAGTTTCACGAAATCGAAATCCACCACTGACGCTAGTACAACGCTACTAAGCCATATATTTGGGGCACGGGAAGAGTCGCGGGATGCAATCGGTGTATTCTGTGATCTCTCAAAAGCCTTCGACTGTGTTGATCACATATCACTGATACTTAAACTAAAACATTATTGTGTTTATGGACCTTCTCTCGACTTTCTAATATCTTATTTAACAGACCACTGTCTAAAAGTAATTGTAAATGGGGCAACCTCTTCGGGTTCATTGACTAGAACCGGCGTCCCTCAGGGATTGATTTTGGAACTATTTTTGTTTCTTGTTTATATAAACGATTTACCACTGGTGGTTGTAAACGGTGCTGACATGGTTGTTTTTGCAGACGACACGTCACTTAAATATTCAAATTGAAAAGAATAGAATCGGAGCTTAGGCATTTACACAATACTTTAGTTAAAATCTCTGAATGATTTGATTTAAATAATTTACTGCTGAATGCAAACAAAACCAAATGTATGAGATTTGCCTTGCCTAATGTTCGGTATATTGATAGTAGTATCAAGATAGAAGGGAATTTAGTAAGATTAGTTGATAATGCTGTCTTCTTGGGTATTACATTTGATTCAAAATGACAATGGGTTCCGTACATTAAAACTTTGACGGGAAGATTTAGTGCTCTGCTGCATTCGCAGTACTTAAGATTCGCCAGTTAACAGACATTGCCACTGCTAGGTTAGTCTACTTCGCTTACTTTCATTACTTAATATGTTACGGTATTTTGCTGTGAGGTTCAGCCGCTGTGGTAGACACCATATTTATATTACAAAAGCGTGCGGTTCGTACAATCTAACAACCTGAAACCTCGCGAATCACTAAAGAACAAATTCCAGGAATATACTATATTAACTTTGCCCTTGCAATGCCTCCTTGATAACTTAATGTATATTCCCAGAAACTTAGTCAAGCTAGATTTTGTCAAAGATCAGCACAATGTTAATACTAGAAATAGAGATAAATTAGTCGTACCGTGTTTTAGACTTAGTAAGACTAATAAAAGTTTTTTAGGTAGTAGTGTTAGGTTCTATATTAAGATCCCGAATCACATTACTAATTAATTGTCAGACAACAAATTCAAGGACCATGTCAAGCGGGTTTTACTGTCAAAAGGTTATTATGTGAATGATAGTAATGTCTGGAAGTGTCATCCACTAAATTAGTATTACTGTACCTATTATAAACTAACATTTGTATAGTTGGAAAAAAAGAGATAAGTTCGATCGAATTTCTTACTGGTTCTTCTCGATGGTTGGGATGTTTTCCAAACCGGCAGTAGTGTTTTAACGTTCATAAGTGCCTTCTTATGGCCTAAATTGAATTGATTTTCATTAAATTTAATAAGAATAAAAATGTAATTTCAAAAAAATTAAATCGACTTATAAAAAATTAACTGAAAATTATGAAGTAATATTTTTATCTATACACGAAATTAAACAAAAAAATGAAATCAAAAGTAGGCAAGAAACAAATTAAGGACCTACAAATTTTGTATGGTACGTGTATGTGAATCTATATTCACTCAGGAAAAATGGAGTTTCCAATTAGTAAATTCTTATTAAAGAAGGAATTTTTCGAATTTGTTAAGTTGTTCCAGAGATTACCTCCTACAGTACGAACATACTCATCAACTTTACCTCTTTATGTATAGAAAAATAGGACAGAGAACATATCTATAAATTAAAAAAAACCATAAATCTGGATGAGGTCCTAGAGGTATAAATAAGCGTATAAGACAGAAAATCAGCTTATATTTAAGGATAAAGCCAATTTTACTTCAAACGCGCACTGCGGTTTATTTCTAGAATTACCTACATTATAAAACTCCGCACAGTCCGGTCCGTCGATTAGGTACTGAAAATTCAATGTGCCAACAGGCAACACACCCTGTGTGAACGATTTTTAACAAACAAGAAAACCAACTTCAATGATTTTAAGGAGTTCCCTGGTATATCTTCGAAGTCGAAAGTCCAATACCGATGAAATTAAAACGGGATCACCCTTGAGGTATCCCCTTTCCAACAAAAAAATAATCATCTAAATTGGTTCATAAACAAACAAGTTATGGCTGAACACATAAATAAATAAACTTACAGAGTTATTGTGTAAATTGCCCATTTTCCTGCTGACTGTACACTTTTTTCAAAAACTGTATATGTCGGTCAAAATGTCTCAAAAAGTTAAAGATAGTCTCATAAAAAAGTTTTCCTTTAGCGAAACTTGCCCTAACTGCCCCGTCCAAAAAAATCATTCAATATATTATGATGTACGAGTATATATTGCACATAGAGAGGAAAATTGAGAACAACAATTAGTATCCTAACTACCAATTAGTATATAAAGATCTAAATAATTACTAATTAGTTTTATATGAGTCGAAGCAAAACATTGCATGCATAACAATGTACGGCTAATCACTCAATATTTGATAAATGAATTGTTTATCAACGTTACTTTTATTGGAACGTATATATGTGCATAAACAGCTTATCTCTACACATTTATGTTTAGAACATAGATATACATATATACTACATCTATGATTTAGAATACATTATAATTATATACCTATTAGAAGATAAATGCTAATATATATTTGTCAAACTATAAAACGCGAGACTATGGAGAAAAAAACAAGATGACTATTAAAAGTTATATTTACTTCTGATTCATAAAAACACAAATTCTTCGAGTGTGGCAGTTTCGATGTTAAACTATTTTATAATAGATAATATTATACCAAAACACTGCCGTTTTTATGATAACTTGATTCACGGTCAATAGTCGCAAATGGAAAATATTAAAAACATTCGATTGAGAATAATTACAAAACAGACTACTAAAACAACACACGATTTTAAGCCTTATTGCTTTATATTTAAGGTTCATAATAACTTTAATTTAATTGACAGTTCAATAAAGTGGTTTTAAAGTAGAACATACGTAACTTTTGTCGAACACTCACCGGCTTATCATGATGCAGAAGGGGATCCTCAGTCATTCTCTAAAATGTGATAAAACCGCCGCTGTCCGTGCGGCGGTGGCTGACATCTGCAACAAGAGGCCACCGAGGTCATATGTAATGAGCGCTGGTCGGACAGATCGCGCAATGTGTGCTGGTGATCTCTGCTCACTTGTGCTGTGCCGGTCGTGAACTATGCATCGAAGAAGCTGAACTCAGAGTTCCCGAGCGGGAAGTCAAGTTCGCAGCATGCCTGACAAGGAGGCCACGGCGAGGTTTGTTTATCACTGAATCACTGAGTGACCGGCCGCGTGTGAGGGCGCGCGGCGCGGCAGCGATGTGACGGTACCGTGACGTAGGCGCTGGTGCTCCGCCCCTAACGTTGACGCGAGTAGTTCTTTACGTGTATCGTGTACGTTCCGTTTCACATTACTGTTTATGTAAATAACAAATTTATAACAAAGAAATATACAATAATTAATAACTTCATTTTTTTTGTGAAAGTTGTTCTCAACAAAATCATCTTATTTCAATTTAATATGAAGTAAAATATAGATTAAAACCTTAGTAATTGTGTAGTTGGCAGTCAGCCATATTACGTTATATGACTAGACGTGGTTGTGACTATGTTTGAAACTGGTTAAAGTTTTACATAATAAGTTATAGACGATTCGAGGATGTTTTTTAAATACCTTTTTAGGTACCTGTATTTATTCCCATATTATAATTTTTTTAAGTTAAATTTACAGTAAAGTATAATGATTTAACGAAATGCCCACCCTATGTACCTACTAATTATTAAATTTGATATTTTAGTTCCCAAAAAGATTTCGTAGTTTTTTTAATGACTATATTAGAACAAAGATTAAAATATTTTGCGTTTATATCACAAAACTATTTTTTGAATATTTTTCAAGCGAAATATTTTCTTTATTTATGGGCGCACGCTTTCACCCTCTGTGCCTCTTTCCGGTCTTTCCTAAGTCCTAAATTAAAATGATCATAATTATAAACATAATAGGATATACAAAGAATAAGTCTGTAAAATATTATTATAATAGCACTAGTCCGCTTATGTGTCTAAAGAGATTTTGAAACTCCAAAATCAAGCTCTTGCTGACTCTTTGTAGAAAACCAAATAACAGGTTAAAACAAGTAAGTACCTACCTTTGTTGCATCTTGTTTCTGGGTCACTCAGGTCAGTCTGTATATATTGAACTACTCAGTGACATCCACCATTCAGGTAGGTATTACAGTATTTGCTAGTAAATATTAGTCAAAGTAATAGAAAATACTACAAATAGTAATATTGTGGTATGTCTCAGGGACATCACAGACAGGCATATCGCAAAGCAAACACCATTAATTTCTAAATTGCTAATTTAAAAAATCAGGCGTACATAATAATCCGTTTTACGCGAAATTGGTCTTACCTTACATAATTTAGCTCTTTAACACCAATATCTGGGTGAGCGACCTGTGTTCGGTGTCTTATAAACAAAAAAAGAAAAACACCTATCTAGGTAAACTTGGAATGTAAAACATTACCTAAATACAAAGTTTCATCGAAATCGTTGGAGACGTTTCCAAAAAACCAATTACCTTTAAATATGTATATATACAAGATTGCTCACTTAATATAATAACATTAGGAATAACATTTTGTCCACAAAAGACCCTTATAATATTAATAATAAGTTTATTTATACAGATAATACATCCATTTTGTTATTATTACATAATTATTTATTATATACTAATGATAGTAGTCCTTAAAAATAAAAATGTTGTTTCGTTAAATAGCTCCCGCAACATGGACGCGAACCCAGTGCTCCAATAGTGGGCATTCGACTCTATTTGCAGTCATCTGCAGGATGCTGTTGGTTATGACCTTCAAACGAGTCATCACAAATGCAATGAAAGCCATCTGTGGCATTATTAACAAATATCTGTGATGCAGTACAGTGCCATACCAGCCCCAACAGCACCCCGAAGGCGTTATTATACTGTACTCATAACGGTCTTAACATATTTAGGATGATAGCCTTCCGCGAATAGCTGACCATACATGAATACAGTGTTTGTTACCCCCGCACAAGGTAAGCTCTCTCTGCTGGGATGTCACGCCATCACAAAACTCTGCTCACAATATTTGGGTAATTTATTCATAAGGATGTTTGTCTATCATAAATAAATAACTACACCGAAAAGCGAAAATTCTTCAAAATCGTTGACGAAATAACAATTTCAATTTTTTTTTGCCTACATTTGTAATGACATACACATTTCTTACTCACCATTATTACAGAAACAAATGTAAAAAAAATGTTTTATGTCTCAATACAAGCTTTATTATTATTAGTAGCGGTCGCCCAATGATCGAAATTCGACCAACAACTTTTTAATCATGAACTATTTTCTGTTTGACATTTGCAGTATGAACCTTAAAATAAATATTATAACACTTGCGGTCACTTTTCATTGAGTGACAAAGTCAATATTTTGGGGGGTCTAAGTTCAATGGCACTTATCGGGTTAGGATTCGCAGTATTAATTTATTTAATTTAATATATTAGTAACAGATATTATACATAAATGTTAACTTTCTGCACTGCTTCTCCACTTAACTTTAACTATGCCAAATCTTACAGTCTTCCGTGCACGCAATACGCTTAAAAATGTATTGAAAGCTTTTGCTTCACGTATTAATATATGGATTATTACAGTGGTAATATTTCTTTTTAAAATTAGTAGGTTAGTAACCTTTAATTGTGCAAGTACCGCTATGAAATTATGTAGCTAGAAGTAAATTAGAAATTACCGTATTCATACGAGGTGCGACGATTGCAATGCACAACCGCCTATAATTCCCAGCTGCGGTGTCACAAGACAGAGTTACGATTCAGGCAATGTGACATACTTAGAGAATTACAGTCGCTCGATGTTCGGAACTCCAGTGATCCAGACGGTATTCCAGCGGTAGTGCTTAAAAAATGTCCAGCTGAGTCCCACATTTACCGCCTGTCCTACCTCTCTGGTATCCTGCTTCGAGTTCGGAAAGAGGCTAATGTGCAACCGATTCCCAAGAAGAGAATCGATCAGACTCTGTCAATTACCTTCCAATTGCTGTAAACTCAGTGTTGTGCAAGATCATGGAATGGATCATCAACTTGCCAGTTACCTAGAGTACCACTTTTTGATTGATGATCGTCATTATGATTTTAGCTAGAATCGAATAAAGCGCGATCTTCTGGCGTATGTACTGCACTGCTGAGGGGAGGCAATTGATAAAAATAGCGAGGCTCTAGCGATTAGTCTTGACATAGCGAAGATTTTTAAAGGGTCAGGCACCGTGAACTTCTCGCCCAACTTTCGGTGTACGAACTTCCCGACAAGCTCTGCAACTTCATCTTGAGAAAAAAGAAGAGAAAGAAAAGCAAAAACGAAAAGAAGAAAAAAAAAATACGGGACCTTCTGAGATTAGCACTGAGTCTAGAGCTCCGAGAACCTTACTTCAGCTCTAAGAACCTCATTTCAGGTCCGAGAAGCGCATTTCAACACCGAGAAGCGCAGTTCAGCTCCAAGAACCTCGCTTCAGCTACGAGAACCTCACTACAGTTACGAGAACCTCCCTTCAGCTACGAGAACCTCACTACAGTTACGAGAAACTCTCTTCAGCTACGAGAAGCTCTTTTCAGCTCCGAAAATCTCAGTTAGGCACGAGAACCTCAGCTACAAGAACAATTGGGCTGGTGCAGAGCACGCGCAGCCTATCAGAACGGCCGTATCGGCGCAAAGGCCTCGAAGGCAGTTTAAAAAAGAACTACCGCGGTGGATGACGTCCTGGGAGCGCATCAAGATAGCGACTGGACACGCCGCACATTGGACTGAAATCGGAGCATCCCTTTCATAGGATTTTAGAAAAATTAAATATGTTATTTCATAGTTTTAAGTATACAGTTTTGTCAAAACAGTCATATCATTGTATAATTTAGCAATTTCTAGCTTTATTTTTAATTTCTACACCATGTAATATAGACTTGTAAATTTCAAATGTATGAAAATGGATTTTCTTTTCGTCATAACTTTTTTGTGTTTGAGTTGTAAAGCTGAAACTTATACATATCGTTACTGGGGTGGTAACGAACCCTTAAGACCTTTCACCTTGACCCCGGGCGTCCCCGTTTAACAGATATTTGTTGATAAAAATTTCATACTTTGATGACATTGTATTGAGGTAAAATCATCAATCTGTAGGTTTATTTTCGACCTGAATGCTACAGGTATCGATTAATAAAGTTACCCCTGATTTACCCTACCGCTTCGTTTTCATTATCTTTCAAAAATACGATTCAGAAATAGTTTTAAAAATTCAATATACCTATTTTTCTTTATTAAAAGTTGTACATTACCTTTAAATTTAGACTATCTAATTAAATTAACACCAATTATGATTAATAAATTACCAATTTAGCAATTTCAAGCTTTATGTTTACCTTTTATACCAAATAACTTCTGAAGCACGCAATAAAGACTTTAAAAATTTTAGAGTATTCCACTCGAGAAAAATTAGTAGAATTGCAACAAATGAGGATATTATCCATAGTTTGTTAATAACTTCTGACCCATACCTGTCCAGCATCAGACCTAAGATAAGTCAACTTAGCCATAAACCGCTATCAGATGAAGCTAAATTGTTATTGGTAAATTCTACATCAGATAAAGAAAATATAGAGTTTGTAGATGTAAGAAATTTGTGTGACTCTGAGTAATGTATGAGTGTAATTAAGTAGGTATCATCGGAACTATATGTATTTCATAATTTTGATATATTTGGAATTTATATTTACATCATCTATTTAGAGGTACTGTTGAAATCGATAAGTTAAAATGAATATATGATCCCATGTTATTTACACTGCTTTCATTTAGAATCCTAATCTAGCCCCAGAAATAACTGTTTAATCTTTTATGACAAACATCAATATCAACGAAACAAATAAACTAATTACCCTAATTATCAAAATCAAGACATTTTGGTACAAATGTGGAACAAAAACAATCAAGAATAATGCAGGTAATGGATAATTGGTGTTAATTTAAGTTTATTGTGCAAATTTATAGGTAATGTACAACTTTTAATAAAGAAAAATAGGTATATTAAATTTTTAAAACTAATTCTGAATCGTATTTTTGAAAACGAAGCGGTAGGGTAAATCAGGGGTAACTTTATTAATCGATACCTGTAGCATTCAGGTCGAAAATAAACCTACAGATTGATGATTTTACCTCAATACAATGTCATCAAAGTATGAAATTTTCATCAACAAATATCTGTTGAACGGGAACGCCCGGGGTCAAGGTGAAAGGTCCTTAGGGTTCATTACCACCCCAGTAATGATATGTATAAGTTTCAGCTTTACAACTCAAAACACAAAAAAGTTATGACGAAAAGAAAATCCATTTTCATACATTTGAAATTTACAAGTCCATATTATATGGTGTAGAAATTAAAAATAAAGCTAGAAATTGCTAAATTATACAATGATATGACTGTTTTGACAAAACTGTATACTGAAATATATGAAATATCATATTTAATTTTTCTAAAATCCTATGAAAGGGAGGCTCCGATTTCAGTCCAATGTGCACCGCGGCGCATACCTCGTGCAAATACTCTGTATTTTTGTTTTTCTGTGATAAATTTAAATTTAATGTTTAAGTATAATTAGTATAAAGAAACATTGACATGAATATCAGCGCCCTTCGGACATCTGGTTCTTCGACATATATTATTTTTTTGTAATTTACAACTATTTTCAAAATTAACTATGACGATAAGTTGTGAAAAACTGCAAGTTTATAAAAGGGCCTTATTGTACCACATTGGCCTAATAAGGCCCAGAGAAAGAGTTCGTAAGAAGCCAAATTTTTTAAAAATATTGTCTTTTGTACTATTTGTTGGGTACGCAGCATGTCACACGCGTCGATAGAGCGAGTGACGTCAACCCGGGTTGGACGGGTTTGTTAATCTTATAGGATTTCTAAAAAATCCTATAAGACGCCGGATGCCCGCGTCGTGGCGATTATTCTTGCCGATCCGAAGTGCTCGATACGGGGTCCTGAGGTGTGCGATATCGCACAAGCTCACTCGAAAATGAAACACAAAACTTTCACTAACAAACGTAACCGAGCCGACCGATCTGTCTATGTAACCGTGAATCTTCAATATGTTCCGTAGTGGCGCTAGTGTTAATAAGTTGCAAGGTTCCGATGAATCCCGTGGTGGCGCTAGTGTCGATAAGTTCCAAAGTTCCGATGAAATCCGTGGTGGCGCTAGTGTCGATGGTTGCAAGGTTCCGTTGATTCCCGTAGTAGCGCTAGTGTCGATGGTCTTCGTTTGTAGGCGGTCGGAGGTCGGTCGGTTAGTGCTCAGCAACGCCGCGGGATTGAGAATGAAGGCTGCGGCGTTACCGTACAGGGAGCCCCTTGCGCTCGGGCAAAATGTGCTCCATTTCTATTTGATTTTCATTATGGTCGGCTCGGTTTTCCGTCTATATTTATTTAATTATTAAACCTATGTACAAACTTCTTATACCTAATTATTCTATATTTTATTCCCTATCTATAAACATAACTTATTCTATACTTAATCCATACTACACGCCCGTATAAACGAAATACCCGGTCCCGAACACAGATCGATACATTCTTTATACATAGTTTCGGGACGCGGGCCGAGCGCGTACTTATATAAATTATTATTCTATCTTAAATCTATGGGGGAATAATTAGACAATTAAGTACAATATTTATTTCAATGTTCTTATAGCTAGTTATCGTCTATTCTACGGTAAATCTATATATTGTCCTATATCTATATCTTGTGTGTTCTTTATTCTATAATTCTATATATAACATTCTATATTCAATAATTTATTTATTCTATAATATAATATAATAAGTGTATATAAATATATTTTATTAAATTATATCTTATATGAGGCGACGCCGCTGTCGCCAACACTATTCGTGTAACTTTTGTTATAACTCAAATGAATAACCTTTATAGAAAACTACATTTTGTTCTCTTAAGCCACAAAATATTCAATTTATTACATACTAGCTGTGTCTCACGGTTTCAACCGTGTTAATTTTATACAACAAACACCGCAACGCCAACGCTCATGTGTAGTCTATCATAATTATTGTTCTTGTCGCAAGTACAAATTATTAGAATTCTTCATTATCTCCTAAACTATGTGTCAAAATAACATACTATCATGAGCAAAACTTAACTTTATAAAATTTTCTTCATGATGAAGTAACTTTTATTCGTAAGAATTAATATGCCATGCCTAAAAATAATGTTTATAAATCACTTTTGTTCATCAGTTTGTTACAAAATAGCTTTTTGAGGCTCATGTATAAGAGATAGACATATGCTATCGCAATCTTTTTTAAATACAGTGTAAACTCTTTATAACGAAACTCAAGCGACGTTATATGGAGTGAACAAAAAAACAACCAAATTGACAAGAATTTTTAATATGTATGTCTTAGATAATAAATGCCTATAAATTATTGTTTACACATATAGTCTGATAACTTTGTCTGACGTTTTTTGCTATGCCAGTACTTGTTTTGTATTATTTTATGTATTCTATTCATATCTAGATATGTGGTGGAATCGTCTTCCTACATATTTCTTCGTAATAGAGAATGGCGTATCACTATAAAGAGTGTTTCAATATGTGGGTTTTAACGCAAACCAACCAAGTTAGGCTCACTTCAACGTTATAGGGAGTTTATCGTTATAAAGGATAACGTTATAAAGAGTTTACACTGTATATATTAAGTCTCATTATAGCAAATTTTATTTACGTATCATTAACAATTACGACAGCGCACGCGGATAAAGCAGCTCGGAAGGGCTTCCACCTCCGACTTAACAAAAACCAATATTTAAGGATCGCTGAGAGTTGTAACCTAATGTTAGATAGCCTATACTGTTTGTCGTGGAGTCTGTCCATCATATACAAAAATAATTATTCGAATCCGACTGGCAGTTTTAGAGATTAACGTGTTTAAACAAACAAACAATAAAACTCTTCCGCTTTATTATATTAGTATAGATAGCATAGATATACTCCGACTGCTCTCGGAACACGACATACCAAAAGAAAACCATACATGTGTTTACCACTATGTGTATGGTGGTCGCGATCTCTACAACACCGCTATATTACTGTATATACATCAATTGATCTCTGAACACGATAAACCAAAAGAAAATCATAATTGTGTTTATCACTATGTGTATGGTGGTCGCGATCCCTATCACCTCGTTATAATACTGTATATAAATGAATTATCTCGGAATACGACACACCAAAAGAAAATTATAAATGGATTTATTATTATAATATGTAACACCCACCATAAGTATTTTTGTCTTTAAAATAGCCGAGAGGGGGGGGGGCAAGATTCGCGGGGGAATTGTTTATTCCACGTGAGCGAAGCCACGGACACAGCTAGTATATCATAGAAATTAAAATAATAAGGACGGAAATAAAGGATAAGAATCAGCACGATTATTTATCAAAAATGACATCACATCTGATGGAAATCAATTATATGATAAATGTATTATCACTGTTTGTTTGGAAGGCATAATATAATGCCGGGTACAAAAGCGAATCAAGGCGAGCGAACGCGAACGAGTAGGTACCGTCGATCGATATCGCATGCTCGCTGGCCTTCGCTGTTGTGCCCATACAAAGTGAACACAAGCGAAGGTTGACAAAGCTCAGCGAATCACAGCGAACGCCACGTACTATTGCTAGATGACCGTTTCGCGTTCCCACTAAATAAACCTAACCTAGAACATAACATTGTTTACTGTAACTAACTAAAATGTTCTCTGTGTTTTATCTTTACAGTACCGTGAAATCGTGGAACCATCTCCCGGCCAGTGTTTTCCCTCCTCTTATAGATATCGCGATCTTCAAGCGTAGGAAGTCTAGATATGTACCTATAATATGAAACCTATTGCCGAAATATGATTATTACATTAGTTTAAAAACAACTTATTACATTAATATTAAAATATTATCGTTTAACCAATCTATTGCACCAATTTAATCGCACATCCACTCTCTAGCGTCGTTAACTCCTCGTCTTTGAATGAGCATTCGATGACGCGCCCACCCGCGTTCGTTCCTCCGGGCTCTTTTGCTTTGATGTACTGACACACGGTCAGAGCACAGCCGAACGTACAGTGTTCGTTCAACCTTCGGGAAAACGTCCCCACTAACTCGTTTACGTTCGCTCGTCTTCGTTCACTTGTTCTGTACCCCGCATAGCTTAGGCAGTCATGCATCACTATAACCAGAGACTAGTCTCTGCTATAACCAATCCTACTAATACTATAAACGCGAAAGTTTGTGTGTAGTGATGGATGTTTGTTACTCTTTCACGCAAAAACTATTAAATGCATTTTAGTGAAACTTTACAACTTAAACATTAGTATAACACATAGACTATAATTTATAAAGATATTGTGTGAATTGACCAAAATATGACGATCAGTGTCAAGTAGCTATGGGCGTCATCAGCTATTTCTGGCAACGGCTATCTAGCCGATATTTTGTTTCCATACCGGTATTGATATCCGTTGCTAAATATCGACACCAAAGCGAGTTTTCATCTATCTAATACGCGCATCGTTTTCGTTTGTAATCGATAATGTAAATAAGCTCCCTGCCGTATATATACTGTCAGTCTAACTAAACTACTAAAGTACCTACTCGTATTACTCGATCTTCTTCTTGTTATGGCGCCGCAAAATCACTTACCAGTGTCAATGTTTTTAAACCTTCATAAAAATTTTCAATGTAGAAAATGGGGATTCAGTGTCAATGTTTTTAAGCCTTCGTAAAACTTTCCAGCGTCAATGTTTTAAAACCTTCGTAGTAATATGTATTTTATACAAAGTGACGTCTAACAAGATGGAGGCTGCCTTGTTAGAACAATCTAGGGAGTTTTTGTGAGATCTCAAAATGCATGCTTTCCGCTTTATATCTATAATCCACTTCACTTATGCACAACAACCAAATTATATCACGCAAAATGCCACGAATATTATATAACATAGGGTCAAACCCCTAAGTTAATGAATTAAAAATAAAATCCACAACATGTCACTTTAAGATCCCTCCAAAAAAATCCTACTCGATGTTATTCGACGTGTAAGTGCACAGATAATAATGATTCTTCTTCCCTTTAACGATTTACCTTTATGCTTTTTAATGCTTAGAACTAGTACAATTTTTTACAATAGATAAAAATTGTGGTGCATTTAAAAATCGCCATTGAAACAAATCTACTTTATCTAACAAAATATTTACAATTTTTACTTTTTTATTTTGCATATAGCAAGTCGTGCGCGAGCGAAGGACTTTAAAAAAAGATTTTAATTTTTTCAAAAGCTATTATTCGCGACCATAAATGTCTTAAAAATAACTAACTTAAAAATACTCTTAAAATTCCGAACTCATGATGAAGTCTATCTCATTTTTCGTGGAACCATCGGGGCTCATCCAGGTCCATTTCCTATGAGGTGGCTTCTGGAAGAAAGAGTTCATTAGCTCTCTGTTCACTATCCTGCAAACCTCGCTCAAGCTGTTCAACACGTTGCTGAAGATGTGATATATCTTCTTTGATCTTCTGGAATGATTGTATCTCCCGCTCAGTTTCTACTATCTTATCCGATAATGTTTCAACAGAGTGATGTATAAAATCAACTGACGCTTTCACATCAGAAAGTTCGGACTTCATCGATTTAAGTCCATAATGTACAATGTATACGTTTACCCTAAACAGTCCTACAAAAAAGCCCAGGACAGCATATATCTATCTTTTATTTGTAAGCAATTATCACCAAAATAGTGAACCATAAATACAATAAAAATTAATAATTATTTATTTCAAATGCAAATTTGATAGTAACGAATTAATCCTTATATCAAAATAAATACTTTTATCGCTTTTGGTATTTACAGTAGATAAACTTTGTCTTCACACTACATCAATTGAACTAATTATTTTAAAAATACGACGATGAGTGATGACTGATGACCAACCAAGTGCGCGACGATACTATGGTGCGGTCCGGGGCGGCGGCGGGCGATCGGTGCGGGCGGTCGGACTCACTGCGGGCGAGGTAGGGGACGAAAAACTCGCTTATCGCTGAGTGCACGTTGCACTTGCCCGAACGCTAGGGATGTGATTTACTAAAAACAAAACGATTTTTAATAAATCGATTAATTTTGCAAATAATAAAATCGATTTAATTTTTTTTGTGGCTTTGTTTTAAAAATAATCGAATTTTTAATAATCGATTTTTTTAAATATTTTCTTGAGAAGTTGAATTAAACCCCTGAAATATTGATAATCATAATTATCTTAATCAAATAATAAATTTAAATAAACATGTTTCAATATACAGACAAAATTTATTGTTAATTACGGAGAATGCCCATTCTTGTGACAAATTTTGTTGTTTAATAAGGTTGAATAAAAAGTAAAGAATGCTTTTTTCATATTATTTTACGACCTTTTGGTTTTCTAAGTAGGAATATACTTCAAATTTTGAAAAGTATTATCTATACTATGTGTGTGTGTGTGTCATCCTGGCCATTTCGGCTACAGAGACTTTTGATTTCCTGAATATGTATAAAATAACTTAATCAGGACATTGCTGTTCTGCCCTTTGATGTGCTTTGTACTGACTACTGTACCCAATTTTGTTGATGAAGGTACCAGTGCATTTCGGGCATGTTAAAACTCCACCAACATAACTGTAAGGTATGACCACAGATGGTCTGGTCTTCAAATCGTCTCGTCTCTTATCGAGGTTATCACAGCGCTGAGTTTCAAAGGAGTTCAAAGGCCTCACTACCACGCCACCAAAAGTGGACTGCTAAGATACCGCGGTAGATTTATGTGCACTAAGCGGGAAGCGACCGCTAAAACTCATATGTAATTGAAGCGTGATGTTATATAGCCTTCTTCGATTAATGGTTTATCCAACAAAAAATATTTTTTCCATTCGAACCAGTAAACTCTTCAGCTTTATAATATTAGTATAGATCCATTAACTTAGGTTTTAGACCCTATATTGTGTAATACTTTTTTTTGTTAATAAAATCACAATACTGTAGACTCGTGGCCCACACCTTTTTTAAACGTGGGTGATATTACTAGAGAACATTAAAAATTGCCGTTAAAAACGGATACATTCACAGATGCAGCGGCATACTAAAAACTAAGTGAGCATTTTATATCTAAATATGTATATATTATATATATTATTATTATTATTTTAAATATTACAATTATAAAAGTAATAATAGCTATTACATTGTTACACAGAGGGTGAGGTATTAGAGATTATTATAGTCTTAATGACATTCACGCCGCCATGTTTCATTGCCATTTTTAGGTTGTAGTCCACAATGTCTTTCGCCGAGGCACTCACTGCTCGGTGGATGAATCTGCCAATCGCGTCCACGGCTACGTCGGTATAATAGACACAGGTCTTGGTGTGCCTCGAAACAGCCACGATAGCGTGGGATATACTATCGTGGATCTGTAGTTTCCTCCCCTTGGTCTGGAGAATCACCACCGATTTAAAGGTCAATCCCTCGAACTCATGAATCGTCAGGACGCGCGACCACTCCCCTGTCCCGAAGCTCTTGCAGAATAGTGCTTTCTTCTCCACCTGAGTGTACACCAGGTAGAGGGTATCGAGAGGGTTTGGGGGTATTTGCGCGCCCGAGGAACCCTCGAGTCTCAGAGATCTCACTGTCGGTTTCGATGCGTATATACCGTCGTAGACCTAACTGAACGCGTAGGCCACATCCATCGGGTTCCTGTGGGTGCAGAGATGCTGTTTAGTTATTTCGGCGACTGCAGTTGGTCGGCAGTAGGACATCTCGAAGAGGTTCTCCCGGTCGATGTAGGGAAGCTGGTTGAAGTCACCAATGAGGAGGATTTCGCTAGCACCCACCAGCCGGGCGGCAGTCAGGATTGTCCCGAAATGTTTCATCAGAGTTTAATGGTCCACGATTAAACGCAGACGTTTCTCGGACTCCTTAAAACCATTTACGAGTGTAGAGGCCATAGTACGCACTCTCTTCTCAGCTTTGCTGCCGTGCGTCTGTACCAGTTTTTCCTGAAGGTCTTTTGCTGCCTCGGTTGTAGTGATCGCAACTGCGTCTCTCTCCACATTAAAGTTCCTCACCAGCCACGTTGTCTTCCCGCAGCCCGGGACTCCGTTTGTCCACTTGATCGTGGGTATAGCCTCAATGCTTTCCACCGCTGTAGGATTTAAGACCCTCGATACAGTTTTCACGTTTTCGATTATCTTGCCATCCAGCATGATCTTCGTGCACCGGGCCACCACGACGATGGGGTCATTCAGAGGGGTGTCAAATCTGAGTGTGGGATTGGGATCCTGCGACTCGTCTACCTCCCTTAGTACGAAACCACTGGTGGAACTGAAAGCTGCCATTTAGCTACCCGACATCTTCCCTGCGATTGTCTGGGCAGTAACGTTGTTATATATGGCCGCTTCCGCTTCCTCGAGTCTCGCTTCCATAGATGCCACGATCCCCAGATGATGGTCTTCCAGGATCTTTTTACAAGTCAATGTGTCAAAAATGTATCGTGGAGTCCAAGATTGACTTGAACTTTAGGATTGCGTTCTCCATGTGCTCCAGTGGCCCCGCAACAGGAATTCGGACGGGCGCCTTCACCAGACCCATGTCAGCTCTGCTCCTTTTCGGCTATGGGTCCGGTCTCGGTATCCGAACTCCCCTTCGAAGGCGGTCAATGGCGGTATTATGTAATACTGGTAGCGTGGTTATTGTGCATAAGTGAAGTGGATTATAAATATAAATTGGAAGTATACATTTTGATGTGCCTCAAAAACTCCCTACAAAGTTCTAACAAGTGAGCCACCATCTTGTTGGGATACTGAATTCGTTCTAAGAAAGAAAGAAAGAACATTTATTTGACAATGAAAATACGGACATAAAATACAATACACATTAAACAAGAGATTACAATAAAAAAATACTAATTAAATTTATACATTTATACATACAAAAGCCGTACTCAAGATCAAAAAAAACCACAGCTCAGCATATATGCTATAGTAAAATACTATAGCGCTGGTTTTCAGCCTGGCCTAAACTAAATACTAAAGGCTTCAGACTAGACCAGATCATGGTTATTATTGCATAGAGAAAGGGGTAGGTCGCGAAAAGAAAGGAAGAACATGAGAAAAGTTATTTACACCAAAAAGTACAATACCTATAAACAACCAATGTTGGTACATAAAATATTATAAAATTAAAAAAGATGCTCTGTGCTGAAACTTACCTGTAAATTTAAAATGTGTTCATTTATTTTATACATAAACTAGCTGTGCCCGTGGCTTCGCTCACGTGAACTACAGAATGCCCGCGCGAATCTGGCTCCTCCGCTCCCGGCTATTTTAAAGACAAAAATGCTTATTGTTGGTGTTCCTTAGAAGATATTATTTATATATTTTATCCTACAAATATAATAAATCTGAATGTTTGTATGTTTGTTACTCAATCACGCAAAAACGGCTGGATGGTTTTGAATGAAATTTGGGACACAGATACTTTAAAACCTGAAATAATACATAGGGTAATTTTAACATCATAACTTAACCAGTGCTACTAATATAATAAATGTGAAAGTTTGTATTTTTGTTACACAATCACGCGAAAACGGCTGAATGGATTTGGATAAAAGTTGGCACAGAGATGTTCTATAACCTGGATTAAACGGAACGGAATGGAACTATTTGTTTCCGTACTTTCCCTCTCACCTCTCACGGTACCTCACCCCTTCACATAATTAAATGCAGCGCCATTTAATGAAAACTCCAACCTTTTTTAGTTTTTGATCGATTATTGTATTGTTTATGTAAACAAAACCTAAACCTAAGCCTAAACCTAAACCTATTCCGTTGTGGTAAAATTGGTTAGAACTGATTATGTTTAAACTGTGATCATAAGGCACGAGCTGAGCAAGCGAAGCGAGTGGGCTGTATCAGCGGCCGGCGAGTGATACAAACAAATAATTATTCATTGAGAATTCATTTACAACTCTTAGACTGACTTAACAAGTAAATTGGAATAAAATAAAAAACTATTTCCTTCTTCCACTTTTCCTTCACATGGAGATTACCCCTCCACCTGCTTTCACATCATCAAATTCAACAGCATGTTATCAAAAGTCCGATTTCTTTTAGTTTTTGAGCGATTATTGTATTGTTTACGTCAACTAAACCTAAAACTATACCTAAACCTAAACCCAAATTTATACACAAACCTAAACCAAAACCTAAACCCAAACCTAAATCTCATACCTTTAAACCCAAACCTAAACCTAAACCCAAACTTAAACCCAAACCGAAACCCAAACTACTACAAACCTACTGTAAATTATCTGGATTATACAGTTTTGCTACGAGTGAATTCTTTCATTGTGTTATACAACTATACATTACTTGATATGAACACGCAACCTTCAGACTTTCTACCAAATTTCAAACCAATTGTAATGAATGTAGGTAAAAAGTCCATGGAGAAGGACATAGGCTATCTAATGTTGTGAGAATAAAACTTGAAGGGGTGAAATAAGGGATGAAAGTTTTTACGAAGAACCCATAATGTCTCAAATTAAGGTGGTGGTCATAAATTAATTTATGCTTTTGGTAAGAAATAAAAGGGGTTTCGATTTTCAAAAATCCTTCCGGCAAGCCGGTACAATAAGGGTGATTTTAATTATTGTTTGAAGTTTTATTGGGACGGTTAAAGTGTTGGATTCATATTGACATATAAATATTAGGTCTTTACCAATGAAATTGCCGTTTTGTATGAAAAAATTTAAAATTAATTTATTAAATTAAATTAATCGAAGTAATCACCCATGCAATCAATGCATCATTGCCAGCGCAGTGGCAGTTTATTGATGCCCTTCTTAAAGAAATCAGCTGGACGGGAGGCAACAAATTGTTCAAAGGCATTTTGTATTGCCTCTCGGGTATTGAATTTTTTCCCCGCCAAGGAGTTATCCAAATTCTGGAAAAAGTAGTAGTCTGTAGGCGCAAGGTCTGGTGAGTAGGGCGGATGACGGAGAACTTCCAACCCCAGTTCTTGCAACTTGGAGACCGTCTGCTGTGCAGTATAAGGTCGCGCGTTGTCGTGCAGGAGCAGCGGAGACCAGCGATTGACCAATGCTGGTTGGAGATGAGCCTGCTTCTCCGTCATTGTGTTCAGTTCTTCACAGTACACATCTGTAGTAATGCTCACCCCGTTTGGTAAGAAGCTGTGATGAATCACACCGGCGCTAGACCACCAAACAGTGACCATCACTTTTCTAGGGGTAAGTTTTCGTTTAGGGCATTGTTTAGGTGCTGAACCAGAATCCAACCAACTTGCTGAACGCTTGCGGTTATCAAACAGAATCCATTTTTCATCGCAGGTAACAATGCGGTTCAAAATTCTTTCATTTGTGTGTCTGTTGAGCAGTGCAAGGCACGTCTCGACGCGTACTTCGCGCTGGCGATCATTGAGTTCGTGGGGCACCCATTTGTCAAGCTTTTTTAACTTGCCAATTTGACGCAAATGGACCAATATTGATTTGACGCTAACGTCGAAAGCTGCTGCTAATTCAGCCGTAGATTGTGTATCATCAGCTTCCACAATCGCCTTTAATTCGTCATTGTCGACCAAAGTCTTCGGATGACCGCGAGGTTCATTTTTCAGGTCGAAATTCCCAGAACGGAAGCGAGCAAACCAATAACAGTTGGTGCGTTGGTTTGTAGTGTTAGCTCCGTAAACGTCGTTGATGTTGCGTGCCGCTTGTGCCGTGTTGCTGCCACGACGGTACTCATATTCCATAATTACTCGAATTTTTAAAGTATCCATGATGACAAAATAGATTGAAATGCGATGAAAATGTAACACTAATCAATAAACAAATGACTACTTTTGGAAAAAGAATTCCATGTTTTAAAATAAAATTCATTTGAAATTAGAATTCTTAGCCAAACAAAAATTATTGTGACTTGAAATGGCCAGTACTGCAGAACGGCAATTTCATAGGTAAAGACCTATTACAATACCATACATGCATTGATAAACCCATCTATGACTTTCTTGGTTTGTCATGTTCCGAAATCAGAAGGTGCATAATGTGCATTAATATAGCGGCGCGGCGTGGTAAAGATCGTACAGAACATACATATGGTGTAAACCCATCTATGACTTTTTTGGTTACTTACTTTGATAAGAGATTTCTAACTCGGCAAGTATCAACTGATAATAAGTTCCAATCAAAAGATTTTTTTATACTGTTATTTATTATACGTATACTTAAATATTATACGTGTACTTAAAAATTGTTAGGTATCTTAAGGTAAAATAACTCGTACGAAGTCGCGAGTGGTTGCTACTATACAGGTATCTCAGAAGTCGACGTCAAGCCGGAAGCGGGTGATAGGCTGAAATATTATAGACTAGCTGGTACTCGCGTCTTCGTCTGCGTATTATTGAATATACACAGACTAATCTGGGAACACGACAAACCAAAAGAAAGTCATAGATGGGTTTATCACTATGTGTATTGTGGTCGCAATCCCTACCACCCCGCTATATTACTACATATGCACCGCCTGATTTCGGAACACGACAAACCAAAAGAAAATCATAGATGAGATTATTACTGTTTGTATGGTATTATAAATAAATGCCAATATGAATCCAACACATTAACTATCTCAATAAAACTTCAAAAATAATTAAAATCATACCTTATTGTACCGGCCTACAGGAAGGTTGTTTGAAAAATGTGAAACCCCTTTTATTTATTTCTTACAGAAAGCATAAATATTAATGGGTTCTTCATACAAACTTTCACACAAGTTTTATTTTCACCACATGTGGAATAACACAATGAAATAATTAACTTCTAGCAAAACTATATAATCAAGATAATTTACAATAGGTATATCGCTTAGAATATATAAAACCCCGCGAGCCGCGGTATGACAGCGTCATAAAATAAAACAGTCATTATGCCGTACTGCGTAGTTAAACAGTCTAAAAACACTTCACCCAATCTTAAAAAGAATACTGGACTATCATTTAATTGATAATTATTAGAAATACAATACATTTCTAATTAAGTATAACTCTGTCAATAAATCAACATTGACAACGCTATTATTTCAAATCAACAAACTGGTTGTCATGGAAGCTGATATTTCCCTCTTACATACTTTTATCTCTTATTTTTTTACCCTTAAAGTTTTGTTTTCTACAAAAAGTACCATATGTCATTTCCCAAGGTCCAATCTAACTATATACCAAAAATCATCAAAATTGGTTCAGCGACATAGGCGTGAAAACGTAACAGACAGACAGAGTTACTTTTGCATTTATTGTATATATATATCAGGTCCTTACATATAAAATTGGCGTTTTGTTGAACTGGTCACTTTGATCTCAAATATCTGGCGTCTGGTTAGAAATTCCAAATTCAAATTTATTCAAAATTTAGGCTTGTGTATGTGTTTCGAATTTAGTGATTCATTTGTTTTCGCGCCATTTTATTTTTCTTTGTCATAGTTCTTTTCACAAAATAGAAAATTTAAAATATCGCCTTATTTTTATTTTATTTTATTTTAATTTAATATTTTAAGAAAATTTACAGCTAAGTACTTATTTAAGTTACATGTATAAATTAATGAAGGCCATTTACAAGTTCTCACATATAATTATGTACTTATATAAATAAAAAAATAAAGTAGACGGAAAACACAAAAATATTAACAAAAGAAATAAGAATTCAAAAGAGCTTTCAACTTCTGCACAGTTGTATCAAATATATCAACGTCTAAATCACTAACCAATTTATTCATACTGCTGCTTACTCGAATGAAATAGGAATTTTGTCTGTAGGTAGTTCTAAAAATTGGACTATAAAGTATGTTAGGGTTTCTAAAAGATGCTGCCGGTACACGTAGGTTAATTTTGCTCAGTATCTCCGAACAGTCAATTAGGCCATTGAGTATACACAAAAGATATGATACATCAGCTATTTCTCTTCGTGTATACAGCGGGAGCATATGAAATTTTTTACAGCGCGATGTGTAATCTGGTACAATTATTTCAGATTTAAACTGTAGGAAACGAAGAAACTGCTTTTGTATTTTCTCAATGCGTGTGATATATATATTATAATTGGGGTTCCAGACTTGAGATGCGTATTCAAGATGGGTTCGAACAAAAGAACAATAAAGAATTTTAAAAGTTTCAATCCAAATTCATTGGATAATCGAAATACAAACCCTAATGCTTTAGAAGCTTTTTTGACAACATTATCAGTATGCTTATCAAATATTAGTTTGGAGTCAAAAATAACACCTAAATCTCTAACAGTATTAACTCGTGATAATTTAGTATTTTTAAGAAAGTAATTGTGCAGAATCGGATTGAGTTTACGGGTATATGTTATAACTTGACATTTCGTGACATTTAAATGTAATTTATTGAGAGTACAATAATTTTGAAACTTATCTAAATCATATTGAATACGAACTACATCGGAAACAGTTTTAACAGGACATATAATTTTAAGGTCATCAGCGTCGAGAAGAATTTTGCAAGTGGTAAAACAGGATGGTATATCATTAATAAAAATGTTAAAGAGCAGAGGACCCAATAAAGATCCCTGAGGAACTCCTGAAGGAATCTGCATCGGCGAAGATGTATAGCCTTTTAGAACTACAGTTTGGCATCTGTTCTTGTCATAAGATGAAAACCACCTAAACAAATTATCCCGAATCCCTATATCTCTCAGTTTGCAAAGCAGGATTTCATGATCTATCCTGTCAAATGCTTTATTGAAATCAGTATAAATTACATCTACCTGGGCAGGCTCTGACATGTAGTAAGTTATGTAATCACTAGACAGGATAAGATTTGATGTAGTAGATCTTCCTTTTACAAAGCCATGTTGCCGATCGTTAAGGGAATGTTTAAGAGAAGGATAAAGTTGTTTGAAAACTACTTTTTCAAATACTTTAGAAAAAATGCAAAGTTTAGAGATGGGTCTGTAGTTAATGACCAAGTCTTTAGAGCCATTCTTATGAACAGGCGTAATTCAAACATCACACTCGATATATCTCTATTAAAAAGTTATCATGAGTCGAACGTTTCGTTATGTTTGTGAACCATAATAAATAAATAAACAGTACGTATCCAGAGAAAAACGGTTAATCGATATATTATAATTACACCCAGGAAATATTATCCAGGATATATGGTTCATCGCGTCGTTGAGCTAGCTTAGAACTAAACCCTTAACTAGATTTACTCAATACATGAGTGGTAGCTAGTACTAGGTCTCCAGGTTGATTATCGGGACAAGTTTGTCTTTTCTTATCAATATATTCCTTCCTTTTTTGTTTTTTCATCTTTTGTATTTCCCGTGCCCTGATTAAAGTATCGGCCATCATTAGCAACTGAGGAGTAACTTCTTTGATAAAATTGTCATTTCTCACTATTTCTCGGAAATCATGTTTCACATCATCAGGTGTTCTTAGTTCACGTCCGAACGTCAGAAACGCGGGTGTATAACCAGTAGAGCACGATTTAGCCGTGTTTATGAAAAAACGAATGCTGGGAAACTTCTCTACCGATGTTGAATGATTGCTCTCAATTAGAATAGCCAACTGAGTCTTCAGGTCACTATTACTTCGTTCAACCGGATTAGTCTCAGGATGGTATACCGGGGTGAATCCATGATGAATATTAAGGCAATATGTCAGCTGCTGCATGACGTTATCGCTGATGAATCGGCGAGGAGTGCCATATCTCAATATTATCTATTCGAGCAAGTATTTTGGCACATTCTTCTGTAGTGGCTTGCCCCAGTGCAAATAGTTCGACCCAACGCGAAATAACGTTTTCAACAATAAAGATCCATTAGTTCGAGGCAATGGCAGAAATAAATCAAATGCTACTACTTCAAAACGTTGACTCGGGGCTATCGTCTGGAGTAATCCAGCGGGTTTCTAATTTGATGTTTTGTAGCGTTGACATTGATGGCAATTGCAGACATAAGATTTTATTTGTTTTCTCATCCCTTTCCAAAAGTAACGTTTTACTATACGTTCGAATGTTTTGTCTGTTCCATAATTTCCAGCAGTCGCTTCATTGTGATAAGCACCGATGATGCTAACTTGCTCCTGTTTAGGAATGACTAACTGACTAGTTTTTACATCACTGTCCGTATTATAACGATACAATAGGCCATTATTGATAGTGTAACCTTTCTTACTTACGCTAGATACTGTAAGTACGTTTTCTTTATCATTGCCTTCCAAACATTCTATTATTTTAAAAAGTTCTTTATCTTTGTGTTGCTCGTTCTTTATTACTTCTTTACTTTTGGCTGGCATACCTACTACGACTGTACAAGGCCAAAGTCATCTGCTGTTCCGGGTTCATATTTGGGACGAGACAAAGAGCCAGCAACGATTTTTTTTCTCCCAGTTATATACTTGATACTGATGTCATAAGGCTGGAGTAGGAAAGCCCATCGGGACAATCGCCCAGTTAGGGGCTTTAAAGACATAAACCATCTAAGGACTTGATGATCAGTCAAAATCATTATCTTAATACATTCGATATAACTCTAAATTTATTGACTGCCCACACAACTGCCAGTGCTTCACGCCCTGTCATGGAATAGTTGCGCTCGGCCTTGGTTAGTTTGTACAAGAACTGCTCCAAGGGCATAGCTACAAGGCATCAGTCTTGATTGTATACGGCTTTGTACCATCAGCTTGGGCAAGAACTGGGGAATACATCAAGAGCTCACAATGCTTTGCGAAAGCGTTTGTTTGCTCTTCTTCCCATCTCCAGATGGCACTCTTTTTAGTCAGGCCTGTGAGTGGTTCTGCGATTTTTGCGAAATCGGGCATGAATCTTCTATACCAGGAGCACAACAAATGTTTCAGGGTGCGTGGAGGTTTCATATCCATTATAGCACCGACCTTCTCAGGATCTGGATGCAATCCATTGGAAGTAATATAATGTCCTAAGTACTTTACTCTTTGGCAGCAAAAGTTACACTTCTCCCGGTTTCCTGTCATGTTGAACTCTCTAAACTTATTCAAAACATTCTATAGATCCTTGAGATGGTACCTCAAACGTAGAAGACATGACAATCGAGTCACCTAAATATACCATCAGCTTGATACGGCTAAGTGAAATACGAAAGCGATCCATCATCCTTTGGAACGTGGCTGGAGCATTTCGCGAAGCCTATGGCATTTCCCCAAAACCTGTAAATCCCGAATGAAGTAACAAAAGCAGTTTTATCCCGATGTTCTTTCTTCACACTAATCTGCCAGTACTCAGAGTAAAGAACTATGGTGCTCATATAAGGCGTAGGCATTGTAGAGCAGGTCGTTGATTCTATGCAACGGATATGCATCAGGCGTTGTGACGGCATTCAACTGCCAATAATCAACGCATACTATTGTGCTCCCGTTCTTGCTTGGAACCATTACTACAGGTGCAGCCCATGGTGAAGAACAAGGCTCGATAATTCCCTCTGCTAACATCCCTGTCACTTCTTTTTTTAGAATTCAGTAGAAATCGGTTTGTGCTCTCATGTTTCGATGATGTGTTGAAAATCTTTCACTGGCTTCCCGTTGGGAGTAAATATGTCAAGGTTCTTGTCCAGGAATTCTTCAAGTCTTTAAGTTAAGCTCAATGTGAGCGTTTTGGAGAAACTCAACTCCAAGAAGTGTCCTATTTCTGTTTGACACAGGTAAAACCAAGAAGGTTGTAAGTACAGTGCGCTCATTGATCTTTACAGGAGCTTGCGTATCCAGTACATTCTGTGGTTTTTGAACCCAATCACTAGAGTTACACCGACCCGTAACTCCTTAAAGTTGTAACCCATCCTTCGTAGCTCCCAGTAAAGAGAGTAAGAAGCGATACTCGATTTGGCACAGCTGTCCAAGTATGCTGTGCCAGTTATCCCATTTATCTCTACATAGACAACCGGAAAATCTCTGGAATCAGTGGATGAGGAAACTGCACAAAATCCAATTTCCGGTAGTGAACGTTGAGCCTTTCTTGCATGGCAAGTCGGGTAGTTACTCCTCAATACTCCAGGAGCACCGCAACCGTAGCATTTCAACTTCGCTGATGGAAACTGAGTAACTCCTTCTGAGCTTTGCTGAATAACCACATCAGGCTTTATATCAGTCTTTTGTGAATTGTCTCTACTCGTGGTCAACTTTTTACAATTGTTGATCGTATGGCTGTAATTTTTGCAATACCTTCATCGACTTTTGTGCGTCAGTACTAACCGTGCGCTATCTAGCTTACGTTCATTCGGTATTGTTTGTTTCGAAAGCGCAAAACCGTCTTTTTCCTCAAGTACATGCTCAGCAGCTTGAGCCGCCTTCAAAAGTTCCTTGAAGTCATTCACATCTGAACGGAAAATATTATCTCGGATATCCAGGCATAACAGTCCATATAGCATATCCAACTGTACAATTTCTGTATGCCCCGGATTTCGTAATTGGGAAAATAGCATCCGCTTACGTCAAATAAAATCCTCGGTCGAAATACATTGATGCTGCTTTCTTGGGTAATATCAAGATACAGCAGATATGGCTCGCGAATAGGTGCAAAGTTCTCACTTAGGCGTGATTGGAAGTCTACCCATGAAGTCATATCATTTTTGACTCCTAGCCACCAAACTCAAGCTTCGCTTTTCAGAAGAATGGGTAGTTCAGCTAGTGCTGTCATTTTGCCGATGTTAGCTGAACGCTTAAAAATATTCCCAGCAGACAAGAATGCTTCCACTACTTCGGCGTCTTTTACTCCATTTTTGGTGGTGGGGAGCAGACATTCTTTCCAGTAGCTCAGGGAACTTTTCTGGTGACAGCATTTTACTAGATTTCCTCCTCACTTTTACTGTAGTTTTTCGTCCAGAACGCGTAACGTACTAAGTTTTAAGTAGGTACTTTTGTAGCTTCGAAGCCTCTTCCGGTCTTAATTTGTTCGTCTGTGGCGTAGCTCCTTGCGCAGAGCAGATAAGCGTAGCAAGAAATAGTTCATTTCACAAAACTCGTAGCATGTAGCTGACGTCACGTCGACGGGCCTCACGTGTATGGCGCAAGTTTAACGTGGTGAGGCGGGAAGCGAAGAAAGAAATTTGCAGCAACACAAATAAACTAACTTACAGCACACATTCACATAGAAGGCGTTGCATCAGCCTGTAGCGGCAGTTTGTTAATAAACACATGTATACAACTAGAGATGAAAAGTGGTAAACGATATAAAAATGGAAAAATATTATCTGCTGTATTTTCTAAGGGTTTCATTTACTGTGAAATAAAACATTTTGTTTAAAAATATTTTATTACAAATTCGAGTAGACCAAGTTCGGTGAAGCTGTAAAAGCCGTAGTGGCTAACAGTATATAGTCAGTTCTAAAAAACAAAAAGAAATTCGAGTAAATGAACAATATGTAATTTGTACAATAATTATAAATGTGAGGCTCCTAATCATTAAAACTCCACGGTGTACCATCGGCCGCCATAGTGGGATGACACGGGTCTCGCGGTTGCATCTACCGCATCGCCCCGGCGGCGGCTGGCCTCAGTCGGGCTTCCGGCGCTGAAGAGAGTCAGTCTGGTACAAACCCGACTGTCTTTTTTCTATGACAAAAAATCTTTTTTTATATGATTGCCAGACTCACGAGGAATAGTATAGGTTATATTATAACATTAGGCTATAGTTTCTAGCTAGACTTAAATATTGGTTTTTGTTACGTAAGTCGGAAGTCGAAGCCCTCGCGAACAACTTTAGCCGCATGCGCTGGCTTAATGGTTAATGATACATCAATACAATGTTCTACAAAAAAATTGGCCATTAGTACAAAAAAAATCAGCAATAGTATATAGGTGAGCCACAATAAGGCATATCGCAATTTTTTTGTTGTAGATTTCAAAAAACAAAAATGAGCATTATTTTTACGCATGGCATATTAATCATCACGAACAAAAGTTACTTCATCATAAAGAAAATTTATAATTAAGATAAACTTCGTCTTTTACAGCATGATATTAGGACGCATAGTTTTAGAGATAATAAAAAAAATAATAATAATTCAACACTCGGTTCGGGTCTATGTCTTTAATAGTTAGCAGCGCGAATGAGCCGTGCGATGCCGTGATGTGACCATCTTGCCACCAGATAAAAATATTGTCTGTATTGAAGTATTATAAGTCTTCAATCAATGATTTCTTCTAAATTATATGCTGGTGAAACCGCGGGGCACAGCTAGTAATTATATAAGTAGCTCTAAAGGTATCGAGTATATTTTTTGCATACATAAGATAGTGTACACGCACAGTTCGCCTGGTATGTTTTAGGTACCGTGTAATAGGGGGCGAGCCTATTGTCATTAATCGGGCACAAAGTCAAACTCCGAGCAGCTACTGGGAATTTCATAGAAAACCTCAATAACACTATGCGCGACCTGAGTATCAAACCTAGGACCTCGAGTATAGCAGTCGCGTTTTTGACCTTTAGCCTATTAAGGAAGTTATGAACTATCAATATGTTTATTTTAAATTCTGAATATGACACAATATGCTTTGTAGAAATTTAGTTGAAAATTAAAATAGATATTACTAAAGCAGTTACTCCTCCTAATTTATTAGGAATGAAACGTAAAATAGCATATGCAAATAAAAAATATCATTCTAGTTAAATATGAATAGGAGTTTGTTACGATTATATTTTAGTTTAGGATAGTTATGTATAAATTTCCAGCATACCTTACAATTTTCAGTTAATATATGTTTTACAAATTATTATTACACAATTTAAAAGTCCATAACCGAGACGTTCTTCTTGTTCCGACAGCTCAGCGTAGAGATCCTTGCCTAGGATCTAGAATAGAAGTCAGCACGGTGTAGGCCGTATCAGGATACACTGCTCAAGCAGACGACGCAGCACCAAATATCTTATCTATTGAGATTTCCTCATATGTAAAAGGAAAAGTTATTATTTGTATTATAAATACAAAATCCAGGTGATACTTTCCCGGTAGTGTTCTTTCAATGTTCAGTAGGTATTTGTCGTTTTGACAAAGGGTATTTCACCCATATTAATATTAAAATTATAAATTATAACAATTAAAATAACTTTTCTATATAAATATGTTATAAAATAAACTATCTTTTCGACTCCCAGGTCTGTTGTACAATAATTTGGTTTTTATCAAAACACAGGATAATTATGATATAAACGTTATTACTATTCAAAGGTCTGCCGTACAATCCCTCAAACATGATCAGATCCATCCTGAAGAATCTGTCATACTCTCTGTTCTAATTTTCTCTTTTGTTTTCGTTTGAATTCAAAATTTCATCTTACTAGACTTTTCGTATTTTAAAAATTAAAAATAAATCTAATCATAGATTTATTTTGCTAAACTAGAACCTGGATAGAATATTTGTCTATACCTGAGAAACTCCTAATTGCGCATGCTCTATTACTATCAAAGAATTATCAATGACAGAGATTGTCATAATATTGCAATGTAAACAATACGAACCTAAAATATTAACAAAGCTGTTGTTAAACCAAAATTATCAAGTTATAAATTATCTAAACGCATCAATACATAAACCTATCATTAATTGGTATCCTGGAAATAAAAGAATAGGTACACCAAAACAATAATAAGGTAAATCAAATGAACTTATGATGAATAATATAAAGTAGATATTAAATAAGATTATCTTCCAGATAAATAATATAACAAGTTACTAAGGGGTTGGCTGGAGTAAAATTCTCGGGGTCTCCTAATAAATAATAATTAATTAATGTTAGTAAAGATAAAAATATGATTAGAATAATAAATCCAATTAAGTCTTTGTATGTAAAATAAGGATGAAAGGGAATTTTATCTATATTACTATTTAATCCTAAAGGGTTATGATTGATGTAAAAAAAGTAAATGAATTATAGTTCATATAAAAATAACAAAAGGGAATAAAAAATGAAAAGTATAAAATAGTAGTATGTAATAGGTACACGGTCATTCGTAGAAATTGCTGTGCTGACTATAAAGAAATGTACTCTAATGCTCATGGAGGCGGTATACTAATAGGTATTTAAAAATATTTTACATTTATTAATAAAGTTGACTGGCAAACTACTATTGAAGATATGTGGATATGTGTAAGCGTCGGAAATATTTGCTTGAATATATAATATGTCTCTTTTATCTACCATCCTATATTCTTTGTGATAGTTACAAAAATTCATTACAGAGTTGGAAGAAATTTATTTGGGTAATTTATATGAGAAATCACTAATTATTGGTGATTTCAATTTTCCTAACATTAATTAGAGATGTCCTGAATACCCTTTTTTTGGTTATTTGACCAAAATCATTAGCGTTAAGAGATTTCTTGCAAATTACTGGTTTTTTACAAGTAAATAATGTATGTAATGAGAGATACAATATTTTAGACCTCGTTTTGGTGGATGATCACACCAACGTTACTATCACTACAGCTGCTCCACTGAGTAAACTTGATAGCTACCACCCACCCTTAGAGTTACTCATATTAATGAAGCAAGCTAAAAATGGAAACTTGGCTTGTAACACTGCTTTATAGGGCTGACTATGTCACATGCATATCGGAACTCTCATTGATCAAAGGATGACTGTAGTAAAGTTATTTGTGATGAGTTTGTGCACAACTTTTTTTGTGGTCAATTATCTATTCTTCTATACATATAATAAAAACGTAACTGATCGATGTCTGTACATAGAAGATATATAAGAAAAACTATTATTGGGGGTCTCTATAAACGCAGGAGAACCCAAAACAATGATTGTTAGAATTTTTGTCTGTTTGTCTGTTTGCCAACTTTTGTGCGCGCTAATCTCAGAAACGGCATAACCGATTTGGAAACGGTTTTCACTAATATATTCTGGTAAGGTTCACTTAACATTTAGTGTTTGTTTTACTTCAATAAGTTCATAAATAAAAAAGTTATATCAATTTAAAAAATCACGTCAAATTTTTTTTTGATAAAAATGCTATAAAATAGCTCTTCAGTTGAATTGACTGAAATTTTAGCTATCTGTATATTATGGTTTGTATAACGATGATGATCGAAACCTTTCATAAAGTTAAAAAATGAAGAGTTTAATAAAATGAATTTCCAATATACGTTGAACTCAGATCTATGTGTTAAATCATATTAAAAGGGGGTCTGCATAGGCTGGATATTGTCAGTTGAATATAGCTGCGGCGCTGCTAGGGATGGCAATTAATTTCGAAAAAGACTGATTCGAATCGAACTCTTATGAATCGATTCCCAAAAAAATCGATGTCTAAGATCGATCTCTCAAAAATTGATCTTTTTTCGATTCACTTTCGCATTTGTATTAACAATATAAAAATCCCTAAAATAGAAAATTAAAAGGGAACCACAACAGTCGATCTTTTGAAATTTTTACCTTACTAAAGTATCAGTTATTATAGAGAAACATAGAAAGGTATAGTGAAAGAGAATTCATTTCAAAAATTAATTATTAAGTATAAACTGTTTTCGTTAATTTTGTGTTGGGTAATAATTTACTGTTAGTATTTTAATTGGTAAATGACACTATAGAAAATGACTGCATAATGAATTGAATAATCCATACCTACTAATATTATAAATGCGAAAGTAATTCTTTCTGTCCCGTCTCTTGCATTTTCAAGGCTAGACCGCTGAACCAATTTTGAAGAACTTTGGTTGAGAAAGGTCATTGGCTACTTTTGGAAATAAAAAAAAATAAATAGGGTGAAATGGGGGGGGGGGGGGGTGAAAGTTCGTATAAAGAACCTAATTTTGATGAATTTTGATATAGAGATATGTAGGAATTTGGAGGAAGACTTTGGCTACCTTATGTGGTGAAAATAAAACTTTAATGGGTGAAATAGGGGATGAAGGTTTGTACGAAGAACCCGTTAAACCAATTTTGATGAATAGATATATATTGGACCTTGAAGACGGACATAGGGTACCTTATGGCGCAAAGATAAAACATGAAGGGGTCAAATAGGGGATGAAAAATGATATGAAGAACCCACTATTTCTCAATTTAGGGATATGAAAATTCATATTTATGATTTTAGGAAGAAATAAAAGGGTTTCGCGTTTTTGAAAAATGAATCGGCAGGGTGGTACAATAAGGGTGATTTGCAATACCATACGCATAGAGTTTATGCAATAATATAGAGGGGTGGTAGGTATCGCGACCACCATACAAATAGCGATAAACCCAACTATGAGTTTCTTTTGGTTCATCGTGTTCAGAGATCAGTCGGTGTATATGCAATAATATAGTGGGGTGGTAGGGATCGCGACCACCATATCTACATCTATTTATACATATAATAAAATCGTAACTGATCGATGTCTGTACATAGAAGATATATGAGAAAAACTATTATTGGGGGTTTCTATCAACGCAGGAGAACCCAAAACAATGATTGTTAGAATTTTTGTGTTTGTCTGTTTGCCAACGTTTGTGCGCGCTAATCTCAGAAACGGCTTAACTGATTTGGAAACGTTTTCAACTAATATATTTTGGTAAGGTTGACTTAACATTTAGTGTGGTTTTACTTCAATGAGTTCATAAATAAAAAAGTTATATCAATTTTAAAAATCACGTGGAACATTTGTTCGATAAAAATGCTATAAAATAGCTCTTCAGTTGTATTGGCTGAAACTTTGAAACTGGTTTGTAAAATGATGATTATTGAAAGTTTACATAAAGTTAAAAATGTACAGTTTCAGAGAATTTGGAACTTTCCAATATGAGTTGACCACACATCTATATAATAAAACATATTAATAAGTAGTCACCCTAGGTTGGATATAATCACGCAAGCAAGTCGAGTGCCGCATCGCTGCTAGGCAATTCATTCCGAAAAAGATCGATTCGAATACAACTCTGATGTATCGATTCACAATAAATCGAGGTCTAAAAGGCCGATCTCTCCAAAAAATTGACTGTCTTTTATTCACTTTTCAGATTTGTGTTAACAATATAAAAATCCCTATTATAGAAAACAAAAAGGACACCACAACAATCGATCTTTTGCTTTTTTTACCATGCTAAAGTATCAGTTAAAGAGAAACAAAGAAAGGTGTAGAGAGAGAGAGAGAGAGAGAGAGAGAATTAATTTCAAAAATTTATTATTATAAACTGTTGTCGTTATTCTGCTATGTGGTAATTTACTGACACCATAGAGAACGACAGCATAATGAAATGAATAATCCATACTAATATTATTATAAATGCGAAAGTAACTCTGTCTGTCCTGTCTGTTGCATTTCACGCCCTGAAATAGACGATGAAGGTTTGAACGAAGAACGCATGAAACCAAATTTGATGAATTTTGATATAGAGATATATTGGACCTTAAAGAAAGACATTGGCTTACCTTATGTCGTGAAAATAAAACTTTAAGAGGTGAAATAGGGGATGAAAGATTGTATGAAGAACAGACTATTTCTAAATTTAGGAATATGAAAATTCATATTTATGCTTTTAGGAAGAAATAACAGTGTTTCGTGTTTTAAAAAATAAGGGTGATTTACAATACACATAGACTGCAACCCTTGATACTAAGAAAAATGTTCCTGAGACATAAGCTTACATTATACAAGACATATGTCCGTCCTATCATGACATATAAGCTGCGCTACATTCGCTCATACGTCAAAGATCAACATTAATAAATTCCAAATCCTCTAAACCCGATTCTTACTTAAAATTAACAAAGCCCCTTGGTACGTTGGTCGAATCGTAAATTGAATATCTTACGCGATCGTACTTCGACACTGCTTCGAATCACGTGAATTTGTTGGTGAAAGCTGCCGCGACTTAAACCCCAAAACCGAACATCCCCCGCGAACAACTCCAGCCGCGAATATCTTCACCGATCCCGTTTATAAGATCGAGGAAATAAACAAATACTACTCCACCGTCTCTCCAAACAAAGCGTGCTCGCGCCCACGCCCGCGAAACCACCGTTCCCTCCACAGGTGATGGGCGGCTAATTTCGCTCCCGCAAACCCGTCACGTCCTCCCTCTCTTACGTCAACTCTCTTAGGTCAACGGACCTAGGTCCGTTCCCTCGGTGTAGGACCCTTGAGTCATGCAGCCGCTCGCGCGATACTGGTGACACTGCACTTGCAATCACGTAGCTACCCACACACTTCATTACGTACATGCATACGTGCACACCACATAAGTACATAGATCCTGTAAGGGACCTTTTTTTCTTCTTTTTTTACGATAGTTACTTTCGATCATGTTTCCAGGATACTAAATACATATACACATGTTCATTCCTTTCTCCTAGAGGCAGGGACATGTTATATGTATGTATTAGTTTAGTTCAAATTTTCTACAGATAGGGAATTAGTCAGTTCGCGACCTTTTCACAATCGCGGTAACAGCCCAAGCCGACGTCCGGCCACTTTGGCACCTTTGTGCGCATGTTGCTCACGCTTTCGCGGCTGAATGCCTTAAGCGTTCGCCCCCAAGCCTGGTGAAGCTGTCAAAGCCATCAGTGGCTCTATTTCTTTAGGGCCCCTTAGGCTAACAGTATAGTCACTGAGAAAGAAAAAAAACAACTATAATTTTCTTTTGGTTTATCGTGTTTAGAGATTAGTCAGTGTATATACAGTAATATAGCGGGGTGGTAGGGATCGCGACCACCATACATAGTGTTAAACACATGTATGATTTTCTTTTGGTTTGTCGTGTTCCGAGGTCAGTCCGTGTATATCTATACTATTAATAATTTAGTATAGCGGACGAGTTTTTTTATTTGTTTGTTTAAACATGGTAATCTCTGGACAACTGGTAGCAGTCGGATTCGAAAAATTCTTTTTGTATATGATAGCCAGATTCACGAAGAATAGTATAGGCTATCTGGAACTAAGCTAAACCTCTCAGCTAGCCTTAAATATTGATTTTTGTTTAAGTAAGTCGAAGTGAAAGTGTTCCCGAACTGCTTTATCCGCATGCGCTGGCGTAATGGTTAGTGATACGTAAATATAATATTCTACAAAAACATTGTTCTTTAGTATATCTAACAAAAGTTTCCGGTAACATATGCCTATTTCTTAATAGCATAAGCCACAATAAGGTATTTTGCGTGTTTTTATGTTGAAGATTAAAAATTGATTTTGAGCTTTATTTTTAGGCTTAATATATTAGTCATTATTCAGTCATTAGTCAGGCAGCGTAATGGCCGCACGCGTAATGCTAAACTGTAGAAAATTAAATATAAAATAAAGTTTTTATCAGCTAAAATGAGGTCAATTGTGAAGTGTGCTTCGTGCAACATTGTTATTTGTGAGATTCTTACGTTTATACAGAACAAACTAGACGTGATGGATGTACAAAGTCTCACCAGAATATGCAGTTCTGCTTTTTCAGCGGTTGAAGTGGAAAAAGCAAAGAATTTGTTATTTGAATCTATTCCAAGTGCTAAACGAAAGATTGTTAGAAGACGAGATAATAAACTTGTAAAAGATTTAGAAGACATTATATCCTTATTCCAAAACACGGATCCTGAGATAATACCTATATTCGTGGCTAAAGAACTACAAAAATTACCGCCAGTTACATTTGACCATGTGGATGTGACTCGCCTGTTGAAAGATATAATCATAATACAAACAGATATAAAGAACATCAAAGAATCACATATTTCAAAAGAAGAATTTGAAAAATTTAAAAATGAATCTTTAAAGGTTGTAAACAACAATGTGATAGACGATTTTGAGCCTCATTTGAATAGACATAAGAGTGCATATGATTTACGCGATAGTGAATCAACTGATTTATTACATACACAGTTGAATGAGAAACTAGCGACAATTCATCAGGAAGTAGAATTGAGTGACAGTCAACTTGCTCCTTCCCACACGCAACCTAACTATATATGTTGCTCTGTTACACCAAAACCAACGGATATTATTAAAATAAAAAGTGGGTATAACCAAAAAAATATTAGTCAGTCGCAAGTTGACCCTACTATTGGATCTCAGCACATTAACTTCGAGTCTAATGATGTCACAAGACTTCATACAGTAAGGGATGATAACCAATCGAGTTCATCGCGTAAAACTTTTCGCGATCCTATAGTAATGCTACATAATGAAAAAATCCTCAGTAACAATAACGTAGAAATAAATAAATTACAAGCTCCAACACTGTCAGATATTGTTCGTAGAGAAGGAAAATGGAGTGTTCAAGAACCTAGTGAAGAGTGGAAAATCGTACAGAGAAAAAGATTACGAAACAAATTTTTAGGTAAAAAAGGAAAAGCAGCCGCTGGACCAGATGATAAATTTAAAGCAGCGGATATTAAAATACCGCTATTTATTTCTAATGTTCACAAGGATACCATGGAGACAGATATAATTAATTATATTTATGAGAAAACGGAACAACTAGTTAAGTTAGAAAAAATAACTATGAAACAAGATAAAGGTTATCACAGCTATAAATTGATGGTTCCTAAACAGACAGTTCATATGTTTCTTGAAGACCAGCTATGGCCCGATGGAATATCCTTTCGGCGTTTCATTAATTTTAAATATAGAAGCAAAGTGGGATATGAACGAAATTTGAATGTGGACGAAAATACAAATAATGCAATATCCATGTAAACTCGTAACATTTAACTGTAAAAATGTAAAACGATCTTCAGAGTGTATAAAAGGTATATGTAGGTCGGCAGACATTGTCGCACTTCAGGAAACTTGGTTATTGCAACATGACCTTCAATACTTGTCAACCATTGATGAAGACTTCACATATACGGGCACGACCGCTGTGGATTTATCAGCTGGAATACTGCGTGGTCGTCCGTATGGTGGCGTCGCGATCTTGTGGCGTAAGGCGTCGTTTACATCAGTTTCTGTGTTGGATTGTGACAATCCGCGAATAGCAGCGATAAAAGTGGTAGTAAATAATCGTTCTATATTAGTTTTTAGTATATACATGCACGTTGATAAAGATGTCAATCTTATTGAATTTTCTGAATGCCTAGGTAAAGTGAGTGCAATTATTGATAGTGCTGGAGTTGAAGCCGCTTTTATCATGGGCGATTTTAATGCGCACCCGCGGGAATTATTTTGTGAGGAGTTACTACTGTTCTGTGAAGAACAAATGTGGCAATGTGCTGATTTTGAGAAACTAGGTATGAACTCAGACTCTTATACTTTTGTTAGTGATGCGCATGGCTGCAGACGGTGGCTTGATCATTGTTTGACTACGGAAGCGGCATTTAAAACTATTACGAGCATTAATATTCTTTATAATGTATACTGGTCTGATCATTATCCTATAGAAGTTGTGTCAGATTTGCTTATTGTAAAATCAAAAATACCACATAATATAATTCAGGACAAAATTATCTGGGGTGTTCGACGTTCAGAACAAATAGAAAATTATTCTAAATTATGTAATAAAAAATTTAGGGATATTCACTTGCTTGAAGAAATGTATAAATGTTGTGATGCTATGTGTACTGATGTACAGCATAAAACTATTTTGGATAATATGTATAATAATATTGTTACTGTACTAAGTGAGGCTGCTGTCTTGTGCTGTGAAACTAATTTTGTTACACGTAAAAAAGTTATAGTAGGGTGGAATAAATATATTCGCGATGCTCACAGAGTGGCCAAGTCATACTATGAAATATGGACATTACACAGTAAACCGAGAACTGGAAATATTTATGATCAAATGTGTGAAAGTAGGAAAATATTTAAGTCTAAATTGAAGTGGTGTCAAGTTCATGAAGACCAGATTAAAATGGACATATTAGCCTCCCATCACTCGACAAAAAATTTTAAGCAGTTTTGGAAATTTACAAACAAATTAAATTCAAGACTTGATCAGCCTGTGAGCATTGAGGGAATTAGTGAATCAAAAAACATAGCAGAACTCTTTAAGAATTATTTTAGAATAGAATCACCAGAGGAAATAACACCTCAAATTAATAATAGTAGCCCCCGTCAAAGCGAGAAGCTTGTAAGTTTCTCAGCTAAAGAAGTTTGTCGAGTAATTAAAAATATGACCAGAGGCAAATCTCCTGGCCATGATAGCCTTAGTGTTGAACACCTACAGTATGCTGGAGTTCACTTGCCGAGAGTAGTAAGCATGTTTTTCTCTTTGTGTATAGGGCATGGTTATCTTCCTCAAGATATAATGAAAACTATTGTTGTACCAATTATCAAAAATAAGACTGGTGACATATCTTTGTTGAGCAATTATAGGCCCATATCACTGGCAACTATTATGGCAAAGGTGTTGGATTGTCTGCTTAGGTCACACTTAAACGATTATGTTAATATTCAGGATACCCAGTTTGGTTTCAGGACTGGTTTATCTACTGAAAGTGCTATTTTAACTTTAAAACAAGTTGTGAAATATTACACAGATAGGAGTACGCCGGTGTTTGCATGTTTCTTGGATTTATCAAAAGCTTTTGATATGATCAAATATCAAGCTTTGTGGCAAAAATTACGGAGCACAGGAATACCGAATGAAATTTCATCAGTTTTTGAGTATTGGTATACCAATCAGATTAATCATATCAGATGGGCTGGAACTCTTTCTGAAGCATATAAGCTTGAATGTGGGGTAAGACAGGGGGGCCTAACATCACCTAGCTTATTTAATCTGTACATAAATGAGTTGATCGAGAAACTTGGTAGCATGCATGTCGGTTGCTATATCGATGGAGTATGTGTTAATAATATAAGTTATGCTGACGACATGGTGATTTTAAGTCCTTCGATCAGTGGTCTCAGGAAATTACTGAAAACATGTGAAGTTTACGCTAATATGTTTGGCCTTGAATATAATGTTAATAAGAGTAAATATATGATATTTAATCCTCGCGGAAACGCTATTACCTGTAACTTATCTGTGAGTCTTAGCGGCACCAGTTTGGTAAGAGTTTCGCAGTTTAAATATCTCGGGCACTACGTTACGGATAATATGAAAGATGACAGAGACATAGAGAGAGAGCGCAGGGCGTTGTCGGTGAGGGGTAATATGCTGGTTCGCAGGTTTGCCCATTGTACACCAAGCGTAAAAATATTGCTATTCAAAGCCTACTGTCAGTGCTTCTATACCAGCAACCTCTGGACCACATATACTCAGCTTGCCTACAATGCTCTGCGTATACAGTACAATAATGTGTTCAGAGCATTGTTGGGGCTGCCTCGGTACTGTAGCGCATCAGGGATGTTTGCTGAGGCGCGCGTTGAAGATTTTTACGCGATTATTCGTAAAAAAGCATGCTCCATGATGAATCGACTGTGTGGTAGCTCTAATGGTGTCCTGAGGATATTATCGAATAGACCGGATAGTTTGTTCCTTCACCATTGGACTGAATTAATTAAAAGCGTGTGTACTTATGCAAATTACTGATTTTGCTTGTCTGTGTAAATATTTGTAAAATGTGTTTTTGTCTTTACTAACATAGGCTAAGTTAACTAACATTATTGGATGTAAATCTGAAATAAATAAAATTATTATTATTATTATTATTATTAATCCTTACGAACCAAAGTTATTTCATCATAAAGACAATTTAAATTTTTCTTTTTATAGTATGTAATTAGGACACATAGTTTAGGAGAAAATGAAAAATTAAAATACATAATTTGTACTTGCGAGAAGTGATAACAATTATGATTACACGGGCCCGTCGCGTTGGCGGCGCGGTATTTGTTGGATAAAAACTCGGGGGAAACCGAGGGGCACAGCTAGTTGATAAATATACTACCAAAAAAAGAAGACAAAACACAAGTAATTATCCACTATGGTATTGGTCACTGCTTAAATTGATTAAATAAAAACACAAATATACAATAAGATTTAAAAAATATAATAACCCTGGTGATTATGATACATTTGACATCTTACGTATTAGGTCAAAGAAAAGTATGGAAAGTTGTTTCAAGTCGTATATAGCTAAGATAGAACAGGAACTGAAAACAAATATCAAAAGTTTTTGGCAATACATAAAATCTAAAAAAGCATGTAATGTTATTCCCGCCCTAGTCTCGTATGATGGTCGAGTTGCTGACGGTGACCAGGTTGCAGACCTAGTTGCTTTATATTTATCCTCGGTTTATACTGTTAACCAAGCTTCAAACGCATTTACTCTATGAAATCCTTCATCGTATGATTGCCTCCCTGAAATACATATTAGTGAAAAAGATATCAAAACTAGCTTGGAAAGTCTGGACGTATGTTGAGGATCGGATCCTGACAGAATTCCACCAATATTTATAAGGCTTTGCTCTAAAGCGCGTGTTTAACCTTTGCATATGATCTTTAATCAATCGTTTAAAGAAGGAATATTTCCTGATTTATGGAAAATTTCATATGTAAACCCTATATACAAGTCAGATAATAGGAATGACGTATCAAATTACAGACCAATATGTATTATCTCACAATTTGCAAAAATATTTGAAGGCATTAAATACAAAGTACTATATTCTTAGGTAAACCTCATGATAAGCTTACACCAGCATGGTTTCATGTCTAATCGTTTGACAACATCAAATTTGCTCGTATATACTAATTTTATATTTAATGTCTTGGAAATCGTGGTCAAGTTGATGCTATTTACACAGATTTTGCCAAAGCGATTGATCGTGTAGATCATTCCATACTTATGACCAAACTTAATCATGCTGGCATTCATGGCAACTTGTTAACGAGGTTTGAGAGCTATTTATATAACCGTCCTCAGCTAGTCGTAATGGCATGTTACGAGTCTCCACCTTTTATACCTTCATCTGGTGTACCCCAAGGATCGAAGCTGGGACAATTATTGTTTTTAATTTTCATAAACGGCCTCTTCGATTCAATGAATTGTGATTGCCTAGCTTATGCAGACGAAATGAAAACATTTGTTTGGGTTGTAAACCCAAGCGACTGTGTTATGTTACAGAATGACCTTAATACTCTCGAATTATGGTGTATCAACAACAGAATGTGCCTTATTGTGAAGAAATGTCAATACATAACTTTTACAAATAAATTAAATTATATGAAGTTTAGCTATCAGCTTGGCGGTATTCGCTTGCAGAGAGTATCAGTTGTTCGAGATTTAGGGGTTATTTTTTACTCCTCTTTTTCGTTTCGACCACACATACATATTAATTATTGTTTCCAGAGCTAGCATCATGTTTGGATTTATTATGCGTACATCGCGACCTTTTTGCAATCATGACAGTCTTATTTTGCTCTATAATACCTTAGTCAAAAGTATACTCGAATATTGTTCTGTCATATGGTCCCCTCACTATTCTACCTACGTTGAGCTTATATGAGTCCGTCCAGGCTTATTTTGTTAGATATCTGAGCATAAGAAATGGCGTTCGCAAATTAATTCCTAAGTATGAAGATAGACTAGACTATTTTAATAATATGATAAGCCTTATTAGAGAGGCAAAATATAGCTGACTTACTCATCCTTCACAAGATTGTAAATGGTTCTATAGATGCGTTCCTTATCAATTATTTGTACTTCAGAGTTTATTCCCGTGCGGTGCGCAACCTAAATATATTTTTCATTCCGACTGCAACATTGAATTCAGCGTTTAATAGCCCTCTAACACGTATGGCAAGGTTGTTTAATAAGAGATCAGGAAACATAGATATACTTTCTCAAGCATTTAGTTCATTCAAACATTCGTTGATAAATAATTCAATATAATTTTATATTAACGTGTAACTTTAATTTAATTTGTTGTATAATGTAGTTTATCCTTTTTGGAATTTGATGTATTTAAATGTCATGCACGCTTATTATCTGACTGATTACATACACTGTATTTCATTGGAAATGATAATATGTATTTTTACGTTTTTGTAATTATTCTGTTGGCGTGCTAAATGTATAAAATAAATAAAATACACCACTTTGTAACTGTATGTCAGAACGCTAAATCTCAAAAACAACTTATCGGATTTTAATATTGTTTTTATCAATGGATGGAGTGAAACATGAGGAAGGTTTAGGTGTATAATTCATTAAAGGTTTGATTGTCGAAGATGTCGGAGAAAATCATGCCGACTGGGAGCTTTACTGGCGTGCGCCGCGTGAACCAATAAAGTTATACAAGGTGTCCAGAAAGGGTATCGGGTATTTGTTTTCGCGCCATATTCGAAACGGGGCGTCTAAAGGGTGCGGGGAGGGGTTCGTGGCGTCCGCCATTTTGTGGAGTTTTAGTCACGATGGAACAGTACTCGGGGACGCATCGCGCATTTTGCGTACGAGCGTATTATCGTAATGGTGATTCAATAGTGACTGCTCAACGTCTCTATCGTGCGGAATATCGTACACGCCACGCGCCAAGTGACGATAGCATTAGGAAATGGATCAGGATGTTCGAGAATACAGGTGCGACAGTTAAAATTCAAAACTCTGGTCGTCCTCGTTCAGTTCGCGATGAAGAAACAATTGAAGAAGTTGAGGTGTCGGTTCGTCAAAATCCGTCTTTATCCATCCGAAAGCGAAGCCAAGCGTTGAACATCAAAAAATCGTCTTTACATTCGATTTTAAAGAAAGACTTACATCTAAAAGCCTATAAAATTCAATTGGTTCAAGAATTGAAGGATACGGACTATGCTAATCGACTGAATTTTGCGAACGAAATGCTGCAGCGATTTAACAACTTTAACAACATACTGTTCAGTGACGAAGCTAATTTTCACCTGAATGGTCATGTTAATAAGCAGAATTGTCGGTACTGGGCAGTGGAGAATCCGAGACGAAAGCATGAACGACCCCTGCATAGCCCAAAGGTCGTTGTTTGGGCCGCTATGTCTGCTAAAGGCATAATTGGTCCTTATTTTCATGAAGATCAACGAGGCCGAGCAATTAATGTGAATAGTGACCGTTATTGCGATATGTTGCGAAATTTTTTTGGTCCCAGAGTTGCAGGAGTTTGCAGGTTTCAACTCAAGAATGTGGTTCCAGCAAGATGGGGCCACTTGCCATACCTCAAATGACTCAATGGAAGTTGTTAACGAATTATTCCCTAATAAAGTCATTTCGCGAAGGGGTAACATCAACTGGCCTCCCAGAAGCCCCGACCTTAGCCCGCTTGACTATTTTGCATGGGGATACCTTAAAAGTAAGGTTTATCAAAACAATCCGACGAATCTAACCCAGTTAAAGCAAAACATCAGGTCAGAAATGGCAGCAATATCGATAGCTATGTGTCAACGTGTTATCGCCAATCTTCGTTTCCGTTTAGAAGAGTGCCAGCAACGTAACGGTCATCATTTGGATAACATCATCTTTTCCAAATAATTATCCAATTCATATGCTAACAATAAACAATAAACTTTTTTATTGCATACAATACAAATAATTTTTGTTTCATTGAACTTACAAATACCCGATACCCTTTCTGGACACCTTGTATAACTACCCTGCTACCCGTTCGATATCGGGGCCGGTTGCTAGTTGTCACAAATTAATTGATAATATGTATACATATAACTAACCGATAACTTTTAAAGAGATTCACTCTCTTATATATATATTAAGGAGCCAAACTAAAACTATTGTATTTTATTGAATTTCAACAGTACAGTCTACAAAACCGAGATTTTTAGGTACCATACACAATTGCTACTAAATATTTAAAAAAAAGGGTGACTTTTTAATACAGATGTTTAGATTGAGGAGCCACAATTATATTCTTAAAACTTTTGATACATTTTACTACAAATTCCAGATTTTATTCTGCAGAATTAGATTCTTTGCTACGGAACATAGGTGAGAGCATCTTTTTAAAATCTGGAGTGGCACTTGAATTTATACAGACATAATATGTTTATGAAGAAACATTTTTGTATGTATTTTACTTTGAAACCTTTCTTATTAAGTGTCCATAATTTAATCTTGTAAATCTATGCGATTAAAAAATTATCAATATTATGTACATATTATGCCACTTTAAATTAATTAAAATCAAGTTCCTGTCTTAATAACTGCCTTATCAGCATAGATACTATATATCAACTATATGTTGCAAACTAATAACAAGAACTGACGATAGATATCTTGAAATATCATAATATTCTGAAAATAATTACAATAATTCTTCATTGAAATATATATGAGTAGGTACTTAGATAGTATCTTGAAAATTGAACATTATATTTCCATGAAAAATTCTATTTATCTTTTCAAGCTGAATTTATCAGTAAATACTCATCAATAACTTTAATAATTATACAAATTATCTGATTTACTTGATCAAGTTCCTGCAATAAAGATATATTTTGCCCATTTAGATGAGTAATGATGATACAATAGTTTTAGTAGTTTAGATGTAGTGATTTTGATAATAATAACCCATGTATCTTAAAATATTTTTTTAATGAAAGCATTGACCTCTTTGACCAGCCACCCACACTTTAAGTCACGAGAATGCGCTGGCAAAAAAATCTATTTGAACTCGGCTCAACATTTTACAATAGGAATCAGCCATATAACGAATGATAAGGTTTTGTTGAATGACAAGATAAGTCGGTAGTGGAAGCCCTCCCGAACTGCTTTATCCGCATGCACTGGCGTAATGGTTAAGGATACGTAAATACAAAGTTTTGCAAAAATATTGGCCCTTAGTATGTCTAAGAAAAAGTCTGGGATAGCATATGCTTATCTCTTGTACATAAGCCACAATTAGATATTTTGCGATTTATAAATTACGAATATGAGTTTCACCGTGGCATCGGCGTTACATAAACAACTCGAAGGATTAATGATGTGAATGGGGAAGCTACTGTAAAACAAAGAACGGTACGTTTTTCGATCTGGAGATTTTGACTTATGAAACAAACCTCGTGGACGGCCAGAGACCCCAGTTGATAATGAAGAATTAAAGGTGATCGTGGAAGCGGATCCATCGCAAACCATGTCAGAGTTAGCGGCAGGCTTCGGTGTGAGTTTTTGAGAATTCACTTGAAACAAATTGGAGAAGTGAAAAAGCTCATGAAATGGGTACCGCATGAATTAACTGAAGCACACCAACAAACACGCATTGAGTGCTGCGTTACATTACTCAACCGCCACAATAATGAGTGAAAATCGTATTATAACGTGACGAAAAATGGATCCTTTACGACAATCGGAAACGCTCATCACAGTGGTTGAACCCAGGAGAGCCGGCCAAATCCTGTCCCAAGCGAAAGTTAACTCAGAAAAAGGTAATGTCGAGTGTTTGGTGGACCAGTGCTGGTGTCATATTCTACAGCTACCTATAAGATCTGGCCAAACGATAACGGCAGATCTGTATTGTCAATAATTGCAAACCATTATGGAAAATATAGTCGTTAAACAACCGAGACTGGTCAATCTCTCTAGCCCACTGCTGCTTCAGGACAATGCTAGACACCATACTTCACGACAGACGGTTGCTAAATTAGAGGAACTGCGGTTGGAATGTCTCCCACCCCATACTCCCTGGACCTTGCTCCTACAGATTACCACTTTTTTCGGAATTTAGACAATTTCTTGCAAGGAAAAATATTAATTCCGATGAGGCTGTCCAAACCGCCTTCAAAAATTTTATTGATTCACGCTACCTCAATTTTTTTAGCAATGGTATCCAATGACTTACCTATAAAATGATGAAAGTGCATAGATAATATTGGTACATACTTCGATTGATTAAATTGTATAATTTCATAATATTTTTATCGTTTTACTTTTTCCATATAAAACCCTAATAAAAACAATAATATTATCATGGCATAAAAGCAAGGAAAAAATCTAGCAAATATTACATTGTAGCTGGAAAATGGTTGGAATTAAAACCGTATCTTTTTTCTGGAATATTTAATAATACTAGGATTACTCATAACGTTCTGTTCAATATTGCTAATATGTAATTATCATAACATTTCTTCGCTAGGACCGAGTAACGTCTGTTTGCTTATTAAGTCTAGAGATACTCAGTCGAGCAAATGCAACTAACTATGTGTTTCTGTTTTTAACCCCAACGCAAAAAGAGGGGTGTTAAAGTTTAACCTGTGTATCAGTCTGTGGCATCGTAGCTCATAAACGGCTGAACAGATTTTGATATTTTTTTTGTTTTTGTTTGATCCAGAATGTTTTTATCTATGATTCAAGAAAATCGATTCTGCTGTTTCAAAATTATCAGCTCTTTTCTAGTTAATAAATATATATGTGAACGTCTTCTACCGGTCTGATTGAGTCGAGATTTATTATTCTGTTATTTCAATGATATTAGTAAAACCTTGACCTGATGCTGCGGCGTCATCTGGAATATGTAGGATACATAACTCCTCACCAAATTATAGCAAAGATATCGTAATTAGGCTCATTAAAAAGTGCAATGAATAGGTTACTCTTATGTCGGGAGTTAATAAAATTTTCGGTTTACCTTTTAGTATTCTAAAGAACATTAGTCATATAATTGTGTTCGATTGGATCGCGAAAACTACAGGTGTAACTGCATCCGTCATACTAACAAGGTTAGGCATGTTGCATTCTGAGATTCCCCGATGTCCATCCATCCAATAATCGATTGCGGTGGTAGAGATCACAGTGACTCTCTTTTTGTTTGTCGTGTTTTTTATACCACGACGGTAGCAGAAAAGCCTGCGGTCCACCTGATTCTAAGCGGTTACCACAGCCTATGGACGCTAGTAATACCAGAAGAATAGCATGCGCCTTGCCGACCCTTTAAGAATCGGTTCACTTCCCTCTCAAAACTCAAAAACCTTAACTTAGTGGGATCTCATTCCACATCCAAGTCGTTTACGGAAGGAAACTCTTCTAAAACCGGATTGTCCGCGATCATTTATCCTCCAGTGCATGAAGATAAGCTCCCCGCCTACGGCAAGCGTTGCGATGTTGGAAGGTAGTCACTGGCATCATAAAGAACAATTCCTCAGAACACAAACCGTTGTACAAACGGAAGACACACAAAAAGGGGAAGTCTCTCTTTAGAATTAGAAGTTCGATACGGCTTGTGAGTTTGGGACTATCAACAATTCTCATAGCACGTTTTTAAGCCGCGGCAAATGACCCGAGCTGATATCCAAGGGTAAGCTTGGTGTGTCCCACCTGTTTTAGGATTATCTAGCGTATATTCAGCAGTCGCTACAGATTTGGGTTGTACTGTGCTTATCATCAATAAAAAGCACATTTTAAATAACTTGAACACAAACAGACGGAAATATAATTTATGAATTTGTTTCAGATAAAGTAAAAGAGCATCGCAACTATAATAGGACAGTGAATAAAAATTGTAAAGACGATAATTAAGGTTAATTATAATTTTAAAACAAATCGATTGTTATATGTCCAGATAAGGCGATAGAATGTTCTGATTATTTACGTAATAAATACCTACATCTATATTATATTTATACTACATTAGGTGGTGCCCGCCCCCTTCACTGGGTGTTTTTTTTATATCGTATTAAAAAGTACCTATCCTATCAGGGCCGCCTTAAGCATATTCAGCGCCAGGGTGCGAAAGTTATCATGCGCACCCCCGGTCTTTTTAACTACATCTAACTTAATTTTTCGGAATTTTTATACTTACAATGTCATTTTGTCATTAACTTTTGATTCTATAGTTACTTTTAAAAGTCAAGTTTGCTAATCTATCTTGAGTCTTTGTTTTGGACACTTGGTTGACTGTAAATAGCTTTATTAATTTTAGGTTTTTAAGTATAGGTATGTAAATATTAGGTCCTTACATATGAAATTAGCGTTTTATATGGAAAAAGTAAAACGAAAAAATATTATGTAGTTATACATATTATATAATCAATCGAAGTATCTAACATTATTATCTAAGCACTTTGTCCGTTTTATAGGTAGTTCATTGATTCCATTGCTAAAAAAATTGTGAAAGCGAGAATCAATAAAATCTTTGAAAGCGGTTTTGGCAACCTCATCGGAATTCAATTTTTTTCCTTGCAAGAAATTGCCCAATTTCCGAAAAAAGTGGAAAAGTGGTAATCAGTTGGATCAAGGTCCGGGGAGTATGGTGGAGTATGAGTATGTCTGTCGTGAAGCATGGGGTCTAGCGTTGTCCTGAAGCAGCAGTGGGCTAGAGAGATATTGACCAGTCTCGATTGTTTAACGGCTAACTTTTCCATTATAGTTTACAATTGTTGACACAATACAGATCTGATGTTATCGTGTGGCCAGATCTTAGGCAGCTGTAGTGTATGACACCAGCATTGGTCCACCAAACACTCACTAGTACCTATCTTTTTCTGAGTTAACTTTCGCTTGGGACAGGATTTGGCCGGCTCTCCTGGGTTCAACCACTATGACGAGCGTTTCCGATTGTCGTAAAGGATCTATTTTTCGTCACGTAATAATACGGTTTTCTCTCATTATTGTTACGGTTGAGTAATGTAACGCAGCACTCAATGCGTGTTTGTTGATGTGCTTCAGGTAATTCATGCGGTACCCATTTCTTGAGCTTTTTCACTTCTCCAATTTGTTTCAAGTGAATCTTCAAAAACTCACAACGAAGCCTGCCGCTAACTCTGACGTGGTTTGATGGACCCGCTTCCACGATCACTTTTTTAGTTCTTCATTATCAACTAGGGTCTCCGGCCGTTTACGTGGTTTATTTCGTAGGTCAAAATTTCGAGAACCTAAACTTTGAAACCAAAAACGTATTGTGCTTTATTTTCATACTTCGAGCTGTTTCTGCAGCGCCGATGCCACTGAATCCATTCCACAATGAAGGGATTCTGAATTGGATTTTGGTAAGATCGTGAATGATAATCGAAATCGTCCGTCGTACTAGTTGGTTGGACACAAGAGGCAGCCAAACTTTAATGCAGAGGTGTACTTTTAAAAACTGCACATTATGATTAACGCGCTCGAAGTCAAACAATCGAGACTTGTGAATTGTTGTAGTCCACTCTTTCTTCACAACAACATTTGTGTATACACCCCACAACGGAACGTCTCAAAACTACAGGAGTTACGGATGGAAATTCTTCGTCACCCACCGTACTCACAAGACCTTGCATTGACCATCACATACAAATCATACGGTCACAGCATTTTAATATCCACATGCCATAAAACTGATATGATTAGTGATGTTTAAATTATGTTATTCTCTATGATTTTAATGTAGCGTCATACTGATATAAAAATGTGATTTCAGTGTGATGTAATGGAATTATTTTATATCTTACGTACATCTGATGTAATATGAATAATTAATTTTTACGTAACATTTGAGTTCATATTTTTCCGTACAACTGACATAACGATATAATCCTACAATTACATAACTGATAAGTGTCATTTACACAGTACAATAGACAGTATAAAAATCATAATTTTATATAAAAAATAATTCAATTTATTACGTATTGTCTGATATAACAGTAAATCTTATCGTTCCATAACTGGAACTTCAGTTTTTACGTAAAGTTGATATAACAATAAAATCAAGTATTTTCTTGTTTAGTTTCTTATATTGATATAAGATGGCATTGCCACGATTTTGTTCTAGCTATCGTTTTGTTTTATACAATTAATATAAGTGTTTCTTTTTATGAACTAATTATTGGCTCCTATAAGTAACACAACCACATCAATTCGTTCAGCTGCCGAAGTACCACCAGTTATGACTGGAAGGTACTTTCACACTAGATTGACTATTGAGTCATTTCTAATATGCAAGTGCAAAAATTTTTTTTAAGTTATTTCAGCAGTAACTCGAAAATTTAGTCGATATAAAAGATACTAATATTCACTTTATCGACCCTTGACCGCCAATATTTTTATCAAATTGATGTCAGGGTTGTAATTTCCCACATCACGAATATATTAAACGGATGTGAAAAGTACGTCACAGTTATATCAAATTTGTTAAATCAGCATATTACATAAAACAGCGAAATAATAAGTTATTTGTAACTTATTACTGAGTAATTTTTGTTACATAACGCTTGATATTACTTTATGTCATACATATATCACATTGACATAAATGTGTTCCACTGGGAATTGATTTCCGTTTATTTCGGAATTTAGATAACTTTTTACAGAGGAAAAAACGCCTTTAGAATTCATCAATTCCCGTGCTAAGGATTTCTATAGCATAGGCGGTCAATGAACTTCCATTAAAATGGCAAAAGTGTATCGACGATACTTCAAGTAATTAAAGATATACTTTTGATTTTATTTTAATAGTAGTAAAGAGCTGAATTGCGCATTGTGAGCGCGAGCGGTATGATACGTGTCGAAAGCAACATTCAGTGTCTTCACTAAAACAATACATATGATAATTGAATAATATCATTGTAACCTATATTTTTAATTAAATAACTAACTGGGCTCTGCTTGAGTGGGCTACATTATTAGTCAGGGTTGTTGTGATAGTAGGCTAGTAGATATCTATCAAAACTTATGGCGGTCGGCTTGTGCCCCCTAGGACTCTGCGCCCAGGTTCCTTACACCCTTTGCACCCACGGGTAAAGGCGGCGCTGTATCCTATCTAAAATAGGATAAAATCTAGTTCTACACCCAATTTTTATACCATCCGTCTAGTCGTTTGAGCGTGATTGATGCACAAATATTCAAACAAACGTATTTTCACATTTATAGTAGGTGTTCTTGTGACTTTTCATGATGAAAACTTCGTAGAAACTTTGACAAGCTTGATTCTTATTATTTATTTATTTATTTGGACCGCCAGTGGTCAGTGCATTAAACACAATTACAAACAATAAAACAACAGTTTCATGGAAATAATGCACTAGCCCTTTTATGGCAATCACAACATACACTAGTAGACGTGAATATTTGACACAATACAAAAATTTAACAAATTTCAGATAACATAATTATTACAGATTATTTATTTTCAATGAACCTAGGTAAGTATTAAAAATATGAAATGTAATAAAAATCATCAAAGTCAAATTAATAATAATTATTAATAAAAATGACATAATTTAATTGCATTAAATACCTACATTTAATGACATAAAAAGAATATTAATCACTAAGCGTCAACAAAATTAAACAAGCAAGAACACTAGTCCCATGTAACTTGTCAAAGTAATAAATAAAATAAAGTGAGGTGGGTTTTGATTTTGATCGATGAAACGATGTTGGAATTTATCAATCTCATTAATTATTATTATGCTTACCTCATATTTCTTGCTTATTTTTAGCATATTTTGGTCAATTACTATAAAACATTCGCATATGTTTTAAAATTTTGGCTAGATAATGTGACGAGAACAATTTTAAATCTTTGTATGAAATAATGTATTTAAATAAATCTGTAGTTTTGTCTGTACATTTAAATTTGTTTTCAAATATTCCGTTAAACATACTATAAGACGATAATGATCACGAATATGCCATTAAAAAATATCTGTCTGACTGTTTGTATGTCCGGATTTAACTCAAAAACAATTTCACTACTGATTCTTATGAAATTTTATTATTAGTAACGTTTATGCCATTGGCCAATAAACTCTAAAAACAAAAATTAGGGAAAAAAAGTTTTTTTGTTAATTAATGATAGATTTTGATGGAATTTTGTACTCGGTAAGCATAAGTCATTCTATGAACGATGGACTATGAGAATTATGAAGAACATTTTTTCATTGCAAAAAAGTCACAATATTTAATCTATATTAATTCTCAACTGCTTTAGACAAAATTTCGTAGACGGAAAACATACGTGATTTCATAATTGATGATAGTCTATAAGAACCATCAACAGTTATATAAAATAAAAAAATCTCAACCAATTTTGGTAATCATTGTATATGGGAAGTAAATGTCATTCAACAATTGATAAGTTATATGACAACACAAACATGGCGTAAATATGTGCGCGGTGCCGCATGCACACCACTAGTTATGGTATAGAACTGTAGAAATGTTAAGATTTTTATGATTTGACTAGCATTAGGTATCGCTACACCTCTTTCTGCCGCCAAGCAGTAGTGCTCACGCGGCTGTGTTTAGGTGTTCAACAGTTTCTAGAAATGTCATGCTATCTGCGATAGCACTGATAACTATTCGCATCAACAGATTTTATCATGTTTTTTATTTATCAGTAAAACCATTGAAAATCTAAAGTCGGTTATACACACTTAAATTTTCGTATTTGCCAATGAATATTTCTTTGTTTTCCCACTATCTCGTGATGTTTAAAGAACAGTCCCCAAGCGTTTACATTTTCTCACCATGTGATTTGTTACGGTCAGCCAACAGTCTTAGTAATTGAAAAAAAACGTAGATGTAGGCAATCCAGTAATTTTTGTTGCTATCTGCCGAGCCTCGAACCTGCGGACATTGGATCGATATTACACTGGACTTAGTCATTAACTAGCCTGTCTACCTGTATGTGTTCCATAGCCGGGCAAAGGCCTATACCCGAGTGAAGGCACGAGCTTTACCACCACGAGAGCCCCACGACTTGGCGACTTCAAACGCTGAGAATTCAACGGTTTTATATTGGAACGAAGTTCCTTACGGCAGGCTTGGAGGAGATAGGGATTTTGCTGCGCGATCGAACTGAAAAAAATGTGACGGTAAAACCGTAAGAAAAAGTCCGTGGAATAAAACCGTTAAATGAGACGTGCGCAGGCGCGACAGTCGTATACACAAGCGAGTAGTGTATAATACCTTTTTTTGTATTGTAATTATTTCTATTTCTATGTAATTTTATGTTGTCAAACAAAAATAAAGAGACATATTTTGTTATTTTAATTGATAATTTGAATTACGATTTTTTTTTTATTTTACGTAATTTTTATTTCCTAAAATACTGAATTTCTTAAATACTTTCCTGTACTTAAATAAAAACTAATCAGCAAAATTTAAGAGAAAAATCAAGAAAACCTACATAAAATTGAGCACGATTTTTTTTTTGCAAATTGTGTCGATTCTACATTATCCGAAGAAACTTCGTTCCTATCTGGTGTCCCACGACACAACATTCTTTTTTTTCCTACATACACTGGTACTACAATACCGTTCTGCAAGCGTTCAGGCTTCCTCGCAATGTTTCCTCTCACCACAAGTCGATAATGCCACCAAATCCAAAATACTTTTACGCGGATTTACGAACGCTCGGATTTGCGGACTTGAAATCAATATTCCGCCGGTCTCAGCCACTCGACCACCAGGACCAATAACTCACTTGTAGCTATTCTACTAGAGATGTGAATTTCTTCTTGTTCTTCTTCTTCCTTACTTGGCAACCGGTCCTCTTTAATGAAGACCATTACTGCCATTATCGAGTGAATTATATTGTCAAGTGTTATGACGATTCAGTATCCTAACAAGATGGTGGCTCCCTTGTTACAACTTTTTAGGAAGTTTTTGTGAAATCTCAGAATGAATGCTTTCAGCTTACATTTATAATTCACTTCACTTATGCACAAAAACCAAACTATATCACGCGAAACACCACCAATATTACATAATATAGGGTCAAAAACCTAAGTTAATAAATTCAAAATAAAAACCACAACATGTCACTTCAAGATCCCGCCAAAAACTCCGAGATGTGAGTTATTTAAATTAATATATGTATTTAAAATGCAATATAAGTATTTTTTTATTTTAAATATTAGGTTGGGGAAAAAGCGTTTTCGCATAACGTAGGTATAAACTTGTTATAAAATTTCTTTGGTTGTACTATTTGTATCTGGCTGGTTTTGGTAACATTTAAAAATATTACATTAAAAATAAAATAACTGGACTGCTTCGTTAGCCTAGTGGTCGTTAGCGCGACTGCTATGATCGAAGTCCTGGGTTCGAATCCCAGGTCGAGCAAAGTGTTATTGGGTTTTTCCTATGAAATTCTCAGTAGCAGCTCAGAGTTTGGTTTCGGCCCGATTAATGGCAATAGGCTCGCCCCCTTTTACATGGGACCTAAATACATACTCGGCGAATTGTGGGTGTACACTAGGACACCTCTGCCTAACCCTTCGGGGAATACAGGCGTGATGGTATGTTATGTGTAAAAATAAAATAAAAAACATTAAAAAAGTTGTTTCCTGCTATTTTTTGTTTGTTTTCTCTCTGTAAAAATGAGTGAATCTAATGAAGAAATTCGATAAATTTTAAAATAGTATTTATTACAAAAAAGGCAAAAATGCAACTCAAGCAGTGAAAAAAATTTGTGATGTTTATGGACCTAATGCAGTGTTAGTAAGAGTAGCACAAAGTTGTTTCAACCTTTTCAGTCCAGAAATTTTGATGTTAAAGATGTACCTCGCTCTGGTCACCCTGTTACGAATAAAATGGACGTCATTTTTGAAAAAGTGGAGCAAGACCGGCATATCAGTAGTTACGATGTAGCTGAAGAACTGGAAATTTACCACAAAACAATTTTAACCCATTTGAAGAACGCTGGCTATACCAAAAAACCTAATGAACCGTGTGCTCCATTTGCGATTCATTATTGAGACGTAATGAAACCGAACCGTTTTTTAAGAGACTGACAACTGGCGATGAAAAGTGGATCACGTACGATAAAAACGTGCGAAAAAGGTCGGCCAGGCTTCACAGACTGTGGCTAAACCTTTTTTTTTATCGTGGGGAAATCCTGCACTGGATCCGCCTCCCGAGCTGGGCCGCTCAAGGGAGGGGTATGTCGAACTCTTACCGACTAAAACCCCACGGTGTCCTTCTCGCACCTGTTGGCCGGGGAGAGGGAACTGCTTGCGCATGCCATCCGCTCGACCCGGCAGGTGTGGCCCTACCCCGGGGCTCCGTCACGGTCGAAGGCAATCGGCACCTCCAACGAGCCTCGTAGGACGCACGAACACCAGTGCGCCTCCTCCATCTCGGGCCTGCATTTACGCGGTGACGGACATGCCCAAGTTTACCACCTGCAGATCCATTTAAGGCGGCCGAAGATCATCATGCGGCCTCCGGCGCCTGGCTCGTTGACTGCGAAAGGGGAGTAAGGTGTTACGCTCCCTCTCCCTCTCGACCATGGACAGAACCACGGCTGGAAGCGAGAGATCGGTGCCGATTGTCGCGACGATGTCGCGACGCGGCGAGTCCCATGCGGGACAGACGGCTGGTGTGTGCTGCGCAGTATCCTCGGCGCAGTCGCAATGATGGCACCCAGGATCGATCTCCCGGCCTATGCATCATAGGTAACTCCCGAAACAGCCATGTCCCGAAAGTACTTGCGTCAGCCGGAACTGATGGCTTCTACGGTCGCCACGCCTGAGCTGGGGTGGCTAAGTCGCAAGTCCCATGCTTCCATCATGGGTACTTGGTGGAGCTCTGACCTACACGCCGCGATTTATCGCGGCGTTGGTCTCTCGCCCCGCCTCAGCGCCTCCTCGCACCATCTGAACAGCAGCGCGAGGGCTTTCGCTTCTAGATCCCATGGTGGGGATCCAGCCAATAGGGAGGCTGCCTCAAATGAGACCGTATGGTACCCTCAGACAGTTCTGACGGCCATCGCTCTCTGCGGTTTTCGCAGGAATGCAAAATGTCGGGCCATCAGGCTGTCCGCCCACACTGGAGCCCCATAAAGGGTCATCGAATGTACGATCCGCAGGTAGAGTTTCCGGCAAGTGGAATCGGTCCCCCCGAGGTTTGGCATCAGCCAAGCGAGCGCGCCCGTTGTGCCCATGAGTCGGGGGGTCAGCTACCGGAAGTGTTCCACGAAGCTTCATCGGCTATCGAGGACGATTCCCAGGTACTGTGGCTAAACCTGGGCTAACTTGAAATAAGGTGATGCTGTGTGTATGGCGGGACTGGAAGGGCATTGTTTATTAAGAGCTTTTACCGCACGGCAAAACCATATATTCGGATCTCTACTGCCAACAACTGACGATATTAAAGGAAGCAGTTAAGAGAAAGCGGCTGGAATTGATCAACAGGAGAGGTGTGGTTTTTCATCATGATAACGCTAGACCACACATATCTTTAGCCACTCAGCAAAAATTAAGAGAGTTTGGCTGGGAGTTGTTAGTGCATCTACTATATAGACCTGACCTTGCACCTTCAGATTTTCACCTGTTTCGGTCTCTTCAGAATTCTTTAGGTTCTGTAAGGTTTAACATCAAGAGAGGACTGCCAAAACTATATGTCGCGTTTTTTTAATCAGAAGTCCCAAAGTTTCTACAGCAACGGGATCATGTCTACCTACAAAATGGCAGTAAGTCATCGAACAAAACGACACATATATACTGTAAATAAATGTTAATAAACTTTGAAAAAAATGTCTTGAGTTTTCATATAAAAATGCGAAGAAACTTTTTCCCCGACCTATTACTTTTTACAAAAAGCATTTTCTGCTTTAATCGAAACACTTTTAATAAAATAGACATATTTCGTATTTATATAATAAAAAATACTTTTCATGGATTTTTAATGCATTAACATTAGTAGGACGAGGAATATTACTGGGAAGAAAATGATATAGGGAACAAGATAGTTTGGGGTAGTAGAAAAACATAATTATGATCATCGGATCGCTCATCCAGATTCATTCTTTTAATAACGGCAAGAGGTATGTATACCTGTCAAGTGAATATGTAACTAGGGAAACAAACTTTGAAAATACATTGATATTTACCAACATTTAAGCAATGCTGGTTCAGTGGTAGCGTTTACGGACACCGTGTCGAGGGAAGTGAGTTCGAAACCCTGCAGTGAGCCTGAGCTTTCGGTGAAGGAAAACATCCTCTCAATAGGCTTAGCGGTGTCATCATAAAAGCGGGTCAGTAAAAGATAGACTAGATTTTTATATTCACCTCCTAGACTTGGTAGTTTTTATTGAGATTTCACTACTTTTTTTAGACAACTCATCTCTATCTAAACTTGACCCATTTTTTTACAGAATGTTTTCGTAGAGATAAATATTTTTTTAATATTGTACATAGATGTCATTGAATACTTCGACTCATAAACATATTATTTAGACGTTTCCAACAGTCGAATATTTATTCCTTAATTAATGTAGTAGCTATTCACAAACTTCTGCTCATGTTGAACATTTTTTTTTGCTGGTATGATAATGAGGTCTACATAGACGAAACACGAAACGTAAAATATTTAAACAATTACTGGTGTTAAAAAATCAGTAAAATAAAAATGACATGTAAAAATATTTACTACCTAGAGATATTTTATTTGAAAAAGGTACCTATTTTACATTTTGTTTTAAAATACTTCTATTAAACTATTTTGCATATCGCATGAGGTTGGCGGGGATCTGATACAAGCATTGGAATCTCTCTATGAGGATTCCAGTGCTTGTGTTAGAATAAATGGAGCATACACTGAATGGTTTGATATCTAAAAGGGTGTCAGACAGGGATGTGTAGCGTCTCCATGGCTCTTCAACCTATTCATGGATATTTGTCTAACAGATTTGAAAGAGAATTGAATGTGGACCGAGCATGAACGAGTTACTTGTCAAATGTCTTCTTTACGCTGATGATCAAGTTTTATTTGCATCGTCGGCTAAGGATTTGCAAGCGATGGTGACTATTATGAATGAGGCTTTGAAAAGAAAGGAAATGCAAAGAAGACGAAAATGTTGGTGTTTGAAAAGGAAGAAAACTTGACAGAAATGTGTGTCTGGATTGATGAGGATGAACTGGAGCAAGTAAGTGAGTTTGTATACTTGGGATCGATGTTTACCAGGGATGGAAAGTATGAGAGAGATATAGGAAGGAGAGTAAATGCCGGTAATATGGTGAATGGGGCGTTACACTCCTTTATGAGCAGCCAGAGTATTTCTATGAAAGCTCGTTTGGCTGTGCATAGAGGAGTGTTGTTTCCAACACTCATGTATGGAAGTTAAAGCTGGGAGTGGCAGAATAATCATGAAAGTAAAATAAATGCAGTAGAAATGAGAGCGCTAAGAGGTATGTTAGGAGTGAAATTGAGTGACAGGATAAGAAATAGTGTAATAAGAGAGCTATAGAAAGAAAGAAAGAAATAGAAAGTGTGTGAAAGAAGATATAGTCTCACGAATTGAGAAAGGGATGCTCAGATGGTTTGGGCATGTTGAGAGGATGAATGAAAAAAGAATGACTAAACAAATTTATGATGCGAGTATGAAAGGAATCGTTGGAAGAGGAAGGCCTAGACGAACATTTATCGATGAAATCGGAGACGTTCTGAAGAAAGGTAAGGTCAAGAGTACTCTAAACCGACGAGCATGCATGAAAAGATTAATGAATGTCGAAGAAGCGAAAGAGGTATGCCAGGATCGTAGCAGGTGGAAGGACGTGGTCTCTGCCTACCCCGTTGGGATATAGGCGTGATTTATGTATGTATGTATATCGCTGTATTCTACAAATAAATTTTAAAGTATCATTGGTACCTAATTGGCGATTTCTTGAGAGCCAGTTAGTTTCTCTGGGCTTACTATAATAATGTTAAAGAAGTTTTATTTACCATCTCTGCTTGATGTTATATCTATACCCTTATACATATTTTAGGAAATCACCGGAAACTGCTAATGGGTAAATACCTTGGATGGCCAAGGTTTCATGTAAAGCGGTATCAAGAAAGATCAAACTAAGTTCTACATACAATTTCAATAAATTAATGCAATTTTATCACTTTATTGGTAATTGTTATTGTTATGATTGAAGTAATAGCTATGACGGACATTATCGAAAAATAGTTATAAATGATCTGATAAGAGATTAGTAATCCATGAACCGATGATGAATCAGTAGTAGCGGTTTTGGTCACTACCTATTATACCTATGGATACATAGAACCCTATTTCACCAAGATATCATAATGGCGCAACCCAGTCACGCTAACGAAAAATTGTACACAGTTTTATAGAGGGTATCTCACCTGGAGTCCGCTTGGTTGTGCAAAACCAAACCAACCAAAGTGGTGGCGCAACCAGCATTGACTCGTGCACAAACTACAACTGGTGGCTCCAAAACGCTGGTCGCGTTTATTTAATTTTCTATAACGTCGCACGCAAAGGCTCTATTTCACCGAGATACCGTGGCGGCGCACCCCAGTCGCACTACCAACAAAATGTACACAGTTTTATGGAGGGTACCTCACCTGGAGTTAGTCGCGTGGACAATTGTATTAAAATTTAGACCGAAAGAAATATAATAAAAAGGTAATTAAATGGAAATCAAAATGTGTTATTTTATATCCCTATTCTATATCCTGTTATCATAATTATCTTAGACAAACCTAACCTAACTATATAATTGTTCATAGAGTACTCAAGTATATTCAATTCATAAATTTAGATGCGTGACGTCGACTAGAACATGAGATATAATGTATTCTTTCCCATAGGTCGATCTTTTTTTCAGGTACGTCTTCCACAGCAAGCAGGCTACATTGTCAACAGTTTATAGGTTAATCCCGTCTGGTCGCAGTGATCATGAGGAAGAACGATGCCTCTCATGTTGAACCTGTGGAAACATGATTAAATTTGAAGTCAATCCAGATAAATAAAGAAACAATACCGTTAGAATTCTTCTTCCATTAAATAATCAGTTTGTCGAAAGTATATTTTTTATCCTCCAGTTTCCAAATTGTAATAAATGAAGTAATTTATCAGCATTTATGTATATTAATTTGTTGAACAGGATTCAATGAAGCCTTTTATAACCATTTGTAACATTAAGGATTCATAAATTAGCTTTTTATCTATTACTCCTTTTCTATACGTAATAAGATAATATTATAACTTCTTCATATTTTATAGTTATATCAATTTTTAAATTTGTAATCAGGTAACGTCCTGCTATATCAAGCTTTCCCATCTGAATGATAAAGATCATTCCTTCTGTCTTTGATTTTCTTGAATTTTTAATCTAAATTTGAATTCAAATCATTTTTCAAGCCATTCACCATATTCCACCTCAAAACGGATGTATGGCCTTCACAATGAACCAACAAACTCCTTAAGATTTTACGTAAAACGCATGGTTTAAAAATATTCCACAATACTACTTTGTCAAAAAAGTTCCGGGAAAAGATCAATAATACATAAAATGTTAGTTAATCATTCAAATTTATTTTATCGCCTTCAAAGTATGCTCCTTCACAAACAATACACATACGCCAACAAGTAATCCAATCATCAAAACATTTTTTGAACGCTTTCTCTAGAACTGAGTCTAGATTTCATCGTAAATTCTCCTTAATGTCTTCTATGGAATGAAAATGGGTACCACGAAGTGGTAATTTGAAATTAGGAAAAAGAAAGAAAGTAGCGGCTACTATCTCAAACTTGAATAAGGATTTTCAGTCACTATTTCCTTCACTTTTGCGATGTTAACTTCAGTTGAAGACGTTGACGGCCCACCAGGACGAGGCAAATCTTCCAGCATATCTCGACCGGTTTTGAACGCTTTTTACCACTCATAAACACATGTTTTTGATAAAATTGATTCACCGTAAGCCTTCTGTAATACTTTTAGTGTCTCCGAACACGAAATTTCATTGACGATGCAAATTTAATTTAATACAAACTCTTTGTTCGATGTTTTTATTCATTAGGAAGTTCGCAATACACACTCGATATGATCTAACTAAGAACAGCACTGTATTTAATCTAAATGACAGATGCAACTTAAATTCCGCGCCAAAGTGAAAAATAGTTGTGCCAATCTAACAACATAAAAAAAAATTGAAACCTTAAACACATCATTCATTTCCGATACTTTTTTGAGTGAATGAATTTTCCGACAACACACACAAACCTCAATGACATATTTATGAAATTTTTTATAAAAATAAAATATAATTATTAATAATATAATTAATAGATTACATGAATGAAACAAATAGGTTTAAAGCCAATCATCCTCAAAGTTCTACTGAAGCCATCAAATTGGTTGAGCAAGTAGCATCAACATGTGTATGGAATATAACTGGTAGCTCCACCACGCTGGATGTTTTCATTTAACTTTCTTTTACGTCTCACGTAAAGCATAAGTGCAAACTTTTAGAGGTCCGTTTTGAAACTCGTGTCGATTCTGGTATCTGCCCTGGTGTAGCTTTGGTAGTTCAAAGACACCATGGCAGCACAACCCTACCGGTTGTCCGTAGTTGCCGTAAGAGTATTTATAGAACTCTACAACTTAAAGTTAGGTCAAGTTTATAGCTCTACACCCGTTTAAAAGGTGTAGAGGTGCAATGTTACGAAATTTCGACACTTAAGTACTTCCCCAATGCCCAGAGAGCTGAGATTTAGCACAGAGATAGGGTTTAATACCTACGTAAAGGTAAAACTAACAAAACATGGATTATCGAAGATCTCTCCCTGCTGTGAAACCCAAGAGTGAAGCTGTGTTTTGCTGTGAAGCCAAACTGAAAATATTGAAAAAAGGTCGCTTTAGTGAAAATGGGTTCTGTGTAACACGAAACCCCCGTGCAGATATATTGTTTCCTTAGCATCCGGTTTGTATTAATACTAATGATTCACCCCAGCTTGCCACGGGTACAATTTACAAAGTGGTATATTTAATGTTTAAAAAAGCCTAGTTCAGAGTTTATCGCTTCAATATTGAAACACAATATTCATAACTGCCTCATTATCCTAGTAGCCCTAAACACGACTACTATGCTCTAGGTCCTAGGTTAGATTCTCAGGTTGACTAAAGTGCTATTGGGGTTTTTTATGAAATTTTCAGTAGCAGCTTGGAGTTTCACTTTGTGCCCAATTAATGGCAATAGACTCGCCCCCTATTACATGGGACCTAAAACATGGAATATGGGATATAATTTAAGTAATTTTGGCTAAAATCTGGCCTATCTTTTACTCGTTAAATTCCATACTTTAGAATCACTGTGCCTAATTATATGAACTCAAACCATTTTAAATCATTACTAGACAATAAGTTTAATAATATTCTTATTACAATATGTTGTGGAATTTTATGTGACTTGGCCATTGTTACTTACTATAAATTCCAGCTCAAGAAAACAATACGAAATAGTAACAATGACTCCTACAATAATTTCAACGGCACAAGTCTTAAAACTCCAATTACATTCAAAAATTAAAAATAGATTTCATTGGTTTTGGTTCGCACTATAAAACTATGACTGGCGTCACTGGAAGATTGAGACGGTGCCTTGGTGTGTTTATTTATGGGAATCCACCAAAATGTCAGGAATAAAATATCATTTTACTATAAATAATCATGTATTCAAGTCTAAAAATAAATCCAACGTAAGTCATTTAATCTACATTAATCATTATTGATACGCATATTAGCTCACATCATTACTAGAATGCAATGATTAATTTTGCTTAATTAAAAGATTTTTATCTTATTTATCGCAGATTTTGAAATCTAATCTTTACCAACTACGCTTTTGAAGGTTCCGATAAATTCCGGTAGTGCATAGCTTATAACGAATATTACTAAAAGTAAAAAAAAACTAACTTGTTGATTTCTTATACCTTTAAGAAACACTAACAATCTTCAATACTTTTAAAAAAAGTTTAAAAAAGTTAATGGTATTAACTAAAATTGTATTGGAATATGCAGCGATACATATTCAAGCTACGCCACGCATAAAAGCCAGAAGCATCATTTATTTTTTTCGATTCTAACAATACTGTTAGCCATATGGGTCCTGAAACCTCAGACGGATTTTACAGCTTCATCGGGCTTGCAGAGGCATCGTCCTGAAAAGAACGTTTATTTGAAAACTGTAACCGTCGCGTAATTCCCAAGTTACACTACGAATCGCACTGAAGACGCACGCAACTGCTAAAACCTCTAATGACACCAGAGCCCGAGGCTAACAGTATATTCAGTTCGTAAAAAAAACCCACGCAACTACAAACCCTAAACACGTGCACACTAAGAAACTGTTCAGTATAGAATGAATGTTGGTATGTTTTTCGAACTTACTATGGCGTTATCCAGAAGGGCTTTGACAGTTTCTAGTGCAAGGGTACTAAAGTCGTCGAACCTCGGCTTGGGTTCTTCCGCGAATTGAATCAAACTATCCATATTTCGAATCAACTAACTATACGTCTCTTAAAAGTTTAATTTCCAATGCAGGCGGAAAACGGACAATGATATTTGTGCCAACAACAGGGGTAACATACCTTTTTTTGGTATGGTTCAATTTATATTGAAAGTTCAAAGTTCATGTCAATATCGGATATAAAAACAGAATTATTTAACATTTTTATTTAATAGAATTGCATACGTACAAAAATTATATTATGATTAGGTATTTATTAAATGTCCTAATTTGACAATTAAAAAAGAAGTAAAAACATGTGTAGTGCATCCCTAAGAACAATTTACGTTTAATAAAATTTAATCAATCTGTATCAGTATCATTCTCTGATGGTGAATGTATTGAAGAGTCATTTACATAATACAAAATTAAAAGAACAACAAGAAATAAACAAAATCACAACTGAAAAAAGGTTTATTATCTCTGAATGACTGCGTCGCTCACCCCACCGCGTACCACTAACGCGTTGCTAAGTGTTATTTTAAATGAAAATATACGGAGAGCCAAAGGTATCGTTTTATATATCGTGTCATTATCCGTTTTTTCGTCTACCTTCAAATGAACTTTAGAACTGGCATACATATTTTGTACTTAATGTTAAAGGAGACGGAGACTTTCATACAGACATGGGCCTGGGTAAAAAATTTGATGTAGAAATATGAAAACGGTGTAATTTAATAGCTAATGCATTATCAAACAGTCACTGAAAAAAGCGGACTTTTTGCAATATAAAAGCAGAGATTTAGGATATTTCGTAAAAGCGAAGTAAAGTAATAAATAATCTTCAATTAAACTATTTTTGAATAATTATTTTGTTGATTGGGAATTTTAATGATATTGTACGATTTTAAAAACACAAATATATACGATTTTATAAATCATATTTCATCTAATTACATTCTGGGCCCAGAAATACCCGTCTCCTTTGGAATGATACCTTAAATCACCTTTTATTATTGCTAGAAATGGAAGGTGATCGAACTTATAGAGATATAGCATGACAATGAGGTCAAAACAATATGAATAATAAAAATAAATAAATATAGTTATAGTTTGATATATTTCGGGATTTAAATTTTCGACCTTTTTTCGGTTACAGTATACCCAGTGTAAGAATATAAATGAGTCATACTATGGACGGAGTAGAATATTCGAGACGACACTAATAGAATAAATTATTACATATTTTTCTCTTCTTATTATACCAAGGCAATCAAAAAGCAAAAAAAAAAATTGTACGTGGTTACCCCCAACGAACATTCAAAATACAATGGACAATGTTTTTGAAGCTCTGAAGCCTTTGCACGATTTCACTTCTATTACGTAGTAACACAAGCTATAAAGCAACCAACAAGCCAAGAAGATACTTTGAAATTATTTTCTGAGCATAATTTATAACAAAAATATGTAGCGTAGGGAATTGCTCCTTTGATGTCCCTTAAAATTTTGCTAAAATTGAAACTTTATGATCCAAAGAGTTTTAGAGCATAGTAGAAAAAGAACCAACCAAGAACTCTGACCACGAAAATAAGCAACATCATTGCAATTTGGTTTACAAATACCAAGGACAATTTTTTTTGAGACAACGACTTCTTATTTATTTTTGGTCCATGATTATTTTAAATTAATAAACCACAGGAACTACCCAAATAACTCCAGATGTATCAGGCGACGGTGACATTCTGTCAAATTCTAGAGTTCACATTTTACTAGAATGGAAAACAAATTTGGTTTTAAAAATCTGGTCAGTGAAGCAATCCGCTAAATATGTACCTATAGTATGTAAGAGGGCATGGGTCAAGTTTTTCGAAGGTATTCTTTAATTCTCAATATCTTCAATTGTAGGACGTTCATACCTTTACATGCCCCCTCCAAAGTGACACAGGATAATCCAACAGAGTTCATTTTAGCACGTCCAGGTAGCGCAGATACTTTCCTCTTGTTTTGCGTTTACTTAAGCTAAGCTCTGACTAGATAACCGACTTTGGCAATCTGGACAACTACATACTTACAAAGTGTCCACACCAACGCATCATCAGCAAGCTCTCCATACCAGACGTTTTGGTCCGGCGGAGAACCTATCATCCCAGTCAAAGTAGTATGCCTCGGAGAACTTTAGGTGAAAACTATCGAGAGTTTATAAATCTCTTTAAAAACCCAAGCCACATTCTACAAACTATTGATGGCAATGTATGACACTTATGCTCGACAATCATGTATTCGGTGAAAAACTGGTTAGCAAGTATTTATCCAATTGCCTGGTCGAATTACCCTATTTTTTTACTGCACCGTAGTCCATACCATTTACATTACCATAAAGTGCTGTAAAGTTCGTCTGCAGAGTTAGAATTACAAAAATAAATAATAAAATTGCTTAATTTAAGAAAAGATAAAAAAAACTTATGTCGTATTAACAGCACTTTGTATTCTCGGGTCAGTAGTTCCTTCCAGGATTTACTTGAAATAATATTGTAAACAAAAGAATTTCTTTTAAATTTCACGTCAGCCAAATTAACATTAAATAATCAAAAATATGAATTCGTTTCTCGAATTTGTTTGTGAATTATCAATCAATTCACAGTAATCAACTGTAAATCAGTGTTTAATTCTAATCGGGCTGATAATCATTCGTTACTATTTAAAAAAAAACAGAAGGAACGTATAAATATATGCAATCTTTTGTTTCATTATCAGTTTCATTGCAACTTTTTGAAAAAAAACAAGTGAAGAGTGACTTTTAAATGAGAGGTAAGTGGTCTTCCGGAGTTTTATCTTGCTCGATATTGATGGATGCCATCGGATTAGGCGACATTGACTTTTTAACACAATTCCTAGTATCATTATGATGATAACATTCCTGTGAGTTTTTATTTATTAACTTAGGGTTGCTTAGATACATTGTTTTATTTACTGAATGTATTTGATGAAGCGGTCAGTGAATTCTACAATGAAGACACCGCCTTGTTTTAACACAAATTCTGGCATGTCTCTTCCCGTAATCTTAGTACATGTGTAGTTTGGACATAAATCTTTTGACCTGGAAATATAATAATAAAATATTTTTCACATTTTAAATTCTTAATATTATCATGGTTATGCTTGTTATTATTACGTATCTAGTGTAATCGAATTTTTTATTAAATTAGAAATGATGTAATTCATATTTTATAGTTAGTTTACAGTTTATAAAACCCGTGTTTTTCTATTAATTTATATTTATTTAATACAAAAATGCAAAGGAATCCATAAACGGAATAAAAATAATGTTGGACAGAATTAATAAAGTGTGCACCTATGCAAACTTCCAATTTTGCTTGTGTGGATGTAGCTTTGTGTTTATACATAGGCTATGTTTACTATAATATTGAATGACAATCTGAAATAAATAATTATTATTATTACTATAAACATAAGCATGTACAATTGTACAGAGCCTATTATAAGAGTATTCGTAGGTCATTCAAAGGTCTTTGGTTACTTGGTGAACGCTTTTGTATTTGGATTCATACTTGCCGTCAACCGCATTGTAGTCATCTTTTTGAGCCGATATAATACATGTTAACCAATATAATTCCTGGTCATAGTCTGTTTTAATTTAGAATTTAGAATAATTAGATTACTATCTAATTTTCAATCATTCACATCACTTAGTATCAGCAAAGAAAGGATAATAATATCACAGCTGTGTATTTTATTTCTACATACACATTAAAGTGTAATATTAATAAAAGAAGGTACATAATAATATGGGTTCGTAGATTATTAAGAGAGGTTTTCTTCGCCCGTATATTAAGCTCAAACGTAATTTTTTTGTACAGTGTAATCATTGTTTTAATCTTCCCTACTAAAACGAATAAGCTGTTGTTGAGATAGATAGGTACATGAATTCATTGACCTATATACAAGTATCATTATCTAATTTAAAATAATTGTATTAATCAATCAGTTTATTATAATACCAAATTCACAGGGATAATCCTCAGAAATCCTTGCGCAAATTCACTCTTCAAAACAATTTTATATCTTTATTATTTTATTCATACCGATTTATGATTAAGTAGATTTCGAATATCATTTTAATATTTAAGTCGTAATTGCGCATGATAACATGCGAAATAACTGATAAATAAATAATCTTAATAATAAATCGCGGACAAGGACACGTCGACTAATCATCGATTACAGTACAATAAATCGTATTGGAAATGACGTAATTATTTTCCGGGACTTAATCACTACCTAGCCTGCCACGTACCCAGGCCATGCTTAATCCACGTCCAGGTATAATAAATAATCTTTAGGAACTAATAAAAAAAAAGATAAAATATTTCTAAGTATGAGTCACGTACGCCGTAGTAGATTTTATTCACTAAAAGCCTGCGATCTTAATTTGTTTATGGTATGGTAATATGACGGCACTGTACCTAATGGTAAGCACATTACAATCCAAAAGTAATTGCGACCGCCGAGAAATTAGCAGTCGAGTGCCGGTAGGGTTTGTCATGCTGGCACGCAAGCCTGGATATACACTAGCTGATCCTCGATACGTCTGGCGATAGTTCCACCTATCCTGTCCCGTGTGATTCGACAAACTGCTACATATTTCAAGTTTTTTTTTCTAAAATTTTATACTGTAAACGGTCAAATAATCATGATGTCCGATTGGTTATACTATGGAATGTGGATTCAATGTCTGAAGGGTTGACTGAGCCACGGCATTTATCGGAATTTAACGGAATTCGTATACATTTACTCTTATTAAGTAACATTATCTTCTGACGGTGAAGGAAACATCGTGAAGTAAGAACTTCGTAACAAATGTTCTTGTAAATACAGAAATATAGATTTTAAGGTGTTAGAAATTGTACATAAATCGTGGGTTGACGTAGCGATAAAACATGACTCCCATGGAAGGCATTAATGTTAATTTTACGCGCATTTTGTGTAACCGTGAGAGCCTGAAGACTTAATTAAGACTTAAACTTAAGCCCATGCTTTTCCTCGAGAAGAACCTTTGCCCAACAGTCAGATATTTATAGGCATGTTTCATAAGATAGTTTATAAATAATACTGTTTTTGGTATACATACCGTTTATACGGATTGTTGTTTAATATGTACATATTATAATTTTTTTTTTCTTTTTTCTAGGCACAGTGCTCACGTTGCTCTGTGCAATATACATTGTGCAAGGGCGTGAGATATTAAACAAAAATGGGAAGCTAGTCTGCACATGCAGTCCAGAAGAGGCAAGTAATATTTGCTCAGCATCGAATACCCAAGACCTTTTGGTTGCTCATGAAAAATGTAACAAATTCTACAAATGTGCTTACGGTAAACCAGTTCCCTTCTGCTGTTTCCCCGGTTTATTGTATAATCCGGACACAGAAAGATGCGATTGGCCGGATAAAGTTGATTGTGGAGACCGGGTTATCGCACTTGATGAATGTCAAGCTGGTGGTGATAACGACGGAGGAAATGGCGATAGTGGAAATGATAATGGAACATGTAACTGCAACCCAGCAGAAGCACCTAGTATTTGCGCAGCTGATGGTTCTGATGGTATTTTTGTCGCTAATGAATACTGCAATTACTTCTACCAGTGCGCAGGAGGTAAACCCGTAGCTCAAAGATGTCCTGCAAATCTCTTGTTTAATCCATACACTGAAAAATGTGATTGGCCTGAAAATGTAGAATGTGGTGATAGGGAAATTCGCGAGGAAGACGATAACAACAATGGGGGCGATGACAATGTTTCTGAAGGTGATGGTACTGATAACAGACCCTGTAATTGCAATCCTGGGGATGCTCCAAATATTTGTGCAGCAGATGGATCCAACGGAGTTCTCGTTGCTCATGAAGACTGTGATAAATTCTATAAATGTGACCATGGAGCACCAATAACCATGATATGTCCTGTTGGTTTATTATATAACCCGTATAATGAACAATGTGACTGGCCGAAGAACGTTGATTGTGGGGACAGAAATATACCAGCGTGTGAAAATGGTGACACCGGTGATGACGGCCATTGTGTTTGCGTAGATGAGGAGGATAAAGATAAAAGCGGTGAAGAGGGTGATAACGGCAGTGATGGTGAAAGTGAAGATAATGGCTCAGGTGGTGGCGGTAGTGGTAATGACGACAGTGGATCAGGAGGTGGCAATGGTGATAATGGAAATAGCTGCAATTGTAACCCTGGAGAAGCACCAAAAATCTGCGCAGGTGATGACTCTGACGGCGTTCTTGTTGCCCATGAAGACTGTAATAAGTTTTATAAATGCACCCATGGTCTACCAGTGGCCTTGGCTTGTTATCCTGGTTTATTATATAACCCCTATACAGAAAAATGTGATTGGCCAAAAAACGTAGACTGTGGTGACAGACTCATACCTGAATGTGAAAATGGTGACAATGGAGATGGAGGTCATTGCATTTGCAACGAAAGCAATGAAAATGGTGGTGAAGATGAAGACAGCGGTGTTGGCGGAGGTGGAGGCGACAGCGGTGGTGATGGAGGCGCAGGTGGTGATGGCGGTGCTGGTGGTGGCGGTGGTGGAGATGGAGGTACTTGCAACTGTAATCCTGGTGACGCACCATCCATATGTGAACAAGACGGATCTGATGGCGTTCTCGTTGCTCACGAAAACTGCAACCAGTTCTACAAATGCGCTTATGGAAAACCAGTTGCGCTAACATGCCCTGGAAATCTGTTATACAACCCGTATACAGAACAATGTGATTGGCCCGAAAATGTCGACTGCGGTGACAGGATAATACCGGATTGTGAAGACAGTGGCAACGGAGATGGTGGTGATGGAGGTGCCGGTGGTGATGGAGGTGCCGGTGGTGATGGAGGTGCCGGTGGTGATGGAGGAGCAGGTGGCGGTGGCAGCGGCGGTGGAGATGGAGGTACTTGCAACTGTAATCCTGGTGACGCACCATCCATATGTGAACAAGAGGGATCTGATGGCGTTCTCGTTGCTCACGAAAACTGCAACCAGTTCTACAAATGCGCTTATGGAAAACCAGTTGCGCTAACATGCCCTGGAAATCTGTTATACAACCCGTATACAGAACAATGTGATTGGCCCGAAAATGTCGACTGCGGTGACAGGATAATACCGGATTGTGAAGATAGTGGCAACGGAGATGGTGGTGATGGAGGTGCCGGTGGTGATGGAGGTGCCGGTGGTGATGGAGGTGCCGGTGGTGATGGAGGAGCAGGTGGCGATGGCGGCGCTGGTGGCGGCGGTGGTGGAGATGGAGGTACTTGCAACTGTAATCCTGGTGACGCACCATCCATATGTGAACAAGAGGGATCTGATGGCATCCTCATTGCTCACGAAAACTGCAACCAGTTCTACAAATGTGCTTATGGAAAACCAGTTGCGCTAACATGCCCTGGAAATCTGTTATACAACCCATATACAGAAAAATGTGATTGGCCCGAAAATGTCGACTGCGGTGACAGGATAATACCGGATTGTGAAGATAGTGGCAACGGAGATGGTGGTGATGGAGGTGCCGGTGGTGATGGAGGTGCCGGTGGTGATGGAGGAGCAGGTGGCGATGGCGGCGCTGGTGGCGGCGGCGGTGGAGATGGAGGTACTTGCAACTGTAATCCTGGTGACGCACCATCCATATGTGAACAAGACGGATCTGATGGCGTTCTCGTTGCTCACGAAAACTGCAACCAGTTCTACAAATGCGCTTATGGAAAACCAGTTGCGCTAACATGCCCTGGAAATCTGTTATACAACCCGTATACAGAACAATGTGATTGGCCCGAAAATGTCGACTGCGGTGACAGGATAATACCGGATTGTGAAGATAGTGGCAACGGAGATGGTGGCAACGGAGATGGTGGTGATGGAGGTGCCGGTGGTGATGGAGGTGCAGGTGGTGATGGAGGTGCCGGTGGTGATGGAGGAGCAGGTGGCGATGGCGGCGCTGGTGGTGGCGGTGGTGGAGATGGAGGTACTTGCAACTGTAATCCTGGTGACGCACCATCCATATGTGAACAAGAGGGATCTGATGGCATCCTCATTGCTCACGAAAACTGCAACCAGTTCTACAAATGTGCTTATGGAAAACCTGTTGCGCTAACATGCCCTGGAAATCTGTTATACAACCCATATACAGAAAAATGTGATTGGCCCGAAAATGTCGACTGCGGTGACAGGATAATACCGGATTGTGAAGATAGTGGCAACGGAGATGGTGGTGATGGAGGTGCCGGTGGTGATGGAGGTGCCGGTGGTGATGGAGGTGCCGGGGTGATGGAGGAGCAGGTGGCGATGGCGGCGCTGGTGGGGCGGGGTGGAGATGGAGGTACTTGCAACTGTAATCCTGGTGACGCACCATCCATATGTGAACAAGAGGGATCTGATGGCGTTCTCGTTGCTCACGAAAACTGCAACCAGTTCTACAAATGCGCTTATGGAAAACCAGTTGCGCTAACATGCCCTGGAAATCTGTTATACAACCCGTATACAGAACAATGTGATTGGCCCGAAAATGTCGACTGCGGTGACAGGATAATACCGGATTGTGAAGATAGTGGCAACGGAGAGTGGGATGGGTGACGGTGTGAGGTGCCGGTGGTGATGGAGGTGCCGGTGGTGATGGAGGAGCAGGTGGCGATGGCGGCGCTGGTGGCGGCGGGGTGGAGATGGAGGTACTTGCAACTGTAATCCTGGTGACGCACCATCCATATGTGAACAAGAGGGATCTGATGGCTCCTCATTGCTCACGAAAACTGCAACCAGTTCTACAAATGTGCTTATGGAAAACCAGTTGCGCTAACATGCCCTGGAAATCTGTTATACAACCCTATACAGAAAAATGTGATTGGCCCGAAAATGTCGACTGCGGTGACAGGATAATACCGGATTGTGAAGATAGTGGCAACGGAGATGGTGGTGATGGAGGTGCCGGTGGTGATGGAGGTGCCGGTGGTGATGGAGGAGCAGGTGGCGATGGCGGCGCTGGTGGCGGCGGCGGTGGAGATGGAGGTACTTGCAACTGTAATCCTGGTGACGCACCATCCATATGTGAACAAGAGGATCTGATGGCGTTCTCGTTGCTCACGAAAACTGCAACCAGTTCTACAAATGCGCTTATGGAAAACCAGTTGCGCTAACATGCCCTGGAAATCTGTTATACAACCCGTATACAGAACAATGTGATTGGCCCGAAAATGTCGACTGCGGTGACAGGATAATACCGGATTGTGAAGATGGAACGAGTGGTGCAACGGAGATGGTGGTGATGGAGGTGCCGGTGGTGATGGAGGTGCAGGTGGTGATGGAGGTGCCGGTGGTGATGGAGGAGCAGGTGGCGATGGCGGCGCTGGTGGTGGCGGTGGTGGAGATGGAGGTACTTGCAACTGTAATCCTGGTGACGCACCATCCATATGTGAACAAGAGGGATCTGATGGCATCCTCATTGCTCACGAAAACTGCAACCAGTTCTACAAATGTGCTTATGGAAAACCTGTTGCGCTAACATGCCCTGGAAATCTGTTATACAACCCATATACAGAAAAATGTGATTGGCCCGAAAATGTCGACTGCGGTGACAGGATAATACCGGATTGTGAAGATAGTGGCAACGGAGATGGTGGTGATGGAGGTGCCGGTGGTGATGGAGATGCCGGTGGTGATGGAGGAGCAGGTGGCGATGGCGGCGCTGGTGGCGGCGGCGGTGGAGATGGAGGTACTTGCAACTGTAATCCTGGTGACGCACCATCCATATGTGAACAAGACGGATCTGATGGCGTTCTCGTTGCTCACGAAAACTGCAACCAGTTCTACAAATGCGCTTATGGAAAACCAGTTGCGCTAACATGCCCTGGAAATCTGTTATACAACCCGTATACAGAACAATGTGATTGGCCCGAAAATGTCGACTGCGGTGACAGGATAATACCGGATTGTGAAGAGTGGCAGGAGATGGTGGCAACGGAGATGGTGGTGATGGAGGTGCCGGTGGTGATGGAGGTGCAGGTGGTGATGGAGGTGCCGGTGGTGATGGAGGAGCAGGTGGCGATGGCGGCGCTGGTGGTGGCGGTGGTGGAGATGGAGGTACTTGCAACTGTAATCCTGGTGACGCACCATCCATATGTGAACAAGAGGGATCTGATGGCATCCTCATTGCTCACGAAAACTGCAACCAGTTCTACAAATGTGCTTATGGAAAACCAGTTGCGCTAACATGCCCTGGAAATCTGTTATACAACCCGTATACAGAAAAATGTGATTGGCCCGAAAATGTCGACTGCGGTGACAGGATAATACCGGATTGTGAAGATAGTGGCAACGGAGATGGTGGTGATGGAGGTGCCGGTGGTGATGGAGGTGCCGGTGGTGATGGAGGAGCAGGTGGCGATGGCGGCGCTGGTGGCGGCGGCGGTGGAGATGGAGGTACTTGCAACTGTAATCCTGGTGACGCACCATCCATATGTGAACAAGAGGGATCTGATGGCATCCTCATTGCTCACGAAAACTGCAACCAGTTCTACAAATGTGCTTATGGAAAACCAGTTGCGCTAACATGCCCTGGAAATCTGTTATACAACCCGTATACAGAACAATGTGATTGGCCCGAAAATGTCGACTGCGGTGACAGGATAATACCGGATTGTGAAGATAGTGGCAACGGAGATGGTGGTGATGGAGGTGCCGGTGGTGATGGAGGTGCCGGTGGTGATGGAGGTGCCGGTGGTGATGGAGGAGCAGGTGGCGATGGCGGCGCTGGTGGTGGCGGTGGTGGAGATGGAGGTACTTGCAACTGTAATCCTGGTGGGGGGGGGGGGGGGGGGGGAAAAAAAAAAAAAAAAAAAAAAAAAAAACATGCCCTGGAAATCTGTTATACAACCCGTATACAGAAAAATGTGATTGGCCCGAAAATGTCGACTGCGGTGACAGGATAATACCGGATTGTGAAGATAGTGGCAACGGAGATGGTGGTGATGGAGGTGCGGTGGTGATGGAGGTGCGGTGGTGATGGAGGTGCCGGGGTGATGGAGGAGCAGGTGGCGATGGCGGCGCTGGTGGCGGCGGGGTGGAGATGGAGGTACTTGCAACTGTAATCCTGGTGACGCACCATCCATATGTGAACAAGAGGGATCTGAGGCTCCTCTTGCTCACGAAAACTGCAACCAGTTCTACAAATGGCTTATGGAAAACCGTTGCGCTAACATGCCCTGGAAATCTGTTATACAACCCGTATACAGAACAATGTGATTGGCCCGAAAATGTCGACTGCGGTGACAGGATAATACCGGATGGTGATGACAGTGAGAACGGAGATGGTGGTGATGTAGGTGCCGGTGGTGATGGAGGTGCCGGTGGTGATGGAGGAGCAGGTGGCGGTGGCGGCGGCGGTGGAGATGGAGGTACTTGCAACTGTAATCCTGGTGACGCACCATCCATATGTGAACAAGAGGGATCTGATGGCGTCCTCATTGCTCACGAAAACTGCAACCAGTTCTACAAATGTGCTTATGGAAAACCAGTTGCGCTAACATGCCCTGGAAATCTGTTATACAACCCATATACAGAAAAATGTGATTGGCCCGAAAATGTCGACTGCGGTGACAGGATAATACCGGATTGTGAAGATAGTGGCAACGGAGATGGTGGTGATGGAGGTGCCGGTGGTGATGGAGGTGCGGTGGTGAGCGGTGGAGGAGCAGGTGGCGATGGCGGCGCTGGTGGGGCGGGGTGGAGATGGAGGTACTTGCAACTGTAATCCTGGTGACGCACCATCCATATGTGACAAGAGGATCTGATGGCTCTCTTGCTCAGAAACTGCAACAGTTCTACAAATGGCTATGGAAAACCAGTTGCGCTAACATGCCCTGGAAATCTGTTATACAACCCTATACAGAAATGTGATTGGCCCGAAAATGTCGACTGCGGTGACAGGATAATACCGGATGTGAAGATAGTGGCAACGGAGATGGTGGTGATGGAGGTGCGGTGGTGATGGAGGTGCCGGTGGTGATGGAGGAGCAGGGTGGGCGGTGGCGGCGGGTGGAGATGAGGTACTTGAACTGTAATCTGGGAGCAACATGTGCAAGAGGGATCTGATGGCGTCCTCATTGCTCACGAAAACTGCAACCAGTTCTACAAATGTGCTTATGGAAAACCAGTTGCGCTAACATGCCCTGGAAATCTGTTATACAACCCATATACAGAAAAATGTGATTGGCCCGAAAATGTCGACTGCGGTGACAGGATAATACCGGATTGTGAAGATAGTGGCAACGGAGATGGTGGCAACGGAGATGGTGGTGATGGAGGTGCCGGTGGTGATGGAGGTGCAGGTGGTGATGGAGGTGCCGGTGGTGATGGAGGAGCAGGTGGCGATGGCGGCGCTGGTGGTGGCGGTGGTGGAGATGGAGGTACTTGCAACTGTAATCCTGGTGACGCACCATCCATATGTGAACAAGAGGGATCTGATGGCGTCCTCATTGCTCACGAAAACTGCAACCAGTTCTACAAATGTGCTTATGGAAAACCAGTTGCGCTAACATGCCCTGGAAATCTGTTATACAACCCATATACAGAAAAATGTGATTGGCCCGAAAATGTCGACTGCGGTGACAGGATAATACCGGATTGTGAAGATAGTGGCAACGGAGATGGTGGTGATGGAGGTGCCGGTGGTGATGGAGGTGCCGGTGGTGATGGAGGAGCAGGTGGCGATGGCGGCGCTGGTGGCGGCGGCGGTGGAGATGGAGGTACTTGCAACTGTAATCCTGGTGACGCACCATCCATATGTGACCAAGATGGATCTGATGGCGTTCTCGTTGCTCATGTAAACTGCAATCAGTTCTACAAATGCGCATATGGAAAACCAGTTGCGCTAACATGCCCTGGAAATCTGTTATACAACCCGTATACAGAACAATGTGATTGGCCCGAAAATGTCGACTGCGGTGACAGGATAATACCGGATGGTGAAGATAGTGGCAACGGAGATGGTGGTGATGGAGGTGCTGGTGGTGATGGAGGTGCTGGTGGTGATGGAGGTGCAGGTGGTGATGGAGGAGCAGGTGGCGATGGCGGCGCTGGTGGCGGCGGTGGTGGTAGTGACGACAACTCTGATGGCGGAGATAGTGGCAGCGATTGTAACTGTAATCCCAATGAGGCAGCAACAATTTGTGCAAACGGTAATTCTGAAGGCACCCTTATCGCTCACGAGAACTGCAATCAATTCTACATATGCGCCAATGGGCGACCTGTAGCACAATCATGCCCAGGTGATCTTCTCTACAATCCTTACATTCAGACATGCGACTGGCCCGATAATGTCAATTGCGTCGACAGAGTGATTCCTGAATGTGATGGAGACAATGAGGATAACGATAATGGTGGAAATGACAATGGCGATAGTGACAATGATGACAGTAACGAAAGTGGGGGCAATGGTACATGCAACTGTAACCCAGAAGAAGCACCAGCAATCTGTGCATCCCCAGGCTCTGAAGGATCACTAGTCGCACATGAAAACTGCAATCAGTTCTACCAATGCTCGAATGGTATCCCTGTATCACAAAACTGCCCAGCAGGTCTTTTATATAACCCATATAAAGAACTATGTGACTGGCCAAGTAATGTAGAATGCGGTGATAGAGTTATTCCAGACGATAACGGTAGTGGCGATAACGGTCAAGGTGGCGATAGTGACGATGGAAACAACAATAACGGTGGTAACGATGATCCCAGTCAAGCACCAACTATTTGTGCTTCTCCAGACTCAAATGGTGTATTGGTAGCACACGAGGAATGCAACAAATTCTACATGTGCTCTGATGGTATTCCAGTTGCTCTCGACTGCCCTTCAAACCTGCTGTTTAACCCGTCTATTAATGCGTGTGACTGGCCAAGCAACGTAGATTGTGGTAACAGAACCATCTCAGATAATGGGAACGAGGATAACGATGCATGCAACTGCAACCCAAGAGAAGCGCCATCACTCTGCGCGAGAGAAGGATCAAACGGAATGCTGATTGCTCACGAGAGTTGCAACCAATACTACGTGTGCGTAAATGGTAAGACGGTCGAATATAGCTGCCCACAAAAACTTTACTACAACGCAATAAAAGAACAGTGCGACTGGCCCACAAAGGTTGATTGTCAAAACCGTTTGGTTCCAGCATCTCATATATCTCTTAACAAGCACTTAGATGCACGTCAAGGAGTTAGAGTTTAACGTGGTTTGTAAAAATTATGTAACATTATATTGAAACCTATTTACCTGCACAATTATCTCATTTTGATCCATTTACGCCATTATGGTATTTCATTAGTCTTTAGATTTGTATAAATAGGCTGTGAGGTACTTTAAGAAATTGTTAGAAATAATATGTTTACTTATTCAAAATTCTTGTATTGAAAATATTGTATTAATTATTAATGGCAAAATAAATATCGAAATTGAACCAACGTATAATTATTTACTTCCCTTTTCTTACTTATTAGTTAGAGAAGAGTAACCAAATAAATACTTTAATGTAATATTCATCACATTTGTCGCATAATTAAACTAATAATCAGGTTATTTCAAATATTGGATTAATTAATAATATTCAGACGGTAGTTTATAAGTGTTAAAAAAAAAATAGTGGCTGTACTAAGGATCTTGTTAGGATACTGAATCGTCGTAACACATGACACTATAATTCACTCGATAATGGCAGTAATGGTCTTCCTTTAAAAGGACCGGTTGCCACGCTAAGAAGAAGAAGAATGCTGTACTAAGCTTAATTTAAAAACAACTGCGACTAATGAGAGATCGGCAATCCATCGACGGTCATCGATGTCATGCCAGCTTGTAAGTTCTTTGGCATCTGGATAAACACTGGCTGATCTCGAAATGTAACAAACAAAAAGAATCACTGTTAATAGTTTATCACCATCTGCATGATGGCTGCGATCCAGTCGGGTACAGATCCGTACCCCCGGCATGAATACTAGATATACAACGGCTGATCCGGAACGCGACATGGCTACGCGTGCCACTATGACGGGTCATTACACCTGGTGTATGGTGATTGCGATCCATTCCCACACAATAGGGTTGCGTGCTTGAACGAACCAACAGTATATCGCCTCATATACTGTTTATGATTATTTTTATTAAGATTATTATTTAATTTACTTTTTACATCTTTTCCTTCGAGATACCCCAGTGCCTCAAGACATAAGTTTTTAACCAGTGTTATAAGGAAAGTGTACGTGTAAGTGTAAAGTGTGTAGTGTAAAGATGACTTATGGTACTGTGAAATGATTGCTCACTATGCGCCCCTTAAGAAAGCTCAAAGTGACTCAAAGAGTAATTGAGAGGACTGTCCTCGGAGTTTCCTTGATGATCAAATTAGAAATAAGGAGAATCACACAAAAATCAAATTAACCGACGTAACCCTGAGAATTGGTAGATTTAAGCGGCACATTACTTGTAAACTTATGCTCAAGAGGGCCGGATAGTTCTCGAGTGTCGAGCGAGTAGCTGAAGACACAGTGTGGGCGGTTAGCGATGAGGAATACCGTCGACCTGGTGAAGGTTAAGAAAACCCGCTTATTGCAAGAAACGCAAGCCCGGTTCTTGTGACGATCATTATGAGAGGCTTATGTTCAGCAGTTGACATCTTTCCGCTGAGATCATAATGATGAGTCTATGATTCCTCAAGTGAAGAGGGAATAGGTATCAATTAGGTAAGTGCGATCCGATTTTGGTAATAAATGGATAATACATATTTCATGTGAATGATTCAAATTTAATCTAATATTTGTACACGGACTGCATAATTATATACCAAATATATAGGATGTAACCTACATTTATGATAAATAAATAAATAATTATTAATGTTGGATCAGTGGTAGGTGATAGGTAGGCTCATTCGGACACCTTATCGAAAAACCTTAACACGAAGCTTTCAATAAACTATTACTACTTATGCGCTAACATAGATGTGATATGTCGTAATTGAATCATAGAATTTTAATGGGGTAATTTATATTACTCGCTTGGTTAAACACTGTCTTCAAGGTAATGGCAGGACTCGTAGTGCAGTGTTAGTAAGCATTGCTTTAAACCGAGAGATCGCGGGTTCGATCTCTGCACATAACTGAGTTTTGTTTGATGAGCATAATTTTCTATTATATCTGAATAAAATTGCCTTGTGTACAACTGTACCCCTGTACGTATTTAATTGTCCCCATAACATATTGCTAAGTATATAACGCAATGGTACTGTTAATTACATTTACAGTAAGCTCCATTTTTAGATAATTAGATATAGTGTTTTGCTCATTATCACTTAAAATCACGTACAACGGTGGTCAGACATTCATTTGTAACATAATAAAAAATAATAATACAAAAATATATTTGCACGATAACAAAAACGATTTTCCAAGAAACGTTGTTATCAAATCGTTTTTATTTGATAATATACTAATTTAGATCTCAAAATAAAGATACGTTTGAAGGTATATACAAATATAAAAATATTTATTAAAATTATTTCAAGATTATCTATCTGACTGACTGATCTATGAATGACTGACGGATCAACGCAGAGCCTAAATCGCTGATTATAGAGACCTGAAACTTGGAGGGTGTGTTCTTTGTATGACGTAGGCATTCGATAAGAAAGAATTTTCTGAAATTCTACCTCTAAGGGAGTGAAAAAAGGGCGCAAAGTTTATATGGGACAACGAGATTCCTTGGTCCAATCTACTTCAAATTTTGCATAAACCTTTTTTAACAGAATTGATGGAAGACGTGTTTCTTATTTTATTGAAATTCATCCCCTAACGGGGTTAGAAAGGGGTAGAAAGTTATTTTGGCGGTGATTTGCTTCGAAGTTGATATGAATACTCCTAAGTGCTTATGATTTAAATTACATTTTATTTTTGACATGTTTGAAAACTCAATTTGATTTTATTCAAAAAAGGTTGAACTAACATAATCTATACTTATATAATAAAAAAGTAAAGAGTCGAAATCTGAGATATTTGAGAAAAATAATACGGGGTGTTAAGAATCATTGATAGAACACATTTCGACAGTTTTTGAAATTTTTGTGTGTCCGTCTGTCTGTCTGTCATTTGGTATGGTTGTAGTTTATAGTCTGTAGTTACATTTGTATGGTCTATAAATTGCGTTTATGTACAAATTCAAAAGTTGTGTATGTATAAGTAATTATATATTTTAAGTATACAGTGAAAATAAGTGAAATTATACGAAATAAATCCAAATTATTTCAACTAATTTTCTCAGTTTAAGTGTTTTATCTTAGAAATAATAAATAAATACGTTTATTTACGTATGTTTCATTAGGTATTCATAGATGGCGCTATAAGGTATATTTTACGTTTATCATGCATTAAAATTATCACGAATTTGTTTTAATTTTTATTGTTACACTTAGGTATATTTTCTGCAAGGGCTCTTATTAACAAATTTAGGCTGGACTTATCCATTTTGTACATTTTAATATTGTTTTTAAATTTGTAAAAGTATTAGCTATTTCGTTATACATTATACGATAGATGTCACTGTTTTATGTTTTTTCTTTTTTGTGATATCAAGATTTTATTAAATTACTAGCTGTGCCCCACGGTTTCACCCGTGTTAATTTTATCTGACAAACACCGCGCCACCAACGCGTCAGTGTAGTCTATTATAATTGTTCTTACCCTAACTTACAAAGTATTTTAACTTTTAATAATCTCCTAAAGTATATATCCAAATAGCAAACTCTAAAGAGCAAAATTTAACTTCATAAAATTGTCCTTATGATGAAGTAACTTTTGTTCGTTATGATCAATATGCCATGTCTAAAAATAATGCTTATTAATCACTGTTTAATTTTCAAGAAATCTTTGTCATAAAATACTTTATTGTGTCTTATGTATAAGAGATAGGCATATGCTATCGCTGACTTTTTTTAGATATACTAAGGACGTATATTTCTTTTGAATATTGAATTTACTTATCATTATCCATTACGCCAAAGCACGCGGATAAAGAAATTCAGGAAGGACTTCCACATCCGACTTACTTAACAAAAATCAATATTTAAGGATATCTGGGAGTTGAAGTCTAATATTAAATAGCATATACTATTTTTCGAGAGACTGGCTATCATACACAAAAACAATTTTTCGAATCCGACTGGTAGTTCCAGAGATACATACATACATACATAAATCACGCCTATATCCCAACGGGGTAGGCAGAGACCACGTCCTTCCACCTGCTACGATCCTGGCATACCTCTTGCGCTTCTTCGACATTAATTAATCTTTTCATGCATGCTCGTCGGTTTAGAGTACTCTTGACTAAGGTCTTCCTTTCTTCAGAACGTCTCCGATTTGATCGATAAATGTTCGTGTAGGCCTTCCTCTTCCATCGATTCCTTTCATACTCGCATCATAAATTTGTTTAGTCCTTCTTCCATTCATCCTCTCAACATGCCCAAATTATCTAAGCATCCCTTTCTCAATTCGTGTGACTATATCTATATCTATATCACACCACAAAGCTCTCTTTTTACACTATTTCTTATCCTGTCACTCAATTTCACTCCTAACATACCTCTTAGCGCTCTCATTCTACTGCATTTATTTTACTTTCATGATTTTTCTGCCACACCCAGCTTTCACTTACGTGCATGAGTGTTGGAACCAACACTCCTCTATGCACAGCCAAACGAGCTTTCATAGAAGTACTCTAGCTGCTCATAAAGGAGTGTAACGCCCCATTCACCATATTACCGGCATTTACTCTCCTTCCTATATCTCTCTCATACTTTCCATCCCTGGTAAACATCGATCCCAAGTATACAAACTCACTTACTTGCTCCAGTTCATCCTCATCAATCCGGACACATACTTCTGTCAAGTTTTCTTCTTATTCAAACATCAAAATTTTCGTCTTCTTTGCATTTACTTTCATTCCCTTTCTTTTCAAAGCCGTATTCAGAGATTAGCGTGTTTAAACAAACAAACAAATATTAAAATTAAATTATACTGAACAGACATATTATAATTCTTCATTATTGACTAGGCACGCGGACGAAGTCGCGGGCACAGCTAGTTTTACATATAATTCAAAGCAGAATAATTTAAAAAAAAATTCTTTTGTGACTGGGTGTTAGTTAGATTTAGTATCGAATTGTATCTGGGTGGTAGGCTATCTGTACCCGACTGGATTGCGAACACCATACACCAGGGAGTCTAACCAAGTTGTCTTTCTACGTTCTTTAACGATAACAGAAAACAAAAAAATAAATGGAATTGGCATAATATACTGATCACGTGATTTATCGTTTCCATGCATTTCTCGTTTTCGTTAGGGTTAACGATTGTAGAAAGGCAAATTGACTAGACTCCCTGATGACATTATTCAGCATTGAGATAATATATCAATTCCATTTTTTCTTCGTTTTCTTTTAGCATTAACGACTGTAAAAAAGTAGCTCGGCTAGGGTCCCAGGCGTAACACCCGTGTCACATTCTAGGATCAGACGGTGTATAACCAGTAATCAACCGGGGCGGTAGGGATCTGAGGCCGATTGAGTCGCAACCACAATACAGTATATAGCCAGCTGCCGAGAGACTTGCAGGCTGGCATGATATCCGCGACTCGCGATGGAATGCTAATCTCTCAGTGGTTGCATTTGTAATTGCACTTTACTTAGCATTAGGCACAAAAATACGTTAAAGCGAGAATTCTGAGTAAGCTCAAAAATTGTTTTAATACCATTACCTAACTTGATGAGTGAGTGTAATGCATTTAATTGTATGCTCAGTATTCGCTCTCGGAATTATCGGAGGGACAGGTTTACGCACGGGAGATATCCCGCGCAGGCAATGAGAACTGAGTTAGCTTTAGGGGCCCTGGAGACTCTGACGGCTTTTACGGCTTCACAGGACTTGAGCGACTTTTCACTTCCATTTTAAAAGCTTTTATTTAACTTGTCTTCTTAGTATGGGTCAAATCTTGTAACTAAATTTTAAAACAGTTATCCCCAACTGATTGAGCAGAAAATTTTCTTGCAAGTTAGTTTGGATATATTGACATACAAAGGAACCTGCCATACATCAACATGCAAAGTGCATAGTTATAACATTTTAAATAAAAAATAGTATTCGATAGACTTTTAACAGCTCAGTTCAACTACTTTAAGCTTTGGAATTGCTCACCTCAAGTTATTAAATTAAAAATCAATAAAGAAATTGAAAGTATAAAGTTATATTTGGAAACTTACCGCCTAATAATAATACCGTGTAAAATATTAACGAAGCGATGTGAAGTCTGAGCCATGTAGGACGGCTCTGATATCATGTTTACCTTTAAAAGAAACGTAATTAGCGTTAAATAAATCATTTGGAGCTATGTATTATATTTTACAAAATTAATGTTAGAAATGTTTATTTACAATTTTAAGTATTACTTAATATTAATTTAATTTATTTGTTATAACAGGTTATAGTTTTAGATATAAAAGCTGTTGATTTTGAAATAATCGTTTAGTTCCAATCTATATTTCCGTTGTACAGTTCTGTTGTAATAATCTTAAAAATGAAGTAAACAGACGAAGTGCCTGTGTTTCAGTTAAAACTTAAAATTTCTGAACGCGGAAATCCTGGTCTAGCTCTGACGAATGCGTCTCAATGCTAAGCAAAGCCTTCTTCCCGAGAGTAGGCACCGGCTTAATCACCACGCCAACTCAAAACCTACTGGCAAATTCAAATACCGAGAAATTTACAATATCTTTTTCTTACATGCGATGGTACTACAAAGGCATTTCTCATATGCATTAAGGTTTCCAAACGATGCTTTCAAGACCATTTTTAACAAAAAAGAAAACCAACCTCAATGATTTTGCAGAGTTAGTTCTCTTGTGTATCTTCGAAGTTGAAGGTCCAATTTCAATGAAATGTGAAAAAATGGGACTACCCTTGAGGTATCACCTATACAATAAAAAAAGAATCCGTAGGTGAAAATATTAACTTTATTATTATGTAATAGATGGGTTAGTCACTGTGTATGGTGGACGCGATCCTTACCACCACTCCACATTAGTGCATATACACTAACTGATCTCGGAATACGATAAACCAAAAGAAAACCATAAATGGGTTTATCATTTTGTGTATGGTATTGTAATAATATGCCAAAATGAATCCAACACATTAACAATCCCAATAAAACTTCAAAATATAATTAAAATCACCCTTATTGTACCGGCTTGCGAGAAGATTTTTTGAAAAACGTGAAACCCCGTGAAACCAAAAGCATAAATATGAATTTTTACCTCTTTTACTTGAGACAATATGGGTTGTTCATAAAAATTTTCATCCACTATTTCACCCCTTCAATATATATTTTCACAACATAAGATAGCCTAAACCTACATATTTTTACCTACATTAATTACAATTGGTTTGAAGTTTGTCAAAAAGTCAGAAGGTTGCGTGTTCATATCAAGTCGGGGTCACCACATGTGGAATAACACAATGAAAAAATTAACTCGTAGCAAAACTGTATAATCCAGATAATTTACAATAGGTATAATAGGTATTGATATTCAATATCAATAAATCAACAAACCAGTTCGCGTGCCCTATGTAAGTTTAGATTTATATTTTGTTTGGGTTTAGGTTTTGATTTAGTTTCGGGCTTAGGTTTGGGTTTAAGCGGATACCGTAGCCTATGGTTGCATGTAGGTATACCTAACGTGTTGCCGACCTTAACCCCCTACCCCAAAGAGCTCTGGAAACCCTACTGACCGCAGGAACAAAACACTAGGTTATTTGGCTGCGATCTTCTTACCGGTATTCCACTAGTCGGACTGTCCCAAGTAGAAACAAATCTCCAAATAAATTTCCCTGTGCCCTACCTCTATTTACCTTTTTTTATACCAAGATTGTGGCAAACAAGCATGCAGTCCGCCTGATGGTAAGCGGTCACCGCAGCCTATGAACGCTTACACACATGTATCACATGCGCGTTGTCGGCCCTTTGAAAACCTATTTACCACCTTTTTGAAGAACTCGATAATCTAGTCTCCTGGGAAAACGTCAGCACTAGGGAGCTTATTCCACAAAAGGAGCGTTCGCGTAAAATATTCATCGGAATCCGGACTGTCCGCGTCCATTCCGATGGTGAGCGGTGCGTTGGTGGAAAGTAGCCGCTGGTACCATACCGAACAGTTCCTCGGAACACAACCCATTACACAAACGGTACAACATGCAAAAGGAGGCAAGGGTGAAATTTCCACATTCGTGCTGTTTTTTGTTAAAGAGTTCCTTTGTCTGTTCGTTTCCTAGTCTTGGATTATGATGAACCTACCAATATAGCAATCACTATACATTTCCCATTCGATTTTAAAGAGTTTTCAGGTGTATCTTCGAAATCCACGGTTCAATGCCAATGAAATTAAAATGGCACCCGCCTGGAAAAATCACCATTCCAACAAAAAAATAAAATAAACCGGTTTATAAATGACGGAGTTATGTGGTAACAAACATTAAAAAAAATACAACCGAATTGATAACCTCCTTCTTTTTTTGAAGTTGGTTAAAAAAGTTTACATTGCGTCATGCAACGCCGGACTTTTTTTTTAGAACTACACTCATCAAAAAAGTCTAAGCAACATGTACTAATTTCAATTTTTGGATGGTTCTTCACATTATAACGTTGTATTTTATTTTTAAAATAATACCTTTAGGGTTCTATGATGTAAAAATAACAGCTGTTGTCTTTATATGTTATTTTAATAACAGAAATGAACAATATTAGAATATATTGTAGAAACTAAGATACATAAGAAACTAAACTTTTTTCTTACAAAATGAAATTTCTAAAGAAAATGTATTTATTGTGAAAGAATAGAACAATTTAATACAAAGTATGGGCTCCTCTGCTATTCAGAACTTGTCGGCAACGATTATTCATTGAATTAATGAGACTGTTTATGTCATCTTGCGGTATTCGCTCCCAATGGAATTATTGTAGCAAATCCTTCAGCTGTTGGGTTGTTGTCGCTCCGTCCAAGTCCTTCAAAACACGTCTCTGCAGTATGTCCCATGCGTGCTCGATGGGGTTGAGATCTGGCGATTGTGCAGGCCAGGGCAATACCCGGATGTTCTCCGTTGCAAAGTATTCACTGGTTCGCCGAGCTGTATGTGAACGTGCATTGTTATGCATTAACCTAAAATCGGAGCCAAAGGTTTGTGCAAATGGGTAGACATAAGGTCTGAGAATATCCTCAATGTAATTTTCAGCATTCATGTTTCCATTTACAAAAACGAGCTCAGTTCGCCTGTTCTTCATAATACCCGCCCATAACATAACTGTTGAGCCGCTGTATGGATGAACTTCCTGAACGCACCTAAGCCTTTCAGTATTTCCGGGCCGACGATACACTCGCACCCTTCTTGTATGAGGCTTAAACCCGAATCGCGACTCATTGGAAAACATAATTTTATCCCATTGTTCCTGGGTCCATGTTATGCGTTCTCTACACCATTCATATCGACGAGCGCGATTCCCGTGACGTATCGGTGGGCACCTGATTGGGCGTCGAGCTCGTAGGCCGTACTCATGCAGTCGATTTCGCACAGTTTGAGGACTTACATCAACACCACTTGAAACTTGTAGCCTCAAACTTATCTCTCGAGTGGTTAACATCGGCTGGCGTCTTGCAGTCAGTTGTATGTACCGGTCTTGCCGAGTGGTTGTACTCCTTTTACGGCCTGGATGCTGTACAGCGGGTTCTCCTGTATTATTGTAGCGCTGCCAAAGACGACAAATAACACTTCTATGAATGCCAAAATGTCGAGATACCTGAGATTGATTACTTACCGCTTGCAACATCCCTACAGCTCTTTGCATTTCATGTGCCATCAAATGACGTCGCTTCATGACGTAGAATATCTAACAATTCAATTTTGTCGCTAACTTTATTTAAATGGTTGGTAAAATTATAAAATCAAGACTAAACGTAGCAATTAAAACCACTTAAATTCAAACAAATTCGCAGTCATTTGAATTTTATGAAAAAACAAAACATAATCAAATTTTTTTTACAACCAGCCAGTATGTCATCAATAACAAAAAAGTTTACTTACCTACGCACTTTGTTTGAGTAAATATTTAGAAATTAATTAATATAAATGGAAAATTTTGTAATATCACGCATGTTGCTTAGACTTTTTTGATGTGTGTATTTAGGAAACCAATTCCAACACATATGATTGTCGCGTAACTTTAACCCATTTACGCAGCCGCACGCAATGGAAACTTTCAAAAGGAATACATTTTCCCCGTGTTTGCAACATTTTTAATTGATGCTCGTCTTTTATGGGTCGTAGCGTAATGTTATGTAGCCTATAACCCTCTTCGATAAATGGGCTATCCAACACTAAAATAATATTGCCATTCCAACCAGTACTTCCTGAGATTAGCGCGTTCAACCAAACAAACAAACAAACTCTTCAGCTTTATAATATTAGTATATATAGTAAATAGTAATAGTATAAGTATAGACAAGTTGTAAATTATCGCTAGTCAAAGTTCTTTAATTTTGTCACTGACACATTCACCGATCATCAAAGTGCCTGATGAGGAATCTTAAGAACCCCTTCAAACTATAAGAGCAATCGAAATGTCCTCTTAGTAAAAAATATTAATCAATCTGATGAGCGTTTTCTCATGGCACATAAAAATCGAAGGTCTGAAGTACCTGATGTGGAACACTAAGACCCCCACTAAACTATAAAAACTATCGAAATGCCACCTTAGTAAAAGTTATTCATTCTGATGAGCATTTACTAATGGTCCACAAAAATCTAAGATCTAGAGTAACAGACGTGAAACCCAAAGAGCCCAGTTAAACTGTAAAAGATATTGAAAAAATGCCGCTTTATTGAAAACGAGATCTGTGGAACACGAAGCTCCCATTAAAATATATTGTTTTGTAAGCGCAGCGTTAAAGCGCTCTGACGCACGATCCTATGAACAGGGCCTAGGGGCAAAATAAACTCAATCAACATGATAGAAACTTCATAAGAAAATACAAAAAAGAAAAAAGAAAAAAAAAGTGAAGTCCAAAGAAAAACATGATATTAAATACCCGCTCGAAAAACTTCAACCTTACTTTTAGAATTGTTATACCCCACGTTACTTACTTAAACTAAAGGTATGATTAAAAAATATATATATATATATATAGTAGTTAAATTAATTATTCAGTAAGCAGTTATTTATTTATTTATTTGGATTGACAACAGTAATTCATTAAAGATACATAAATAATAGTCAATAAGTAATAACATTCATGAATAACTAATTACAGCCAATCACAGCTTGCATGAAATCAATAAATTAATGGTTATAATAAGAATTCAATTTATCTACCTAGAAAATTATTGTTAAAATATTACTTAATATGTCATAATAAAGAACCATAATAAATTCTTAAAATAAAACTATTATTAAAGAATGAAAATAAGATTTAAGATTAAAATAGGTTAATTATTAAATATTAATTAGTTAGGGGCACTATGTCTGGAACCTCCTCGTGGTGTGCCCCGGGCAACGGCGGCCGCTTCACGGCCGACGGCTAATACCAGACCGACGGCGTTCCTCCCCTGTACTCTGCTCATCAGAGGAGACAGGGGATGGGGCAAGAGTGGACCTGCTTCGGCTCGTCCACTACGTACGGACTCGTCATTGACGGCGGAGGAGGAAGAAAACCTCCTTAAAAATTGAGAGGATACAACCTCTTTAAAAAATCGTTGACGGCGGTGGAGTAAACCACCTTAAAAAACCTTGGACGGACTGAGGTGGAGCAAACCACCCTTTAAAAAATCACGGTCGGACGGTGGAAGATAACCACCTTAAAAAATTACTGGACGGAGGTGGAGAAAACCACCAGCATAAAAAATCAAGGACTGGCAGTGGAAGGAAACCACTTTAAAAAATAACTGGACGGTTGAGGATGAGCAACTCGTTAAAAAATCAAAGACGGATTTGTCAAGGACGGACGGGGGCTGAATGACGGCAGAGGAGGAAACCTCTATAAAAAACCAACGACGGACTGGTGGGGGAGGGGGTGCGTTCATTCGCCTCCTTCTCCTGCCGTTTCATGGACGGCAGAGGAGAAAACCTCGGTAAAAAATCATAGCCGGGCTAGCGGGGTGGGGGTGCGTTCATTCGCCTCTTACCCTCGCCACATGCTAAACAATTAGGCTGAGACAGAGGAGAAAACCTCTATAAAAAACCCAACGACGGGTGAGTGGGGACAGGTGGTGGTTCATCCGCCTCCTTCGCCTGCCAGGCCGAACCAAGGGGAGATGGGTCGGGGGGCCTGTCTTCCCATTGCACTGGTTTGGCGGACGGGGAGACAGTTCGTCACCGGGCTGTCTCCGTCAGCGGGCGGACCTTCCGGGCCTTGCCGCCGGGGCGGCGCGGCTGAATGCCAGCGCAGTGCCCGCGTCGCCCCAGTATGGCGGCGGACGGTGCACCGTGGAGTTTTTTAGTGAGTAGGAGTCTCACATACCACTCGTCCCCCCGGGCGAGTGTGTACCCATGACGGGTTTGCCCTCCACGATAACAAAAAAATAAATAAATAATAATAATATACATAGTTAGGGACAACAGTCGAGCGGTTCACTTTTAAGCTGTTCCGCGGTTGAAAAATCCTAAAAATAGGTTGTTTTGCGTTAAAAACATTGGGTGATATATAAAAAGTTGTGCGGTAAAAAGGTGCATCCGATAGTGAAAAAATTATTGTTCTAAGTGAAGTGGTTCCCGAGTTATTGCAAAAAGAGTGAATTTTTTTTTTACATGGCTGGCGGACTACGCTTGATGTGACGTCACGAACCCCTAACCCCCTGTCGTGCATAGTGTGGCGCATAACGAAGAGATTTCCCCAGAACCATAGACTTTGTTTCCCCCACATTCTTTTACGGCAACTTACCGGTTTTCTGGAGAAGGATGGATTGGGTTGGGGGAACGACTTGGTTACACATGGGGGTAGAGCTTCGGGAGCTGTTCAACCGATGTTTGTCGGTTGGACGGTTCCCGAAGCTCTGGAAGATGGGGCGGCTCTGCCTTCTGGGGAAGGAGGGTCGCCCCCCGGACTGCCCGTCCTCGTACCGGCCCCTTGTGCTGCTGGACGACACGGGGAAGATGCTGGAGCGCATTCTGGCATCTCGTGTCGTCCGGCACATGGCGGAAGTTGGGCCGGTACTTTCGGACCGGCAGTTTGGTTTCCGGAGAGGGCGTTCAATGTGGTTCGGCGGCACGTGGGGTGCGGTGTTCCACAGGGGTCGGTGTTGGGGCCGCTCCTGTGGAACATGGGCTACGACTGGGTGCTCCGCGTAGCGCTCCCTTCGGGGATCCGCATGCTATGCTACGCGGACGACACCCTAGTCGTGGCCCAGGGGGGGACTTTTGAAGAGGTGGCGCGCCTGGCCACAGAGGGCACTGCCCTCGTGGTCGGGCGCATAAAGGCATTGGGCCTCAGGGTGGCGGCCGAGAAGACCGAGGCCATACTCTTTCATGGGCCTCGGTGTGGGCCGCCTCCTGGGGCCCACATAAATGTGGAGGGAGTGAGGGTCCGGGTTGGGGCCCAGATGAAATATCTGGGCCTCATCCTGGACGGACGTTGGCGGTTCGAGTCCCACTTTAAGGGACTCGAACCGCGGATAGTGGGAGCGGCGGCGGCTCTCGGCCGGCTTCTTCCGAACTCGGGGGGGCCGGGCGCGAGCTGTCGCCGCTTGTTTGCCGGAGTGGTGAGGAGCATGGCCGTCTACGGGGCACCGATCTGGTCGGATTCCCTTGGCGCCACGAACAAACGCATGTTGCGTGCTACGCAGCGTGTCGTGGCGCTAAGGGTCATCCGCGGGTACCGGTCGGTGTCCGCGGGGGCGGCCATGGTTCTTGCCGGCTCCCCGCCGTGGGAGCTGGAGGCGGAGGTGCTCGCCGCCGTGTATGAATTGCGATTGTGACCTGCGAGGAGGTCATCTTGCAGAAGGAGGCTGCGAAGAGGGTTCGCGAGGGGGATCCCCTGAGCGGCCCTCTCCGCCAAAGACGAGGGGGTGGCCGGAGGAGGCGGTTTAACCGTCAACTCCCGCCACCCTAGCCGAACCAGAGGAGACGGGACGGGGGGGGCCCGTTCTCCTCATTGCACTGGTTCGGCAGGCGGAGGAGACGGCTAACGTGTATCATAGCTGTCTCCTAATTAGGCCGGGGCCCGGTTAGCCGGGCCGGCCGCCGGGGCGGCGTGACTGAATGCTAACGCCGTGCCCACGTTGCCCCAGTATGGCGGCGGATGGTACACCGCGGAGTTTTTTAGTGAGTAGGAGTCTCACATAACCACTCGTCCCCCCATCCGAGTGTGTACCCATGACGGGTTTTCTACTCCGCGTTAACAAAAAAAAAAAAAAAAAAACGACTTGGTTATTGACCCGGACCTATTATTTGGTTAGTGGTTAGAGTTTTATTTTGCTGCCATAGGGTGGAGATTTGCTCCCTCTATTGGACTGCGCCCTAAAATCTGGCTGATCTACCGCCACATGATGCCCAGGGGATAAAAGTGCTGTGTATCTGGACGACATTGTTGTTGCTCAGAGGCAAATTTCACACACGGAGATGTCAAAAAATTCTGCGGCGCGCAAGCGTGCTGCGGGGGAGGAGGCAATCCTATCTGATCCGGAGATCACGATTGCGGAGGCTCCTAAGGTTGCGAGGGCCCGGAGGGGCAAAGATCGAGCTCTGCGTCCTCCAGACGCTCGATTGTGGGAGAAGCGGACGGGTCCTATGACCGTGCGCTTGAAGAAGTGCCTTTTTGAAGGATATGGATGATGGAGGGGATACTGATGTGGAGGATTTATCCATCCTTGACGTCCACCAGCTGGATGAGGGCAGGATGAGGACTCTTGCGGAGAAGAGAGTGGCCGACATCTTGGAGGTGTGCAAGAAGTCGGGGAACCTAAAGGGGACATGCGTGAAAACGCTCAAGGGCGCGGCCAGGTTCCTCCGTGAGGTAGTAGATGTGCTGCTTGTGCGCACGACATCGGAGGAAACTGCGCGCCTCAGTAGAGAGACGACATTCCTCCGCCGTCAGGTGGACGACCTTAGAGCCGAAGTGCTGGCATGGAGGAAAGAGGCATATGCCAAAAAGGCTATGCCCCCACCTCCTCCGCCGCCGCCTCCTCCACCGCCGCCAGAACCTCCTGCGGCTGAGTTGAAGCAGGCTTTGGCGGAAGCTGTTGCTGAGTTGAGGAGTATTTGGGGGCAGGTCTTGGATGCACGATTTGCCAACAAAGAGGATAGGCTTCTCCCAGCGCCAGTAATTCGTCCACCACTGGCGGCGGACAAGAGAGCTGCAGGCTCTGAAGCGTCTGGACTTACCAACGCTGGAACCTTTGGGCCTGGGTTATCATCAAGGCCCAGGTCTGCCACGCCTTCGTCAAACCGGAGGGCACGGCATCTCGGTGAGTCAGGGGCGGTTACTGCTGCAACTGGCCCACAGCCGCTCGGCATGGAGTGGGCACCGCTCCCAGCCTCGACTACCACGCAGGCCTTGACTAGGGCTGAGGCAACGTGGACAACTGTTGTCCGGCGTCGGCCGAAAAAGGCTGGCGCTGCTACGGCGGTAGTTGCGAAGACGTGCGCTCCTACGCCACAGAAGGGGACCGGGGACAAGCCTAAGGCCTAGCTCCCCTCGTCTCCTAAGTCGGCTGCAGTGGTAGTCACATTGCAGCCTGAGGCGCTGAGGAAGGGGATGACTTATAGGGCGGCCCTGATCAAAGCAAGGGAGTGTATTGATCTGCCGGAGCTGGGGATCCTGAAATTGACAACTCGGGAATCCGCTACGGGCTCCCGAGTTATCAAGATCCCAGGCGTTCTAGGTGGGGAACGGGCAGACGCTCTTGCCGTCAAGCTGAAGATGGCCCTAGAAGATGTGGCTACGGTGACTAGGCCCACAAAAAAGGTGGACCTGAGGTTGGTCGGTCTCGACGATACCGTAGAGAGAGAAGAAGTTATTGCGATCGCGGCGAGGAAGGGTGGGTGTGAGCCAGCCGAAATAAGGGCTGGTGAAATGCGCCCATATGGGAGGGGTGCATATGCGATGCATATGACCCTTCCCCTCGCCCCGCGGCCAAAGTGTTAGTCGAGGCTGGCCGCCTACTTGTGGGGTGGAGCTCTGCACAAGTGTAGGTGATGGAGGACAAGCCCATGCGTTGTTATAAATGCATGGGCTTGGCCCACACACGCGCAGTATGCCCATCGGACGCGGAGAGGGGTAGGCTCTGCTTCCGGTGTGGGGAAGCAGGGCACTTGGCGATGGACTGTAGGGCCAATGTTCTACGTTGTGCAGTGTGTGCTGATGGGGGGAGGCCTTCAACGCATCAGATGGGGGGAAGGGAGTGCAGGCCCCCTCCCATCAAGACGGGAGTGCAGCGTATGGCCGCACCCGAAGTGGGTGGCTCTAGGCCTGAGGTAGCTGCTATGGACTCTTAATGGAGTACACCCATGGCAGCTACCTCCAGGGGAATTTAAACCACTCCGCCAATGCACAGGATCTCCTTGTTCAGTCAGTGGCGGAGTGGAATATCAATGTTGCGGTTGCCGCGGAGCCATACAGGGAAGCCAGGAAGTCCCTGCAGGTGGCCATCAGCCGGGCGAAGGATGAAAGGTGGGAGGAGCTCCTCAGGACCCTGGATAGGGACCCGTGGGGGCGCCCGTACCGGGTGGACCGGAAGAAGTTTCGGGGGCAGGCCATTAACGGAGTCCCTAGACTCAGAGGTCCTGGGGAGAGTCGTGGCCACGTTGCTGCCCGACCCTCCGGAGCTCCTTTCGCCTCCCATGATAGATGGGAGCTCTGTTGCGGAGGAGCTATTGCCGCCCCCCCTGTCACCGAGGAAGAGATGGGGTTGGTGGTGGAGCGCCTCCGAAATAAGCGGAGGGCGCCCAGCCCGGACGGAGCTCCGGGCCGGCTTCTAAGTGTGGCGCTGGACCACATGGGGGGAGAGCTTCGGGAGCTGTTCAACCGATGTTTGTCGGTTGGACGGTTCCCGAAGCTCTGGAAGATGGGGCGATCCTGCCTTCTGGGGAAGGAGGGTCGCCCCCCGTACTGCCCGTCCTCGTACCGGCCCCTAGTGCTGCTGGACGACACAGGGAAGATGCTGGAGCGCATTCTGGCGTCTCGTGTCGTCCGGCACATGGAGGAAGTTGGGCCCTCTCCACCCTGAAGGAGTGGTCTGCGGAGGCGGCCGAGGGGGGAGGTAGGTTGTTGGCGGTGTCGATCGACATCGCCAACGCCTTCAACAGTCTACCGCATGGTGTTATACGGGAGGCGCTCCGGTTTTTCGGGGTGCCCTCGTACCTGCGGCGGCTGTTGGGGGACTACTTCCAGGGGAGGGAGGGCGCCTTCGTGGACGGAAGGGGGGCTGTGGTCCGGCGCCGCACTGGGTGTTGTGTTCCACAGGGGTCGGTGTTGGGGCCGCTCCACTGGAACATGGGCTATGACTGGGTGCTCCGCGTAGCGCTCCCTCCGGGGATTCGCGTGCTGTACTACGCGGATGACACCCTAGTCGTAGCCCGGGGGGGGCGACATATGGAGAGGTGGCGCGCCTGGCCACAGAGGGCACTGCCCTCGTGGTCGGGCGCATAAAGGCGTTGGGCCTCAGGGTGGCGGCTGATAAGACCGAGGCCATACTTTTTCATGGGCCTCGGTGTGGGCCGCCTCCTGGGGCCCACATATACGTGGAGGATGTGAGGGTCCGGGTTGGGGCCCAGATGAAATATCTGGGCCTCATCCTGGACGGACGATGGCGGTTCGAGTCCCACTTTAAGGGACTCGAACCGCGGATAGTGGGAGCGGCGGCGGCTCTCGGCCGGCTTCTTCCAAACTCGGGAGGGGCGGGCGCGAGCTGTCGCCGTTTGTTCGCGGGAGTTGTCAGGAGCATGGCCGTCTATGGGGCACCGATCTGGGCCGATGCTCTCAGCGCCACGAACCGACGCATACTGCGTGCTACGCAGCGTGTCGTGGCGCTGAGAGTCATCCGCGGGTACCGGTCGGTGTCCGCGGGGGCGGCCATGGTTCTTGCCGGCTCCCCACCGTGGGAGCTGGAGGCGAAGGTGCTCGCCGCCGTGTACAAATTCACGGCGGTGAGAAGGGAGTTAGGGGAGCCTCCAGCTCCCACGGAAGTTGAAAGAGAGAGAACGGAGGTCCGGGAGGTTGTTTTGAGGAAGTGGGAGGAAGACCTGGCGGACGCGCGTTATGGGCGTTATACAATAGACGCCGTCCGCCCGGTCCTCGGGGAGTGGTGCGCCAGGGAGCGGGGCTCCCTGACGTTTAGACTTGTGCAGGTGCTATCCGGACATGGTTGTTTCGGATGGTACCTGCACAAGATAGCACGGAGGGAGCCAAACACTACGTGCCACGAGTGCGGGGCTGCTGAGGATACGGCGCAGCACGCTCTCTCTGAGTGTGCTGCGTGGGTGGAGCAGCGCCGCACTCTGGCCGTAGCTGTTGGAGGAGATCTCTCGCTGCCGAGCGTGGTTAAAGCCATGGTCGGCAGCGAGACCGCATGGACGGAGATGGCCTCCTTCTGCGAGGAGGTCATCTCGCAGAAGGAGGCTGCGGAGAGGGTACGCGAGGGGGATCCCCTGATCGGCCCTCTCCGCCAAGGACGAAGGGGTGGCCGGAGGAGGCGGTTTATCCGTCAACTCCCGCCACCCTTGCCGAACCAGAGGAGACGGGGCGGAGGGGCCCGTCTCCTCATTGCACTGGTTCGGCAGGCGGAGGAGACAGCTATCGTGTATCATAGCTGTCTCCTAATTAGGCCGGGGCCCGGTTAGCCTGGGCCGGCCGCCGGGGCGGCGTGGTCTGAATGCTAACGCAGTGCCCACGTCGCCCCAGTATGGCGGCGGATGGTACACCGCGGAGTTTTTTAGTGAGTATGAGTTTCACATAACCACTCGACCCCCCATTCGAGTGTGTACCCATGACGGGTTTTCCTACTCCGCGTTAACAAAAAAAAAAAAAAAAAATATACATAGTTAAAATACAATTGAAATTTTTAGATAAAAAAAAATACAATAAAAAAGCTCGTTCAACATAATCATAAAATAAAAATCATGAAGCTAACAGATAATAAATTTTTATTTTAAACTGAGAAGGTGAATTGGCGAATATATCAATGGTGTCATCTTTTTTAACCAGCTCGTTATATTGACGTGATATTCTAGCAAACTATTGAGTAGTGTCCAAGATTGGTTCTAAAGCATTTATGACAAAATAAAGGGACTGGACTTCTAGGTTACCTAAGAGGTACATTAATGTTAAATTTCTCCAAAAGTTCTGAATCGTAAATGAGGTTATTAAAAAGTTTATATAAATAAATCATGTTAAGCAAAATCCGTCTGTTATTTAAAGATATAAGTTTAATATCTTTTAATCTGTCATAATATAGAGCGAATTTCTTAGTGTCTGGTAAGGAAACCATGGTGAATCGCCTTTGAATACTTTCAATGCGGTTTATATAATGTTTGATAGTGAGGCCACCATATAGTACAACAATATTCAAGCTGGCTTCTAACATATGCACAGTACAAAAGTTTTTTAATATATTGGTTGTTGAAAAGCTTACTATTTCTGAACACAAACCCTAACATTTTGCGTGCAGATATAAAAATGTTATTTATGTGTAAGTCAAACTTTAGGTGAGTATCAAAGAAGACTCCAAGGACTCTAATCCAAGTAATCTCTTGTATTGGAACTTTATTAATGTAATACGTTGACGGGATTAGTTCTCTCTTTCTGCTAAACTTTATATGATTACATTTATTTATGTGCAAAGACATAAAGTTAACCTCACACCATACAAGTAGTCTATTTAAATCAGATTGCAATTTGTTAATATCATTTATGTTATGAATTCTACGTGCAATCTTAAGGTCATCCGCAAACATAAAGCAAGAAGTATTAACAAAACATTGAGACACATCATTGATATATATATTTAACAAAACAGGTCCAAATATTGACCGCTTGTGGGACACCAGTTAGTATTTTAAATGGTTCAGATTGATATCCCTCGATAATAACGACTGATTGGCGGTTTCTTAAGTAAGAAGAAAGCCATTGTAGTAATATTCCACCAATACCATAACTTGACATTTTTTTTATTAGGATACTATGATTAACTGTATGAAAGGCTTTCGAGAAATCAGTATAGATAGCATCTACCTGTACCGCCGAATCCACAGAGTCTGCTAAATATGCTATATAGTTCGTAAGATTAGTATTAGTAGATCTACCAGTCAGAAAGCCATGTTGGTGAGGAGTAATGTATGGTCTGAAATGTCGACTTATATGGGGGTATACTAACTTTTCAAATACTTTGGCCAGTACGGATAATATGGAGATAGGTCTGTAATTAACAATACAACAGGAATCACCCTTTTTAAAAATAGGCAATAAATTGGCTCTTTTCCATGTAAAGGGAAATGTACCAGTATTAATTGACTTATTATAAATCTTTGTCAAAGGAAAACTAAGTGATTTAGCACAGTGTCAGGTCCTGCCCCTTATGTATGTTAACTTTATTTAAAGCCGTGTAAACTTCATCATGTGTAAAAGAAATATTGCAAATAGAAGTATATTGGATAGAAGAAGCAGTTTGGATTTCATTTGATGAAGAGTTATTGTAAGAAAATAAGGAAACATCTGCATTTGATAAAGACGAGAAATGTTTAGAAAATAGATTACATATATCAGAGCCAAGCAAAGCAGTTTCAGCTCCTAGACTCATAGAGCTTGGGTAATTACCTGTTCTTTTTCGCATATTTTTGATATAAGTCCAGAATTTTGGATTTTTTGATAAGTTCATCTCCACTTGTTCAATATAGGATTTAAAGTTGGATCTGATAAGTTTGTCACTTTCGGCTTTAGAAAATCAAACTTTAACTTGTCGAGTGGATTATTAAACTTTTTGATTTTCAATCTTAATTTATTTTTCTTATTTAATAATGATATAATACGACGAGAAAACCAAATAGGATATCGTTTGCTAGTATAGCTAGTTTTTGGGGCGTGTTTTTCAATTATTTCATACAATATTTTATAGAAGTTATCAACCATGTCGTTTACATCGAGAGAATGAGAAAAAACTTCCGTCCATGCAATATTATTTAATTCAGAATTAATTTTGTTGTAGTCAGCTTTAAAGAAGTTGAGACGAGCCGTGCTTTTGGGCAGAAGATTAAAAGTTTTGTATTTATAAAAGGTAATAACCAGTGGAGTATGATGTGTATCAATATTTGTTATGTGGGTAACTACAACGATTGACAGTAACAGATGGTATATTGGAAAGTATTAAGTCTAAAATTTTATTGTTGTGATTTAATATGTTAATAATTATAAATTAATAATATATAGTATAATATATATTAATAATTTAAAGCTGTTTTTTTTAGTATTATTTGTAATTGTTTTTAGATAAATTTTAAAGTTATTTTAATGGTTAAAATATTTAAAAATATCTATTGGGATTAATGTTCTACGATAGATGTCGTTGTTTGGTGTTTGCGCTATCAAGATTTTTATGAAATTACACTAAACAGACATACTATAAAGCATTATTATTCTCTGGATATAAACGTTCCATCTTAAAAGTTTATTCATTTTCGGTAGGCTTATTAGTTTACGATGTACCTAAGGTTATGTTTTAAGCTTCAAGGTACTACTACCATACAAATTTTATAAAATTCGCTTCAACGGTCAAAGTCATTATTACTATTAATTTTCTTGTTTTATGTTTCCTGTGTACCCTGTTAAATGGACTATTGGACTATATAAAGCATTGCACCAAAATGCTGCGGAATCTCATAGTGTATTCGCATACACGGCTCGCTCTTGGTTAGTTTTGATATTAATATTCAAATAAATTAATGTGAAATGAGAATGAATTTGTTTATTCGTAAAACCTACTTTATGTTTAAAGACAGAACTAATAAACAAAATTAGCTATTAAGGTTATTAAATGACTTGGTAGATGAATATATTGTGGACTTTTTCTGTCAACTGTTGAGCTGTATATTTGTGCATTGAATAGCATCATATTCTGTTATTGTCAAAGGAATATGTTGCTGAATAAATTATTTTCCTTCTTTCACAAGTTGTGTTTTCTTTTTTCCTCCCTAATAACTCACGCACTGATACACGTATAAATAAACTCAATATTTTATTAGCAGTAGTTTTTTATTTAATCTACACATATACACACAGTATATTGATACATTTCCATTCATTTATTAATCGTCATTTGTGTATTAGGTCCTTAAATATGAAATTGGCGTTTTGTTGAACTGGTCACTTTGATATCTGGCGTCTGGTTAGAAATTCCAAATTTAGGTTTGTGTATTTGTGTTTCATTTGTTTTCGCACTATTTTATTTTTCTTTTCACAAAATAGAAAATTTAAAATATCGCCTTATTTACGAATATAAGTTCCATTGTGGCATCAGTGCTGCAGAATCAGCTCGAAGGATTAACGATGTGTATGGGAAAGCTACTGTAAAAGAAACCACGGTACGTTTTTGGTTTCAACGTTTTCTTTTTGGAAATTTTGACCTACAAAACAAACCCCGTGGACGGCCGGAGACCCTAGTGGAAAATTAAAGGTGATCGTTGAAGCGGATCATTCACAAACAACATCAGAGTTAGCGGCTGGCTTCAGGGGTGAAAAATAAAAAAAATCACTTGAAACAAACAGGAAAAGTGAAAAAGCTCGAGAAATAGGTACCGCAAGAATTGACTAAAGCACACCAACAAACACCTATTGAGTTCTACATTACATTGCTCAACCATCACAATAACGAAGGAATTTTAAATCGTATTGTTTCTTATAACGAAAAATGGATCCTTTACGACGAAGATACTGGTGAGTGTTTGGTGGACCAGTGCTGGTATCATACGCTACAGCTTCATAAGATCTGTCCAGACGGTAACGGCAGATCTGTATTGTCAAGAATTGCGAACCATGATGGAAAAGCTAGCCGTTAAACAACCGAGACTGGTCAATATCTCAAGCCCACTGCTGCTTCAGAACAACGCTAGACCCCATACTTTACGACCAACGGTTGCAAAGCAAAGCAAGTGCGGTTGGAATGTCTCCGAAACCTACCATATTCCCCGGACATTGCTACAACAGATTACAAATTTTTAGGAATTTGGCCAATTTCCTGCAAGGAAAATAAATTCAATTCCGATGAGGCTGTCCTAACTGCCTTCAAAGATTTTATTGATTCTTGCTCCCACAATTTTTTCAGCTATGGAATCAATGAACTACCTTTAAAATGGCGAAAGTGCATAGATAATAATGGTACATAGTTCGATTGATTAAATGTATACTTAATTTAATATTTTTTTCATTTTACATTTACCATATAAAACGCTAATTTCATATGTAAGGACCTAATATTTTTAAGCTACATTCATAACATTTATTTCATTATTAGTTTGTATTAGTTATTTATGATACTTATATTGCGGTAAGTTCGTTTTTACAAACGAGTGGACGGCTGTAAGCCAGACACCATGTGGAGGGCTTACCATAGTCATGAGTTTGTAAAAGCCAAATATCCTCACGCGTGTCATACAACGTTTTTCATCATATTTGCGAGAAAACAGTATAACATTTTCCACGCTTGAACTCGTATTATTATTTTGTTTATAAATATATCAGTAGGAAACTCGCCACAATCTTTGACGTTTCTAATATAAAAATGGCGCGCATTTGCAAATGGTGTCACGTGCGCGTGGTGATAATTAGAACTACATCTTCTTCTTCTTCTTGTATTACGCCGCAAAAGCACTTTCCAGTGACAATGTTTTTAAGCCTTCGTATTATTATAAACAATGTGGCGTCTAACAAGATGGTGGTCGCCAGTAGCGGGTTTTCTACACTTCCAGCTCAACAAGATACGATACGAAGATGTATGGTTACCGAGGATGCGACAGTAAAATCGTAAATTTACGACTTGTATACAGTGGCAATGGGGTGTCTGTAGGGAAACACAAACAAAAAAAAAAAAAAAAAGTTTGGTATCAAAATGGAGGTTTTCAACTATGCCCGATCGATTGGCGTCATCCGTTTTCATTTATTTCTTACAGCTTCAGAGATAGCTTTTTGAATTCTACATCTCATTAGCATGCCCATTAACCTATCGTGTTATAGATAACAACTAGCTCGCTTCGTTACATCGTTAATAAAAAGAGGAAATGACTAATATCTTGTGTTTTTTTAAAATAATAAACAGTTTGCATATTTTATTATATTACTTTATTAAATGTATTATGAAATATGTCTTAAATAAATATGACAATATTATATCATTCTCTATCATATTACAATTAAACAATTGAACACAATCAATCATAGTACAAAACCTGTAATCATACAGTATAAATAATACAGGTCTCGTATGCATATAAATATTGAAATCACATCTTACATTTCTACAACGTTCAGAGTTTTAATTATTACTAGCACTCGCCGACCGCTACCGCGGCCCTCTCGCTCCGCTCGCTCAGCTCGTGCTTTATGATTACAATACCTACCTAACCTAACCAATCTAGTGAGATTATTAATCATTGAACACCTAACTACTACATTGTACTATCGTTACACATTATACTACATTGCTACATTGTAATCTACCGACTGTAAGACACCAGTAAATGACAACACTCTTTTATTTTTGTATTATATTATTATTTATCTCAAAAAATATCTCTTAAATAAATGTGACAATATTATATCATTCTCTATCGTATTACTATTAAACAAATTAACAAAATCATTCATAGTACAACCTGTAAACATATAGTATAAATACATTAAGCAGTACTCGCCGCAAACGGAAGTGAACTCATTCTGTATTGTATGTATATTGAAATCCCATCTCTTTGCATTTCTTTCTAGAAATAATTTGTGGTATCTAGACGGCGGTCGTCCATACGAATCGAAATAATGTCCGAAACCATTTTCATCGACGTATATAGCTATCCAGTAAGAGCCCGGTTTTGTATCTGAATCTAAATTACTTATAACATATATAGGTGCTTGCATGTGTATAGGTAATCGGTTAGCGGCGTATACATGAGGTCGTAAATAGATAATTATGTGCATTAGGATATCGGTTAGGAATGAGGACATTAAGATAATAATATTCAATTAGTTATCACTTAGGAAGGAAGACATTAAGATAAATATAACTATCAGAGATCGTTTAGTAATGAGCTCATTACAATAAGTACTTACAATAGACGTCGTTTAACAATGAAGTCGTTACTTATCAGATATTTGTTGAGCATATAAACACTCGAAATTATTATAACTCATCAGTCTTTACTGTGGTATACTAAGTTGAACGTGAAGTGGAAACGTCAGTGAAATTTCTTGGTGTTGTAAATCGTATTAATTTATAGAACATTAAAATGGAGATGAGTAATTATCTAAAATTATGTTTCTGTTTTATATTCCTATATAATATTGAACACATATGAATTAGACTGTATTGTTACAGAAGTCATTCAGTCTTCTAAACAACGAAGAGAATACATACAAATCATATTATTTACCTCTCTCCAGTGAAACTGATGCTAGTCAAGAAAAGATTTTTACGAAAAAGGAAACAACAAATAAAAATAAAAGATTTCACAATGTAGAGGAGTTCTTTGAGGAGCAACCAAAAAAGAAAAAGAATAAAATAATATCATTAGGAAAATTTAATAAGGATGGAAGCACATCATATATTACAACGAACAAGGATGATGGAAAAAATGCCACCCACCATATAAAAATAGAAGTCTATGAAATGAAAAAGTTAACAAAAGTCCCTCCATCACAGTACTGGAAGCATGCGGATGTTAGATTAAAATATTATTTAAATGAAGATAATAAAAACTATAAAAGTACTCAAGAAATAATATATAATATAACAAAAGAAATAGCGCAAACAGAGAATTGTAAAAAATTCACTTATAGTAATGATACATGATGATAAATATCATCATTAGTTAAGAACAATTTAAAGATTTTTTAATTTGTAATATCTCTTCTACATTAATATAATAGTTTTCTATATGTTCATAGTATAAATAGTTAGTGTTATTTATATACTAAAATCAGTTGTTCTAACGAACTTGTTGTATTAACAATCGAAGCAATGAAAATGGAGAATTTCGATGGAATTATTGGTAGCGCTTTCTTCGATGTAACAAATGATCATTTAAAAGAACTTTACAATAATGATGTCGATGACGTGGAACTTTATAATATTTGTGAAGAAGTGGAAAAATGGGGGTTGCATAATTCATTGTACGATGTGGAGCTATATAACATCAGCACATCAGCTGAAACAAAATTTAGGAAAGTGTGTAAAATTACAGATAACATTCGGCTTTTATAAATTTTTTTATTATATTTTCATTTACTTACACTATTTTTTATTTTACTTATAGTCAACCAAACCAAATTGGAGGGACTCTCAAACGACGCATTGAAACTAAAGCAGATAACATTAGTATGAAATCAAAAAAAAGATGTAATGAAGGACCTTCTACTTCATCAACCAGAAACGACGAATTCATTGATAATAAGAATAATAAGGTAAATTGTAGTACTTGTCAAATACTTGTTAGCAGGCGATAATTTTCAAATCATGTGAAAAGCAATTTACATAAAAATAATGTTTTGAAATTACATAATTCTTTATCGAATGTTTCTATTGTTGAATCCGCTTTTGGTCAAAGAATAATAACATATAAAATTAATAGTAAGACTAATGAAAGTTCTAATATGATGCTTGAAACCCCCGAGCTATTTATAAACTCCATTAAGGATGAGATAATATTTTTAGTTGAAGATTCTATTAAACAACACACAATTTTTAAATTAAATTTTATAATACACGCCGATTTCATTCAACAAACTAAAAATCTTACTAATTCTTTTGATTTTCAAACATGTAACTATATAATAAGTCTAGGAGATGACTTAAATATTTTCTTTATATCTTTAAGTAATACGTTAGCAAATAAAATTAGTACTTTTGAAAAAAAAGATAGTGGTTGGAGTCTGAAAGCAATCAAATGTTTAGAAATGAATGTAAATAAATTTAATCCGCTACGTGGGGGTACTTATATAGATTTACCACCGGATATAAAATTAAAGAATGCCATTATTAATGTAAAGAATACCAATAACCTATGTTTTAAATGGGCTTTACTTTCTGCTCTATACCCAGTTACTAAAAACGCTGATCGAGTGACATCGTATAGCATACATTCGAGTAAAGTTAAATTCGAGTGGGTTTCTTTTCCTGTAAAAATAAATGATATAACTAAAATAGAAAATTTAAATAATATTAGTATAAATGTTTTTGGTTTAGAATACAACAAAGAAAAAAAGCGACATAGAGTTATAGGTCCGTTATTTATAACTAAGTGTCGTAAAAGTGTTCATATCAATTTATTGTATTTATTCAATGGTACAAATTCTCATTACTGCTACATTAAAAACATATCCCGATTAGTCAGTAAACAAATATCAGTTCATAGTCGTGCAGTTCATATATGCGATGGATGTTTATTACATTTTCCTACACAAGAAAGATTAAATAACCATCAACAACATGATTGCTCACATATAAGTACATAGCTACCGAATAGTGAAAAAACTTCAAAAAATTGGTATGGACAGCTAGTATCAAATGATAAATTGAAATTTGATAGATTTGAGAAAAAATTACTAATTCCTTTTGTTGTATATGCTGATTTTGAAGCTTTCTTAAACCCAATTAAATCGTGTTCTAATGATCCCTCTAAATCTTTTACAGAAAATATTCAGAAACATGAGGTATACAGCTTTGGTTACTACATAAAATGTTCATATGATGATAACTTATCGAAATATGTGACGCATAGTGGATCAAACTGTACTAAAGTTTTTATGGATAGTTTATATGAAAACTTAAAAATAATTTGTAAGAAAAATAGTTTTCGAAACCACTGTTAACCAAAGATATTAATGAAATATCAAAATCACAGATTTGTTATATATGTGAATGCGATTTACATCAAGAATCGAATATTGATTATGATTGGTATACAGGTAGTTTTAGAGGGGTTGCACATGAAATATGTATGAAAAAATTTAAAGCTCCACGTTATATTCCGGTATTTCTACATAATCTAAGTAACTACGACTCTCACTTCATTGTTCATGCTTTGAATATTATTGAGGGTGAAATTGATGTTATCCCTAAAAACAAAGAAAAATATATTTCTTTCTCAAAAAAAATGATTCTTAATAATCAACAAGTTACCTTAAGATTCGTAGACTCTTTTCAATTTTTATCTTGTAGCCTTGATAAACTAAGTAAAAATCTAAATGATGAACAGTTTCATTCATTAAAAAAAAACTTTCCTTCTAACGAAGATTTCCAACGATTAAGAAGGAAAGATGTTTATCCTTATGAATTCATGACATCTCATGACTGTTTAAAACTTACATCGCTCCATAATCAAAAACAATTTTATAACTCACTGACTGGTTCTAATATTTCTAATGATGATTATGATTATGCTAAGGACGTTTGGGATTACTTTAACTGTAAAAATATGTTAGATTACTCGAATTTGTACCTAAAAACTGATGTTCTGCTTTTAACAGACATATTTGAGAATTTTAGAAAACTATATATTAAGACTTATGACTTGGATCCCGCTCACTACTTTACAGCTCCAGGGTTAAGTTGGGATGCTATGTTAAAATACACTCGAATTGAATTAGAATTATTGAAAGACTATGAACATATAGCATTTATAAAAGTAGGTATAACAGGAGGAGTATCTCAGTGTAGCCATCGTTACGCAAAGGCTAATAATGAATTCATGGAAGATTATGATAAAAATAAACCCAACTCATATATAACTTATTTACATGCTAATAATCTATATGGATGGGCTATGGTCTCAGTTTCTCCCCGTAGGAGGTTTTGAATGGGTGAATCCAGAAACAAATTTTGATGTATCAGATACAGCAGATTTTGGATTCATTTTGGAAGTTGATCCTAATGAACTTCACAATTTGCATTCAGATTTACCTCTATGTCCTGAAAAAATATGTATCATCAATTCAAAAGAAATAAAATTAGTTCCTAACCTCCATAATAAAACTAAATATAAAATTCATTATAGAAATCTCAAACAATGTTTAAACATGGGGATTAAGTTAAGGAAAATTCATAGAATATTAAAATTTAAACAAAGTCCTTGGTTACAAAAATACATAAATTTAAATACTAAGTTGAGGACATTAGCCACATCAGATTTTGAGAAAGATTTCTATAAATTGATGAATAATTCAGTATTTGGAAAGACTATGGAAAATATTGAAAAAAGGGTCAATGTAAAACTATTGACTCACTGGGAAAATCGCGGTAAAGTTCTTGGAACACAAGACTTAATAGCAAAACCAGAATTCCACAGCTTATCTATATTTACAGAAAACGTAGTAGCAGTACAATCACGAAAAACTAAGTTAATTTATAGTAAACCCATTTATTTAGGATTTTGTATCCTAGATATTTCTAAAACTCTTATGTATGATTTCCATTACAAATATATGATTAATAAATTTAATAATAAAATAAAATTACTGTATACGGATACTGATAGTTTGATATATCAGATTTTTACAGATAATTTTTACGAGGATATAAAATCCTATCTCAATAGATTTTTCGATACATCTGATTATACTTCTAATAATGTATTTGGTTATCCAATGATAAATAAAAAACGTTTAGAATTTTTTAAGGATGAAAATAACGGTAAAATTGTAAAAGAATTTATAGGACTGAGATCTAAAATGTATGCAATAAAAGTAGACGATAAATTAGTAACAAAAGCAAAAGGAGTTAACAAATGTGTAACAAAAAATATGACTATGGAAAATTATAAGTCATGTTTATTTAATAGAAATATTCAGTTATGTAGTATGCTTAGATTTAAATCATTAAAACATGTTATTTTTACTCAAAAATTAAACAAAATATGCTTATCGTATAATGATACAAAACGATATATTTTACCTAATAATGTAGATACATTAGCCTGGGGTCATTACAAGATGAAATAGATAAGTAAGAATCATGTTAGTTTTAATTATTTGTAATATAAAATGTCCTTACATAATTTAATAATTTATGCAATAAGTAAAATATACCTCTTTGTATAATTAATATTTAACTTTAAATTGTAAAGAGTATTCATAATTATTTTAATACTAAGTATATCAAAGTACTATGATTTTGTGAATAAATGTTATATGTAAAATAAATAAATATATATATATATATATATATATATATATATAATTATTTTTTCTGAAATGTGTTATTCATTTAAATACCTCACTAGGATCCACACATATATACTTAATATGATTCAATTTATTCATCCGTTCACTGCCATAGTCGCAGGTCCAAGTGGCTGTGGAAAATCTAATTTCGTTACAAACTTTATTAAGTATATTGATAAAGTATGTTATATAAAATTTAATCAAATTACTTGGTGCTTCGATGAAATGCAGCCTTTATACAATTTGCAAAATGTAAACTACTATCAAGGTATACCAGATCTAAATATGTTTGATGGGAATGAACCAAACCTAATAATTATTGATGATCTAATGCGAGAATCTGATGGACGGATTGTAGATATTTTTACTAAAGGTAGTCATCATAGAAACCTAAGTGTTTTTTATATAACACAAAATTTGTTTCATCAAGGTAAGGGTCAAAGAGACATTTCCTTGAATTCAAGTTATATAATTTATTTCAAAAACCCTCGAGATAAAACGCAAATTCGATACTTAGCACGTCAAGTATCACCAGAAAATCAAAAGTTCATCGAAGATGCGTACAGGGATGCGACACGAGAAGCACATGGTTACTTAATGATAGATCTTAAACAAGACACTAATGACAAATGTCGAATTAAAACGAATGTATTTCCATCTGATGGATATTGCGTGGTATATGTCCCTACAAAAGGGTTTAAATATAGTAGCAGTTATGAAATTCCTATCATTTGTAAATAATGCAGCGAAGCCTAAAGACACATAAAAATTTCTTGACTGCTTTACACACACTTAAGCCGAAATATAGAAAAGTATTATTAAAATCGTGTGGCAAGGAAGAGATAAACTGCATTTGTGAATGCATTCATAACATCCTACAAGGTAAAGTCTCACTTAAAGAAAACGAAAAGAAAAAACTTGGGAAACATAAAAATCTACTTCGCAGGCTATTACGTAAAGGCATAAATAAACTCAGGAAAAAGATTATAATACAAAAAGGAGGAGCATTTTTACCTATAATATTAGGTTCTATTTTAAGTACTTTACTAAGTTCTGTTATATAAAAAATGGAGCATGCTAAGAAAATGTTACTTGTTGAACCAAGTGTAGAGAAATTATCTCAATATAACAATCTACATCATAAAACTGAGAATACAACATCAAGGTTAGACACTGAAATGCAAAACATTTTGAGTAGTAATATGGATGACCGGAAAAAAATGGGTCTTATATTTACAAATTCTCCAAAGATATCTACACTTTACTGAAAAAGATCATCAATCGTTCAAACTGTCTATAAATACTTCTGATATTGATACCCTCGGATCCACTCTTAATAGTGAACTTTCTTATAAAAATAATGATAATAATATTAAGACTTAGTCGTTACCCAGACATCAAACAACGAAGAGAAACTACCAGAAAGTTCGATAATTCAAAGAAACCCTCTCTATACTACAACTCATCTTTTAAGTGTATTACCTAAAACATTTACAAAAAAGGGTGAGTTATTATTACAATTTTTATCAATGAGTAAAAATAAAATCGACTGGGATGACAACGGCTCCATCATTATAGATAATTAAACTATTCCTGGAAGTAATATTCTAGATTTGGTTAATGATTTTCTTAGACCATTGAAAAAAAAGGATCCATTAGGTTGGAAAAAGTTTGCTAAAGCATTGAAGGATATGAAAATACCACTAACTTACATCGGCAATCCGAATAGAAGTGAGTATATAAATAAACTCAAATTAAAAGATCTCCAAGAGCACTCTGAAGTTGAGAAAGTCTATGATACATCACATAGTGAAGATAAGCTCATAAACAAACTAAAAAAAAAGACCGACTGGGAAAAATGGACTCCCTATTAGATATGAATAAAATTTATTATGATGTATCACATCCTGCTGGATATGGTAGTATCAATAAACTAACAAAAGCTATGAAGGGAAGACTCACAAAAAAAGATGTTAAAAAATGGTTGCAGGGTCAAGAGACATACACACTTCATAAGCCTGTACAAAGGAAATTCCTCCGTAATAAATATATTTTATCCAATATAAATGAACTTTGGCAGGTTGATTTAAGTGATATGAGAACTTACTCTAATAATAATGATGGGTTTATGTACATTCTTTGTGTTATCGATGTATTTAGTAAGTATGCTTATGTTAGGTCTATGAAAAATAAAAATTCTGAAACGATAAAAAAATGTTTTGAGAGTATTTTTACTGAAGCCAATACTACTCCAACGCATACACAGTCAGATAAAGGAACTGAATTTGTTTCAAGAGATGTACAAAAATACTTTAAAAGTAAAAATATAAATTATTATACAACCAATAACCCCGATATTAAAGCAAGCATTGTAGAAAGATTCCAAAGAACACTTAAAATGAAAATGTGGCCGTATTTCACTCATAAAAATACACATAGATACACCAATATTTTACAAGACTTACTATATGCTTATAATCATAGTTGCCATTCCAGTATTAAAATGCGTCCTTGTGATGTAAATTCAAATAATATAATGACAGTTTGGAATAATTTATATGATAGGAAGCACACCAAACAAACCCTAAATACTACATCACCAAAATTTCATATCAGCGACTATGTAAGAATTACGAAATATAAACATATCTTCCAAAAAGGATATGAATCTAATTGGAGTGATGAAATTTTCGTTATTTCATCAATAATAGATAGGTCACCTTTGATGGTATACACATTGAACGATTTGCAAAATGAACCGATAGTTGGTACTTTTTATGAGAAAGAATTACAAAAAGTAGATTATGACCCCACTACAAATTACAAAATAGATAAAGTAATCAGAACACGCTACTCTGGTAACAGAAAGCAAGCATTAGTCAAGTGGAAAGGTTATCCAGATAAATTCAATAGTTGGGTATTGATTTCTAGTCTAAAACAACTACAATGAAAGAAAGTTTTTATTTAACCTTACCAAGTAATAGTTCTATGGAATACTTTCCACAAAACATGACAGCTCTTTATTCTACTAAATTACCGAAACCTATCATATTAGAAGGATCGTGGTCTGTTGGTGTTGTTGAATTTCAATATCCATGTACAATGTTTACCGTTCAAGAACATGAAAATATTGTTTACATAACTAAATGGATGTCAATGCCTAATGAAGAGCAGCCCTCACTTGTGTACTACAGAACTCATATACCGGCTACTAACTATGATAATATTAATCATATTTTAACAGCTTTAAACAACATCAATGAAAAAGTTAAATTCAGCTATGATGAGATATTAAAGTTTGTATACGTATCTGTGACTGATGAAAATATATCATCATTAAAGTTATCATCTATGTTGTGTCTTCAACTTGGTTTTGAACCAGATAGAAATCTTGTTACTAAAGGAAACGGAAAGTGCCCAGCAAATCTGAATTTAGGGTTACCATCTCAGTTATTTATATATTGTGATATAATTGAACCACAAATTGTTGGAGATGTGATGACTCTTCTACTAAGAATAATACCATTAGATCCTTCAAAATATATTTACGGAGCAAATAAAATGCATGTTTTTTCACCACCCCACTACTTACCAGTCATGCGTAGAGAGTTTGATACAATTGAAATAGATATAAGATCGAGTACTGGTCAAAAGATACCATTTCAGTTTGGAACCGTGTGTGTAAAACTACATTTTAAGAAAAAATATAATGTCCTCTCATCATGATAGTATAACTTGTCCCTATGAACAATATTACAGTCATCAAGCTGGATCTGGTATAGGAGTAATTTATAGAGGTGCACCTTACCAACGTGGTCATGGAATAGGTAGCTTTCTAGGTGGCTTGTTTAGATCTGTTTTACCATTGTTTTCTAGTGGAGCTCGAGTTATTGGTAAAGAGGCTTTAAATGCTCGTGTAGGACTTCTATCAGATATGGTTAATAGACGTCCTATGGAAGATTCAATTAAGAGTCGCTTTAAAGAAGCTAGTTCAAATTTAAAAAGAAAAGCTGATGATAAAATTGATCGACTTAATATGTCTGGATCAGGATATATAAGTAAAAGAAAACGTTTATCTTCATTCACTCCAGCATTAGCGTCTAAGGTGAAAGCTACTAACAAAAAATTAAAGTTGAAAAAAAGTAATATCAACGATATATTTTCTTAAATAAAGTCAATTATGTCTTTTCTACATAGTCATTCTTGTGAGTGCATTAAGTCAGAGTTAGATTTATTTGCTTTACCGACTACACAAACAAGTATAGAAAATGGATTGTGGATACATTATAAACCAATTTCATCTCTTGCTGATGATGGCCCCATTGAATTTCAAGTACCGGGAACTGGCGATGACTACATTGATTTGTCTCATACATTGATTCATATAAAGGCTAAGATAATGAATCAAGACTCAACAAAGTTAACTTCAACAACAGTAGTGGCTACAATAAATAATTGGATGCATTCGCTATTTAGTCAACTAGATGTTTATTTGAATCAAAAACTTGTATCACCACCGAATAATACATATGCCTATCGTGCTTATATAGAAAGTTTATTAAATTATGGTTCTGGTGCTAAAAAATCTCATTTGACGTGTGGGCTTTGGTATGAAGATACAGCTGGGAACATGAATTCAACCGATGAGTCGAATGTGGGATTCACAAAACGACGAGATCAAGCAAGTGAAAGTAAAGAAATTGAAATGATTGGACATTTACACCGTGATATATTTAATCAAGAGAAATTTCTGATCAATGGCGTTAAATGTCTGTAAAAATGGTTCGTTCTCGAGAAACGTTTAACTTAATGTCTTCTTCAAATGATTTAAAGATTAAAGTATGTATCACTGATGCAACACTTATTGTTCGTCGAGTACGTATAAATCCGACAGTTTTACTTGCACACCATAAAGTTTTAGTCTCTACTACAGCTAAATATCCTATAACTCGAGCTGAAGTTAAGGTTTTAATAATACCATCAGGAGTACAGGGAAAAACACTTGACAATATTTTTCTAGGACAAGTACCTAAAAGATGTATAGTGGGATTTGTAAATAACACAGCATTTAATGGTAGTTTTAATAAAAATCCATTTAATTTTGAAAATTATGGTATTAATTCATTTTGTTTATATATTGATGGTCAAGAAATACCTTCGAAAACTTTACAACCATCATTCGATAATGATATTTTCACATCAGCCTATCATACGTTATTCTCGGGAACCGGTATACATTTTTAAATGAAGGTAACGCAATATCTAAGGAACAATATGCTAAAGGTTACTGTCTATTAGCTTTCGACTTAACACCTGATTTATCGGCTAACACATCGGGACATTGGAATCTTATAAGACATGGTAGTGTAAGATTAGAAGTACGTTTTGAGTCAAATCTCTTACAAACTATCAACTGTATTGTATAAGCTGAATTTGATAATGTTATTGAAATTGATAGAAATCGTAATGTAAACGTAGATTATAGTAGCTAAGTTTTAATTGTAATACTTTTAAGTTAACACGTATAAATTTAATTGAAATGAAATAAATTTAGTGATATGTATTTATGTTATGTTTTTTATTTATATCTCTCATTACACTTTAAATATAAAGTTATAGGCTATAACATTACATTACATTTGCATATGAGCTATTGTACTGTGAAGAGTGATTATCGCGATTGCGTGATTCAACTATGAATACATTACAAATACAAAAACATTTAAGTAATATATATTCAAACTTAAAAAGTAATGTATACGCCGCTAACCGATTACCTATACACATGCAAGCACCTATATATATTATAAGTAATTTAGATCCAGATACAAAACCGGGCTCTTACTGGATAGCTATATACGTCGATGAAAATGGTTTCGGACATTTTTTCGATTCGTATGGACGACCGCCGTCTAGATACCACAAATTATTTCTAGAAAGAAATGCAAAGAGATGGGATTTCAATATACAAGGTGTTCAGAAAGGGTATCGGGTATTTGTAAGTTCAATGAAACAAAAATTATTTGTATGCTATAAAAAAGTTTATTGTTTATTATTAGCATATGAATTGGAGAATTATTTGGAAAAGATGATGTTATCCAAATGATGACCGTTACGTTGCTGGCACTCTTCTAAACGGAAACGAAGATTGGCGATAACACGTTGACACATAGCTATCGATATTGCTGCCATTTCTGACCTGATGTTTTGCTTTAACTGGGTTAGATTCGTCGGATTGTTTTGATAAACCTTACTTTTAAGGTATCCCCATGCAAAATAGTCAAGCGGGCTAAGGCCGGGGCTTCTGGGAGGCCAGTTGATGTTACCCCTTCGCGAAATGACTTTATTAGGGAATAATTCGTTAACAACTTCCATTGAGTCATTTGAGGTATGGCAAGTGGCCCCATCTTGCTGGAACCACGTTCTTGAGTTGAAACCTGCAAACTCCTGCAACTCTGGGACCAAAAAATTCCGCAACATATCGCAATAACGGTCACTATTCACATTAATTGCTCGGCCTCGTTGATCTTCATGAAAATGAGGACCAATTATGCCTTTAGCAGACATAGCGGCCCAAACAACGACCTTTGGGCTATGCAGGGGTCGTTCATGCTTTCGTCTCGGATTCTCCACTGCCCAGTACCGACAATTCTGCTTATTAACATGACCATTCAGGTGAAAATTTGCTTCGTCACTGAACAGTATGTTGTTAAAGTTGTTAAATCGCTGCAGCGTTTCGTTCGCAAAATTCAGTCGATTAGCATAGTCCGTATCCTTCAATTCTTGAACCAATTGAATTTTATAGGCTTTTAGATGTAAGTCTTTCTTTAAAATCGAATGTAAAGACGATTTTTTGATGTTCAACGCTTGGCTTCGCTTTCGGATGGATAAAGACGGATTTTGACGAACCGACGCCTCAACTTCTTCAATTGTTTCTTCATCGCGAACTGAATGAGGACGACCAAAGTTTTGAATTTTAACTGTCGCACCTGTATTCTCGAAGATCCTGATCCATTTCCTAATGCTATCGTCACTTGGCGCGTGGCGTGTACGATATTCCGCACGATAGAGACGTTGAGCAGTCACTATTGAATCACCATTACGATAATACGCTCGTACGCAAAATGTGCGATGCGTCCCCGAGTACTGTTCCATCGTGACTAAAATTCCACAAAATGGCGGACGCCATGAATCCCTCCCCGCACCCTTTAGACGCCCCGTTTCGAATATGGCGCGAAAACAAATACCCGATACCCTTTCTGGACACCTTGTACATACAATACAGAATGAGTTCACTTCCGTTTGCGGCGAGTACTGCTTAATGTATTTATACTATATGTTTACAGGTTGTACTATGAATGATTTTGTTAATTTGTTTAATAGTAATACGATAGAGAATGATATAATATTGTCACATTTATTTAAGAGATATTTTTTGAGATAAATAATAATATAATACAAAAATAAAAGAGTGTTGTCATTTACTGGTGTCTTACAGTCGGTAGATTACAATGTAGCAATGTAGTATAATGTGTAACGATAGTACAATGTAGCAGTTAGGTGTTCAATGATTAATAATCTCACTAGATTGGTTAGGTTAGGTAGGTATTGTAATCATAACGCACGAGCTGAGCGAGCGGAGCGAGAGGGCCGCGGTAGCGGTCGGCGAGTGCTAGTAATAATTAAAACTCTGAACGTTGTAGAAATGTAAGATGTGATTTCAATATTTATATGCATACGAGACCTGTATTATTTATACTGTATGATTACAGGTTTTGTACTATGATTGATTGTGTTCAATTGTTTAATTGTAATATGATAGAGAATGATATAATATTGTCATATTTATTTAAGACATATTTCATAATACATATAATAAAGTAATATAATAAAATATGCAAACTGTTTATTATTTTAAAAAAAACACAAGATATTAGTCATTTCCTCTTTTTATTAACGATGAAAGGAAGCGAGCTAGTTGTTATCTATAACACGATAGGTTAATGGGCATGCTAATGAGATGTAGAATTCAAAAAGCTATCTCTGAAGCTGTAAGAAATAAATGAAAACGGATGACGCCAATCGATTGGGCATAGTTGAAAACCTCCATTTTGATACCAAATTTTTTTTTTTTTTTTTGTTTGTGTTTCCCTACAGACACCCCATTGCCACTGTATACAAGTCGTAAATTTACGATAGTACTTGGTTGAGCTGGAAGTGTAGAAAACCCCCTACTGTCGCCTTATTAGAACGCTCTAGAGAATTTTTGTGGGATCCCAGAATGTATGCTCTTGGTTTATACTTATAATCCACTTCACTTATGCACAAAAACCTAACTATATCACGCAAAACGCCACCAATATTGCATAATATAGGGTGAAAACCCAAATAAATGAATTCAAAATAAATACCACAACATGTCACTTTAAGATCCCGCCAAAAACTCGAACTACATCTTTCGTCTAATTTTCTCTTTAGTATTAAAGTGACACAAATTTATTGATCAAAAGTGATTCCATGGAGGTTCGATCATTTGGCATAATTGTTATGGTAATGTGGAACTCTTACATATGTATTTATTTAAGGGAAACAAACGCACGGCGCTATACAACGAAGCGTGCGGAAAAAACAGATACTTAGGTGAGAGTACCTATTTCACCGCACGCTCCGATAAATCGTGCGTAAATTTTAACTTTCGAGTAATGATACAGGCTTCGTAAATGCATTTTTACATTTTTAAATTTTAGAGATTCACAACACTATTTTATTTACGCACATATGCATCATTTAAAATAGCCCCTACGTACAACGGATATGAAGTTGCCGTTTTCTAGTAGCTATTGTTTGTAGGTAGCGCTTCATCTAATTGTAGCGCCAGCGACAACCAATCATTAACCTATGTGACAGATATATAAAAATTCCAAAAATCGTTTCAATACATTCTGAATAAATGAATGAATACTTTGCATTTTATAATTTGCACAAGGCAAGCATAATGCCATAGAACATTTTCTTCTTACTAACTGTTAACCAGAACGGTATTGTAAAATAAAACTAAATTGCTGGTAGTGCAACCAAAAATTTAATAAAAATGAGCAAACAAAAGTATTAATACAGAAAAATAATAAAATTCTGTGACTTATGTATCCCTTATCCGGAAAATTAATTCTTTCTCCGATATATTCAGTGTACCCGACAGATACGTAACATTTACGATTTTTTAATTTACATAGATTTTGTTGGTGCATAGGAAAAAAATAAAATTTTAGCGGGATCTTAAACTGTTATGTGGTAGTTTATATTTTATATAAACTATTGAATTTGACTCTATATTATGTAATAATTACTGTTGCCCGCGGCTTCCCTTGCGTGGACGACGACAATGACTTTTTATTGAATGAAGATATAATGGTTTTTTTTTTATAAGAACTAAGTATCTAATGAGTAATACAAATTATCAAAATCTATCCAGTAGTTTTTACGTGATGCGCACACAGCGGAGAACCGCAACCATTTTATTTATGTATATAGATTGATGGCATTTTGAGTGATGTAGTTCGCTTATTGTGCGCAAGTGAAGTACATAGAAATATGCATTTTAAATTGCCACAAAAAAATCTTCCAACGCAGGAGCCACCATATTTTTAGAACGTTGTTTGAGGTTTGAATATTTGAAAAATACTCTATCCACGTGACATTAGCAGGATCTATATAGTACCTACGTGAAGAGAAAACTTTATATCCTTTTTTAAACATATTATGCGCACATAACTTTTAGCTACATCATCAGGACTATTGGGACACTGTCTACGATCCTTGATGTGAATTTTATGTGATTTCAGTGTTGGTATGTATACTCTTTGTCAAAAGAACATCAATAGCGTTGAATCTTAAATTAATTAAGTATGTAAAAATACAAGTTGCCAATAAATAAGATGAAGAAAAGAAATTTTCAATTGCTTATCAACTGTTTATTTACAGGAGATGTTATAACATAATCAGGTTTTGTAACCTTCACTACTAATAAGCGAAAGAACTCAATGGGTTATTTCTAAATCGTTGTGCTGGGTTTCAAACAATCTACCTGAGAACTTATAAGTTCAGGGAAACATCAACTTGGTTCATTAGACGCCTGCCAGTAATGTGCTTGTCGAAGGAAGTCGCACATCCAGCGTCTCTCGGCCAATCACAAACCTGGAATTCATTCAAAAAGATAATTACTAAAAAAAAATACAAATAGTTGAAAATATAAAATGGCTCTCCATATTTTCTGTGTACACATATAAGAATTCGTATGATGGATTATTACAAACTTTATGAATTTTCGTTAATATTAATCAGGAGAAAAGTTTTTTTTTTTTTAATTAGCTTTTTAAATTACTAATTTGATTCAAGTTAACAACGGCATGGACATATACACATTAGGAGCAATAAAATAAGGACTTCCAGATTTTTAGTGGATACTTCATCTCATATGAAATTAAAACAATCATACATATTAATCTTGCTTCAATGGCCTAAAATTACACACGTCACAGTTTGTGAACCAGTATCATTAACATTAAATAACTTTAGTATCGACATATCCATAATGGAAATTATAAAAATTATTGTCAAAATTAATTTACTTAACTTAATATTATAGTAATACCTCAAACTGGAAAGTGACGGAATAGCTTATGAGCAGTGGAATATAGATCTAACTTCAGCGTATTCGAATCTGGTAACCGAATTCCTTGGAATTTGTTTTTTTTTTTAAGTGAAAACTTCTGTGAATGTTTGGATAGGGAGTAAATTCATGTAAGTCGTCATGGACATGGTCACGTGACGTGTTAACGATAATACTATATATCCTGTTCCTATTACTATAACTTATTGCGCTGGGCCAGCTGTGAATGTATAGATATATACTAGTGATGTGCCCGCGGCTCCGTACGAGTTTACTACTAAGTAGTAGTTATTTACAATCCGTTATTTGTCAATAATTAAGATAAAAACTAAGTTAAGTTAGTTAAGAAAGTTAAGTTGGACCAAATTACAGATAATCGGTTCAGTAGTTTCGGAGTTTATCCCGAACATACATCATGACACGAGATTTTTATATATATAAAACAAGTAAAATAAAAAATAACTAAATAAATAATAAACAGTAGGTATAAAATAACGAAGAAAACTGAGTATTTGTAGCAATATAACCTAAAAATTAAGAACATCATTATTATTACTTTTTTAAACCTACAATTACTATGCAATTATAGTAATTTAGGAGTTATTTTACTAACGTGATAAAACAGTTGTGTGAAACAGTTTACATTTACAAGTTATAATTTAAGATCAAACAATAAATTTGGATATCCAAAAATAACAATTGTTTGTTTATAGTTTTAGGTTTTCACTTTTGTCGGCAGTCCTCATGACTACTTTGTCTTTTTTTATTAGAATTTACTAGTAAAACTGTCGGCTGACGTTGAACTAAAACATGGTAAAAAAACCTGAAGGCCTAGAGAAAAGTTCTCGTGTTTGAAATGACCGCTAATAACATCTTACTCAGCAGTGAGACATTTGCAAACATTTATGCTACTTTCAATATTATTTCTACTATTTACCAGCTATTACTAAAGACTTCATCCCCGTTGTCTTCGAAATTAAACGACTCATGCGTCACCTTTTGTAAACGGGTTGTAACAAATACAGAACCTACGCAGGTGTGCGCTCAACAACTCGGCAAACTTTCATCGGATTCTGATGGATGGTTTAGGAACGCAAGGTAACAAACAAACAAAGAACATTCAGCTAGCGTTTAGCCATATCCTAATAAACCTAAATAATCGAAAGCTTTCATATGAAGTTACCACAACAAACGTTATATTTTTTATGTTTTCTCATACATTTCTTTCTTAAGAAATCGCGTAATTTTGGCATTATAATTTGTTACAATACCTTCATAATTCAGTTTAATAATGAATGTAAATATAAGTTAAAACTGAATGTAGTGTAACTATACGAGGCGGTTGACATTTTCCTACAAGCTGAAATTCTCAAATAAAAATGACAACAAACCGGTTTCATGGTCTGAACTTTTTAATCCATTAACTTGCATGTAATTAGAATTGTTCAAATTTGCGTTATCTCAATAAGTAGGTATCCAATATAAACTATTATGTTTAATTGAATACGATACAACTAAAAATTAATAATAATTGTAACTAATTAGAATTTAAAACATACCTGCAGGACTCTGTTGAAATGAAGCGTGTCCGGGCACTGTCTCAACACCTTTACACCCCAGACGCAATAGTAGAATAGATTGCAGTTTTCTTCGTGTGGAAGCAGCCAGTGGATATGAGGGTCGACAGGGCATCCGTTCTCAAGAAAATCGTTATCAGGAGCGGCAGTTGTAGTAGGAACTTTAGTAGTAGGTGGCTCAGTTTCCGGGACAGGTGTCGTAGGTTCAGTAGTAGTAGTAGGAGCTTCGGTTTCCGGTGCTAATGTGGTTAATGCTGGATCATTTCTGTCGCCACAGTAAACGTTCTCCCTCCAGTCACACTGCCAGGTTTCAAGATTGAAATATAGATCTCCGTAGCAAGTCATCTCTACAGGCTTGCCAAATGTGCATTTGTAGAATTTATTACAGTCCTCGTGCTCCAATAGCTTTTCGATTTCCCAATTCGATTCCTGTTCTGGTGGGCATTGATCATCTGCAAACACTAGCGCCGCTGAAGCTATTAGAGATAATAATATTAGGCCTGAAACAAAAATAAGTGACTTTATAATTTTGGCAAATTTTAATGTAAGTGATGAAACTATAATTATTTATTTATTTATTAAAGAAACGCCAACAGCACACATATTATACTCGGGCCATTTTTACAATTAATACAGTAATAATTAATACAATTAATACAGTCTAATACAGATATGCGAACATATTATAGGGGCCCACTACATTGATAAAATAAAATAAGTTAAGTACAAGTAAGTTATTATACTTATGAAAAACTACTAATAATAAAAAAAATGTAGTTTAAATTAATACTAATATAAATAACATAAAATTATTTATATTAGATAATATAATTAGACAAAACCACGTAGTAATTACACTTTAGATATCCAGGTTTACGATAGGAAAGAAAATAGTCACCAAGAAACCAATAACATAATGCTTTATGTTGCTTCTAACAGCTAAAAGTTTGTTAATTATTCATAAGTACTAATTGAAAACTTAACAGGTTGGTTACCTTTCATGGTGAGTTACAAATTAAAATTGACACAATCTAAGGATGAAATATGGGTATACGTATTTATATAGTCTAAACGAAGTGGATAATCAAGCAATCTAGTTCCTTAATCTGCAAGTTGAGAGTTGCCGCACTGATTATATTTCTATTTATCGGTGCTTAGCTGTGATTTTGTTATCAAACTATGTAGCTAATTAGCGAAACACTGTAATTACATTGAATAAAATTGTAATCTATACTAATATAACAAAGCGTAAAAGTTTTTTGTTTGTGTAAACAGGCTAATCTCTAGAACTACCTATCGGATTCGAAAAATTCTTTTTGTATATGATAGCTATACTATCAACGAATAGTATTTAAGATTAGGCTACAACGGTCAGATAGTCTTAAATATTGATTTTTGTTACGTAATTCGGAAGTTGAGGCTCTCCCGAACTACTTTAACCGCGTGCGTTAACGTAATCGTTAATGATGCGGAAATACAATGTTCTACAATTATATTGGTCCTTAGTACATCTGAAAAAAATCAGCGATCATCATCATAGACCACAATAAGGAATTTTGTGTCAAAGATTTGTTGAAAATTAAAAAATGATTTATAAGCATTATTTTTAGACATCGTAAGTTAATCCTTACAAACAAATGTTACTTCATCATAAAGACAATTTTATGAAGTTAAAATTTGCTTTTTACATTATGCTATTTGAATACATAGTTTAGGAGATAATGAAAAATATAAATATTTTGTACTTGCGAGAAGAAAAATTATGATAGACTACAAGGTTGCGTTTGTCGAATAAAATTAACACGGGTGAAACCGTGGGGCACAGATAGTCTTAATATAATTTCAATCACATCATATGTGAATATAATTTGTATCGTAATCACACGTTAAGCGTTAGTTACTGATAACGTTTGGCATGTGATAGTATAATGTAATTATTCAATTTTTTATTAATAAACCCGACTATACACTTAATTCACACACGATTCCCAAGTCGAGCAAAGTGTTACTGGGTTTTTCCTATGAAATTTTCAGTAGCTAGTCGGTGTTTGGCTTTGTGCCCGATTAATGGCAATAGGCTCGCCCCCTATTATATGAGACCTAAAAACATACTCTGTGAACTTTGGGTGTACATTAGTACACCTCTGCCTAACCCTTCGGGGAATTCAGGCGTGATAGTAAGTTATGTTAGAAGATAGATATATGCTCTCGCTAACTTTTTTTAAGTCTTTTTAATATGTACAATTATGCAGTTGATTACTTTCAAATAACTCATGAATACAGCGTAAGCCATAAGTGTCCGAATTGATTCATCATGACTAGCTTTAATTTTATTTTCACGGAACCCTAATTCTTTTTCTAAAATAAAAGTAGCTTTTTTTTTTTAACGTTAACAAACCCGTCATGCGTACACACCCACACACACACTAAAACTCCACCGTGTACCTCAGCCGCGTTAGAGGGGTGACGTGGGCTCGCGGTTGCATTCAACCACGTTGCCCTGGCGGCAGGCAGCAACTACTGCCGGGCCACCGCAAAAGACCCGCCGCCGCTCCCACCAACCGCGGTTCGAGTCACAGATGAAATATCTAGGACCCAACCCGGACCCTCTCCCCCTCAACTTGTATGTGGGCCCCAGGAGGCGGCCCACACCGAGGCCCGTGGAGCAGTAAGACCTCGGTTTTCTCTACCGCCACCCTGAGGCCCAACAATTCTATACGCCTGACCACGAGGGACACTCCCTCCGTGGCCAGACGTGCGACCTCTCCCCAGTTGGCCCCATGGGCCACGACTAGGGTGTCATCCGCGTAACAGACTATGCGCACCCCCGGAGGGAGCGCTACGCGGAGCACCCAGTCGTAGCCCATGTTTCACAGGAGCGGCCCCAACACCGACCTCTGTGGAACGCCACACCCCACACTTCGCCGGACGATTGTCCCTCGCCCGTCCACGTAGGCAACCACCCTGCCCTGAAGGTAGTCCTCCAACAGCCGCCGCAGGTACGAGGATACTCCGTGATATCGGAGCGCCTCTCATATAACCCCATGCGGCAGGCTGTTGAAGGCGTCGGCGATGTCGAGCGACACCGCCAACAACCTACCTCCACCTCCGGTTACCCCGCAGACAGGCTCTTCAGGTGGGAAAGGCGTCCAGCGTTGAGCACCCTCTCCAGAAGTCGAACTGCCCGTCAGAAAGTGTCGGCCCTACTTCCACAATATGCCGGATGACACGGGAAGCCACTATTCGCTCAAACAGCTTTCCCGCATCATCCAGCAACACCAAGGGCAGTACGCTGACGCGCAATCCGGAGGGCGGCCCTCCTTCACCAGAAGGCAGAGCCACCCCTCCTTCCAGAGCTTCGGGAACTGTCCGACCGATAAACACCGATCAAACAGCTCCCAAAGCATCCCACCCATGTGGCCCAACGCCACAAATAGCACCTGGCCCGGTAACCCGTTCTGGCCAGGGAACCTCCGTTTGCTGCGGAGGCGCTCTGTCACCTATCCCATATCCGTAACAGTTACGAGATGAGGCATAGCCGGCTCCTCCGCAGCAGTATCTCCCGGGGGAGGCATCGCCGGTGAGAGGAACTCCGGGGGGGTTGGGGAACACATATCCTACGACCCTTTCCACGAACTCCGGCTGGAAGGTCTCCGTGAACGGGGGCGATGGCCTTGGAATTTTTTTCGGGCCTCTATGTACGGGCGCCCCCACGGATCCCGATCCAGCGTCTCAAGGAGTTCCCCGCACGCAACGTCTTTGGCCCGGCTTATGTCAGCCTGCAGTGTCCTCCTTGCATCCCTGTAAGCGACATACAGCCGGGCCTCCTCCCCCGGTTCTCGCCTTCGCCGCCGGCGGCTGTGGGGCAGCAGCCGCCTCGCCGTGGAGCAGGCCACCCGGATATCGGCAATCTCCGGTGACCACCGTGACTGGTGGTCTGCGAGCGATTATTGCTCCGCGGCATCGACGCGTCACAGACCTCCGTGAGAGCCTCACGAAATTGGTCTGCAGCCGCGTCGACATCTTCAGTCCTCCAAGTCCTCTGGACGATGGCCACCTCTTCCGCTTTTTCTCTGTCAAGGCGGCCAAGCGCCCAGCGGGGGAATGCTGCCCCGCTACGAGGGCTGGACGCCAGCCCTTCGGAGGAGGTAGAGACCTCAAATCGGATATATCTGTGATCAGATAAGGTCTCCACCTCCTCCAGTACTCTCCATCCTCACACACGACGAACGACAGACGGAATGGCGAACGACAAGTCCACCACCGACCCCCCGTTATGTCGCACGCAAAATAAAAGTAGCCTAAGATACTCCTTATAACATGAACTATCTGCCAGTGATAGTCCCATCAGAATCGATCCAACCGTTTCGGAGATTACCCGGAACAAACCTACAGACAAAATTAAAAAAAAAAATGGTAACCTAAAACTTTGTACCCCTTTTTAAGAATGTTGCGTGCACTAGAGATCTGTGGCGTGCACGGACAAGTGTGAGATTTGACATACTATAGTCAAAGTTTATATACATAGAAAGAATGTTGAAAACTAATTAAAATAAAATATAAAATGAAATGTTTACAGTTCATACTGTCAATGTCAAAAACATAGCTTTCGCTGATATTATGCACCGACGAGCTTTAAATGCTCGAGGTCGTAGGTTCGATTCCCAGGTCGAGCAAAGTGTTATTGGATTTTTCCAATAATATTTTATACGTAGATAAGGCATTGACGCTCTTTGCATGCCATCGTGAATGGTGAGCATTTGCTCTCAGTTAACTTTCGACTTAATACCGGCGTGACCGAGAAGAAACTTTTATCCTTTTTTGAAGATAGAGTTTCCACCTTACGATATGATTTCCTATCTCTTCTGTTTCAATATGCTGATAACAATATTTGTAACGTTTTCAAATTGCTTTTAGTGAGAGTATAACGCCTCTATTTATAAAACGTCATTGGGGTCTTCTATGAAATTCTCAGTAGCAGCTCAGAATTTAGTTTTGTGCCCGATTAATCGCAATATACTCGCTCCCTATTATTTGCGACCTAAAAACATACACGGCGAACTGTGGGTGTACTTTACTACACTTCTGCTAACCTTTCAAGGATACAGGTGTGATGATAACAAGAGGTCTCCTCCGGGACGGAAGACGGAATTAAACCCCTGGTATTTGTTGTTTGCTGCATGGTACTAGCTTTTTACCAACTTTTACCAACATCTGTACCAAACCCATTAGGCCACTATCTACCATCCCTGGTGTGAATTTTATGTGATTTCAATATTGGTATACTCTTTGACAAAAGAACCCCAATAAAAATAATACAAATGGTCATTAAATAAAATAAAGTAAAATAAAATTTCAATTGCTTATCATCTGTTTATTTACAGGAGATGTTATAACATAATCAGGCTATTTTAACCTTCACCACTAATAAGCGAAAGAACTCACTGGGTTATTACTAAATCGTTGTGCCGGGTTTCAAACAATCTACCTGAGAACTTATAAGTTTAGGGAAACATCAACTTGGTTCATTAGACGTCTGCCAGTAATGTGCTTGTCGAAGGAAGTCGCACATCCAGCGTCTCTCGGCCAGTCACAAACCTGGAATCACACAAATAGATCATTACTAAAAATAATACAAATAGTTGTAATAATAAAATGACTCTCACCATTTTCTGTCTACACCTGTAGAAATCGGCATGATGGATGATTACAAACTTTATAATTTTTGGTAATACTACTAAGGGGAAAAGTTATTTTGATTTTTAATGAGCTTTTTTTTAAAAAAAAGATTATAGAATAGAACATGTTGTAACCATAATTGAATTACATTAATGTTAACAACAGCGTAGATCGGAACCACATTATAAGCATTAAAATAAAATAAAAATCCTTGCTACTTCATAAGAAATTAAAACATTCAAACGGTATGTCCAGATTCTTATTTAGTACATCGAGTGTACCCCAGGGCTCTCATCTTGGACAACTATTATTTAATGTATACATCAGCGGCATGGGTTCCTGCTTTCAATATGCAATTTTATCTATGTATGCTGATGACACTAAAATATTTATGCTGATATGTACTGTCGATGACTGTAACAAATTGCAATTAGATTTAAACAGATTGTGCGAATACCGCATACTTAATCTTTTGGATCTTAATGTGGCCAAATGCCAGTGCATTATATACACGCTCAAAAAAAAGTCCTTAAATATGATTATAGACTCACTAATACAATAGTTTCCAGAGTAACATGCGTTAGGGATCTGGGAGTATATCTCGATCATAATTATTATATGTAGATCACTATGAATACATTACTCCGAAATCTTATAACATGTTGGGCTTCATAAGTAAATTATGAATTCCTTTTAAAAATAATTCGTCTGTTAATATTTTATTTTGTGCTTAAGGAAGAAGTATTTTAGAATGTGCATCTGAAATATGGAGTCCCTACTATAACATACATAACCATAGAATTGAAAACCTTCTATATTAATTTTTGAAGATGCTGAGACGTCGTGATATGGCTTTTATCGGCGGATATAAATGAGAAGTTACGGGAGTTGGTATGCTAACCTTGAAGCATGACGCTTGGTAGCTGATCTGATGATTTTGTATAATTTGATGAACAATAAAATCTATTTTTAATGTTTGTTACAATGAATTGGTCTGAGGAATACAACTAAACATACCCGTAAACCCCGGATCTTCGACATACGTACAACCAAGACAAAGTATGGTCTTCATTCAGTATTGATAAGGTGCACATATTCATATAATTCGAAAGCTATAAATTTAGTAAATTTTTTTATAGTAAACCAGCGTTTAAAGGAAAAGTTATGGATATTATTCAGGATTTGATAAATATACGTAATTAGTACACATATTAATGCAAATAAACACACACACGCAACAGAAGCACTACATCGTTCTTTTTGATGCAAATAATATGAATCCATAATTTCGCTGGTGTATAAGATTGATATATATTTTTGTAATTCGATTGAAATCAATTTGGCTAAGCCAATATGTCAACTTGTTTATGTATGTATGTTAGAATTTAAGAACTGTAGATTTCCTGAAATAAATAAATAATCTTCCTTCGATGGCCTACAATTACATATGTCACAGTTTGTATCACCAGCATCAATAACTTTAAACGACTTTACTGTCGATATATTCATAATGGCAATTAGATAAATAATTTTTTACTTCACTTAGTACCTCATAGTAGAAAATGACGCAATAGTTATGATCAGTGGAATATCGATGTCACATCCACGTATTTGAGCCTCGGTGGTATACCATCAAATTTTTCGAAATTTGTATATTGTTTCTTCATTTAAATTTAACTAGTAAAACTGTCGGCTGACGTTGAACTAAAACATGGTAATGAAACCTGAACGCCTAGAGAAAAGTTCTCGTGTTTGAAATAATCACCAATAAGACCAAACATAAAGACCTTATGTCTTACTCAGCAGTGAGACATTTGCAAACATTTAGGCTACCTTTAATATTATTATTACTATACCAACTTGCCCGTGCAGCCTATCATAAGTAATTGTTCTAATTTTCTGCAAGTACAAATTATTTTAATTTTTCATTATCTCCTAAACTGTATGTCCAAATAACATTTTTTTTTAAATAATAGCTCGGCACATTGACGGTGTTGTTCCTGATGGTAACCACAGCGTAATCAAACACAACGGCGTCTACCAAGACATCTAAATCCATCGGCGGTCACCGCTGTCATGACAGCCTGCATAAATATCTCTTCACGTTACGATTAAAGGAACCAATGTTATATGAAGGAGGGAACACATTGGTCGGGAGAAGATCCCACAGCTTCGCAGTACGACAAAGGTAAGTCACAGAGTACTCTTTCGTTCGTGCTGAGATGGAGGTTACTGTAAAACTGTAACTCCGAAGCCCAGCGTGTGTGGTTCTGTCGTGGAAAGAAGAAGAGGGAATTAGACTGAACAGCTCTTCAGAACACTCACTTCATACACAGCCTCATTTGTGCATTGTAAAGAAGATACGGCTGAACGGACGTGAAATACTTTCGCACCCTGTTCAGGATTCCGAGTCTCCGAGATGTAGTGGAGATAACACTCGAGTTGAGGTCGCTACGAATATCCACATTTAGGATATTGAAGCTGACACGCATTGCTAGCAAGGCATTCTGAAGAGTGGCGAGGGGAGAAAACAGAGATTTCTTCGAAGAAAATGCCCACATCTGATTTTTCTTGGCATTAAACTCAACCAAGTAACTTGCTCCCCCCATGTAGACTCACGGTGCAAGGATAGGCTGAGTTCGATAACAAGTTACTCCCGTCTCTTCTCTGTTTCTTCCCGATCACATAAAGGCTTGCTATAATAGCACCCACGAATAGTACAGTCATCTGCATAGAAATGAGTATGGTCTAAAAAGGTAACATATCATTAATATGCAGAAGAAATAGAGTGGGCAAAAGCACAGAGCCTTGAGGAAACCCAGTGTTTATGGACATGAACTGTGAATTACGTTCGTCAACAAGGACACGAATTCTAGGTTCATGCAGAAACCCGGAGATCCATTTGCAGAGGTTGCCGGGAAGTCCGTAATCCGGAAGTTTGGTAAGAAGTCCACGGTGCCTGACCCTATCAAAAGCCTTTGCTATGGCAAGACTGATCGCCAGAGCCTCGCTATGCTTATCACTTGCCTCCTCCCAGCCGAACAGTTCTTATGCCAGAAGATCACCCGTTGATCGATTCTGGCAAAACCATATTGTCGATCATCAATCAAAAATTAATCCTCAACATGCTATAAAGAGTAAAATTTAACTTCATAAAATTGTTTTTATGATGAAATACTTTTTATTTGTAAGGATTAATATCCATGCCTAAAATTAATGCTCATAAATCAGTTTTAAAACTTCAACACAAAAAATCGCTGAGTACCTTATTGTGGCTTATGTATCTATAAAACATAGGCATATGCTATCGCGGACGTAACCTAACCAAACACTTCGACTTCCGACTTACTAAACAAAAATCAATACTTAAAGCTAACTGAGTTGTAACCTAAAGTTACTACTTCCTCGTAATTTTGGCTATTATATACAAAAAGAGTTTTTGGAATCCAACTGGTAGTTTCAGAGATTATCGTGTTTAAACAAACTAACAAGCAAAATACTATAATAATTATTTATCAGCTTTTTGCCAAGACTTTTTTCCCGTTGTTATCGTAATGAAACGACTCACACGCCACTTTTGTAAATGGGTTGTATCAATACAGAACTTACGCAGGGTGCGCTCAGTAACACACTAAACTTTAATCGAATTCTGATGAATCGGTTAGGAATACATAAGAAACAAATAAACAAAGAACATCCACCTAGCGCTCGGCCACAACCACACCTGGTGCCAGGTGGCAATTTGGCCGGTGATAATAAACACGCTAAACCGAAAATTTTCATATGAAGCTAGCAGAGCATACTGATATGTTTTTTGCGTCAGGTTTTGAAATCAACGGTTGAAGCTAACTCGGTGAGCATTAAAAATACTATGCTATGGTTTCGTAACAATGTTTTCCTTCTCCGAATGTCATGCACATTGTGAATTTTGTAGTCATATTGTACGACGCTGTGGCAGCAGTACGCAACACGAAGCCATCATCATTTTAATTCAATTTCTCATACGTTTCTTCCTTGACTATTTGCCTAATTTTGGCATTATAATTTGTTACAATATCTTCATAATTCAGCGTATTAATTAATGTCATTGTAAGTAAAACTTAGTATAATATGTCTATACGAGGAGGTTGTCATTTTCCTACAAACAGAAAACTTCCAAATAAAAAATGTCAACAAAGCTAGTTTCATGGGCTGAAGTTTTTAAATCATTAACATAAATGTAGGTAAAACTGTTCAAATTTGTATTATCTCAACAAGTAGGTATTCAATTTATAATACAGTCAAACCTGGGTAAGTGAGAAAACTCTATAAGTGAGAGTACAGCCATATCTCTAAATGATATGAGAGATACAGCCAGGACCCGTCATTTTAAACTCCCAAAACCTCTATTAGCGAGAAACAGAAACCTTTGTAAGAGAGAGTCGTTTTTCCCTCATGGACCTGCGTAAGTGAGACTGCTACTTATCTATACCTCTATAAGCGACAGTCGAGCTTCATTTATATATATTATTTAGGAGGAACAAATGACAAAACAAATTACAAATCTAACATCTGCTATTTTATGACTCATTCTTAACTTTCGTGGAACTTCCTACCATTGTTTTTGTATTGTTTTCTCGTCAATATTGTACTTATTCTATTTCGTGGACCTAAATAACGTTGTTATTTTATCGCATTCTATTCGAATGGACACGTGTGCCTATGTACCGTCCTGTTTGTCGGAACTCAGATTAGTGAAAAACCTCTATAAATGAGAATGAGATTGTGCTCCCTTGAACTCTCGCTTATCCAGGTTTGACTGTATTATGTTTAACTGTAACTATAATTAAAATTGAAAAACATACCTGCAGGACTCTATTGAAATGAAGCGTTGCCGGGCACTGTCTCAACACCTTTACACCCCAGACGCAATAGTAGAATAGATTGCAGTTTTCTTCGTGTGGGAGCAGCCAGTGGATATGTGGGTCGACGGGGCATCCGTTCTCAAGGAATTCGATTTCAGGATTTTCTGGTTCAGTAGTAGGAGCCTCAGTTTCAGGAACAGGCGTTGTAGGTTCGGGCGTAGGTGGCTCAGTTTCAGGAACAGGCGTTGTAGGTTCGGGTGTAGGTGGCTCAGTTTCAGGGACAGGCGTTGTAGGTTCGGGCGTAGGTGGATCAGTTTCGGGTACTGGGGTAGTAGTAGGAGCTTCAGTTTCAGGTACAGGTGTTGTAGGTTCGGGTGTAGGTGGTTCCGTTTCAGGCACAGGTGTTGTAGGCTCAGGCGTAGGTGGTTCCGTTTCCGGTTCAGCAGTAGTAATAGGAGCTTCGGTTTCAGGTGCTAATGTGGTTAGTGCTGGATCATTTCTGTCGCCACAGTAAACGTTCTCCCTCCAGTCACACTGCCAGGTTTCAAGATTGAAATATAGATCTCCGTAGCAAGTCATCTCTACAGGCTTGCCAAATGTGCATTTGTAGAATTTATTACAATCCTCGTGCTCCAACAGCTTTTCGATTTCCCAATTTGATTCCTGTTCTGGCGGGCAACGGTCATCTGCATACACTAGCGCCGCTGAGGCTATTAGAGATAATAATACTAGGCCTGAAAGAAAAATATATAAAACATCACAAAGAGATGTAAGTGGAAATAAAAATTTATCAAATTGTAATTTAAGGTCGAATTGCACCAATCAAATTGTAATTTAAGGCCGAATTGCACCAAACAATTTAAATACAGTATTAACTTAAATTCACTTTAGTTGTTTCAAAATTTATACAACTGTCTTAAATATGATTTAACGATTTAAATATCATGTAAGGATTTGGTTCAAGCCACCCTAAGTAAGGAAATTCTTAAAGGTAACTATTAAGTAAAATAAGTTATTCAATGCACTTTAATCGATCCAGGTTTACAAAACTAAACAGAAAAGTAATTAAGTGAAACCAATAATTTATAAGATATGGTTACTTCTAACAGCTAAATGTTTGTTTATTTATGTATTAGTAACTATTGAAAAGTTAACAGGTCGGTTACCTTTCATGGTGAGTTACAAATTAAAATTGACACAATCTGAGGAAGAAGTAGGGATATATGTATTTATATAGTCTAAACGAAATAGATAATCAAGCAATCTAGTTTCTTAATCTGTAAGTTGAATGTGACCGCACTGATTAAATCTCTATTTATCGGCATTTAACTGTGATTTTGTTATCAAACTATGTAGTGATAAGCGAAACACTATAATTATATTGCATTAAGATGTAGTTTCAATCACAGTACCTGTTAATATAATTTTCACCGTAATTACACTTTAAGCATTAGTTGCTTGTAACAGTATAATACTGAAACATATTCTTCTTCTTCTTCTTCCTAACTTGGCAACTAGTTCTCTTTATTGAAGACCATTACTGCCATTATCATTTGAATATATTGTCCTGCCTTATGACAATTTCAGTATCTTAACAAGATGATGGCTCCCTAGTTAGGACTTTCTAGGGAGTTTTTGTGGCATCTCAGAATATATGCTTCCAGTTTATATTTATATTCCACTTCACTTATGCACAACACCCAAAGCATATCACGCAAAACGCCACCAATATTACGTAATATAGGATCAAAGCCCTAAGTTATTAAATTAAAAACAAAAAACAACACGTCATTTCAAGATCCCGCCAAAACTCCACTGAAACATATTACTCTATATTGTTTTATTTGCAAACCAGGCTCTTCGCCGAATAATGAAAACCTGCATATTTAAGACCTTTCAAAACTGGTGGTATATGCCTCAAAAATGTCAGCACACTTATTGCCAAAAATTCGCATTAAAATAACGGGGAATGTGAACAACATATTTTTAAAGTTTCCAAGTTTCAGAGAGCAAAGTCTTCAAAGTTTAGCGTTTGGCTATAATTTGACCTGACATTAAGCCTAGTGTGAGAACTGGCTCTCAAGTGTAAGTTGCCTAAACACTCATATAGGTGCTTGGCGACTCTCAACTTGACGGTGGTAGCACTAGAAAACGCCTTACCACTATGCTATGATTTCACCAGGATGTTTTCTTTCACCGAAAGCGAATGGCTCATTGCAAAAATTTGAACTCACGTATAATGCATAATAATTTTATTTTTATTTTTATTTATTTATTTATTTTATTTATTAAAACTTAAATTTACAACTTAAATTTTAACAATGGCCCCAAACTAGGCATGCCTGTGTCTTGGGAACCTTACATACGAGTTACCATATTATACTTACTCATAATAACATCTGAAATCATTACATTACACATTACTTATTCATTATACTACATATTATACCGTTATATAGTATGCAATACAGACACACATTTTATACTACATAAACATAATTATATACAACATACATATTATCATAAATAAAATAACACACAATATAAATGCAACAGCCAAAACCATCATGGAAAATTACTTACAGTTTTAGTAATCAGAGAAGAAGTAAAATGTAAAATTATTTTTGAATTGTAAGTACATCCTCAGTTGTGTTATATGTCAGGGTACTTAGCCAGCCAATAATTTTCCTTCTTGCTTCGTAAAGCAAACAGTCTCCAATTGAACATAGCTTCTGTACTTTATTGTAAATATAGGGGCCAATGAACGGGCCAAACCTTTGCGCAAAGGCCGTGCCCACCAAGGGAGCTCTCACACGGAATACACCACGTCCTGACATTTCACTGTATTCCGGTAAGACGGCTACCTTTCTATGTTCTCTAAGAGCAACTTGCAGTATAAACAATTGTCTCACACTAAGAAATCGGCTTTCTTTGTACAACTCTGTGGTTGGGTATCCATAAGGCTTCCATAATAATGCTATTGTTTATTTTATTACCGGTAATGATTATGAAATTTATTTAACTTACCTTGTTAGTATGGTTCAAATGTTGCAACTGAATTTTAAAACAGTTAGTATCCCCAATCGATTGAGATGTAACTTTGCTTACACGTTTTGTTTCAATGACAATGTTTGGTTAGCTAAGGGCCGTCATTATAAACCCAATATGACGGACTCCCAAAGATAGCAACCTATTTATGTTTTATGTACCCCCGTGATATGGCTATCAAATAAAAGTGTTTACTGAGAAGAATACGAAAATAATATGATGTCACACTAAACTTAATACGCCAGACAGTTACACTGCTTAGTGAGGAGTACCATTGAATGTTGCTTATGGTGCTTGTTGGGTTTCTACTGTGCATAAGATGTAGCATAGCAGAACAAGCCGTGGTTTATTTAGGCCCTAAGCTTTTCGCTGCTGGGCAACCTTATGTTGCCCTTAGCCAAGTTAAATCTTAATCTTAAGAAGGCCTCCTCATTAAAGAATTAGATAAGTTCGTTTGAAATTAACAGGCAAAACACCTTGCAATAATGATGCATTATCAGATTTATCAGTAATGCACAGTATAAACAAAACTAAAAAAGTTGAAAATAAAATTATTAAAACTTTTTAAAACAAGTGATTATTCATTAATTCATTTATACTAAAATGAAAATAATAATTTTATGCAAGGACTGTGCTGAATGTTTTTTTATAGGTGAATATAATAAACTGGGTCGATCGAGGTCCTGTCAAAAAAAAAACTTAATTATATAGACAAGATGTTAGGATAATCACTGATAAAATAAATATTCATAGTAATCCTTAATATTTTGTTACATCACATAATTTTAAAAGCTTATTTTAGAGCAACAAAAAGGATAGAAAGGGAAATTTAAACAAAACAAATTTCTTGCTCGTTACAAGCTGCTAAAAATATGTGATGTAACATAATATTATGTACAACTATGAATGTTTACTTTTATATTAAATATTATAGGTACAATGAAAATTTTGCGTTCAACCAAAAATGAAAACTAAATCTCAAATTGTATTTAATATAATAATATTATTTCATGGTTAATTGCTTTGATGTACAATAATAATAAGATGAATTTTTCACAAGATGTAGGTCGTCAGAAAAGAGAGGGTCGTAGATGTGGCGCCAGGATGTCGGGATTGAGCGCGACGGCATGTCTCGCTACTGAAACTGCTTAGTTTGCCTTCACCCCACCCGCTCAGTACTGCCGTGTGTAAGTTGAACAGAAAAATATGAAAATACAAGTGCTCCTTATTTCAATATTAATTTCTCATTCAATTTCACTAAAATCAAAGGACAGTTCAAACAAAACTATAGCTGAAGTGAAAAAGAAACTTGAGAAATACGAAAAATCTTTGTCTGAAACTAATAGACATAAAATCGCACCGATACAAATAACGAATGTTACTCAAGTGAAAATAGTACCACCGGTGGTACACAAGAAAATTAATTCTGCTCCGAAAATAATACCTCCTAATTTGTAAGTTATTTTATAACATATTTGTATTAAAAATATATTTAAACCTTAAAAGCTATTAATTAATACTTTTTTATAGAATAGAAAACTTTCTTTAAAAAAGGTATTATAATGATTAAATGTACAAAGCTCACTACATAGTAACTTTGAATTAACTTCTTTATTAATAATGGTTATTTCATAACTAAACAATTCCCTAACTGTATTTTAAAAGAGAAATGTTATGTAATAATGTATATAACACAATATACTTTATAAGTTTTTATAAGTTATTTGCAATCATCTTTTCATGATCATGGTTGATGCAAATAATTTTATTATACAATCTTTATTTTTATATAATTTTCTCTGTTAAAAGTGTATTTATTTAGCATGTTTTTGTCGCTGCAAATGACGTGATGTAAATATTTTATCCATTTGCATAGATTTTCAATGGATTGTGTTTTCTTTTGTCAAGGGTTTCTTTTTTTTTGCTTTGTTTTATAAACTGTTCCTCTTTCTTTAAACTTATTTACGTCACAATGGCAGTCATATTATTACATACCAAGTGGCGCCCCGCGGCTTTGTTTTTACGTAGTAATTAGTTTCGTCTCGTTTTTACTAATATTATTAACATTTCTTATATTCTATCAATTATGGACTGACTCATGCTTCCCGTCTACAAAATTCCCATCATTTTCTATTGCGGTTTCTAAAAGTCTTATTGGCAATTCTTATAGCATATCAATGCCATGATTCATCAATTCATTATCATGATCGTCCCCTGTATACAATTTTATAAATATCGGCCGAATTTGTTTTTGAGATAAATCCGTATACACAAATAGTCAGCCAGACAAACAGACAATTTATTTTTACGTTTCGTGTTCAGTGTCTTTTAAAATAGATGTCTATCAGGAAATTTGGAAAAACTACACGTACAGACGTAACCATAGTTTTATAATTATAGTTAAGCAATTTTACTTTATTTGCACTGAATTTTTGTTTTGAAATTAATACTTTTATAGAATTCAGGAATGGGCTCAAAATATTTATGAGAGCCTTCACGAAAATGAGAAGAAGGTGGTGCGAAGTAGTGAATTATTGAAAGGCTTCCACGATGTAAAGTCGGATGTGCGTAACGGTACTGAAATCGTGAATAAAGTAGCAGAGGCTTTAGAGGAATTACTCACAAGGAGAGCTAAAGCAGCTGAGAATATCATGCGCAAAGCTGAACAACTCGCCAAAGATTCTAAGCCAGCACCTTCCAGCTTCACTTTCCACGATAGTGTTGTAAGTATCTGCTTTATCGATAATATTTTGAAAGGTAACTAGAAAATCTTCCCATAAACATATTTGATATAAGGTAAATATTACTTGTTACTTTTTAAGTGATAACTTCTTATGGGAGGGTAAACAACTTCGTAACGTAACGCGTTACGGCGCCACTCTGTCTGGCTTCCCTTCTCTACTCAGTATTCTAATGTACATATTCAAGAATTGTAACTAAGGATAAAATATATTTTATACTAAATAAAAGATTTTATTAATAAATAAACTTTCCTCACATTATCATAATAATATACATAAAGTTTAAGTAATAACCTAAGCTTTTCTCAAGTTAAACAATTTAAATATTAAAATAGTTATCACTTCTGTCGAGCGGTCCCGAGACGCACACGTTTTCGTTTCTTCGATTTATTTTTCGCTGTTTCTGTTACAATTGATCCTTTAAAGAATCTTCTACCATGCACAGTATTATTTGTAAATATTGGCTTGAAGTTACATTTTATTATATGACCAGTTGTGCCCGTGGCTTCGCTCACGTGGACTACTTAATGTCTGCGCGAATTTTGCTCCCCTGCTCCCGGCTATTTTAAAGACAAAAATGCTTATTGTGGATGTTTCTTAGAAGATACATAATACTCTCTCGGACTTTTTTGTAGGTCTTTTTAATGCCTATAATTATGTAGTACATTAATTGGTTATATCTCTTATGGTTTACTCAGCATAATCCATTTAAATGCCCGATTTGATTCACCAAGAGCAGTTTTTTTTTTATTTGTGCGGAACCCTAATTCTTTTTCTAAAATAAAAGTGGCCTAAGTTACTCCCTATATCATCAGCTATCTATCGGTGAAAGTCCCGTCAAAATCGGTCTAACCATTTCGGAGATTACCCGGAACAAACAGACAGATAGACACACAAAAATTTAAAAAATGGGCTTTTTGTTATAGGTTTCGTATATATTTTCATATGCATTTAGTAAAAAACTGTTATTTTGACATTACAAATAGACACTTCAATTTTATTAATTGTATAGAAGATGTATTTAGGTAAGCATTTAGACATTTTAGACCGTTGTTTTATTTTATTTTTGGTGTTTAACTTGTTTAGGTTCTTTGACCAATATATTGCAAAAATATTAAGTTATGACAGAGCTGCGAAAAACTTAAGACCATTTGAGAAAAAAAGTTTGTATCTACTTATGTACGCACGTAAGCATTTATTTTTCTTTGGCTTACAAAACGACAATAACTCGAAAAAAAAACAATCGCATGACAAAATATAAAAGTTAGCTATTAATTATAATAATGTAATTTTTTTTTGGAAAAATAAAAGAATGTTGTATAGTTATGCACATTATTTTAATTCAAACTGATAAATATTAATATAAAATAATATTAAAAAAAAATTATGATAACTTATGATAACGCACATTCGTAACACGGTGCGCGCCCGGTTCTTAATTAACCCTCTACTAAACTTGACAAAACACAAAAAACTTCAAGAAAAATCTATTAGCTCTCATGAAAATCATTAGTTCATAATCATTTATGCTTCTGCATTTTTGCCAGGGATTGAATAAAATGAAAAAGAATATAGATCGTCGTGATTTGGATGATTACGAACTGCCAATGAATTGCACGAGCACGGACAAGGTACAACTAAGCAACAGTAAGCATTTTGATGCTCCGGTAACACTGGATATCAGCAGTGTGTATGTTGCTGCGGAAGTATTTAATTGTGGTAAATTATATCCATATCACTTTACTCTAAATAATTATAATTATTAGCTTATAATTCACTTGTTTTTATATTAAGAGAATATTATCGTAACGATATAAAGAGTATTACTGCATTGAAAGTTTTATATAATGCTCTGGTTCGCAGTCGCTTAGAATCGAGTTTAATAATTTGGAACCCTCACGAAGCCAAATATGTCCTTATGTTAGAGAAGCTACAAAATAAATTTGTTAGGTTTCTCTACTTAAAGCAATACGGTGTTTATCCTTAATAGCCTTTGATGTATCCGACGTTATTCGTATTGGGTATGGTCGGCTACTATCGGTTGACGGTGAGGATAAACGTCACATTAATTATGTATTTAATAATGGTATTGCGAGGAGAAATACACCAGGCTTATATTCTTGCCGCTCTGAATTTGTGCGTACCCAATGAATATATTATGAAGCGACGCAAACCTGCGCTGCTGTACGAGCCGCGGTCGCGCACTAACTTATTAGCTAATGTTCCAATTCCAAGGGGCATACGCACAGTGAATCTTCTATCTGAGGAAAGTGATATTTTCAGTGATAGTTTGAAGAAACTCAAAGAACTTGCAGAAATATTAGTGGCTAGTTTAAACTGGCAATTTTATCATTGTACAAGCATATAATATGTTTTGGTTTATCTGTTAATATTATATGTGTGTCTATGAATAAAGTAAATAAATAATTTTTATCAGTTTCACTGGTTTGGAAGAATTACTGCGTTACCCAAGGCTAATGCAAGATAAATATGCTAAACTATTTCCATTTCTTTATTTTCTCGATGATAGTTCTAATTTTTATAGTTGTAGTGTTGTGACCAAATAAGTAATGATATCGATCGCATATATTTACGACAGTGACGATTCATCAGATTTTGATTAAAATAAATAAATAAAGATTACCTGTCGTTATAATTTTTTCGTTTCATTGTCTACCTATACCTACTTATTTTACAACAGCTTTGAAAATTTTAAAGAAGTTTCATTATTAATCAAGAATTAATACGTGTAACATCTTGTAATGAAATACATATAATATTAGTTAATAAATTTGTACAAAAGTACGTTCATGTTACGTTTATCGATATAGCTCCATCCCTATCAGTTTCTCCGACTCTGGTATAACCTTGTACGTGTGTAAACGTCATATTTTTCTAACATAATGCATACATAATGTAAAAGACGCTCGTTCAAGTTTTCACAGGAGCTGTCATCGAGAAAATAAAGAAATGGAAATGGTATAATCGATTAATATCGGTAACAACCGAGATATACGAGTCAATTTACGATCAGAATCATTCTTATTAGTTTTCTTTTTTTAATTAGCACGAAAAAATGTCGTCACTGTGCCTGATGGTAAGCACAGTACGATCTAAAAATATCGGTGACTACCGAGATATCAGTAATCTATCACCGGACATCGCTGACATCACTGGCTGATCTAGAAAAGTGATAAACCGAAATAGAGTCACTGTGACGGGTTTCTCACCATAATATATTATGCGTGGTGGTCGCGACTCACTCCGGTACAGATCCCTAATACCCTACTTGATTACTGGATATGTCGCTGATATATTGTCAAAGCCGTGCAATTATAATTTAACCAGTTAAATCAATACCTCGATCAACGAATAAGCATTGCTATACAACGAGGTAATGTGTCCAGCCTTCTTGGTACTTTTCCTTCTGACGGTGATTTGGATGGCATCCAATACTTATAGTAATTTTACCTTTAATTCTTATTTTTCTTAATTGTATTATAATGATTTTAATTAAGTTTTAATTTATTTTAACATGAACATCCTTTAATATTCTCATTCAATTTCATTCAAATATATTAAATTAAAATCATAAAAGTCCTAATAATAGATTAATCAGTCACATTAAATTAATTTTAAATTATTGCTATGTACTTATTAACATTTTGATCATTTTTTTATTTTCATTACATTAATTTACTTTAATGTATTTTAATACATAATACTACATCAATATTAATATAATGAGTATTAATTAAAAATATTAAAATTATTGCTTCCATTTCATTTGAATTAAAACTAAATTATTAAAATATATATTTATATTAACATGTAGAATTATTTACAGCCCCTCAAGTTCTAAACCATATTTATTGGTCTAAAGAATTACTTTCTACATTTAGATATAATTATGGTCAAGACGCTACAACTGAATTCCAGTATTTTTGTAGTTCGAAAGGGTTTTTGAGACATTATCCAGGTGAGTCAAACCAAGGTACAAAAGAATTCCAAAAGAAAAACACATTTTTTTCCGTAAAAATAATAATATAGAAGTATGTTTATTAAACAACTATTTAATGTTTCTCCTCGGGATTACGTTATTTTAAGTCACAGTAATAGGATAATTATTGTGATCAAGTGGATCGGGAACTTAATAATTTAATGGCAGTTAAATGTATTATTTGCTTTGCTAAAGTTGCTTACCGTTGTATTGGCAATCCAGCAAAACGACAGCAACTATGGACTAATCTTTTGCTACTTGTCGGTTACCTGGTAGTATCCATAATGATCCATAAAAGTTACCACCATGTGTAATGTTTTCACCAAAATTATAACTCAAACAAAAATTGTTGATCGAGCGTAATTTTTCTTGTCGTCCAAAGGAAGAGCTTAATTTTTATTACTTTTTATCTTTAAAGCTGCATTGTGGAGTAGCATGTATAAGCTGGATTTAAGTACAGATGACGTTTATGACTGCCGCCTTCGTCCGTGGTATGTCAGTGCTTCTGGCGCACCGCGGGACGTTCTCATCTTGCTTGATGCATCAGGTTCAATGACAAACTCTTCAAACAAAGTTATAGCGGAAGAGTTTATTCTAGCCCTTCTCAGTGCACTCACGGATGATGATCATGTGAATGTGTTGCGGTTTAATGTGGATATTGAGTCACCTATTGCTTGCTTCAATGAAAAGTTGGTATCGGTTAGTATTGTATAATGTATTCTATAACTTTACATTGTACAGTCTCAGGGCAAATCCTTTCTGTTTTCGCAGCTTTATAAGCACCTAAATCCTTGCAGTGCCAGGGTCCTACGTAGTGGGTCCACTTTTGCCACATTCAACGAAGGTTCACAAGTAAAATATATGGCGGCATGACATATGACCTTTATGAAAATTGTAAAGGAGGCAAATGTGTTAAAGAATAAAAATATGTGATTGTCTAAATAACAGTATATTATTGAAGATAAGCGGTTATTGTTAGAATACAGACGCTCAAATACAGCTGTATACCTACAAGTAAACATTATGTTGATGAATAGTCAGTAAGTTAGTATTCTGTATAGGTTAGTAGAATAGTCAGATCAGTTGACCAATAGTCAGCTTTACCCAGGTTCTATCACTTAACTTAATCCATTTACTTAAGACTACAGATTTTTGATGTACACCGTGGAACTCTAGTTAATCGTTATCGTACATGTAATTGTTTTCTAGGAAACGACTCCAACGATTTGCATGAAACTTTTATTTAGATAATGTATTACTTTCCAAGTTTACCTAGACGGGTGATTTTTTTTTGTAAGTTACCGAGTGCAGCTGGATCGTGCAGATATTATGATTTTAATGTGTCATACTTATATTACGTTGTTATAGATTTTAATGAGATATTAACTATAGATTGTCGTGTAAGTACATGATCGTTTAAAAAGCTATTACAACAGGCGAATCACGTGAACTCAGCAGCAATGATGGCAGCTATGAAATTCCACAAAATGGTAAATGAGACTCATATGCATTACGTATTGGAGTACGCAGTTAGCTTATTGCAAAAGCAGCAGGCTACGAAACAGCGACCACCTTCTTGCCAACAAGCCATTGTACTGCTAACTGACAGTATGTACGCCAACTATTCTGCGTTAATGAGACATCTGGATCCACATAACAAGATCAGGTATACTTTAATATTTTAATGAAGAGTTTTCATCATGATTTGATTTTTCCTATGTTTATAATTTTATAGGCTAATAGTTAAACCATAATCACGTATGGTAATCGTGATGCGACCAGAGATAGTAACATTCATTACTAACTGGTGAGGACTAACATATTCGAATGCAGCTATCGGAACACACCAGCGGGTTTTTGGATATAAATTTTCAACTTGAGTAGGCCAACTAAACGAACTCAGAAATACATTTTACTACCATACAATTACTGTTTTCTTCTAATTTTATCATTCTACTACTAGGCATAGCTATTTTTTTTTAATAATTGCTCTTTTTATCGAAGCAGACTCAGTGGTAGCAAATGGTAGTTGAAATCCCTGCAACGTGCCTGAGGAGCTTTCGGTGAGGGAAAACCATCGTGATGAAACCTTAGCATCGTAGATGGCTTTTTCTAATACCCGCCTGGCTAGCTACCACCTTGAAGTTGAAGATCTGCGGCCAAGGACCTATAAGTGTGTTCCGGCAGCAGCACTTGTGAGCCAGTCCCCTCACTAGGATATGATCTTGTGTTATCATCTTGCGCATTACGTAAAATATAGTAACGTCTGGAAATGAATCCCTCTCTATGTATCCACTAAATTAATGTTTATTGTTAAAATTATTTTTACAGTTGAAAAAATAATAAAATAAAGATAAGCCCGATCTAGTTTATTGTCGGCTTTTGTTGATGACTGAGTTGTTTTCCGAGCCGGTAGTAATGTTTTGACGTTCGTAATTGCCTTGTAGGAGCCTAAATTGTTTTTTTTTATTGTAAACTCTTAATATATACCTATAAAAGATATTTAAAAAATACACGTGATAGAAGTAAAACTTCTTTAAAGGATGATGCGGATACATAGTCTAAGCTTTTTATTAGATATACGCTGTCTTTGTCTTTCTCTCTACGTTATATCTTTTTCTTTGTCATTTAACGAAATGTGCTTATACATGACGCGTCCTTGAAATTTCATTCTCAATTCCCATCCAATAATCGAATCGCCGCCTAAGAAGTTTCACCTCGAAAACATAATATTGTTTTACAGATTATTCACCCTTTGGCTTCACGACCGCTACGGTCTACGGGACAATACCCGGGAGTACGCAGACTGGCTCAGCTGCGATCGAGACGGCTACTTCGCTGAGTTAATCACCAACAATGATGTCACCGAACAAGTCATTAAAGATCTTGCAAGTCTTGGAAAGACCATTAGTCGCGCAAAGAAACGAGAGACTACGAGTTTTCAGTGACGTGTACGCCCATGTAGAGGTTTGTTAGTAAATATTAAGAAAAAAAAGTGTGCGGTCGGCAGATCCCAGTCAGGAATTAAATTACTTTTTTAATACTGGAGAGTTGTCGTGAGTCACCCGATAGAAATGAAGTTCCTTTTGCTTTATACTATGTGATGACCTGGCTTGTACGAACTGTTGTATATACAGTAAGAAAGATCAATGGTTCGAGTCCAGAGTACAATGTTTTACTTGTGAATTTACTATACAAGTTTATTATATGCGTTCCGTGTTCAATAATAAGTAATAATTAAATCAATGTTTATTAGTGTAACAATGTAGGAGTTGAAAATGATGACGATTTTTGTAGTGTTTTTTTTTTTTAATTTAATATAATTGATATATTTAAATTAATTTTAATAATTTTAATGAAGTCACCCGTGACAGTTAAATTGCGTATTATTTCAGTCCAAATAAGTTTATAATTAAACAGGTTTCATAAATGAATTTAAAATCTTAGGATCCTAGAAGAAGCGAATATTTTTGGAGACAAAGAGATAATGCTGAGCAGGCTTATAGATACAACGAGTTGAGGATAAATAAACAAAAACTTCTCAGTGCAAATCAGATGTATAAAGATTATATGCATCAAGTAAACCTAGTGAGTAACATTTTTATATCAGTTCAACATTACAACTCATTGATATATTATGCACTACGTACTAGAGCAGCTATTCCAAAAAAAACTCTGCTCCACTTCATAACTCTGGGTGCGGGGCGCGAGACACGGGGCACGCGCATTGTTACATTGAGATTACTGATCAAATGTCACTCCTTGACTAAACTTTTTATCGTGTTTCTCGAGTTGTTTATGTGCACATGAAGGCATATTTACGAGGTAAACTTTACACTCTAACGTACCGCAACAAGTGCCCGGAACAGACTTTGAGTGAGAGTGTATGCACTCGAACGCGTGTTTCAATCTGATTGAGGCGTCGCGTCGTCTCTAGTACGTAGTACATAATTCCTCAATGTCAATATTACAAATTATTTCTTTGAATATTTCTCTCCAATTGAAGCAGTCCGAGTAGTGGAATACCACCACCCTACAGACGATCGCAGTACCAAATAACCGTATTCCTGCAGTGAGTAGGTTTTCTAGAGCTTTTTGGGGTAGGGGGCTTCAAGATTGGCAACGCATTATTGATGCCCATGGTACAAGCGTACATAGCCTATGGTAGCCGCTTACCATTAGACCGTATGCTTACTTGCCACTTTTGTTGTATAAAAAAAGAAGTTATAACAATTAGGTATACCTATTTAGTGAGTTAGCAAATTAAAGAACTTTTAAACACAAGAAAACTAAATCTATATCTAAATTGTAAATCATAAAAAAACCTAATTAATTAGAAATAAAAAGAATTGTTAATTGATAACAAATCATCAATTCATCGCCACAAAGCACGTGAAGTCTTATAATTTTGGTAATGCTGTATCATCAAATAATTCTGTGATTGCTGAAGACCAAACAAAACAGATAAGGAATACATATTGATGGATTAGAATTAGAATGAATAATATTTAAAAAAAAACATCGATGTAAATAGCGTTGATGTCAATACCGTACATAAGTATGATAAAAAAAATTGTGGGGCTATAAGCCGACCGCGCTGTATGCGCGACCTTCCTGATGGTTTGCAGGACAAGGGGCGACTGGTTCGTAAGGTACACGGTATTGAGAAAATATCCTGTGACATGTTGCAACTGCGTGCAGATATCTAATAACAAATATATATTTAGATATAAATTATATTGCAGTCTTTATTAAAAGTAAAAAATTGTGCATGTAATATTACAAGTAGTTGAGTGCAAGTATCTTCGTAAAATATTAACATGTGTAGATGTCACAAATATAAAACCGCGATAGCTCTTACAGTAAACGGCTATTGCTGCCGGTTTGCCTAACTTATTGATCGCTTTTGTTCCCCTTCCGCCTGCTGCAAACCATTAAGAGGGCCGGCCACGCTTATGGTTACCCTTACCATTAGGACCTTTTTTTCGGATGCTACATATAATACATTTGTCGATGTTTGTTTTTATCTGGCTTTCGGACCCTTAATTTCACCTTACATCTAACAAACGTGGAGACATCGATGTAAAACATCGATGAATATCGGTCATCTCTACTATAGAAAAATACTTTTAGATGATTAACGACTAGTCCAAAACATGAAAATATGATATAGGTACCTAGAATTTAAAAAACATGATAATTAAATTATTTCTTAATTTTTAGGACAAACATGGCTATTATTATGAAGGTCAAGATTTAAATTATCGTCTTGAAATAAGTGTTGCGGTTCCAGTATTTGATTCTACGTATACAGAAGTATGTAATGTATCTATGCTTATTTTTCTACCATGTAGACTAAAAATATTTCATAATAATATCCTTTTTGTTGCTTCCAGAATATAACAAAGCAACTTGAAGAGGTATGTTTCTGTAAATTTTTTCGCAATTTCTTATCAATAAATTTATTAACATAGCTTACTTTAAAAAATTGGCTTATGAGAAGTGTTGTTAATGGATAGTAGTGGTATTCACATTATTAATAATAAAATATAATATAACACAAATTCACTTCCAGGAAAAGCAGAGGAACTCCACAAGAACGGTAATACTTAAAAATATATATTTTACATTTACTTTAAAATTTCAAACAGTGCCAGCCCTGGAGTAACTTGAGGGCGGTAGGTAGCCAGGCGGGCATTAGAAAAAGCCCTACCACCATGCTATGGTTTGGCCACGATATTTTACTGTATCGAAAGCGCAGGCACATTGCAGTGCTTCGAACTCACGCCTATCGAGGCGGAGTCTGTACACGCTACCAACTGAGCCATCTACCTAACAATAGCTACCTTGATAAAAGGTTAGGGTTGGCACTCATTTCAAAATAGATAAAAATCTGATCAGAAATTCTTGTGGTAAACAGCCATTCGATGATTACCAGCTTATTCAGTCAAGCTCACTTATCGAGTCGAAATTACTGTTTATTCTATTAACCCCTGATGCAATATTAGATATAACTTGGCAACCTGTGTACCTGATGGCTGCAGCTGTCATCTTTGTGAATCTGCATGTGGCATAGCCAACTCCTCATAAACTTACAGCAGAGATACTTATGTCAGTTTTTTTTGTTTATCTGTTCTGATAAAAATCTGATAAAATCTGTTCAGCCATTCGATGGTTATCAGCTTTCACAGGTTTTATCGAGTCGAAATTTGGTATTCTATTACTCCAATAATATTAGAAACTTGGCAGTATCCAGTGACCTCGATTGCTGGCAGCTTGCATCTGAAATCTGCAGGATAGCCAACTCCTCATAAACTTACAGCAGGGATACCGTATTTGGGCTCACTGCACCATGGACTAAATAAATAAACTTACTTCATCGTCAAAACGTAGGATAATTTTTTAAATTATCAATTACCTAGTTCGATACCATATAAGTCTATGTTCTGTACCATACCATTAACTATTTTCACAGTATCCAGTGAATCGATTGCTGGGAGTTGCCGGGATCGATATACCAATCGATCATCTAAAATTAGTTCTTCCTTATCACCAGGTAAATAAATAATTATTCATCGCAAAACGTAGGATCATTTTTATAAATATATCATTACCAAGTTGGAGCTTGGAACTTGGTTTTTATTAATTTGTTAATCGAACATTTAGCTCGAAGTGCCTCTGACCGCACAAGTCTTTCGGTAGGTAGCAGCTAATACTAAGAGATGATTTACTTATTACTGGCCTGGATCTGAAATTGCAATAGGTATACATGATATTGAAGAAGCAGATAAAATAGCTAAATTAGGTACTATTTTAAGTAGCAATATGGTTAATATATTACAAGATTATTCAGAATTATTACTAAAATGTAGTTTGTTTAAGTTGAAAATCTTATTTATACGAGAAATCACGTGAGAAAGGAATCTTTTATAAGATTTTACAGTATGAGCCTCCTCGTATACCCTGGTATGATACGACAACGTTGGAAATTAGTATCACTCGCATACTGGCAGAGATCCAGACATATTCCATCAAACGAGTAGCTATAAGCATTTGATAAAATTGCAATATTCACCCCTTTCTGATGTAAAGTGTCACAACGACGATCATCATGTTCTGATGAGTGTGTCCGGTTGGAGTCAGTCAGGCAGAAATTCGCACTCAACATCAGACTACAACGTCGGCATGTAAAATAAAATATTAAGTATGCCGCTGATGAGGCGACTGCCGTTAAAATCCTTAATTTCCAAAGTGGTCTACAAGAGAATCGATGGGGGTCTACATTGGCGTGACAAAAAAATGGGAGTTCATAATTTTTAAGCGTTCGTGGACCCGAAAAATTATCTGCTCTCGATAGTGAATAACTAAAATGTTGGCTTGACTTCACCTATCAATGTAGGCAGATAATATTTTAAGAAGCTCTGCGACTGTTAGGTTCTTGTAAAAACTTGCATATTCCACATTCAGTATAACGTGTAACTTGTGCCGAACTCAGCCACAACACACATTTCCATATTTAGATCTAATCTTCACATTTTTTGTCGAGCTTTGGGAATATGGTAGAAATGGAGCTACAGGAGGTCCACCGGAACCAGCTAAATTTTCAAAGTGGTCTATTAGAAAAAAAGTCTGGGAACCTCTGGTTTAAATCAATAGCGTCTTATTTATCAATATAAATACTCTGCATTATTTACATTGCGATGCGAGGATATTAAAGTCTTTAGCTCTTACTATGCAAATTGCATAAAGCCGTCAAGAATTTAAGAATACAAAGGGTATACGATTTCATTTACAATACCTATGTAAAATATTAAGTACCTTAAGAAATATTTTTATTATTTGTTTACATAAGCAAAAGTGATGGTTTTAATCATCACCAAAAAATATTCTTTGTTATAACTATGTAGCTAAGCAGTTTTAAGAAATTATTTTACAGATAGCCTGAATCCGTTTTATCAATACGTGTCTACATATTTTATAATGCATTGTCAACATGTTTTTAATGTTTTATTATTATATTTTACACGATTATTTTTCTAAGTTCACGGATTCATGGATAAAATAACCGTTGTTCATATTTGATGGCTCTTTTAACATGATGTAAATCCATAGTATCACTTGAACTCGTACTCGTATAAACTTGTAGCAACATCTATCGAGCTACATATTACGCATCCTACATCGCGCTATAGAAATTAACTCTTCAATTGAGTATATATACAAGAACCCGACTACAACCGTTGGTTCGGTGTGAAGCCCTTGGGTCAGGCAGCCGCCCGCGTGATACAAGTGACACTATACGTGCAACACTTAGCTACCCACATACAACACACACGTATGAACATACACACGTGCACACCACACAGGTACATAAGTTCTGTAAGGGACCTTTTTTTTCTTTTTTTGCGCTAGTTAGACTAATGCGCTAGTTAGTGTAGAAAAACCATTCCAATTACTAAATACACATACGCATGGTCCACTCCTTCCTCCCAGGAGGAGGGGAACGTGCATATGTGTATATGTTAGTTAGTTCGAATTCTCTTAGGATTAGGGAATTAGTTAGATCGCGACCTTTTCGCATTCGTGACGACCGCCCGAGCCGAGGTTCGGCCACTCTGGCACACTCGTGCGGGTCGTTACAAACTTTCGCGGCTGAGTGCCCTAAGCGATCGCCCCCAAGTCCGGTGAAGCTGTAAAAGCCGCAGCGGCTCTGTTTTTGGATAGGGCCCCTAAGGCTAACAGTGTAGTCAGTTCAAAAAAAAAAAACAACCGTTGGGCAGCTACCCGCCAGACATAACACCCATCTGGTCGGAGGATCCTCCCTTTGCAATGTTTCTTCTACACTGGTGACCCCGAGCATGAACGTCAGCACAACCTTCTTCGCAAAAGCTACGTCATCGTGACGTCATCATCACTTCCTCAAGCATTTAAGCGGCGAGTCATACAGCCAGCCAGCATCCACGGCTACTTCGGGTATCCTGACCACCAGCATGCAGCGGACGCGCATTCCTGGTCATCACCCACAGCCTTCTCAGCGACCTTGGCACAGCACACTGCACTTCAGCCGGTCAACAAGCAGAGACGCACTTCTCTCCTGGTCGACGCAGCAGCCAGTCACTACACAGCACTGCAACACTCCGACTCACTGGGGCATCACCCCGACTCATTGGGGCAATCACCCCGACTCACTGGGGCAATCACCCCGACACACTGGGGGCATCACCCCGACTCACTGGGGCATCACCGCAGACAGTTCCGACTCACCGTGAACTATGCGGCATCTGTTTCCGACTCACTGGAACATTCCACTGGCCCGGCAAGCATCACAAGATGTATGGACGACTCAACCTGCCTCAACCTGCTATCGACCTCCGGTCTCGGAGGGGAATGATGTAGCGACATCTATCGAGCCACATACGACGCATCCTACATCGCGCTATAGAAATTAACTCTTCAATTGAGTATATATACAAGAACCCGACTACACCCGTTGGGCAGCTGCCCGCCAGACATAACACCCGTCTGGTCGGAGGATTCCCTTTGCAATGGTTCTTCTACAACCTAAAATTTAACTAGAACTTTAAAAGTGCCTAGATATATAACTACTTACGAAACCTAATCTAAATATTAACATACCTACTTATAGAACATCGCTTGAGTCACACAAATATTTTTTTTTAAGTTACGTAATTTTTTTTATATAATCGTATTTTCAATTAAGATCTCTATCTCACTTAATAATTTTAATTATACATATTATAATAGAATATTTTATTTATTTCATAACTAATTATTATCTACATTGTAGGTATATAATTATAAATAGGAATATTCTAACCTAAATAAAATGTTAAACCACAAACGTATTATTAAAGATAACGTGATAACTGTGTCACAGTCAAATTAAATAAATTAAAAGAGGAAAGAGTTAGAAACAATTTATTTTATACTAGCTGATACCCGCGACTTCATCTGTAGTGTTTATTGAATCTAACACCACGGCAAGAAAACACTTCGCTGAACGCTTAGTGCATATAAAAATCGTAATTTCTTAAAATATTAATTACTCTTTATTGAATGAAGATACCGTGATACTATTTTAGATAAAGACCAAGTATAATAAACCAAAAAATAATAATCAAAATCTATCCATACTGTGATGCGCGCACAATGACAAACCTCTATCATTTTATTTATATAGATTTAGGAGCGTCGATTACATATTTGATCAATTCAGTCCATGAGCTGAGATGACTGGTAACGCTGAGAAATCTGTGTGTCTTTCCACTACAAGGTGACACAACGAGAACGTTTGAGAAAAAAAAATTAGGTTTCCTTCACAACGTTTCCCTTGACCGTAAGCAAGTAATTGCGACTGAAAGGGAGTCGCTGATGAATTTAAACTATCAAAGTATAGGTGTTTGTCTTAACATTTTGGCAGAACTTTCTTCGAAATATGCCAAGATGTATAATATAGCAGTGCTATTTTTTGAGGGACTTTCCTAATTTGTTCCTAGAAGGGATAGGATACAAAGGGAGTATAAAAACAAAAGCGCAAGTAATGTTACTAAAAGTCGGTGTCCACTGGACTGGCGATTACCATGACCGTACTATGAACGTATTAGGTACAAAAGAAATCACGACACGCACTGCTGTACCCACTGCAACGGATTTACAGCATTCTATGCCTGTATGCAATGTGTATTTATACCCGTTCAGAATTCATTCAATAATGTGCAGCACTGGATATGTCATTTTCGCATACATATCAAGTTCGTACATATACACATCAGTGTATCATTAAATGGTTGTAATTTTTTCAATAATCAAATTGTTATAGCTATTAGTAAATTTATTGTTCGGCAATTGGTTATGATTGCCATGATTTTGAACGAGGAAGAAGGAAAGGACGCATGCACGGACCGAACCGGCATTAATACAAAATATTCTCGTCGGAAATTCGTTTCTGAGACGGTCATGGCATGCTACGGTCTTGCTCGGTGACGGACCGGTCTAGTTGGCATATTCTCATATTAATTCATACAAAAAATATTTTTTTCGGTTTCTGTCATGGTATTGCGCCGGTCCAGTGGACACCGACCTTAAATGTTACGAAGTCGTAAGAGACAAACTTGTAGGGGTATGCAAAGGCTCGACGATCCAAGAGATATCAGATTGTTGTTCTATCTCCGAGTGTATGCCATTCGAGCATTTCAGTTATACCGCTATACGAATGGTAGGATCATTTTAATTAACACCATTGAACATATTTGCAGCTAGGCGCTGGTGGATCTCTATTCATTGTCGATCATAGAGGTAACATTGTATTGCATGACAACGTTAAACCAACGGTGAGTATCACTTAAATCTCTTTGTAAGGTGTTTTGTGGCAACGCCATAACTTTATTTATTTATTACAGAAGCACCAACAGCGCGCTTATTATGCTTAACCCGTTTTTACAAATTTTAAATCCAATACAGATATGCGAATCTATTAGACGCCCACTTCATTGATAAAATACAAAATCGCAAATGTAATTTATAAAAAATCTCTCTTTATTCTTCATCAAAATTCATGATTTAACATTAAAATCAATCATCATTAGATCATCAAAATTTTGAACCAATGTTGGGCCAGTTGGTAGAGTTTATTAACTCCGCGTCAATCGACATGAGTTTGAATCCCTGCAATGAGCCTGACCTTTCCGTGAAGGAAAACATCGTAATCAATCCATTGCATAGTGGTAGGGCTTTTTCTAATGCCCGCCGGGCTAGCTACCACCCTCAAGTTTCAAATCTGTCTCCAAAGACCAATAAGTGTGTTCCGGCAGCTGCACTTGAGAGCCATTTTTCCACTAGGTTTAGCATGCTTCCATCTTGGGCCACATCATCACTTAAGATCAGGTGATATTGTGGTCACAACGCTAAGCCTATGACGATAAAAAAAATGCGTGATTGTCGTGGAACACTCAGTTGGAACTAATTTTATAGCCTTGAACAAACAAGCGCAAAGCCAATAAATAGCATACGCGCTATGGATAATCGTCTACACTATAGAAAGGATCGTGACGGAAAACTATTTCACTTTTTTTCGCCAAGTCCATACCGCGCGTTAATGAACTTCGTTCCAAAAAATGATTCAAACATCGTTTCAAAGCTTATGTTTTCCGCTGCTGACGAAAAGGAAGTTAATGTTTTTGTTAAGAAATTATAAGAAACAAACTTTCCATTGATGGAATTCGTAATGAAAATTTATTCATTTGTCATGTAGGCGGCTTCAACAAATAACAGTCCGTGTAAGTAACATGATAGCTGCTGCATTATTGACATTCTATGTTGCTCGAAATATTTGTACAGTCATCACCTAGTTATGTACTCTAGAATGATATATATTATGATTTATAAATTGCAGAACATAACATAACCATCACGCCTGTATCTCCGAAGGATTAGGCAGAGGTGTACTAATGTACAACCACTGTCCACCGGGTATTTTTTTTTAGGTCCCATGTAACAGGGGGCGAGCCTATTACCATTAAACAGGCACAAAGACAAACTACGAGCTGCTACTGAGAATTTCATAGAAAACCCCAATAACACTTTGCTAGACCTGGGAAACTAACCCAGGACCTCGAGCATAGCAGTCGTAAACTATGTATATATAAATTATTATAGGAATTTACTCCATAAGAATCGATTTTCATACAAGGCCCCCGGTATGGAAATTTTATAAATTAAATTTTTTAATGCGTTAACAAAAGCGTTAAGTTTTTCTGCGCAGCGTACCTTGCGCACCTTCCTGTTTGTATACATATATTATATTGCTTTTAGATAAATTATTAATCACTCAATCAGTAACGGCCGTTTTCAATAACATTATCTGAAATCATTATCCCCGATTAGTACATATTTTTACTAAATAACTATCTTTAACTTAAAAGAGGTTTCGGCTTCACTCTTATCTATCCAAGGTATAGGATATGGATAGATTATGTAGATACGAAATACTATCCATAAATAGGTTATTGAAACGAGAGTAGGTACAAAAGAATAGATTTAGTAACTGAAACAACGGATATATATATATATATATAGGTTATTTGAAAACGGCCGTACGTATGTCAAAGTAAGTAAGTATTCAAAGACAATCGTACTTATGGAGTTTTTTTTGTTTTCCAGTTTGATGGTGTTATTTTGAAACCTGGATATAGGACTGTCGATTTTCTGGATTTAGAACAAGCGGCTGTGAGACACTTTCCAAGACATTATCCTCCGGAATGGCTTCAGGTTAATATAATATTGTTAAAATAATTTAGTTCTCTTAACTTTTCCTTATAGTTGTTGCCCAGCGAGCAGTTTATATTTGACATAAACTATACCTACATCAAGTTTGTAAATTTTATATAAATATGACACATATGCCTCAAACTTAAGACCAACACTCCACCGAGCTGCGTCGCCACTTAAAGCACACGCGTAGCTTAGCGTTCTTCTCACTTCCAATACTTGCTTACAACTTACCAGATCGCTTGACGTTCACGACTACTACTCCACTCCTAATGACCGTCGGGTGAAGTTATAGAACCTACAACCTTCATCAAAAAATATACCATAAAATACAAAAAGAATTTTTCAAATCTCACTGCTTTTTCCAGAGTTTAGAGTGCTCAAACAAACAAACATTTAGTTAAATTTTATACATGATTTTTGATATAGAGCAGCAAGCGTAGGTACTTTAACCGTTATGGCTACAGGAAAAATTTCTGAGGAGACTGTCGTTAACTTTTTGGAACAAATGTTTATCGAAGCCACGATTTTTTCCTACGAAATGTATGGGATTTTTTTTAGTAGTTACCAAGTGAAGACGTTACCTTAGTTTGATATATGTTCTGCCTCAAACCCTCACTACATAACCTTACTGCCCCTTCTCAAAAATCCACCCTGTATATCGGTATTGATACACATTTACTTACACTCTTTTTTTCGTCGATATAGGTGACGATGTGGCCCAAGATGGTGATAGAACGCTAAGCATAGTGGAAGACTCGCTGTTTAATATTTTTGCAGAATATAGTGAAATTCATTTGTATTATGAGCCGTTCTATATTTTGTTGTACTATCTATTATCTATTATTATTTTATTTATGATAGGGATTTAAGATAAACCATATTATAATCAAAACAATTAGATGACGTAAGCAGGTATGATTATAATCACTTTATATTTATTAAAAATATTAGACCTTAATTACAAACTTTGATATACTCGTACATTATGCGGTGAAAATTATTCTAATTAACATAACATACCATCACGCCTGTATTCCCCGAAGGGTTAGGCAGAGGTGTACTAATGTACACCCAAATTCACAGAGTATGTTTTTAGGTCTCATATAATAGGGGGCGAGCCTATTGCCATTAATCGGGCACAAAGCCAAACTCCGAACTGTTACTGAGAATTTCATAGAAAAACCCAATAATTCTTTGCTCGACCTGGGAATCGAACCCTGGTTTTCGAACATAGCAGTCGCGCTTATGACCACTAGGTTAATGAGGCAGTTATTCTATTATTATTGTTCTAATTACACCCATAATAAACATTATATGCTGCTCTTGTCGGTGGAACAATCTCCAGCTCTCCCAACACTCTGCCTTACTCTTGACATTTTAATACGACACGACACCCATTTTTTCCATCACTCACTGAATGTATGTCTTTCTTGGTCTTAGTTTCTTCTTTTTCCTTTCAATTTTTCTTTCTATTATAGTTAGGAATAGGTCATTACATCGAATCAAATGCCCCACTAAACTTCCTCTCCTATTTGCAATGGTTTTAGTGGTATCGTCCTCTCTTTTACCATGTTTAATGAATACCTCTTCATTCGTCCATCTAATTATCTCTATCCTCCTCCAGATCTTCCTTTCGAATGTTTCTAATCTTTCCCTATTTCTCATTGTCATCGTTCACGTTTCACACTCATATAAAGCTACGCTCCATATATATATTTACCCGACTGCGGAAAAGGAGGGTTATGTTTTTTGAGCGTATGTATGTATGTTAATTTCTTTAGCACACTCTGTACCCTAAACGGCTTGATGGATTTTAGCATACGAGGTGTCGTTACATTCGTCTAAATTGTGGAAGTGATATAATAGGTTATATAATATTTAAGTACTACGTCAGGGAATCAAATAAAAAGCATAAATAGAAAAAATATTTTTTAGTCCAGTGTTTTTCTTGCAGTCGGGTTTTTTGTTTCCTTTTTATTTTTTCTTTCTTTATTTTCTGACATTCTTTTGGTGTTCTCGCGTAATAAATATTATAAAATAAAAATTTATGTTAACAAATCTGAAACATTATTTTTTACGATTTGAAACTTATTTCTAGGAACCGCGGCTTACGCCTAGAGGTATAACTATTAAATATGTTATCATACTATCAGGGGAAAACCTACGTAACTGAATATACTGTAAATATTAAGGGGGCTACTTCGTTTCCTACGATGTTTTTCTTATCTCATTATCTCAATAAAATATTAATTATCTAAAAAAATATATCGGAAAATGAAGTCATTTTAGCATATTGCACCAGCAGCATTTGGGATTCAGACTGGAACTGACTGTAGAGTCTAGAGCTTAGCGTGTCATTCGTACCGTTATCAGGTATATATATCAGAAGTGCTGAAACTGTCGCCAAGTTAGACTAATGCGCTAGTTAGTGTAGAAAACCCATTCCGATTATTAAATACACATACGCATGGTCCACTCCTTCCTCCCAGGAGGAGGGGAACGTGCATATGAGTATATATTAGTTAGTTCGAATTCTCTTAGGATTAGGGAATTAGTTAGATCGCGACTTTTTCGCATTCGCGACGACCGCCCGAGCCGAGGTTCGGCCACTCTGGCACCCTCGTGCGGGTCGTCACAAACTTTCGCGGCTGAGTGCCCTAAGCGCTCGCCCCCAAGTCCGGTGAAGCTGTAAAAGCCGCAGCGGCTCTGTTTTAGGATAGGGCCCCTAAGGCTAACAGTGTAATCAGTACTAAAAAAAAAAAAAAAAAAAAACAGTCGCTAGAGCTTTCCGAGTCGATCGCGAGAATCAAAGTAAAAAAAATATTTATTCAATTAAGGCTCTTAGAAGACACTTATGAACGTCAAAATACTACATTACCGAAAAGTAAATCACCATGGGTAGTATCATTTTTGTTTTTAGTCTCTTGTCGGTGGAGCAGTTGCCGCTGTTACCTATTCTTTGCCTTTATTTTCCCTCTAGATACGACATAACTTTATCCTACACTTGTTGGAAAAATCTTCATCTAGGTCTTCTTTTTCCTCGGTTTCCTTTAATTTTTCCTTCTAAAATTGTCCTAAACATCTTATACCGTATGAAGTTTCCAATCATATTTCCTCTTCTGTTTTCTGTTTCTCAACAACTGTCTTTCCTCGTCAACCAATACTTTCTATCTAACTAGTGTTTTCCATCCTCCTTCAACACTACAAACAAACATACATCTCAAACGCTGCCAACATTTATCTTAGTTTAATTTTGTATATTGGAGAAATATTCGCGTTTAAAAAATTATTATTAAGTCACTTATTAGATGGTTCTGTCGACAAAATCTAACCTATAAATGGAATACAAATCTGCGTAGTCAGTATACGAGTACTCTCGGACTGAGGACGCTATTTTTTTTTTGAACTGACTACACTGTTTGTCATAAGGGTCCTGAATCCTCAGACGGCTTTTACACCTTCACCGGGCTTGGTACCGAGTGCGCTCATATGAGTTAGATCGTATTGTCTACTAGAAATTCAGTTGACACGTTACAAGTTTATAAATATCCAAATAGCTTTAATGTCTTTGCACAATCCTCACATAATACCTACCTACCTTTTCTTACTTGCCACCATTTTCTTTTCATAATACGATGTCGATCGCAAAGCGCGCTCGGATCACGTATTTTCACGATACGAGCAGTAATCCGAGTGGGCTTGTTCCGAGAGTACTCGTATAGTGTAAACGTGGCTATAAAAGAGAGGATTAAGAATCACTGTGGGTTTGCGTGCACAATGGATAAAATAAAAAGTCCAGTATACTTATCAGCATGTATGCGAGGTTGAACGCAGCCGCACAATCATTTCCTGTAAAATAATTAACATCGTCATAAGACATAATTAATCATAATTAACTTTCAGTTTCGTAAAAAATTAATCATCGATAAAAAGCAAGGCAACGCGACTATGAATGGCAAAGATATTTTCGAAGGTGGCATGAGAGCAATTTTAGGATTAAGGGAATATCATTGGAAGAGAGTACTGGACCAATACACGATTATTATAGTACTACCGTCATACGGAAGACGACATTCAATACCTGAAACAACCTTTTCGAGAGAATTAGCGGAAGAAGCATGGAAATCTTTAAGTAAAACTGATTACGCAGTACATCCAGAATGGTAAGAATACTTTATTTAAAGTATATAGCATCCTTGAGTATTGGCTAAAGCTGGAATAATAAATATGGGGACACGATTGCACATACGGCTATTTAATTCCAAACTAAGCAAAGCTTGTATTATAGTAACTAAACCGCTGATATAAATACGTATGTATAGATAACACCCAGACATACAACTAACAATTATGCTTATCACACAAAAGTCAGTCGTGTGCGGGGATCGAACACGCGACCTCTCGACTCCACTACCACTGCGCCGCGAGGCCACCATTTTGGACATTGGTGAAAACTAATGTAATGTTTTTTTTAATGTTACTATGGCAATATGGACCTGATGGCACCTAAGTACGGTACAGTTCAAGAAAACGGCGAACATCAGTAATCGATTCTGTCGTCTGAAATGTTTCATCACGCCTCGTCTAAAGAACCCAATATCATTGGAACGAAATTTTGGTTTGTTTTTTTTTCAACGTTAACTAGAAGACCGTTTCTCATCCGCATAGTTACATAACAACCTAAAATTTTGACTATATACTATAGGGACTTTAACGCAAACTTGAAACTACAACCACTGCTCGTAACGGTAATATTACTATTATTACGGACGATTTGTAGGTACAATTTTTGAACATAATTCATTTATTCATATTTTAGGTTATATTGCCGGCATGTAGAGCCTCATTTCGACTCACGTGAAGCTGAAGTTCGACATTTTATTAGACGACGTAGTGACGAAGTAAATTTTAAAATGCGGAACTTAAAACATCTCTTTTCTCCAATTCCTGCCGCTTTGTTAGAGAAAACTTATCAATGTAAGTCATACAAAATAAACTTCAATCTGAACTTTATTAGTTATCGTTGGTGACACTAGAAAATTATATTCTATGTCAAGAGATACGGTATCAATTCATTACAAAATGTTATATGTATAGCTATTATCACATTGGATCCACATTCAAGGTTGATTTGTATTAAATTATATAGATTTTACTAGTGATACAACACCAAATACCTAACGAATCGTTAAAAAAATAGTTTTCATCTCTCTCTCTCTTAAAAAATCGGTTCACAGTGATATAACAGTTTTACAGTATCGCCGTTGTTATTTAAATAGGATTTTAAATCTCAAAATTTGATATGAGAACTACCTGTCATCACATCTCACATGTGATCACCACTCTGCAGGGATCACATTTCTTTTAAGACTCTTATATAGGGTTCTAAATCTCCAAATTTGATATGAGAACTACCTGTCATCACATCTCACATGTGAGCACCACTCTGCAGGGATCTCATTGCATTTAAGACTCTTAAATAGGATTCTAAATCTATAAATTTAATATGAGAACTACCTGTCATCACATCTCACATGTGATCACCACTCTGCAGGGATCAAATTGTATTTAAGACTCTTAAATAGGATTCTAAATCTCTAAATTTGATATGAGAACCACCTGTCAACACATCTCACATGTGATCACCACTCTGCAGGGATCACATTGCATTTAAGACTCTTATATAGGATTCTAAATCTCTAAATTTGATATGAGAACTACCTGTCATCACATCTCACATGTGATTACCACTCTGCATGGATCACATTGCATTTAAGACTCTTAAATAGGATTCTAAATCTCTAAATTTGATATGAGAACCACCTGTCAACTCATCTCTCATGTGATCACCACTCTGCAGGGATCACATTGCATTTAAGACTCTTAAATAGGATTCTAAATTTCCAAATTTGATATGAGAACTACCTGTCATCACATCTCACATGTGATTACCACTCTGCAGGGATCACATTGCATTTAAGACTCTTAAATAGGATTCTAAATCTCTAAATTTGATATGAGAACCACCTGTCAACACATCTCACATGTGATCACCACTATGCAGGGATCACATTGCATTTAAGACTCTTAAATAGGATTCTAAATCTCTAAATTTGATATGAGAACTACCTGTCATCACATCTTACATGTGATTACCACTCTGCAGGGATCACATTGCATTTAAGACTCTTAAATAGGATTCTAAATTTTCAAATTTGATATGAGAACTACCTGTCATCACATCTCACATGTGATCACCAATCTGCAGGGATCACATTGCATTTAAGACTCTTAAATAGGATTCTAAATTTTCAAATTTGATATGAGTACTACCTGTCATCACATCTCACATGTGATCACCACTACGCAGAGATTACATTGCATTTAAGACTCTTAAATAGTATTCTAAATCTCTAAATTTGATATTAGAACTACCTGTCATCACATCTTACATGTGATTATCACTCTGCAGGGATCACATTTCATTTAAGACTCTTAAATAGGATTCTAAATTTCCAAATTTGATATGAGAACTACCTGTCATCACATCTCACATGTGATCACCAATCTGCAGGGATCACATTGCATTTAATACTCTTAAATAGGATTCTAAATTTCCAAATGTGATATGAGAACTACCTGTCATCAGATCTCACATGTGATCACCAATCTGCTGGGATCACATTGCATTTAAGACTCTCAATCTATAGAAAGCGCGCGAGTTGAATGTTAAGTTAAAGGAATTCGATAGTGATGTAAGTCAATTGGATTTATAGCTGTTGATAATGAGGATGGTCATAAATTTCAACATTGTTTTAAATTTAACATAATGAAAAAACAAGGTATTCATTTATTAAACATTTTTGAGCAATTATTTCACACAGAGGAAACAAACTGAAAAGTAAATATCTGAAATTATATCATCATCAGAAATCCTTTTCGCAATTTTCCGTGCTTGGCGATGAATAAAAACATGTTTTTTGTACCAGAAGAAGTTGATAAACTCGGATCATTATATTAAGAAAATATCACGGGGCCTCAATTTGAGCATGAACGCGATCAGTAAATGTATGATAGTTGTTAAAGACAGTGCACTCACATAGTGACATCACTACAGTAAGACGCGTGAGGCGAGGCGTGCGGACGGCTGGGGGAGATATAACTCTTCTAACCAACTACAACTTCTACACTACTACATTCAACTTGCGCACTTTCTACATATACTGTATAAAACTCTCTGCAGCGAACATAAATGCCGTCTTAATACCTCCACCATTCCCGCCGATCGTTGTAAGCCTTCTACATATACAGCCCCAATCATCATCTTTAATTTAAAATATAATTTTAAATTAATAGCGGGAAACAAAAGCTTTAAAATTACGTTTCAATCATTACTTTTGATGCATAATAATAATGGTGTTGTCACAAAAAAATACCTAGATATATAGATACCTAAATATATAGATTCTACCTGCTGCAAAAATCACTCATTCTGTTGTTGTCAGGTAACGCGGAATTGATGGCAAAATTTTGCAAAGAAGTCATCGCAACTGATAAATGGGCGAGGGAACACGAAGAACCAGACACGGACAGAGATTGTTCTACTTGCGAGTTAGGATCAACTACTGCTTTCTTCGCAAGTGGTAAAGATTTGTAAATAATACGAAAGAAATTTGAGCTACTGGTATTACTACTGTCGAAAATACGAAAGACCCGAGGGAAATTAAATTAATATCGCGTATACACGTTATATGTATAACTGCTAATATCCAAATCACCATAAAATATCACGTAATACTTCCTTACACTTTTTTATCCATTTCAAAAATTCTTGAGGCTTACGGACAACGCAAAACTAAAAGACCTACTGGGTTTAGAAGCATGAAAATTTGTACACGAATTCCTTACATAACGTAGGCGAGCACTAAGAAATGATTTTTGGAACTTCAAACTATTTATTTAATGATAATAATAAAGAAATTCTTCTTCTTTTTTATATATAAAAAACTATTTTTGTCTGTACCATATAGCTGGAGTGTGTTTTTGATGTAATTTTCAGAAAATCTTCATATTAGCTCAGTAGGTGATCCTGTAAAGTTTGGTAGTTTGCGGATCAGTGTTCCCTATGGAGTCCAAAACGGCTCAGCAACGCGTGGCCGAGTTTGCTAATTTACAATAAAAATTAAAAGTATATTCCTACATTAACTCTATTTTAATGACTCGACATCTACAACTTTGTCTGTTTGCCAAACTTTTGCAAAATCTCCTGCATTTCTTTTCATACTTATTCTGTTTAGGGCTGTTTTAGTCTATGTATTCTCTGCTATTACATTTATGCCATTTTCCCATCTTCAAAATTGTCCTGCCTGTTTTCCTTTTGTGTTTCTGGGGTACCAGAAAACAATATTTTTGTTCCATTTTTTTATACCTCTTATGATGTGATCTGTCCATTTTAGTTCTTTATGCTTGTTGTTACTTCGTCTATTTTTGTACATTTACTAACTATTTTGTTGGACCTAACACCTAGTTTCTGAATAAATTTTTACAGCGTGCATTTAAACTTCGATTTCACGTTTTTTATACAACAAAGGTGGTAAAACAAGTATACGGACAGCCAGGTGGTAAGCGGCTACCGTAGCTTATGGACGCTTGAAATATAATACCACATGTTTCACTAGCGCGTTACCGGCCTTGAACTCCCCAAGGAATTCTGGAATCCCTACTCACCACAGGATCAACAAATGGTTATTCGGCTGCGATCTTCAGTAGGATGGAGTTGTTCCACCAGTCGGACTGCCTCAAGTAGAAAGAAATTTCTCTATGTGATAATTAACCTCTTAAATCAGATCACTATTTGCAGAGAGTGGACTGACACGTTGGCAGCAATACCACGCGACCACTTTCCACGCAGATCCACCGAACGGCGAGTGGTGGTCATACGGTCCCTCTGAACCATGGTATCGGCGAGCTGCTTCTGAACCTGACAAGTTGGTTATTCACTCACCCGTGCTGCCTATACGAAAAATGCGCAACACTTTCGCTAAACCACCGCCTGTGAGTAACTAAATACATTAAAGTACATGTGCCCCACGGCTACATCCGTGTTAAATTTATTCAGCTAACTTTCCACCGTTCCTCCGCCAATGCACCCATGTAGCATATTCTTGTTCTCATTTCGCCTAATTTATGGATCTACAGCTTGCCAGATCGCTTGATGTTCGTTGTTACTGCTCCACCCCACAATCTCTATCTCACTCTTCAATAAATAAGCTATAAAATGCAAAAATACAAACAATCTCTTGAGCTTTACAATATTAGTAGAAACTAAACTAATAATGATACCTATCTATACTAATATAATAAAGCGGAAAAGTTGTTTAGTTTGTTTGTACAAAAGTAAGTAGGTATGTACAAAAAATTAAAACAAAAAATACTATTTTACGTCATTTATTCATGACTGTTACCATAAAAAAAATTATTGAAAAATATTTAGTTGAAAAGTGGTTAAAAAATAAAAAGTAAAAAGACTTTTTTTTAATTACCTATGTCGTAAATATTTGTCTTCACAAATCAAAATATTCAGAAAAAAATATATTTATCAATGACAAATCGATTGGGGTACAGATTTTAACTTCCTTATCCGGCTATACCATTTCTGCTGGCCAGCCTGATTGCTGGAAAACGTCCACTACAGAAGATCGCAGCCAAAATAATTTTGTGTTGTGTTCCTGCGGCGAGTACAGTTTACACTTTCCGGAGCTCCTTGAGGTAGGGAGGGTTCAAAGCGGTAACGCGCTATTTGATATCTATGGTATTACCATTGTCCATAGGATACTGTAGCTTCTTGCCATCAGACGGGCATACGGCTTGTTTGCCACATTAGTTTTATTCGAAAAAATCATTTTTAATTATATTATGTCGAAATTTTTATTGCATCTCACTTGTTCAAAAATAAATCAACAACTCAGTCAGGTAAATCCACGTTTTTTGAACATATAGTTCCGTATAATTAACTTTCTATTAATTTTGTTATTTTCGTCACGTTCTGTTCAATTATATGTAAAGCAATATTTATTTTTAAATTCCTCAAATATTTTCTATAGGGTTTAGAATAATATAGTAGTAGAAGAAGAATTTTATACCATATTGATATTTTTTCTGTTTTCCCTTCGTATATATATGTATATATGTATTTATATGTATATAAATATATAAATATATATAAATATATAAATATTATATATATATATATATATTATGTTAGAATTTAGCGTTTTAATATTTTGATAATTGTGATACGACGCATTATCAAACATAACTACTGGTTAGGTGTAACATTTTCTCCGTGACAAACCAGACATTTTTATTACCGACTGTACCCGTAGAACAAAGCGATAAAAACACCTGTTGATCGAAAGACGACTGCCGCGTCACGCGTCACTATCATACAAATGCATGTTTATTAGCTCACGCACACATAGGACCGCGCTCAAAGATGAGTTGAAGTCTATATACCTATTTAAAACTATTTTACTTAAGACTACTAGTGAGTATGTTCATATGGAAGATCTCCATAGAGATATGGACCTTACTTCGATGGATGCCTACGCCAAACACCTTTCTCGCTCCTACATCGACACCGCGTCGAATCACGCGAATCCATTAATCAAGCGGCAGCTACCTATGTACCGGTCCCCAATGCCTGCCGGCGTAAACGACGACCGCGTACCATATTCACTGACCCGCTCGACCAAATCGAAACAGCAAACGCGTTCTATTCCACCATCTCTCCAAACAGAGCGTGCCAGCGCCCACACCCGCGTAACCACCATTCTCTCCGCAGAGGACGAGCGGACAACTTCGCTCCCGCACACCCGCCACGTCCGTCCTCTCTAGCGGCAACCCAAACCTAGGTCCGTTATTCGGTGTGAAACCCTTGGGTCAGGCAGCCGCCCGCGCGATACGAGTGACACTATACGTGCAACACTTAGCTACCCACATACAACATTATACACGTATGAACATACACACGTGCACACCACACAGGTACATGGGTTCTGTAAAGGACCTTTTTTTTCTTTTTTTGCGCTAGAAAGTCATGCGCTAGTTAGTGTAGAAAAACCATTCTGGTCACTAATTTAGTGTATGTGTATTTACACATACGCATGTTTCCCTCCTTCCTCCCAGGAGGAGGGGAACATGCATATGAGTATATGTTATGTAGCTCGAATTCGTAGGAGTAGGGAATTAGCCAGATCGCGACCTATTCGCATGCGTGACGACCGCCCGAGCTGAGGTTCGGCCACTCTGGCACCCTCGTGCGAGTCGTCCAAAACTTTCGCGGCTCAGTGCCCTAAGCGCTCGCCCCCAAGTTCGGTGAAGCTGTAAAAGCCGCAGCGGCTCTGTTTTTGGATAGGGCCCCTAAGGCTAACAGTGTAGTCAGTTGGAAAAAAAAAGACTACTAGTGTATCTTCGAAGTTGAAGGGACAATGTCAATGAAAATAACTTGAGGTTATCACCTTAACAATGGAGAAAAAAATCATCTCAATCGGTTCATAAATAAAGAAGTTATATCTGAAAATCCATAGATATATATCCATACGTATATATATATATATATTATATTCGATTTGAGAACCTCCTCCTTTTTTTGAAGTCGATTAATTTTTTTTTTTTTTTAAAAAATGTTTTGGTTTATCGCGGACAGCCTTGTAACGTTTTACTGCTTGATGTAAGTCATGTAAGTATATAACTACAGTCGATTTAAATTTAAAATATGATAAGCAAAAATGTAAACATAAGAATCAACTTTACTCCTCTCAACGTTTCGCGAAATTAACGAAAATTAAGCTGATTAGATATCATATAAAAGCATTTCACAATAAAATAATTTGATTACAATCAGATAATTAATGTTTTTTTTATATTTTATTTTGCCGTTATCGTAGACATTCAGTACACTAGGTATAGGTAATATTTGAAGGGAATATCTCTTATCACCAAGTAAGCACTTAGTGTTAGAAACAACAAAATACATATTTGTTTTGTATTAATTTCTGAGAACGTATTAGATCAGATAAGCATTAATAATATTTCCACAAGCTGAACCTAAACATCTGGCACATAAATATAAAAAAAAAAAACCTATAAAACGTATCTCAACTGAATATGAACAGTGATAGCTTTTCATTGGTTAAAAGGACATTTTGAGGCCTTTTCACTTTAACGGGCTAATTTGCACTGAAATAAGTTTCTTGTCAATTCATCTCATTTGGAGATTGTTCCTTTTTAAATTCTTTATAGGTATCTAACAATGTGGTTCATTATGGTAACACGCAAAGCCTTTTGGGAGGACTGTCCGTCAAGCACAGCTACCGGAACACACCTATAGGTGCTTGACGACACATTTTCAACTTAAGGGTGGTAGCTGGATAGGCCCGGCACTAGAAAAAGTCCTACCACTATGGTTTCACCATGATGCTTTCATCATTTTTTCACTTACGGCCATTTTCAATAACCTATCTATCCGTTGTTTCGGTTACTAAAGATAGACAAATATAACATTTTGTCCTGAACTTCAATGGATAGTTTTTCGTATCTACATAATATATATCCATATCCAATAGCATGAATAGATAAGAGGGAAGCCGATATCTGTCTTTACTTTATGGGTGGTAGCTAGCCAGGCGGGCATTAGAACATACCCTACCTTCCTATTAGTGAAACAAATTTCAGAATCGGATCAGTACCTAGTTCCAGAGATTACCGCCTACATCTAAACTCGCAAACTTTACTTATTTATAATATAATTTATAGTATAAAGTAAAGTCGTTATCCGTGTCTGTCTGCATGTCCGCTTACATCTTCTAAACCACGCAGCGCATTTTATACGGTGTTCACTGTAATTTAGAGATTTTTTTATGGAACGTTTGCATATACTAAGTTTTTGTATAGCAGAGAAAATTCAATGTTTTGTAATCAAGTCGTCAAAAAATGATTTTCGGGCTCTTACATGGCTTACCCTGCCTAATCTTATGAGATACATCAAAATAATTTTCTATAGAATTTCAGTTCTTCAAAAACCTAGAGAATGAAGAAGTCCGCAATGGCATTAATATGTCTATCTCCTAAGTTTGACTCACAGTTCTCCACACAGTCAGAGTCACAGTTAACCATCTTTATCTTAAATATAATACCTAATTAAAAACATTAGCTTATTTGCGAAGCTATTTTCTCTAATTCAGTATTAATCTTTAACTAGATATAAATGTTAGTTAACTTTGGCATTTAACGTAGATTAAAACCGTCCCTTACATTATGTCATTTAAATGAATAACGTAGAAGATATGACGGATTCAAAATTACGCACAAGCAAAGAACACACTCGCAGCGAAACGGTTCGCCGGCACTCCTCATCTGTGATGATGAATTTTCTAACTATAAAATTATGAACTATCAATACTAAAGCAATCAACTCTAAATCATGCTTTATTAAACATAAAATACACCGCTTTGTAAATAGCACTCGTGCGGAGCTGGGGTGGGCGCCTAATAGGTATTATATACAATATGTTTTTTACAGTTGGAGGAAAAATTCAAATGGCTGACTGCCGCGAGGACTCTTGGATCGTCCGACAAGGGCATAATTGGTGTGGCAGGCTACCATTTTCATCCTGCACATTTAGTTGATTTGCTCAACAGCGTCACCAGTTTCCCAGTAAGATATAATTTGGTAGATAATTAAAATATCGCAAACGTAATATTGGAAAACAATCTTCTAACGGGGCTGAGACTAAGGAATTATTTATGTAATAAGTTAATCTAAAATCAAACACCTACCAATGTAATTAATTTAAGCTTGTTTCGGGACTTTCCCAAATCGAAATAAATCGACGTCATAATATTATTATATCGATACATATTTTAAAACTCAATATCTCTCTATCTGTATTCTGTTCGTTTATGTTCTTATCTCGCGGGGACCACTTATCCGATTTTGTTATCTGGCCAGGTTATATGATAAATTTTGTTACATAGAGTAACTTACGGAATAAGTAGTGACGATAATGGTGAACCAATTCGGAAGAAGACACCTTTGGTGTGCTTATGGCTGACGCTGAGTAAACTACAGGAAATATATCAAACGAATCTACTATATAATTGTAAATATATATTTTTTTTTAATTCATAATTATAAATTATTTTTTATATAAAAGTACACGAAATTAGCCAACAAAACGAATTCAAAAGTAGGTACAAAAAAATAAAGCAACAATAAGAAATTAACTTATCTAAAAAGAATGCATATAATTATTGAGTTATTTTTTTTAGTCAATTTAATTTTTTTAGATACTTTGTCGATTAATTTTTTTAATTTGACCAAAGTTTAAAGTTATTTTCCCTTTGACACCACATCCATAGGTTCCCTAAGTTGAAATAAAGGTAGCCAATAAAAAATAACAGTCACAATCCGATTCATAGTTTCGGAGAAATGCGTGGACACACATACATACATACGACTGTAAAATTTTCTATATTTGTTTGGAAGGCCTAAGATATTATCATGTGTGAATGTTTTGCAATTTCAATAATATTACATACATACGTGTCGAATTGATAACCTGCTTTTTTATAAGTCGATTAAAAAAAGTCAACAATAACATACTATGTCTATCTTCTAAGGATCACTCAAGATTGTCTTTAAAATAATCGGCCGCGCTGGCTGAAGGGTGGGATCGGGAGCAAAACGATTCATGAGTGCGCTGACCGACGGTTCACTGTAGTTCATGCAAGCGGAACCGCGGGAAACAGCTTATATTATAAACTACACACCACGAGTTATGACTTCTAAACGGATAGATTACGTATAAATTACACATTTATCATCACGCCTTGATTGTAGTGTACGGACTACTACTTGTCTTTAATATTGTAAAACTCTTTCCCTTACATAAAATTGATGTCTCAGCATCAGTTCCGAATGCTTTTTACTCGACTACGGCGAACGAAAAGGAGGGTTATGTGTTTCACAGTTATGTATGTATGTATGTTCATCTGTATGCGATTTTCTTCTAATCCATGTAACATAATTTGATAAATGAGATATCGTTGGAAGCGTCTTCATTGTCCGCTGGTTATAGGATTTATATAACTTAACACTGAATTCAATATGATGCCCTCTAGAGGACATGAAGTTCTACTTTTTTTTTTTAATTGTATCGTTTTGGATATCAAATGAAAGGGTATATTTAGCACATTTCAAAATATTATATATTACTAGCTGTTGTTGCGGGTAAGTGTGTATAATATAACTTACTAAACCACCAAATATAATTTTAAAAATGAGATGTCGTTAGAAGCTTCTTGATCGTCCGCAGGTTATGGGCTATGTGACGTCACACTGAAATTAATATGACGCCCACTAAAGGACATGAAGTCCTGCATTTCTTTTTAAATATTTTTGAATTGTACCATGTTGGGCATCAAATGAATGTTTAAATAGCAAATTGAAAAAAATATATATTAATAGATGTTGCCTGCGGCTTTTTCTTGTATTAACTCGATAAATGTGTATAATATAATTTATAAAATCACGTCTTTTGATGTTCGCTTAGGCTATAATAAAAGTTTATTACGCCAGTTATGTGAGTTTTGTAAGAGTTGAAAGCTGTCCTCTCTGTCTTCCCTGCTTCCCACCAGCGCCGCTAAGCGCGCCAAATAATACTAAATGTTGAAATCTCCAATTTGACTTTTTAACACTCCAGCCAGTAGATAGTTAGTGGACCTTCCGCCCTTTCTATTCTGTCACGTACCAAACCATTCCAAATTTTTAAATTAGGTTTCCTTTTCCGACCCTCAGCCCCTGACTAAAATCCTGGCTAAGCTAATCCAGCATTGCCACACACTTTCTCGCTAAAACAAAACCACAAAATAATTGAAATAAATAAAAAAATGTGTTTTAAAAACTTAAACCCGACTACGGAATATCGGTCTCTAAAAAGCAAGAAACAAGAAAATATTATTGTCCGAAATTCTTATCTCCTAACCGTTCAATTATATATCATCTAAGAAGTAAATACCTTATACATTTAAATTTAACACATGGATATAGTGATTTTCAGAGGACAGCCGTGATCGCATGCCACTTCGAAGATGCACAAGGAAAGTCTTCAAATTTACTGAAGCTGATTTTTTTTTGTTAAAAATTGTCGTGTATTAATTTAGCTTGTTTACTTATAATTATTACCATATAATTTTACTTAAAGTGCAATGAAGATGATGAAGATAAATGCGAACCACGTTGTGACGGCATCGTATGGTCGTGCTTGTTGGTAGACGAGGGAGGATGGGTGGTTGCCCGGGACAAACCGGAGGAGGCAGTCTCAGAGGAAGAAGAAGTGGTTAGCGAACATCTGGCAATATTATACCCTGGTGTAATGGCGGCCCTACTCAACGCAAGCGTATTCGAACTAAATTGGTTACACGATTACCAAAGTGTGTGTTTTCCACCAAAAGATGAAAAACCTAACTCAGCTCCGGTAAGCCCGTATCCATATTAGATATACTTAAATATATTTGGACGTTATTATAGAATCAGTAAATCAGTTATGTAGGTACGGACAATAATGTCCCCAAATACACAATAATAATAACGTTACGTCATAAAGAACGTCATTGAAAAAATTATGGCTCAGTTTGTAGCGTGTACGGACTCTGCGTCGATCGACGTGAATTCGAATCACTGCAATGAGCCTGAGCTTTCGGTGAAGGAAAACATCGTGATGAAATCATAGCATGGTGGTAGGGCTTTTTCTAAAGCCGCCTGGCTAGCTACCGCCCTCAAGTTGAAAATCTGTCACCAAACACCAATAGATATGTTCCAGCAGCTGAACTTGAGACCCAGTCTTCCACTAGGCTTAGCGTACTACCTTCTTGAGCCACATCGTCACTCAGGTGAGATTGTGGCCACTAAACGTGAAAAGGGGGCCACGTTCGGTAGAAACGACGTTCAAGGTAGTCATTGTCACCGATAAAAGAGCACCGATCTAACGGGTGCCAAGTTCTATAGCTGTAGGAATGTACGTGCTTCAATTAATTTACAAAACAATTTGTTACTTTCTTTGATATAGTATTTTTAACTTGGTAACTCTTAATTGTCAGTAAATTAGATAGAAGTTAACGAAAATGTTTATTGACGTAGTAATTATAATAACTTGATAAATAATAGATTAACGTGTTACGTATTAATTGATAATTTTATCGTCTGTGTCATGGTGAATGTTCTGAACAATTGTTTCCCTTTATCATCATCACTCTCACTACAGAACCACGCGGTCTGGTCTTCGGAGTTCGGAGGCACAGCTACACGGTAGCCGCTATCATGGCACGATCTAAAAAGTTCTCTAATTCTTACCATTGCCGTACCATGCAGACGTGGAATAGTCTTTCAGCCAACGTGTTTCCCCCTTCCTATGATATTGTGCCCTTCACACGAGGCGTGAAAAGGCATTTCAGAAGGCCGGCATAACATCGACGACTGCCGATGAAAGTATCGTATATATAAAATAAAAAAACTTGCCAAGTTAGAAATCCCCTATCAAAGAAAGGTAAAGATAACTTTAGTTTATGTCAAATAACGTTATTTTAACTTTAATTTGAACTTCGTTTGTTTAAATTAATAGATACATATATATACCCTTAGTTTTTGCAATAACGTTATCTCCGTGTAGCAGTAGTAACGTTATCATAATTTTGCCAGTATCTATTTCAATTATTTTGAACGCAACCCGTGTAAAGTAAGTATGATAATAATAATAATAACAATTCCAATTTTCCACATGCTATAAAATTTTCAAAAAGGTAGCTTAGTATAATTACTATAAGATATAGTTGCATTAAATAACTTTTAATATTAAGTTTTTAACCGTCTTTAATTTAGAGATTATAAAAGAAAAAGGAATTGTAATCTAATAAATTATGTATGTACTTTAATTTGTATTTTCAGATGATGCCATCACTACTAAAATCTTTATGGCATTCGATGTATCTCATAGTTCGTATCACACAAGAGATGGCGACTCTTCTGGTGTTAATCAGTTCGGGTTAGTACTTGTATTTCGTGAATAAATTTATTTGAAGATTTTTGAAGTGAAAACTTCTTTTGCTCCGCTGTTATTTGAAATACGATGGCTCAGTTGGTAGCGTGTACTGAATCCGCGTCTATCGAAGTGAATTCGAATCCCTTCAATGAGCCTGAGCTTTCGGTGAAGGAAAACATCGCGATGAAACTATAGTATGATGGTAAGGCATTTTCTAGTTCTATGGCATGTTGAAAACTAGTCTTCCACTAGGCTTAACGTGCTACCATAATGGGCCCCATCGTCACTTAAGATCAGGTTAACTTGCGGTCACAATGCCAAACTAATAACGATAAAAAAAAAAATAAGCGATACTAAAAAAAGATAACACATATGATTTAGCTTGCAACAATCAGATAGAATATATTTTCAGTAATGCAAGTTCTGATTTCGCGACTAAGATCGTCGTCGAATTGGCCTAGCGGTGTGACGACCAGACTTGTACGCAATGTTTTATGTACAAATACAGTATAAGTGGTCGATAGTTCGAGTCCCGCTGATTTAGAATTTTTAAAGAGAGATTTTAAAAAATATATTTTTATTTTTACTGAAGGTTTCAATTCTACCACGTGTGAACTGCGAACGTGTTTTTTTCTTTCTTCATCTAAATAAACTATGTATTTAAAATTTTTGGCAGGAATAAACGTATCAGCTGAGACTGCTAAAGAGAAGCAAAAACGGCGTAATCGGCTACAACATGATTATCAAAGAGAATTATATGAACGGCTTTATGACGACCGAGTGCTTGTGAATAGAACGAGATTCGCCGCTTGCGACAGATCGCGACCCTTTTACGTTTTACAGGTAAAACCAAAAACGTGTCTTATAAATTTGGAAAAAATCGTCACTTATGTCATAACATCATAATTTCATAATTTCAACACCAAAATTATTAACAACTGCACTGGAAAGTAGAATATTATAGTGTATGTATTAAAATAAATGTATACTTGTTATAAATTTTTTATCGTCCCCGCTGCCTTGAAAATGAAACGACTCGCACGCCACCTACTGTAAACTGTTTCTACTAATACAAGGAACCTTCACACGTGCATAACAACTCTCCAAAGTTTCATCGCAATCGGATGAATGGTCTAGGAACGTATAGCCGACAAACAAATATTAATATTTATTATAAACGCAGACTGTGTAGGCGGAAACATACTAATATGGTTTGGTCAAACAGCGGGCGGGACGGGACACCGCGTAATTTTAAATGTTAGAAAGAAAGAAAACCTTAGCCGCCACCCAAACCCCTATTTAGGTAGAATCATTTTAATGCGCGGCGTCAGTAGTTGTAATGTACTAGTTAATATGGAAGACGTCAAATAGAGCTCTCTCGCCCGGCGCGGCGTTAATACAACCTGATTGCGGCGGGACACAGAACGGCGCGTCGGGACGGCTGCATTGTATTTAATTACAAAAATGGACGTGGAACAGCTAATTGCAAGTGTTCGAGGACATATATTTTTGTATGAATTGGGCCACTTGACGCTTTTATGGACTTTATTTTTTACTTTTTACTTTAAGCACCCAGGTCCTTTTACGCCGATTTTTTTACATAAGTATATATTATAATCAAAGGCAATACTCGAGAAATCACGCCGAGTACGGCGGGTCGGCCGGCGCGACGCTACGTCGCGCTAGCTGGATCATCACGTCACCAGTGTGACATCCACGCCACGCCGCCGTCCCGTCCCGCCCGCTGTTTGACCAGACTTCTATCCCGTGACACAACGCGACGCGTAGAGAAAAGGACAGAACTATGCTATAAACCAAGATAGACTGTCATGTGATTACCCCCAAGTCCGGTGAAGCTGTAAAAGCCGCAGCGGCTTTAGGGCCCCTAAGGCTAACAGTGTAGTCAGTTCTAAAAAAAAAAAAGTCATGTGATTAGCTCTTTTTATTTACATTATTTATATAAGGGTTTTATAGTTTACTCTTGTTTAATTGTGTGTGCGTGCGTGCGTTCGTGCGTGTGTGAGTGTTTGTGTGAATTTAAGTTTTATTGGTACAACTCTCCGCCGCACCGCGCCGCACCGCGCCGCACCCGTAAATCCTACCGTTGTTCTCACTTCCCGTACTTGCCTACAGCTTGCCAGATTGCTTGACGTTCATGCCATGGTTACTACTGATAGAGTCGAAGTGTAAATTTTTATATAGCCTATGGCTATAACCTTCCTATTAGTATAGATAGATAGGTACTAGCCGTACTAGTATATAATAAAAAAATTGTAATAAAATTTATAATAATTCCAGCGAACACCAAAAGCAACAGAAATGTTGAACAGACCCCCGAAGCCATGCCGGTGGCCTCTTGTCGGTGCCTTTGTTCCAAACACCAATCTTCTTCTGCTCGCTATCTTCAACAACTGTTCTTATCACGGTAGACCAGTGCCCAACCCTCTCAACAACGAACAGGTAATTTAATTATTTCTTCGAATTTAAAATAAAATTATACTTACCAAATATCTGAACAAATGACGGAGGTGTACGTGCTTAAATAGTTTAGTTTAACCAAATTGAAGGTGAACAAAAAGGCCCTATCTTATTTAAAAGATTATGCACCTCTACACATGCTGAATGCATATATTCATGATATGCTAAAGAAGCTGAAAAAATGCTTTCGAATAATTAAAGAAGTTTGAAATTGTTATTCAATTAATAAGACTGGCCTACATTTTAAATAATAATCGTTGATGTTCGCTTATGAAGTTGACTCTCGGGTAGAATTGTAATAAAAAAATTAAATCAAGAAGGTTGTTGACATGATTTGAAAACGAAACTGTGTGATTTCAGATAAGTTTGCTAAAAGTCAATTTTCAAATTTCATTGTATAAACCCGCTTTGTTCACAGTATTTAGAGGTGGATACGGGTATGAAAAGCATTTACGACACTTCGGCGACCAGACTGGCCTGCTGGAGAAACCGGGAAGCATTGCCCACGCGAAAATCCCACACACACTGTTACCCACATAACTATTCACAGGTTCACCTACCTATTATATTGTTGCTTACGAAAACAATGCAGGTAAATTTTAAAGTTCGAGAGTCGCTGATCTTCATTATTTTTTTGTTTCGATTACTTTATGAAGGTTCTGAAAGCGGGAGAATAGTTGGCTGGCCAACATAGGAGTAATAATATAATTAAGTGCGGCTCCACAAATAAAGTAGTATAACCATTAATTGTATTATATAAACAAGGCAAATAAGCGCCTCTTGAATTGTCTCTAAAAATATTATAGTTTATACAGACAACACATAGGCCAATATAGTTCAGACTTCAGTTCTAACTGGAGCGAACAAGAAGCTACAACTAGAAACCATCTGCATAGTGCGATCTCTGAACAGTGTTGTAATGTTATACAATTTACACAGTGTTTAAGGACAGGCATATCTTGCGGAATGTCAGGTGTGCGGGGAAGAGGAAGATTCAAATGATGACACGTGTTAGCTGGTTGACGGTTTATTCCAGACTGACTTACTAATTTTTTTTACGGTTTATAAAATCGAATATATTTTTGTTTTTAAAATCGTACAATATCATTAAAATTCACAATCAACAAAATAAGTAAACTAATAACTTTAAAGATAATAAACATAACCCTTTTTTAATATAAAAGTAACTATTTATTAGCAAACTACACCACCGTGATGGGGGTTATTAAAAAAAAATGTGTTAGAATACATTTTTTTCTATTACTATTTTTAATTATCTTATCATAATGAATAGGTTATCTCTAATCTTAATTAATATGTATTGGTTATATAGCTATCGGTATCTATACAACTAAATGCATATACGATACCTATTACAAAAAGACCATTTTTTTTATTTTTGTCTGTCTTTGTTTATTCTGGGTAATCTCCGAAACGGTTGGACCAATTTTAACGGGACTTTCACTGATAGATAGCTGATAATATAGGGAGTAATTTTGGCTACTTTTATTTTAGAAAAAGAATTAGGGTTTCGCACAAATAAAAAAACTGGTCATGGCGAACCAATTCGGGCGCTTAAATGACTTATGCTGAGTAAACCATAAGAGATATGGCAAATTAATGTACTACATAATCATAGGCATTAAAAAGATCTACAAAAAAAGTCCGGAAGAGTATACATATATCTTCTAAGGAACACCCAAAATAAGCATTTTTGTCTTTAAAATAGCCAGGAGCAAGGGAGCCAGTTTCGCGCGTGCATTCTGTAGTCCACCTAAGCGAAGCCACGGGCACAGCTAGTACACGAATAAAATGCTTAGTTCTATTTTCATTTTAAATCAATTAAAGTGTATTTCATTGCAAATATAGAAAAAGTAAATCCTTTTTTTTTTGGTGATTGTATTAAAAACCATAAATTAAAAAAAACTATTTTTAAAATTTGAATAAAAAATTTAATACATTGGTTTCTGTTCTATCATAAAAATATGGCATTTCTTGTACAGAAATTCTTTATTCTGATAATGAAGTTCAATTAAAAACATGCCAGTAACCCCTGAAGAGTGTACCAGAATTCTGAAAATGCAATGAGAACTGTTGGTGTGTCGCTATCAACCGTTCATAGAGTGCTACAGCGATTTGAAAATACTGGATATAATATTCGAAGAACAGGAACAAGACGAACAAGGAGCACTACAGCGCGGGAGAGTCGATATATGGTGGCAACAATGTTGAGAAATCGATTTCAAACGGCTGTTGAAGTCAAAACTCACCTTCTACGTGCTGGATGGAGCAATCAGAGTACGTAAACTTGAAGCTATTTAGACTCGCAAATGGTCCAAAACTCGAAAGGCAGCATCGAAATTCGAGGCTGAGTTACGGTAGAGAACACATAAACTGGACTCTGAATGACTGGTCAAGAGTAATGTTTTCGGATGAGTCGAGGTTCATGCATGCTCGCACGATGACAGCCATCTTTATGCAAGATAACGCTCGTCCCCATACAGCCAGGATAGTGTTTGAATACTTTGAACATGTCGCTATTACACACGCATAGAGTAGGCAGCACGCAGCCCAGACTTGAATTCCATCGAGCATGCCTGAGACGAACTGGAACAACGTGTACGCTAGCGAAATTCCCTCCAATCACGCTTCGTAAACTGAAAGAAGCACTGATAGAGGAATGGGAGGATACTCCTCAGCATCGGCTCAGAAATCTGGTGGAAAGCATACAAAACCGTATGACAGCTGTATTAAGAGCTCGTGGTGGCAATACAAAATATTAAAATGTTAAAATTTTCATATTTGATACCGTACCACATTTTTCGAAATCTACTGAAAAATTGTCATTTTTACTTAACTTCTCTTATTCAAAATAAATTTCATAATCTTGAACTGTTATGAGTTTCATTTAACCACTATAAGATTATCTATAATGTAGTCTTTATTTCATAAAGCTAGCTCCAATAATTTGAAAGTTATTGAGAGTTTTGTTACCGACCAACTTTCTTTGCGGCTTTGTTTATCTTCGAATAAATTCGTTCATCGCATTACACGCATTTTTAGGTAGGTGGTACTCACAGTCGTAACGTGCATCAATCATTTAATGCACGCAATAGGTAATTTATGTACATCATTAAAATTCCTACTGAATGATTGTAAGAGAATGTTATCAAATAATCATTACCACCATTGCAATTACGCATCACCTGATCGATACACGAAACAAATCTATATAATTACTTTGATAAAATCAGAACATGTAACTTTTTTATGTACCTAGATGTGAGAGTGATTATTACCAACTCCACATTAAAAGGGTCACATGTAAGAATAAATAATAACTATAAAATATTATAAGAAATGTATTGCGAGAATTAAATTATACATTAAAATATTTGAAATGGCAGCGAGTGCGCTACAGGTGGTTGTCTCGCTCTGAAGCCAGGCGCACGTCGCGCGTTGCCGCGAGCCGCGGTGGTGCAGTGGTACGAGTATTATGACGTCAAATGACTTATAAACTTAATAAGCTGAGCGTATAGTACACCACATACATAATAAAATGAATTACTTGCTTATAGTTACAAGAAGAAAGTGGACATGGCAGTGTCCGAATGGTCTACATAAAAACGAAATAGATTTCATACTATCTAACCGTCCTCAACTATTTCTAGACATTGAGGCACTAAATATAAATTTTACATCAGACCATAGACCGCTGAGAGCCAAAATATAAATCACAAAACCAGTGAAAACACGATCCAAGTTTGTAATTAAGCAAAACATTACACTCAAAAACGAAGAAGAGATACAAATATATAAAGAGAACTTGAAAAGTAAAATGTGTTTACTCCACACTAAGACAGTGCAGGATTACCACGATGAAATCATACATTATATTACAGACAGTTTACAAATCGCAAGAACTACAAAAACAATAAAAGTCCGTAGTATTCTCTCACATGATACAGGTAGACTTCTAAAACGAAGACAAGAACTACAAAAAACCAAAAATAAAACGCGAGCAATGAAAAATGAACTCAAAGCCCTATACAAGCTGATAAGCAAATATATAAGGAAAGATTATAAGAACCGTAGAATCAATATCATTCAAAAATATCTAGAACAAAAGGGAAGCCTGAAAAAGGGATACAAAGAAATACGGACAAATAAAATATGGATTGATGGTCTGAAAGAGTCAGGAAAAACTGCTCATAATAGAACAGATATAATAAACATCGCAACACATTTTTACAAAAAATTTATAGTGCTTCGTATCTAGCCAAAGAAACTAACCATACTGAATATGAAAACATTGGACTTGAGGCACCGCAATCCCACATAGAACCGATAAATTGTAAACAAATTATTGAAACAATAAATAGACTGAAACCAGACAAAAGCCCCCTGGGGCAGATAGCATCACATCACTAGCTGCTAGAATTTAACTTGATATTTGAAACCGGTGTCACACGGTCTCAATGGTCTGGATCCATTATTATTTTACTATACAAGAAGAGAGACCCAAAAGACATCAGGAACTACCGGCCGATAAGTCTTTTGCCAAGTATCTATAAACTTTTCTGTACAATAATAAATCAAAGAATAATTATAAAATTAGAAAAAAATCAACCTATTGAACAAGCGGGATTTAGAAATAATTTTTTTACCTTAGACCATATCCATACATTAGAGCTGATAATTGAAAAATACCAAGAACAAAAAAGACCACTCTACATCATATTCATTGATTACCAAAAAGCTTTCGACACGATCTCGCACGAAAGTATATGGAACACTCTAAAATCGCAAAATATTAAGAAAAAATACATTACAATACTCAAACATCTATACAGAAATAGCTCAAGTAGAGTCAAACTGCTTTTCAGTCAAGAGAGGAGTCAGACAAGGCGACCCCTTATACCCAAAAATTTTTATGGCAACACTAAATAAAATAGACTGGAAAAACCGAGGTTTGTATATCCGAGGTTTATATATCTAACCTAACCTAAACCATTTAAGGTTTGCAGACGACTTGGTTTTGCTATCGGAATCGTGTCTACAAATAGAATACATGTTAGATACTCTAGAAAAAGCAAGTGGACAAGTGGGTTTAGAAATGAATATCACAAAGACCAAGGTTATGAACAACTCCAAAAATTCAATATAACAATCGAAAACGAGCGACTACAATATGTAGATCAATATGCATATTTAGGAAAAGAAATTGGAGAAGAAAAGAGTTAAAAATACTTGGAATAAATATTGGAGTTACAAGGAGATATTTAAAAGCGAAATGTCTCTCAAGTTAAAGAAAAAGGTCATGGATTCTTGCCTTATTCCGTGCCTAACGTACGCGTGTCAAACATGGAATTTCACCAACAAAATAAAATAAATACATGTCAGCGAGGAATGGAACGCAGTATGCTTAATATTAAGAAAGTACAGAAGATAAAACACACTCAAATATCATCTGAAACGAAAGCAATAGATGCTTTCAGCCATAGCCAAAAGATGAAGTGGAAATGGGCCGGTCATACAGCACGTCTCGAAAACCGTAGATGAAAAAAACAGTTACGTTATGGAAAGGCCCGTTAGGTAAGCGCTAAAGAGGAAGACCGTTCACTAGCTGGGAAGATTAAATAAAAAAAATTGGTGGCCCACAATGGCAAAAAATTGCCCTACACCGAGAAAAATGGAAAGCTTTGGAGGAGGCCTTTACCGGAGAGGGGTTCCAGTAGATTAATAAATTAGTAGGTACCTACCTGTAGGTTCTTACACAATGAACACAATTAACTGTTCTCAAACAGAATTTTATTTTATAAACTCGTAAACAATGTCTGTCATTATGACGTACGCATTTTTACCAAAAACATTTATAGAGGGTCTTTGTTTGGAATACATTCAAAATCCTACAATCCCTTTTTTCCTTAATAACAAAAAAAAAAAAACATAATAATCAGCTATCTTAATATAAAACATAAACAGGTTTATTATTCAACCAACAAATTTGTCATACAACAGTTGACTATAGTTTATCATTAATATAAAGAAAAATAAACATAATTAACTTTTTTTAATTATTACAAAATACTATTCTCATGAATGCAACCCAAAATCAATCCTAATACATAATCTTTATACTTAGTCGGAGTATAACGTTCCCTGATCGGTCTCGCTCTAGTCATCACAAACTCAGGGTCTGGAGTAATGTCACGCTTGTCCAATATCAAGTCTTTCTCTGTCTCGTCATGATTTGTCATATCTCTTTCCCCTTGGCCTGCTTTTTCGCATTCCTGCATATTGCTATCTTTGCGATAATTTATAGTCTCTTTTTCTTGCTCCATAGTGCTTTCAATATTAAGCTTGCAATTATCTTTGTACAATCCCAATTCCTCGATATTCCTTTTCTTTACTGGTTGGAAAAATGTTGAATTTCTTCTGACCACTTTTCCATCAGGTGACTTTACTGCCACACTGTTCCCTTTCTTCCAAACAACAGTATGTTCTATAGGTGAGGATGGAGTTGTTAATTTATTCATCTTGTTTTGTCTCACCAACACTTTATCACCTGGTTGAAGATCTAGTTCCTTTGCATATCTCCTCTTATCAGCATATTTCTTACTTAGATCCTTTTGGTACCTGTCTCTATCTCTCATTTCTTCATTCATTACTTCAACTTCGAATTTCATTTCTGGCAATTTGGTTTTTATTTGACTCCCTCTAAATAAGTTTCCAGGTGGTATCCCTGTTGTGGAATGGGGGGTTGTTCTATAGGCAAACAAATATGTCAATAGTTCCTCTTTCCAGTCTAGTTTCAATGCTTGAGCTATGCGCAGACGCCTTAGTACATTCCTGTTCTGTCTTTCCACTTCTCCGTTTGCCTGTGGCCATAAAGGTGTTATATGTCTTAGTTTTATGTCATTGGATTTCAAAAACTTCTTAAACTTATCATCAATAAATGCTGGTCCATTATCACATACTATTGTATTCATTATACCTTCTCTAGCTATTATTTTCATTAATGTTTTTATTGTATTTTCTGCCGTAGGATTCTTCATTATTTCTACCTCGTAGTATCTGCTGTAGTAATCAACTATGAATAATAAGTAATGTCCAGATGGTAACGGACCCAGAAAATCTATTGCAACTAGTTCCCATACTTTACTTGGTAGTTCGGTGGATTTGATAGGTTCAGGGTACGTTCCCTTTTTAACCAGTCTACATCCTTCGCAAGTATCCACCCAATATTCTATGTCCTTATCCATAGTCCTCCACCATACTTTATTTCTCAATTTTCTTTTCATAGCATTATTTGAAATATGTCCTTCGTGTCCTATTTCCAGAGCTCTTGTTATCAATGCCTTTGGTACTATCAGTCTTGTTCCTCTTAATAAAACATCATCTATAACACACAATTCGGTCTTAATTAATTCATATCTCCTTAATTCTTTTAGCCATATATCACTTTCAAAAGCCTTCTTTAAGCTATTAAGCTCGTCGTCTTTTGATGTTGCTTCTCTTAACTCATCTAAGGTCATAGTTCTAATCAAGCCAACCATTGCAAATAAACTTTCTTCCAACTCGCCTTGTTCGTGTCCTAATGTTTTGCTGGTATCAAGAAGTCTTGATAGAGGATCAGCTATATGATTTTTACCTGTTTTATACACAACTTTAAATGTAAATGATTGCAATCGGAGAACCCACCTTTGAATTCTAGCACTTGGATTTGATTTTACTGAATATATAATTTCTAAAGGTTTGTGGTCTGATATAATAGTAAACTCTTTACCAATCAAGTACATATATAAATTTTCACATGCCCATACAATTGCTAATGCTTCTTTTTCTGTTTGTGAATATATTTTCTCTGTCTCAGTAAGAGCTTTGCTTACATATTTAATTACAATAGGTTGTCGGTGATTGTCAACAGCTTGATACTGTACCAGTACAGCAGCGATTCCTACTGGGCTAGCATCTGTGATCAGTACAGTTTCAGCATTCTTGTCATAAAACCCTAGTACTGGAGCTGTTATTATGGCACTTTTGAGACTTTCAAACGCCTGCTGCTGCTCAACTTGCCATACAAATTCGTTATCACTTTTGGTCAAACGTCGGAGGGGTTCACTAATTGTACTAAAATTAGGAATAAATCTAGCAGAAAAATTTACAACCCCCAAAAAGCTTCGCACCTCATCTTTATTATCCGGAGCTCTAAATTCTTGGATAGTCTCTTGGCTTGTAATTGTTGGTCTGATACCATTTGATGATAGGTGATGACCTAGGAAAGTTATTTCCTCTACTCCAAAGACACATTTCTTTTCGTTAAGTGTTATGCCATTTTCTTGCAACCTATATAGTACCTGTCGAAGTCTGTCATCATGTTCTTGCCTAGTGCGTCCTCCAATCCGGATATCCTCTTGTGAATTTGCTACTCCTTTGATCCCTTGAAGTAGGTGTGCAATTATTCGTTGAAACATTTCTGATGCACATCTAATACCAAAGAATAATCTTTTATACCTGAACAAACCTGTACTACAGCTAAAGACAGTTATAACTTTTGACTGATCAGATAACTCAATCTGGTGGTACCCCCACTTGATGTCAATTGCTGAAAAATAGTTACAGCCATTAAGGTCAGCAAGTAATTCCTCAAATGTTGGTAGAGGCACTCGCTCTCTCAATACTGCTTCATTTGCTCTTCTCATGTCCACTACTAAGCGATACTGTCCTGCTTCCTTTTTCTTTACAATGTGAGATGGTGAGACACATGGTGTCGGCCCTGAAACACTTTCAATTATATCATTATCTAACAATTCTTTGATAAGTTGTTTTTCAATTTCTCGAACATTAAAGGGTTGTCTCCTGATAGGCTGTGCAACTAGAGTTACTTTGGGATCAATTGGTATATCCAATTTAAAATTTTTCAATTTTCCCACACCTTGGAACAGCTGAGGGTATTGAGATTTAATCAGGCTTTTTTCAATAAAGCTGACGTTGAGAGTCTCAGGCCCAACCCTCAATAATACTAACATTTCAGAAGTTACTTTACTCAACAATGATGGTCCACGTCCGTCATATACAAATACATCAACACTCCTAACCTCCTTTCTTGTTTGTGGTGAAAATACAGATACATTAAAGGTACCTATGCTTGGTAACATTCTTCCACCATATGCATAATACTGTTGATTACATCCTTTTAACTTTTTAATATCTAAACCGTTCTTTAATAAATTTTCATACTCATATCTATCAATAATATTTATACATGCTCCAGAGTCAACAATAAATCTTAATATATATTTATTATTTAACAATATATCATATTTATTTTGTGTAGAAGAATTTATATGCAATACAGAATGTACCTGTTCTTGTCCATGACTTTCACATTCACTGTCACACTTACTGTCTGAGTCATCACTATCTGTGCTTTCTTCTTTTATTATATACCTTATATTTCTCCTCTTCTTGGTGTTTTTCTTGACTACTTCTATATTACCTTTTGTCTTGCATTGCTTCTTGAAATGCCCTTTTATATTGCATCTGTCACATGTCTGGTTATACGCCGGGCATTTTTTTACCTCTTTTGCATGATGACCAGTATATCCACATCTGTAACATTTTTGGTCATTTTTAAACTTGAAAATTCTACCTATTGTTTCATCTTCCTTCTTTTCAATCTCTTTTTCCTTTTTCACAAATTCTTTTTCCATGTTAAATTCTAGTTCAAAAATTCTTGCCATGTTTGTGGCTTCTTCCAATGTCAATTCACTTCCCTTTCTAATCCATTTTCTGACTAGACTTTTATGCGGACATTTCTGTACCAATTGGTCTCTTATTACTTTGTCGAAATTCGTAAATTCACAATACTTTCCAGCATTTCTTAATCGTATCACATATTGCTGAACAGTTTCATCTGTCGACATATCTATATTTCTGAATATCTGCCTTTCATAAACAGTATTTGTCTTTGGAATAAAATACTGTGTTAATTTCTTCACCGCAACTTCGTATAAATCTCCGTGTTCTTTTGGATTCACGTCAAACGTCTCATATATGTCTTGCACTGAAGGTCCCGCTTGATGAAGTAATCTGGCTAGTTTTTGTTTAGATGATAGCCCTGTTTGCCCATCAATATAATAATTAAAATTCCGCACCCATGTACGCCATTTCGCACCATTCGTTCCTGGGTCTGTGTGCGGATCAAACTGAGATCCCGCAATGCCCACATTATACGGTGATGCCGGTTCCATTGTTTATCCTCGTCGCCAGTTTTGTGTAGGTTCTTACACAATGAACACAATTAACTGTTCTCAAACAGAATTTTATTTTATAAACTCATAAACAATGTCTGTCATTATGACATACGCATTTTTACCAAAAACATTTATAGAGAGCCTTTGTTTGGAATACATTCAAAATCCTACACTACCTACTTAAAATGTAAATGTTTTTATTTTTATTACGATAATTATACTACATACATAATTTAAAAAATTCATTGCTATGAAAAAAAGGTAGATAAAAGTGTTTTATCTTTATATTATTTGTAAAACCGGAAATAAAAGGGTTTTTTATTTTTATTTTATTTATTTTATTTATTAGTAATGGTGTACTCCGGGTGTGATTAATTTTCCATCATTTTGATGCGGTATGGACTCAACACTGGCTAGATCGTTATTCGTATGCCATGTTTTCGGTAAATTTTTCTGTTCTTTATTCCCAATGTTTTTGAAATCTTTGCAAATAATTTCTAAATTTTGATAACTTTTTTTATAAATTTATAGGCTTTAGGTTTTGGTAACAATACGTCCTCTGATGTGACGTGATATATTTGAAAATCGCAGCCAGTGCTGAGAGTGATTTTGGAAGGCGTTGCGTAGTAGTCCTCATGACATTTCAATACAAGAAAAACGCAATGAACAGACCCTCAAACCTAAATACAGGGTTATTTGTAATTCAAAATATTCCCGTAAGGAGGTGATAGGGGTGACTATTTGCGATAATTTTAACCCCCATATGCATTATGCAAAAGTGAACCATTTTTGAGTTATCAGGTTTTTTACCTTTTTTCAAAATAATAAATAAGTAAAAAATGCAACATCATAAAAAGTATCCGTTTAAATCTCATATTACTTCCGATTTATAAAAACGATTAAACACTGGTTTTTTGTCAATATTGAAACAACAATTTTATACAACAATATAAATATATGATAAGAAAGGTAGGGCACAGATAAATTTCGTTTGGAGATTTCTTTCTACTTGGGGCAGCCCGACTGGTGGAATATCTCCATCCTACAGAAGATCGCAGCCAAATTATCTTGTTTGGTGTGGTGTTCCTGCAGTGGATAAGATTTCCAGAGGTCTTTGGGGAAGGAAGGGTTCAAGCTCGGCAACACGCTAGTTAAAAACGCTAAATGAAGCACTATGGGGGAAATCGGAGGTAAGACTTGCGCTACCAAGTGTAAAGCTTCGTGTGCTTTTAACTGTACCTACAATTTCCATCCTCTATATATTAACTTGCTCCCCCCCCCCCAGGCCACCGGCTAGCGACGTCCATTATTTTGTCTCTATATTTTGCGTGATTTAGTTTGGTTATTATGCACAGATGAAGTGGATTACAAATAATAACTAGAAAACATGCATTTTGAGTTACCACAAAAACTCCTTAGACAGTTCTAACAACGGAGCCTGCCATCTTGTTACAACCAACTTTGAAGATTACAAAGACTACAAATTTAGGCTTAAACACATTGACACTGGCAAATGCGTCTGCGCCGCCAAAACCAAAAGAAGAAGAAAGAACACGTTAACAATATAAGATGAGCTAAGCATATAAATTTATTTACAGGAAGAAGGCTACAGGCAGTGCGGTCCATGGTTACCAAATCCAGAAACTGAAGATGGTTCCAGTCCACACGGTCTTTCACGTGGCTTACTTGCTAGCATCTTTATATTACTCATAAGTTCAATTATTGTATAAAGTAGGTACTTATCACGTGGCTTACGTTGCTAGCAAAACCTTTATATTACGTCATAAGCTGAACTGTATTGGTATCAACGCTTTCGCCTGCGTAATATAACTATTTATGCCATTAAATTAATAAGAGGTTTTACGGGGTGATAGCCATAGGGTAACTGTACCCGATTGGGTCGCGACCGTTACGCAAATGGTGATAAACCCTTTCATGCCATTAAACTCTAATATTAGTTTGTCACGGTTGATAGCCATAGGGTAACTGTACCCGACTGGGTCGCGACCGTTACGCAAATGGTGATAAACCCTTTCACACTTTTACACCCTCTTTTAGTTTGTCACGTTTCGGGATCAGCTTACCGATTTGACGCTGTGACGTCACTTTTCCGTGATACTTATACTATTTAAGTATATACTACTACTACTACATATACTATATATTTAAAAAGACACAGAGAAATTGGCACCAATGCCATATATGAGAGCCAAAGTGTAAACATAAATTAAATGTATATCTCCAGTGTTACCAATTTTCATTTCGAGATAATGCCTGATGAATTCTACGGTTTCAACATGTTGAACGAAGTTGTAGGATACACACATCCATTGTTGGAATTCGATGAAACTCCGGCAAATTTTTCACATTGCCACAACGTATCTTCTAGGTCACCGTATAGTATTGCAGGAACTCTCACTTTGAAGTGCTAATTCTTTATTATAAATTAAGGTATTATCAATTAAAACCATTAATTTGTTAAAATCGTTTTATTTAAATTTTTGAACATAATTTTTGGTTCTGATAGCCGTTTATATTAATATTTAATACTGATATATGTTACATTTTATAATTCATATTAATATCGAAATTTACGAAATTTAAAATAAAGGGGAAAATATAGTTATACAAATTACAAACTATGGTAAATTTAAAATTACTTGGAATGTATTTTTTACATAATGGAATTATCAAGTATTGTCTATATCCTATCCTAACTCTAATTACATAAAACGATACAGAATTATATACTATTATCATTGACGTAATACATCAATGACTATAATCAGGTAACATAAAAGTTTTCTTGAACTTATCGTAAGCGTTTTTCGACAATTTGAGCATCGTAATCAACTAGGTACCATTAGATTTTATTCATTCGATCCGATACACTGCATTTAGAGTTATTTAAAGAAATAACAGTGATTTATAATATTATAACATCTAGATATGTGCTATTTATACACACTATTATCATACATTACAAAATTCACACAAGCGAAAAACATACAACATAACGCACAGATATATTATTACATTTAAAAAAACATAATATACCACCTACTATGCGTATCAAATAAGCTGATAACTGTCAACCGCCATCTTGCTTAGCATTTCGCATGCAAATACAATAAAAAATGTTCGATCAAAAAAACAATGTAATATAAACTGTGTAAAATACAACAAAAATATAAACTGTAAAGAAATTATGTATTCGTTTTGTATTTACAATATTTTTGTTGCTGGCAGTACAATTTGGACAAGTTCCCGCTGATGCGATTATCTTCTCGTTTGAAAAGCATAGTAGGTAAGTTAAGGCAATTTGTAAGGGTCACCAACGTTTTTCCAAAAAATTTAATCAGATAAATGCAGAATTAAATAATCAACATCTTATATTAATAAAAACGCGGAGTATTTGGCGGGATCTTGAAGTGACATGTTGTGTATTTTATTTTTAATTCATTTACTTAGGTTTTTGACCCTATATTATGTAATATTGTTGACGTTTTGCGTAATATAGTTTGGTTTTTGTGCATAAGTGAGGTGGATTATAAATATAAGCTGAAAGCATTAATTCCGAGATCCCACAAAAACTTCCTAGAAAGTTCTAACAAGGGAGCCACCATCTATCTTGTTAGGATAATGAATCGTCATAACACATGACAAAATAATTCACTCGATAATGGCAGTAATGGTCTTCATTAAAGAGGACCGGTTGTCAAGTTAGGAAGAAGGAGTAGCACAGTAACGACTTGTCGAGAACAATTCATACGATTGAAGTATTTTTTTTTTTTAATTAATAGATATGTTTTAAGATTAATATGTATTATGTAAACATATTAATCTTAAAGTATATTTTTCATACATACTTTTTCTCATACGCAAAAGTACAAATACACAAGATTTTTTTCATCTAGTACAATACATTTTTACGTATGGTAACCCTCATTAGGTGATTATCCAAAGTAAACTAGTGTATCTTAGGAAAAAGCTACCAATAAAATATTCTCACTGTGTACTGAGATTTCGTCGTTATAACTATTTAAAATATTGCTCTGAACAAATACCTTTTTACAAAATAAACTATTAATCATAAAAAAGTATTTTTATTGTTGTATGCTAATTCATAACCTTTTATGGTGTCTTTGTCTATTCTGTATTGTTTTGAAATTGCCTAAGCCATTTTTTTTCTTATTAAAGGTAAATCATTAGGGCGGTAATATACTTTTAACATGTAACGCGAAGTGACGCGGAGAGAAAAGGACAGAACGATGCTATATACCGAAATAGACAGCCGAGCGCGACGTCGTTTCGGGTGTTAATAACGTGTTTCATACAATTTAGTACGATTAGATTTGACTAAACACGCGCTTCATTCGTCCGGTGACGTGGCGTGTTATAAGTATGTTTACACCTTTTATCAAATTGTAACTTTTATGTAATTTTCTGAAATATTTATGTCATACAAAAATTATTGCATTATTTTATTAAAGTGGACAAGCATATCGAGGGAATGCAGAATTTTACAATTGAGGCCACGAGAACCAGAGAGGCCTATCTACTTTTTTCCATAACTTTACGTATTAACATATTCATAGCCTATTAATTGCCTAAAGTTATTTACGTGATACTAACATAGGTGGCAGTATGAATTTAATAACTTTAGTAGAGGCCCATTTATATGGAAAGAGTATCTCGACTCGATTAGACGATTATTGAATTCTTCATGTAAACATTCGCGATTATCGCTCTTCCACATGGGCGAGAATTTCCCCGCCATTGAATTGTCATCACCTCTGTCTAAACAGAATTGGAAAGCAAAAATTGTATTTCGAGTTTTTGTGCAATGGCACCTACCATGAGTGTAGTGCGCGAAGTTGTTTTAATTATTTCTGCTTTTCTAAGATAAGAATTTCAGTTTAAAAAAAAAACGAATAAAGATGTTGGGTCAAAAAATGGAAAGCGAGCAGAAACACTTTTCGAGCATCTGATAATTTTTGTTCTTTTTCTCATTCTAGATTCTAATACTAACTTTAAAGTCTCATTATCCGTATTTCACAAACACTCATAATTTCTATAAATAAAAACATTAATGAACTTAATATTATCTGCAGTTCCAATTTAAAAAGATTTATGTATATGATTTTGAGAAAAATACCAAATCGAAAGGCAATTCTTGCACGAATACGGTTCAAACTGATTCGTACGATACTCGTATGACATTGAAAAAATGCCTTTCGAGATAGTGTTTATACAAGTCGAGAACTCGTAAGCAAGAATCTTACTATAAATTTCGCCGTGTAAACAGTTGCAGCAGAATTTAGTTATTTCCTTTAAATAAACATTATGATACGATAATCTTATGGCGGTACGACTTCTACGATAACGTGCGATAAACTCTCTCCATCTAAATAGGCTTTCAAGAAAGTAATAACTCGGCTTGACTCTAATACGAAATTCGTATAAAATCACATTCTAATTTGAAACGAAAAACTCTGATCATTTAATTTTTTGTGCCCACACATGCTGACAGCGGCTGTGTACTAGGGTATATCACCATATCTGCAGACTAACTGTGCCCCACGATTTCACCAATGTTAATTTTATCCGACAAAATACGCCGCGACGCCAATTGACCCGTATAGCCCATCATAATTATTGATCTCACTTTCCGCAAGTACAAATAATTTTAATTTTTCATTATCTCCTAAACTATGAGTCCCAATAACATACCATAAAGGGCAAAATTTTGCTTCATAAAATTGTCTTTATGTTTAGGGTAACGTTTGTTCGTAAGGCTTCTAAGGACCAATATTTATGTAGAACATTGTATTTACGTATCATTAACCAATACGCCAGCGCACGCGGATAAAACAGTTCGGGAAGTCTTCCACTTTCGACTTACTAAACAAAAATATTTATGACCACAATATTTAAGACTATTTGAGAGTTGTAGCCTAATGTTAAATAGCCTATACTATTCCTTGAATCTGTCAATCATATACAAAAAGATTTTTTCCAATCTGACTGGTAGTTCTAGAGATTAACGTGATTAAACAAACAAAACAACTTTTCCGCTTTATTATATTATACTATAATATAGATTATATAATTTTATCATGATACAATTTTGAAAACATTTTCAATATCCTATCTACGAATTAACCGACAATTGGCGCTATTATTCACGTGATAACTCATAGAGTTATCTGTATAGCGGTACCTATAACACTACGTTTAATAATTCAAATCAATTTTATTTTATGCATACTAAAATAGTTAGAACTGTAAAAAGTCAGACTATTAAAATATAGTAAATTTTCAATAATAGTAAAACATATCAGTTAACATAGTGTTAAAACCTGTTATAACCCGATTAAAAAGATAGAAAAATCCTGTTCCCAAAATATCTCGAAGCAACTACAAACTTCTCAGGACTTCGAAATAATGTTCACGTCGTAAACAACCGCGGCGCATGTTTGTGTAAGCATCGCAGTTTACACAACATTGTATAGGGCTTATCGCCTCGATTACGTCATCGAGTAGGCATTGAAAGTAAACATCAAGAAAAGTCGCGATGCTTCACAATGTTTCTGCGGTCGTTTAGTGTAGGTAAGCTACTCAGACGCGGCGCCGAGCAGTTCAGTTCAGTTTTTAATTACAAAGCGATAACAACGAGCGATAAAAGGAAGCGAAACCACAGTGTAATAAATAACAGTGTTGTGAGTTCGTGTAATATGTAACTGTGTGGAATTCAAATAAATCTTCTTCGCGTCGATCAGCGGCATTTTTAATACCCACGGGTATAACAGTGAAAATAATTATTAAAAAGTTATATCGGTAGTGCGACAAAACTGAAACATGAAAAGTGTGTCTATGATCAGAAACTAAAAAAGAAAATAACTACTTATAAGTCTATAATCGAATGAACACTTGATAGTAACTACATCATCAACCGACAGTAACTTCATCGTTATCGGACAACAATTAAATGGTCACCGCTCAGTTATCTTCTTAAGATTAAAAATCTACTTAAGATTTCATGAATTAAAAAAGTTAACAATCAAAAGCGTATCGTTTTAATATATTTTTAGGTATAGTAAGTTTACACTTTTTATATATTTTATAGGTTTAGCGTTCGACAAATCTCACCTGATGTTAAGTGACTGGCTGAACTGGCTCTCAAGTGCAGCTGCCGAAACATACCTGTAGGTGCTAAGCCATAGATTTTCAACTTTAAAGGTTGGTAGGAAATTAGAAATTGCCCAACCACTATTGTAAGGATTCACACCTACGTTGATCGACACGGTGTCCGAACGTTATCACTTCAATACGATTGATTCGACTAGTAAGACAAAGTCAGTGCTGTCCGAAAACGCAACGAAAATAAAAAACATAACGCAACTCCTATGAAATTCACTTTTTAATTTGTGATCAGGCTTCGTTTGATATTAATTTATAATATGTATCTTAATCCAATGCCTCAATATCTTAATTTTAACTTACATTACAAATATTCAGTAATTTATCTTACACAGAAAATATAGGTATAGATCTAGATTCATTCTCTCCTTATACGTTGCCTCCATACCATATTACTAATAAAATATTTGAATATTCGGTAACATTATTATGTGCTTCAGTAATGTTTTATTATTATATATAATATTTAATTTCCGAAAAATCGAGAATTTTAACAAATAATCGATTCACAAGATTTCTCTAACTTCAATTTCAACACAAACGTAAAACTAAATATTTATAATATAATACCATTTGCAATTTCCTGTAGTGTTGAAATGAATGTGATTTGCCTTATCGTAAACAAAATAACAATCACTTACAGCGCAATGAACAGTTATTTAAAAACACACCATTATAACGAATATTTCAAAAAAGTATAAACATAATACAAAAAAACAATATACGAATTAACTATTTACCATGTACTTCATTTTTACATAATCAATTACAAAATAATCCGCTTTTAAAATCTTCATATTGTAACCGTAGATTTACGTTTAAAATACTGATAACAATTTTAAAACAGCAGATTATTATACATGTCAAAGAAAACAACAACAAAAAAATTCTTTGGTAATCTACAATAAATATCAAAATAAAAAAAATATTAAAATATATCATTTATGTTCATCCAAAAACGGTAACTAACAAAAGTAAAACTTCTTTATTGGCGACTTGAGAGAGTAGTATTATAGATCAGCAATGAGTTCAAATCACAAAACCAAAAACAAAATACACTAGTGTGCGTATTATTTTGTGGATTTCTTTGTTACATGGATGTAACTCATCCAGTTCAAATACACGTAACCACAATGAAACACGTATACTAATCATTCTACTTAAAAAAATTAAAATTTGCAAAAATAAACAGAATTTGTTTTATTAACGATTTACGTAGACCGATGCAGGTCGATAGCACAAAGTAGAAAAATGGTCTCGCATCCCTATCTCGTTCTAACACAAGCGTATACCATGGTATTTCTCTTTCAAGCTTCTCATCTATGTATTAAGTTAAATCTATGGTAAAATCTATAGTCAAATTTAAAAAAGAAACGACTTATTTATTATAATTGTAATAATATATAATTGTAATAACATATTGTTACAAGGTCAAAGAAGTTTTACTTAAAACGCACGTACGCACGCACAATTCTTATTCATCAAAAATATTTTATATCTTAATTAATCAAACAATTAATTCATTAAATAAAAAGAAACAAACTTGACTATAGACTTAACGGAATGTTGCTTCTTTCGGAAAAATGTTTAGTTACACACAATTTGCGCCTGAAAGAAGTTCTAGTTCAATAAAATATATCAAATAAGTAATTCAATATAACCAAAAACACATTGAATGTGCAAATTAACCAAGCTTTTGGTACAATTATCATGTGATGCATACTTGTAGATATATTCTTATTTTTAACAGACATCAAAAAAACGGGGAGGTTCTCAATTCGAATGTATATCAAATAAGTAAGTCAATATAACCAAAAACACATTGAATGTGCAAATTAACCAAGCTTTTGGTACAATTATCATGTGATGCATACTTGTAGATATATTCTTATTTTTAACAGACATCAAAAAAACGGGGAGGTTCTCAATTCGAATGTATATCAAATAAGTAAGTCAATATAACCAAAAACACATTGAATGTGCAAATTAACCAAGCTTTTGGTACAATTATCATGTGATGCATACTTGTAGATATATTCTTATTTTTAACAGACATCAAAAAAACGGGGAGGTTCTCAATTCGAATGTATATCAAATAAGCAAGTCAATATAACCAAAAACACTTTGAATGTGCAAATTAACCAAGCTTTGGTACAATTATCATGTGATGCATACTTGTAGATATATTCTTATTTTTAACAGACATCAAAAAAACGGGGAGGTTCTCAATTCGAATGTATATCAAATAAGTAAGTCAATATAACCAAAAACACATTGAATGTGCAAATTAATCAAGCTTTTGGTACAATTATCATGTGATGCATACTTGTAGATATATTCTTATTTTTAACAGACATCAAAAAAACGGGGAGGTTCTCAATTCGAATGTATATCAAATAAGCAAGTCAATATAACCAAAAACACTTTGAATGTGCAAATTAACCAAGCTTTTGGTACAATTATCATGTGATGCATACTTGTAGATATATTCTTATTTTTAACAGACTTCAAAAAAACGGGGAGGTTCTCAATTCGAATGTATTTTTTTTTTTAATGAATGCTCATGCATATCTTTGTTTATGAACCGATTTAGATTTTTTTTGCTGGAAAGGGGATATACCTCTAGGGTTGTCCCATTTTAATTATATTTTCATTGGACCTTCAACATAATTGGAATTCCTCAAAATCTTTTTTGTTAAAATTGTCTTATAATATTGGAATGTTCAAATGTTTCACAAACGTTTTGTTGCTATAGGGAAAATGGCAGTAATTTACTGGTTATCATTATCATTGTGAATGATTATTATCAGACTGAAAATAATCATTCGCTTATAATGACGCAACATCTTGAACTTCGGGAGGTTAAAAAAAGACACACATTCGAAACAAATGAATACATAAAATGTTAAATAAATGTGTAATTCCGTGTGTATATTATACATGTATTTTTTCCTTCCATAATGGGAGTCAATTCAAAAAACTGATGATACTATATCTATCATCTACATTCAAAATTTAATTGCACCACTCAATAATTAAAGGATCAAAGAATTCCTTACGTAGAGTGCGGCCAATGACGCTTCGCACGCGAGGGAGGGGCACGAGCCGCCATTTTGAGGACATTTCGCCGGAGAGCTACGACGCTCGTTTTAGTTTTACCGTCAAGATTTACCGATTGCGTATACAAAATATTAGTGTGGTTTAGTTATAGATAATAAATATAGAGTTACAATTTACTCATCAAAAAGCTAAAACAAAATTGTAAACGGTTGGAAAATACTTCTCAATCGCAATCCACTGATACGTAAACAACACCATCTTAAAGTAGAGCAGGCAGTGACAGGAACGTAAAAAAGTGCCCGAGCGGACACGTATTAACATAAAAATCACGGCCGCCCCAACAACCAAACGCTGTTTTTATTTTTATTTTGTGGTATATGTTTCTACCCATATTCCATACACGACATGCACGGACGAATCTGGGATTTAACACCACATAGTGTGCAGATTGTCATGCTCATACTACCTCCTCGGTAACTCAGCGGATTTGTTTTCAGACACATTGCACCTGCATTAGAATATTGTGAAGTTCCTGGGAGAGAAACAAATTGAAATTTATTAATTGTCAATTTTTATTTTATAGACTTTTTGACTAATATTAGCTTTCGGTATATTTTTAACTTTATTGTTTTCATTTTTTACTAGGTTATTGTGTTAGGGTCTTTATTAATAAAGCATGCGGTGCTAGCCTTCAAAGGCTAGTACACTGATGAATGTTTTGACTTTTAAATTATAATTTTATCATAGTATATTGGTCACTGGCCATTCATTTATATAAATAAATATATGCCTCTGATCTCACATTTTTATGTCTGGATTTTAATCAGAAACGGCTCGACTGATTTTTAAGAAGTTTTATAAACAGGAAGTATTATAGATGTTATTCGTCAATCAATAGTCTATAAAAATTATCCAAAATACTCTTAAACTTTTTAAAAAGAAAATCAATTTATATTTTCAGTTTGGAGTTGTGCACGCTGCACGACATCGAGCTGGTCCACTGCTATCAAAGACGCAAACCTAAAGAATTGGCCGAGATAAAGCGCTGCTAGCCTGAAGATCCAGAAGAACACAAATAAAGGTGATCGTAGAATAAGCGTTGCAGCTGCTTTTATACTTATCCAGTTTCAAAGTAATTTCTCTCATATTCTTGAACCTCCCCGCTCGTGGATTAGCGACCTTCTATAATGCTTAGTTGACGCGTCCACGTACGCTCTCAGAGTACGATCAGAAATAATAAAGTGTAAAAATAACACGAAACACAAAAAAAAATTTTGGGCACACAATGAATAACAAAGTTTTTTGTATTACATAAAAAAAATCATAAACAGCGAGCCCGAACAAAATAAATCGTTTTGCAAAATGCTAAAAATAATGACATTCAAACAAAATTCGTTCAAAAAATTCATTTCATTTGGTGATAATTATTATGAAGATATAAAATATGAATCCGGGTGCTATCATAATCGCGTCTTAAAGCTATAAATAAATATTTTATATCTAATCATTTGATCAAATCTGATCGGATTCAGTACCGATTGACGGCGCCAAATTATACGATATCTTCTAGGATTATCTTTAAAATATCACCAAAAACGTGCCTATGACTCAGTGATGATGAAATATAATAGTTATAAATATTACTTCCTGATTCATATAAAATAAATTGTAATCTTATTTTTTTGCAGTTTACATTTCTCATTTATACTTAAATTAAACTCTGATATTTAATTAGTTCGACTAAAGTGACATTTGGTGGGTTGCCACCTTATCGTAACGTAATAATAGTATTGTATCCTGAGTGATCGAGTATTATTACTACTCATGTGATTTCCACTCACTTATGTCTAACTCATTCTATCGATCGCATTTATTTTATTTATGCTTTCTTATTTTCTTCAAGAACGTTTATATATTTTGTTTATTGTTATATTTAATATATTACGTTTATATTTATTAAACACTAACTGACTCGGGCAACTTCGTCTGCGTCACATAAGAGAGAGAGAAAGAGAGGATTAGAGAGTGGGTTGTAGGCACTTATAACACAATTCTAAAAGAGCTGAATCTGTCTTTGTTTTATCTACGAACCATTTGAGCACCATTCACCCTCCCTCCCCACATGACCGCCCGCCTGCCACATCATTCCGCCTAATAAAAATGCGCGCGCGGTACTTGATTATCATTTTGCTGCGAAGTTATTTTAAACCTGTTATATCTCCTAAGATATTCATTGAAATCAATTGATGTAAAGGGCAATTTTGTTCAAAATTATATACTTAGGATGAATTACATATCTATTTCGATAAGGATTAATACCATGTTTATAAAAACACTTTCGCAAATAATGCATTATCTTAGAACTTTTATTACCATAAAAAAGGTTATATTCAGTCAACCTTAAAAGATAGACATATCGTGGACTTGCTTTCAAACTTTTTAAGAGAAATAATTCCATCACATGATTGTTGCGTAACTTTAACCATTTACGCAACGCCTAGCAATGTAAGCTCACAAAAGAAACAAATTTTCCCCGTTTTGCAACATTTTTCATTGATGCTCCGCTCCTATTAGTCATTGCGTGATGTTATATAGCCTATAACCTGCCTAGATAAATGGGCTATCCAACACTAAAATAATTTTTCTATTCGAACCAGTAGTTCCTGAGATTAGCGCGTTCAACCAAACAAATAAACTCTTCAGCTTTATAATATTAGTATAGATATGAATAAACCAAAATCGTGGAGTCATGTCACAACGGTTCGATGAATCATTTAGAAGTAGCTATACTACAACACTACGCACCCACGCTTGCGACATAAAAAAAGAAAACAGTTTCATCCCTGCTGTCATTCTAGTCCAGCTAATTAAAACCAGAGTTTAGGTGGGGAGCAAAATCAGGTGTAAACAAAAAGTGAAGTCGTTATATTACCCCTCCGCCCAACATATTCACGCACCTCATAGGTATTGAACGCGTGTAAATACATAATGAATATACTCAACTTTACATGTATAACAAATAAATAATTATTCATTTTGTTTTACTTGTTGAATATATTCCAAGACGATCGTTCCTAAAGAGCAAACTCCAATCGAGCGTCGGAGCTAACGCGTACAATTTTTTTTACAAAGTTCAACATCTTTATCTCAAATCATATCTGAATTTATATTAGTATACTTAACACTAAACTAACACGTATAACAAAAAATATACGAAATAAAATATCAAAAGGTGAAACATTTGTAAAATAAGATAAATATATAAATCATGAGTCAATTTTTAAATTCATAAAAACCGGTAAATGGTACATTCACTTTTCCTGTGTTTACAGAATGTACATAATTATAGCGTGTTATATATAACAATGGGTATTAAATTAATATTTTTATACCATAATGATAACCTTCGGTTTTGCCTCGGTCCTTATGAATTTCACTTTAAAATAACATAACAAGAGTATTTTCCTCAGTCACTTATCTTTTATATCACTTGTAACATAAAGCGTTTTGGCAAATAATTAAATACGATTAACACAGGGCCCCAAATAGCTTTGAATTAGCTTTAAGATGTTTAAAAAGTTCTTGGTGAATATGAAATTTAGTTACAAAAAAACTCATATTTTTGGGTCCAGAGCTGAAGCCTCTGTTGCCCACCCCTAAATCCGGCCCTGGATTAACAGTCGGTTAAGAAGTAAATAATATTGTCTATTAAAAGTGCCACGCTTTCAATCAACAATTAACAGAGATTTCGACAACACGTATACACAGGTTTGAAAGTGTTATATTTTTGTCATGAAGTTGTCGTCTCTTTCACTCTCGTGCATTCGTAAATGTCATGAGCGAGTACGCGTTATTCCTCCTCGGATTCGGTGTCCGAGTCCGGTATTGTGTTGAACCAGTTCTCCCAGTTGGACGGCGGGCCCATGGCCGTACGGCTGCACCACACAAGTTACAAAATTATGAACATTAATTAAACTGGAAATTGTAGATAATTATTGCTTTGGTATTTCAGTGCTAGTGAAAAATATTGACAGTGTATTTTTATGATTCTATATTATTTTGTTTCGTTTAGAACAAAACCGTTTATTAAATCACATTTTACCGAAAAAAAATTGATATTCAAACAAATTTTACCTTTGTTTGTTTGTTTAGAAGAGAGGAGCGATATTAGAAAAACATGGAAGTTGATATCGATAAGTAAACATCGATGTTATGGCGTTACATATGTGGGCTATCTTTTTTTGGATACAACGTATAGCGTTGGCGACCTTTTTTAGTTTTCGCCTACTAATTGTTAGGTTGACAACCTTTTTTATTAAGAAACCTTATGTTTCTGTTAATATTTTGCTAATGTACGGATCCTCAAACACCATACACAATACATAAATATGGAAACATCGACTTTTGATGTTTTTTTTTTTTCATAACATCGATGTAACCATGTTCTCAAGCTCAACATAGATGTTTCGATTTCGTCGATTAATATCGCGCATAGATTAGAGATGTGTGAGCGCTTGTGTATGTGTATGTGTGCTGCGAGTGCACGCGTGCATGTGTGTGTGTGTGTGTGTGTAGTATTTACAAAACAATATAAACAGAACAAGTACTCACCTCTGCTTAGTGACTGGTTGGGGCAGGGTAGCAGTAGCGGGGGCGGGTTGTACAGAGGGAGGGGCGCGGCGCTGCAGCGTCTGCGTGCCCTCATCGTCTTCGCCCTCCCAACCCTCCTCCAGCACCCATCTGTTACAAACGTCACACTTTGTTTTGAAATATAGAAAAAAAAAAACAAATCGACACAATCATGATTCACATACTCCTCCCTTTATACTGTACTCTATATTTTAAATTAGTTTTATCATTATATTCAAGTTCAAAAATTTACCACTGTAACGCACGCGCAATACACTGTTCAATATCACATGTACGATAAAACGTTAATTTACTTTATCCTCGTTTAAAATAAAAACAACAAAACACTCTGAACCTCGACTTTGTGATAACTGTGGTGCTTTTAGGCCTTAAAAAGCTGTTATTCACATTCACAGCCTTTTCTCTTTTGCTCTTCCAATTTTTTGTATGTCCCTCTTTCAGTACTAACGCTTTTGGTTGTTCCCTCTACGCCGACTTCAAATAACAAACATAGTATTTTTATATTTAAATTTTTTTTCGTTTCCTGATGGGCGGCACCGTGTAGCTGTATCTGCGTATATCAGTACTCATGGTTCTTAGTGGATGGGAGATGATGGGATAAGGTCAAATAACTCTTTAGAATATTCACCATGATACAGAGGATAAAACACACTTAGCGAAACAATGCCACTTCGTAATATAATAATATGTATGTAAAGACTGTGGAATTATAATCTTGCGAGCAATTACCTGGCAGCATTACGCTCGCTGCGCTTTATAGTAGCGTATCCGCCGCACCGCTGCGCTTGCGCCGATGCCATATCGCGAGCAATCGTATAATGTCACATGAGTGACAAAGTTAGTTATAAATATAGTTAGGTGCTAAGATGTTTTTATTAGTGTAGATGCGTTACCCACGCTCTACTTTGGCAATATTAAAGTCAGGTAATTGCCTGACCATTTCTTAGTCACGTATTCCAGCGTCACGTTTGCGGTCTTTTTTTGCGGACTATATAACTGGAAGTGTTATTTATAGTGTGTATGTATAATTTCATTACGCTGGTTTTATTGCAATGATGTTGGCGTATGATGCGTCTATATATATATATAATATCATCGGTTAGTTGACATAATTTTGTTAGCCAACCTCTACGGGCGCGCAGTCACTATAGTAATAAAGAAAGAAGCCGGACATGCGCAGAAACGACGTGAGAAAACAAAACACAAGCGGTATAGCCAATAAGAGGAGAGCATCGTCTTAGAAAGAGCCTTGTCATGTTCCTACTTATTATTGTTATTTGCATTACACTTTGTTAAATTTCATTGATTTATTATTGAAGTCACTTAGATTACATAAATTAAAGTCACATAAATATTATTGAGTATTCTTACCTGGAGCTGCTCGCTGACTTGCAGTTCTCGCACTCGCTTCGATAGTCATCTGCATCCTCGGTACCCTGAGCAGTTGATTCCTCATAACTACACACACACGACGGCTGAAACCATATCATTAATATTATACTATGTTACTCACAAGAAAGGCTGCATAGCGTATCCTTAGAACGTAAATTATTACGTTTTGAAAACGACATAGCCTATAAACATGTATTTCGACTATCAATTATGATTTTAAAACAGAATAATGATGAAATTCTATGGAACTTCCTGCCTACAATGATTTTTGAGAATTTTTGAAGTGTAAACTTCTTTAGGCGCGTTGAGCACTTTTTAGGTGAACAAAAATCATGGAACCCGCGTCATCGTCACCGAACGCTTTCCATGAGTTATATGTATACTGTGTATATATGTATTTAGATATACCTCCGTGCGTTATTAGTATTTTTGCTATCGTTATGAGTGGCATGTCAAATGAAAGGCAAAGTTCTGAGTTCGTAATAATATATGTACTAACCGACAGAAAAACAATTTTATACTTATAATCCAGCGATTATCTAGCACCATCTATAGACAGTTCTGAATTTCAATCGTGTAACAAAGGTTCAAACGGAAAAACGTTTAAATAAAGAAAAAAACGTTTTATATTTTCTTTAATTACAGTTCTTGAAGTGTAAACTTCTTTATCTGCATTGAAGGATTTTTCGTAGGGAAAAAACTTATGGGTTCGCATTATCGATGTCTTCGACATGCTCGTCGCGTATTGCGCTTGCGCCAGACTAGCGACGCGTAGTATAGCGGCCTGTGTACATGTATACGCATATATACGCACTAATACATTTTATATACTCGACTGTATCATATGCGTGTTTGACTGTTTGGATGGGTAAAATCTTGTGATTTCGCTTCACCGACATGCTGTAATAGCAGTTCATAAATTATGAAATTTAAATAATTAGGACTTATCTGACTTAAAATTTCAAAAAAGAACAGTTATTTCATTGTTTTGTGTTTTCACTTCTGCCGGCAGTCCTTACTCTGTTTTTTTTTTTTTATTGCAACGTAATCTAGTATGTAACCGCTTATAATCAAACTTGTTTACCGCAATAGTTAAAAATTATATTTGAAGATGAAATAAAGAAATTTTTGGTGGAACTTGATCTGTCACGTCGTGGTTTTAATTTTAATTCATAAACTTACGTTGCTTGGCCCTTATGTTATGCAATATTGGTATCATTTAGCGTGATTTAGTTTGGTTATTGTACTCAAATTAAGTGATTTATAAATAAATAATGCCCCAAAAACTCCTTGAAGAGTCCCCATATTGTTAAATCGTTGCTTGAACTCTGAAGATTACAAAAACTTTATATCCAAGTGACATTATCATAGTTGTATACAAACACACGTCGTCCTTAATTAAGAAGAAAATGACCATATTACACCAATGACCTAGCTGCCGAAGCAACACACCTATTGGTGTTTGGCGACAGATTTGTATTATTGAGAGATTGAGGGTAGTAGCTAGCCAGATGGGATTGACAAAAGGCCCTACCACCATGCTATAGTTTCATCACGATATAGCTAATCATCATCATATTTATTTTTGCATTATCTCATATTTTTTGCATTTTGGATAAATAAAATATAGGAAGAGAGAGGTGGCACGCTCTCTTCCCATTAAGCATTGCATGATTCATGTAATAATATCACGTAAAGACAAATATTATGATGATTATAAGTATATAGTCACAAGTAATTTCCAAGTCTATTTAACGCCCTATACCATTTCCATTTCTTTATTTTCTCGACGACAGCTCCTGTGAAAACTTGAACGAGCATCTTTTTTACATTATGTATGCATTATTTTATAAAAATATGACGATTACACACGTACAAGGTTATACCAGAGTCGGAGAAACTGATACATAGGCTGCAATAAAAGTATCGGGAATGGAATATTTCCACTGTTCCTGTCATATTAAAATCTTTTTAATTGAAAACTCCTTGGTTTTAAAAATCGAATACAATTTATTTATTTAAAAAAAGATTCTCGGTCCTGTCACAAGGTTTAGTGAAACTTGTTTAGTCGTTGAGAAAATGGAATTGACTCGAGAAAATTCAAGAGCGATGATTTATTATGACTTTCGAAGTGGTTTAACACAAAAACAGTGTGTTGACCGGATGATTTCTGCATTTGGTGATGAAGCCCCATCCAAAACCACAATTTATAGCTGATTTGCTGAATTTCAACGTGGACGTGTCAAGGTCAGTGATGATCCTCGTCAAGGTCGTCCAAAAACTGCAGTCACCCAAGAAAACGTCGATGCTGTGCGTAAGGTGATTGAGGAAGATCGATATGTGACATACCGCGAAATTCAGGCAACTTTAGACATTGGCATGAGTCAAATACAAATAATCTTGCATGAACAATTAGGTGTAAAAAAGTTGTTTTCCCGATGGATACCGCATTCGCTCTGTGAAGAGCAAAAAGCGGCTCGCGTTACTTGGTGCGTCAGAACTCTCGAAAGATTCCACGCAGGATCCTCAAATGCTGTATACAACATCGTATCAGGTGACGAATCCTGGATATACGCGTACGAACCCGAAACAAAAAACCAGTCACGAGTTTGGGTGTTCGAAAATGAGTTAAAGCCAACAAAAATTATTCGTTCACGGAGTGTTGCAAAAAAAATGGTGGTCACGTTTGTCTCCAAAACCGGCCATGTTACGACTATTCCTCTTGAGGGACAAAGAACGGTTAATGCAGAATGATATGCTAGCATTTGTTTGCCACAGGTCGTTTCTGAACTCCGTAAAGAGAACGGCAACCGCCGCATCATCCTCCATCACGACAATGCGAGTTCTCACACCGCGCACAGAACAAAAAAGTTTTTAGAGCAAGAAAACATAGAATTATTAGACCATATGCCGTACAGCCCCGACCTACGCCCTAATGATTTCTATACTTTCCCTAAAATAAAGAATAAATTGCGTGGACAGAGATTTTCATCACCTGAAGAAGCTGTGGACGCCTACAAAACGGCCATTTTGGAGACCCCAACTTCCGAATGGAATGGTTGCTTCAATGATTGGTTCCATCGTATGGAAAAATGTGTCAAATTTCACGGAGAATACTTCGAAAAGCAATAAATACATTTTTAAATAGTAATATTGTGTCACTTCCTTGATTCCCGAAATTTTCAGTGCCGCCCTCGTAGGGATGGAGCTATATCTATAAACGTAACACGATAACAGACCCGATATTTTTTTACAAAATGTAAGAAACTACACTACTGCCGGATACTTTTGTACAAATTTATTAACTTATATTATATTTCATTACAAGATGTTAGCCGTATTAACTCTAGATTGAAAATGCTAACTTCTTCAAAATTTTCGAAGCTGTTCTAAAATAAGTAGGTATAGGTAGGTACTCGACAATGAAACGAAATAATTATAACGACAGGTAATTTATATTTATTTATTTTAATCAAAATCTGATGAATCGTCACTACTCATTTCATGTCGATATTCATTCAGATCGATATCATTACTTATTTGGTCACAACACTACAACTATCAAATTAGAACTGTCATCGAGAAAATAAAGAAATGGAAATAGTATAACATTGTCCACAATGTACATTGCAAGATCTTCAAAAGATTTGATGGCTGATTCCTTGTTCAGTATGTGTAAGGGAAGGGAGAAACCTGGAGGATTTCGCAGAGCATAAACTGATCTAATCTTTTCAAATCAAATCTGGGGCAATCCTGAAGCTGATGTTCAAGTTTGCACATGTGTTTTATTTCAAAGGCAGGCATTATCATCAATGTTTTTAAAACTATTAAGTATGGAGGACAGAGACCAGGAGTACCACATATATGTATGAAAAATTTCCGTCGTAAAGCGTCAAATTAGGGTGGCGCCACAGTAGCAAGTGCGTAAATTTTAAAGATAACGCCAAAAATCATAACATACCATCACGTCTGCATCCCCGATGTAGGCAGAGAGGTGTACTTTTTGTACAACCACAGTTCGCCGGGTATATTTTTAGGTCCCATGTAATAAGGGGCGAGTCTATTGCCATTAATCGGGCACAAAGCCAAACTTCATAGAAAACCCAATAACACTTTGTTCGGGAATCGAACACAGTACCTCGAGCATAGCAATTGCGGTTACGACCACTATTTTTTTATTTTCGAACACAGGACCTCGGCGTAGCGGTCGCGCTTACGACTACTATTTTTTGCCTATGTCCATCACCTATATCTGTATAGTATGTACTGCTGTGAGAACTCACCTTGTCAACAGTTAGTGGCAACGTGTTCTGCGGAGGCGGTAGCGTGGTGTCGGGTGCCCCGCCCAGCGGATTGGCTCCAGTGACCAGTCCGCTGACACTCTCCGTACACTTCGACTCTCCGGATACATTGTGGTCGTCGCTGTGCGCTCGAGGTCGACCCATACTCGTTATGCGGACATTTGATCTGTATTCAGTTATGTTATGTTACTAATCCATCCAAATAAACAAAATTGAGGTGTCTCTTTGTAATGTCATAATAACAGCTTTTACTAAATGCATATATGAAAGTATAAACGGCAGTCATAAAAAAAAAAAACTAGAATTTATGTCTGTCTGGCTATTTGTTCCGGGTAATCTCCGAAACGGTTTCTCCCATTTTGACAGGATTTCCACTGGCAGATAAGAAATAACTTAGGCTAATATTATTTTAGAAAAACGTAAATAAAAATCGATTCTCAACAACAATTTTGAGGAGTTTAAACAGCTTACGCTGAGTATACCATAAGACGTTTATCAAATAAATTTAGTACATATTTGTAGATCTTAGAAAGACTTACCTACAACAAAGTCGGCAATAACATATGTTATAGACATGGGTAACACTCCGCTGCGCCGGCTGTGTTAATATACTTTTTCCAAACGTGTTGGTGCACAGCGCACTGCAGTGCTGCGAGCAAGGTACGGCACAGCGTCAAGCCGCGCCACTGTGCCGGTCATCTGACTCATACATTTCTCTAACACGCTTGCCTCAAGTACTATTTAGCTGCGTTATGGCGCTAATTTCAGTTAACTTAAACTAACTGCGCTTGACAAGAAATTTTGCTGAGTTACCCATGTTTACTATCTTCTTTGTTTATACGTTTAACATTATGGCCACAATCATACTTGAGGTTAAGTGAGGATGTAGCTCAAGCTGGTAGCACGCTAAGCCTAGTGGGGACTTGCTCTCAAGTGCAGTTACCGGTACACATTTATATGTACTTTTCTATTTTATATCATCTATATACGGTTTCACCACGAAATTTTCCTTCAGCAAAGGCTCAGGCTCATTGCAAGGAGTCAAACTTACGTCTGTAGGTGTTTGTATGTGTGCTTAGGTGAAATGATATACCAGTTTAGAGACTGCTTAGGCCAGGTTAATGAAACGTCGAGACTCCGTTGAGTGTTTTATTTAATGACCGCGCTATGTGGCGGGTAGCGAAAGACTGCCGGATGCAGCCACGTAACAACTTTTATATCATTTCACCTATGCACACATACAAACCTCTTCACGTTGATCGACTTAGTTCACAAACTACCACAGACCCATCTAAACAACTATAAAAGCGCGCGAGATGAATGCAGAGCTAAGGAATTCGATAGTACTATTATGACCTAATTAGAATTGTTTCTGTCGATAATGAGAATGTGTATAAATTTTAACGTTTTTAATTCATCGCCATATCTTGGTTAACATAATGAAGAAAAAAACAGAAGGTAATCATTTATCCGACCTTTTTAATTAAATATTTCACACAGATAAATCAAACTGAAAAAATAAACCATTGAAATTGAATCATCATCAGATTCATTTTTCGCCTTTTTCCGTGCTTAGCGATGAATAAAAATAGGGTTTAAAAAAAGAATAGACCTTAACGGACTCGGATCGCAACTCGAGTATTAACATGATCAGTAAGCGTAAGATAGTTTCCAAAGGTAGCAATCACTACAGTAAAAGTGCGCTAGGCGAGGCGTGCTGATGGCGGAGGGAGATACTCCCACTCTTCACCTCAGGCCCCGACTGCATTCAACTCGCGCACTTTCTATACTAATTCATTAAGTCTGTAATACACATATCACAGGCGTGATGGTATGTTGTAATAAAATGCGAATATAGGGACTGACTTGTCGTGAGCGAAAGCTTCCAAGGGTGGAGCGACGGGTCCTATATCAGGCGCGGAGGCGAGGTTGAGGTTGCGCGGCATGCTGCGGCCGGTGTCCGCAAGGGCGGAGTGCCGCACCGCCTCGCTCGGCTTGTGGAACGAGCGCCTGATCTCGCCATGAAGCGACCGGTCCGTGCGACTGAACCCGCCCAACGCACCGCCCAACGAACTGTCCAGTAGCGTCGTGTCCACACCAGCCGATATACGCGGTATCGTTCGGTGTCTGACAACATATTATTAGACAACTATATGCTGACCGCCAAAAGCACGACTCTTTTTATGATCTGCGGGACGCGGGAGGGGAACAAGACCGACCAATAGAAGTTTGTCATGGTGGCGTTCGCGATTTTATTTTTGTGACTGCTTAACACATGAGATTGTTTTACCAAAATGGAATTAGTGACGTCGCGTTTTAAAAATTATACAGCCAATCAAAAGTGTAGCGATATCTCTCACCACAACTGACGCATCCTAGACATAGCGATCGAGCCACATACGACGCATCCTACATCGCGATATTGAAATTAACCCAACAATTGAGTATATATACAAGAACCCGACAACAACCGTTGGGAAGCTGCCCGCCAGACATAACCTGTCTGGTCGGAGGATCCTTCCTTTTCAATGGTTACCACATATCGTTGGGGAAGCGGCTGAGTGCCCTCTGTGCTCGCCCCCAAGTTCGGTGAAGCTGTAAAATCTGCAGCGGCTTCAGGGCCCCTAAGGCTAACAGTATACCGTTGGGCAGCTGCCCGCCAGACACAACACCCGTATGGTCGGAGGATCCTCCCTTTTAATGTGGAGGTGGTAATAATCGCCCCCACATATGGTGTGTCTCCCTTTGCAATGGTTACTAAAATTTATATTGTTTTTGAAAATAAGTCTTCATTTACTATATATTAATATAAATAAGCTAAAACATTATTTGATTTTTTTATGTTACTTGAAAGCGTTTATTTTTGCAACTACCAGTTACTGTTTTTTTAGCCTATTTTTTAAGGAATGTTATAGGTCATACAACTTCACGCTACGACCATAAAGAGCGGAGCAATAACCATGAACATCAAGCAATGTAATAAACTGTAGGCAAGTACGAAAAATGAGAATAAAGATAGAGGGTGCACATTGACGGCGCGGTGGAGAGTTAATCAAATAAATTTAAAACGGATTAAACCGTGGGGCACACCTAGTCTTCAATAACGAGAATTATTTGCCAAAATAAAAAAGGAGGCTTACAGCGAAGCGTGTGGGTTACCCGGCGTCGAATAGAAACCAGGCACGTTATGTGGTCGCTCGTGGTCAGGCTCTCGCTGTAATACGGACAGTAGACCGCGATTGCTGATTGCGCCAAGGGAGCCCGTCAAGCGGATCGCGCTTGGGAAACCAACCACTGTAATAAGTAAACACTCTTTTACGACAACAAATCAATCTTGTTTGTTAAAATGTGGCGATCCATTCAGATGCAGACTAAACCAGCGCAAGATGCCTTTTACAATAAAAAGGCAACAAAGCAATCTTAGTTTGCTAACCCTCCCAAAATCCATACGCATGATACAAAATGCAGTTATGCAATTTACTGGGACATTCTTTAGCACCATGATCATCATTATTCATCAGCTTCCATAATCAACCAATGCAATGCAAAATTAATGTCTTTTGCCGGGTTACGACCACCGTAGTGGTAACCTTAGGCGTGTCGCGTTTCGTGAACAACAACAATTAAAAAAAAAACAAATAAGAGGAATGGATCGGTAACCGACTGGGTGGATCGCGACTACGATACACATCGTGACAAACCCGTCACAGCAATTTTCTTTTGGTTTGTCCTTTTTCAGCATAAGCCAGGTACGGAGAGACTTACAGGCAGGCATGAAAGGGACGACGGACGATAGATTGCCGATTTCTCATTGTTCGCAGATAGTTTTGGCTTTTATTGTGCTGTAATTTTTCCATGCTACTATAAAACAAGCTAAATTATTAAAAAGGAAACAAAAACCCCAACTGCAACAGTTTTTGTTTTTACTTGACTAAAAAAATATTCTTCTATTTTTGCTTTTTGATTCCCAGATGTTGTACTTAAATATAATATAGCCTATGTCACCCCCATAATTAAGACAAATCTAACGACACTTTGTATGCTAAAATCGATCAAGCCGTTTAGGCTATAGAGCGTGACAAAGGAATAGACATACACAATAGATACGCTCCCAGAACATAACCCACCTTTTATGCAGTCGGGTAAAAATATTGTGTTAATAAATAGTATGTTAATGCTCAAAACAGGTAGAAAATCCATTTAAATTTCATCTTCCTTACCAATATTAGAAAACTTATGAAATAAAATCTATAGAAACAAATTTATACCATTAGCGGTAAGTGGATGGTGAGGCATTGATGTAGGTTCTCGTGTCTCCGGTTGATGGACTGGCTGCAGAAGTGGAGCATTGTAGCAGTTTTGGGAATTCATTAACTGTAAACATACAACATTCACTTCCAGAAAGACTTTACAAAATTGATAGTTTTAAACCCATACATAAATATAATTTTTGTTATCATCCACACTAATATTATAAATGCGAAAGTAGCTCTGTCTATCTGTTTGTTACCTAAAACCCTGAATCAGTTAAAATGGAATTTAGGGTAGAGGTAGCCTGGAGCCTGAAGAATGATGCTAAAACGAATGTAATAAACATGCTAACTAATATGGATAAATGAACGGTACCTGTTGCACAGGTCTTGGTATATTAGCGTAACTGTGTCCTGTACATTGCATGGCGTCGTCAGGTCGCGAAACGCTCTCCGTTGTCGCAGGATATGTCCGATGGAAAGTTGTTTCTGCTGTCATTCTGTTTATAAACAAAATTAATTATTCTTACTTTAAAATTGAAATTGTAAGTGAAATTTTCACAACGAAAGTCATTTGAGAATCTATTTTTATATTGCTCCCCATACGTTAAAAAGAGTTTTCTTCAATTTACACCTGAACTTTCAAGTCCAGTTTAAAAAGACTATTCATTTAAATTTATAACTTTATAATAGAGGAATCGAATGGCTTGAAAAGTTTTGTAAAATTACGACTTTCAAATATATTTTTTCCCTATTTTCGACCTCTTGTATGGAAACGAACCAATATACGCCGATCAATGAACTTAAACCGCTGTACTTAGGCCGCTGAGCCTTTATCATTTAAACTTTCAATTACAAATTTTTGAAATATTTTAATTGTACCTTAATCCTTCTGTTCGACATTGGGCCACAACTTCGTCATAGGGCGGAGGGGCCTCACCGCGCGGTAAATAATTGGTTGGCGGTTTCCACGCTGATAAAGCTGTCTCACATGTGCCACCCATATACCCCATACTACCACTTATGTACCTGACAAAAGAATTAAAAAATCAGAACAATAATTTTCCAATTTTATCAACTATTTGATTGTTTTTTTAATTTTTTATTTTGTAGTATGGCAAAGTATCAGCACTGATCGATCTATAATCCGTCATCATTCCTGCTGATTTTTTTTCTTCAATCTGACCTTCCTGTTAGCCTGAGGGGCCCAAACCAAAAACAGAGCCACTGATGGCTGATGGTAGATGGGATGATGGTATTTTGTAACTGTGTGAAATAGAAACAAATCTTCTTCACATCAAACATCGGCATTTTTAATACCCACAAGTGTAACAATACGCTTCACTTACCCAATACTAGTCAAACTTCTTTGATCGTCGGTATGAGGTGGTCTGCGACGCTTTTGTCGTCGTACACGATAAACAACAAGAGCAACAGTCAACAACATTACGGAAGCTACTCCACCAACCGCAACACGTACATTCGCCTCTGCACTTTCAACTGGTTTCACGACGTC